>OX031072.1:2197500-3447500 GCA_943736015.1 Tridacna crocea | reverse complement strand
GATAGGGTAGAAAATATTGTGGGAAAAGGAGAAAATGCTGGTTACCAGCATTTTCTCCTTTTCCCACTATTGTTTCTATAGGCATCTTTCTCAGGTTTGTTAAAAGTCTGGATTGTGTGGTAAAGAGTGAAAGGGTTATAATAGTAAACTTTTAATTTCTATTTTCAGATAAACGACGATGGGGATATAGACAAACGAGCATTTGACAGTATCGCAGATTATGGAGGCTTCTCAGGTATGGCTTTTTCTTTTTGATAATTCAAAGCATGTTCTAGTCATAAATGAATCTTGTTCATGTGATGGGGTTTAACTTTGAGAAATAAGAAAACATTGTGGAAAAAGAATCATTTCATTTTCTTATTTCTCATACTGTTTTCAAAAGGCTATGTTTTGAGCAGGGTTATTGAGGGGCTAATTTCCTGGAAGAATATGGAAATAAGCACTATCTAGTCAAGAAATAGATCAGTCTATAAAATGCTACAAAAACTCCTCTCAGAGATAAATTTCATTACTTAAGCCATACTTGATTTGTTGTATTTGTTGATTTTGGAAGGGTAGAAAACATTGTGGAAAAGGAGAAAATGCTGGTTACCAGCATTTTCTCCTTTTCCCACAATGGTTTTAAAAGGTGTCTATCACAGTCTATAAAATGCTAAAAAACTCCTCTCAGAGATAATTTCATCACTTAAGCCATACTTAATTTTTTCTAGTATGCAGTAATTTCGAATTTTGAGGGGTTTAAAACTTTGTTATTTGTAAAAGAGTTAAAAATGGATCCTGTGTGACTCATAAAGTTTAGGACTTATAACCTGGAGACCCCAGGTTCAAGCCTTTCTGGATCCACATTTTTTTGTTGTGGGAGTGTCCCTGTGCAAGACACTTTAGAGCTCTAGCCTAGTACTAGTGAAGCCCAGGGGATATGTGCACATATATATGTATGTTAGCTATTGCTGTGATTTGACTGAAAAAATGTTGAATACAGTATAGAAAAATACCAATCAATCAATCAATCTAAAAACAAACGTAAATTTTGTTATCTGGTAGAATATCATTTTTTTTTTCAGGTTTTGCAAAAAGACTAGACACTATCGATGGTCACTCAGGATTTACAGGAATTTCAAAGAAAGCATTTGATTCAATCAACAGAGGTGGTTTTAGCGGCTTTGTAAAGCGACCATTCGACTCATTTGCACATGGAGGCATGAGTGGCTTTGTAAAGCGACCATTCGACTCATTTGCACATGGAGGCTTGAGTGGCTTTGTAAAGCGACCATTCGACTCATTTGCTCACGGAGGAATGAGTAGCTTTGTCAAACGACCATTTGACTCGTTTGCACATGGAGGTATGGACAGCTTTGTTAAAAGACCGTTTGATTCATTCGCACACGGAGGCATGAGTAGCTTTGTCAAACGACCATTCGACTCATTTGCACATGGAGGTATGAGCAGTTTTGCAAAACGGCCATTTGACTCCTTTGCACACGGAGGCATGAGTAATTTTGTCAAACGGCCATTTGATTCATTCGCACACGGGGGCATGCAAAATTTTGCCAAGCGGCCTTTTGACACCTTGAGTGCACACAGATTAAGTGGATTTGCTAAAAGACGCTTGGACTCCATTTCTGGCGGTGGTGGACTTAGCGGATTTGTGAAAAGGGAGGCAACTCAACAGGATGTGGACACCAAGGCTGATTAAAAGAATGTTTTTATTGACGATACAAAGAAAGGTTTTATTTCAATGAAATTTCATGCTATGTGGTTGATCAATCAGGAAGTATCCCAACCACTAGAAGTTGTCATTTTTCTTACCGTAACAATTTATATTTGTTTGGTTTTCAAAATTATCAAAAAGAGAAAATAGACTACTACAGCCAGTGAGATAGACCCAACTGTTACAAATTTAGAACTTTGGTGGAAAAAAAATCCGCTGCTGTAGATGCAATATAGACTGTGAGTCTGATGTAGTCTTATGTTGGATTTTTAATTCTTTAGCAAACAACAAATTTATAAAGTGGTCCAAATTGAAAGCATTTGCAGGCGACAAAAAAAATGTGACTGAAAAATTGAAATTTGATTTTGGAAGGGTAGAAAAGATTGTGGAAAAGGAGAAAATGCTTGTTACCAGCATTTTCTCCTTTTCTAACAATGTTTTAAAAAGGCTTCTATCACAGGGTCGTTAAAAATTATCATTGTGTGGTAAAGGCTTAACTCATAACCTTTTGCCATGAGACAAATTTTAGACTTTTCCAAGTTCAAAGGATTTGCAGACGACAAAAGAAATGGGGATCAAATGGTTGACTCCTGTCTTTGAAAAGGTTGAAAACATTGTGGAAAAAGAAGAAAATACTGGCTACCAGCATTTTCTCTTTTTCCCACAATGTTTGTAAAAGCCTCATTTGTCAGGGTCATCAAAACTTTGGATATTGTTTGGTAACCGGTTATAGTGCCGAATAAACTCGATAGAAAGTTTCATTTTGGAATGATACCAATATAATTGCAAATTTATGGCTTCCCTTTGTCTATAGTGTTTTGAAAAAAGCAGACAGTGTGATCATGGATCAGACTGCACATTTTGTGCCCTCAGATCTTGATCCACACTGGCTGCAATGGCAGCTGTGTAAGGGAAAGGCGCTTCAGAGGTTAACCCTTTACCTGTTATGCCAATTTGAGATTCTTCCATTTCAGCAGCAAATAAAGATATGATGTCAAAAATATGGACAAATGAGGATACAAATGTCTGATTGAGTGGAAAACATTGTGGGAAAAGGAGAAATTGCTCATTATGAGCAATTTCTCCTTTTTCCACAATGTTTTCAAAAGCTGCCTGTTGTTGATGCGTCAAAATGAGTATCTATGGAGTAAAGGGTTAAATGTATTCTGTCTAGAATGTACTTAACCTTTTACCACACAATGAAGACTTTTAGCAGTATTGGGAAGGAAGCCTTGTGAAAACATTGTTGAAAAAGGTGAAAATGCTGGTAGCGAGCATTTTCTGCTTTTCCCACAATGTTTTCAACCCTGTCAAGATCAAATTCCTTTATTTGGGTCACATTTAAATTGTCGTCTGCAAATGCTTTCAATTTTGACAAAATTTTGTCGTCTGGTAAAGGATTAAAATAACTAAACAGTTCCGAGTTTTAGCAGCCCTGAAGATGGGTCCTTAAAAAACATTGTGGGAAGAAGAGAAAACTCCGTCTATCATTTTTTTGAGCATATAAGCCAAGGTATATTCTTTAACGTCTAACAAAATTTTAGAAACTTGTCCAATTCAAAAGAATTTGTAGTTGACCAATCCAATCTGGCTTGAATTCTGATAGAAAAGAAAACATTGTGAGAAAAGGAGAAATGCTGGTTACCAGCATTTTCTTGTTTTCTCACAATTGTTTTTAAAAGGCATTCCGTCTTGTAGTCATACAAAGTAGGAATTGTGTGTTGAAATGTTAATTATTTGTAAGAGTAAGAATTTAGAATGGACCAGCCCGAAAATTTCTTGCGCCTTATTGTGTTTACAGCATTTGACCCTTTACCGCACAATGACGACTTTTGATAACCCTGAAAACCTGGAAAACATTGTGGTAACCAGCATTTTCTCCTTTTTCCACAATGTTTTCTACCGTTTCCAAATCAATTGTCAATCTTTGATTCGCATTTATTTTGTCGTCTGCAAATGCTTTCAATTTTGGACAAGTCCAAGATTTTGTTGTTTGGTTAAGCGCTAACTCTTTTCTACACAGCAAAATTTTAGACCTGTCCGGATTCAAAGTATTTGTGAACAACCAACTGGATCTGTCTCTATCCCCCCCTCCCATCAGCCAATCAAATCTCTTCCCTCTCTGAAATTATCCAATCAGAGAAGCTTTAAGGAAATCAGAATTGAAACCAACAATTCATGTTTCAGATATTTTCAAATTTTTATAAGCTTTCTCCTGTGGGTTTTTAGAATTTAGAATTGTTTAACAATGGGTTAAAGCTAAAAATTCAGATTTTTCTGATCAAGATTTCAAAAATATGCTATCTATGAATTTTCTTGTGCAATTATTCCCAATCTATCTATTATAAAAAAAAAAGAGAGATCCAGGGAAAAAGAAAACCTTTTATTTTTTAAAGGTATTTACTTACCCCTTGACATTTTAGCCTTGTCCAAATTCAAGGCATTTGCAAAAGACAATTTCATTGTGGCTCAAATAATGTAAATTTTCTTTGGTAAAGTAGAAAACATTGTGTGGAAAAGGGGAAAATGCTGGTTACCAGCAATTTCTTCTTTACCCACAATGAAATCAGAAAGCTTCTTTTCCAGGAGCATAAAAAGTTGGCATTGTGTGGAATAGGGTTAACTCCTCATCACACAAAAAATTTTAGACTCATTCAACTTGAAAGGAGTTGCAAATGACAAATGTAATTAGGATATGAACTATATTTTTGGTAGAGATGAAAACATTTTTGGGAAAGGACAAAATGCTGGTTACCAGCATTTTCTTCTTGTCTCACATTGTTTTCAAAAGCATTCTTCCTCAAAAGATCATCAAAACTGGGGCTTCTGTTATAAAAAGTTAATGGGATGCACAGTCTCTAAATTGGTATTAAATTTGTAGACTAAATGACAGAATTTCATAAAAACTTATAAGAATGTCACACTGTCATTTACATTGGTCAATTATGTTGGATCATTTAACTCTTTACCACATGAGAAAATTTTAGACTGGTCCAAATTGAAAGCATTTGCAGACGACAAAATAAAGGTGACTGAAAAATTGAAACTGGGAAGAGTAGAAAACACTGTGGGAAAAGGAGAAAATGCTGGTTACCAGCATTTTCTCCTTTTCCCACAGTGTTTTCAAAAGGCTTGTTTCTCAGGGGCATCAAATGTAGGGATTGTGTGGTAAAGGGTTAACTCTTTACCACATGACAAAATTTTTGCCCTGTCCAAATTGAAAGCATTTGCAGACCACAATTTCAGTGTGGCTGAAATGGTGCAGTTGTTTATTGATAGGGTAGAAAACTTTGTGAGAAAAGGAGAAAATGTTAGTTACCAGCATTTTCGCCTTTTCCCACATTGTTTTCAGAAGGCTTCTTTCTCAGGGTCATCAAAAGTTGGCATTGTGTGGTAAAGGATTAAGACAGTCCATAATGTTTCTTTGTATATCTTTTTTTTTGTTGTTACAGGGATATTTTCAATGTTACCGCAAATTAGTTTCAAAAGGGAGTGAGTGCAATACCTTATGAACTTTCAGATATCAAAGTCAAAGAAAGTTCATGATCAGTTTTGATCAAATGTGATAATTTTTCTATCATTCCATCGTACTCCACTCCTTTTCCCTACTTTGAATCTATTAGAACCTTCTAACAACTTGTAAAACCTTAGATCGCCAAAATATGACACTTGCATTTATTAAGAAAGTAACACAAATTTTGATTGGCTTAGACATTTGGTAAGGCTAATCAGAATTTGCATTACATTGAATTTACAATATTTAAGAGAATTTTAAGGGCTTAGGAATGCTGTTTTAGTGGATGGTGAATACCCCTCTATGGTAAAATAAATTCATGGAAAATATTGACAGATACACAGGCTACTGTTATATGACTGAAATAATGTTGAAAATGATAGAAATTTCTGTTAAAAATGACAGTAATAATGTTAAAAATTACTGTAATGATGTTAAAAATGGCATTGAACAACAAACATTATGTGCAATACACAGATTTTGATTTTAATTTTGTTTGAATTGTGTTTTTAGCCTTGTTATTCGAACCCTTTGTCACACAATCCAAATTGTGTGATCTTTTGCCCATCTCTCAACTCTTTACAACATTATCTCAAGTTTAAATGACTGTGAAATGGAAGGCTTTTGAAAATGTTGTGAGCAAAGGAAAAAATGCTGGTAACCAGCATTTTCACCCTTTTCCACAATGTTTTCTACCCTATCAAATACAGATAATACTATCACATAATCTCTAGTTTTAATGACCCTGAAAAAGACGGCTTTTGAAAACATTGTTGGAAAAGCAGAAAATGCATTTTCTCCTTTTCCAACAATTTTTCTCTCCCATGCAATACAGATGGCACCATTTTTGAAACTTTTAGTTTGTTGTCTGTAAATGCTTTCAATTTTGACAATCCTAAAATTTTGTTCCTCTTTTCCACATGGCAAATTTTCTCTCTTTCTCTCTCAGGCTTTCGCCATCAAAACCATTCAAACAAGAAATCTTTTGTGGATCATTCATAGAAAACCAGTCTTAACTCTTTACCAAATGACTACCGGTAATTTTTTGATTGGACCAAAATCAAAGCTTCTGCAGACAACAAATTAAATCTTGTTAATATGATGATTGATTTCTGACTTTGATAGGGTAGCAAATATTGTTGGAAAGGAGAAAATGCTGGTTACCAGTATTTCCTCCTTTTTCCCACTGTTTTCCATAGGCTCCTTTCCCGGTGGCTCAGTCAGTAGCATGCAGGACATGAGAACAGGGGGTCCAGGGGTTGATTTCTGGCTACAAACCCTGGCTCGGCCAATTTCTTTTCGAGGACTGATGATAGTCACTGCAGCAGAATTCATTCCTCTGCGATGACTGACCATTGTTTTAATGATGATCATGTGGGAAAGCAGCCAGTGGCTTGGAAAGAAAATTGAATAGGTGCACTGATTACCGTAATATAACTGAAATTATGTTTAAAACAGGATCAATCAATCAATCATCTAACCTTTTCCCCAACGAAAAAATTTTAGACTAGACCAGGGATCTTATATATTCCTGACTAGACTAATTTGAAAGCATTTGCAGACAAGAAATCTAATGTAATATAAATGTAGATTTTTGTCAATGAAAGAGTAGAAAAGAACCAGCATTTTCTCCTTTTCCTACAGTGTTTTCAAAGGCTTCTTTCCTAGCATCGTAAAGACAGGGATTGTTTGGGAATTGGTTTTACAAACAATCCAGTGGTTTACCAAATATTTGGAAAACAGTTTTGAAAACAAGGAAATGGAGGTAGCCACCATTTTTCCATTTTTCCATCATGCTTTCTTTTTCCTCTCCTTTTCAAGACAAACCTCAATCTTTTTTTTGGGTATTTGCTATCTTAAAAGTTTTATGGACCTAAATTTAATTATCTGGCACAATTCTTACAGTAACCCCCCTTTAAAATCAGCACTCGCACTTACCTTTTACAAAACAATCCTTTATTTATATGGCCCATACAAAGAGATCTTTTGAAAACATTTTGGAATAAAGAGAAAATCATGGCTGACATCATTTTTTTCGTTTTCCCACAATGCCTCCTACCCTGTTGGAGAATTGTTTATTTGCAAACATTTCCAGTTTATGGTTTATAGATTCTTTCAGTATTGAAGAATGTAAAATTTGTCATTTAGGATAGGGTTAAACAAATTTTCGAAGCATAAATTAAGATACTCCTTCCAACAAAATGGATATATTTCATCAGTGAACGTGAGCAAGAATACCCCCAATAAAGTATGACTCTTCACAAAAAAAATATTGACCGCGGAATGGTCAAAGGGAGCATACTCAATTTACTGCCTTTGTACTTAAAAACATGGATTGTCTCCCTTGACTAGTCCAATTTCGAAAACGAGTCAGACAGGAAAATGGCTTGGTAATTTTACCGGATATTAACGGAATCGGAATCAAAAACCGGAACGAACCTTATTGCATCACGTTTCCCACTAAACTTTATGTTTTTTTCTGATCTTATGTCCATATTTTCACCCACATACGAATTTCAATGAAATTTCCCAAATATCATTGCTGACTATGTTGCAACAATTCAAAACTGACATGGAGAACCGAAGACGATAACAGGGAAGACTTGTCCCGAAGAAAACTTGGCCGAAATTAAAAATAGCTTTGTAAAACTTTTCTGTCTTAGAATGCATGTTCATTATTTGAATAGAGAGGTTACTGGTCCTTTGGAGAATATTTCTTTGTAGATCTACAAGTGGATTGCGAAGGTTTTATTGAGGAATTATATCCAATACTGGTACGTTTTGACTCTTAGACCGCTAAGCTTGACTCGGACACCTTTTGTGGACAGTACAAACCAAGATAAGACTGCACAAAACTTGCAGACTGATCTTGGATCTACACAGTTCAATAGAGAGACACATTTTCCAGATAAATGTAACTTGGGAATAGCAACATTTGAAGTTTTACTATCGACTAGAAAGTTTCGTTTGACCTGTTTTACACATTGAGGATTAAATCTGACAAATAAATCTCATTTCTTTACTCCCGTACGACATAATTCCGACTCTTAACGACCCTAAGAAAGAAGTATTGTGAAAACAATGTAGGAAAAGGAGTAAATGCTGGTAACCAGCATTTTCTCCTTTTCCAACAATATATTCTACACTTCCCTAGTCGAGTTTCAATTTTCATTCAAGTTTCATTCATCTTGTCGTCTGCAACTTTTCTCAGTTTGGATAAGTCCAACTTTTGTTATTTGGTGAAGAGTTTAAACATTCAAGGGGAAATTTACAGGATAAATGTAAAGGCAGGGTGAAATAACCGGATCAGACCTGGTTAAACAGTGTTTTTTATTGACGTTCACATTGTCTGTAATAATCATATAAACCATGCTCTGGCAATAGGGGGCTTAATTCATCTCCGTGATGTATGATACCTTGCAATCACATACTTATGGCTCCATTATAGCCACTTTTTCTATCAACCGACTTAATCATGAGGTAGAAATGGCCCTATACGTGCAGAAAATTGAAAAACAGCGAAAAAGCTTCAGCCCACGGTTCGGTCACGTGACTTTTTACAGGTGCAATAAGCCCCATTTTCACAGTGTATGGCTCATATTCAATATTCCATTTCAGCAACGCAAGTGCGATTTAAATTAAACAAAGACATTCGAATTTTTTATAGCTGATAATGACAGGTACTGTAACAACAGGATCCCAAAACGATCCGATCCGAAAGCCTGACAAATATGCCGAGAAAACTAGTTCCATGGAAATTTCGTTCAAATTGAAGAAGACTTATGATAACTATTCTTTTATGTGTGTGAGAGAAGATTTATAAAAGCATTCCGGGTGAATCATCAATAAAAAAAAAAGTAAAATTCTACCGAGGTTTAAATATATTTTTTCTCAACAATATTTGAGTTTTTTCAGATTATATCCGGCTATTATGGCTAAACCGGTATATTCCGGTAAATTTACCTATTGAATAAATATTATTCGCGCAATGGTCTAAGGGAAACAACTCAAATTATTATCATGTACTTTGTAATACAAGAGTTACCTCCCTTGTACTACACAATATTGAAAACGAGGCAGCATGGCGGGGAATGTATTAAGAATAGAGAAAATGTAGCAGAACTGCTGGGAGGTTTGTCAAAACACCTTCGATATTGATTTAGAATGAAATTTCCTGCACTGATACAGCTGTCAGAGAAATAAATTCAGTGAACTGCATTATTCCTACCCGCTAAGGACGACCCGCCTGTAGGACAATTGCTCCACAGACACATTCGCCCCAAGAAATATCGTCCAGAAGGGGAACTTCGTTCTGGGACCGCTAGCTCGAAGGACTACTAGCTTCAATGACAATTTCCGAGCCAATGTATATCTCCGGTTTGGAAGGCAGTTATAAATTCCCCTTACCCAGTCTGTTGTTTTGGAGATTTTTCTGCTTGAAACCAAGGACAATAGACATTTTAAAACTCTTTATCAAATGACAAAATTTTAGATTGGTCCAAGTTGAAAGCACTTGCAGACGACAAAATAAACACAACTCAAAAATTCAAATTTGTTTCCAGAAGGGTAGAAAACTTTGTGGGAAAAGGAGAATTTTCTCCTTTTCCCACAATGTTTCAAAAGGCTTCTATCTCAGGGTCGTAAAAATCAGGGATTGTTTGGGAAAGGGTTAATGGATTGATAAAAAACTAATCTTCACACCCAGTTAACTTTTAACTATTTATCACAAATTTTAGACCGATCCAGGGTCCAAAAAATTCACTCATTCACTCGTCCTTACTAGTAAAAATTTGGTGAGGTCAAGTGGAATATCCTTCTTTGTCTAACTGTAGTCGAGTGCAAAATGGCAGGAGAACAAGTATGAAATCTGAAATTTTTTGGACCCTGCAATCCAAATTGAAAGCAATTGCCTTCGAAATAAATGTGACAAAAAAATTGAAATTTGGTTTGGAAAGGGTAAAAAACATTGGGAAATGGAGAAAATGCTGTTTACCAAAACTTTTCTCCTTTTCCCACAATGTTTTCAAAAGGCTTTTTTCTCAGGGTAGTTAAAAGTGGGGATTTTGTGCTTGAGAGGTAAGTGCACAATCCCGAATTTTTAATGACCTTGAGGATAAAGGACTTTGAAATGACTATGACTGGTAACCAGCATTTTCTCCTTTCCTCCCAATGATTTCTACCTTATCCAAGACAAACTCCTATTATTTTAGCATCATGTAAGTCATGGAAATTTGGATAAGTCTGAAAATTTTCTTGAGTGGTAAAAGGTTAAATACTAGGCATTTATGAATCGTCTAAGTGATTGATTACATTGATAGTGGTGTGATTAAGGTCATTTTCAACATTATTTCATTTATATTGAAGTGACCAGTTCTCAGCTGCCTATTGCATCACCCATCCTTCAACTCTAATCCTACAAAAAACTGAAATTAAAATTTTCTTCTGATGGTATAAACCCAAATATTGCAACCGGTTTTTCAAAAATCTATTCTGGGGAATAACATTTCTTTATTATTTTTTATTAGACTGACATTAGACAGTGTAGATCCAAAATCTACCATGTTCCCTGTAGTCTGATTTTATCTCATCCTCGGATACCCCGGGGTCTCCCTATTTGCTACGCTACATCGACCCCTGGGACAATTGACTAATAAAACTTTGAATCAGCCGCCGAAAATTGATACGAAACGTCATAGCGTACAGTCCACTCGCCCATCGCAAAATGATGATGGAACCAATGAAAAGCCAGCATTTGGCCAGCGGTAAAGCGAGGGAAATTCAATTAATTGTCCCAGGGGTCGATGCAGCGTAGCAAATACGGAGACCCCTTGGTATCCGAGGATGATTTTATCTATACTGTTAGCAAAAGGTCAGTGACTTGTGCTTTAGCAGTGTAAAGGTTAACCCATTACCACACAATCCCGACTTTTAATGACCCAGTGTAAGAAGCCTTTAGAAAACATTTTGTGAAAAGGAGAAAATGCTGGTAACCAGCATTTTCTCCTTTTCCCACAATGTTTTCTAGCCTTCCCAAAGCAAAATTTAATCTTTTATTCACATCTATTTTGTCGTCTGCTAATGCTATGAATTTGGACCAGTCTAAGATTTTGTTGTATGGTAAAGAGTTAATGCATCTGGAAATTTCAAAACCTTGTGGATACAGTCATGATCGAGGCTTTAAAAACATGTAAGATTTAGAAAACATTTTATTTTTGCTTACTCTACAGTCACCAATTAAAGATGATGATTCCAGGCCAAGAAAGTGTTTTAACAGATAGACAAAAGATGCCTGCCTTTATTGTGGCCAGATGACTTAACAAAATGCAGCATGATCAGGTATTGACTTTGTACTTCATCTGTTTCGTATTATATTTTAATACCTTTCAAACTTGGAAAAGACATTTCTAACGCTTTATCTAACCACAAAAATTTAGATGCAACTAGATTCAAAACATTTTCAGACTACAAATACAATGTATGATAATTTCAGCCGTTGACAAGGTAGAAAATACTGAGAGAAAAGGAGAGTGTGCTATTTACCAACATTTTCTCCTTTTCACACAGTGTTTTAGAAGGCCTCTTCCTTAGGGTTGTTTGGGTCCTACTTGGCTCAATCGTGAAGTGTGAAACTTGTAACCGGACGGCCATAAATTTGAGCTGCACTGGATCCACTGGGTTTTAGAGAAGTGTAGTTGGGCAAGACACTTCAGAGCGTAGCCTCGAACTGGTAACATCTAGGACATACATGAGTAGGTGAGCTGTAACTGATACATAACTGAAATAATGTTGAAAGTGGTGTATAACACCTTTCAATTTATCAGTCAATCTTAAGTGATCATTTGATGGAGGGTTAAATAATGATATTTCACTGTGTTGTATCAAGATGTGGAAAACTATGGAATTGGAACAAAATTTCCTTTTATTGTATTGTTCAAGAAATAGCATGCTCTTTGCTATTATTCAGGGCTTGAAACCTAGAGATCCCTGACTTGATTCCATAGCTCAACCAAATTCTCTCTGAGGACTGCTTTTCTACAAAAGATTGTGTGTGATAATTTGTGGGTGATAGAATTTTACATCTTAACCCATTACCACACAATCCCTACTTTTGACGCCCCTGAGAAAGACTCCTTTTGAAAACACTGTAGGAAAAGGAGAAAATGCTGGTAACCAGCATCTTCTCTTTTTCCAACAGTGGTTTCTACCCTTCCAAGAACAAATTTCAATTTTTCAGTCACCTTTATTTTGTCGTCTGCAAATGCGTTCAATTTGGACCAGTCTAATATTTTGTCGTGTGGTAAAGAGTTAACCCTTTACCAGATGACAAGATATTAGCCTTGTCCAAATTGAAAGCATTTGCAGATGACAATTTCAGTATGGCTCAAATAGTGTAATTCATCTTTGATTGGTTACCATCATTTTCTTCTTTTCCCACAATGTTTTTGATTGGCTTCTTTTCCATAAGCGTCAAAAGTCAGCATTGTGTGGTATTAGGTTAAGCCAATTTATATTTCTTCGCTTCTTTTCTTGAGCAGATGACGGTGGATAAATACCCACCCTGACACCCTAGATTGGATTAGGGGCAATGGAAAGAAAAAAAAAAAACTGACTGGAGCTGTGAGGTACTTTTATAGTCCTGTTTTCCTAACCATTGGCTTGTAATGATATAGTTAGCTGTTCCTGTCAAATCTGACGTTTGTGTGTTTGAATTTATCTTTTACCAAGCAGCCCAGGGCTTTAACAACCCTGAGAAAGAAATCTTTTGAAAACATCATGGAAGAAAGAGAAAATGCTGGTAACAATGTTTCCCACAATGCTTTGTACCCTTTCAAAGATTCATCACATCATTTGTGTCACACTTAATTGTGTACGCACTTGCTTTTAAATTTGAACCAGTCTATTACTTTGTCATCATTTTAACTCTTTACCACACAATCTCAACTTTTAAAGACCCTGACAAAGAAGCCTGTAGAAAATATTGTGGTAAAAGGAGAAAATGCTGGTTAAAAAAAATCTGCCCAAACAGGAATTGATTGAGCATTAACCCATTACCACACAGAAAAATTTAAGACCTATCCGAATGGAAAGCATTTGCAGACCACAATTTCAAAGTGGCTGAAATGGTGAAATTTTGCTTGGATGGGGTAGAAAACTTTGTGGGAAAAGGAGAAAATGCTGGTTACCAGCATTTTCTCCTTTTCCCACAATGTTTTCAAAAGGCTTCATAGACAGGGGCGTTAAAAGGTGTCACTGAGTGGTAATGGGTTAAAGGAAGTACATGTACATCAGCAGATTGTGAAGATTGGTATGTCATTAGTCTTGAATATCAGACATTTTGCTCCTGTGAATGCTGTCATCAATTCTTCATCAATTACCTCAGCTCCCCTAATGTTGCATAAATAGCATGTTTTGCAGCCTTTATCATGTCTTCATGTACACCACCCCAATGAGGTGCAAGTGGTCGATTAAAGCTGTAAAGCTTTTATTGGTGAACTTAATTAAAAGCCTTCATGAAATTGTTGGGATCTTTCCAAATGGGATGGGATTTGAGTATTATTGTCAACTCCTAACTCTTCCAAACAACAAATTGGACTGGACCCAAATCAAAGCATCTGCAGACAACAAATTAATCTTGTTTATATGATGATTTCTGACTTCAATCGGGTAGAAAATATTGTGGGAAAAGGAGAAAATGCTGGTTACCAGCATTTTCTCCTTTTTCCACAATGTTTTCTTTAGGCTTCTTTCTAAGGTTCATTAAAAGTCCAGTGTGGTAAGGAGTTAAAGTGATGTTCAGTTTACAGTTGTGGCTTATTACCTTTTCAATATTTTACAGGGGTGTATTCTCTATATTCAGGAGAATTTTAATGACACACACACAGAGACACACGTAACACAGGATGTTTACCAGACCTGTCATGGACCTTTCCATGGAAAAGCAGTACAGTGTAAAGTTTGCTAATGGTGCAGTCAGTAAGGACTGATTCATTTCGTTGAGAATACTGGGGATATTCACTGCCTGGGTGTTCCTTCATTTGACCACAATATTGTCAGTTCCAAAGTATAAAATGTGAAGTTCTGCTGTTGACATTTCAATTGGAATTGAACCTTTAAATCGGGAATTCACTGGACTGGATGTTTATGTGATGGACGACAACATCGACAGTTCCAAAGAACAAGAGCTGTGTGTGAAGTTTGTGAGTAGTAGTAGTACTGTCACTTAAGACTGATCGTTTGTGCAGGAAGATGTACAAGCATTACACAGGTTTTTAAACTAACCATAGCATTAACTTTGCCTGAAGAAGAAAATGCAATTGGAATTTTGCTAGTTCAACTGTCAGGACTAACTTGATCTAATGCCCCTGGCAGTACACACAATGCCAACCTGACCATACTATTAACTTTGTCTCAAAGGAACAGCGCAGTGTGAAGCTTGCAAGTGCACCCATCAGTAAGGACAATTTCACTGCGTCATAGATACACAAAGAAAAGGGAGGGTTTAAATCTGACTCAACGTGAACTCCGCCAAGGAAGAACAATGGAATGTAAACATCTCAGAGGATTCAGCATCAGAATACTTACTTTTTAAGAGTCTGATCTTGATTTGCTATCCATGCGTTTAAAGCAACCCTAGCTTATGACAGAGACTTTAACCCTTTTCCAAATGATGAATTTTCAGAATTTAACCCTTTCCCAAACAAGTCCTGGTTTTTACGTTTCTGCAGTAAAAGTCTTTGAAAACACTGTGGGAAAAGGAGAAATTGGTCGTAACGAGCAATTTCTCCTTTTCCCCCAGTGTTTTCTACCCTTTTTGAGAACTTTCTGCAATTTTCTCCAAATCTAAAATTGTTGTATGCAAACTCTTTCGGTTTGGAATGGTCCAAACTTTGTTGTTTGGACCATAAAGCATTCGCAGATGACAAATTAAAGATGGCTCAATCGCTGGAATTTTTCCTTCATCGAGTACTAAAGATTATGGGAAAAGGAGAAAATGATATTTCAATTTTTGAGTCACTTTATTTTGTCATCTGCAAATGCTTCCAATTTGGAAAAGTCTAAAATTTTGTGGTTTGGTAAAGAGTTAACTCTTTACCACACAATCCAGACTTTTAACGACCCCGAGAAAGAAAGCCTTTGAAAACATTGTGGGAAAAGGAGAAAATGCAGGAAACCAGCAGTTTCTCCTTTTTCCACAATATTTTCTACCTTTTCCAAATCAATTTTCCATTTTTGATTCACATTTATTTTGTCGTCTGCAAATGCTTTCAATTTGGACAAGTCTAAAATTTTGTTATTTGGTAAAGAGTTCAATCCCCTTCTGGCGGAGCTACAAGACTGCTGTAGGTCTTATATTAATCCATTACTTGTAATAATGTTAGTAAAAAAAATAAGATGGTACCAACCTCAAGATAGAGTCTGTAAACTCTTTCTCATACAGTACTGAGTTTTAATGACCCTGGGGAAAAAACTTTTTGGAAACATTGTGGGAAAAGGAGAAAATGCTGGTAACCAGCATTTTCTCCTTTTCCCTCAATGTTTTCTAACCCATCATATACAGAAACTGTCATTTAAGCTTCTTTAAATTTGTTGTCTGCAGACACTTTCAATTTGGACAAGTCTATAAAATTTTGTTGTCTGGTAAAGAGGTAGAGAAAAGTTTCCAATATAGAATGATACAGGAACTATATGAGACTGGACTATCTGCTTGTGTAAAGAAAGTGCATTTTTCCACAATATTTTTCAAAACTTTGCTGTTGTAGGAGATAGAAAATGTCATTTTTGTATAAACTTTGTGTTCAGTCAGAATGGTACATTTGTAAAGGGGATGAAAATTGGAGTTTTAAATTTTTGTTTGTTTTGTAAGGGATAGGTGGACTACATGTATATCCAGAGAATTATGCTTGAAATAAAATAACTTAAACTCAACACCAAACAACAAAATTCTAGACCATTACAAAATGAAAGCTTTTGCAGACAACAAAATTTTAATGTGATTCAAAAATTTAAAGTTGTCATTGGAAGAATAGAAAATATTGTGAGAAAAACAGAACATGCTCGTTAACAGCGTTTTCTCCTTTTCCCACAATGTTTTCAAAGGCCTTTTTACTCAGCCTTTAATAAAAAGTTGTGGTGTCCCCATTCGTGAGGTAGAGTGCCGGCTTCGTAACCCAAAGGTCCTGAATTCAATACTTGGGAGCGGGTGTCAACGTTGGGATTTTTCATAGGCCCACAAATTTGGAGTACTGGTGTATTTTCCAGGAAGCAGAATCAAGAGAGATTAGTATAAACTCACTGTAAGAACTTGTATATCTATTGTTCTAAAATAAATATGTTTACACAAAAATAATAAAAAGTTGGGATTGTGTGGTAAAGTGTTAACCCTTTACTCAATAAATACTCATTTCTAAACCTTGCTTGTAGGAGCCTTTTGAAAACATTGTGGCAAAAGGTGAAATTGCTCGTGACAAGCAATTTCACCTTTTGTCACAATGTTTTCTATGCTATCAAAAGGTGTCATATACACATAAGAAACGGCTTCATCCTTGCCATTGTTTAGGGTCAATTAGAGCACCATAGGAATGCCTTATGTAGTAAAGGGTTAAGCCATCTTAAAGAGGTGCTTTTGGAGGGGAGGGGGGGGCAAAAACTCTGACAGAACTCCATTCTGAAAGGCAAATATTTATGCAGAAACTCTTGAATCATTAAACAATTACTATAAGAAGGCAATTAGATATTTTATCTTTGATTTTTGTTTTTCAAAATCTTGTTTTCAGAGTTATGTAACTCTTTACCACATATCAAAAATATAGACTTTATTTCGAAGCATTTGCAGAAGACCATATAACACCAATTACCAGACAACCAAAATTTTGACCTGTCCAAATTAAAAGCATAATTATGAGGACAACATATTAAATGTAACCCTTTCCCAAACAGTCCCTGGTTTTTACGGGTCAGGAATAGAAGCCTTTTGAAAACATTGTGGGAAAAGGAGAAAATGCTGGTAACCAGCATTTTCTCCTTTTTCCCCACAATGTTTTCCACCCTATCATATAGAAAAATCATCTTTTTAGCAACTGTTGTTTTGTCATCTGCAAAATGCTTTCAATTTGGTCCGGTCCAAAATTTGCCATTTGGGAAAGGGTTATTAGAAATATGAAATTTGTACTTCAGGGTTGTTGAAACTCAGGATCATGTGGTAAAGAGTTAAATGTGGCTTGATTGGTAAACAGTTATGAAAAAGAATAGAGGTTTTATTCACTTTATTATTCATGAGAAATATTTAGTTTTCATTCCCTAATGTTATTTTTATTTGTAAAACTATTGTTTTGATTTGTATCACATGTTAATTCTTAACTCTTTACTAAAGGACAAAATGTTGGACATGTCTAAAAGCAGACAAATTGGCTCAAATGATGAATTTTGTCTCTGAAAGGATAAAAAACTTTGTCGGAAAACGAGAAAATGCTGATTATCAGCATTTTTTTCATTTCCTACAGTGCTTTATGAGGCGTCTTCCTCATTGTCATTAAAAGGATGGAATTTTGTGGTAAAGAGTAAACTCTTTACCAAACAACAAAATTTTAGACTTGTACAAATTAAAAGTGTCTGCAGATGACAAATTAAATATGGCCTTGATGATGATTTCAATCTTTGTAATAGTAGAAAGCATTGTGGGAAAAGGAGAAAATGTCGGTTACCAGCATTTTCTCCTTTTCCCACAATGTTCTTAAAGGTTTCTTCCTCGGGGTCGTAAAACCTCAGGATTGTTTGGTAAAGGGTCAACCACTAAAACCCAGTTTCTAAAGACATTGAGGAATAAGGCTTTGAGAACAGTTTGGGTAAAGAATGAAGGAATCTTGTTTTATGGTGCATCAACAGCTTTGGTCATTTAGATGTATTTCTGTGTGAAAAGATAATAAAAGTGGCATTATTTAACTCTTTACCACACAATCCTGACTTTTAACCACCCCATAAAAAAAGTCTTTTGAAAACATTGTAGGAAAAGGAGAAAATGCTGGTGACCAGCATTTTCTCCTTTTCCCACAATGTTTTCTTCCCTTCCCAAAAATGTATTTCCAAGTTTGAGTCAGGTTTATTTTGTCGTCTGCAAATGCTTTCAATTTGGACAAGTCTAGAATATTGTTGTTTGGTAAAGACTTGAACTAAATAAAATGTATGTAAAGAAGAAGCCGCAGGTATATAGCATTTTATCGTTGCTCTAAGATAAAAGGGCGAAAGGTATTGGCCCAGGTTGGTTTATTCATTCCATTTAGACTGATATTGGCTGAAATTTTTTTCAATTGGATAATTTTCTGCATCTCCAAAGACCAGACTACCTCATGATTCTGTTGGTGGTTGTAAAACAAAATAGATTTTTTGGACCCGTTATTATGAGAGGACCTGCTTAGCTTAACTCTTGATTCCTGACTTTTAACAACCCTGGAAGAGAAGGCTTTAGAAACCATTGTGGGAAAAGGAGAAAATGCTGGTAACCAGCATTTTCTTCTTTTCCCACAATGTTTTCTAAAATCTTTCCCAAATCAAGTTTCACTTTTTGATTTACATTTATTTTGTCTTCCGCAAAAGCTTTCAGTTTGGACTAGTCTTAAATTTTATTGTTTGGTAAAGAGTTAAAGGCCCAAAGGAGAAAGACTTTTCAAAAATATTATGGAAAACGGAGAAAATGTGCTTTGAGCAGATTTTTGTTTCTCCCTTTCCAACAATGTTTTCTACATTTTGAAGACAAATTCCACCAGCTGAGTTGCATTAGATTTGTCATCTTCAAAAACTTTTGATGAAATTAAGAAAATATTTGTCAGGTTAAAAGTGTACTTTGTAACTGTAAGCCATTCTGCCTCTAATCGACACCCATGTGGATTTTTGAATGTTATGAAATATTATTTTTTCAAACCAGTACCACACAAAATTTGACTTATGATGAACATGTGCATGTATTAGATTGCACATTTTGTGAAAAGAAGCCATTGCTCGTAACTAGCAATTGTTTCTATTTCTTTTCACATGATAATTGAGTATGTAAAGAAAATACAAACCATATTTCATTTACTTCAATTTGTATTCTATTCAATTATGGA
This sequence comes from Tridacna crocea, assembly GCA_943736015.1. Classification (NCBI taxonomy): domain Eukaryota; kingdom Metazoa; phylum Mollusca; class Bivalvia; order Cardiida; family Cardiidae; genus Tridacna; species Tridacna crocea. Next base: position 3,428,176 of record OX031072.1, on the reverse strand, counting down.
AAATGGAAAGAAATGAAATACTTTGGGTCTATTGGTTTTATTTTGTAGATCAAAAGATAGTGAAAATATTTAATTCTGAAACGAAGGGATTTGAAATGCAGATACTCTTGTTTTGGGAAGTTGGAAATAATTATTTTAGTTTAATATTTCACGTTCTCAAGCGCTGTTAGGGGTGACTAGATAATGGGGTATATTAGAGACAGCATGGTAAATAGAGAAAATTGATGTTGCTTGTTGATATTATAAATGTATGTCAAATTGTTTAACCCGTTACCAAAGAAAAATGAAGAGGTAGGCTAAATACAAAACACTGTTGAAAAAGTGAAACATGCTGTTACAATGCAGGTAAACAGCATTTTTTTCTTAGCCAACAGTTTTTTACGCTTTTACAAACAAATCCTATATTTAGAGTCCAATTTATCATGTTGTCTGCAAATGTTTTCAATATGCACAAGTCTTAATCCTTAACTGCACAATGCAGACTTTTAATGACCCTGGGAAAGAAGCTTTTTGAAAACATTGTCGGAAAAGGAGAAAATGCTGGTAACCAGCATTTTCTCCTTTTCCCTTAGCCCCATAGGGCATTTCTATGGTATTTCTAATTGACCCTAAATAACAGCAAGGATGAGGCCATTTTTTTATGTGTATATGACACCTTTTGATTACATAGAAAACACTGTGACAAAAGGTGAAATTGCTCGTCATGAGCAATTTCACCTTTTGTAACAGTGTTTTCCAAAGGCTCCTACAAGCAATGCGTAGAAATGAGTATCTATGGAGTAAAGGGTTAATGGTTTCTGCCCTTTCTAAGAAACAGTCGCTTCTTTTTAGCCAAATTGAAAGTGTTGTGTCCAAATGCTTTTAAAACCCATCACCACACAATCCCTAATTTTGATGACCCTGAGAAAGAAGTCTTTAGAAAACATTGTGGGAAAAGGAGAAAATGCTGGTAACCAGCATTTTCTCCTTTTCCCACAATGTTTTCTACTCTGCTGGAAACAAATTTCAATTCTTTAGTCACATTTATTTTGTGGTCTGCAAATGCTTTCAATTGGACCAGTCTAAAATTTTGTTGTTTGGTAAAGTTAATATGGACAAGGCTAGAACTTGTGGTATGGTGAAGGGTCAAGATTTGGAGTCTAATGAAGGGTTAAAAATGAAAAAAGTAGTTAAATTTTGAACTCCATAAGGATGAAACATCTTTGAAAAAAGCTTCGATGAACTATGTCTGCATACCTTTGAATAATGATGTCATCATATAAGTCGTCATTCCAACATGATGTTGACATGAACATCTTGTTAGATTCCTGGTAAATTCTTAATTGTGAGGCTAGTCCTACTGAATGGCTGTGATTTTATGTATGGGACCAATTACAGAGTTAAGTCTCAGAATTAAGACTATGCATGTAATACAGGTCTTGGTTGTTTTCGATTTCCAGATATGATACCTTTATTTCCAAAGGTTTATTTTAGTCTTGGTTTTCCTGAAATATTTTAAACCATTTGTGCTCTCATGTTTGAAATTTCAAAGAGAGGACAGATATGTATATATCAAGAAAATGAAAGTTATAAAGCACCACCAATATCTCTGTCTGTCAAACCAACTTTTTGTCTCTTTAACTCTTTACCAAACAACAAAATTTTAGACTAGTCCAAATTGAAAGCATTTGCAGACAATTACATTAATGTGACTCAAAAATTGAAATTTGTTCTGGGAAAGGTGGAAAACAAAGTGAGAAAAGGTGAAAAGGCGGGTTACCAGCATTTTCTCCTTTTGGTACAATGTTTTCAGAAGGCTTCTATCTCTGGATTGAAAAAATCCAAGATTCAGTAGCATAGTATAAATGGTTTAAAATGTTTATGACATGTTTATGTATCTGTTGTAAATGCTTGGGATGGCAAAAAGTATCATTTAGTAAAATGCAAGTCTTCATGTGAAAATTCTAAATTTCAATATTTTGCACAACTATTTTTATGGTATTACAGATTTGCTGAAGTTTAACTCTTTCTTAAACTTCAAAATTTTACAATTGTCCAGGTTGAAAGCATCTGCAGAGGAAATAATAAATGCAATCAAAATATGAAATTTACATTTGGAAGGGTAGAGAAAAACTGTGGAAAATAGAGAAAATGCTGGTAACCAGGCAATTAGGTGATTTTTTGCAGGCAATTAGGTGAAAACTATATAGATTTAAATCTTTACCAAACAATCCTAACTTTCAACGACCATGAAAAAGAAGGCTACAGAAAACAATTTTGGAAAAGGAGAAAATGCTGGTAACCGGTATTTTTGCCTTTTTCTCCAATGTTTTATACCCTTCTTTAGACATTTCAATTTTTGAACCATACTTATGTTGTTGTCTGCAAATACTTTTAATTTGGACCGGTCTACAATTCTGTCATTTGGTAATGGGTTGAGTGGGGAAAAAATTGTAGGAAATGAGGGAATTATACACTGTTTGCCTACATCATATTGGATTTTTAAATCTAAATTTGACAAAAAATACATGTAATTATAGGGTCATATATTTCTGTCAAAATTTCAGTTTAGATTACTGCGTTTTAATTTTCATTTTTATGATTACGTTTTGCTATCTCAGATATAATTCTAGTATTTGTACATGTGCTGTAACTGTTGTATTTCTATATGCGGGTCAATTCACTTTGTAATTATAAAATGTAGAAGGAGGAAAAAGTGTCATGCAACCACAAATACCAGTGTCAAGGGAGACAACCTCAGTCTAGACAAGGTTTTCAGTGATTTATTCTCCTTGAGATGATGTTACTTTTCAGTTGAATTCTTGATGGAAAGTTAGTTCAAGAAGGGAATGTAATGATGTGTTCTTACATAAAACAGTGTGTATAACTTGTGGGTCTAGGATAGGGCGTATAGTCTTTGGTGATTACAACAATAAAGCCTGGTTTATATACAGATTGTGGTGTGTGCCCGGCACAATTGGGGGCTGCATGGGTACTCATATACCGTTCGTCCGAGAGATAAACATGCAATATTTTCAGTTTTGGATTGTGATGCTACAATTTGTGATATGAAGCCATTTTGTTTCTGCTGACCTCCACTGTTTATGCTATGGCAGATGTTGCCTATTGCCCCGTTTTGGTACTTTTTTTTTTGTCTTGAGAAATAACTGATTCTGTTAGGCTTTCAGAACTAAGTTACAAATCAATCGATACTTTATGCAGACTGTTAAGTTACATGTATGTAGGACTCTTTTGGCTTCCCCCCCCCCCCCCCCCCTCAAAATTTTACCATTTTTGGTTCTTTTGGCAAAAACTTTCCGCAGACAATAATAATCATAGTAAAGTTTTAAATAAAGAGCATAAAAGTTAGGTTAATGTACCCCGCAATATGAAAAAAAAAAATGTCTTAGAAACATGTAGAGTAAAAGGAATAGACACCAAATAAGAAGTCCTCATTACATCTGATGATTAGACAATAAAAATAAACTGAGAAAAAGGGGGCTTATTTCTTTACCACACTAGAAAATTTTAAATTTGTCCAAGTTGGCAGCATTTGCAGACCGCAAATCAAGGGGGGGCTCAAATGATAAAACTTGTCTTTCATAGGTAAAAAAAAACATGGTTGGAAAAGGAGAGAATGCTCGGTGCCAGCATTTTCTCTTTTTCCCACAATGTTTTCAAAAGGCTTCTTCCTCAGGGGCATTTAAAGTCGTCATTGCGTGGTAAAAGGTTAGTGCATCTCCCAGATGTATTAACTCATTACCACACAATCCCTACTTTTGACGACCCTGAGAAACAAGCCTTAAGAAAACATGGGAAAATGAGAAAATGCTGGTAACCAGTATTTTCTCCTTTTCCCACAATGTTTTCTACCCATCTCAAAACAAATTTCAAATTTTCAGTCACTTTTATTTTGTCGTCTGCAAATGCTTTCGATTTGGGCGAGGCTAAAATATTGTCGTTTGGTAATGAGTTAATACCAAGCAATTCATCATATAATACTGAGGATCCATAAATTTATTATGTTTGACAACCAACTGAATCACAAGATAAAATGGTCCTTGGACAAGCAGAAAATTAACCAAGAGCTAAAATTTTCAAGGCATGTTGGACTGTGCAGGCTGAAATGAGTTGATACTTTTTCACACATTCATTATGCTCCCTTTTCAAAGACTATTGCTAATTTGTTTGCTGACATTGAACTGAACTTTTAATATTTTTATGACATTATTTTCATTCAGAAAGTAGACACTGATTTTGAAAGAATGCCAAATGAAGAGCTAGTAAAAGAAACTCTATAAAAGCATAGATAGGTGCACTGGCTACTGGAATACAGCTGAAGAAATGTTGAAAGACAGCTATAAAGTAAATGCAAAACTAATTAAAGTAAATGGTATAAGATGCCAACTTTTACTAGCAATATGGCTAATTTCTTGAATCTTTGAGCGTTTTATGGGGTTAGACTCTTTAACTCTTCACCAAACGAGAAAATTTTGGATAGGTCCAAACTCAAAGCCTTTGCAGTTGACAAAATTGATGTGATTCAAAAATTGAAATTTCTAGTGGGAAGAGTAGAAAACATTGTTGAAAAAGGAGAAAATGCTGGCTACCAGCATTTTCTCCTTTTGCCACAATGTTTTCAAAAGGCTCCTTTTTTTGAGCCATAAAAACATGGTAATGTTTTTTTAAAGGGGTAATCCTTTCTTGCTGTGTAAGTCAGATAGATTGTCATCTAGTAAAGGGTTAAAATTAAGATTGTGTTGCTTTTAGGTCAATACTAGTGGTTGTCGTTTTACTGATGTTTATTTGACTAACTGAATTCTCGTTCCATGTTGCTTTTGACCCTTTAGTTTGTAGACTAATTGACCTTTCTGCCAATTTTATTTGATAGGTGTTCAACGTCTTACCGGCCAATGAAAATGCAGCATTGGGCTTCATGTAAACCAATAATTTTGAAAATCATAGTAACTTAAGTATGAGTTTTTAGCTCAATGCAACTACCACGCAAAAAATCTCAGTATTTCAAAGTTAGCCCCCCCCCCCCCCCCCCCCCCCTCCCAAATCTTGAAATGCTTCCTATGTGGCTGGTAATTAACCTAGAGCGAAATATAAGCTAGAATAAAACTGAAATAAATGCTCTTTCGCTTTGAATTTGACTCCATTTTCTGGTTAGCTAGTCAGGCTTGACAACCAATATATTGTGTTACTAAGGGGGGGCATGCCAAACTCGCATTTACAGAAAGGTCAATTTATGGTTTAGTAATCATTTCTGTAGTTTGCAAAGCAGTCAGTTTCATTCATAAGGAAGGTTTTCTGCGGTTTAGTGGTAAAGACTAGGACTTGTGATGTAGAGGTCCAAGCTTCGAGCTTCACTGAAATAATTTTTTTTTGTGGGAGTGTCCTTGAACAAGACATTTTGGAGCCTTAATCAAGGAAAATCTCCTGGAAAAATATGTATATGTGAGGATTGAAAAAATGCTGAAATAGGTGTAAAAAACAAGTTAATCAATCAATCAATCAGTATCATTTAATCAATCAATCAGTATCATTTAATCAATCAATCAATCAATCAATATCATTTAATCAATAAATATCATTTAATCAATCAATCAATATCATTTAATCAATCAATTAATATCAGAGTTTTTCTTTTCAGACAAATGATTAAAATTTGAATTGAGTACAGTGAATAATTAACACCCCCCCCCCCCCACCAAAAAAAAAAAATGTATATATGACAATGTAGTTAATAAATGAGTAAATAAATATGAATGAATAAATGAATGAATTGATACATGTAAATAAAAAGGTAAGTAAAGATATGATGATGTAAGAAAATGAGTATACACTGTATAGGAATTTAAAAAAGATGGAAAAAAAAAATAAACAAGGTCAAATTTAAGGATAATTAAAATGATAATGATGGCCAAAAACAGGTTTAAAACAAGTTCTTAGGTTTAAGGGTACTTCATGCCATGACCTAGGGCTGTGACACAACTCAAATAATGTTGAAAATGGTGCTAACTCTTTACCAAATAACAAAATTTCAGAGTAGACAAAATTGAAAGCCTTTGGAGATTGACAAGTTTAAATGTTGCTAAAATGACTGCTTTTGTCTTTGATAGGGTTGAATTAGGAAAACATTGTGAGAAAAGGAGAAAATGCTGGTTACCAGCATTTTCTCCTTTTCCAACAATGTTTTCAAAAGCCTTTCTTTCTGGATCATCAAAAATCCTGTTTGTGTTGTGAAGGGTAAGCCACTAAACCAACAAACCAATGGCTTATTCTCACTGAACTAATGCAAAGCCATGCACTAATCCACTTAATCATTTCAAGCATAGGTTTCAAATTTTACATTCTCGTTTGTGTAACTTTGATGAGAATCAAGCAATCACCCCATTTGCTACATTATTTTTCAATGTCGTAAGACAGATTTAGATTAGGGAGAAGAGACATCAGCTAGGGAAGAAAATAATAAGAATACAACAGAAATACAGAAAATCATGTATAACTTTATGTCTACATCAGGTATTTAGTTTGTAACAATTCTGAGAGCCATGTTTCAAATTAAGCTTAAAATATTTAGAAAAGCTTTGAACAAAATTTGTGCTGTAATCTGTTGATACTTTATTCTTTGATCATTTGAATCATTATTTGGCCTCAAGTTTAAAGAAGATTTTAATCTGAAAAAGAAAAATGCTTATCCCATCTTGAAAGAACAGAAACAGTTATTTGAAAGACAGAAAGAAAAAAAAAAGAAGTATGAAACTGGTTGGTGATAGGCAATGTTGTAAGCTCCTTAGATAGTAGACGGTGGACATGCGGCTTAGACACTTTGTTGCTTCTAATTGTCACAAATTATGTGTCATTAACCCATTGTTGAAACTTGATTCCCAACATTGTGTGTGGACTCTCTAGGTAAGGATGCTATTGGGGCTGACCTGGAGCATTCCCCCACTCCGAATCTTGGAACCCAGTTTGTACTAATACTCTGGGGGCTTTAGAGTTGTAATCAAACAGTCAAACCAAAGAATATACATTCTGTCTAAGGTTTACTAGAAGTACACATTTGTTTTGTGTATGTACACATCATTGCATTCCCTTCTTTGAGTTGACTTTCTAAATTCAACTGAAAAATAAAACATCATTTTAAGGGGAGTAATCACTGGAAATTCTTGTCTGGATTCGGGATTGTCTCCCTTGGCACTGGTATTTGTGGTTGCTGACACTTTTTCTTCCTTCTACATTTTATAAACTTTTTTTTAAATGTTCAAAAAATCATTGCAATAAAAAGAGTAAAACCCCTTCTTTGTTCAACTTTCATTTTTCTGATATGACCTGCTACTGGCATAGAGATGGAACCTATACATGGTACCACCTAAGGCAGATCGTCTACACCTAGTATTTCCGTGACTTTTTTTTCCCACTCGTCTATGGTGGTACTCGATCCTGGGACGCATCTGCCGAAGTCAACCCACATAACCATTCGGCCACACCAGTACTTGTTACTAGTTGGTTTAGATTAACTATTTAATATTGACCAGTGACGTCATGAATAAAAAAAGGGTATGATATCATTTTGATTTTCCGAATTTTAACAACTATTTCAAACCTACTGTTGGCTGGTGGGGGGGATGGGGGGGGGGGGAATATAAAATTAAACCAATAAGACTTTTGCAACGGAGCTCAAGCAACTTGCAACTTGATCTGGGTTCGACCTTGTTAGCAAAAAAACAAAAAAACAAAAAAATCGTCCATGGTAGTCATAATTTTATGAAGCCCTTCACTTATATACCACGTGATCGCCAGTTTTAAAGATCTTGAAAATATTGTGACAAAAGGAGAAAATGCTGGTTAACCGCCATTTTCTTCTTTTCTCACAATATTTTCTCCTCCTTCATGGCAACCATCCCCAGCAATGGAGCACAGACTTACCTGGATATCGTATTGGTATACCGATAGATAAAGCGCACAGAAAACAATGGACTGATATAGGGCATGTTAATTCATGTTCATTTTACACCATTTAACCTTCGAATAAATAAATTATTGTTGATCATTCCTAAATCTACATTATATCCTCTTTAAGATGGTATAATTTTCAAAACTTTTGCTTAAAAAAAAGTTAGGTCATTTTAAAGCACAAATTTCTAACCCGTGATTCTATTAAATGATAGGGAAAATCACAAAAAAGAAGCACCCCATGGTTGGACAAACGCTTAGAAAAACATTATTTCTTCTCTTAAATTCAAAATTGTTGATGGATCCTGTAAGTTGGAAAATTGATCTTTCTAAAGATATAAATTACAGATTTCTAAGTTAAAAAAAAGTTAGGTCAAATTTGAAATAATTATAGCCAACTTTCACGGACATGCCTTATCAAGTCTCGCATGACAACAAATCGATGAAAATAATCGATATCATACGTAAAGGTCCGGAAGTTTCCGGAGTTTGGCGAACTTACATTGTGTAAACAAGTAATCGATATTCAATAGCCTGCAGCGATAAAAGATAAGAGAAACGTAACATTACGTAACAGTAGCCTGCTTCAAATTCACAATCCTTGCCTAGACTGTATATATGTCCTGGCATTTTTTTCTGATTTTAACCTAAACCCTTTGTCTGGCGCAGAACAGTCTGGCTCTTGAATATCAGTATCAGACTGCACAAAATGCGCACCCTTATTAGACTCAACAGCATATTGGAATTACACCCCCAGATAAAGCGAGAGTTTCTTGAGAACAGAACATTGAAATCGTTATATTTCAGCTTTATTTGTCGGTTTGTAATTCATTTATCCTCGGATTAAGGGTTAAGTTTTGATTCTCAGAGACATAAACTGATTGGACCTAAAACTGCTCTCGACAAGTGCACTTTTTTGTAGTCTGATCCTGAAATCTAATCCGTCCAAATGCACTTTTGCTGACATTGTAGATACAGGCTGCACAAAACAAGCTGTCTGATCTTGGACTTGATCGATTCTGTAAGTCGACAATTATTTTGGTTAAAAAAGAAATCTTTGATATTCATGGCGAAATCAACAAGTTGAATTCAGCAAAAAATTCGGTGTTTTGAGAATACTAGTTTAACACTACAGCAATCTAACTGACCAGAGAGAAAAGGCTTTTGTAAACTTTGCTGGGGGGAGAAAATTTTCTCCCGTTCCTAAAATGTTTTCTACCTTTTCAAAGACAGGCATTATCATTTGAGTTGCATTTTATTTGTTGTCTGCAAATGTTTTTAACTTGGTGGTTTTCAAAAGTTTGTCATTTAGTTTTTTGATGAGAAAATTTGCTTTATGTGGCAGTTACATTACCAATCCGACCCTGGGAAAGAAAGACCAATCCGACCCTGAAAAAGCAACAAAAGGAGAAAATACTTGTGGTGGGCAATTTTTCATTTTCCCTTGGGATCGTATATAACATGTTATCTACGATTCCTGTTTTCCCACAGTGTTTTCTACTCTTTCAAAAGTTTCATTATGCAAGAGCTTTCAACTTGAAAAAAAAAAAAGATCATAATATATTTTGTCGGTTAGTAAATAGCTAATGTTTTATCTTGATTGGGTAAACTTTGTCTTTTGTGTGCAGGTGTGGTTTAATGGTTTTTATTTTTATAATGTCTACTTTCTACGATTTTTGAAAGAAAAAAGGTTAGGAAGGCGGATAAATAAAACTGTTATACAAGGCCGTCGGAAGCGGTCCGGCCGGTCCGGCCATGGCCGGACCAAATTTTCGGCCGAAAATGAAAAATGGCCAGACCAATTTTCGAAAAAAAAAATGCGCAATATAAACCTCAAAAATTGCGCCAGAATGCACCAGAGAGCGTCTTATTTTCAAAAATTTTTCCGGGGGAGCATGCCCCTGGACCCCCATTGCATGGCTTAACCCATTACCTAACGACAATATTTTAGACTGGTCCAATTTGTAAGCATTTGCAGACAAACAAAATAAAAGTGACTGAAAATCTGAAATTTGTTTTGTGAAGGATAGGAAACATTGTGGGAAAAGGAGAAAATGCTGATAACCAGCATTTTCTCCTTTTCCCACAATGTTTTCTAAAGGCTTCTTTCTCAGGGGCATCAAAAGTAGGGATTGTGTGGTAATGGGTTAAATGCGTAATATTTTTCCGGGGGAGCATGCCCCCGGACCCATAGCATGGCTTGACAACTTCTCGCTCGCCATACTGGCCGGACCAAATGAAATTTCCTTCCGACGGGCCTGTTATAGCACATAGAATAATTTCAACGGCTGCTCAGAACCATTAGAGTGAGTTTACATGGTTTTATGCACACGAAAAGTTACAGATTCGGCATATAAAATAGCTTTCATTCAAAGTTTTTTTTTTCGAACAAATAAAAGAAAATGGTTCGTTCCGAACACTCCATATACTGTGTGGCGCCGATTTGTATATTGGCTTAATGAGCGATATTGCATTTGCCTACAATGTCTACTACTATCAATAAATATTTTCAGCGAGTCTAAAAGCTGTTTAAATGTAAGTTTTTCGGAACAACTTCGGTCTATCTATGCACTAAACTATATCTTTATACATAAAAGTATGTCCAAGTTATTATTATCACACAAGTCTAAAAACGCTGCCGATGTATTATATATACTTAAGATTCTTTTTATTGCATCCGAAGTGGGGGGAAAATGTGCTCGAGACTCAACAGAAAGTTACTAAAATGTTCGTGTTGTAAGTATCATAACAGATCAGCACTTGTGAACTGATCCGATGCTACACTCTAGCGCCGCTTACAGGTATGATAAAGATAAAAAGGTATTTCTTCCTCTAAAAAAGTTATGTATGGTGTCATTTCAACTCATCATCTGTAGAATTCACCAGCAAGCTGTGTTAAAATTCGGTTTCAAACCAAAATACATGTAGTAGTCCGGTCTGTTAACTCGATTTTTTAGCAAAATGTTTACACTCCGGACGAAAGCAACAAATTTTGCATACAGTTAATAGCCATCATTCCGACCCATTTGCGCCTGGTGTGCCCGATTTTAGTGGCCTAGTTCATTAATTACAGCCTATTATATATTCGGATAGATGTAGTGTCCGAATACTCTTCCTTTGTACTTTATCAGAACGCATATATTTGTATCTCACAATGTTTGACCAAGGAGGGTCGATCAAAACGCTTTCAAATTTAAGAGAACTTCATGTTTTTATCGAAAATTTGTTTTTTATTTACTTTGTAGGTGGATTTTGGTTCATTTTCAGTAATATAGATGTGAATAAATCCGAAATGATACCCAGAATGGGCATTTTTAGTAATTTTTTCACGTTTATATTAAGTTCCGAAATTTTTGAAAGGTGCAATAAACCTAAAACGGCTGTGCCGGTAGTTTTATTAATCACCTTTTTCGAAGATACACACACACACAAAAAAGAAATGTCATTTTATCAATCTTTCGGTAAACTTCAGAGAGTAAAGCAGTACCATAAGCGCCATCTTCTGTCGACCGTGTTGATAGAACTTTTTGTATGCGTTAACCTTTAAGCTGCCAAGCGCGACTAAATGATCTTTTGCAGACAATGTAGACTAAGATCAGACTACGAAGAATGTGCAGTCTGATCCTAGATCATCTACACTGTCCGATACGGAGATATTTTTCCTTGCGATATTCCTCTGAAATAACATTTGGGACTTTACGATCGGCTTTAAAGTGTCGTTTAATTAGTAGGATAAGGTTTAATAATTTGAAAAACAAACCCCCCCCGCCCATTCCGAAAAAAATAAGTGCAAATATACAGTTAAACTGGGACCGGTTAAATCAGCTTACATAATAATGCATTTGAAAACAAAACAAAAAAAGTGTTAGGGCAGAAAAATGCATCTTTTAGGGCCAGTAATTAGAACAGACTTATCCTCTGTAACAGATTTTAACCATTTCAACCCTTTACAAGTGATATCATCGTAATGCTGAACGGGATAAACACTTAATTATGACACTTGTGTGTTAGTCGGTGCTCGAAATTCTGTTTTTTCTAGAAGGAATGGGAGGTTTGAGATTTGAATTGAATTTTGTTATTACGATGGTTAATTTATAAGGTAGTTCAAACAGGAACATGACAAAAATGCAACTATAGAGATTTTAGATATTATTTCAAAATCAGGATTTTCGCTGTAAATTGAAAATGTATGATATCCCAGTTTTTGGTAAATAAACCGTCTCTGTCTATTTGCAGATACTGGAACTTTTTTTTAAAAAACAAAAATTATTACTTTAATAGTTTAAATAAATCTAACCACCGATTCCTGGATTTCGAGCCAGTACGTTAAAAAACTTAGCCACGGAATTCGGCAAACATTAGTTGATCAATCAGACATAAAAATAGGAAAGATCTATTGCAGTTATATTAATGTTATTTTTCTCCCTTTTCCCCAATTTCTTAAAATACTGAATCTTCATTAACTCTTTACAAAACAAAAATTTGAGACTTGCCCAAATTGCAAGCCTTTGCAGGCAAAAATTTGAATGAGACTTGAAAAAATGAACAGAACAGAACAGAACTTTATGGTTTCAACTTGAACTACATAGCAGTTCATCGTTATATACAAATAACAAAGAAGCATACATGCAACAATGGCATAATAATTTTTGAAAGGAAAGAAAAATTTGGTTTGATCTACGGAAATAAAATCAAATCGGAGGTTTTAAAATTCAATTTCAATTTTCAATCTCCATCTATATATGCATGCCCGTTCACTCAGAGTGAAAAGTTCATGCAGACATAAATGGAGATCAAATGGAATTAATGTGTTGTTAATAAAACAAATATGAAACAAATATGCAGTTCGTATTAAATCGTATATGAGAATTGCAGGTAAAGGATTCAGCAGACAACTTAAAAATTCCGAAAATAATACAATCTATACTTGTATTGGCATAATAAATTATATACAATATCTAATTCAAAGACATATATAAACATACACAAATATACATAATCAACCTAAACTATAGTGTTTCACACTTAGTTTAGTGTTTCACACACTTGAAAAAATGAAATTGTTTGTAAGAAGCATAGCAAATGGAAAAGGAGAAAAAAGGTGGTTACCAGAACTTTATCACTTTTCTACAACATTTCGGAAAACTATATTTCTCAGGGTCGTGAAAAGCTTGTGTTATGCGGGATAGGGTTTTAAACAGTTACAGTGAATGTTTTCACCCGACGACGTCCATATACTTAACATATGGGGGGACGGACAAAAGTCCCGGCTGGACAAAAGCCCACTGGGCAAAAGCTCACTGCTAATTTTGACAGGGAGGACAAATGCCCACTGCTTATAAAAAAAAGAGTATAAAAAATAATTTTTTAATCATTTTTGTAGGGAAAAAAAAAAGCACAAAGATTTAATGATCAGAATGATCAAATTGCTTTTTCTTTCTTCTCAATGTTTAATTCTCTGCAACATTTCCCATTCTAATAGCAACCATGTGAAAGAAGAAGAAAATTCTGCTTATCGGCATTTTCTGCTTTTCACATAATGTTTTCTACTTTTTGTAGAGACAATTCACATAATATATACGAAACTTATTAGTTCCATACATGATCTGACAGAACTAAAAGTTCTATTGGACTATTGTCCCAGTGGGCTTTTGTCCTAGTGGGCTTTTGTCCAGTGGGCTTTTGTCCCATTCGGTTTTTGTCCTACACCCAGCATATGGAGACGATAGAATAAAGGTGGTTCAAATGGTTGTAATTGTCCTTGAAAAAGTAAAACATATTGTTGAAGCTGGAGAAAGATTCCTTTTTTTTCCAAATATTTTCTCTCACACTTTGAAAATTCATTTTTCACAGATGTTTTTGAACTATATATTAATTACTTTTTTTTGCGGGGGGGGGGGGGGGTGGGGGCGGTGTTGAGGTTGAGGATGTGAGACAAAAAACAGAAAGTGGGACAAATCAGCACGTCTGCCCCCTTTTTTCCGGGTCGCCAAAACACGAAATACTTTGGTAAGAGGTAAAATAGCGGTCCAGTGTATTCAGAGAGACAGGGACAGTCAATTTACTGATATTACAGAACTATTATCAAACCGTCTTTGTTGCGTTTTCAGGCATGTTCCTAGTTCCTACTGACGAATAACTTCATGTTATAGATCATGGACAAAAGAAACGTGGCTTCAGATCAAATTTCAAACCTTCCATACCGTTTTCACAAAATATTTATTCAAACTTCATTTTGAGCATTTAAAGATGTGAAAAATGGGTAAAGGGTTAACTCGGTATTCTTTTGATCTCGGTATGGCACTGCAGGATGGGTGACCTATAGAAGAGTTGTAATGTACTGTGTTCTTACAGATTTCCACACATGTGTCACATTAAACTGACTCTTTGTATCTTTTGTTTCATATTAATGCACCCGTGTGGCGATCATTATGGGTGGGATTTTGAATTATACACAGGTTACAGAGGGTTCATTCTTAGTCTCTATATGCTCTTTATTTCAATAGGATCTCATAAAATGCATATTTTGTCTATTCATGATTGTTTTTTTTTTTCAAAAGTAATATCAAGAAATATTACTAAATTGTGTTAGAATTGATTTCCTCTAGATTTTTTGCTATGTCATTTTCTTCTCAGTTGTGATTTTGTCCAAATTTAAAGGGTTTGCAAACGGGAGATACAGCATTTGTCCTTGAAAACAAATGCTTTGGATAAAAAGAAAATATCCGTTATATCAAAAGTAATCGCAAATCGTCTATTGCACTGTATGCGGAAATCTGAAGGCAATTTGATTTACCCAAACGGTCAAAAGCCCCTCCGGTCATTATCCCCTACCCCCAAAACATGTAAGGCGGTCAAAAGCCCCTTTGCAAATTTGCAAGGGCGGTTATTATCCCCTTCATCAAATTTTAAAGGTGGTAAAAAGCCCCTTTGCGATTTCGCAAGGGCGGTCATTATCCCCTTCATCAAATTTTGATGGTGGTCAAAGGCCCCTTTATCAGAAGCAGACAAAAGTCCCTATGAATGGTAACCATGCCGACATTATCCCCTCCGTAGACATGAAGTCTGATAATCGCTTTGAAATAGAACACTTGTAAAATATACACTAATGTGTGAAATTATCGGATGTGGATCTAGAATTGATGATTGTTGATTGATTGTAATATTCAACGCCGTTTTAAACATTGTCTGATTTATATCGTGGCTGCCAATGTACCTATCAATACTTTTCCAGGGTGCTTTTTTTCCATTAGTCGGCAATTTTTTTCCCAGGCCACTGGCTGCTTACTTACTCACATAACCATTTAAATGCCAATGGTCAACAGGTGACTCAGTGACTCATGACCTAGTGGTTATGAGTTCGATACCCGGTAGAGGCGAACTTTCTTTACGGCGTAATTTCGCCTCTATCTCTGCTGAAGCATTTGAGAAAAGTAGTTGGTGGCTTTGGAAAGAAAGTTGTGTAAGTACTAGTGTGAGAAAGCCAGGAAACACATGTGCGTCACCAACTGCCATGATATGACCTTAGCTGTTAAAGTGGCGTAAACCCCCAATACAACCAACACCTATTGAAATGAATCAGATAAACTGAGGACGGATTAATGACGTTTGGTATAAATGTTCACGTGCATCCATACTGCGCATGTGTATTTCTCAGAGATAGTAGAACTATCAGCGATATTGCATATTTTTCACTCAAATAGCAATAGTAACAGCGGACCGACAGTGCACTTTTACAAGTAGAACATTCTACGGATGGTACTAGTACGGTTGCACCAGCCATGGTATTCTGTGACTGAAATAAAATTGGGAAGTTTTCATCAAAACGAACGCTTATTTGTCGTGGAAAAAGGAAATTGTCAGCCATCCAATGGGGAAAACGATACAGCTTCTGACGTTTTCCTGACAATGGCAGGCCAGTTGTCATGCTATCTTTTCAGGAATAAGGTGATAGCATCAAAATTGGCCTGCCAGTGTAAGGATGATATGACTGGTAAAGAACTAGCTGGAAATAAGTCCAGTTACACATTGAAACAGGCAGAAAATTGAAGCTGTTGAAGTATACCTATTTCTTGAAGTATAGATGTTTCCTTTTGAAAAATACTGTGGGAAAAGGAGAAAATTTTTTCTACTGAATAATTTTTCCGTTTTCCATCATGTCTGCCGAACTTTTATCGCATTTTTTCCACAGACATTTCTATTCTTTTTTTTGTATTTCTATGAGCCATATGGCCATAATCATGTATGCAAATTTATAAAAAAAAAAAAATAGAACTACATGTAGACAATGAAGGGTTTGATACGAATTTGGGGTATATATAGGCTATGTTCTTTTTTTGAAGGAGTATAGGATCCAAAATTAATGTGGGAAAAGGAGAAATCACTTTTAATGAGCATGAGCAATTTCTTCTTTCCCTCTATGTCTGAGCTTCTATTATATAGTTTTCCTTGGGAAAAAAATAACTTCCAACCTGACCTTCATCCCTGTTTCCTAGGGAAAGAAGCACGGGTAAGTGCCATTCTTATTTTTTCTTATTGTCAAGATTTATAAGTACTTAATAATGATTGTGGAAATTTTTCAAAAAATCTGTCCGTTAGAAAGTATGTTTTTATTGAATTTTAATCCTTAACCCGGTCAAATTATCTTTCTGTAGTCGTTCGCTTGTCATTTAATGTATTTTTTTTATCTCTCTCTCTCTCTCTCTCTCTCTCTCTCTCTCTACTAGTGTCATATGACATACCTGTGACCAATACCATTTAGCAGGGGCATCAGTGTCTCTGACACACATATTTCTAGTGTTCACTAGGGCTTGTGTGCATCCGAATATTTCCGGTCCATAACTTTTACAGCTGTGGATGGATTTCAAAATAATTTGGCACAATTGACCTCCATCACGGTTAGATGTGCCATTTGAAACATCTGTTCAATAGGTTCAGGATCAAGGTCCCATTGAAGGCCAATTTTTCGTCCGAACCATAACTCCTACATTTTTGGATAGATTCCGATATAAATTAGCATAATGCATTGTTCTCCATCATGAGTAGAAGTTCCCTTTGAAACATTTATTCATGTCCAGGGTGTAGGTCAAGCTTGAGAGTCAAGTGTTCGCGGGCTTGACACAAGTTGTCCTTGGACAACGATTATGAATTAGGATTAACGTCTTTTTATATTATGTAGATATAAGTATCGAAGCTCAAGTCACTGTGACTTGTCCGTAAAATAGGCAAGTAAAATAGGTAAACCGAGCTTAATCGTTTTCCCAAAACAATCCAACCTTTACACAGTATTTTATTGAGAAAATATGTCGGCTAAAAGAGAATTCGCTTGTATCAAGCAATTCCTCCCAACTTCCCCAAATCTTACTTTTCAATATACACGAAGAACTACTTTGGATTTTGATCTACAACTTCCTTCAAATATGACCAGTCCAAAATTTCGTCGACTTGTGGAAGGTAGAGACAACATGACCAACTGCCGTATCACTCCAATCTTTATTATTCATTACATTTACCTTGATATCTATCTTACATGTATTTTCATTGAAATCAATAACAATAAATTATATGTTTTTGCGTCATAAATATAAAAAAATAGCGTCATTCAGGACGACAAGAAATCACATGTCTCAGAAAATTTAGATAACCAAACTTGGTATTGCACCGATTGAATACGGTTCAAGTTTGACTTGGGATTGTTTAAAAGCACGACAAATTACTAAGTTTTCTAAGCCATTATCAAGCACCCCATAACTGTGAGCACATGCCTAGCTCTGGCTTAATTAGTTTCTGGCTGGTGCTTTCTAGTATCAGTTCAAAATTTCCTGATAAAACCAAGAATTCCAGGGACTTAGTGGAATCCGCTTGTATCCCTGTCCGTCTACCTATTTGTATTAATTAAAATTGACCTGATGTGTTGTTTCGTATCCTCAATTTCCTGGCCTTCAGTACTATCAGTACTTTGATTTTCTTTGCTACGTGACTTATGAAAGGTTTTCCTCACAGGCATGCCCGTATTAGCAAACCATCCCTCTTAAATTATACACGAGCCACGCTTTGGCAAAAAGCAACTTAATCCATTACCGCACAATCCCTACTTTTGACGCCCCTAAGAAAGAAGCCTTTTGAAAACACTATGGGAAAGGGAGAAAATGCTGGTAACCAGCATTTTCTCCTTTTTCCATAGTGTTTCTACCCTTCCCAAAACAAATTTCTAACTTTAAGTCACCTTTATTTTGTCATCTGCAAATGCTTTGAACCAGTCTAAAATTTTGTCGTTTGGTAAAGAGTTAATACATCTCCGCAGTGCATGAATATGAAACACACGAGTCATCACAATGTGTATAATTGATGCCTAAAATCAGGGTTTTTTTTTTTTTGTTACAACAGATTTAATTCAGAGATAGAATGGTCCTAAAACATGTCGAAAGCAAAAATGCTTTGACCTAATTCAGGCTGACTTTCTTCCATTTTTTTTAACATGCATTAAGCCCTCTTTTCACAAAGATGGCTCAAATATGTTGCCGACACGAGTGACTTGACTGGTACAGTTGAAAACTAGAACATTGTTTTCCACTTTGTTACCCTTCGTTTCCCTTTAAAAAAGGTCAACCTACGGAATCCTAAAAGGGCCACCAATTTCCTCGCATGTCTCTACAAGCGACAATTTGAGTTTTTGTCACATTCTTGCATGTCACTTAACTCAAAAACATACGAGAATTTAAAATTCTTGCGAGATAACTTGGGCCAGTCTTTACTTTCTAAACTTTCGCCTGTGATTTCTTAAATCTCACATGTCCAAACCTGCGAAATTTTAGATGGCCCATCATGGTTCCGTACCAAAGAAACAAAACAATCGCTCTTCAGGACTTTTGTTTCCTGGTTTTTGACTTTCTCGTCCTTTAAAATGAGAAAATCGAGTGTTTCCGAGTGGGTTAAAGTACCACTTTTGTGTGTGCACTGTCAAGGAAGTTTTTTACATCAAAATTTGATTCGTTAATTTCTGTTTCCCCATTTTAGCTCCACTGGCTGAACTGTATCTAGCTTATGTGACAGAGTGGTTTCCATCGTCCGTCCATCCTTCCGTATGCTAGTCTGTTTTCTTGTTAAAGTATTCATTTATGATTGGGTTTCGTGAAACTTGCTGGGTCTTTTAAATGACGTTTGGTATAAAAGTTCACACGCATCCATACTGCGCATGTGTATTTCTCAGAGATAGTAAAACTATCAGCGCTATTGCATATTTTTCGCTCAAATGGCAATAGTAACAGCAGACCGACGGTTCACTTTTACAAGTAGAACATTCTACGGATGGTACTAGTACGGTTGCACCAGCTATGGTATTCTATGATTGAAATAAAATGGGGAAGTTTTCATCAACACGAACGCCTATTTGTCGTGGAAAAAGGAAATTGTCAGCCATCCAACGGGGAAAACGATACAGCTTCTGACGTTTTCCTGACAATGGCAGGCCAGTTGTCATGCTATCCTTTCAGGAATAAGGTGAAAGCATCAAAACTGGCCTGCCAGTGTAAGGATGATATGACTGGTAAAGAACTAGCTGGAAAAAAAGTCCAGTTACACAATGAAACAGGCAGAAAATTGAAGCTGTTGAAGTATACCTATTTCTTGAAGTATAGATGTTTCCTTTTGAAAAATACTGTGGGAAAAGGAGAAAATTTTTCTACTGAATAATTTTTCCTTTTTCCATCATGTTTGCCGAGCTTTTATCTCATTTTTTCCACAGACATTTCTCTTTTTTTTGTATTTCTATGAGCCGTATGGCCATAATCATGTATGCAAATTTATAAAAAATAGAACTACATGTAGACAATGAAGGGTTTGATACGAATTTGAGGTATATATAGGCTATGTTCTTTTTTTGAATGAGTACAGGATCCAAAATTAATGTGGGA
The DNA here is from genome assembly GCA_943736015.1 of Tridacna crocea. NCBI lineage: Eukaryota > Metazoa > Mollusca > Bivalvia > Cardiida > Cardiidae > Tridacna > Tridacna crocea. The sequence continues at coordinate 3,408,323 of OX031072.1, read as the reverse complement.
AAAGAAGAAATCACTTTTAATGAGCATGAGCAATCTTTCCCTCTATGTCTGAGCTTCTATTATATAGTTTTCCTTGGGAAAAAATTAACTTCCAACCTGACCTTCATCCCTGTTTCCTGGGGAAAGAAGCACGGGTAGGTGCCTTTCTTATTTTTCCTTATTGTCAAGATTTATAAGTACTGTGATTGTAGAAATTTTTCAAAAAATCTGTCTGTTAGAAAGTATGTTTTTATTGAATTTAAACCCTTAACCTGGTCAAATTATCTCCCTTTTTAACTCAATGGTCTATATATAAAATGCATATTGGTACATTTACCATGCTCAGAACCAGGCTTTTTCTAGTTTTTTGTGCAAAACTGAACTACTTTTCTTTAAAGTGATGGATATTTATATATTCTTCTGGTAATTTTCCTGTTTAATTGACTATTAAAGGAAAGTGTGTTAAATCGAGTATATGCTGAAATTTGGAACTGTATATATCTTTTTCAAAAGTTAATTTCTCGGAAACGAGCACTAGGACCCCCCTTTTTTTTCAGTGTAATCTACAAGAGACATGATGAGCTTTGTATGTGCAAAGTTAAAAAAAAAATCTGTCCGTTGAAAGAATTTGTCATAACGTCCTTAAGATAATTATCTGTTATGGTACAAAGTGATCACTCGTTTACATGTTGAATGTATATGTATAAAACCGACAGGAAACAATTTTAATGAGTAAATCACTGTCAAGCAAAAAAAAAAAAAAAAAAAAAAAGAAGGGGGGGGGGGCAGGGGATAGGGATGCACGGCACAGGTACGACACTGAAATTATTTTATTTCTTCGTTAGAAATCACAAAGGGAAACGCTAGCCCATGTAAAGGGGCTGTTGTCCGCCCGAAAGATTGGATCAAGGGGATAATGACCACTCTTGCGAAATCGCAAAGGGGCTTTTGACCGCCTTTAAAATTTGATGAAGGGGATAATGACCGCCCTTGTAAAATTGTGAAGGGGCTTTTGACCGCCATACCTGTTTTGGGGGAAGGGGATTATGACCGGAGGGGCTTTTGACCGCCATTCAACCGATCGGCCAAATTCCAAGGAATCCTATACGCGAAATTCAAAGTCAGTTCTTTTTAAGTATGTAAAGTGCAAGGTAATGACAGGCAAATGGACGGACAGATAAACACACAGATACGAAAGACATATAGAATATTCATAAAATCAATCCGTTAATCCAGCTGTGCCTTTAAAATGGCAAAATACTTCTGAAACACCATTTTTTGTCGATCATACAATGTGACTAAACGGGAAACAACCAACTTACTGTTCTACAAAGGAAGAGTACAGTTATCCGAATTTCAAATCGCAATAAAAATTGATCTAGGGCCTTAAAATCGGGCACACCCCTTTTTTTCGTTTTAGAAACGTATCGTTTACATCATATAAAATTTTCATACTTTCGTCCGGCTGGTAAACATTTTTGAGCTAACAGACCGGACTATAGGTCATTCTTAATATAAGGTTGATTAAATACTATCTCTTGAAATAATAAATAATGATTACGCAGCAGGTAACCTTTTAAGTCACTGGTAAAGGAGAAGTAGCTTGTTTTATTCCCTTTTCCATGTACATGCATGGTCTATGTCATATTTTTTTTTCATCTTTTATTTACTCTTAGCGGTTATACTTTTTGCAGGTTGCGTCGTTTAAAGATGGAAGAACCTTAATGTTTAGGTTAATTCTTCCAATGAACAATTCAAATATTAAAGATGTTGAAGGGAAGGGGACATTTGAAAAAAGGGAGAAACTGTTTGATTGATGTAAAAAAAATAATTGTTTCTAAAAGTTGGAGATCAACTGCACGGTCGTCAGAAGTCGTATTTGTACAATAATAGGTTAAATTTGTTCTACTTAACCCTTTACAAAACGACAATATTTTAGACTTGTCCAAATTTTTATCATTTTCGTGACTAAGACGACGAAATTTGTATCAAAAAGGATAAATTTCGAAAAAAGGTTTATACGCATGCAATTTACCAGCATTGTCTCCTTTTTTCACAATGTTTTCAAAAGCCCTCTACCTCAGGATCGTTAAACCTCAGAAATTTTGTGGTTTAAGGTTTAGTATTACCTTTCCCCACAGAGCAATTTCTAAACGATGCCATTTCTTCGGGATATTTCATGAGTCTATACAGGGGCTTGCCTGTAAATGATAATTACCTGTGTACAGCAGCTAAATCTTTAACTCGTCGATAAAGAAGAATTCGCTTTTTTTTTTACCTTTTTTCCCGCTATTTTCTAAATCTGTGTCAATTGTGATCTAGTATTGTTATTATTTGAACGGTAAATACTCTTTGCAGGAGAAACTGATTGAGTGATGTAGAAATATTGTTTGAAAAGTAGAAGATAACTTGTAAAAAGATAATGCGCCTGTTTCAATATTTTATCTTAAACAATCAACAGCAGGGTCGTATTTATACAGTAACAGGCTAAGCTTGTTTGGAGAACTTTCTGCCATTTCCATCAAAAGTTTTGGAATAGTCGAAAATTTGTCATTTGGGAAAGGGTTAATCGTACTTGAGGTAACGGTCAAAAACTAAAATGGACAATGTTATATACGCCTCTCTTTTCCAGGGCACTTCATAATTCTGTAAAAGATAAAAGTAAATTAGGTACAATTTTGATTTCAGGAAATAAGTTAGAACTAGTACATCTAAAAGTTATGTCAAATATAAATCGGATATCAAACAACCCTTAATGTGGATATATCAAAGCTAGTAGGGGGTCTGTGCAAAATAACATTACGTAATACAACACATGTGTCCGATAAGGCGGCTTATCGTAACTATCAGATTCTGCTATCATCGGATATCTCCGTCACAATCTGAACATTCGCGAAATCATCGGGTATTGGAAATCACGCCGTCAGGCCCAAAAATGGTAGATTATTTCCCTTGATCTTCATTTCTGACCATGTTTTCTCACGTGGACCACGTTTAGTTTGTCGTCTGCAAATACTTTCAATTTCGTCTCGTCTAAAATTTGGTCGTACATGAAAAGTTATGCCAAGTTCCAACCAATACTAAAACTCAAACTGCGTTGTGAAAGTTCCTAATGTAGATTCAGACCGCTATGCACGTGTGCAGTCTGATCTTGATCTAAGCTGTCCACAAAAGCGTACGGAGTCTCGCTTAACATCTGAAAGGTTAACTCTTTACCAAACGACAAAATTTTAGACTGGTCCAAATTGAAAGCATTTTCTGCAGCCAAAATTAATGTAACTCAAGAATTGAAATTTGTTATAGGAGGGCAGAAAACAATGTGGCAAAAGGAGAAAAAGGCTTCTATCTCGGGGTCGTAAAAAACAGTGATTTGTAAGGTTGTAAGGGATAAGAGTCAACGAGTGGGTGAAATAAACCTATTTCCGGGTACTGACAACTAACGACCCCAAAGAAAAAGGGCTTTTGTTAACATTGTGGGAAAAGGAGAAAATGGTCACCAGAGAAGTCATCATTTGAGTCACATTTCTTTTGTCGTCTGCAAACGCTTTCAACGTAGCATGACTTTAAAATAGTCTAATATTTTGTCGATGTCGCCTGGCAAATTACACGGCGGGGAATCACGTGACACAACAACAACAAAAATGACCCGACATTTGATAAAATTCCCCAACTTGAGGTAAGAAAATCTTCAATAATTCCGTTAATACATGACCGATTGGAATTTGGTTTGAAGCAGAGAAGGCGGAAGGACTCCAGGGATTTGCTTGATGTGTTCGATTTTTTAAACAACACCCGATAAAAAAGTTATTGACGAGCAAACAAATTTTTCACCCTGGATAATTTGTTTGCTTGTCAATAACTTTTTTATCAGGTGTTGTTTAAAAATTCTAACACATCAAGCAAATCCCCGGAGTCCTTCCGCCTTCTCTGCTTCAAACCAAATTCCAATCGGTCATGTATTAACGGAGTTATTGAAGATTTTCTTTAATCTTACCTGAAGTGGGGGAATTCCTTCAAATGTCAGGTCATTGTTTTTGTTGTTGTGTCACGTGATTCCCCGCCGTGAATTAGTAAACTGATAAAAACTTTGTAAAACATAGCAAGTTGAAATTACACCTTAAACAAGACTATGGTGCCGAGCGATTTTCTTCATTAGTCACGCTGTTTTAAAAACCCTAATTAGTGTAAGAACACAACTACTCGCATCTTGGCATGTGGACAAATCACCACCATCCGTGCTTTACGAAATTTAACTCATTACCAAACGACAATATTTTAGACTGGTCCAAATTGAAAGCATTTGCAGACGACAAAATAAAAGTGACTGAAAATTTGAAATTTGTTTTGTGAAGGGTAGAAAACATTGTGGGAAAAGGAGAAAATGCTGGTTACCAGCATTTTCTCCTTTTCCCACTATGCTTTCTAAAGGCTTCTTTCTCTGGGGCGTCAAAAGTAGGAATTGTGTGGTAATGGGTTAACAAACTGGGAATAGCCATATTGGCTTCTGCAGAAATATGAATAGATGCAGAAATTAACCCATATCCTGCTCATTGTGCCTTTTCTGACTGTGCAGATCGAGATCAGTAAGTTCTATTAAAAGTCTGATCTTAAATGTACAATGTCCAAATTGCTCCCCTTCTGGCAATATTTCCATGCTGTTGTAAAACGATATTTTGCTCTCTTTAACTTACATTCTTTGAAAGGTTTTTGAAAGGTCCAAAATAGCCTAAAATACAGTTGACTCTGTTGACGACCTTTGTCAAAGTTATTTATAGTACTAAAAGGGACTCTAGCCCTGTGGACCTGTAAGCTGATATAATGCCCGATGGGCTTTAACTCATTACCAAACAACAATATTTTAGGCTTACCCAAATTGAAAGCATTTGCAGACGACAAAATAAAAGTGACTGAAAATTTGAAATTTATTTTGTGAAGGGTAGAAAACATTGTGGGAAAAGGAGAAAATGCTGGTTACCAGCATTTTCTCCTTTTCCCACAATGTTTTCTAAAGGCTTCTTTCTCAGGTGCGTCAAAAGTAGGGATTGAGTGGTAATGGGTTAACTCTTTACCAAACGACAAAACTTTAGACTGGTCCAAACTGACAGCACCTGCAGACAACAAAATAGACATGACTCAAAAATTGAAATTTGTTTCTGATGGGGTAGAAAACATTGCGGTAAATGGAGAAAATGCTGGTTACCAGCATTTTCTCCTTTTCCCACAATGTTTTTAAAAGGCCGATATCTCAGGATCGTAAAAACCAGGGATTGTTTGGGAAAGGTTAAAATTGTCTTTGTATCTAAATATCAATTCTCGCCACCATCAGTAAAATGAGACGAATATATAAGAGATGAATGTACAACTTTGAATTATCAGATCTTGTATCATCAACAATCATTGTACTAAAATGTATCTTTTCTTGACAAATGATAAAGACTCTGATTTTGATGTTGAATCTTGATGGTGATAATTGAAAGGTCAGTATTGATGACATGATTTACTATGTATATAGCTGATGATTAGGCATAAAGATTTTGAATAACAAAGTAAACGTTTAGGGGAAAAGAAACCAGAAAAATTCACCCACCTCCTATTAAAGAAAAATATCCTATAACGTTATAAAGTGGGAAAAAGTCCATAATAAAATAGTTGAAAAAAAAAATATCGAGCTTAGAAACGCAGTTTTTGGAAGCATGCATACATGTACATGTATCTGTCATTGAAATTTGAATACAGAAACATTTAAACATAAGGCTAAAGTGGACAACTCGTAAAGCCTGGCGCACTTTAAATAAGAAAAATAAAACCCTCGCGAGTTATTTGATTTCATGGCAAAACAAGCCTTTTATTAGAGCATTAGAACATGACTAGCAAATAAAACTGGTTGATTCTATGACATTTGACACCATTTTCAACAATATTTCCATTATATCTCGGAGGTCAGTGCACCTTTCCATGCTTTCCTGGAGTTTCTATTACCAGTATTCGACACAATATTCTTTCCAAGCCACTGGCTGCTTTCGCACAAAACCACCTTCGAAATAATGATCAGCCGTGAGAGAGGAATGAATCCTGTTTCAATGACTTAGTATCATCATTCCTTAGAAAGAAATGGACCATTCCAGGGAATTGAACAAGCAACTCCTTGTTTTTGTCCCATGTACACTACCCACTGCACTGCTGGGGCTCGGCAGTAAATAAGAGAGCCAACAAACAAAAACAGAACATGACATACTAAACATGGAACACTCTGGGAAAAGAGGGTTTAAAACATCTCCCTAAGCAAGATGTCATTTATTATGGATCCATAATTTTTAATCCATTTTCTGTAAGAATAGTCACGAGGTAGAATGACCCTTTAACATGAAGAAAACTTCAAGATAGCAAAAGGTTTAGATCCAGGTCAGCTTGTGCAGATCAGCCTGCTCAAGGTCGATACATTTTGCAGATGCACTCAGCCCATTTAGCACAGGGCATGGCCAAAATCTGTCATCTCCAAATATACATGAGCCATGCTCTGGCAAAAGGGGGGCTTAATGCTACTTCATCATGTATTACACTAAGCAAGACATCACCTAATTTCTGATCCATAAAATCTACTTGTCAAACCAAGTCATGAGGTCAACTCATCCTTCAACATGCAGAAAGTTTAAAGATAATGTGCCTAGCCTGCTGCCAAAATTTTTAGACTGGTCCAAATTGAAAGCACTTGCAGACCACAAATACACGGATCTCAAAAATAAAAATTTGTTTCCAACAGGGTAGAAAACATTGTGGGAAATGGAGAAAATGCTGAATACCAGCATTTTCTCCTTTTCCCACAATGTTTTCAAAAGCTTTCTTTCTCATGGTGGCTAAAAGTCGGGATTGTGTGGGAACAAGTTAAATTTCCTGCCTTTACTTGTTTGTTTGGTGGGTAAAGCTGGATTAATAGTATCTCAATTATTTCATGGTGGCAGACTACGGATCCATTTTTTCTCACAAATAATGTCATCCAACGAAAGTACTACTTATAATGATTCATTTTTAGTATTCCCATTCATGTAAAAATTACACTGGCACAGACAGATTTGCTGTCCATGAGAAATACATGTACCCAAATTAAATCCATGTGAATACAGTGTGTGTGATATACACTATCAACCAACATAACTACCATCACCTATTAATCCTTTACCAAACAATCTCAAGTTTTCACGAGCCTGAGAAAGGAGCCCTCTGAAATCATTGTGGGAATAGGAGAAAATGCAGGTAACTAGCATTTTCTCCTTTTCCCACTCTGTTTTCAATTCTTTCACAGACACATTTTACAATCTGATCTATTACAAATTTATGTCGTCTGCAAATGCTTTAAATATGAAGCAGTCTAAAATTAAGTTGTTTAGTAAAGAGTTAATGTTACAAATCACAAAATTCTAAAGTTGTCCAAATTACAATCATATGGTTGTGTTTAACAGATTAATTAAATACTCTTCATACAGAAATCCACATTTAACAGTTTGCAGTTATTGATGAGAATGACTTGTATAAAATTTGATCAGGTACGAATATCCTTGGGGTCGAATCGTCTGTAATTTGTTCAGCATTTGTCCACAAAGCAAATATCTGCCAGAAATCCTGCAAACAAGACTGATTTAAAAATGTATTGGTTTAACCATATCATTTGTAGGCTTTTGGGACTGTTAAACTCACTCAAAATACTCTGTAGTCTGATTGTAACATTTACTTGATGTCAGCGATTTGAAGTTTACGCCGAAGTACGCCATTTTGAAAAATGGGGGTGTGTATAAAACGCATCCATGCTGAGATCGTTATCAGCTCATATTTAATTAAACAGAGAAGTCTAAGTTTTTCATGATTTCCGGCACACATTATGAAAAAGTAGATACTATTTTAAGATTTCCAATGTTTTTAGTCAGTATACCTCGTGAATAGAAATGAACGAATAAATTGTTACAGTTAATAAACGCTGGGAAGTCGGACACTTTCGTGGCGGAAAATCTTTGAGCGAAGGGAGATAACGCTTATAATTTCTTAGAATTTCTATTTTCCCGTTGAATCGAGTTATTTCCCTTTGATATTCACGAAACTAATAGTGTGTTTATCGAGAGATTGGTTCGACCCAGAATTTCTTTATTAATTTTGAAATCATCCAGACATTTGCTTACTGCAGATGTGCAAGTTAAAGCATTCATTAGATATAAAATGTATGAAATTTACTTTTTAGCTTTGCCCAGGTTTCTGTTTAAAAAAAAACCTGAAGGGTGATTCATAAGAATTCCGGTTTTATTCACCTATCTATTGAAGTTCTTTGGACAAAGTAATAGTACTGGTCCAAGTGAAAATGTCAATGGAATTGTGTAAAGGATGACAACTTGAGTTGCACAAAATATTGATTTAATCCACGCTTTAGCTATGAAAAGGGTGTGTAATACGTCTGCAAAAAGTATCGACTCGGGTCAACCTGCGCAGTCCGCGCAGGCTGACCTATGTCACGGGAACGTATATATACGATCCCTGCCTATGTCGCAACTTTTTGCTATCGGTAAATTTCGTGCATATGAAAGGACCACTGGACCATATTGATTTATCAGCTGTTATTCAAAATGGATTTTATAAATGGATCCAGAATTACGACTTGGTTGGTATGATGCATCTCGGAGATGCATTAACCCTTTCCCAAACGACAAACTTTTGGACTAGGCCAAATTGAAAGCATTTGCAGACGACAATTCAACTCTTGCTGAAAAGATTATTTCTGTCTTTGATAGGGAAGAAAACATTGTGGGAAAAGGAGAAAATGCTGGTTACCAGCATTTTCTCCTTTTCCCACAATGTTTTCAAAAGGCTACTATTCTAAACCCGTAAAAACCAGGGATTGGTTGGGAAAGGGTTAAACCTCCTATTGCAAGACCTCCTGTCAGCCTGTCATTACGTTTAATGATTTCGACAGATCAGGAACTAACATGGAATAAAAAGAAACAAAAAATATGAAAACCGATCTCTCTCTATGTACATAAATACCTTTATTTTTCCATATGTTACAATCATTAATAACAATACTATTAACCCATTACCACACAATCCCTATTTTTGACGCCCCTGAGAAAGAAGCCTTTAGAAAACATTGTGGAAAAGGAGAAAATGCTGGCAACCAGTATTTTCTCCTTTTCCCACAATGTTTTCTAATCTTCACAAAACAAATTTCAAATTTTCAGTCACTTTTATTTTGTCGTCTGCAAAGGCTTTCAATTTGGACCAGTCTAAAATATTGTTGTTTGGTAATGAGTTAACTTCAATAGTACGACAATGAAACAATTCGCATGAATTCTGATATAGTAAATGGTATGGTAACATACACTCAAATAAACTCGATCACCCCTTCACCACAGAACAAAATGTTAGACTCTTCCTTATGGACCCTTATCCTGCTAAATAACTAAAATAAACAATTTAATTTTGATAATAAACCCCCCAAAATTGCTATTTCAAACTGGTCATGTTTTGGGCAATAACATCTCTTTATCGGACAGTGTATATACAAGACCAGACTGCGCGTTCTGTGCTGTCTAATCTTGATCTATACTATGCGCAAAAAGTGGTTCGGGCCTAGAAGCCTAAGGGTTAAAAGTCCACTCTTACAGTATTTTCAGTTAACAAACAATGAGGAAAAAGAATATTATTGTGGTTACTAACTGCTTTTCCCATGTTGTTTTTTTTTAAAGGTGGGTATTTAGATTTTTCACATCTCACCAAATTAAAAAATACAAATACCACTGAAATTCATTTGAAAAAAAAATATCAATAATTCAGAATCATAAAATTACAAAAAAAGAAAATCTTTTATGGTATTTCCTTAAAAGGCTACTTTTAGATTTCCCGCCAAAAATAAAACAAAAGTCAAAGTGACTGGCATGTGACTAATGACGCTTAAATTCCGTAACATAACAAACATGTAATTATTTTCCGTAATGTCTTCTTCGGACGCTATGTTTGAAGGTTTGTCTGAAATCCCGGAATGTAAATGAGCGATTTGCTCATGTAAAAATAGACCGTGTTTCCCATCGGTGTCGACCTGGGCAGTAGTAATACATCTCTAATTTCTCTTGTTGCTGGATGGTTTTCGACTACTGGAGTTTTATTGGGGTTTTATGAATGGAAATTAAAAGGCTTTGGGAGTACAAAGATGATTTTTTTTTTTTGTATTTTTGTAAAATTGTCATCCTAAAATCTGAAGGGCCAACTTTAAAAGCCTTTGTCTCAGGTTGCTAAAAACTGGGGTGGTTTTGAGAAGGGTTAACCCATTACCAAACGACAATATATTAGGCTTGTCCAAATTGAAAGCATTTGCAGACAACAAAATAAAAGTGTCTGAAAATTTGAAATTTGTTTTGTGAAGGGTAGAAAACATTGTGGGAAAAGGAGAAAATGCTGGTTACCAGCAGTTTCTCCTTTTCCCACAATGTTTTCTAACGGCTTCTTTCTCAGGGGCGTCAAAAGTAGGGATTGTATGGTAATGGGTTAACTTTTTACAACATTTTATAAAATTTTCGACCCGTCCAAAAATTTTGTTGAACAACTGATGGGGTTTGTCCTAGAAAAGGTGATTAGCCATAAACATGTTGAACAAGAGGACCATGATGGTCCTATATTGCTCACCTGAGTACCAAGCAGTAAAGGCTTAAAATAAAGATAAATACCAAATACCAAGGTTCAAGGCCAAATGATAATGAAACAAGAGCAGCAATTTGTTGCAATTTGACTTGAGTCTTTGAAGTTCTGTTCCTGACAAGGAACTTTAGAATTACTGTAAAAATGAAGATCAAAGTGGAATTACTCAAAATCCATGCTAGGTAGAGTTATTGTTCTTGCGCACTGTACTCCGTAATGTTGCAACAAACATGCATACCAAGTATGAAGTCATTCTGACTTAATTTTACAAAGTTATATTACGGACAGGCACTAAATGCTGTAAAAATGACGTTCAAAGGGAAATAACTCAAAGACAGCACGATGTAGAGTTACAATTCTTGTGCACTGCACTTCCAAATATTGCAACAAATAAGCATACCGAATTTCAAGTAATTCCAACTTAGGATCACAAGGTTTTGCCTGCGAAAAGCAAGAAATGCTAAAAATATGAAGGTCAAAGGAGGAATAACTCAAAATTTGTGCTATGAAGAGTGACAGTTCTTGTGCACTGCACTCCATGACTTTTCAACAATCATGCATATCAAATTTGAAGATGTTCAGGCTGTAGATGACAAAGATATATTCCAGAAGAGCAGAAAATGCTGTTAAAATGACAATCAATGGGAAATAACTCAAAGACAGTACGAGGTAGAGTTACAGTTCTCTATTATTCTGATTAAACCCATAATCGAACTCATCCAAGATCTTATGGTCATATATATTTTGACCAAGTTTGGTACTGATTGGTTGATATTTGTAAATGCTAGAGTGTAAACAAAGTCAAATATAGCAATTTTTCTAGTTCAAGGGCACATAACTCCAGTTGTTCTATTCCGATTACACCCATAATTGAACTAAGCGAAGTTATTATGGTCATATATATTTTGACTAAGTTTGGTGCAGATTGGTTTATAATTGTAGATGCTAGAGTGTAAACAAAGTGAAATATAGCAATTTTTCTAACTCATGGGCAAATAACTCCAGTCGTTCTGGTACGATTACACCCATAATTGAAGTCATCTGAGATCTTATGGTCATATATACTTTGACCAAGTTTGGTGCTGATTGGTTGATATTTGTAGATGCTAGAGTGTAAACAAAGTGAAATACAGCAATTTTCTAATTCAAGGGCAATTAACTCCAGACATTCTGGTCAGATTAGATCCATAATCAAACTCGACAGAGATCTTATGGTCATATATACCTTGACCAAGTTTGGTGCTGATTGGTTGCTAATTGTAGATGCTAGAGTGTATTTACAAAGAAATGTGATCGGAAGGACAGACGACAGACGCCAACTGACGGTGAGTGATCACAATTGCTCACTCTGAGCACTTGGTGCTCAGATGAGCTAATAACACAGGGGAAAAGAAACCAGAAAAACATCACCCACTTCAATATCCTATTTAACTGAAAAAAAAAAAACATCCATATTCAAATATATGGAAAAAGAAACCTATCAAGCTTAGAAATGCAGATTTTGGACTAAAGCGTACAAGTACATGTATCTGTCACTGAAACTTAAATACAAAAATATTTAAATACAAGACTCACATGCATAAACATGTAAAAGCCTAGTCAACTTTAATTGGGGATTTCAAACCCTCCTGAGTTTTACATGTATTTGATTTCATTGCAATACAATCCTTTTATTAGAGCAAAACGTGAATAACAAATAAGACTGATTGGCCTCTGAGGCTGTTTCAACATTATTTCATTAAATCATGGCATCCATTGCATCTAGCCATGCTTTCCTGGAGGTATAATCCACACAATCTGCTTTCCAGACCACTGGCTGCTTTCTAACATAACCATCTTCAAAACAATGATAAGAGGTGAAAGGGGAATTTATCCTGTTGCAATGACTATCATCAATCCTTGGAGAGAAGTTGCCCAAGTCAGGGGTCGAACCAGCGACCCCTTGTTCTTGTCCCTGGTACACTAATCACTGTGCTACAGGGGATAACAAGAGAGCTTACAAATAAAATTAGAATATATATAAACTATACTTAAACTAGGAGTGCTCCAAGAAAAGTTACCAAACAAAAAAATTTTAGACTGGTCTAAATTGAAAAATTCACTTGCAGAAGAACAGTCTAAATTGAAAGCACTTACAGAAGAACAAAATAAATGTAACTGAAAATTTAAAATTTGTTTCTGGCAGGGTAGAAAAGATTGTGGGAAAAGGAGAAAATGCTGGTAACCAGCATTTTCTCCTTTTCCATAAATGTTTTCAAAAGGCTCCTATCTAAGGGTTGTAAAAACCAGGGATTGTTTGGTAAAGGTTTAACTCTTCTGCAGCTGTATAACTAATAGTAAATTTTCAATTCTATATTAATAACCTAAATATTACTGCTTCAAAGGTATGTTTTGGGGAATAATACTAACATTACTAGCATTACTAGCATTTTCTCCATTTCCCACATTGTTTTCAAAAGGCTCCTATCTCAGGGTTGTAAAAACCAGGGATTGTTTGGTAAGCGGTTAAGGATTGGCACCTTGTCAAACATCTTTATAAAATAAAAACTGAAATATATATTGTACAAAAAGGAATTATTGCCAACATGAGCAGCTGCTTCTTTTTCTGAAATGTTTTCAAAGATTTTAGTACCCAAAGTCTGAAAAAGCAATATCTTTTGTGATTTTGCTCCTGTTCCATTTGGAGGCAATCCACCTGTAATAACAAGATTCGAAAACATTGTGACCAAAGAAGCCATTTCCCATACAAACAAAGGCATTTCTTTTACAGTTTGTTTTCAAAAGCGTATCAAGTCAAATTCAGTTTGGTCCTTGATAAGCTGCTTTGTTTGAATAATGTTTTATGCCACTTCAAACATTATTTCAGTCATATCACAACAACAGCTCACATATTCATGTTTCCTGGGTTTCACCAGTGTAAGGCTATGCTCTGAAGTTTGTTGCCCAAGGACACTCCTGTGAAAAACCAAGTGGAGCCAGTAAGATTCGAACCCAGGGCCTCCAGGTCACAAGTCCTACACCTTTCCACTGACCCCTGATGAGTTGATGTTTAAGTGCATTCACTTAGTAGACTTTGTGCTTGCTCCTATCAGAAATAGTTCATACGGCAAATAGTATTACAGCAAAACATATTTGGAAAAAATGGAATAAAAAATCTGCAGACATGGTGGGAAAAGGAGCAAATTGCTCATTTACCCTTTCCCAAATGGCAAATTTTCTACCAGACCAAACTGAAAGCATTTTGCAGATGAGAACTTAACAGTTGCTAAAAAGATAATTTTTCTATAAGACAGCGAAGAAAGCATTGCGGGAAGAGAAGAAAATGCTGGTTACCAGTCTTTTCTCCTTTTCCCACAATGTTTTCAAAAGGCTTCTATTCCTGACCTGTAAAATCCAGGGATTGTTTGGGAAAGGGTTAAGAGCAGTTTCCCATTTTTCCACTATGTTCTTGAAAGCAGAAATAGTGATACTTCCTTTTTAATTTCCTGCCTTTACTTGTTTGTTTGGTGTTTAAAGCTGGATTAACAGTATCTCAATTATTTCATGGTTGCAGTCCACAGATCCATTTTTTCTCACAAATATTGTCATCCAAAGAAAGTACTACTTGTAATGATTCACTATTAGTATTACCATTTGTGCAAAAATTACACTGGCACAGATAGATTTACTGTCCATGAGAAATACACATGTATACCCAATATGGATCCATACGAATATGTGTAATATACACTATCAACCAACATTACCAACTACCATTATCCACTAATGCCATAAATGACAAAATTTTAAACTTGTCCAACTTACAAACATTTGGTTGTGTTCAACAGATTATTTATATTCTCTTTATACAGAAATCCACATGTAACAGTTTGCAGTTATTGATGAGAATGACTGGTGGTTCAACATTGAAAGTCCTGGCATCAATTTGATCAAATCATCCAAAACTTTCAAAGTTGCATCAGGTACGAATATCCTTGGGGTCGAATCGTCTGAAATTTGTTTAGGAATCGGCCACAAAGCCAACATCTGCCAGAAATTCTGCAAACAAGACTGGTTTAAAAATATATTGGTTCAGCATTTTCATTTTTAGCCTTTTGAGACTGTCAAACTCACTCAATATAATCTGTAGTCTGATTGTAACATTTAGTTGGTGTCAGCGTTTTGAAGTTTACGCCGAAGTACGCCATTTTGAAAAATGGGGGTGTGTATAAAACGCATCCATGCTGAGATCTAATGAAATCGTTATCAGCTCATATTTAATTAGACAGAGGAATCTAAGTTTTTCATAATTTCCGGCAAACTGTATGAAAAATCGATAGTATTTTAAGATTTCCAATGTTTTTAGTCAGTATATTTCGTGAATAGAAATGTACGAATAAATTGTTAATCAACGCAAGTAAGCCTGATGTTTTCGTGTCGGGAAAATCTTTCTTTTTTTTTTAGCAAAGGGAAATAACCCTAATAATTACTTAGAATTTCTATTTTCCGGCTGAATCGAGTTATTTCCCTTTAACATTCACCAACGCACATGTATTGTGTTTATAGAGGGATTGATTCGATGCAGAATTTCTTTATTAATTTTGAAATCATCCCGACTTTTGCTTACAGCAGATCGGCAACTTAAGTATTCGTTTGATATCAAATGTATGAATTTATAGCTTTGCCCTGGACAGTTTCTTTGTGTGACAATGTTACAAAAAAAAAATAAAACTGAAGGGTGATTCATACGGATTCCGGTGTTATTCACTAATCTATTGAAGTTTCTTTGGACAAGGTAATAGCACTGGTCCAAGTGAAAATGTCAATTGGATTGTGTAAAGGATGACAAATTGAGTTGCACGAAACATTGATTTAATCCATGCTTTAGCTATGAAAAGGGTGTGTAATTATATGCGTCTGCAAAAAGTATCGAACCAGGTCAACCTGCGCAGTCCGCGCAGACTGATCTGTGTCGCATCTTTTTGCTATCGGTAAATTTTTGTGCAGGTCAAAGGACCACTGTACCATATTGTTTCGTCAGCTGTTATTCAAAAATGGATTTTATAAATGGATCCAGAATTATGACTTGCTTGCAGACTGACCTGTGTCGAACCTTTTTGCTATCTATAATTTTTGTGCATGTCAAAGGACCACTGTACCATATTGTTTCGTCAGTTGTTATTCAAAAATGGATTTTATAAATGGATCAAGAATTATGACTTGCTAGGTATGATGCACCTCGGAGATGCGTTAACTCGTTACCAAACGACAATATTGTAGGCTTGTCTAAATTGAAAGCATTTGCAGACAACAAAATAAATGTGACTCAAAATTTGAAATTTGTGTTGGGAAGGGTAGAAAACTTTGTGGGAAAAGGAGAAAATGCTGGTTACCAGCATTTTCTCCTTTTCCCACAATGTTTTCTGAAGGCTTCTTTCTCAGGGTCGTCAAAAGCAGGGATTATGTGGTAATGGGTTAAATCTCCTTTTGCAAGACCTCCTGTCAGCAGGCCTGTCATTACGTTTAATCATGTCGACAGATCAATAACTGATATGGAATCAAAAGAAACCATCTAACACCGTTCTCTCTCTATGTACATAAATATCTTTATTCTTCCATACGTTACAATTATTAATAACAATACAACGAACCTCAAAAGTACGACAAAAAACAACTCGCATGAATTCTGATGGTATGGCAACATACGCTCACGTACACTCACCCCTTCACCACAGAACAAAATTTTAGACTATTCCTTATTAACCCGTACCCTGCTATGTAACTAAAATAAAAATTTAGATTAATAATATAAACCCAAAAACTGCTATTTCAAAATCATGTTTTGAATAATAATATCTCCTTATCGGACAGTGTAGATACAAGACCAGACTGCACATTATGTGCAGTCTGATCTTGATCTATACTGTCCGCAAAACGTTAGTGAGTCGCGGTTAGCAGCCTAGGTGTTAACCTTTTACCACACGACAAAATTTTAGACTGTATCAAATTGAAAGCATTTGCAGACGACAAAATAAAGGTGACTGAAAAATTGAAATTTGTTCTAGGAAGGGTAGAAAACACTGTGGGAAAAGGAGAAAATGCTGGTTACCAGCATTTTCTCCTTTTCCTACAGTGTTTTCAAAAGGCTTCTTTCTCAGGGGCGTCAAAAGTAGGGATTGTGTGGTAATGGGATAAAAGTCCATTTTAAAAGTATTTTCAGTTAACAAACAATGAGGAAAAAGAATATTACTGAGGTTACCAGCTGCTTTTTCCATGTTATTTTCTTTAGCACTTTGGTCTCAAAAGCCGCTAAAACAGAAGGGCCCCCTTTAAAAGCCTTTGTCTCAGGTTGCTAAAAACCACGGTGTTTTTTGTAAAGGGTCAACTCTTTACCACATTATAAAATTTTCGACCCGTCCAAATTGAAATCTCTTGCCGAGTACAAATCTTTTATTGAACAAATGATGGGGGTTTGTCGAAGACAGGGTAAAAAACCCCGTGGGAAAAGGAGAAAATACATGTTTACTAGCATTTTATCTTTTTCACACTCCTACGAATATGAAATTTCACAACAAATTCATAGCTGCTTGAATACACCCAACCGGCTGAGGTTCGAATTCTTGCAGTAAAGATCATTTTTTATTTATGCTTAAAAGACCAATACACTAACCACTGAGTTACAAGCAGAGAGAATTCTCTTTCGGTCTGTAGTTAGTGTATTAGTCGTTCAGTCCTTTACCAAACAATCTGAGGGCCTGATTTTTTCGACTCTGAGATAGAAGCCTTTACAAAACATTATTGGAAAAGGAGAAAATGCTGGTTACCAGCATTTTCTCCTTTTCCAACAATATTTTCTACCCTGCTGGAAACAATTAAAATTTTTGAGTTACGTTTGGTCGTCTGCAAGTGCTTTCATTTTGGACCAGTCTAAAATTTCGTCGTTTGGAAAAGAGTTAAACCACAAAAATTAAGAACATTGACCAAACGGGTTCAAACTCTATCTGGTGTAATGCAGAGAAATGACCCTCCCCTACAAAAGGACTCGTGGGTCATTTCTCTACGTAGAGGAATGACCCGAGTCATTATTCTACGTAGAAAAATAACCCAAGGGTCATTATTTTATGTAGAGAAATGACCCCAGAGGATTATTTCTCTACCTAGAATATTGATCCGGCTCATTATTCTACGTAGAGAAATGACCCACGGGTCATTTTATAGGGGAGGTCATTTCTATGCATTACACTGGAGCACTATGTATTTCGACTGTACATTTGTTTCGAGCTTTCACGTTCGTAAAGAACACAAGATTTTCAAAGGGATTCTTCCTCATTGTCGTTCAAATATGGGATATCTTAGTGAAGGATTAAACATTTGAACTAGCCTGTCGTTCATGTGCGGAATGTTCATGTGACACCTCCTCTTCCGACATTTCTATCGTAGGAAGTGTTTTAAATCCAAGGGGTTTATGGATGTTTTCCATTATGGGCACTGTATTCATACGCAACAACTTCTTCTCACGTTCCACCATAGTCAAAGACATTTTCCGACTGTAGTTTTTATATATAACACTGTCCTGTGGTTTTTTCACAATCTGTACTGTGTGTAAGTTTTTAGGACTATGTTTATATCTATGTTCCTGAGGTTGAATAATCCGTATATTGTCCCATTGTTTTATAAACAGCACCATCGCCACCACCCACAACCCAACCACGACCAGCACGATCAAGGCTTCCTCTAACTGTATTCCTCGGGATCGAATCTGTATGTATTCCAAGGTATCTGTATTGTACAAAAAAAAAATTACAAGAATTTTGATTTGTAAAACGAAATTATAATCTATGCTGTGAAAAGGTTGCATAATTCATTAACAAATGACAACATTTTAGGTTTGTCCAAATTGAAAGCATTTGCAGACGACAAAATAAAAGTGAATGAAAATTTAAAATTTGTTTTGTGAAGGGTAGAAAACATTGTGGGAAAAGAAGAAAATGCTGGTTACCAGCATTTTCTCTTTTTTCCACAATGTTTTCTAAAGGCTTCTTTCTCAGGATCGTCAAAAGTAGGGATTGTGTGGTAAAGGGTTTGAAATGTATCGTAGTTTTTGCAAAGCCGAAGGAAGTAAACCTAATTAAACTTTATTTTTCTCAAGCAAATGTTTTTTTTTTGGTAAATATGTAATTGGAAATGACATATTAAAATACACTGGGTGAGGCCATCAGTAATTGAATAATATGTCTCTTTTTCTTTCAAGTATTAATTCCACACAACATTTTCCATGACAAATACCACTTTAGCGTTCTCAACGCTTTGATTTTTTTAACTGTACTATGTGTCCGCGACTTTCATTGTGTGCACTAACCAGTTAAATTTGTAGAAAATTCTATGATCTCACTACTGTTACTGTTCGCGTTCTCCGTGATCGTCACCATGTAGACTTTGTATCTGGAAATATAAAATCAAGTAAAATTATTTCGTAGTAGAATATACTCTTAAAGGTGGCCCTCCAGATTTTGGGACGAAAGTTTTACACTAAAATAAAAAAAAATCATCCTTATTCTCCCAAAGGCCTTTTAGTTTGAATTCATAGAACCCAGTAGTCAAAACCATCCGACAAAAGAATCCATGTCAGCCTGTGTGTACTTCGCAGGCTGACATGGGTGCAAAGCATTTAACCTTTCCATAATGGATGATTCAAACTGCCTATACTGAAATAGGTCGATACTTTTTGTTTTGCAAAACATTAAACTTTCCATAATGGATATAATTCGAACTGCGTCTGCTGACATGGGACAATACTTTTTGCAAAGCATTAAACCTTTCCATAATTGATAATTCGAACTGTGTTAGCTGACATGACTCATACTTTTTCCAAAACATTAAACCTTTCCATAATGGATAATTCGAACTGTGTATGCTGACATGGGTCGATACTTTTTGCAAAACATATAACCTTTCAATAATGGATAATTCAAAATGCGTATGCTGACATGGGTCGATACTTTTTATAAAGCATTTTAAAAACCTTTAGTTTATGGACGATTCCAACTGACTTTGTGGACATGGGTCGATACTTTTTACAAAGTATTTCAAAAATCTTTACTTTATGGATAATTTGAAATGCGTATGCTGACATGGGTCGATACTTTTTGCAAAGCATGAAACCTTTCTATAATGGCTGATTTGGAACTGCATATGCTGACATGGGTCGATACTTTTTGCAAAGCATTAAACCTTTTGTAATGGATAATTGAACTAAGTACCCTAACATGGGTCAATACCTTTTGCAGAGCATTAAACCTTTCCATAACGGATTATTCGAACTGCGTATGCTGACATTGCTCGATATCTTTTGCAAAGCATTAAAACTTTCCATGATGGATTATTCGAATTATGTATGCTGACATGGGTCAATATTTTTCACAAAGCATTTGACCTTTCCACAATGTTGATTTGAACTCGTATGCTGACATGGGATGATACTATTTGGAAAGCACTAAACCTTTCCATAATGGATTATTAAAATGCCGACATGGGTTGCGAAGCATTAAACATTTCCATAATGGCTGATTCCAGAACTGCGTATGCTGACATGGGTGGATACTTTTTACAAAACATTAAACCTTTCCATAATGGATTATTCGAACTGCGAATGCCGACATGGGTTGTAAAGCATTAAACCTTTCCATAATGGCTGATTCCAGAACTGCGTATGCTGACATGGGTGGATACTTTTTGCAAAGCATTAAATATTACCATCCTGGATGATTCGACTGCGTATTCTGTCATGGGTCGATACTTTTTGCAAAGCATTAAACCATCCCATAATGGATTATTCGAACTATGTATGCTGACATGGGTCGATACTTTTTACAAAGCATTAAACCTTTCCATAATTGCTGATTCCAGAACCCCGTATGCTGACATGGATTGATATTTTTTGCAACGCATTAAACTTTTCCATTATGGATAAATCGACCAGATTCTGCTGAAATGGGTCGATACTTTTTGCAAAGCATTAAACCATTACATAATGGATAATTCGAACTGCGTATGCTGACATAGGTCGATAATTTTTGCAAAGCATCACACCTTTCCATAATGGATAATTCGAGCTGTGCATGCTGAGATCGGTCGATACTTTTTGAAGATGCCTGTAAAACATTTTCACAGATTTACGAATTATAAATATATCGAAAAATCGATAAGAACTGAATTGAATGAACCAGGGGTTCGAACTTGTAATACTCAGTAGTCACTGCACTTAGAACCAATCTCAGAATGATACCTTTACCAGGATGACTTTTGAAAACATTGTGGTAAAAGGACAAAATGGCTTGTTACTAGCATTTTTTTCCTTTTTCCTTCAATTTTCTTTTTTTACGATTTGAAACGTAAAACTAATCATATGAGCTTATTTACATTTATGGTCTGCTAACACGCTAAAATTGGACCGGTCAAAAGTTATGATGATTGGTAGATGATAAAGTGTTAACCTCTTACCAGATAATAAATTAAATACTCAATAAAAATGAAATAATTTGCAATAAACTGTACGATTATTACATCTTATTTCTTATATCCAATGAAAAGTCGCTTTTCAATCCGCTAACAAATACATTAATTCAACATGAAGCAATAACCACAAACGTACTTCGACATTCCACGAGGTTTACATGATTATTTATGTGACTGAAAGAATAGAAACCATCGCTGGAAAAGGAGAAAATATTTGTTACCAGCATTTTCTCCTTTTGCTACAACGTTTTCAAAAGTCTCCCTTCTAGGGTTCGTCAAAACTCGGGATTCTTCGGGCAAGAAAGAGTCGATAAGCATCATCATTGCTGGGTAAAGTGTTCACATACCTCTGCAAAGGAAATAAGCCTCGTAGCTGGAAAGTCCGTTTATGTCGGCCTATTCCGTGTGTCACACGGAAAGTCCCGAAAGGCGAGTCAACGAGTTCATAGGTCACCTCAAAACCGGTGATAGAGTCGCTTATATCTCCATGTAGATTCCAGTATAGTGTGGCAACGTTCCCCTTAACATAGACCTTCAGATTGCTGGGCGCAGGAATACATTCTGAAAAAAAAAACACCCAACAAAAATCAGAACTGAATTCTTTGCCTGATAAACAAATTCTAGTCTTATTAACTATCAACATTTGAAACCAATGATTAACCCAGCGCCGTGTTTTTTGCGACCTTGAGGAAAGAGGTTTTTGAATACAATGCGGAAAAAAAGAAAATGCCGGCAACCATCATTTCCCTTTTCCTAAAATGTTTTTTAACCCTGTCCAAGACAAGACATATTGCATCATTTAATCCACGTGAGAGAGAGAGAGAGAGAGAGAGAGAGAGAGAGAGAGAGAGAAAGAGACTAAAATAAAAAAGTACTTCTAGAATTCTAAATATCCATCTTTGCAGCCAATAATAACAATTCCAGCAACAGGTGGCGCTGTATAAACCTCGCATGTCAAACATTGGTGTAACAGATCTGTAATTTACAAATCACTTAACCGCTGTTTACACAGTCGCAGATCTCCAAGATAATTTACTACAACAGCCTTTTACCCTTTGGGTTCCTAAAGGCAACTCAATAACCTTTACGGATAGTGTAGATCAAGATCTGACTGCACGGAACGTGATGTCTGATCTTGGATCTACACTGTCCGACAAGGAGATATATATATATTGTCTCTGAAATAAAGTTTGAAACAGCAATATTTGTGTTTGTACTATCGGCTTAGAACTTTCATCTAACTTCTTTAGCACAGTAAGTGTTAATAGACTAAACTGACATGAAAGGTGAATTATTTCTCTTTCATTTAATACTTGACAAATCGACAACACTTTTAGATTGGTAAAAAAATGAATGCATTTTTTAGACGACAAATTTAATTTGGCTCCAGGGTTGGAATATATACATGTATATCGTCGGTTTACTTAAAAACCTCGGAACTACAGCTTGTAACAAGCTGTAGTTACGAGGTTTCCAACGTAAACCAACGATATAGTCCATAAAAGAGTGAAAAAAATGGTCAAAATGAAGACAATACTGGTTACGGAACCTTTAGTGCGAGTGACCGATATTCATTGCCTTACATCATTGTGGCCCACAAAAAAAGTATCTTTTCTTAACTCGAATGAGACATACTTTTTTCCCATGATATTTATTGTCCTATATCATTGTGGCCGACAAAAATGTATCTTTTCCAACTAAACTCGAATGATACATACATTTTCCCCATGATATTCATTGTCTTACATCATTGTGGCCCACAAAAAAATTCTTTCCAACTAAACTCGAATAAAACAAACTTTTTTTTCCATGATATTCATTATCCTACATCATTGTGGCCCACAAAAAGTATCTTTTCCAACTAAACTCGATGGAACATACTTTTTTCCCATGATATTCATTATCCTACATCATTGTGGCCCACAAAAAGTATCTTTTCCAACTAAACTCGAATGAAACATACTTTTTTTCCCATAATGTTCATTGTCCTACATCATTCTGGCCAACAAAAAAGTATCTTTTCCAAACTTGAATGAAACATACTTTTGTCCCATGATATTCATTGTCCTACATCATTGTGGCCCACAAAAAGTATCTTTTCCCAATATACACGAATGAAACATGCCTTTTCCCCATGATATTCATTGTCCTACGTCATTGTGGTCCACAAAAAAGTATCTTTTCCAAACTCGAATGAAACATACTTTTTCCCATGATATTCACTGTTCTACATCATTGTGACCCACGAAAAGTATTTTTTCCAAACTCGAATAAAACATACTTTTTTCCCATGATATTCATTGTCCTACATCATTGTGGCCCACAAAAAGGTATCTTTTTAAAATTTGAATGAAACATACTTTTTTTTCCCACGATATTCATTGTCCTACATCATTGTGACCTACAAAAAGGTATATTTTCCAAACTCGAATGGAACATACTTTTTTCCCACGATATTCACTGTCCTACATCATTGTGGCCCACAAAAAAGTATATTTTCCAAACTCAAATGAAACATACTTTTTTCCCATGATATTCATTGTTCTACATATCATTGTGGCCTACAAAAAAGTATCTTTTCCAAACTAGAATGAAACATACTTTTTTCCGTTTTAGCTCGTACATGTACAGCCTTTTTTTATTAGGCATTCACGAGCTTTAAAGACCCTGAGGAAGAATACCTGAAACTTTGTGTACAAAGTAGCAAATGCTGATAACCACTTCAGTATTTTCAACTTTTCCAACAATGTTTTTTCTACTCTTCAAAGGGACGAATAGCATCATTTGTCGTCTGCAAATACTTCCAATTTGGACGCATGTAAAATTTTGTAGTCTAGCGAAGACTTATTCTTTTATGCGCTAAGAAAGTGAAAGAAATTATTAACTCTTTACCAAACGACAAATTTATTATATACTTGTCCAAATTCAAAGCAGTTGCAGACGACAAAATAAATGTGACTGAAAAATTGAAATTTGATTCGGAAAGAGTTGAAAACTTTGCGGGAAAAGGAGAAAATGCTGGTAACCAGCATTTTCTCCTTTTCCCACAATGTTTTCAAAAGGCTTTGATTCTCCGGGTCGTTAAAAGTCGGGATTAAGTGGTAAAGACTTTAGGTGGCAGTAAAATTCCAAATGTTGCTACTTCAAAGTTACTTTGTAGGAAAACTATCTCCCTCACGGACAGTTTAGATACAGATCAGAACGTTCCGTGCATTCTCATCTTGAGCTACAGTGTCCGAAAAATGTCAAACAGTCACGGTAAGCATCCTTAGGATTTATCTAGTCCTAAAACGACGAAGTTTCCAGGTTTTATTTAACTCATTACCAAACGACAATATTTTAGGCTTGTCCAAATTGAAAGCATTTCCAGACGACAGAATAAAAGTGATTGAAAATTTGAAATTTGTTTTGTGAATGGTAGAAAACATTGTGGGAAAAGGAGAAAATGCTGGCTACCAGCATTTTCTCCTTTTCCCACAATGTTTTCTAAAGGCTTCTTTCTAAGGGGCGTCAAAACTAGGGATTGTGTGGCAATGGGTTAAAGCCAGTGCGGCTTTAATTCATTTCGTCTGAAAATTCCATTCAAAGTTTTTCCCCGCTAGAGACAAGCGCAGTAAAATGCTTATTTAACTAATAAACGAATTACAACTCCAGACGGCGAAAATAGTCCCCCACAGAGAAGTCACGTGACATTTGAAAAATGATATATTTCCTAGTTTGGCGTAAGAAATCCTACATTGGTGTCTTCCAATATAATAAAATTGAATTTTTAGACAAGTAATTGGATTTTCAGACCAGTTTCCTGTGAGAATTGGTAGAGATAGACGTCAGTTACATATATGTATAAGGCACGCTATGTGAAAAGAGTTTTTTTTTTTATTAATATATAACGTCGGTTTACCTCAAAAACCTCGTAACTACAGCTTGTGACAAGGTGTTGTTACAAGGTTTTGGAAGTAAACCGACGATATGCAAAATGTATCGATACAAGTCAGCCTGCGAAATCCGTGTGGGCTGACCTGTGTCCAAACTTTTGCCCCTCGATAAATCTTCTTAAAACCTTTGTTTTTCAAACTCTTTTCCCGCCATACATGTATGTAGGTATATAAACTCGATCACTCGGGACGCCTGAAAAGGCAATGAATTCTAAATTTTACCTCTAAAAGACTTATTTATTATATTCCTAGCAGTGAATTAGCTTTTCACTAGTGAATTGGGATTTCGCTGTGAAATAACACCACTAGTGATGATAGTTATGATATCATCACTAGTGACGAAATAATTCCAGAATGTTTGCCGGTGTAATGCAAAGAATTGACCCCCCCCCCCCCCCATTACAAAAGGACCTATGGGTCATTTCTCTACGTACAGGAATAGCCCATGGGTCATTTTCTCTACATAGAATAATGACCCATGGGACATTTTTCTACGTAAAATAATGACCCGGGTCACGTTGTAGGGGAGGGCCATTTCTTTTCATTACACCGGAACGGCTTTTTTCCTATATTCAGAGCTCCAGATAGATGATGTTAATTCGATATCAAAATAAGAAATACTAATCATTCGCCACTAAACCCTATGCTGTGGGTACTCATTAGAATCGTCCCACCGAGACGATTCCAATGAGTATCCACAACATAGGATTTCAAAGAGAAATAATGGATTTAGAATACCATCACTCCCTCTTATATGGAGCTCTGTATATTGCTCATGAAATAATGTTGAAAATGGCGTTAAAGACAATAAATTAATCAGTCTCAGATACTATAGTGTCACTGCTTTGCAAAGAAGCACTGGGACCTATTCCCCTAATCATTCCGGAGCTATAAATCCCAGGATTTGTCATAATCATTCACCAACTATTCTTAGTAACGACCAAATTCACCAACTATTCTTAGTAACGACTAAATTCTAATCCAAAAGACTTTTCTAAATTTGAAACGGTAATACAATTTCTAATTGACTCTTGCAAATGCTTTAGCTAATTGTGACTGGCGACCGCAAATGCTTTAGCCAATTGTAATTGGCTATCGCAAATGGTTAAACTAATTGTAATTGGCTTCCGCAAATGCTTTAACTATTTGTAACTGGCTACCACAAATGCATTAGCTAATTGCAACTGGCTATTGCAAATGCTTTAGCTAATTGTAATAAGATACCGCAAATGTTTTTACTAGTTGTAATTGGCTACCACAAATGCTTTAACTAATTGTATCTGGCTACCGCAAATGCTTTAGCTAATTGTAATTGGCTACCGCAATTGTTTTAGCTAATTGTACTTGGCTACCGCCAATGCTTTAGGTAGATGTAATTGGCTACCTCAAATGTTTTAGTTAATTGTAACTGGCTACTGCAAATGCTTTAGCTAATTGTAATTGGCTACCGCAATTGCTTTAGCTAATTTTAGTTGGCTACCGCAAATGCTTTAACTAAGTGTAACTGGCTACCGCTAATGTTTTAGCTAATTGGAAAGTATGCTACACCCTAAATCTACAATTGAATCTAGAGTTAAACGGCCAAAGCACTATAGAAGCCTAGAGGTAGAAAATATGTGAAAATGCAAAGGAAAATGCTTGCAAAATGTAGAAAACTGGATCAAATGCAAACATGGAAAAGAAGTATGTCAAAACATTAAGGGTTTTTTAAATTGCATGTCATTTATACAACCGTCTAGACATTCTATTTACGTTAACAATAATTCATAACCCGATGTCAATCAGATCTCAACTGTTGTAAGATCAAGTTTCAACTTACAAAATTGTCTTTTAGAAAAGATACTAGACGCTTGTTTTGCAACTTTAACCCTTAAGCTGCTAAGCGTGTTTCACTGACCTCTTGCGGACAGAGCAGATCCAAGATCAGACTGCACAGAACGTGCAGTCTGATCTTGGATCTACTCTGTCCGATGAGGAGATTTTTGTATCCAAAACATGACTTTTAAATTACATTATTTGTGTTTTTACCATCGGCTTGAAGGTTATTATTTGACTTATACAGTAGGTTAAAGGTTTATGTCTTTTTGCGCACTGGGTAAACAGAGATCATATCCATACAGTGTGACCTCGGCAAGGTTTAGTCAATCAGAAATCGAGTTACATTCAGACGCAGAAAATGTTGGAGAATAAGACAAAGAATATTCTAAAAAATAGCCCACAGCCATCAGAGCCATGTTTCTTGATTGATCAAAATTTCTCGAGCAAATTTTGAAAAGGGTCATCCAAGGAACATTTCTGTGAAATTACTTCAAAGTCTGAACAGCGGTTTCAGAGAAGAAGACTTTTTAAGAACTCCTTCATTTCTGTATAGTGCAAGTAGTCCCCTGTTCACCAGAGCCACGTTTCTTGACGGATCACAATTTCACGAACAATTTTTGAAAAGGGTCACCCAAGGAACATCTCTGTGAAATTATTTTAAAATCTGACCAGCGGTTTCAGAGGAGAAGATTTTTAAAGAATTTCCTAGAAAATTCCATTTGGTTGCCATCGCAACCAACGTTTTTGACGGTATCAAGTTCTTAAAGAGGACCTCCCAAGGAACATTCCAGCCAAGTTTTGTCCAAATTGGCCTAGCGGTTTAAGAAAAGTTGATGTTTAAAGAATTTTTGACGACGCACGACGGACACCGGGGCCCGTATTCTTCAACCATTCTTAAGAATATTCTTGGTCTTATTCTCCAGAATTTTCTACATTTGTAAGTCACACAACTTCTGATTGGCTAAACCATTTGGTTTAGCCAATCAGAAGTTGTGTTACTTACAAATGTAGAAAACCTTGGAAAATAAGACTAAGAATATTCTCAAGAATGGTTGGTGAATACGGGCCCGGGTGATCCTGAAAGCCCCCCCTTGAGTACGTTGTGCTCAGGTGAACTAAAAAGGGTTGGTGAATTTGCGGACATAGGATTAACAATTCAATTAAAGTCAAAATACCTTACGCTAAAATCCTCGTGACAAAAATACAATTATGGGCATTAACTACAGTGTAATTATGATAGTCAATCTGTGACAACCTTTTTGTTTAGAGAGTAGGGGAAGACTGGATAAGTACAATCCACCCTCGTTATTCCGGACACATTCGTTTCTTATAAATATATCCGGATAACCCGTATTTCTGGAACAGCGAACTGAGATCGCCACTACTTCCATTGCTTTGCACGCAACATCATTAAAGACACATAAGCGGGTGTTGAAATGCAGTTCTTTTCAAATCAGACCTTTTAAAGGTAAGAAATTTATTATGAAGATGACAATCATGTATGACTAGGTGCTATTATCAATATTGAAGTGGGTTAAAAGTTGCCAGGGCACTTAATCTTTTGTTTACTTTTAACCAGATTTTTAAATCCACTTAATGGCCATCGACTATCACTTGAACCAACCGCGAAAAAAAAAATGCCAGCTTCACAAAATGTTCCACAATTATAAAAGAAATGCATAAAAATGGACTATCTGTGAACTGCAAAAAGTGTGAAACCCAGTCAGACTGCGCGATTTGCATTATACGGAGTCAAGTATACGGCAACTCAAAGGGCTTCTGTGGACAGTGTAGATCAAGATCAGACTGCACAGAACGTGCAGTCTGATCTGAATCTACACTGTCCATTAAAGAGTGGTACAACTGCAACACATATACTATATATATTCTTGAACACACCTGCAGCCATTTTTTGTGCTTTTTTTTTTTTCATTTTTTGCGTGTGAGTTTTTTTTTTTTCATTTTTGGTGTGTTCTTTTTTCATTTTTGGTGTTATTTTTCATTTTTTTTTTGTGTGTTATTTTTTTTTGGAAGTCGTATTTTATATTTTTCATCCATATATCACTATTATTATGTATATTGCCCTAATTGTATACCATGTATACCTGGGTATAATTAAAAGTATGTTGCTGTTGTTGTTGTTGTGGTTGTTGTCATAGATGTATTAAAAGTTTAAACCTCTTTTGTAAGACCGCGGTCTAAATTCATGTGTTGTTCAATGGCTACTACCGAGGCATGTTTCTGCCACGAGATACGAGATAGCTATCAGGATAATTTTTGAAAACTATCGCGATAAACCAAAGTTTCCAGGAAGTTTTATCGAGATAGTAAAAAGTCTCATGAAAAAGAATATCACGATAAAATGAATGTTTTAAGGTACGACCTGTGTAATGGAAAATAGCTATTTCCACTAAAATATCATCCTGCAAAATTAATTATAATTAAAAATGAGTATTATAGAACTACTTTCACCTTTTCTTTTTTTCCATTTTTTCCTTCTTTGAATTATTATCTATAAATCTAAACCCACTATATTCTCAATTCAAAAAGAGATAATAATTACCTCCCTTTTCAGAAAACAAACAAAAGTATCAAAAAATAATTTCAAGATAGACATAAACGGAATTTCTGATCCGTTAGAAATGTGTAAAAATATTATTTCTGCATAAATCCATATTTATCCTTATTTATCAACCAATTAGAATTTTCACCGGAAGTGCATTACACAGGTCTTACCTTAACGCAAAAATTTCTTAATCGTGCACGAAGCTGACACTCGTGATAAAAATTATCGTGATAGTTCCATATAGTGTCTCGATAACTATAAATAGTATATTTACCGTTTGGATGAACACGGTAGTTTTTGACTTCAGAAAACTGCAGTAAGTGACAATTCGATTAATATACAATTGTAGCTGAATTGGTAATTTTGACAAGACTTGAAATGAATAGAAGTCTGTTAAACACAAAGACGACTTGAGATGCCTCCTACTAAGAACTTTAAAATCATTCAGCGAAAAGGAGAATTCTTTGGATTCTAGAAGAAGACGTTCTGAAATCGTGCCTTATTATAGGTGCCGTGAATGTCAATTAAGGGCACAAGCAAAAACAAATCATGATAACAGTTAGAATTATCGCGATATTTTTATCGTGAAAACTTCATCATCTAAATAATATTTCAAGAAAACTGTATTTTATCACGATAGTTCTGTCAAATTATCGCGATAGCTAACTCGTATCTCGCGGCAGAAATATGCCACCATAGGCTACAATACGAGGGATGCAATCCAAATAACATTGCAATCAAGTGGCGGGCTCGAAACACGTTCCATGCATACTGATCTTAATCTATAGTGGCCGAAAAAATAACCACAGCTGTGAGAGGCACAAAGCCTTGACAGAAATGCTTTGCAAAAAAAACAAATAAAGATAAAAAAAATCGTTCGAGGATTAGAAAGGAAAAGAATGTATGGCGGCACCTGTCTGTAATCAACTTTTGTTCGCCTCGTCAATCAGGTTACGGGAAATGGATAAACAAACAGTCCAAAAAACATGTTAATTACTATATAGTCTATTCTCTTGTGTTTAGCAAAGCTTTATCGCTGCTTTTGTGTCCTGAGGACAAATTAACGATGGACGATAACAAGTATCATCCAGACCTAAATTTGCGATGAAGCCTGCAACTGGCATTACCTCATGGTTTAGCCAATCAGAAGTTGTGTTACCTACAAATGTAGAAAATTTTTGAGAAGAAGACAAAGAACGTTCTTAAGAATGGTTGGTGAATACGGGCCCAGGTTTAAGTTTGCCAGGTCATTCAACTTTTAATTACGTTTGGCTTGGTTGAGAGATTCATTTTCTTTTCTGTCACCTACTAACTCTTGGACCGGCGATACATCATTAGATTGTCACCTTTACACTATTTTCCATAGTTTATAAATCATTTAATTTAAAATGTGATGTATTGTAAACGTGTTTATCGTTTTTGGCCACTATTGGGCCTTTCAGAGTTAAATCTCATACTATAAATTCAAACTTACTTATTAAAACAAATATAATTCGTTGTGGTGTGAATTCTATTCGCAATTCGTTGACGCAAATACGTGTTCATCCATTTCTTTTTTACACTGAAATCGTACTATTTCTAGATTTCTAAGCAGTTTTACAAGCGTTTTTCAAGCACCTATTTAGCAAATGAGAGACACTTAGAATAATTCATTCCCAAAATATCGACATAAGTGGCTTAATTACTGCTCAATTTACACGTAAGTGCTATCTTATTTAGCTAGGTCGTAAAACCTCCGTTAAGATAATTAAGCCCAGCTCTGTAAAAACGGGGCTTAATAAATCTGCAAAATGTATCGACCCAGGTCAGCCTGCGCAGTCCGCGCAGGCTGACCTGAGCCGAAACCTTTTGTAGTCGACCAATTTTCTGCATGTCCAACGACCAGTTTATCTCATGTTTACTTTAGATGTTAGCCTCCATTAATATTATAAAGCCCAGCTCTGTATAAACAGGGCTGAATACATCTGCAAAAAGATTCGGCCCAGGTCAGCCTGCGCAGTCCGCGCAGGCTGACCTGGGCCGAAACTTTTTGTTATTGACCAATTGCATGCATGTCTAAGGACCAGTTTACTTCATTATTCAGTTAAATGTTAGCCAAAACAGCGTAAAAACGTGATAACTTGCTTGGTATCATGTATCACAGAGGTGCATTAAGCCAGCTTTTGCAAAAAGCATAATTTGTATATATATTCTTTTATTTACGGAAACCTAAACGCAGATTATTGCCGCTAATCCACCTAACACCTTTGAGTTACGAAAAGCCAATGACTAAACTGCAACGTTTTGGCAAAATGGCATTCCTATACAGATGTAGTAAATAGAGGATATTTGGGTGGTTTTTTTTTTTTTCGGTGAAAGATCGAAATTTATTTCATCGAGTAAACACCATCGGTAATATTTCCACGAGTGACGCACGAAATTTATTTCATCGAGTAAACACCATCGGTAATATTTCCACGAGTGACGCACGAAATTTATTTCATCGACTGAACACCATCGGTAATATTTTCACGAGTGGCTGTGACACTCGTGAAAATATTACCGATGGTTTTACTCGATGAAATAAAAGTTCGATCTTTCACCGGAAAAAAAAACAAATATTCTATTTATTTCATGCCTTTAACCCTTTCTGTTAGGATCGTTATCAAAATCCAGTACAGTTCTTTTCCGTTATTCCCCTTGCGGTACCCCTCCCGCATGGCAACGCATTACAATATTACGTCAAGCGCGAGAAATGTAAGGTAAATGACGTCATATTTCCATCTGGCTGTGAGGCACGCGCAATTTATCTAGGCAACAAGAACATGAAAATCGGTATTTTCGCTGGTCGTACCCGTGTAATATCTAAAAATACCCGTGTAATATCGGTCGGTCAGCCATCCAGCCAGCCAGTCAGTCGGTCGGCGCTTACCGATCTTTTCCTGACAGTGGACAAGGCTAAATGTTTGTCGTCTGATAAAGAGTTAATCCCCCTATTCAGAGATCATGGTTCATTGTATTTAGCCAATCAGAAATTGTGTTATTTTCTAATTTATATTCCTTTAAAATCCCCTATGCTATTATGAATAATTCCTCCGAGAATATTCAGACATTCTCTTTTAATCAATAGCCTTCTCATAGAGGAGGAAAATAGCTGATTTTCGTTTTCAGAAAAAAATTATATTTTTTTCTAGTTAAGCCAAATTGCATGTCTCTTCAAGACGCGAAACTAATTACATGTAAATTACAGAACAGACAGCATAATTTGAAATTTAGCAACTCGATCGATCACTATTTAGGTTTTTTCTTTTCCCAATTTTGTTTGAAGAATGTTTCCGTGAAATACAAAGTCTGCCATGACCATAACTTTTAACTAAATATTTTTTAAAGTAAAAAAGAAACTTTTAATCACTTTGAACTAAATGGGAATTTCTTTAACCTGCGAGACAGAAGGTAGAGCGAAGTGTCACTCTTTTGCACGCAGCAAGAAGGAAAGCAGTACATGCCAAGAGAAACAAGAGGGCCAAAATGGCCCTGGGTCGCTCACCTCAATTTTTGAGAGGACCATAGCCTTTTTTTTTTTGAAAGTATTGAAACACTGGAAACAAAATCATCATTTTGACAAGCAATTTTTAAAAGGTCACCTGTAAAAGTCCTTTCAAAATCTGACCAGCAGTTTCAGAGAAGAAGAATTTTCAAGAATTTCTTCATTTCCATATACATGTAGGGCAAGTAGCCCCCATTCACCAGAGCAATGTTTCCCGACGAATCAAACATTCACGAACAATTTTTGAAAAGGGTCACCCAAGGAATATCTCTGTGAAAATTTTCCAAAATCTGACAAGCCGATTCAGAGAAGAAGAATTTTTAAGGATTTCTTCATTGCCCTATAGTGCAAGTAGCCCCCAATCACCAGAGCCATGTTTCTTGATGAATCAAAATTTCACAAACAATTTTTGAAAAGGGTCACCCAAGGAACATCTCTGTGAAATTATTTTAAAATCTGAACAGCCGTTCGAGAGAAGAAGAATTTTTAAGAATTTCTTCATTTCCCTATAAAGCAAAAAGCCCCAATTCCCCAGAGCCAGGTTTCTTGACCTATCAAAATTTCACGAACACTTTTTGAAAAGGTTCATCCAAGGAACATCTCTGTGAAATTATTTCAAAATCTGACCAGCGGTTTCAGAGAAGAATTTTAAAGAATTTCTTCATTTCTGTATAGTGCAAGAAGCCCCCATTCACCAGAGCCATGTTTCTTGACGGATCAAAATTTCGCGAACAATTTTTGGAAAGGGTCACCCAAAGAACATCTGTGTGAATTTTTGTTTAAAATCTGGCCAGCGGTTTCTGAGAAGAAGAATTTTAAAGAATTTCTTCATTTCTGTATAGTGCAAGAAGTCCCCCCCATTCACCAGAGCCATGTTTCTTGACAGATCAAAACTTCAAAATTTCGCGAACAATTTTTGAAAAGGGTCATCCAAGGAACATCTCTGTGAAATTATTTCAAAATCTGACCAGCGGTTTCAGAGAAGAAGAATTTTTAAGAATTTCTTCATTTCTATTTAGTGCAAGAAGCCCCCATTCACCAGAGCCATGTTTCTTGACGGATCAAACTTTCGCGAACAAGTTTTGGAAAGGGTCACCCAAGGAACATCTCTGTGAAATTATTTTAAAATCTGGCCGGCGGTTTCTGAGAAGAAGAATTTTTAAGAATTTCTTCATTTCTGTATAGTGCAAGAAGCCCCCATAAAATCTGGCCAGCGGTTTTAGAGAAGAAGATTTTTAAAGAATTTCCTAAAAAATTCCATTTCGTTGCCATGGCAACCAGAGTTTTTGACGGAATCAAATTCTGTGAACACTTTTTAAAGAAGACCTCCCAAGGAACATTCCAGCCAAGTTTGGTCCAAATTGGCCCAGCGGTTTAGGAGGAGTTGATGTTTGAAGAATTGTTGACGACGCACGACGCACTGACGCACGACGCACGACGGACGACGGACACCGGGTGATCCTAAAAGCTCCCCTTGAGCACGTTGTGCTCAGGTGAGCTAAAAATTACTCTCAGTATTAAATGCCTACAAATTCGGCCAAATGAATATTGCAGCTCTTGACCATTCAAGAACAGTAAGAATTAAAACATGATACCAGTTTACAGGATATGAACTTCTTTTAAAGAATGGTTGATTATTATGACAAAAATATTTTGACCAATCAAACTGAAAGCCATGCTGAAAGTAGTTCGCGCGCATTACGTACACTCGTCACAAATCGGCCGATTCTGATTCTAATATGATGGCTCTCATCACTCGAGGCATGCCGAATGCATTACGTAATCATATACATGTAATATTTTTAATCCGTATTTAATTAACGCTGTAAATAACTGATTTTTTTCCTGTGGTGCCTGATTTTTTTTACATTCGATAAGTATGTTTAAGTCCGAAAATTTACAGGTCGATATCTCTTGTTATTCATGGGACGATAACTTTCACTAATTATCAATTTTCACCATGTCAATGGACCAGTTTACCTCATGATTTAGTCGATTGTTCGACAAAATGGATTTTATAGATTATAATCTGATGACTTATACATCTAATACATGATGAGGATGTATAACACTTCCATTTACCAGACTTAAGCTTACAAATAGAAGAAAGAAGAAATTTTTTCCAGCCCAACCGAAAAAACAAACCACTCAATATTAGCGTCAGGAAACGCACTTGATAAACAAGTATTATCTGAACTTACTACAAGAATACTACTAGAATCTACTGTAAATTCATTGTGCTAAAAGGAGAATTTTTGTCGTTATGGACAACTTTTGTCTTTTTAAATTCTACTTTTGGAAACAAAGTTTTTTTCAAAAAAAGTCTGCTACAAGAAGCAATGAAACAAATCTGTTTGCCGTGTAATTAGCTAAATGACAGACATCAGCAAAATAGATAGATATTAGACTGGGCTGACTTACTGACACACTGACGTATATCAAAACAGACAGATATACTATACTTTGTTGTGAGAAAGCAATGTCAAACATATGTACAGAGCAGAAACAAATCTTTTTCATTCCATTACCTCCCTTTAATTCTTTAACAAACGACACATTTTTGGACTGGACCAAATTCAAAGCATCGGCAGACAATAAATTAAATCTTGTTAATGTGGTGATTTCTGACTTTGATAGGGTAGAAAATATTGTGGGAAAAGGAGAAAATGCTGGTTACCAGCATTTTCTCCTTTTTCCACAATGTTTTCTACCTGCTTACTTTTCAGGGTCGTTAAAAGGCAGGATTGTGTAGTAAAGAGTTAAAGTCACAGCAGCGGCGAAAAAGTAAACCATGGAAGTATTACAATGCATCTAAATTCAAATTATGATATATAAGAATATGGAGGTTTTTTTGTGAAGATGACAGTCTGGTCTTGTACAAATCGGTCCAAGTATTAGTCGCTGACATGGAAATGAATTTTTAACACAAGCAAAAAGAAAACAAAAGATAGAGACTTGGCAACTTTTAACCTAGTTTTAGAATTAATTTTCCTGCAAGTGACTAAATCTTTGATCGACCATACAATAACAGCTTGTCAACTTCACAATTTTTTCCATACTCTTAAATATATGATTCAAATTTAATTGCAACAGGCACGTTATTTGTTTTCGGCCGATATTGAGCCTTTAACCCTTTACCACACAATCCCGACTTTTAACGAACCTGAAAAAAATCCTATAGAAAACATTGTGGGAAAAGAAGAAAATGCTGGTAACCAGCATTTTCTCCTTTTCCTACAATGTTTTCTACCTTCTTGAAATAATTTTTTATTTTGGAGTCATCTTTATTTTGTCGTCTGTAAATGCCTTCGATTTGGACCAGTCTAAAACTCTGTCTATTGGTAAAGAGTTTACCATGAAGTTGCTTCAAAAAGATACATGATCCAAAGACAGACAAACTCGTTAACAACTTAACAAAACTTCTACTGAAAAGATTTACTCACAGGCACCATTAAAACAGAAACACCAGACTATTTTACTGACATCTTGACATACATCAAAACAGACAGATAGAGCGTGATTCTGTAGTAAACAGCAATGTCAAACATGGGTAACGAGCAATGAAACTTGCCTGCAACAGGCAAAAAAGGGCATTCGGAAATTTGCGTTGAGTGTGGTCTCGGATCAGCCTGCACACTCCAAGCATAGTAATCCTAGACGTTTACCTTTTTTATGTAATTTTCTGTTTAAATTCACAGAGGGTAACGGACAAAAAGTTGTACGCGTGAAATAAACATGTCAGAGTTAATTCAAGGATACACCTATCACCGGTGTGGGAGAGGAAACTGCTGTCACGTGATGCGTGGAAGCTAACATGTCTGCTGACAGTAAAATGGTAATTGTTGCAATATTGTCAAGGGGAAACTTGTAATAGCATTACGCCTTTTTTTACAATTACTTGTTAAAGAATTAAGAAATACAGCCGACACAATGTTAACAAGAACTTTACGCCGAATTAACCCCCCTCCCCTTTTCACCAAGCTTTTCCCTAGACCTTATTTCTTTGAATTTTTACACTTAACTTTTCCGAAGTTCCACTTGAAATATGAGTGCCTGACATTTTGAAATCATTTGAAGGGGGTCACATAACACCGTATGAGAAGTCTAGGAAAATTATTCTCCCTGTTTTGTATTTAGTACAAACGAGTGGGTAAACACAGCCCATATTAGCTTGCGAAACAGCCCTAGAACAAGCCAAATATGTTTGGCCGTTATCTTTTTATCATAGTCTGTTGATTGATTCTGGTATTTCCCATGTCTATATTAAGAAACTGTATGTTAAGATTTGCAGTAAACAGTGATATTTAAAATGATTCTGTACCCAGGATGCCCAAATTAGATAGATGAGTATTTTTAGAATTCCATCAAGCGGGAGATAATGTCATGCACAGACAATGTTCCTGCCTCGGTATATTTGACCCTTCGTGGTATTCAATATTTCCGTACATATTACCAATAAGTATTTCAGTCGTTCAGTTCAAAGCACTTAAGACCGGTCGATTTATTAAACACTACTCTGTTTCAACTTTGGATCAATGATTATGACTGTGAAAAGAGCTTTTAAAATGAAAAAAAAAAAATGCACCCCTTTAAATCTTTACCGAACGTCAAAATGTTACACGGGTCCTACTTGAAAGCAACCCCCCCCCCCCCAAAAAAAAATACTTTTGATGTAGAAAAATATGGGTTTCAACTCTCGTCTAAAGTTTGATTTTTCAAGATAAGTATTACAACGTTAATCTTCAGGCTTAATAAATGAGTTTTGCTTTGTTAAAAGGGGGCTTAATGCATCTGCGAAAAATATCGACTCAGGTCAGCCTGCGCAGTTCGCGCAGGCTGACCTGAGCCGAAACTTTTCGCTATTGACCTATTTTCTGTGTAAGCAAGTACTAGTCTACCCGTTAATATGATTCGGTGGATTACTGAAAAAAATAATGATTATTATGTATCCATAAAAATGTAATGACTTGAATGGTATCATGCATCATGGGAGATGCATTAAGGCCCCTTGCGTCAGAGTATGCCTCGTATCAAGTTACCATGCGGTTATTAAGTCTACATAGCGTTTTACAACAAAACTAATTAGCGGGCGTTTGAAGTTCTCCCAGTCGATGGTTGGGTTTTCAGTAAGCTTCATCTGATTTCCCTATTGGCAATGCTTTTTATATCCAATGTTCAAACTTCAAATAAAATTTATGGGAAACTTTTAGATCGCTGAAAATATTTCATTTTAGCCATGCTTTGTGAAAAGGGACATAATACATCTGCAAAAAGTTTCGATTCAGATCAGCCTGCGCAGTCCGCGTAGGCTGATCTGATTCGAAACTGTTTTGCTATTCTTAAATTTTATGCGTGTTAATGGACCATTGTATGCTTAGTTTCAGTCATTTGTTACACAAAACTGGTTTTATTGGTCCCTGATTATGTGTAGAATCGCTTTGTCAAATGTATCACTGAGGATACAATGGACAGAGCCCCCTTTTTGTCAAAGATTGATTTTTTTAAATTCTCTGTTTATTTCCTTGTGTACCTAATCGCTTAAGTTCATACACCAGTACAAAGTCTTGTAACCCTAATAACGTCTTTCACTTGATACTGAGGATATTTTATTTTCATGATCTAAATATCAAATACCATATTCATGAAATACATGTATATGTACGAGCCATGTACTCGCAAAAAGAGGGTGGGAGTTCATTGTATCTCCGTGATGCATTCATAAAAAGCAAGTCATCATGTAAATATGGATCCATAAAGTCAATTTCGTCTTTTAACAGACTGAATAATAGGACAGAATGGTCCTTTCACATGCAGAAATTTTACCAAATGCAAAAAGATTCGATTTAGTTTAATCGTCCAACCAACCGTCTGACCAATCAATCATCCAGTCAATTGTCCAGCCAATCCACCAGTCAATCCTCTTGCCAATCAATCATCGAGCAAATCAATCGTCCAGCCAATCAACCGTCGACCTAATCTATTGCCAATCTTTCAATCAATAGTCAAACAAATCTTTTAATCAATCGTTTAGCAAATCATCTAGCTAATCAATTGCCCAACCAATCAATTGTCTAGTAGTCCAATCAATAATCAAACCAATCAACCGTCTGAGTCAATCGACTTACCAATCCATCATCCAACTTTTCAATTTCAGTAACTTTGGTCAAGAATTAATGCTGAGTGAGTTCAAATTTTGTCTTTCAAATAACCGAATAAAGGCGGAAGAGAAAAAAAAATGATGATTTATTGTCAGTTTATGTTCAGCTGAACACTGAACAAATCCAGAGAGATTCGCCATCAGCATACAAATGACTTGCGTGAAAAGAAAATGATTCATAGTAGATTAGAATAGGTCTTCAATCCGTACTTTGAGGTTTGAGACTTTTGATGTCCTGTGCTAAAACTGGATCAAAATTGAATCAAGATCAGCCTGCATATTCGTGCTCGCTTGTCTCGTCCTACCCTATTTTCATATTTATCTCGATTATATAATCTCTTATTATAAAATTAATATAGCATAATTCTTAATTAAGGGTCTAACTTTGGTTGTATTCACCATCTTATTTCTGTAAGTCTTCAATGCCACACGACAAAGTTGTAGACTCGTCACTTTTGAAAGCACTTAAAGAAGATAATTCAGTGGTTCAGATGCTAGGTGCTATTAGCAAAAGAGAAAATGCTTATAACAAGTAGATTCCGCAAAGTATTAATATACGTATTGCAGGGATTCAACAGAGGGTTACTGTACCTTTGTTTGGGGTTTTGAGTAACTTCTGCATAAAATTAAAATATGTGCGACAGGGGTTTAAAGTTCTTTCGACAAGGGTTTCAGGACGTTCAGCAGAGGGTAAGAAATGCATTTGGCAGGGGTTTTAAGACACTCAACCGAGGGTCACCGTACGTTAGAAAGACAATTTAGTACTTTCTTATGGCTACAGTACGTTTGAAAGAAAAGTAAGGACATCCAACATATGGCTACACAATGTTTGAAAGAGAATTCAGTACATTCAATGTCAGAGGGTTACAGTCTGTTTGAAAAGTCCATTCAGATGGCTACAGTGTGCTTGAAAGAGAATTAAGTACATTCAAAACAGGGTTAAAGTATGT
Organism: Tridacna crocea; assembly: GCA_943736015.1. Taxonomy (NCBI): domain Eukaryota; kingdom Metazoa; phylum Mollusca; class Bivalvia; order Cardiida; family Cardiidae; genus Tridacna; species Tridacna crocea. The sequence goes on along the minus strand of OX031072.1, from coordinate 3,368,227 downwards.
TTGATAGAGAATTTAGTACATTCAACAGACGGTTACAGTATGTTTGAAAGAGAATTTACTACATTCAACAGAGGGTTACAAAATGTTTGAAAGAGAATTAAGTACATTCAACAGAGGATTTCAGTATGTTAGAAAGAGAATCAAGTACTTGCAACACAGTGTTACAAAAAGTTGAAGAGAATTAGTTCAACTGAGGGAAAGAGTAAGTTTGGAAGAGAATTAAAAAGGTTGTACAGAAGGTCACAGTAAATTACAAAGAGACTTACGTGCATTCGTTGGAATAAATTTGAAAGAGAATTAAGTACATTCAGAGGCAGGTTACATTAAGTTTAAAAGAGAATTAAGTACATCAAACTGAGGGTTACAGCACGTTACAGAATTAATGATGTTCATTAGAGGATTACAGTATACTGGGCTTGTAATCCTAGTATTGTCTTTCACTTGATCATGTGATACTCAGTAAGGTTTTCCATAATCTAAATACTCCATACCAAAGATAAATGAACCATGCTCTGGTATGCTTGAAAAGGGAATAAAGCACGTTTAACAGAGGGTTACAGGAAGTTGGAAAGAGAATTAAGTACATTCAACAGAGGGTTACAGTAAGTTGGAAAGAGAATTTAGTACATTCAACAGAGGGTTACAGTACGCTTGAAAGAGAATTAAGTACATCCGACAGAGGGTAACAGTAGGCTTGAAAGAGAATTAAGTACATTCGGCAGAGGGTTACATTACGCTTGAAAAAGAATTAAGTACATTCGGCAGAGGGTTAATGTACGCTTGAAAGAGAATTAAGTACATTCAACAAAGGGTTACAGTACGCTTGAAAGAGAAATCAGGACGTAGGTTTACGGTACGTATGAAAGAGAATTAAGTACATTCAACAGAGGGTTACAGTACTTTGAAAGAGTATTTTGTAAATTTAAAAGAGGGTTACTGTTGAAAGGGATTTGAGTACGTTCAAAAGAGAGGGTTACAATTCGTTTGAAAATAGAATTGAGTAGATTCAGCCGATTGTTAGAGCAAGATTACATTGATATTTCTTCAACTATTTTTTGTGTCTTTTTCAACGAGTCATTCCTTAATGCGTTTACATCCAGAGCTGAGTCTCGAGATTTACGTGAAAACAGTAGAATTATTTTTTATGAGGAACTACATCAGTACTCATGAACAAAGAACAGTCCGCACTTCTTTTGTTTCCAAGGGATATCTGATCTTGGCCTAGACTGTCCTCAAAATCAACTTAGGTCGGTTCTAGTATTTTGAGGATTAAAGAAGATCGAGATAAGGCTGCTAAGTTATCAAACCAAATCCTGTTCAACAATCAAAACATATAGTAGCTTAAGTTACCCTGGGATTTTGTGTGTGTAGCAAGCATAGAATCAAGCATAGCTGTCAATGAACCAAATATTAACACGTTGAGAGAAACAAATGTGAACAAAATAAACCGCAACATACATCAATGACTTTGTTGTTTTGACAAAAAAAAATGTTTCTAAAAAATTTACAAATAACCAGAAATGTCCTTTGTATGCCTACTGTAACGGATTTTCCTGCCGTCCCAAGTGAGAACTGAACGTCACACCTCAGAAAAATGAAAGAAAACTATCTTGAATTAATAATGTACCGATAAATGATCGCCCCAAAGGAGTTATTTGTTTGTTTGATATTTCTCCATAATAATTTTCAATAGTTAAACCACACATTAACCCTTTACCACATATTACCAACTATTGACGACCATTGGGAAAAAAGCCTTTTATAGAATTGTGGGAAAGTGAGAAAATACTGGTAACCGGCATTTTCTACTTTTCCCATATTTTTCAACCCTGTCAAAGAAAGACTGCAACATTTGAGCCACTCTGAAATTGTCGTCTGCTAATGCTTCAAATTTAGACAAGACTATTTTTTTTGTCTGGTAGAGGGTTAAGATGAAGCCATGGAGATATACGGTGCATTTAACTTCGTTTCTGAGTATCAGGGTTGTCTCAAAAGTATGTATACTTTCTTTTACCATAACTCAGCTATTTTAAAGTGTCAGACCAACAAAATTTGGCAACGAATAAAAATCATAAACTGACAGGCTGCAAAGCGCAACTCCCTGACCTTTTGCGGACAGTATAGATCTAAAATCAGACTGCACAGAACGGGGAGTCTGATTTTGGATCTATGCTGTCTGATAGAGATATACATGTCTAAAAATAACTTTAAAATAGCATTATTCGGACTTTTAACCATTGGTTTGAAAGTTTCATTCACTTTATTTAGCAGAATAAGAGTTAGGAAAATTATAACAGGCTTCGCTAGCATCATGAATGAGTACGTATTTCATTAGTGCAAGACAGAACACCTGAAATTTGTCGTTTTTAATTCTTAGGTTAATGAAAAAAAAACTCGTGAATACTGTGCTAAATGTAGTTATGTTTGAAAACTGAAACTTACAACGACCGACTCCTGACCTCTACGTACTTTCGATGAAAGTGCGAGAACTTAAGTTTCCATCAAATATAGGTTATCTCTAATGACCTCTAAAGACAGCTACAGAATAGAATTTAGAGATTCAATCAAATGAATCTTTTGTCCATTTCTCGTCCAAAAAAAAAAAGCAAATCATGGAAAATCAAATCTGTGTTTACACACAGCAAATTATAGGATTGATATGACAATACATTGGGATTTTCTCCTTGCTGTTCACATACAGCAGTCTATAGGATTGATACGACGGCGCATGGGATTTTCTACTTGCTTTTCACACACTGCAATCTATATAGTACAGGAAGTAAATGTGCATAGGACTTTCGCCTTGCTTGACACACAAAACACTCTATATGTTACATGAAATGATATTGCATGGATATTTCTCCTAGAAAGCTATCAATATCTATACCTAACACGATGGTGCATGGTTTTTACTCGTTGGCAACCGCGTTTATGTTTACTCTTCAGAACTACTCTATCAAGTCATTGGAAACACAGTATTGAAATCAAATATATCCCACAACTATAATATGACCTAGATGAACAATAATTTTCCATTAATGGAAATTACAATTTTAATGAAAACCTGCTTTGGTGAAAGTGTTGTAACAGCTGTGGTTTCTTATGCGATCATGTATCAAATCATAGTGCTTTTTTAGGAGGTGAAAGAAGTTTATTGGACATAATTATACGTGCTAATCTTTTGTGGTGACCTCGACATCTACAACTCATGCATTCACAAATCAAACAAATTTTCTCGTCATTTTCGCTTTCGAATTATCGCGATTGTATTTTGACATCGACATGGACCGTAATCAGTTGGCACCAGTTATCACTTGTACATCGTTATGTATTGATAATTATGCAGTCATTATCTGGAAATGAAATCTGTAGAGTTCGAAAAGTACATTTTTTTCACTTTGATATCTCTAGATAAAATTTTCATGTGACAAGATTTGATAATTGGGAGAAATACCTCTCTTTTTTTATGGTATTATACATTTTCTAAAGTGTCTTTAAAGGTGCTGTCGCATGATTAAAATAAATCTGCAGGTACGTAGATAACTGCTCTGCATAATTAAGCCCTTAACATGCTAAATAGGTTTAATGAAACTTTCCAGCCAAAAGTAAAAACTCGGATAATGAAATCTAAAGTTTTATTCTTTGTGTGTGTATGGTGGGAGAGAGTATATCCTTATCGGTCAATGTAGATCCAATATCAGGCTGCAGGCTGTCTGCAGTCTGACCTTGATCTAAACTTTCCGTAAAAGCGCCTTGAGTCTCACACAGTAGCCTAAGGGGTTAACATTTTTGTGGAGATTATAATAACCGGCTAGAAGGTGACATCTCAGGCCATTAAAGTATTATTTTTATAAACGGCATTTTTATACTTCCTAAATTGAAGTTTACGGAAAGGGGGGTTAAAAACCGAATGGTTTAGCCTATCAGAAATTGTGTTACTTACAAATTTAGAAAAAACTTGGAGAATAAAACTACGAATATTCTCAAGAATTGTTGGTGAATACAGGCCCAGGTTAACTCTCTGTTCGTATTCGCAGTTTGAGCCATCGTCTCCGCCTATTTTTTTTAAATAATTTGGCTCAAGTATTGCACACGCTCATACGACAGATACTTGTGCACCTCAAACCAGGAATCGTATTATACGATCCCGGCTGAAACATTCTTTACAACTGATAGACAATTACAGAACTTTCAGTCCTTTGATTTTTTCCCTGATAGATTGACAAGTGAACCGCAAGTAATATTTGTCGGCCTGCAAGATTTCTCGTTAAATTTTAAAACATAACTGTTTACGTGTAACTCTGTGGACCTGTATCCACCAACCACTCTCAAGAATGTTCTTCAATCTATATAGTATATAAAATAATTGGTACCCAGCATTTTCTCCTTTACCCACAATGTTTTCTACCCTGCTGGAAACAAATTTCAATTTTTGAGTTACTTTTATTTTGTCTTATTCTCAAGAATTATCTAAATTTGAAAGTACATGTAACACAACTTCTGATTGGCTAAACCATTTGGTTTAACCAATCAGAAGTTATGTGACTTTGAAATTTAGAAAATCGTAGAGAATAAGATGTGAACTTTTCTTGCGAATACTTGGTGAATATGAACCTGATAGTCTTCACGAGATGCACAATTAATTAATAATGATAAAAACAAAATTCAAGAAGTATAAGGAGATTGATGATGCTATTCCGAAAATCACACACACACGAAAATTCCTGACCGTATAACAGAACAAAAGTGCCACAGGAGAAAAAATTTAAATCTAATACCTCGTCTCAATTAAGCCTAATGGATTGTTCTCTTGGCTCATTCATATTGGTATTACACACACAAACCAACCGTACTTCTCTCTGGCGATACCGCTCAATCACATGCAATTTGTTTGCCCCTTCACCAATCGACATAAAAATTTTGACTTGCTGCAATTGGCTGTATTGTCAGAGGACAGATTAGATATGACTAAAATGATTGATTAAACATATTTTCTTCTTTTCTCTCAATGTTTTCAAAGGCTAACTTCTTCTTTTCTCTTCAATGTTTTCAAAAGTATATTTCCTTTAAGTCACAGAAACACGACTTTGTTAGGAAAATGGGTAACTTTTACCAAACTATTCCGGGTCTCAACGACCCTTAGGGGGATGCCTTTCGAAACAAGAGGGCCATGATGGCCCTGTATCGCTCCACTGCCTATTTAACCCTTTACCACACAAATTCAAGTGTTCATGACCATGAAAAAGAGGGCCTTCAAAAACAATGAACCCTGTCAGGCAGTACAAGCAGGTTAATTCATTAGCATGAAAGGTAAAGTCCTTGGAAAAATAAGCTGAATGATAAAAACCTTACTTTTAATCTATTATTCACCTCATGTGAGCATAACTATTAGCATCAAAATGAATCACACTTGAAAACAGAATATTTTCTATCAAAAAACTTAATGTCTAGCACCAATCATGTATCAATGCAGTTTGATAATCAAGGGAGGTAAATAGTACCAAACCTTATTTTTCATAAAAAGAGTTATTTCCCTTGATTAATGTTTAAATTGAAGAGATCATATTTTGAAGCCCATGTTAAACTTGTGATCCCTGGATGGAGTCAATTTTGACTTCAGACCTACAATATGAAACTAGAATGTGCGGTTATAAACATGAAGATTTTTTAATCTTGCCCAATAAAAAGCCCTGTAAAACAAGTTTGCTCAATAAAAGGCACTGAAAAATATCTGACCCTTGAGACAGGTTTATAAAGCCAATGTAAAACTTGTGAACCCTGGGGTGGGGTCAAACTTGATCCCCAAAGTTAAAATTTGGGCCCTCTTGTTAGAGGCCCATTAGATAAAGCTACATGCAAAATTTGGTAGCCCTAGGCCTTATGGCTATGTACAAGTAGATTATTTAAGTTTCCCTATATAAGCCCATGTAAAACTTGTGACCCCCTGTGACGGGGCTAAATTTGACCCCAGGGCTATAATTTGGGCACCCTTGGTAGAGACCCCCTAGATAAAGCTGCATGCAAAATTTGATAGCCCTAGCCCTTATAGCTAGGTGCGAGAAGATTTTGAAAGTATTCCCTATATAAGCCCATGTAAAATTTGTTACCCCCCGGGGCGGGGTCAATTTTGACCCCTGGGCTATAAGTTGGACACCTTCTGTAGAGGTCCACTAGATAAAGCTACATGCCAAATTTGGTAGCCCTAGGCCCTATGGCTAGGTGGAAGAAGAATTTTAAAGTTCTCCCTATATAAGCCCATGTAAAACTTGGTACCCCCGGGGCGGGGCCAATTTTGACCCCCGGGCTATAATTTAGACACTCTTGGTAGAGGTCCATTAGATAAAACAACATCCCAAATTTGGTAGCCCTAGGCCCTATGCCTAGGTAGAAGAGGAGTTTTAAAGTTCTCCCTAAATAAGCCCATGTAAAACTTGTGACCCCCCGGGCGGGGCCAATTTTGACCCCAGGGCTATAATTTGAAGAAACTTGGTAGAGGTCCACTAGATAAAGCTACATGCCAAATTTGGTAGCCCTAGGCGTTACGGTTTCAGACAAGAAGACTTTCAAAGATTTTCAATTTTTTTCAGTTTTGTTGCCATGGCAACCAGAGTTTTTGAAGGAATTAAATTCTTTCAAGAAATTCTGAAGAAGACCATGGCAGGATCATTTCTGTGAAGTTTCATCAAAATTGGATGGGTAGTTTCAGAGAAGAAGATGTTTAAAGAAAAAGTTAACGCACGGACGGACGGACGCACGGACGGACGGACGCACGACGGACAACGGGCCATGACATAAGCTCGCTGGCCTTCGGCCAGTGGAGCTAAAAATTGTGAGAAAAGGAGAAAATGCTGGGACAAGCATTTTCCCCTTTTCTCACAAGTTTTTTTTTTTTTATCTTACTAAAGACAAATCGAACTTTTTTAGCAACAGTCAATTTGTTTCCCGCACTTGCTTTCAGGTTGAACTAGTCTAAAATATTCTTTTGAATGTAGACAACAAAATTTTAGACTGGTCCATAATCCAATTATTTGCAGATACCAAATCAAAACACGGTATTTCACTGTAAAAGGGTAAAAAACATTTTTTGTATAAGAGGAGAAAATACTTGATACCAGGAATTTCGCCTTATTTAAAAAAAAAACGTTTTCAAAAGTAATTTCCTTAAGGGTCGTAAAAACAAATGATTATTGGGTAAAAGGGTTTCATCCCTTGATCGCCCAGAAATCAATTTGTCTCTACACCAGGTCTACAAAAATATCCCACCCACTACATATTACATCAAAGACTTTTTTTCGGTCAAAGTTACCACCAAACACGCGCACTACATAGTCTGACTGGGGTTAATACTTTTTGCAGATTCATTAATCACTCTTGAACAAAGTAGGGCTCCTCAGACAAATTAAGATATGCAATTCCATCCAACTGGACGACAGATTTCTTACAAATTCCAGAAGTAAATAAGCTAAATTCTAACATGACACGCGAATTCGACTCTATAAACACTGTGCAACGAAAGCCTGGTAATATCTGCGACATTCCATGCAGAAGGACGTCATTCTATATTGAGTGACGTCATTCTGTATAAAGTAAAATAAGTGAGTTTTTTAATCAAGAAATTATCTTCTTGCTATCGTGGTTTATCGTTCAAAAATTGTGAGTTATGAGGCCCAATGAATAATCCAAGAGGGTAATAGCCCGTGTGGTTTTACATTGCGCCTCATAACTCACAACCGGGTTTATTGAATGACGTCACTCGATATATAATGACGTCTCTCTTTTTTTTTTCGGTGAAAGATGGAAATTCATTTCATCGAGTAAAAAGCATCCGTAATATTTTCACTCGTGGCTGCGCCAATCGTGAAAATATTACCATGAAATAAATTTCGATCCTTCACCAAAAAAAAACAAATATTCTATTTATTTCATGCTTATAACCCTTTCTAGGTGGAGCTTTATCAAAATCCATTACCGTTCTTTTTAATTAATTCCCGGTCGCGTACTCACCCCCCCCCCCCTCCCGCATAGCAACGCATTACAATATTTCGTCAAACGCGAGAAATGTAAGGTAAATGACGTCATATTTCCATCTGGTTGTGAGTCACGCGCAATTTATCTAGGTAACTAGGACATAAAAATCGGTATTTTCACTGGTCAGACCCGTAGAATATCGAAAAGTATTTTTAAATGCTAATTCTCGATATCCTATCGGAAAACATAAAATAAAAAGGCTATATACGTATTCGTAATGTACGATACCAAGCAAGCCATCAAAAAATTATAAATCTTTGAACAAGATTTAATTTTGAGATAAAATGGTCCTTGGAAATACCGAAAACTGACCGATAGCGAAAAGTATCGACCCAGATCAGCCTGCGCAATCTGCGCAGGCTGATCTGAGTCGATACTTTTCGCAGATGCATAACGTCCCCTTTTGCTAAAGCACGCCTCAAATTATTGAGCAGTTTATGGGTAACCATGCCATGTCACCACACCACCGCTTAATTGCTTGGTAAATAAACTAATGATTTTTTTTTTACGCGATCATTAATTTTCCAACGATTTATTTGGATGCCATCATCAATTCCATGGAGACTGCATTATTCAATTTAATTTTCCGTATTCAAATAAAACAATCCGTGCAAATTAAATGCGAGAGCGGCTGCATTACGGTCGTACCTGTAATTTGTCATAAAAATCAAAGAGAGGAAACAAAAATTTCCCTGTCTGTTTTAAGTCCGGAAGCAGTATACATGACCCACAAGTAACCAGGGTTGGACCAGCCCGCATAGCTCAGTTGGTAGAGCGTAATAATCGTGACCATGAGGGTGTGGGTTCGCCATCTAAAATTACTAATAGTCTTTCGGATGAGACGTTCAACCGAGGTTCCGTGTGACGGTGGTGTATGCCGAGCACGTAGGATGGGTTTCAACCTGTATCTTCTCTATCCCACGTAACAATACTTACAGTTTTCAGGGGGCGTCGCCCATATAGGAAACCGGTGGCGACGATAAATAAACGCAAATTCAAACTATAACCAGGTTCCGTATTGACCAATCATTCTCAAGAATATTCTTAGTCTTATTCTTCAGAATTTCGTCACTGTGAAAGTAACAGATCTTCTGATTGGCTAAACAAAAAAAAAAATCAGAAATTCCGTTACTTCCACAGTCAGGAAATCAAAGAACTTCTTAAGAATAGTTGGTGAATATGGACCCTGGGTTGCGTGTCACCAAACTGTGCAGAATATCGCGCAGATTATGTAGTATTGTTTATACACACATCCGATCCCTGCCTAAAGCAAAGAATTATAGCCAAATATACGAGCGGACGTAAAGTTAATCCTTTACCAAACAATCCCTGCTTTTTACGACCCTGAGATAGAAGCCTTTTGAAAGTATTGTGGGAAAAGGAGTGGATGCTGGTACTCTGCTGGAAACAAATATCCACTCATATCTTAACCCTTTACCAAACAATCCCTGGTTTTTGACGACCCCCAAGATAGAAAGCTTTTGAAAACATTGTGGGGAAAGGAGAAAATGCTGGTACCCAGCATTTTCTCCTTTACCCATAATGTTTTCTACCCTGCTGGAAACAAATTTCAGTTTTTGAGTTACTATTATTTTGTTGTCTGCAAATGCTTTCAATTTGGACCAGTCTAACAGTTTGTTAAAGGATTAAAGTAACACAGTTTACTGAAACTAGTGCTCATCACAAATCTGGTACTAAGCCATTGAAATAGATGATACATCCTTGCTCATTCTAGATCTAGATGAACGGACTTCAGTGGAACCGCCATATTTATTATGCTTGTATAGAAGTTTAACTCTTTAGCAAAAGGATAAACTTTTTCCAATTTAAAAGAATTTGAAGACGACAAATCAAATGAAAGTCCATACTCATCATTTTTTTTCTGTCTTTAAAATGGTTGGAAACATTATATGGAAAACGACATTTTGTAGATTTTGTAAGCCTATATTGGTCAGAGACTTAAATACTAGAATAAAAATATTGATTGACTGATTGATTGATTGATGGATGGATGGATGGATGGATGGATGGATGGATTGATGGATGGATAGATGGATGGTTGGTTGGTTGGTAAATTGGTTGGTTGGTTGGTTGGTTGGTTATATGGTTGGTTGGTTGGTTTTTTGGTTGGTTGGTTGATGATAGATAGATAGATAGATAGATAGATAGAGAGATAGATTCGTCTACTTTTTGAATAGCAAAGTACCAGTCTATCTCATTATGCAATCAGTTGTTGGACAAAATGGTTTTTAAGGATGCGCGGGCTGACTAGGGTTGATACTTTTCGCTTGTGCATTCAGCCCCTTTTTCTCAGAGCTTGGCTCATTTTCTAGATATAAACATCTTATACACAGAATTGATTCCATAAATATTTATTCAGTTCCAGAAACTAATTTATGATGTTTATATTTTCAAGCTGCATGCACTTGAAACAAATAGCAGATCAGTGTAGTTGAAACATTCTTAGAACCTTACCCTTCCGTTGTAAAACTACTCAATGATTAAAATTGATTTTTTGCTCGGCTGTTTTCGGAGAAAACGTCGAGGAGACGTGGAACTTTATAGCCCTGACGACATCGTCGACGCCATTATCTGCGCCATGTAAAAACCTTGACAACATAAAGATACGTCTTGACCAGCTTTCATCAAGCTTTTTTAACCCTGTCCCAAACAGCAAATTTTGGACCAGATCAAATTGAAAGCATTTTGCAGATGACAAATTAACAGTTGCTAAAAAGATGATTTTTCTATAGGATAGGGTAGAAAACATTGTGGGAAAAGGAGAAAATGCTGGTTACCAGCATTTTCTCCTTTTCCCACAATGTTTTCAAAAGGCTTCTATTCCTGACCCGTAAAAACAAGGGATTGTTTGGGAAAGGGTTGACCAAACTATCTTATATAAGTATAAAACCTTTTGTGCAGTCTGATCTTGATCTACACTGTCCATAATAGCACACCGGTTTGCCTTGTTCAAAGCGTCACGAAACGTATCTTGGGTTTCAGAGCCAAGGTCATCTGTACGTTCTTCCATGATGAGCCCACGACATTGCTTCTAGTAAGGAACATAATAAGAATAAAATACTGTTTTAACCGAGGGAAAAAAGATGAATATCTTAAAACGCAATTTTAAGTTTACCATGAACAATTCTATTAAACCCAGACCACCAATAAAACAGCAGAATAATACTTAAATCGACGCCGAAAGAGGCCCTGGAAAATTACTTGAACAACCGCAGTGACAATCAACACTGCATAACAATTACTTCTTCCGCCTTCACAGATGTACGTTCAAAGCTAGACAACTCAACAACAATCAAATTAAAATAACAAGGCGGCATGGAGAAATAGTTCTGATAGATTTTGAACGATTGAAAACATAATCCGCTGACACTCACACAGAAACTCTTTTATTTATAGGCTTAATAAAAGAAGCAGACGACACAGCTTTTAGATCTTGATCTAGTTCGTCCGCAAGAGCCACAATTTCGATTTCTCTCGGTATATTCCATATAACTGATCATATCTGTAATTCTATATTACTGATCATTCACGGAATTTTTCGACAGATATAGGCTACGTGCGAAATATTCCGAGTGTACCTGGCGGAAAAAGCCTCAAGTCCCCGATTCAGTTATTCCCTTGACACTTTTAATACGCACTTACTTTAAATTTAAACACGCAATGGAATGATGAATTATTTACAGATTTAAATACGTGTGGCGGGATATCTGTGAATCTCACAGAATCTGATCATCATTTATTCCACCTTCGTTAAGGCTCCATTGATTTGCTTGATTGAGCATCTATTGATTTGATTGATTGTTTTTATCTGAGTGTGGTTGTCAATAGTTTTTATCCGTTCTCCCACTTTCGTTTGCTCTCCACCCTCTGCTACCTGTCTCAGTAACAATAAAACTTTTTTTCTTGCATAACGCTTAACTCTGTACCCAACATGCCCGAATTGAAAGCATTTGCAGACAACAAAATAAGCGTTACTTAACCCTTTACCCCATAAGGCATTTCTATAGTATATCTAATTGACCATAAAAAAGAGCAAGGATAAAGCTGTTTCTTATGTGTATATGACACCTTTTGATAGTGTAGAAAACATTGTGGCAAAAGGTGAAATTGCTCGTCACGAGCAATTTCACCTTTTGTCACAATGTTTTCCAAAGGCTCCTACAAGCAATGCGTAGAAATGAGTATCTATGGAGCAAAGGGTTAACTAGAGCTGTCACTGAAAGCGACTTAATACCCCCGTCAGCGCTTTGACAGAAATGGGCAATTTAACAAAAACATTTCTAAGTTCAAGGGGAGATTACCCTTGAATCATAGGGAGTAGATGATTGAAAACTGCGTCATGCACAAATTCAGTATACAATCAATTTATCAACAAACTTTCAATACAATAGCAGCAAAACTGTAGGAGGAGTTCGCGACAAAGAATAACTAGTATTTTGTACACAGACGGACACATGGACGCACGGACAGGCAGGCTGATTCCAGTATTTATCCCTCCCCCCAACAATTCGTTTTTCGGGGTTATAAGAATTGAAATTTGATTTTAGAAGAGTAGAAAACATTGTAGGAAAATGAGAAAATGCTGGGTACCAGCTCATTTTTCTATAATATTTTCAGATTTCTTCCTCTCGGTCATAAAAAAGCAGGGTTTCTTTGGAAATGGGTTCATTGCATTGCAAACTGTTAGCTTTGTCCATTATTTACCCTACATCTATCGCGTTTTACGTAAAGATTTGTGATGTGCTGTGACGTGTGGAAAGGTTCTCCAAGGGGAATTGCTTTTATTTCATGCTTTCCAGTAGGATATCGAGAAATAGCAGTTAAAATATTTTTCTATCTTACACTGGAATGACTGGTACCACCAGTGAAAATACCGATTTTCACGTTCTTGTTGGGTAGGTAAATTACGCGTGCGTCACAACCAGATGGGAAATATGACGTCATATACCTTACATTTCTCGCGCTTGACGTAATATTGTAATGCGTTGCTATGCGGGAAGGGTAGCCACGGGGAATAACGGAAAAGAACTCACGGTACTGGATTTTGATAAAACTCTTCCCAGAAAGGGTTAAAAGCATGAAATAAATAGAATATTTGGTTTTGTTTTCGGTGAAAGATCGAAATTTATTTCATCGAGAGAACACCATCGGTAATATTTTCACGAGTGGTTGCGCCAGGGTTAGCGCCACTCGTGAAAATATTACCGATGGTGTTCCCTCGATGAAATAAATTTCGATCTTCTGCACCACTCGTGAAAATAATACCGATGGTGTCCCCTCGATGAAATAAATTTCGATCTTTCACTGAAAAAAAAAACCAAATATCATCTATTTCTTTTTAACATGAAAGTTTGCAACAAAAGCATTGCTGAAATACAAAGTGCGCCAGGCGGGATACTAACCCTTGTGGACAAAGTCCTCATTTTTTCCAGGTTCAACCTTTTCCCAAACAAGCCCTTGTTTTCACGTGTCTGCAGTACAAGTCTTTTGAAAACACTGTGGGAAAAGGAGAAATTGCTCGTAAAGAGCAATTTCTCCTTTTTACCACAGTGTTTTCTACCCATTTGGAGAACTTACTGCCATTTTTATCAAATTTGAAATTGTCGTTTGCAAACTCTTTCAGTTTCGAAGAGCCTAAAATTTGTCGTTTGGGAAAGGGTTAAAAGACCAACATCATAAGTACTGAACTAAAGAGAATTCTCCCTAACGCACTTGTTGTTAGGTATTGATTTTATACGAAGAAGCCACTATCTCCCACTAGATGGCATTCTACAAATACACATCTATCTAATTAGGGCATTCTGGGTACAGATCCAGACTACTTTTCTACGTGACAACCATTACTTTGAATTTCAAACTAAAATAAACGTAAACACAATAAAACGCTACATGGTGCGATTCATTCAGCAGTTTAGAGAAATCTGGAGCTAAAACAGGTCTGGTTTCTTGTCAAATGTATTGATAAAAGCCATTTTCTCCATTGCTACTTTATAACGCGTATTATTACAGCCCTCCCAATATTGGGTGGAGTGATGCGTCATATAAGACAGGTCGAATCTTCGAAGAATATGACATCCGCAGACAACGACTTGTGATTGCGCCACTCGTTAAAGATATTACCGCTTTGTCTGAGCATGTCATATTCTTCGAAGATTCGACCTTTCCTATATGACGCATTACTCTCCCCGATATTCGGGAGACAGTAGTATTACGCGCTGTTAAGTAGCAATGGAGAAAATGGCTTTCATCAATACGTTTGAGGAGCATTCAGGCCTGTTTTAGCTCCAAATTTCTCTAAACTGCTAATTATATCTGAATGAATAGCACCAGGTAGGATTTTATTGAGCAAACGTTTATTTTAGTTTGAAATTAAAAGTAACGGTTGTCGTGTAGAAAAGTAGTCCGGTTCTGTATCAAGGATGCCCAAATTAGATAGATGAGTATTTGTAGAATGCCATCTAGCGGGAGATAATGAATATTACCGATGATGCTCCCTCGAAGGAATAAATTTCAATCTCTCACTGAAAAAAAACCTCTATTTTCACGGCACACTCAATCTGTCACCCGCAAATTCCATCCACATCAATTAATCTGCCATCCGGCATATTCCATCAATAACTTTTTTTTTAAACATCGAGATTTTTTTCTTTTAATTTATATTTGTCATTGGAGCCATCTGATTGTTTTCCAGTTTTTTCCGTTATCTTCGTTCAATCAACCAACCAATCAATCAATCAATCAATCAACCAAGCAATCGACCAATCGATCGATCAATCAATCAATCAACCAAGCAAGCAATCGACCAATCAATCAATCAATCAATCAATCAAGCAAGCAAGCAATCGACCAATCAAGCAAGCAAGCAAGCAATCGATCAATCAAGCAAGCAAGCAAGCAATCGATCAATCTATCGATCGATCAATCTATCGAGCAAGGAAGCAAGCAATGCCTTTGTTATATATACATGCATGTTAATTCTTGGTTTGTGACAAGCAGTAACGTTCAAGGCTAGAAAATAAACATCATGTTCTATTCTGTTCAACATTGAATAGTAAAAATATGTTCACCTGCTAGAATGTTTACCCTGAAGTCAGAACGATCAGTGAAAAAATTTCTGGACCCGTTCTATTACCTAATTTCAATTCTAAATAAACACATCGTATCCCACCTCTTGAACCATCCGAACTAAATATTTGCGGACAGTGGGAAATCAAACAACGTTGAAACTAATTTCAAAGAACGCCGCACTTTAAACAAAACCCACTTAACTCATTACCAAACGACAATATTTTAGGCTTGTCCAAATCGAAAGCATTTGCAGACGACAAAATAAAAGTGACTAAAAAATTGAAATTTGTTTTAGGAAGGGAAGAAAATATTGTGGGAAAAGAAGAAAATGCTGGTAACCAGCATTTTCTTCATTTCCCACAATATTTTCAAAAGGCTTCTATCTCAGGGTCTTAAAAACCAGGGATTGTTTGGTAAAGGGTTAATTGATTTCTTTTTGTCTCGATTAGGAAAAAAAAAGAATCGTGCCTAGGCCTACACTATAAAGAGAGAAAAAGACAGACATGTTTAAAAATTGAGGAGTAGATATCGATTTTATAATTTCACGTAATTGATACTCTTGTTTGTTTTTTTTTTTGTAAAATTTACAGATGCTTAAAGCTTCATCTAGATTGAATACTTGAGTTCTCCTAAACACGGAGTTGATTGCCAATATTTTATGTTGCAAGGAAAAACATAGGCTGGCATTCTAATAAACACGGTACACAACTATACAGAAACTCACAGAACTATGTGTTGTTATTTGCCCTTCTTCTGAAATACAGGGCCTGGTGAAAAGCGATCAGAGACGACCAATACTCAAAATATTGAGACAAAGAGTATTTGTTTTGAAGTTTTACTTAATGGTTTTGTTTTAATAATATCTAGTCACATATTCTCCGAAAATTAGACCAGTCTGCTATGACGTAACACTATCCTGTATAGGTTAACTCTTTACAAGACGAAAAAATTTAAAACTGGTTGGTCGAAGTTGAAAGCATTTACAGACGTCAAAACTCATGTGACTCAAAAAATTGAAATATGGTCTGAGAAGGGTGGTGACCTGCAATTTTTCCTTTTCGCACTATGTTTTCAAAAGGCTTCATTCTCAGAGTCGTGAAAACCCGGTGCTATTTGGTAAACAGTTAAATATTAATACGCAGTATGTAAAATAAATAATCTGTAATCTTCAATTATGGAGGAATTAAAGAATTAATAATGACAATGATCTTTGTCTACTGTTTTCGCAAAGGGTATCACAACTAAGATATGAGAGATATTATATTATACCATAGCCCTTTGATTTTTCATTGATCCATTGCAGATTAATGAAATATTGAACAATATAAAAGCATATTGGTGCATCGCCGATATGCATTACGGAATTGTGAATTTTTCAACACCGTTACTATAAATAGCACAGAAGAAAAGTTGTTTTATTATATAGAATAAAGAGGGATTTACCAATGTGCTTTTTATGGTAACGGTGTCCGATAATGAAATATTCTTTAGTCCCTTCATAGACCAATGAAAAACTTTTTATCCTGCGATAGACCAGTGGAATTTCAGAGGCCTGGGATTGTACCCTCTACAGTCACTTAAAAGGGACCACGCAACATGCCGGAGAATCATTAGTACCTGGGCTTTTGTATTGGTGATACCGGTACAAATACGAACATTTAAGCATAATCATTAACATATATGATAAAACAAATATTGTTGGAGAGAGAGACTTCAACTGGAGCAAAATGACACACACAGCTGCATCTTATAGTAAATAAGTAAAAGATTTTTGGGGAATAAGCTGTTATCTAGAGCAAGCGCTTGTTTTTATACCAACCTGTATTTAATATTACTAGATTAACTTATTACCAAACGACAAAATTATAGGTGTATCCAAATCGAAAGCATTTGCAGGCGATAAAAGTGACTGAAAATTTAAAATTTGATTTGTGAAGGGTGGAAAACATTGACATAAAAGGAGAAAATCCTGGTTAATAACATTCTCTCCTTTTCCCACAATGTTTTGTAAAGGCTTCTTTCTCAGGGTCGTCAAAAGTAGGGACTGTGTGATAATGGGTTAAACAGCGTTGTCTTTTCTTCGCGATAAACAATCATTTTCCGCCACTTACACTAATCTATGGTATGTTAACAGACTATAATAACGTGTTAAAGAAAATGGGGGTTTTCCATCGTAAAACTGTCTTTGCTATTGCCCTGTATGATGTAAGCTTATTTTACCGTTGTTTTCTTTGCTCTTGTTGCTACATCATCTAGTACCTTTGTCATTTGAAAAGATACTATTTGAGCTTTGTTCTGCCAAACGGTGATTTTATACCAAGCAAGTCAACACATAATTTTATACATCTTCGTGGTATCAAGCAAGTCATCGCATAATGAGGAAACCATAAAATCCATTTTGTACAGCAGCCAACTGACGTTGTCTGCGCATGTCATATTCTTCGAAGATTCGATCTGTCTGCAATGTCGGATCAACCCACCCAATATAAGGGAAATTGTATTAATACTCGCTATAAAGTAGAAATGGAAAACTGCTTTTTATCAATAAGTTTGAGGAGGAATCAGACCTGTTCTAGTTCCAGGGCCGTATTCACCAACCATTCTTGAGAATATTCTTATTCTCCAAGTTTTTCTAAATTTGTATGTAACACAACTTCTGACTGGCTAAACCGAATGGTTTAGCCAATCAGAAGTTGAGTTACTTACAAATGTAGAACGTTCTTGATAATGGTTGGTGAATACGGGCCCACATTTCTCTAAAAAGCTGATCATAGCTGAATGAATCGCACCATGTAGCGTTTAATTGAGTAAACGTTTATTTCAGTTTGAAATATTCCAGGTAACGGTTGTCGCGTAGGAAAATTAGTCCGATTCTGTACCCAGAATGCGCAAATTAGATAGATGTGTATTTGTAGACTTCCATCTAGCGGGAGATCATGAACCAACTGAAACATGGGAGAAACTAGTCCTTTGACACATGGAAATGCGACCATTAGCAAAAAGTTTCGGCCAAGGTCAGCCTGCGCCGAAAAGTACCCAGAATGCCAAAATTAGATAAATGTGTATTTGCAGAATGCCATCTAGCGGCAGATCATGAACCAACTGAAACATGGGGTAAACTAGTCCTTTGACACATGGAAATGCGACCATTAGCAAAAAGTTTCAACCAAGGTCAGCCTGCGCGGAATGCGCAGGCCGACCTTGGTCGACACTTTTTGCAGATGGAGTCAGTCCTCTTTTAACAGTGCATGGCCCATATACATGCGGGTATATTGAAAAACAATCGGAAGTCACCAAACACATCAAACGGTTATCAGCAAAGGTCGCCGAGACGCATGTTTCGTTCTGAGGTAAAAAGCCGGTAAACGGTGGCAACGCTCAATTACCTACTCGATAAATCAATGCGCTTTGTTTAACAGCAAACATAATAAATGGTATTTTTACGACAAGTACAATAATCACGCTAACACCGGCTCTGAAACAAGAGAAGCCTGGAATGTGACTAGAAAATAGAATTGAGGCTTGTAAATGTTCCAGAAAATGTGCTCCAAGAAACGTAATGTCTCGTACACTATGTAAAAAAAAAAACAGTCCAAGACAATTAAAGTCGAATTTATCTGGAGCAGCCATCTTCACATTATGTCAACATGCGATTTATCTTCATAAATAAGGGTTTATCGTCTGGAAATTTATGATCCCGGGTCTGTATTCACCAACCATTCTTAAGGACGTTCTTTGTCTTATACTCCAGAACTTTCTACATTTGTAAGTAACACAACTTTTGATTGGCTAAACCATTCGGTTTAGCAAATCAAAAGCTGTGTTACTTACAAATTTGAAAACCTTGGAGAATAAGACAAAAAATATTCTAAACTGAATGGTTAGTGAATACGGGTGTAGAATTTTCTACATTTGTAAGTAACACAACTTCTGATTGGCTAAACCATTCGGTTTAGCCAATCAAAAGTTGTGTTACTTACAAATTGGAAAACCTTGGAGAATAAGACAAAGAATATCCTAAAGAATAGTTAGTGAATACGGGCCTAGGTTAGACTCGTTTTAACCGACCATTTTTATTGCATCCTTGAACTATTTGTTGAAAGTATCAGTGGTTGGCCAATTTGACTCGTGATCTGGTGGTTGCAGGTTTGATATCTGGTTGAGTCAAACTGTTTCTAGAGCCTTTTTGACTATCGCTTCTGATGCCTGTCAGAAAAGTAGTTAGTGACTTGGAAAAAAAAAGTTGTGTCAGGATTAAAAAAAAGAGTTAATGTCAGGACTAGTAAAGGTGACCCCTTTAGATTGCACTACTCAAGGTTTTACAGTTAGGTGGAATTGCCGACTCTTTCTTTACCAGTTTAAAGATACATCTACAGGGCTGTAGATAAAAGAAGTAGTTTTGATTTCAAAATTGAAAATATTAGTTAGTCACCACTAAACCTTATGTTATGGGTACTCATTAGAATCGTCTCACCGAGACAATTCTAATGAGTACCCACAATAGGGTTTGGAACAGAAATAACAGATTTAGAATGCCATTACTTCCTCTTATCTGGAGCTCTTCATAATCTATGCATTTGCATTTCCTTTACCAGTGCTCCACAAAATATTCTTCCCTAGCTACAGGCTGCTTCCCACGTAAGCATCATCGAAACAATGGCCAACAGTAAAGGAAAAATAAATCCTGTTGCGACGACTATTATTAATCTTCGGGAAGAAATTGGTCAAACCGGGGAATCGAACAAGCAACCCCTTGTTCTAAAGTCCTATAGGCTCCCGACTGAGCTACATGGGGGCTCGGCTAGCACCTAATAGATAAGGAACATAATTCATAATTGATATGGACTACTTGACGCTAAGCTAAGCTGTCTTTGAATAGCTAACAATGCAAATAGCTCAAAAACGTCATGCGTGTTGACAGGTATACAACATGTGTCGCCAAAGATTTTATTACCTCGAATCTTCCTGGGAATACATGAATACATGAATATATAGAGGTTATTTGTTTTCGGTGAATGATCGAAATTTATTTCATCGAGTGAACATTATCGGTAGTATTTTCACGAGTGGAGCCACTCGTGAAAATATTACCGATGGTGTTCACTCGATGAAACGAATTTACATCTTTCACTGAAAAAAGAATATTCTATTTATTTCATGCTTCCAACCTCTTTTCTTTGTAGGAACTTTTTTATTCAAAATCCAGAACAGCTGTGTACTGCAATGTCCCGTGGCATAACCCCCACCACCCCCATCCACATAGCAACGCATCAAAATATTACGTAAAGCAAGGAGAACTGTAGAATAAATGCAAGTAAGTTACGTCATAATTCCCTCCGGATGAATGGCACGCGCCTAGGTAACTTGTGCGCGGGAACTATATGCGTCCGCCTTTAATTGAAAAGTTAAAAAAAATATGAAATCGGTATTTTTCACTGGTTGAAACTATATAGTAAAACCATAGTCCACAATTTTTACTCAGTTAAATACCAAAAAGCATGAAATAAATATTTATTTCATGCTTTCCGGTAGGTTATCGAGAAATATAAGTAAAATATTTTTCGATATTTAATGGTTACGACCAGTGAAAATACCGATTTTTTTGTATTCTAACTCTTCAATTGAAGGAGGAAACATTTGTTCCCGCACAAGAGTTACTGCGGTAAAATGTGCATGCCTCACAACCAGATGGAAATATGACGTAGTTTACCTTACATTTCTCGCGCTTGACGTAACGTTGTAATGCGTTACTATGCGGAGGAGGGTACATTACGGGTAATAACCGAAAAAAAAAAAACAGTACTGGATTTTGATTAAGTTCCCAAAGAAAGTTAAAAGCATGAATTAAACAGAATGTTTGCTGTTGTTCTTTTTTTTCGGTGAAATATCGAAATTTATTTTACCCAGTGACCATCATCGGTAATGTTGGCTACGCCACTGTGAAAATATTACCGATGATATTCACTCGGTAAAATAAATTTCGATATTTCACCGTAAAAAACAAATGTCCTCTATGTACTAATATATTACGCTAGCTTACCACATAAATAATCCAAAACGTCGTGCATGTAGACAAGTATGTAACATGTGTCGCCAAAGATTTAATTACCTCGAACTTTTCTGAGAAAATATCGACGAATACATGAACAAAACGGTCTTAGTTCCTCACGGTTTGACCCTCATCCTGCGGAATAGCTAAAACGGAATTTTCAATTCGATAGCAAAAACCGAAATATTTCCTATTTCAGAGGTATGGTTTTGGGGACTAATAACATTACCTCCTTATCGGACAGTGTAGATCTAAGATCAGACTGCACGTTCTGTGCAGTCTGATCTTAGATCTACACTGTCCGCAAAAGGTCAGCGGGTCGTGCCTAGCATCCTAAGGGTTAACATTGTATGAACATTTCACCAGACACAATATTTTACTGGTCCATGTTCATGTTACGACACAGTTTGTACAAGCTAGATTAGTTAATGTAAATGAATGCAAATGTCACGAAGAGTTTGAGAATTAACTAGACGTCATACGGTGCCAGAGAAAATAGAAATAGAAAATGTTCTTCTTCCGACACGAGAGTCGGCCAAAATGTCCCAAACACAAGCTGCTTGATTAGAATATCTCACAAAGTACTTGAGTCCGAAAGATTCGATCCAGGATCAGGCTGCACGCTGTGTGCAATCTGACTTTGATCTACAATGTCTTCAAAGTTCACCAAGTTGTGAAAGGCATATCAAACCTTTCCCAAACAATCCCTGGTTTTTACGACCCCGGGATAGAAGCCTTTTGAAAACATTGTGGGAAAAGGAGAAAATGCTGTTACCAGCATTTTCCCCTTTTCCCACAATGTTTTCTACCCTGCAGGAAACAACTTTCCATTTTTGAGATACGTTTTTATTTTATCGTCTGCATTAATTTTGCTTTCAATTTGGACCAGTCGAAAATTTTATCTTCTGATATAGAGTTAACTCATCGTTTATACTAGACCACAAAATTTTACATTCGTCAATATTAAAACAAATTTCAGATGGCACAATAAATACATGTATGCCTCAAATGATAGAGAATTTATCTTGGAGTAGAAGTCAGAGTGGAAAAAGGAGAAAATACTGGTTACCAGCATTTTCCCCTTTTCCTACAATGATTTTAGAAGCCGTGTATCTAGGGGTCGTTAAAACTCGACAGAGAATTTATCTAAGAAAGGGTAGAAATCATTGTGGGAAAAGGAGAAAATGCTGGTTACCAGCATTTTCTCCTTTTCCCACAATGATTTCAGAAGCCCTCTATCTTGGGCCTTGGGGCCATTAAAACTCGAGCTTATGTGGTATTGGTATACAGGATAATGATCTATATGTAAATAGCTCTACTCATTCGGGACGTCAGATTTTCTATTGAAATACAGGATTGCTCTCATATCAAACAGACAATGACAGGCCAGATTGATGTAATAACAAACTAATTTGTATAGAAAAAAGATATCATACGAGATTCTGGAAATTGTGCTTCCAAGGTCAAACTAAAAGCTTAGCGCAATCGGATCTTTGCTCTGTCCGCAAAGGCAGCTGAATGGTTATATTTACTTTAGATATTGTGCTACAGTAGACTTGTGCAAAACAGAAAATTACATAAAGACGGAAAGTGTCGTTTCAGATTAGCCTGCACGGATTGCGATGGCTGAGTCGAAACGACCTTTACGCAGAGGTCCGAATGCCCTTTTTTCGCGTGTTGCAAGCCATATAGGACCTGACATACGTTGGCATTTAGGACAAAACGTTATCGAAACAGCTAGAAAAGTAATATTTGGTGAGATTCTGGCGAGCCTAGTGATACTTTTTCAAATGAGTATCAAGTTTTAAGTTTCATCGCGAAATCCAGCAAACTAAAACCAGTTCCCTCTTGTCACATAACAAATACCACGAATTGTATGTAAGAACGCACAACCATATACGGAAACGTGGGAATTTCGATGAGTAAAACCCGACTATTTGTCACAAAGTAGTACAAAATGATGTCACATATGACGTCACATAATGCTTGTTTTTAAACAAATCTGAAAACCTGATATAGTAGTATAGAATGATGTCACATAAAAATGAAGTCACATAATGCTTATC
The DNA here is from genome assembly GCA_943736015.1 of Tridacna crocea. Taxonomy (NCBI): domain Eukaryota; kingdom Metazoa; phylum Mollusca; class Bivalvia; order Cardiida; family Cardiidae; genus Tridacna; species Tridacna crocea. The sequence continues at coordinate 3,344,995 of OX031072.1, read as the reverse complement.
TCAAACGTTTTAAAACTCACATAGTAGTTTAGAGTGATGTCACATATGACGTCAAATAATGCTTGTTTAAGAAATGATATCACATAATTGTAAAGTCACATAGTGCTTATCTCAAACGTTTTAAAACTCACATAGTAGTAGAGAGTGATGTCACATATGACGTCACTTAACCCATTACCACACAATCCCTACTTTTGACGCCCCTGAGAAAGAAGCCTTTAGAAAACACTGTGGGAAAAGGAGAAAATGCTGGTAACCAGCATTTTCTCCTTTTCCCACAATGTTTTCTACCCATCACAAAACAAATTTCAAATTTTCAGTCACTTTTATTTTGTCGTCTGCATATGATTTCAATTTGGACCAGTCTAAAATATTGTCGTTTGGTAATGGGTTAATGCTTGTTTAAAAAGTCTGAAAACCTCACTTAGTAGTATAGAATGATGTCGCATAATTATGACGTCACATAATGCTTATCTCTAACGTTTTAAAACTCACATACTAGTATAGAGTGATGTCACATATGACGTCACATAATGTTTATCTTTAACATTAATTTGTTATCACCACATAGAAGTAAAGAACCTCCTACATGTGTATGATAAGAAAATATGTAGCCTATTTCAAAGACGACAAGAATTATTACGTGATAAATGTCATACACTTATCCCGAGATGGGCAATACTGTCTGAAACAGAATTTAAACCTCCCCTGGAGGCTACCTGGCAAAACCACATAGGTATCAGATCTCGTCTGCCAAAATGTTTTCAAAGAAAGTGGACTTCTGTAAGACACAAAACGTGACTGAGGTGGTAACGTGTTAATCCGTTCCAACACAATATCAAATTTTTAAAAAACCGTGATAAAGTAACCATTTGAAAACTGAAGTTGGAAAAGGAGAAGATGCCGTCAACCAGTAACCTTTACCCACAATGTTTTCTACCTTTTTCTAAGACATATTCCAGTTTTAGAGCCACATTTAATCTACTATAGCGTCTGCAAATATTTTCAAATTCGACAAGTCCAAATTTTGTCGTTTGGTAAAGAGTTAATTAGATACAACTATGAACCATGCATTCAGTTAAAAATACATTTACTCCAGTCAAAACAGTTTTATAATCAGCATGTTAAGTTCTGGTTTAGATAAGAACTCTTTAACCGTAATTCGATTTCACAAGCGTTTCCTGTCTACCTCTTTACCAGACGACAACATTTTAGACTCGTCCATTTTGGAAACACTTCCAGACGACAAAACAAAGATGTCTCAAAATATGAAATTTCTTTTTGAAAAGATAGAAAACATTGTGGGAAAAGGAGAAAATGCTGGTTACCAGCATTTTCTCCTTTTCCAACAAAGTTTTCAAAAGCTTTTTTCCACCAAGTCTTTTAAAACCCAAGACCGTTTGTTAGGCCAAAAAGAGTACATCAAGCTGATTTTTCTACATGTATATGACAGGGTAGAAAACATTGTGGGAAAAGGAGAAAATGCTGGTTACCAGCATTTTCTCCTTTTCCCACAATGTTTTCAAAAGGCTTCTATTCCTGACCCGTAAAAACCAGGGATTGTTTGGGAAAGAGTTAATACATCTCCATAACATTGCGTCATATCACACAAGTCATCAGTGATCAGATAATGGACCCATAAAAAAACGTAACCCGACAACTGAATGAATCATGAAGTAAACTAGTCCTTTGACAAGTAGAAAAATTACAAAAATGCTAAACGCTCGCACTGACTGCGCAGGCTGACGTAAGTCGATACTTTTTTATTACGAAAAAAAAAATCTTTTCACAGAGCGGAGCTCAAACATACTAGATTAACTTATTACCACACGGGAAAATTTTAGACTGCTCCAAATTGAAAGCATTTGCAGACGACAAAATAAAGGTGACTGAAAATTTGAAATTTGTTCTGGGCAGGGTAGAAAACACTGTGGGAAAAGGAGAAAATGCTGGTTACCAGCATTTTCTCCTTTTCCCACAGTGTTTTCAAAAGGCTTCTTTCTCAGGGGCGTCAAAAGTAGGGATTGTGTGGTAATGGGTTAAAACGATAGGTTTGAGACCAAATACCTTGATGTATTTATCTCTTCACGGCAAAAAAATTAAACGGTTTAAAATCACCTTGTAAAATGGCCTAAAACTTTTCTTGCTAACGAAACATGCATAAATTCATCTTTTAGCTTGCCTGGCCGCTCGCCCGCCCGCCTTCCACCTTCCCGTACGCCCACCTGCCTGTCTGCCTGCCCCCTACATACGCCTGCTTGCCTCCCTGCCTTTCCGTAGGCCCGCCTGCTGCCTTCCAGTATGCCTGCTTGCCTGCCTGCTTGCCTTCCAGCAAGCCCGCCTGCCTGCCTGTCTGCCCCCGTACGCCTGCTTGCCTGTCTGCCTGCCCCCCACGTACGCCTGCTTGCCTCTTTTTCTTGCCTGTCTGCCTGCCCCCCACGTACGTCTGCTTGCCTCTTTTTCTTGCCTGTCTGCCTGCCCCCCACGTACGTCTGCTTGCCTGTCTGCCTGCCCCCCCCCCCCCCACGTACGTCTGCTTGCCTGTCTACCTTCCTTGCCTGCCTGCCTTCCCGTACGCCTGCCTGCCTTCCCGTACGCCTGCCTGCCTGCCTGCCTGCCTTCCCACACTCTTCTCCCTTTCTATTCGAAATTATAAGTGTACAAACAAATGCAGTATGCTCTGCAAAAAAAAAAAACACCTGCAGAAACTATCGACCCAGGTCAGCCTGCGCAGTCCGCGCAAGCTGACCTGGGTCGATAACTTTTGCCATTTGTACATTTTCTGTATGTCCAAGGACCATTCTACCTCACGATTCACTGACTGGATTTTATGGATCTATGACAATATCATGAATTGCTTGATATTATGACATCACGGAGAGTTATTATACCCTTTTTTACCAGACTATTGCTCAAATCTAACAGATAACTCTTTCCTTTCCATTCGGATTCTCTTATAAAATGCAAGCCGTCAGTGCCATCACACCATCTTTCCCCCTCCCCCTCCCCCACCCCCTTTTTTCCCCACAAGAAGTCTGTTGGCGCACGAATACTTGCGGATATAAAGCGTTCTTCTTGCAAAAAGACTGGAAAAGAAAACAAAAAAAGAATTTGCCCACGCATTCATTTTTTGTCCTATCATGTTCAGTGAAGAAATCTTCTGGTTTTCTTTTTTTTCTTTAAGAATAAGATAGAAGAACAATAACTTTAGAAAAGGTTATCAGATTCTTTACTTCTTGAAGATTTCAACCCGGTGAAACGTCTGCATTCTCGCTATAAGTAAAGTGAGCCAAGCTCTGTGAAAAAAGCATTCAATTAATCTGCATTAACCCTATACCAAACGACAAAATTATAGACTGGTCTAATTTGGAAGCACTAGCAGACGACAAAATCAACATAACTCAAAAACTGAAATTTATTCCCAGAAAGGTAAAAAACATTGTGGGAAAAGGAGAAAATGCTGGTTACCAGCATTTTCTCCTTTTTCCACCATGTTTTCAAAAGGCTTCTATCTCAGGATCGTAAAATCCAGGGATTGTGTGGTAAAAGATTGACCCATTACCACACAATCCCTACTTTTGACGCCCCTGAGAAAGAAGCCTTTTGAAAACACTGTAGGAAAAGGAGAAAATGCTAGTAACCAGCATTTTCTCCTTTTCCCATAGTGCTTTCTACCCTTCCTTGAACAAATTTCAATTTTTCAGTCACCTTTCTTTCGTCGTCTGCAAATGCTTTCAATTTGAACTAGTCTAAAATCTTGTCGTGTGGTAAAAGATTAAGTACTGACCTATGTTAGCCTACATAAGCTGACACGGGTCTAAATATTTCTTGTATCTGCAAACTTTTTGCATGTGCAACTACCATTTTGCCTCCTGATTCAGTCGATTGTTAGACAAATGGATTTTCTTGGTCCACAATAAGGTGGTGTCGCGTGAACATCATCGGTAATATTTTCATGAGTGGCGCAACCACACGTGAAAATATTACCGATGATGTTAACTCGATGAAATAAATAGAGGATTTCATTTTTTTCGGAAGATCGAAATTTATTCCATCGAGTGAACATCATCGGTAATATTTTCACGAGTGGTGCAGCCACTGATTACCAGCATTTTCTTCTTTTCACACAATGTTTTCAAAGGGCGTCTTCCGCAGGACCGTTTGTCTAAACATAGGTTAACTCTGAAAACACCGAGCGAACCCAATGGACATTTTTATTCTAGAATAAGAACAAGACGGTTCAAAATTCATAGCTGCCTTTTGTCTCTTGTGTTTATTGTTTTAATGGTGTTTTACGCCACCTTCAACAATATCCCAGTCATATCACGGCGACAGCTCACTTATGCAGGTTTTCCTGAGTTTCATCAGTACTAGGCTGGGGCTCTGAGGTGTCTTGCCCAAGGACACACATGTGAAGGACCCAGTGGGGTCAGTGAGGTTCGAACTTGAGACCTTCAAGTCACGAGTCCTACACTTTACCACTGAGCCACACAGGACCACTGGTGTTTAACCCCTTACCAAACAATCCCTGGTTTTTACCGTACTCTGAGATAGACGCCTTTTGAAAACATTGAGGGAAAAGGAGAAAATGCTGGTAGCCAGCATTTTCTCCTTTTCCCACAATGTTTTCAACCCTACTGGAAATAAAGAAAAATTAATTTTTTGAGTTACGTTTATTTTTGTCGTCTGCAAGTGCTTTCATTTTAGACCAGTCTGAATTTCTTTTCGTTTGGTTAAGGGTTAAGCCAGGTGGACTGTATGTATCAAAGATCAGACTGCACATTTTGTGCAATCTGATCTTGTACCACACTAGCCACAAAGACATTTATAATAGTAAAAGGTGCTTGGGGGGACAGGGAAAAGATGTGACAAAATGTCTCACTCAATTCGTTCACTCTACAGTAATGGAAAAAGTAAATGGAACCATTGATAAAATCAAATTCATTAAGGCAGACACGATTAAAAAGGGTCGCTTAATTCGATTCCATCAACAGTCATTTACGGCCAATGCCTGCTTAAATAAGACCTCGCCAAACGGTTTAGATCAGAGATAAGGGTGCGCACATGCACACAACGTGGCAGTCTGATCTCGAATCTTCATCGTCCAAAACGGCGCAAAGTTCATTGGCGAAATTGTGACGGAAAATCGCAACATTTTGGGGATTAATCTTGTAGTTGGAACGACCTATTCAATTCATTAACTCATAGCCAAACGACAAAATTTTAGGTTTGTCCAAATCGAAAGCATTTGCAGACAACAAAATAATTGTCACTGAAAATTTAGAATTTGTTTTGTGAATGGCATAAAACATTGTGGGAAAAGAAGAAAATGCTGGTTACCAGCATTTTCTCCTTTTCCGACAATGTTTTCTTAGGGCTTCTTTCTGAAGTAAAAAGAAGGGACTGTGTGGTAATGGTTTAAGCAGCTGACAAGGTCAAAAAATGTCGATTGATGCCTAATTAGATTCCATTAAGAACTGCTCTTGACAACATTAAAAGCTCCCTACACAGCATGCAGAGCTTTCGCCTTGCATTGTCAGACTTCTTCCGTACATATTGCCGCAGACAAAGAATGGCTCGGCTCCGTTGGTACACGTATAAATTACATAAATTGGCAATTAGATTTTTAAAAAAAGAGATTCATGAAGAAATGGTTCTGGAAAAATGTTTTAAAGCAAGCCTCTGGCGAGTTTTATGACATTTTTGTATACATGCTATATAGGATCTGACATGAGTTGAGGTTGAGATAAAATTTTATTGAACGAGTCTTGGGAAATGTTATAAAGCGAGCCTTTGGCGAGCTTTATAATATCTTTTCTTGACGAGTTTAAAATCAAAGTTTTCATCTCATACGCCAACGAACTTCAGATTCTTTTTATCACATTACGTAATTTAACAAATCATAGACCAGAAGATGCAAAACCATGATCTATATAGATGCACAGACGGTGATATCCATCATAAACCCTATTACTTCTATGATACACGTACACTACAAAATGATTAACTATTTACCAAACAAACTCGTAAATTAATGCCCTTATTTAAAAGGCATTTGAAAACATTGAGGAAAAGGAAGAAAAGCTAACCAGCAGTTCCTCATTTTCCCTGAATTTTCTCTATTTATACAATGCATAAGTCCATCCACACACATATTAACCCATTACCACACAATTCCTACTTTTGACGCCCCTGAGAAAGAAGTCCTTGGAAAACACTGTAGGAAAAGGAGAAAATGCTGGTAACCAGCATTTTCTCCTTTTCCCACTGTGTTTTCTACCCTTCAAAGAACAAATTTCACTTTTTCAGTCACCTTTATTTTGTCGTCTGCAAATGCTTTCAATTCGAACCAGTCTAAAATATTGTCGTTTGGTAATGGGTTAAACGAGTGATCATTCGTCGTGATAAAACTAGAATAAAGTTTACATACAAGCAATTCGAATTGCTTTAAAAAACGTTATATTCTACAGGCATGGACGTTCGAGAAAATATTTGCTGAAAATATGTTTTAAAGTTGTCTGCTACAAATTTATTTCAGAAGGTAAAGGCATAAAGTTTCTGGCACCAATGCTTGATGCAACGTACATGCCCACATATATTCAAATCTTAGTTTGTAATTCCCTCTCGAATTTGAAAAACTGCGATTTAAATTTCTCACGATACAGCATATAGACACATACAAACAGGTTGGATATGGTAATAAAACAAAATTACATAAATACAATTGCAAAAATAACAATAAAGTTGTACAATAAATGCAATTGTTATTTGCATGCTGCATGAAAAATGTATTTAAGATGGATGTGGGAGAAAACTCCATAATTCACCACAACAACAACAAGGAAAGAAGTATCTCACCTCTAATCAATGAATGAAACTATTATACTCCAATACAATATCGCAGAAAATCCTTGCGCGCTGCAGCATAAAGAATCAAATAACTGTGACAGGTTGTTTATTTCACTATATTAACCGATTTACCGCGCATGAATATCCATTCGAGAGCAGAGCACTATTTATCAGCAGTAATCTATTGGTATTGAAGAGGGGTTTTCTTGTTTGCCAGTATAAGATTCTATAGAAAATGTAAATAATTAGTAAAACGAGACTGTTGTTTGCGAGAATGCGGATAGTTTTCATTCCAACTGTAACCTCTGTTCATTTTCACTTCAGAAAAAAATGGGTTTTTTTTGTTGGACTTTCTTTTTTTTTTCGTTGAAAGCTTCCGCTGTTCTATTCGCTCCTCCAGGCTTTGTGGACTATTACCAATATTTAACCATTTATTTTTTATCTTTCACAAAACAACTTCGTGCGATAACTAACCTGAGGAAGAAGGCTCTCGAAAACATTGTGGGAAAAGGAGAAAATGCTGGTAACCAGCATTTTCTCCTTATCCCACAATGATTTCTATTTGTTCCTAGTTCAGTATGATCGTTCAATCTCCATTTGATCAATCGTCCGCGAATACCCTTAGTATGGATGGTAGATTTAACCCTTTACCACACAATCCCGTCGTTTAACAACTCTGAGAAAAATTCCTTTTAAAAACATTGTGGGAAAAGGAGAAAATGCTGGTAACCAGCATTTTCTCTTTTTCCCACAATGTTTTCTACTATTCAGATACAAGTACTATCTTCTTGTGAAAAATAGTTAAATTGTTGTCTGTAAATTTCTTCAATATAGACGAGTCTAAAATTTTGCCATGTCGTAAAGGGTTAACCCTTTACCAAACAATCCCTGGATTTTACTACCCTGAGATAGAACCCTTTTGAAAACATTGTGGGAAAAGGAGAAAATGCTGGTAACTAGCATTTTCTCCTTTTCCCACAATGTTTTCTTCCCTGCTGGAAACAAATTTCAAATTTTGAGTAACGTGTGTATTGTCGTCTGCAAGTGCTTTTAATTTAGACCAGTCTACAATTTTCTCGTTTGGTAAAGGGTTGATGAAATTGATCCCCGTTTCTTTTCATTTGAAGTTATCTAGTAATAGATGTATCTTCTGTTTCGCGGGTATTTGACTGAAAGTCTGTTAAAAATACCTCTTACCGTGTGTAAGACTTCTTTAGAACTCCTAAACGCAATGGAAATCAATGGAAATTCTACGTTAACCCTTTACCAGACAACAGAATTTTAGCCTTGTCAAAATTGGACGCATTTGCAGACGAAAATTCCAATGTGGCTCAAATGACACAATTTTACTTTGACAGGGTAGGAGACATTGTAGGAAAAGGAGAAAATGCTGGTTACCAGCATTTTCTTCTTTTCCAACAATGTTTTTAAGAGGTGTCTTGTGCAAGGCTGTTAAAAGTCAGTACAGGGTTAAAATTGAATATCAGAAAAAAAGTCGTTTGGTACAATAGGCTATACAAATGAGTTGCATCATATGATATAGAGGATATTTGTTTTTTTAGGTGAAAGATCGAAATTTATTTCATCGAGTGGACACCATGGGTAATATTTTCACGAGTGGCTGCGCCACTCGTGAAAATATTACCGATGGTGTTCACGAGATGAAATAAATTTCGATCTTTCACCGAAAAAAAACAAATATTCTATTTATTTCATGTTTTTTACCCTTTCTAGGAGGAGCTTTATCGAAATTCAGTACATTTCTTTCCCTTATTCCCCGTGGCGTACCCCTCCCGCATAGCAACGTTACGTCATGTGCTAGATGTAAGGTATATGACGTCATATTTCCCATCTAGCTGTTAAGCACGCGCAATTTACCTAGGCGACAAGAACGTGAAAATCGGTATTTTCACTGGTGATACAAGTGTAAGATCGAAAAATATTTTCACTGCTATTTCTCGATATCCTACCGGAAAGCATGAAATAATAATATTTCATCTATTGTCAGCAAAAAAAAAATTGACAAGTCAAGAATTTTGCCGTCTCCCAGGAAGTAATATCCTGCAGTTAGTACTCCGTGTAACTCAAGATCGGACTACCACACGGATGTGAAAATTAACAACTTGTTCGCTCTACCTGGCAACTATGAAACCATAGCAACAAAGGTGACGTTTTTGACGTCATGTAATGACGTTAATATCACCTGGATCTAATTAATCACGAAATCATCGACAACCAAAAGAGATTTCACACGTATCCTGGCAAAGTTGTTGACGATTTTGGCAAGTTTCATTAACTGAAACAGTTAAATTGACACGTAAACAGAGGCTACTTGTAACATAAGTGGCCACAACCCTTTATCAAATGACAAAAACTTCGACATGTTCATATAGAAAGTATTAGCGGAAAACAGTTTTAAATATGAACAGAGTTCCATATAAGAGGCAGTGATGGTATTCTAAATCCATTATTTCTTTTCAAAACCCTATGTTGTGGGTACTCATTAGAATCGTCCCGACGAGACGATTCTAATGAGCACCCACAACATAGGGTTTAGTAAAGAATAATGAATATTTTCAATTTTGAAATCAAAATCACCCCCTTTATCTGGAGCTCTATATGAATCAGATGATGCCTTTCATCTTTTAGAGAAGAGGAGACATAGTAGCGACTATGCTTGGTCCGTATTCGCCAACCATTCTTAAGAACATTCTTAGTCTTATTCTACAGAATTTCGTCAGTGTGAAAGTAAGAGAGCTTCTGATTGGCTAAACCATACGGTTTAGCCAAACAGAAGCTCTGTTACTTTCAATGTCAGAAAATCTTGAAAAATAAGACAAAGAAAGTTCTTAATGGTTGGTGAATACGGGCCACTGATTATCAATTTTTTCCCCTTTTCCAATGTTTTCAAAATCCTTTTCTTCAATGACGGTATTCAATACGGAAGACGAAGCCAATAGATGTAAAAATTGCGGATATTTGTAGATAGAGGACAGACTATACACAAAGCGCTGTCGGATCTTGAATTTACATTGTCTGAAACTATGCAGTATGTTCTTGTAAAATAGTCCTCATAATACAAAAGTAAGACCCCATGCACTTACTGACAATGCCGACTTCATTTAACCAACCTTCTAAAAGTTGGTTTGACAACTCCAAAGAACACCCGCCATGATGCTGACGCATGCAATTATTACAAAGAAACGGTGAACTGGAAGTACCTACTCGATGAATTAACCTCACAGTCCAAAGCACAGTGGTACATTTAACGCTTAACCAAACAATCCATTTACAGCGTTAATGATGATGGCATTTAACATCATGGTTGGAAAAGAAGAAAATGTTCGCAACTAGCATTTTCTAATTTTTCACCGCTCTTCTATTTCGAAGGCAAAATCCCATCATTAACCACATTACAGATATCGTTTGCAAACGCTTTGAATGCTTGTCTAAATTTGTGTCTTCTTCTAAGGAGTCAAGTCACATCACGCAGCTTATAGATGAAGTTGTTGCACTCAATAACACTGAGAATGCTTAAATGACCTTGCAAAAAATCAAACTTGATAACCCATGTGAACAAGAGGTTCCCTCTTGATGATAAAGCCTCAATGTCCACTCACAGCGGTGAGTAGGTATCAATTACACTGGTAAGTTATTAGTTCAATTTTAGAATGACGCTGTGGTGGATTTAACTTGATACCCTAGGCGGAATGAAAGGTGCCTACCTAATCGATTATGGACTGGATTACCACACAAGCTACGCAGGCACACGGGTATCTACCGGACCAGCAACAACACAATTCATACAGAGGTCTTTAATAAACCGATACATGTACAATCTGACAGGCACAGATTTATCTACCTTACCTTACCTATAACTATATAATCAGAGCAGGCATAGATGCTACTAAAAAAAACTGACAACCACACGAATCATGCAGCCAGAGGTATCTACCTATCAAACAAGCACACAGTCCAGGCAGAGGCAGGGTTAGAGGTTACTAACGAACCGATAGCCACACAATTTAGGCATAAACAGAGAAATTGTCATAAGTAATAACTACACAATCCAGGCAGAGATAGGGGCAGAGGTCACTAACGAACCCATACCCATTCAATTCAGGTATATACAAAGGAGTCTACTCAAGTCTTAGGTACAAAACCCAAACAGGAGCAAAAGTTACTTGCAAACCGTTAGCCGTACAATCCAAGCATATAAATGTACAAAGGGCTTTACTTAGTGGTAAGCAATAACCACACAATCTAAGCAGGCGCAGAGGTTACTAACGAACCAATAACCACAATTCTTGGCAGACACAGGGAAAATACCGAGAACCTTATTTACAATCATGTTGGCCTTTACGAAACAACCCTGTATCTTATCAACCATTAATAAAATAAAATTTGGAAAACCTTTTCTTGTAGTAGTTTGTTCTCTCAAACTGTCAATCAGCCTACCTATAAACAAAGAAAGCGCATCAGAAATGGGAACCAAAAGAGTAGGCTTAATTGTCAAATACATTGACTTTACATCGCTCTTTTTTAAACCTACTTTTTGAGTCAAGTTTATCATCGGTTTACTTCCAAAACCTTGTAACTACAGCTTGTCACAAGCTGTAGTTACGAAGTTTTCGAAGTAAACCGACGCTATTTTATAGTCTGCAAATACTTTGAAGTTGCAGCCTCGTAACATGTTGTTGTATGGTACAGGTATAAATTGTCTGCTGACAGATGCAGAGAAGTGTTAAATAGGAGGAAATCCACCACAAAAACTTACAAGCATCATGAATACTTGATTATTTGTCAAAGCCGAAAGCATATAGATCAAGCGGTCGTCGCCAATGCTTCCGACTGTTGCCCTTTTAACACTTTAGCAAACAAATGTTTAGGCACTTCCAAACTGAAAACATATATAGAAAACATTTGCAGATAACACACTGGAAATAAGTACAACTGAGCTGAAGTTCCCCATTACTGCAATCAACATTGTGAGAAAAAGGGGAAAAAATGATTGTTACAAGCAATATCTCCTATACCCACAATTTCTTTTTTTGAGGTTCGAAAACAGTAGCCCGTCATACAGTTTGATGCGTTAAGAAATGACAGGGTCGTGATGTGCGCAAATGACTGTGTTGTCTTTAAAAGGTCATACAGTTGGATACCTTGACAAATGACTGGGTCGTGTTCAGCAGCTCATACAGTTAGTTATCTTGCTGAGCACCTTCCTGTCATTGGTCAAGGTATTTAAATGTATGACAGGCTGAGCACGACCGACTCATTTGTAAATTTATTCTACTGTATAACAAACTGAATTCGACCATAGGTCATTTGTCAAAGTTTCCAAATGTATAACCTACCATAATCAACAGTCATTTGTCAAGGCATGCAAGTGTATGACTTTCTGAACACGACCTACGTATTTGTCAAAGTATCCAACACGACCACGTCATTTGCTAAAGTATCGAACTGTATGACCTCCTTAACACGACCCAGTCATTTGTCAAGGTATCTGACAGTCGGACTTACTGAAAACGACCCCAGTCATTTGTCGAAGTTTCTAAAAATATGCATTGCGGAACAAGTATCCAACTGTAATAATTGTGAAATACGACCTGGTCATTTGTCAAGGTATCTAAGTGTATTACCTAGCAAACACAATCCCCAAATATTTGTCAAGGTATCTAAGTGTATGACCTAGCGAACACCAGCTCCCAACTTTTTGTCAAGGTATCCAACTGTATGACCTAGAGAACACCAGGGCAAAATTATTTGTAAAGGTAGCTAACTGTATGACCTAGAGAACACCAGGGCAAAATTATTTGTCATGGTATCCAACTGAATGACCTAGCGAACACCAGCCCCCAATTATTTGTCATGGTATCCAACTGTATGACCTAGAGAACACCAGCCCCCAATTATTTGTCACGGTATCTAACTGTATGACCTAGAGAACACCAGGGCAAAATTATTTGTCAAGGTATCCAACTGTATGACCTAGCGAACACCAGCCCCCAATTATTTGTCACGGTATCTAACTGTATGACCTAGCGAACACCAGCCCCCAATTATTTGTCACGGTATCCAACTGTATGACCTAGCGAACACCAGCCCCCAATTATCTGTCACGGTATCCAACTGTATGACCTAGCGAACACCAGCCCCCAATTATCTGTTAAGGTATCCAACTGTAATATTTGTGAAACACGACTGGTCTTTATAAAGGTTTCCAATTGTATGACGTAGCGAACACCAGCCCCCAATGATTTGTCACGGTATCTAACTGTCTGACCTGCTGAATACGACCCAGTGATTTGACAACGTATCCAGCTGTACAACCTCATGTATACGACCATTAATCGTTTATCAAGTTATACAACTGTACGATCTCTTGAACACGACCCTAGGTCATTTGTAAGATATACAATTGTATTACTTTCTGAAAACGACCCTCAGTCAGTTGTCAATGTATTTAACTGTACGACCACTTGAACACGAACCTCGGTCATTTGTCTAGGTGTTTCAGTGTACGACCTCCTGAACACGAATATTGATCATTTGTCAAGGTTTTTAACTGTTCGACCTCTTGAACACGAACCCCGGTCATTTGTCAAGGTTTTCGACAGTACCACCTCTTGAACAAGAACCCCGGTCATTTGTCAAGGTATTCGACTGTACAACCTCTAGAACACGAACCTCGGTCATTTGTCAAGGTATTCGACTGTACGACCTCTTGAGCACAAGTCTCGGGTATTTGTCATGGTATTTAACTGTGCGACTTCCTGAACACGAACATCGATCATTTGTCAAGGTATTCAAATGTACACGAACACGAACCTTGGGCATTTGTCAAGGTATTCAACTGTACGACCTCCTGAACACGAACCTCGGTCAATTGTCAAGGTATTTAACTGTACGACCTCTTGGACACGACCCTCGGTCATTTGTCAAGGTATTCAACTGTATGACCTCCTGAACACGACCCTCATTCATTTGTCAAGGTATTTATGAGTACGACATTCTGAACACGACCCTTGGTCATTTGTCAAGGTATTTAACGGTAAGTGTACGACCTCTTGAACACGACCCTCGGTCATTGGTCAAGGTATTCAACTGTACGACCTCCTGAAGACGACTCTCGGTCATTTGTCAAGGTATTTAACTGTACGACCTCCTGAAGACGACCCTCGGTCATTTGTCAAGGTATCTAACTGTATGACCTGCTGAACACGACTACCAGTCATTTGTCAAGGTATTTAACGGTAAGTGTACGACTTCTTGAACACGACCCTCGGTCATTGGTCAAGGTATTTAACTGTACGACCTCCTGAAGACGACCCTCGGTCCTTTGTCAAGTTATTTAACTATATGACCTGCTGAAAACAACCTAGTCATTTGTCAAGCCATCCAACTCTAGTATATGCTGGACACGACCCCCAATTACTTGTCAGAATTTCTCTTTTTTCGAAATGTTTACATAGTCTTAGATTGGAATGGGCAAATTCGTAATCGTTATCTGTTCTATGGTAAAAAAAAACGAGTAAGGTTTATTTAGAACAGGACTCGAAAAACGTACGTATAAAAGGTCGTAAATGTAGAGGCTGACATTTTCAACCCACCGCGAAACGGAGTATTTTAAAGAAAACGATGAATAAATCAAATTAAATCTGATTGGCCGCTGAAAGCTAGCGATCGGCTTTTTAACTAACTGCCAGCTGCTGAACCCCTAAGTCGTTAAGCGTCACTCATTGACCTTTTGCGGACAATTTAGATTGTAAGGCACTCGGATCTTGGATCTATAATGTCCGTTAAGATCTTTTAAATTTTCACCCCATAAGGTATATTTATATGGTATCTCTAATTGACCCATAATACCAGCAAGGATGAAGCCGTTTCTTATGTGTATATGACACTTTTTGATAGCATAGAAAACATTGTGACAAAAGGTGAAATTGCTCGTCACGAGCAATTTCACCTTTTGTCACAATGTTTTCCAAAGGCTCCTACAAGCAATGCGTAGAAATGGGTATCTATGGAGTAAAGGGTTATGGAGATCCCTTGATTGGGGAAAAAATGAAAAAGCAAATTATGTGCTTTTTACTGTCGTCTTGAACAGTTCTTTTCGCTTATTTAGCAGGATAGGTGCTCCACTCTTAACCAAACGGCAAAATTTTAGACTAGTCCAAATTGAAAGGAGTTGCAGACGACAAAATAAATGTGATTGAAAAATTGAAATTTGTTTGGGAAGGGAAGAAAACATTGTCATTTTCTCCTTTTCCTACAATGCTTTCACAAGGCTTCTTTCTTAGGGTCGCTAAAAGTCAGGATTGTTTGGTTAAAAAATGATGAGAATCAGATTACTTGAACATAATGTGAAAAAGCCTATGTTAGAATAATCACAGGTGTTTTGCTGACTTGCTAAATTAAACATCTTTGATTCCACCCCCGTTTTAACTCGATACTGTCTAAGTTGCGATTAAATTCTGTGTGATGCCCGGATAGTGCTTGATATATCTGCTAGCTGCGGAAAGTCGATTAAAATGGCCTAGAAAATGAAATAAAGCGAATATTGTCCTTCAATCCTTTCCTACAAGGCGACCGTAAAAGTGATGGCAGTTTTCCTCTATGCATTTGGGACAGACTAGATGTACGAAGTCTGATCTGTCGGATGCAATAGGTGGACTAGCCATACCCCGAGTTCGAGACCCGGGAACAGGTGTCAACTTTCGGTTGCTTCATTGACCCACACATTCGGCGCGAGTACTGGTGTATTTCCCAGGAAAAAGAATCGAGAGAGATTAGGATAAGTAGTCAGAATTTGTTTCTAAATCGATGTAAAGTACATGTTTAAAACTCATTATACAGGGTTCCTGGGCTCCACATTTATTTGGGGCATTCGGTTTGGAGGTATTCTTCGGCAAAGCATTTCGAACCCGGAAAATGCATAGATACATGTAAATAAGCTATTGCTGTGGTGTAACTTAAATACTGCTATAAACAACGGCCTCTGAAACTCCATTGGTCTATCAAAGAATAACGAAATTTAATAATCGGACACCGTTACTATAAATAGCACAACAGTAATTTCCCTCTTTATACAATATACGATATATAGGGAGTCGCCAATGTGCTATTTATAGAAACGGTGTTAATGAAAACTTGAGTATATTCCATGATATACAGGCGATGCACCAATATGCTATAACGTTAATTCTAACATGACACGCGAATTTGGCTCTATAAACACAGTGCAAGGAAAACGTGGTAAAATCTGCGACAATCTATGTAGAGTGACGTCATCCTATATCGAGTGACGTCATTCATTGAGTGAGTTATTCAATGGAACATAATCTTTGCCGCTTTTTTATACGCCCGAAGGGTCGTATTATGTTATACCCCCGGTCGTCCGTCCGTCCGTCCGTCCGTCCGTTAGCAATTTCTTGTGTGTGCAACTCCTCCTACAGTTTTCATCGGAATTATTTGAAACTTGCCACAATGAATCTCCATGATGTCTAGTTGTGCACCTGGGTCCTAGAATTTTGATCGCTGTTTGCGTTCCAAAATTATCTGCCCTTGATTTCTGAAATAACCAACTTTTCACTTTGAATTTTTGTTCAGGCCATAACTTCCATACCATAAAAGGTATCAAATTGAAACTACATACACAGATAGAACACATTATGGAGAAGTGCAGTGCACATGAAACATAACTCAGCCACTTTTATTTTTTGAGTTATTGCCCTTTCTTAATTTTCAGTTTGAATTTTTGTCCAGGCCATAACTTCCAAACTATAAAAGCTAATAACTTGCAACTTCATACACTGATAGAACACATTATGGAGAAGTGCAGTGCACATGAACTATAACTCTGCCACTGTTATTCTTTGAGTTACAGCCCTTTGTTAATTTTCAGTTTGAATTTTTGTCCAGGCCATAACTTCTAAAATATAAAACCTATTAACTTGGAACTTCATACACTGATAGAACACATTGTAGAAAAGTGCATCGCACATGAACCATAACTGTGCCACTTTTATTTTTTGAGTTATTGCCCTTTGTTAATTTTCAGTTTGAACTTTTGTCCAGGCCATAACTTCCAAACTGTAAAAGCTAATAACTTGCAACTTCATACACTGATAGAACACATTATGGAGAAGTGCAGTGCACATGAATCATAACTCTGCAACCTTTATTTTTTTAGTTATTGCCCTTTGTTATTTTTCAGTTTGCATTTTAGTCCATGCCATAACTCCCAAACTTTAAAACCTATCATCTTGAAACTTCAAAGACTAATAGAACACTTTATGAAGAAGTGCACTGCATAAGAACCATAACTCTGCCATCCTTCTTTTTTAGTTATAACCCTTTGTTAGTTTTTTCTTTGAATTTTCGTCAGGGCCATAATTTCTAAAATATAAAAGCTATGATCTTGAACCTTTCAAGACTGATAGAACATCTTGTGGAGAACAGCAATTCACAAAATTTGTAACTGTGCCACCCTTTCTTTTTTTAGCTATTGCCCTTTGTTAGTTTTCTCTTTGAATTTTCATCTGGGCCATTATTTCTAAAATATAAAAGCTATGATCTTGAACCTTTCAAAACTGATAGAACACCTTGTGGAGAACAGCAATTTACAAAATTTGTAACTGTGCCACCCTTCTTTTTTTAGCTATTGCCCTTTAATATTTTTCACATATCATGGAGATTAACTACTCTTTATTCATGGCTCTTCCGTCATTTCAACTCATTTCACTGACAAGCCCTTCGGGCGTATATGCGCCGCTTTGCGAAGCTCTTGTTTACTCTTATTTTGAACTTGTTTTCCTTTCATAAAGAATTGGACATGTTAGAATCGAAATAATCTTCTTTCTATCGTGGTATATCGTTCAATAAACCACGTTGTGAGTTATGAGGCGCAATGAATAACCCACTCGGGCTATCGCCCTCGTGGATTATTTATTGTGCCTTATAACTCACAACTGTGGTTTATTGAACGATATACCACGATAGAAAGAAGATTATTTCTTAAATGTTCGATGATCGACCAAGGAAAATTCTAGTGTTCCGTGATAGACCAATAGAGCTTCAAAGGCCCGTAAAAAAAACAATCGGTCTACAATGTGATATTGAGTCCGCGTGTCTGAAAAACAACCTTGAAAATGTAATAGCTGTTTAAGCCGTTTTTGCATGCTTAATTTCTTATAGATGTATTTTGCGCTCTAAAGATTAAATTCCAATTTCTCTGTCCATAAATAACCATAAAAGGCTGGCTTATTCCCATCAAATTACAAAAGCCTTTCTTGTAAAATCGAAAAGCTATTAGCTTGAAAGAGATTTCCTCATTGAACTGGTCCCTTTTATATAGATACACTGAGACGGCTAGATGACATACCCTCGAATGGGAGGGGTGACTATGGAAAACAGAAAAAAAAATAGAATCGGTTATAATGGGCAGTGTTTCACTTATTAGGCATTCTATATGTGTCTTTTCGATCTCACTTTCGAATTTCCATATTATCATTTAGAAACCCTACATAGTTGCTCTTTTTCCCCAACAGTCCATGAATGAAGAGGAATTATGAGGATACAGGAGAAATAATTAGGAGCTGACATGTGACAAGTTTTCTAGATAGGTTGTGATGGAAATGCCTTTTGCATGCTTAGTTTACGTAAGCATATCACTTTTTATAGCTAATTGCCTTTCCTTTACTTCTCGTATACCCGTTCGGGTTGCTCAGTGGCTAGCATAATCT
The DNA here is from genome assembly GCA_943736015.1 of Tridacna crocea. NCBI lineage: Eukaryota > Metazoa > Mollusca > Bivalvia > Cardiida > Cardiidae > Tridacna > Tridacna crocea. Next base: position 3,326,396 of record OX031072.1, on the reverse strand, counting down.
GACTCAGGACCTGGAGGTTGCAGGTTCGATACCCAGTTGCGGAGAACTTTCTTTCAGGCGATTTTCGCCTCTAACTTCTGCTTAAGACTAAGGAAACATATGGATGTATCGCGTGAATGTTTTGTATCAGAATCACTTAGAAAGGCATTTGGAAAGGCATTTGTGTCAGAACTGATGTAAGAAAGCCAGACACAAAAGGGTGCGGTACTGACTGCTAGGATATGACCTAAGCTGTTAAAATGACGTACAATGCGAACAAACGAAACCAGACAATACCTCTCGAACGCCTGGCGAATTAAATTTTCGGACATCGGCATATCGTGCTGACGGTTTTTGGTATCAATTATGGACTCTCATTTTAATAACTTTTTGATGATAATTCATAATATTAACCTCTTCCGTCATCTATTCTAAAGTTGTTATAAACTGTTTCCAGCTTCATTTAGGGTTCAGATTTCGAGGTAATTACAGAAATATTCTTTGAACAGATCATCTATAAAACATACATAAATTGAATAGCTGTGCATTTATTTATGAAGCAAAAATCCTGCAGGAGGAATTCCCTCGTAATTTTATACATGTAATGGGTATTGAAAGACTCCAGCGTCCGTAGTCAGCAAACACTCTTACAGATATTCTTAGTCTTGCTCTCCAGAATTTCTTAAGCTTGAAAGAAAAGTAAGTTCTGATTGGCTAAAACCAAAAGGTTTAGCCAATCACAAGTTGTGCTATTTTAAAATATAGAAAATCATTGAGAATGAGATTAAGAATGTTTTTGAGAATGGTTAGTGACAAAATATATTAGTGATTCTGATACAAAACATTCACGCCAAACATCCATATGTTTCCTTCGTCTGAGGCTGTCGTCATAATAGACTTGAAACTATTGTGTGGAAACAGGCAATATAAAACGTGTTAAAAGACAAACAATAAAAAGCGTCGATGCCTGTAATTGAATACACTGGTAGTTAATTTCTCTCCTTTGTTGCTCACTTTTTTATTTTTAGCGTCAGCTAGCATAATTATTACATGTATTTTTAATTTTGTACCTGTGCTGTAAAACCGGAAATGTTATCTAGTGGAAACTTTCGCGTTTTACGCGTATTGATTAACATCGCTAAGATATCGACCGGCGTAAATTCAAGCTGCATTAGGATCACTGTCAGTGGTTCTTGAAGTCAAGAACCAAATTATTCTAACTGAAACTTTTTAAGTTTTGTAACTCCGCCAGAAATGAAAGAAAAATAAGCCTTAACCCTTTACCAAACAATCTCTGTTTTTACCACCCTCAGGTAAAAGCGTTTTGAAAACATGGAGGGAAAGGGAGAAAATGCTGGTAACCAGCATTTTCTCCTCTTTCCACAATGTTCTCTTCTTACAAATTTCAAATTTTCAGTCACTTTTATTTTGTCGTCTGCAAATGCTTTCGATTAGGACAAGCCTAAAATATTATCGTTTGGTAAAGATTCTTGGATGGCATTTTGTTGGTGTTTCATGTGCAGTATTTTTCAAACGGATAGACTTCACAGAAATGTAAATGTAAACAATATATGGCGCCATTGCATATTCTATAAAAATGAGATGATGATATTTCCAAATTCAATCGTTTATTTATCTGCACGAAGAGCAGACATCCAATCACTGTGTGTACCCGGTGATCTTCCATAGGGAATGAATAACTTCCCTTGTTGTTTTTGATCATACATATTTGTTTTATGTCTCTGTGTTCCATACAAGTTGTTTTTCAAATTCTGTACTGCTAACTAAACTTTCCGACATAAAAAGGGATGCCAAAATTGTTCTAAGTAGATAAATCATTGGGATACCAGTGTTATCATGTCAAATGGTATAAATTTACTTATTACAACTAAACGTTCCTTTTGAACTGCTACTGTGTTAGGTGCAATAAAAATAAATCGTACTATCATGCTTGATGCTATAACACTTTATCGTACAATCGTACTTGCTGCTATAACACTTTATCGTACATTGTGCTCAGTGCTATAACACTACATCGTACTATGGTGCTTGGTGCTATAACACTACATCGTGCAATAGTGCTTGGTGATATAACACTAAATCGTACAATCGTGCTCGGTGTTATTACACTAAATCGTACAATCGTGCTCGGTGCCATAACACTTAATCGTACAATCGTGCTCGGTGTTATTACACTAAATTGTACCATCGTGCTTGGTGCTATAACACTGCATCGTGCAATAGTGCTTGTTGATATAACACTAAATCGTACAATCGTGCTCGGTACTATAACACTTAATCGTACAATCGTGCTTGGTGTTATTACACTAAATCGTACAATCGTGCTCGGTACTATAACACTGCATCGTACAATCGTGCTTGGTGTTATTACACTAAATCGTACAATCGTGCTCGGTACTATAACACTTAATCGTACAATCGTGCTTGGTGTTATTACACTAAATCGTACAATCGTGCTTTGTGTTATTACACCAAATCGTACAATCGTGCTTAGGGTCATAACATCAAATCGTAAATATTTATTGCAACTGAGCTTCTCTTTTTAATTGCTATTATGCTTTCGAATGGTAGAGAAAAGGGTACAAGCTACAGCTGAAACCAGTGACAAGAATTATTCTTCACAAATTATTTCAAAATACGAAATTAAAAAGATATGGCTATGCAAGCTATAAAAAGGAAAATAATGGTATACAGCCGGTAATATAGATACACAATTCCAACAAAAGACTGTATTGACGGAAGAAACATATGTTATTCAAACCATATTAAATCGTGCGTTCTTCTCGTTTTTAACCCGAAAAAAAACCCACTGTTTTTGCCTCGATTTTTCCGTCATATCATATTACCATTACCCTGTGTATTATATTCGACATATACTTTATTCCATGAAAAGGCGATTAATAACAGCCATGCAACAGATTGGAGCGGTAAAAAAGGACGTTTCGAAGCGAACTACTTTTATTGCGAATTAATATCTAGAGATATCCATGGTTTTGTTCAATCTTTTGATCTTTTAGCTGCTTAACGTGAATCACTTACGTTTTGCGGACAGTGTAGATCAAGATCAGACTGCACAGAACGTGCAGTCTGATCATTGATCTGCACTGTCCGATAAGGATATAATTTTCTCAAAGAAAAAAAAAGGTTTGAAATAGTATTACTCGGGGTTTTACTATCAGCTTGAAAATTTTCGTGCAGTGTTATGTACAGCTTATAAGCAAGTTAAGAGAGCTTCTTCAGAAAAGGTGACAATCATGAATAATCCAACATGTACAAGGTTACCTTCACAAACAAACACACATTGCGCCAATCCTACCAACTAACAAACCCATTTGCAGACAATTCCCTGAGAAAGAGGATTTTTGAAATCTTTTTAAAAACAACGTTGGAAACGTAGAACGTAGAACATGGTGGTCATTAGTATTTGTTACATTTCCAATATTTTTCTACCCACTTAAAATATCCAATAATTTGTGCCACATCGAAATTGTCTTCTTCTGCAAATCTCTTTAGTTTTATTGTTTGACGAGGAAGCAATGTGCCGCCAAGTGAGTGTAGTGTCCGTGGTTGTGAGGTACAGCGTCGACCCGAGTTCGATACCCGGGAGCGGGTACCAACTTTGTGATTTTTCAAAGGCCCACACAATTTTAGATCTTTCTAAACTTAATGCATCTGAAGACGACAAACTAAATTTGAAGTCCTGTCATACTGATTTCTCTAGTAGAAAGAGTAGAAAACATTACGGACAAAGCAAAAAAATGCTGGTTACCAGCATTTTTTGCTTTTCCCATATTGTTTTAAAAAGTCCAATCAAGGCTTTCTGTTAACTTTCTGATAACGTTACGAGGATCAATACACCGCCTTTAATGGAAAATCAAAGTACCTAGGGAGGTAATATATCAATAAACAAAAGTCCAGACAAACCCGGTAAATTTGGATTTGAAAAACAGAGGTGAACAGTGAATTTTTGGTCGCCAGGGGTTGCTTATCATATGGCACTTCGAAAAAATCGAAACAATATAAAACAATTGTTATTGAAACAGCGATTACGTAATCGCTGTTTAAAAAGCAGGCAAACGCATGGTTTTTTGGGGATCATAAAGAAAATTCGAGGGTCTAGATTCAAAGACACAGGGAGTGAAGAAAAGCCCCGGACCTTCTTCATGGGGTTTGTTTAAACCCGGAATGAGTATAAAAAGGTTTTAACTGTAATATTAGGTTACACGTACAAAAAAAACTTCGTATAAATCATACAAAACATGTTAATAAGCCGACTGGAGTTTCATTAGCAAGAAACAACACCCAAGAAAGCTTTTAGCGTCACCTTCGTAATTAGAATATTTTCACACCCTTCGACAGACCTCTAATTGTAGTGGATAATGGTCAGCCTCTCGCGTGAAACATCAAGCTAAGACCTAAGGCAAGGTCAAAGTATAATGCCAGTCAAAACCGGATCGTTTAGACCCATTAACAGACTGCATGATTGGTGCAGTCTGATCTTGTATCCAAACTATCCGCTAATGCATCCAGAAATATCTAAGGTACCTGAACCCTTATCGTGTAATCAATGAAATTAACATGTTAAGCCAATATTAAAAACCGAAATTTTTGCTTCTTCAAGGACAATTTGGAGGGAGAGGAAATATGTCTATATCGGACAGTGTAGATCAAAGATCAGACTGCACGTTCTGTGCAGTCTGATCTTGATCTACACTGTCCGCAAATGCCAACGAGTCGCGCTTCGTATCCTAAGGGTTAATGGACAGGGCACTTTTAGATTTTATACAACGGAAGGAAACGTCTGCATCAAACGTCAACAAAACTTCCGCCCAGCTTCTAGTATTTTGTTTTGTAGAATGCTGCTGAAAAACCCAATGCTGAAACGATGTCATTGTTTTACCATTCTCTGAGGAAAAAAGCTCTTGAAAGCTTCGGAAAATGTTTAACTAGCATTTTCTCATTTTCCACCATAGCGATTTTTACCCTTTCAAAGAAAAAAAAGTCCAATCGCTAATGTCACGTTTAATATTCGTCTGCGAGTTATTAAGGACTTATAGAGGATATTTGTGTTTTTCGGTGAAAGATCGAAATTTATTTCATCGAGTGAACACCATCGGTAATATTTTCACGAGTGGCGCAGCCACGAGTGAAAATGTACCAATGTAATATCCTATTTATTTCATGCTTTTAACCCTCTTTGGGAGGAGCTTTATCAAAATCCAGTACAGTTCTTTTCCGTTTTTCCCCGTGGCGTACCCCTCCCGCATTGCAACGTACTACAATATTACGTCAAACGCGAGAAATGTAAGGTATATGACGTCATATTTCCCATCTGGCTGTGAGGGACGCGCAATTTATATAGGAAACAAGAACATGAAGATCGGTCTTTTCACTGGTGGTACAAGTGTAAGATCGATAAATATTTTCACTGCTATTTCTCGATATCCTACCTGAAAGCGTGAAGTAAATGTCATTATTAAACTGCAAAGAAATTTCTCACGTGATCTGGTTAGATAACATGCACCAAACATAAAAATCATGTACACTGACAAAACCAACGTGTTCGGGAGCCCCGTATACATGACTACACTATTCACACAGCTTCCAAAATGGCGACGTCGATCAAGATTTGCATCAAGATAATGCGCCAAACTGCACGTTTTAGCAGGTATTACCAGTGGTTTCAGTGAAGTCAGTTCTAAGTGACGCCAGTTTTCATTGAACTGTGGCATTCCGAACGGATATTCTAATTCGTCAGCCCCGAGCCGAAGTCGAGGTGGCGACATGATTCACCAAAGCCGTGAGCAAGTTTCCAAGTCCTGACCGTACAACTAATATAGTTTCGTTTCCACTACGGATAGAATTTTTTTTTTACTTTCGCGGAGATGATATATTTTTTTTATTAGCCTAAAAAAACATTCGGCTCAAGTACATGCGTCGCACGCAGATTAAAGTATCACACACGATAGCAAAAAATCTACACTTGGTTCCAAATACAGTTTGATGACATAATAATGACCTAACTTACTACCGGCCTATGTATGTATTCATTTGCAATTTGATTGGTCAAATGTGCTGCATGGACAGATTTCTCCCCAAAAATTTAAATAAACCAAAAATAGAGCCAGCTTCTATCTCATTACCATGAACACTGACCATACGTATATAGATAGTGCTGCAATTAAAAAAAATAAGATGCTATGCATGCCTTGGAAATCAGTAATTGGATTAAAATATAAAAATATGTACCCAGTGTGCTTTTATCAAATCCTTGGCTGCTAGGAGCAACTCAACTATCTTTTGCAGACAGTGTAGATCAAAATAAGTCTCCAGTCTAATCTTGAATCTACACCAGCCAACGAACACATGCTTTTCCCCCAAAAAAATAACGTTGAAATACATGTAGCAACACTTATTTTTTTTAAACTCGGCTTGGAAGTTTAACTGCTTTGATGGCCTTAAATGAATCTTGGATTTTGGTGCACGTCGGTGTATTCTCATGGCTTGGTGTACACCGTTTTATAAGTACTGTACTCGTATACAATTGTCGGACACAATATCTTGGCGTCAAGGGCTTTTACACGACCCTATCAATCCTTAAAGGGCAAATCAACAAGTTTCAGATATGGTTAATTTTCAAATCTGCATCTATCAAATAGTAACCTGTTAATGTTGAAAATTGAAAAAAAAATATTAAAAGTACTTTTTTTTTAATTTATATTTCTGCTTTTCAAATTTTATTGCATCGCTTATCTCCCTTACTTATTGTTGTGTCCCTTGACCTGTGACGTCATAGGAGCGTGACTTTCAATATGGACGTTGTTTACGATAGTGAATTGAGTGATATTGAAGACGAAGAAATTGACGATTCTGGTCCGGTAAGGCCGTACATGTACGAGCCAATTTTTAAAGAAACTAACCAAGTCTCTGAGGATGAGGATGAAAGCAGCTTTTCGCCCACGGATGACGAATATAACGATGTTGTGCCAGACGTTTCAACATGGTGAGTAGGCCTTTCTGTATCGCGCGCTTTTGAAATAAGTCCATTTCGGGCGAACGTCGCTTACAGAAATATTTTACTGTACATGATAAACTTAAGTGTATAGCCTAAACTTTGTTTCACGTGGAGCAGTTTCAGTGGATTAACGGACGAATTAAACAAAAAAGAAAGATGGTTCAAGACGGTTCCACGAGACAGTTCCCGACACGATTCCCCCCGACACTTATGAAGACATTTCCCAGACACATATTAGATTCATGAATGTCAAATAGTCTAGCCTCTTTATTGATAATCGTGAGATGTCAATTCTAACTGTTTGTTGATAGGTCAATGTTGATATTTCTACCTTGTAAAGAATTCTGTAAACATTGGTCCTTGTTGATATTTGTACCTTGTAGAGAATTCGGTAAACATTGACAGAAGTTCTTCTCTGTATTCTCTCATTGGTGAGGGGTTACACAATATAACACGATATTTGTAATACATGTACATGATATTTGAAATTATGTTTACCAACATGAAATTTGAAAAAAAAATTTTTTCGAGACAATTTAGAGTTAATTCTTAAAATTATTTTGATTTTATTTTGTACAGTACTTACTATTTCAGAAATAAAACAATATAATATGTAGATCTAGGCCTACATGTAGGTTTACATCAGGGACAGATAGAAGGGATCTACGTTTGTGAAATACTTTTTTGCTGTTTACCATGTACACATGATTCAGTTAATGCAAAAATTCATCATACGTATCATTCAAAATGTACATGTATCATATGGTATTTCTTTGTTTGGTATGTTGCAATGGAAGGCCATCAAACTATTCCGTCAAATAAAGCCGAGTTATTTGCCTTTTGACACTGAACCAAAGTATTGAGAAAGTATCTACAAATGCGTTGGTCTCCAAATCTGTCATGGAACTATCTCAAAAACTTGTGACATGGAAATGTACAATGTATTGTTGTGATATCGTCTTGTTCCCAAATTAGTCAGTTTCACATTTTGTTGTTTGTTTTTCTTATGGTTTTAATCGAATTGTACTATAGATCTAAGGAGATTTGATATTTAAATGAAGATTCCTTCCTGTCAGAGTTTTAGTGTTATAAGACTAGGAGAGGGTTGAAGGAATATAGCTATATATTTTATTGAAATTGTAATGCAAATGTGTCTAATAAGATACTGTCACACTGCATAAAGTAACTGGCAACTTAAATACATGTAGTGTTCATGTCATTCTGGTTGAAATTTACTGGTATTAAAGGATTCTTTTAGATTGGGATCAAAACAGCCCGCTCCAAAAATGGCCAATTACCGAAATGTCCCAGTGCCAAAACTGAAAATTACTGTAACAGGCCTTTTATTTTGCCATTACTTAAAACCATTCTGAGTACTTTAAAAATACTGTCATTTGGACAATTCAGTTTTACTAATCTATATTCATATGAGCCATGCTATGTAACAAGTGGGCTTAATGCATCTTTGAAAAATATCGACCAGGCTATCCTGGGCTAAGGCTTTTTGCCGTTGGTCAGTTTTCTGTATGTCAAGGGAACAACCTACCACATGATTAACAACAAAATTTTAAGTTTGTCCAAATCGAAAGCATTTGCAGATGACAAAATTTGAAATTTGTTTTGTAAAGGGTAGAAAACATTGTGGGAAAAGGAGAAAATGCTGGTTACCAACATTTTCTCCTTTTCCTACAATGTTTTCTAAAGGCTTCTTTCTCAGGGGCGTCAAAAGTAGGGATTGTGAGGTAATGGGTTAACTTGTGTGTTTGAAGAATTGGCTATTATGGATCCAAAATTATGTGATGACTAGGGCTAGTGTAGTGCATTAGCTCTTTACCGAATGACAAAATTTTAGACTGGTCCAAATTAAAAGCACTTACAGATGACAAAAAGACTGTAACTCAAAAATTGAAATTGGTTTCCAGCAAGGTAGAAAACGTCATGGGAAAAGGAGAAAATGGTGGTTAACAGCATTTTCTCATTTTCCCACGATGTTTTCAAAAAGGCTTCTTTCTCAGGGTCGTAAAAACCAGGCTCAGAATATAGATTTTGCACAAGTTGGCATTCAAGGTCTTGGTCTGGGCCATTTTCTAAGTGGGCTGCTTTGAACCTATCCTTTTACATAAAAGTAAAAGAGGCTTTGTATATTTCCTATAATAATTCTAAGGCTTAAGCAGTACACTGAAACTTCAGTCCTCATTCTCCTTATTTTTTTTTTAACAGGTGCCAGTGTAACAACTGTGCTAATATGGATACCGCCACAGAAGCAAAGTGCTGCAGAACCACAAATGTAGTAGATGGGAAGGTAGAAGTTGAGGGACGACAACCTTATAGACGTTCAAATTGCAAGCATTTGCAGACGGCTAACTAAATGTGACTCAAATGCCGGGATTTGACGTTGAAATGGTAGAAAACATTTTGGGAAAAGAAGAAAATGCTGGTTACCAGCATTTTCTTCTTTTCCCAAAATGTTTTCAAACGACGTCGTTGAAAATTCAGACTGAGTGGTAAAGAGTATTAAAACTTCCGTCTCCGTTAATATGACAGATACTTTTGCAGTCTGCTGTTAGATAGGGCTCTATCGATTATTTTAATTGCCTATTAAAAAAACTTATCCATGCAGTCTAGACATAGGCACTTCATAGACTACACTGCACAAAAGAATGAAAGGACCAGACAAACACCGAAATTTAGATCTTTCACTTTGCTAAAGACTCAGGCTTTGTGCTCTAAAAAAACATCAGCTTGAATTCCTACATGACAAAATGACTCTATCGATTTCTTGTTTGTTTCGTTTTAAGTGCTGATAAGCAATATTAAAAGGAAAATCAAGAGCCTTCTTTTCCTTGTTCTTTTGTTAGAGAGCTCATATTTTTTCCAATTTTCTGATGTTTTTTTTTTTTTCAATCTTATGAAATAAGAAAACGAGCTGAAAGAATGATAACTCTGATTCCCTTAAAACCTGTAAGGCATCTTAAAAAGACAGCCTTTACATGCAAAGCCCGGACATCTTTTACGCAACTCAAACCGTTTTGGCTGTTCTCATATTTCTCGAGCAGGAAGTTATTTGGATTGTCCGGAACTGAAAAAAATTATGTTGAGATCAAAATCAAGGACATGACTGTGTTCCTTTAATTTTTTATGCAGTGTAATTTCAACTATCCAATTAGATTTTCAAGTAACCTACGGGCTGCTAAGAGCGGTTAAGGAGGCTTTCGCGGATAGTGAAGACAAAGATCAGACTGCATAGAAAGTACTGTCTGATCTTGGTTTTACATTCTCTGATATTGTGATATGTCTCTCATATAAGGACAATTTTTTAGTTAAATTATTCTGCAGTTAACTCATTACCAAACAACAATATTTTAGGCTTGTCCAAATCTAAAGCATTTGCAGACGACAAAATAAAAATGACTGATAATTAAAAATTTGTTTGTGAAGAGTAGGAAAACATTGTGGAAAAAGGAGAAAATGCTGGTTACCAGCATTTTCTACTTTTTCCACAACGTTTTCATAAGCTTGATTCTCAGGGTCGTCAAATGGAGGGATTATGTGGTAATGGGTTAAAAGGTTAAGTATAATTATAAATGGCCCGCAACACGTGAAAAGGGACATTCGGACATTTGCGTAAAGTGTCGTCTCGGATCAGCCTGCGCAGTCCGCACTGGCTAATCAAAAACACCACTTTCCATCTTTATGTAATTTTCTATTTAACGCAGGTCTTCCGAAGAACAAAAGCTAATGCAGTCCTAAAGCATCGTCTCGGATCAGCCTGCGCGGACTGCGCAAACTGATCCGAGACTATACTTTACGCAAATATCCGAATGTCCCTTTTCGCGTGATACAAGCCAGATCGTTTGAATTTTTTTTTTTTGTCTTATTCGTTTTATGTGTATAAAGTTTCTGTTTCAGTTTGCACTCAAGGTCGAAAAGAATTGAGTTGTGCTCCTATGAAAAGGGGGCTTAATGCATTTGCAAAAGGTATCGACCAGATCAGCCTGCGCAGTCTGATCTGGGCCGAAACATTTTGCTTTTGGTCAATTTTCTGCATGTCAAAGGATCAGTTTACCTCAGATTTTAGTCATTTGTTATAGACAAACAGAGTTTGTTTCATAAGTTTGTGGCTAATATGGGGAAATATTTGCCAAAAAAGGGAAAGGTACGCGAAAATAACGAGTGCCGTAAGGCACGAGTTATTTTCGCGTACCTTTCCTGTTTGTGGCAAATATTTCCCCATATTAACCACAAGCTAATGAAATAAATTATATATTTCCTCTGATTATTTTTTCAACGAATGCCACTTTTAAAACTAATGATCTCATGTCAATAATAACCGATTATTAGCAAAGAAGAACAAAAAATGTAGTTCCAGATTTTCAGCAGGAAGAAAATATTCACTGCGACGGGGAAATAATTCCCCCAGCTTAAATTACGTCATTTCTTTACCCATAACATTTCTGAAAATAGACACATGAAATACATGACACATGAAATATATTATATGGGAATAATGTATCCAGAGTTATGTGATGACGTCAGTAGTATCATGCATTTTACCGAGATGCACATAGTCCCTTTTTGACAGAGCACCGCTTATGTCTATGTTATATATCTGTTTAACTTTTTACCAACCGACAAAATTTTGGACTATCCCAAATTAAAAGCATTTGCAGACGACAAAATAAAAGTGAATAGAAAATTGAATTTTGAATTGGAAAAGGTAGAAAACATTGTGGGAAAAGGAGAAAATGCTGGCTCCCAGCATTTTCTCCTTTTCCAACAATGTTTTAAAGGCTTTCCTTCTCAGGGTCGTTAAAAGTTGGAATTGTGTGGTAAAGAAACATTTATATAAACATTTAGTTTAAACATTTTATTTTACATCGATTTGGTAAAAGGTTCTTACAACTTATACCATTCTCTCGCTTATAGTTACAAGGCTGGAGCTCTATCCCCATAACCACAAACACCACATTAAATTAAGGAAGCATAAAAATATGAAAAGTCGCGGGTCAAATGGTATTAAAAATATCGACACAAGACAGGAAGACAGAATAGACAAAAACAACTTAAATAACCCATATATCATCCTGGATATACACAGATTTAATAAAGAAACAACATAATTGAATTGGGAAGACAGATCTAATTATATCAATCCGTTTGTTTTTCTATCCCGAGTTAAGACATGTAAAAATGGCAACTGTCACTTGGGAGTATCATATTAAAGATAGGGTAGCGTAATCCATCATCGTGTATTGTAATTGGATACAGGACCAAGTTGGCTATTTCCGGGATATTACATCTATTTACTCTTCGTTTACTACGTCTTTTGTTTGAGACGAACCCTGGCAAAAGGGGACTTGATGCACGATACCAAGCAATTATTTCATGCTTTCCGGTAGGATATCGAGAAACAGCAGTGAAAATATTTTTTCGATATTACACGGGTAAGACCAGTGAAAATACCGATTTTCGATTCTAGAGAAATTGCCCCCCCCCCCCCCCCGGACAATTACCCCCTGAGGACAATTCCCCCGCGGACCATTGCCCCCCGAGGACAATCCCCCCCCGGACCATTGCCCCGTGAGGACAATTCCCCCCGGACTATTGCCCCCCCCCCCAGGACAATCCCCCCGGACATTTGCCTCCCGAGGACAAGGAATTGTCGGGGGGGGGGGATTGTCCTTAGGAGGCAATTGTCCGGGGGGCAATTGTCCTGATACGCGATTTTCATGTTCTTGTTGCCGAGATAAATTGCGCGTGCCTCACAACCAGATAGAAATATGACGTCATTTACCTTACATTTCTCGCACTTGACGTAACATTGTAATCCGTTACTATGCGGGGGGGTACGCCACTGGGAATAACGGAAAAAAACTGAACTGGATTTTGATAAAGCTCCTCCCAGAATGGGTTAAAAACATGAAATAAATAGAATATTTGGTGTGTTTTTTTTCGGTGAAAGATCGAAATTTATTTCATTTCGTGAACATCATCGGTAATATTTTAACGAGTGGCTGCGCCAATCGTGAAAATATTACCGATGGTTTTTACTCGATGAAATAACTTGCGACAAAAAAAAATATTCTCTATGTCTTCACATAATCACGGATCTAAAGAATCCATTTTTGTTAAACAAAAGAGACAAACCATAATTTTGTATGACGATGGACCGAATGATACATTACCAACAATCAGTATGATTCTTCTTAGGTCCGTGATAAAATTATATCAATAGAGAACTTAACCCATCACCAAACAAAGCCAACTTTTAACGACCCTGGAAAAGAAGCCTTTTGAAAACGTTGTGGGAAAAGGAGAAAATGCTGGTAACCAGCATTTTCTCCTTTTCCAACAATGTTTTCTACCCTATTAAAGAAAATGTGCAGCATTTGAGCTACACTAATATTGCTACACTAATATTCATTACAAATGCTTTCAATTTGGATAAGGCTAAAATTTTGTCGTCTGGTAAAAAGTTAAAAATCCCTAAAACCCTTCAGGATATAATACAAACAAGATTTGGAAAAACGATGTTATTCTTGAATTAACACTGGAACTGGAATTGCATAATCAACCTAATTTGAAGAGTTCGTGAGAAGAATAGAAACAAATTAGACCTTCATTCTTTTTTTTTATTAGAGGTAAAAAAATAGCTCTTTGCAAAAAGAAATAACAAAAAAGCAAGAAAACTAAAATACTAAAAAAAACAATAATTTTCTTCAGTGAATAACGTTATTAGTTTAGAGAAGGATAACATTCCTCATCCAAAAGTTATGTGCATACAGAGATGAGAGGAGTAGCAGCGACTTGTAAGCAAATGTATGTTACCATTTCATTTAAAATGTGTTCATAATTTTATTGGGAATAAAATCATGAACAAATATTTAAATAAAATGGTAACATAAAACTACTAAAAATCATTACCCGTCCTTCTCTCTCAGTACAGGCTGACGTAGGTAACTGCATCAAGTTTGGAAGTATCATTAAAACAATCTTTTATCATAAAATCAAATAAGCCATGATATATCCTCTTCTTGAGATATGTAACTTTTAATTATAAAATGAACACAAGCTTTCGGCGGTACAACCGCCTTCTTCAAGTGTGATCCTGTGATAGAATGCCTGCAGTAATGTTCAGTTGTTTACATCTGAACATTACTGTAGGCATTCTATCACAGGATCATATTACTGCAAGCATTCTATCACAGGATCACATTACTGCAGGCATTCTATCACAGGATCACACTTGAAGAAGGCGGTTGTACCGCCGAAAAGCTTGGGTTCATTTTATAATTAAAAATAAAACCAAACAGATGAGGGCCAAGATCATTTGTCTAAGCAATCATTCCATATATCTTCGTGAGATTTCTGGTCAACCATTAATCAGCATTAGCCTCCATGTTTTTGGGGTTAATTTGAATAAACATCATCTCCCACTTTTTTTCAAAAACCTTTTGTCAAGATCGTTAACCCTTTACTCCATAGATACTCATTTCTACGCATTACTTGCAGGAGCCTTTGGAAAACATTGTGGCAAAAGGTGAAATTGCTCGTGACGAGCAATTTCACCTTTTGCCACAATGTTTTCTATGCTATCAAAAGATGTCATATACACATAAGAAACAGCTTCATCCTTGCTGTTATTTAGGGTCAATTAGAGGTACCATAGAAATGCCTTATGGGGTAAAGGGTTAATACTCGGACCTGTCTGTAAAGAGTAAGAGCAGGCATTAAATTGTACCGTCAGCGTTTTTATGATGTAGAAAAGAACAGAAATTAATAGTGGCCGGGAATTAATGGTGGCCCTTAGGATGAAATAAAGGACTAAACTCTATATCAGGTTACAAGCAATCTATATAACTTATTTTAGAATTCCTGGGTTCAGTTAAAGGTCAGTTTAGATACAATGTACTTAGTAGTCATAAAGTCCAATCTACTATACAACATCTGCGACTTTGCTGCTTCAGGATATTAATCTTTTGACACATAATCTCGAGATCTTAACGACCTTGAGAAAGAAGCCTTTTGAAAACATAGAAAGGAAAAGAAGAAAAAGCTGGAAACGTGCGTTTCTTTTTTTTATTCTCGCAATATTTCTACACTTTCACAGCCATATCTCATAATTCTAGCCACATTTTAATTGTCAACTGCATTTTTTTTTTCAAATTCGGCGACACCAATTTTATGAGAAAGGCTTCAAGAACGCGTTTCTGTCTGATGGCAGACCACTTTCGAAAAACTTAAAACAACAGATCTATGTACACGAATCATTCCAACGAATATTCATATTCCTTTTCTCTAGAATTTTCAAAATTTCAATGTAAAAAAATCTGATTGGCTATATCATCTGGTTTGTCGAATCATAAATGAGTTACTTTATCATCCAGAATTAGACTTAAAATGAAATACCTGTTCATTATCGCCATTTCCATAGAGTATCCACTCTTAAATAAGCGCTCTTGTACATATTTGGTTAAAAAATAAACAAACAATTCTCGCGAGACAGTGTGATGTTGTTTGGTAAGATACGTTCCTGTAGTAGAGACAAAATAAACTAGAGCTATCACTCAACGTGATCATACCCCCCACCAGCTCCTTGCCACCAAACAGGTCTTTGTCACAGAATGCAGAATGTTTGAGTACAAAAGTAAGAGTTGAACATGAGCGGCAAATTACGCCCATCTAACCCCAAGTTGTTAAGCTGGGGCATGCACCGGACCAAATTCAAGTATGAGAAACGACAAAGGGCAATAACTAAAAAATTAAGCGAGCAAGAGTTATGATTCTTGTGCACTGCACTCCCCCTTGATGAGATCTATCCATCCATGAAATTTCATAACCCTAGCTAGTATAGTTTTGGAGATACGCTCCGGACAAAATTCAAGTATGAAAAAAAACAAAGGGCAATAACTCAAAAATTAAGTGAGCAGGAGTTATGATTCCTATGCACTGCACTCCCCCTTGATGAGATCTATCCACCCATGAAATTTCATAACCCTAGCTAGTATAGTTTTGGAGATATTCACCGGACCCAATTCAAGTATTAAAAACGACAAAAGGCAATAACTCAAAAATTAACTGAGCAGGAGTTATGGTTCCTGTGCACTGCACTCCCTTTTTGGCGAGATCTATCCACCCATGAAATTTCATAACCCTAGCTAGTATAGTTTTGGAGATATGCTCCAGACCAAATTGTAGTATTAAAAACGACAAAGGGCAATAACTAAAAAATTAAGCAAAGAAAGAGTTATAATTCCTGTGCACTGCACTCCCCCTTGGTGAGACCTATCCACCCATGAAATTTCATAACCCTAGCTAGTATAGTTTTGGAGATATGCTCTGGACAAAATTCAAGTATAAAAAAAAACAACAAAGGGCAATAACTCAAAAATTAAGCTAGCAAGAGTTATGATTCCTGTGCACTGCACTCCCCCTTGATGAGATCTATCAACCCATTAAATTTCATAACCCTAGCTAGTATAGTTTTGGAGATATGCTCCGGACAAAATTCAAGTATGAAAAAGAAATTTGTCCAGAATCATCAAAGGGCCATAACTCCATGAAATCTAAATATACCGTAACCAAAATAGGATATGCACATTTCTGCCTTATACTGAGTCTATTTGTGTAGTTTGAACCAAATCTGTCCAATAGTTGATGAGAAAAAGAGCGGACAAGAAATTTCATAAAAAGGGCAATAACTCAAACATTAAGTGAGCAGGAGTTATGATTTCTGTGCACTGCACTCCCCTTGGCGAGATCTATCCACCCATGAAATTTCATAACCCTAGCTAGTATGGTTTTGGAGATACGCTCCAGACCAAATTGTAGTATTAAAAAACGCTCCAGACCAAATTGTAGTATTAAAAACGACAAAGGGCAATAACTCAAAAATTAAGCAAGCATGAGTTATATTTCCTGTGCACTGCACTCCCCCTTAGTGAGACCTATCCACCCATGAAATTTCATAACCCTAGCTAGTATAGTTTTGGAGATACGCTCCGGACAAAATTCAAGTATGAAAAAAAAATTTGTCCAGAATCATCAAAGGGCCATAACTCCATGAAATCTAAATATACCGTAACTAAAATAGGATATGCACATCTCTGCCTTATACTGAGTCTATTTGTGTAGTTTGAACCAAATCTGTCCAATAGTTGATGAGAAAAAGAGCGGACAAGAAATTTCATGAAAGGGCCATAACTCAGTGAAAAATCAATGAACCATAACCAACATTTCATATGCACATTTCAGCTTGATACTGAGTTTACCTGTGAAGTTTGAATAAAATTCGTCCAGTAGTTTATGAGAAATAGAGCGGACAAAAAGCTACAGACCGACCGACGGACGGACGGACCGACGGACGGACGGACCGACCGACAAGCTGACTCCTATATACCCCCCCAAACAGAGTTTTTTGGGGGGGGGGTATAATAAAAATCATTAAGGAGAATAACAAATGAGAAATAAAAGCTTGAACATACTATTAAACACTGAATTACGCGAAAGTGATTAAATGTACGTATTAAAACATACATGTAGTTGCATTTGATTGTATTTTATATACATGTATGTAATGCCAAATGATTTTTATTAAGCATGGCCCCGCTAATAAGTCTGAACGTGCCTTTAAATTAAAGAGTGTCACTAAATGAAAGAAGATGTATTAAGACACCTTGCTAGACAAGTTGAACAAAACTGTCACAGCGATGATAAAAACACCGAATAATGCTATTTTTTAAAAACTTACTGTTATGGAGATAAATACGTTCTAAACGGACAGTGCAGATCCAGAATCAGACTGCACGTTTCTGCTGCAAATCTTTCACCAATGTCAGTATTTATGTCACCAGTTGATTTACATGTACATGTATATGAAGACAGGAGATATCCAGTTTTTGTTCTACAACCACATAAAAATACTCATAACATAAGGCCGCTGTCATCATCCATAGGCTGTAAGTTTTCATTATGGTGAACGATATATTGTAATCTCTTTAGAAGAAAAACATAAACAACAAACCAGAGTCTGGCCTAGAATTGCTAAATGCACCTCTACTAGATGTACTCCTAAAGTGCATTTATCATCTGAAAGATCGTAAAATAATTGAATTGTTTTATGGTATTGTTGACAATAACACTGAAGTCAACAATTACTCAATGTCGCTATAGTCTTTACAACAACTTGTGAACTCATAATACTGAACGTGACACGATTACAATAACCCGATCTAATTAGTAACACTGTGAAACAGTATATCCTTCACTCGTTACCAGCTGCCAGGGTACGTACTCACAAACCATTCTTAAGAGTATTCTTTGACTTATTCTTCAAGATTTTCTGACAGTGAAAGTAACAGAACTTCTGATTGGCTAAACCAAACGGTTTAGCCAATCAGAAGTTCTGTTACTTTCATACTGACGAAATTCTGAAGAAATGAGATTAAGAATGTTTTTAAGAATGGTTGGTGAATACGGACCCCTTGGATGACAGAATTTCGAACCCATCCATACTGAAATCATTTGCAGATTACAAATTTCGTTCTAGTGATGGGATATGTCTTTGAACAGGCTTTACCTTTATCCTTTTAAGTTAGTAAAATGAAGCTTTTAAACCGATAGAAAATTTTGATATTTCAAAGGTATTTTTGTGGGAAGACATCCCCTTATCCGGCAGTTCTGTGCAGTCTGATCTTGATCTACATTGTCCGCAAAGGCTTAACCTTACTACCGAACAAGGTCGCTCTTACCAGCCTACGAGTTAAACCTAAGTCTTGAAAGGAAAGCATATGCTGCTTAAAATCGTGTCCTCTTTTTCAAAAATGATTTCAAATGCCTTTCAGAAGCGGCAAATACTAGTACACCAAAATGTTTGATTTCTGTAAAGGATAAACAAAGAAAATGTATATCTGATTTTTATAAAGGATAAACAGAAAGTATGACAAAGCTCTGTCCATTTAAAGTGATCGATTGAAAATTAAATCCTGATTGAATACAAGATTTGAAACAAAAATATACCATCTTGTGTGGACTTAAAATATATGACATGTGGAAAAAGACAGTAACATTTTTTCTCCAGGAAAAATAATATTAAATTACAGATAAATCTTTTCCACTTGACAGCACTATAGGAAAGTAAAAACCATTATTTTCTGTTCCTTGAATCTAGAAAAAAAAACTTCATATCTTTTTATAGATCTGTCATACTGAATCAGCCCGCACCACTTCTGTAGAGTCAACATAACGGGTTTTGTGGACAATATGGATGGAAGCGGGTTGCACAGAAACTACTTAAAGATACATATTTAAAAAAAAAATTATACAAATTAACTCGGGGAAAAAACCTCTGACATGATGTCAAAACAGCAATTAAAACGGGTATACTCAGGCCTAAAAGAACAGTAACACGAATGTTTTCTTGGATTTTTCTGATGAGCATGGCAATAAATCATTACCAGATGATGTTTCCATTTTACTCTAATATTGTATACATGGACCAATGATTTAAGAACAAAAATAAATTCAGTATTTGAATTATTTAATAGCATATAAATCACAACAACAGCATACAGTAACTCAGAAGAAATCACCTACATTCATGACTCCTTTCGGGGTTCTGTGGGGGTGTGGAGTAGGAACAATGTGAAACGGTGAAACATATTAATGGTTTTGATTTTTTGGAAAACATATCAAGTAATCATTAGGCCACTGTATGGTCTATATCGCAAAGAATAAGAGTAAAAGAATGCCAGGGAAATTTATCAAGTTATAGACAAGTCCACATCATCAATCGCACGTGTATTACATGTAGATTGTACTGGTCTGCCCATGGTAATATAAATCATTTTCTCAGATAAAATCATTTAGATCTACTTTGAATAAAGATTAGCCATGCTTTGATTTATATCTACAGATTTTTCTTTTCCCCCTACAAAACGAGATAGGATGTAACAAATGGGCTGTCACTAGTAATGGACAAAAACCACTAAACAAAGTATCAGGTTATGCCCGTCTTGACCTACATGTCTAATTTTGTCCCAAATAAATTCTAAAATTTTGGTTTTTGTTGCATCAACATTGAATGAAAGGGCGATAAAAATCAGTAATGCTGATTTCGCTATGCTACAAATCTATGAAAAAAAAAATACAAAAGAAACGTACAATTCCGTACACTTTTCTCTCTTCAAGCTATGAAATGGACATTTCGGTATCACTGTGAACATACTCAACGAATTTCAATGGTCAATATATTATTTTGCCTTTCAAAAGCCAGCTGCCAAGTTTTACTGACCAATCAGATTTAAATGAAAGTTTCCATTTTGTGGCAGAATAAGACAAAAATCTCCATCTTCAAAGTTCTGACATTTACTACTCTTTTGATATTTTATCTGTTTGTTCCATTTCACGCATCAGATCAAAAAATAAATTGCTGCAAAATACATGGAAAAAACCCATGAAAACATTTTCTTTTTTAAATTTAAGTTTAAAAACGAAAGATACTAGACAATTATGGTGGATCGTTGATAGGCCAGTTACACACTTGGACACTTTGTCTTATATTATTCGGTTAAAGAGGGCGAAATTTATCATGAAAATATAGCTTATAATGTCAAAGTACACAATGACCTATTAACAGCCCGTTATCGTAAAATCATACCAAGGTTTTATGGTATTGATCGAATTGTTCAGTGCTGTTCATCTTGACATAGTACAAAAGTAAACAAAGTTCCATGATATTTCCAGAAAACAGATTATTAACACAAATCTTTGACATCTCTTGGGAATCTAAACATTTGTTTGATTTAACTATTCATGAAGTCATCTACTATTCAAATATGACTTTTAGACAACGCACTAAAAATATGATATCCTTGCCCTACCTGCGAATATTTTATCAAATTTACAATAGAAATTTATTGCAAATGAATAAGTTGCACATAATAAGCTTTCCAGCAACCAAGAGGTACAGCAAATGCATTGGTGGAATTTAAACCTGTAAACACGAAAGGCTATAGAAGGAGCTTTTGAGGATAGCAAAGATCAAGATCTAGATCTTGGTCTTTAAACGGATGTTAAGTTGTCTTCTGCATATGCTTTCAAAGAAGAAAAAAATCTAAAATTCTATTTTAAAAAAAGAAGATCGATTCGACATTACATAAAACCTAGCTTAAAATTTATATAATCCAGATTGAAATTTATATAATCCAGATTGATAACGGGTTTGCAGGTTCGGGGCCCGTATTCGCCAACCTTTCTTAAGAACGTTCTTTGTCTTATTCTCCAGAATTTTCTACATAATTATGTAAGTAACACAACTTCTGATTGGCTAAACCGAATGGTTTAGCCAATCAAAGTTGTGGTACTTACAACTTTAGAAAACCTTGGAGAATAAGACTAGGAATATTCTCAAAAATGGTCGATGAATACGGGCCCTGGGCCCGTGTTCACCAACCATTCTTAAGAACATTGTTAGTCTTATTCTTCAGATTTTCGTCACTGTGAAAGTAACAGAACTTCTGATTGGCTAAACCATCTGGTGTAGCCAATCAGGAGTTCTGTTACTTTCACAGTCACAAAATCTGGAAGAATAAGACAAAGAATATTCTTGAGAATGGTTGGTGAATACGGACCCTGTTCAAATCTCAATCAAATCCTCTCTTAGAACTGGCAATCTTTATCTAGTTAGTATGAAAACTTTCGCGCATGACTGACTTTATATTCAAAATATTATGTGATGAAAAAGAAACCACTGGCTTGAAAAGAATTTTGCGCAAATATTGGTGAAAGAATGTCTACAAAACTAAGGATGGATCTTCTTGTATTTGAAGTATAACTGAGATAATGTAGAAATTAGCATTTAATACCAACCGATCAAATAAAACTTTTTGAGATTATTACTTCTTATACAATAGAGTCAAACCTTGAATTATAGAATTACATATTATATGTAGCTCAAAGTGATGGAATTAGTCTTCGATAGGATAGAAAACATTTTTGAAAAGAAAATGAAAATTCTGCATGGTAGCCAGCATTTTCTCCCTATTCCAAAACTTGGTTTCAAAAGCCTACAACACTGAAACTCTGGATTGTCTGGTATATGGTTACAAAATTTGCTATTTTCTGTATGGCTCTAAGAAGAAGAGATAAAGATTCAGTTATGTTTAAGTAAAGAAAGTGTTCATTCACTTAACATTCACCAATACATTACAGCTGACATTCAATTTCCTTACTGCAATAGAAATCACTGATCATGTTATTTCCCTAGACAATCCACTTCAGTCATCATTCACTAAATATTTACTTCCGCGTGGTTCTTGTTTGTTGTCTTGCTCCAGGATATCAAACGCTGTTTACATTGAACCAGACACAAGGACAATGGCAAAACAATAAACAAAACAATGGCAACTAAAACTGTCATAGACTGGCCACTAAGTAGTC
Organism: Tridacna crocea; assembly: GCA_943736015.1. Lineage (NCBI taxonomy): Eukaryota > Metazoa > Mollusca > Bivalvia > Cardiida > Cardiidae > Tridacna > Tridacna crocea. Next base: position 3,303,943 of record OX031072.1, on the reverse strand, counting down.
TCCAAAACGATTGTCTTGTCACTTGATCAACGGAATACAAGTAATTATGTTGTAGCAACTTTCTCGCTGCTTAAATTTGATTCGAGCAGAGTGAGAAAATTTGATATCGCACAAGACCGAAATGCAATGTCAACATTTTCTTACCCCGCGAGAAGTAAATATAAACACCGGGAAAGTTACTACAACATAGTATTCCTTTAATTATATACATACAACTTCCAACAACAACAGTTTGCAGTTATTGACCTTTTATTCGAAAACGGCAAACAACATGAGACAATTAATAGTGTGGAAGGTTTGATTTGATTATTTTCGTTTATTTATCATCGCTACCGGTTGCCCATCTGAGCGACGCCCCCAGAAGACGGTTAGTTGTTACGGGGGATAGTGTAAGGATACAGGACGAAACTACTGAGAATTCCGCCTGGTTCTTTAACGTGCTCGGCGTCTAGCACCGTCACACAGGACCTCGGTTTAACGTCTCATCCGAAAGACTATTAATTTTTTAGTTGGCCAGCCGGGGATTCGAACCTACAACCTGTAGGACATTGTGTTCACAAGCCCTACGCTCTACCTACTGAGCTACATGTATATCGGCTGGCAGTGTGGAAGGTACTAGTCACCGTCTGTTTTTATGAACGGTAGATAAATATTACATCAGGTAACATTTTGACCAATGACATCGCAGATCAGTGCATGCGTAGTCCATGCATGAGAGAATGTGATCATACCATATTTGGGACCGTATTTTGCACTGTGTAAATACGGATCATTTTCTGTCGTGTGTGTTATTTCACCAGCTTGCAACGCATACATCAAAGCCGGAAAATTTACTGGTATATTAATAATATTGTATCTCTTATAATAGTCAGCAAGAAAACTGAAGCTGTGCACAAGTCTGCAACGAAGGAAGGGTGTCAGGGTGTCAGTATGGTAAGAATGATGCTAGCATGGAAGGATAGAAATATGGTAACTACCAGCAAGGTAGAGATGTTTCCAGTAAAGTATAGGGCGTTCAAGTAAGGTAAGAATAATGTGAGCAAGCTAGCGAGGGTTCAAGCATATAAGGAGGGCTTAAAGCATTAAATGGAGGGTTCCACCATCTAAGAAGGTGCTCAAGCGTTGCAGGTAGGATTCCAGCGTGTAAGAAGGGATTCAGATATAGAAGGCAGGGTTCAAGCATGTTGGGACGGGTTCAAGCATTACTTGGGGTGTTCCAGCATATTAAGATGGACTCAAGCATTTTAGGGAGGTCTCCAGCATCTTAGATGGGACTCAAGTATTGTAGGGAGGGTTACAGCATGTAAGGAGGGTTCAAGCATCGTAGGAAGGGTTCCAGGATCTTGGAAGGGGCTCAAGCATTGCAGGGAGGGTTCCTGCATGTTACAAAGGCTCAAGCATTCTAGGTAGGGTTCCAGCATGTTAGGAGGGTTCAAGCTTTGTATGGAGGGTTCTAGCATCTTAGAAGGAGCTCAAGCTTTGCAGGGAGGGTTTATGCATATAATAGAAGGTACATATCGGTCCAAATGGTTCAAACGTAGCAAATTTGGTATAAGCGTGGTAGGGAGGTTCCCATCCTCGGATACCCCGGAGTCTCCCTATTTGCTACGCTACATCGACCCCTGGGACAATTAATTGAATTTCCTTCGCTTTACCGCTGGCCGAATGCTGGCTTTTCATTGGTTCCATCATCATTTTGTGATGGGCGAGTGGACTGTACGCTATGACGTTTCGTATCGATTTTCGGCGGCTGATTCAAAGTTTTATTAGTCAATTGTCCCAGGGGTCGATGTAGCGTAGCAAATAGGGAGACCCCAGGGTATCCGAGGATGGGAGGTTCTAGCATGCTAGGAAGGTTTCAGCATGGGAGGGAGTTGTGTAGTATGGTTGGGAGGGTTCCAGCATAGTGGGAAGGTTGAAACAAAGTAGGAAGGTTCCAGCATTGTAAAGTGTTATGTAGTATGGTAGGGAGGTTAAAGACATGGTTTTGAAGGTTCAAATAGGTAGGAAGGATGTCGGTATGATTGGGAATGATACTGCATTGTAAGGAAGGTGAAAGCATGGCAGGGAAAGTTCAAGCATGGTAGGATGGGACACAGCATAGTATGGAGGGTTTAAGCAAAGTAGGGAGGGTTTAAGCATAGAAGAAAGGGTTTCATCACAGTAGGGAGGGTACCAGCCTGATAGGAAGGGTACCAGCATGGTATAAAAGGTTCAAACAAGGTAGGAAGGGAACCAACATAGAAGTGAGGGTTCCAGTGTGGCAAGAAAGGTTCCAAACATAGTTGGAAGAGTTAAGCCATCATAGGAAGAGGTCTTCACCTTTTAACTCGATTGCTGAAAGTAAAATTATGGTTTGACTCTCCACTAACCCTTTACAATAAAATCCTGAGTTCAGAAAAAAAATCCAATACTCATTATCATATTTTGATCTTTAATTGCTCTATATAAAATACAGATCATTTTCTGTCGTGTGTGTTATTTCAAGAGAATGCAACACATACATCAAAGCTGGAAAATTTACTAGTATATTAATAATATTAATATAGAAAAGAAGCCAGTAGACTCTATTCATTTTAAGGGAGAAAAATTCTCCGTTTCATTTACCATGATTTCTAAGCAAAATGTATAAACCAAGCACCAATATAGTAAGTAGACAATCAATTTCCCTGCATTGCCACAATTCACTGATTTGATTATTTCCCTTGGGCATTTACAATTCTCTATCTGTCCAAGTATTTTCTTATTGCATGGCTCTGATAGATGACATCATTGCAACATTTTTTTGTGTGTGTGGTGGGGGAGGCACTGTCTGCGCATGTCATATTCTTCGAAGATTCAACCTGTCTTATATGACACATCACCCATTCCCCGATACTTGGGAAAAGTAGGGCTTACACCAAAGCTAAAACGAAGCCTGCAGGTACTGTTTTAATAAATGACTGGTGCAAATGCCCATATTAAATAGATGTGTAATTGTAGAATGCATGTAGAATGCATGATCTAGCGGGAGATTATGTTAACGGGGGGGGGGGGGGGGGGGGGGGGGGGGCTCCTCAACCTTAGACCTCCAACATAAAAATGAACATTTGTAATTTAGTCAAAATACATCACAAAAAAAAAATACATTGCAAGTCAAGGCCAGAACATCAAGGTCAATGCTATGTGCCGAAGAATCTAAAGTGGCTCTCATCAGATGCTCACTGTGATTTTGTAATGGACTAAGAATAACTTTATTTTGATTTCATTTACTGTTTTAACTTATTGCCACACAATCCCTGGGACTGTAATGACCATAAAGAAGAAAGCTTTTGAAAACATCAAGGGAAAAGAAGAAAATGTTGGTTACTGGCATTTTCCCCTTTTTCCACAATGCTTTCTAACCTTTTGCAGACATAAGCAACACTCTTTTGTTGTCTGCAAATTGAAGTTCATATCAAAAGATGGAAGGTGACAAGATTAGCTGTATACCCTTTATGAAACATGGATGCTTACCTATGAGTTAGGGGCCTTAATTTGACCCTCTCAAGTTTTAACTCAGTACCAAACGACAATATTTTTGGCTTGTCCAGATTCAACACATTTGCAGACTATGAAATAAAAGTAACTGAAAATTTGAAATATGTTTTGTAAAGGCTTCTTTCTCAGCATCATCGAAAGCAGGGATTGTGTGGTAAAGGGTTAAAGACCCCACAAGGGCTTTTTTAACCCATTACCACACAATCCCTACTTTTGACGCCCTTGAGAAAGACGCCCTTTGAAAACACTGTGGGAAAAGGAGAAAATGCTGGTAACCAGCATTTTCTCCTTTTCCAACAGTGTTTTCTACCCTTCCCAGAACTAATTTCAAATTTTCAGTCACCTTTGTTTTGTCATCTGCAAATGCTTTCAATTTGGACCAGTCTAAAATTTTCTCATGTGGTAAAGAATTAAGGAAGCAGCAGAAGACACTCATGTGATCAAAATCTTCTCCTTTTCCAACAATTTTTTGTTCCCTTAAAGACAAAACAACTAACATTTATATTATCAACTACATATATTTTCAATTGGATGAGTCTAAAGTTGTTCTAGAGTAAGGAGTTAGGGTTCACACATTTTCTCATCAGAACCACTGGCTCTGAATATGTAGTTTCATACCCGTGTGTATGCAATACTCCAAAACAGTCAAACCAGTCCAAGAAAACATTAATAAATGGGCATATAACCAAGTGTGAAAGAATTAATACAGAGGTTGTGAATTGGTTCTTTGTAACTGTCAATATCTTGGACAATTACACGACCCTTCCCTGTTTCTCAGCCAATCAAATTGCCTGAAATGAGTTAAAGAAACAATAACACCGAGACCCATGGGAAATACAGAATCTAATGTAAGTGAATGATTAACCATATCAATAAAATTAAATTGAATCAACACTTGTAGCCCTGAACCCTGAAGTTAATTGGTTTATGTAGATCATGTTGACCAAGATCAGACTGCACAGAATGAGCTGTCTGATCTTGATTTGGTCTACACCAACTGCTTATTTAACAGATATTCTGACAAAAAATTGAAAAAATGCATTTTCACAACTTAAAACTCTGAACGTCTGTTTCAGTTATTTAGCAGTGCTTGAGTTCACCCTTCAACACAGGATCATGGTTTCAGCGACCCTTAAAAAGAAGGCTTTTGAAAACATTTTGGTAAAAGGAGAAAATGCTGGTAAACAGCATTTTCTCCTTTTCCCATAGTGTTTTCTAGGCTGTCTGATTTTAATCAAATCATTTGTACCATACTAATTTTGTCGTCAGTGAGTGCTTAATAATTGGACATGCCTAAAAGAGTTAAAACAATACTCTAATATAAGCACTCACCAATGCTCTCTTTTATCACCCCTTGTACCATTCTTGCAAATAAACAAAGCCAACTAGGTTAACCCTTTACCACACAATCCCTATTTCTAACGACCCTGAAGAAAAGGCCAATTGAAAGCATTTTTGGAAAAGGAAAAAATGCTGGTAACCAGCATTTTCTTCTTTTCCAAGAATGTTTTCTGGCCTTCCCAAACTAAATTTTAATTGAGCGCTCACTTTTATTTTGTTGTCTGCAAATGCTTTCAATTTAGACCCAGTCTAACAATATTTTATATGGTAAAGAGTAAACCAGTAAGTTCTTGAAAATGTTTTTTTTTTTGAGGAACCTAAAGAAAGTGTGAAAGCTTTAATAGAAAACCATCCCAAAGTGTGAAGAAAATGGTTTTGTGTCAACATCAATCTTACATACAATCAGACGGAAACTCGAGGGAAATATAAGTTAATTCAACAAAACTACTTTGTCGGGCAATAAAGGGAAAAATAAATTTCTGTACATCTACTGACTATTAATTCTCCTTCTCTATCCTCTAACACTCTATTCTATAGAATTAATGACATCTCTAGGTGACAGCTGCTTCAAGAGAAAAGAACATTTTCCAACACTTTAAAAGTAAGAGAAGAGTATTTCAAATACATCAGCTTTTAAATGCAAATTTCTGCATGACTTTAACTCATTACCAAACGACAAAATTTCAGGTTTGTCCAAATCCAAAGCATTTGCAGACAACAAAATAAAAGTGACTGAAAATTTGAAATTTGTTTTGTGAAAGGTAGAAAACATTGAGGGAAAAGGAGAAAATGCTGGTTCCCAGCATTTTCTCCTTTTCCCACAATGTTTTCAAAAGACGTCTTTCTCAGGGTTGTCCAAAGTAGGGATTGTGTCGTAATGGGTTAAATTCCAAATAATGTTCAAACGCATACTGGTCTTTTGATTGATTGTATTGGAGTTTAAAATACCGTTTTAACAGCGTATGTCATTCCAGGGTATTAGTGCACCATACAAGTTTTTGCTAACTTTCTCATACCAGTACTGACACAACATTCTTTCCATGTTACCAACCTGCATCAGAGGCAAGAGGTGAAAAATCAAGGGAAAGAAAGTTTGTCTCAACCAGGTATCAGACTCAAAACCTTCAGGTCACACGTCCGGTACACTATCCATTGAGCTACCCGACCAGGCTAAATGTGCTGGAACTTGTATGATTACAAAAAAACTCAAGAATGGTAACTGTTCTAAACTTTTAAGCATTATTGCAGAAGACAAAAATAAAGATTAACAAGCAATTTCGATTAAATAATATCACCCATCAAAAAAATTTACTTGACCGTGTACCTAAAGAAAGCTCCCAAAAATTTAGTCCAATGGTATTGGAGATATTCTTCTGGATGGACACATGGGTGGAAGGACAGACAGATGGACAACACTAAAACTATATCCCTCTCCCTTCAATGGGGGATAATAAAATGTTGCGATTTGTCTTTGATATGGCAGAAAACATTAGGGGGAAAAAGGACAAAATGCTGGTTACCTGCACTTTCACCTTTTCCTGCCATGTTTTCAGCACCTGTCTTTCTCAAGGTCATTAAAAGTCAAAACTGTGTGGTAAAGAGTTAACCCATTACCACACAATCCCTACTTTTGACGCCCCTGAGAAAGAAGCCTTTTGAAAACACTGTAGGACAAGGAGAAAATGCTGGTAACCAGCATTTTCTCCTTTTCCTACAGTGTTTTCTACCCTTCCCAGAACAAATTTCAATTTTTCAGTCACCTTTATTTAATCGTCTGCAAATGCTTTCAATTTGGACCAGTCTAAAATTTTGTCATCTGGTAAAGAGTTAATGAAATCCGACACATCATAACTGAGTAATTAATCCTTCTGTTATATCCTCTTGCACACATTGCATAGAATTAATCACACCTTTTATTCTTAGCTTCCATTTTGAAAATATTTTCATCTCTTTAAAAGTACAACAAGACTATAACAAGACTATTTCAAGAAAGTTGCTCTTTATTGCAGTTGTCACAAACTCTAAACTAATTTCAAAACATAATAGAACCAGATGGTTTAACTTTAACCAATAAAGAATTGGGTTACTTTCTAAATCGCAAATAAAACAAAGACTGCAGTCTTGAATTTAATTAAATTTGCACTTATTCATCATCTCCACCAGATGCTCATGTAAGCAATGCCCCCTGAAGATGGTGTTATCCTCGTTACTATGGAAAGTGCAAGATACAGGACGAAATTCATCCTCAGTTTCACCTGGTTCTTTAACCCTTTACTCCATAGATACTCATTTCTACACATTGCTTGTAGAAGCCTTTGGAAAACATTGTGGCAAAAGGTGAAATTGCTCGTCACGAGCAATTTCACCTTGTGTCACAATGTTTTCTATGCTATAAAAAGGTGTCATTTACACATTAGAAACGGCTTCATCCTTGCTGTTATTTAGGGTCAATTAGAGATTCCATAGAAATGCCTGATGGGGTAAAGGGTTAAACCTTTCCCGAACAAGCCCTGGTTTTTACGTGTCTGAAGTACAAGTCTTTTGAAAACACTATGGGAAAAGGAGAAATTGCTCGTAACAAGCAATTTCTCCTTTTCCCACAGTGTTTTCAACCCTTTAGGAGAATTTTCTACCATTTTCATCAAATTTAAAATTGTTGTCTGCAAACTCTTTCTGTTTGGAAGAGTCTAAAATTTGTCGTTTGGGAAAGGCTTAACATGCTCAATGTATAGAAGCATCACTAAGGACCTCTGTCTAGTGGTTCATCTAAAAGACCAGCTGGACACTCAGCCGGTAGTGTACAGGACTTGAGAACAGGGGGGTTGTTAGTTCAATCCCCAGCTCGGGCAATTTTTTTCCAAGGATTGATGATAGTTTTTGCGACAGAATTCATTCCTCTCTCACCCCTGATTGTTGTTTCAATGATGGTTAAGTGGGAAGCAGCGGGGCTTGGGAAAGAAAATTGTGCAGAGTACTGGTAACAGAAACTCCAGGAAAGTATGCATAGGTACACTGGCCGCCGCGACATAACTGAAATAATGTTTAACCCATTACCAAGCGACAAAATTTTGGACTTGTCCAAATTGAAAGCATTTGCAGATGACGAAATAAAAGTGACTGAAAATTTGAAATTTTTTTTGTGAAGGGTAGAAAACATTGTGGGAAAAGGAGAAAATGCTGGTTACATTGCTGACATTAATTTTTGCAGATGACAAAATAAAAGTGACTGAAAATTTGAATTTTTTTTTGTGAAGGGTAGAAAACATTGTGGGAAAAGGAGAAAATGCTGGTTACATTGCTGCCATTAATTTTTCTTTACTCATGGTCCTGGTAAACGAGGTCTAACTGTGCCTAATTTAAACTTTAAGGATTCCGCTGACGGAAATAGGAGTGTATAGGATCTTTAGAGGTGATTGTACACAACATGGCGTAAAAAGTTTAATAAGATAACAAATCGAATGTCAAGACTTTCCATCTAATCAATCTAAATTCTCGACAGTGTCAATTAGAATTTTCAACACTCAGTTGAACTCCAGACGTCTAAAGTAGTTGTTTGCAATTTCACTCCACATATATGTGAATGAAACTGGTAGATATTTTATTAAGACCATTCAAAGATTGTCAGTCAGGATATTTTAAAGCAAAGATTGTTGGTCAGGATATTTTAAAGCAAAGATTGTTGGTCAGGATATTTTAAAGCAAATCAAAACATTGTGTGAAAAGAAGAAAATGCTGGGAAGTAGCATTGTCTTCTTTTCCTACATTTTTTTCTACCCTTTGAAAGGCAAATTTTATGTTTTAACTCTTTACCAAACGACAAAATTTTAGTTGAAATTTGTTTTAGATTGGGAAGAAAACATTGTGGGAAAAGGAGAAAATGCTGGTTACCAGCATTTTCTCCTTTTCCCACAATGTTTTCTAAAGGCTTCTTTCTCAGGGTCGTCAAAAGTAGGGATTGTGTGGTAATAGGTTAAGCAACATTTTATGTTAATTTGTTGTCTCCAAATAGTTTCAGTTTGGATCAGTTTATAATTTTGTTGTGTGGTAAGGATTGAATACATTTGAATGTCAAGTTCCAAGATCAGATTGCAAATTTTTTAATCATTTTTTCTTGTACTTCACACTTTACCAAACGACAAAATTCTGGACTTGTCCAGAATGAAAGAATTTGTAGACGACAAAACAAACAGGACTGCAAAAATTGTAGTCCATTTTTTTAGGGACAGAAAACTTTGTGGGAAAAGGAGAAAATGCTGGGTACCAGTGTTTTCAAATGGCTTCCTTCTCATGGTTGTTGAAAGTTGAAATTTTGCGGTAAAGGGTTAACTCTACACCAAATGACAAAATTTTACTCTCCAAATTGAAAGCATTTGCAGACGACATATTTTAATGCGGCTCAAAAATGTAAGCTTGAGTTAGGAAGGGTAGAAAACATTGTGGCAAAAGGAGAAAATGCTGGTTACCAGCATTTTCTCCTTTTCCCACAATGTTTTCTATAGGCTTCTTGCTCTAGGTTGTTAAAAGTTGGGACAGTGTGGTTAAAGAGCTAAGGCTATCTATGGATTTCTTTACCCTTTACCAGACAACGAAATTCTAGACTCAACCAAAGTGAAAGCATTAGCAGACAACAAAAATATATAGTTCAAATGATGAGCTCTATTTTTGATTTTGGTAGAAAACATTTTGGAAAGATGAGAAAATGTTGGTATCACTGGCTGCTTTTCCACATAACCATCATCGAAACAATTATCAGCAGTGAGAGAGGAGTGAATCTTGTCACAATGACTACCACCAATCCTTGGAAAGAAGTAAGTGGAGCCTGGGATCAAACCAGTGACCCCTATTCTTGAGTCCTGTATGCTATCAACTACACTACAAGGGCTCAACTCTTCAATACAGAAACAAGGAATAGTTTGTCAAAGATGTAAAAACCTGCCAATCACACTTAGACAAGATGTCCAACAGTAGACGCCTGATTTATTTCAAACAAGCAAATTAGTTTCTGCTATTCCTGCATCTTGATGATTTCACAGCTAGCTGTAATTGCATGTTCTGTAACTGTCAGTTTATATCTATCAGTCGTCAATTTTTTTTAGATACCGTTGGTTTACTTCGAAAACCTTGTAACTACAGCTTGTTACAAACTGTAGTTACGAGGTTTTTGAAGTAAACCAAAAATATGCTCTATGAAAAGGGGGTTTAGTGCATCTGCAGAAAGTATCATTCCAGATCGGCCTGTGCAGTTTGCGCAGGCCGACGTGGTCCAAAAAGTTTTAGCCTTTTTTTTTGGAAAAATTATCTGCATGTATTGTAAAAGGACTATTTCACCTGCAGAGTTCAGTCATGGTTGTTACACAAAGCTGACTTATAATGATCAATGATAATAGTAAGACTATATAGCAAAGATCCACATAGAGGGAGTAATTTTGATTTCAAAATTTAAAATTTAAATTATTCTATACTAAACCCTATGTTGTGGGTACTCATTAGAATCGTCTCAACGAGACGATTCTAATGAGTACCCACAACATAAGGTTTCGAAGAGAGATAATGGCTTTAGGATACCATGACTCCCTCTTATCTGGCGCTCTTATATAGTATTAATAATGTATCGCAGAGAAGAACTAAGCCCCCTTTTGCCAGAGCATGGCTCATTTTGGTACTGCATGCAGAGACCAGAGTGTGTGGCTAGCTCTTATTTAGATGGATCCTTAGTTGAGATACAGGGAGTCTTGAACATGTTTCCCTTTCTCAGAAAAATATTATTTATGTTAACCACAAGCATTACTCTTTAACCACATGAGAAAATTTTAGACTTGTCCAAATTGAAAGCATTTGCAGACGACATAGTAAAAGTGACTGAAAATTTGAAATTTGTTTTGTGAAGGGTAGAGAACATTGTGGGAAAAGGAGAAAATGCTGGTTTCCAGCATTTTCTCCTTTTCCCACAATGTTTTTAGAAGACTTCTTCCTCAAGATCATTGAAACCAAGGATTGTTTGGTAAATGATTATAGATGTATTGAAATTTTACACTTTATTCTTTTACTAAACAATCTCAAGTATTTAGAAATATTGTGGGAAAGGGAGAAAACTCTGGTAACCAGCATTTTCTTTTCCCCCAGTGTGTTTCTATCAACTACAGGTGAAGTTCTGTTTTTGACTCATGTAATTTACTTTATTTTGTGATCAGAATAATCTTATGCTTTCAATCTAGACAAGTCTGAAATTTTGTCATACAAAAATGGGTTAAGGCATATACAAAAGCAAATAAATCCTTTACTTTACACACTTTTTTTAAAGGTGGTCCTTCAGAATTTGGGACGAAAATTTTACAAAAATACAAAAATATTGTCCTTATACACCCAAAGCCTTATAATCATCATTCATAAAACCCCAGTAGTCGAAAACCATCTGACAACATGAGAAATTAGAGATTCACTACGGCCAAGATTGACATCGACAGGAAACACATTCTATTTTTACATAAACAACTCGCTCATTTACACACTGGAAATACACAGATGAAGCTTCAAACATAGCGTCCGAAGAAGATATTATGAAAAATGATTACATATTTGTTATGTAATGGAATTTAAGCGTCATTATCATGTGCCAGTCACTTAACATTCCCACAATGCATTTTTTATTTTTGGCTCCATATCTAAAAATAGCTTAAGAGGCTACGTAGCCTTTTAAGGGAATACCATCAAAAAAAATTTTTTGGTAATTTTATGACTCTTGATTATTGATGATTTGTATTGTTTTTTCATATATATTTCAGTGATATATATATTTTTTGATTTGGTGTGATGTGAAAATTCTAAGTACCCACCTTTAACTCTTTACCAAATTTCAGACTGTTCCAAATTGAAAGCATTTGCAGACGACAAAATGAATGTTACTAAAGAATTGAAAATTGTTTTTTTTTTAACTCATTATCAAACGACAATATTTTAGGCTTGTCCAGATCGAAAGCATTTGCAGAAGACAAAATAAATGTAACTAAAAATTTGATACTTGTTTTGTGAAGAGTGGAAAACATTGTTGGAAAAGGAGAAAATGCTGGTTACCAGCATTTTCTCCTTTTTCCACAAGGTTTTCTAAAGGCTTCTTTCTCAGGGTCATAAAAAGAAGGGATTGTGTGGTAATGGGTTAACTCTTTACCACACGAGAAAATTTTAGATTGGTACAAATTGAAAGCATTTGCAGATGACAAAATAAAGGTGACTGAAAAATTAAACTTAGGTTTGGGAAGGGTAAAAAACACTGGAAAAAGGAGAAAATGCTGGTTACCAGCATTTTCTCCTTTTCCCACAGTGTTTTCAAAAGCCTGCTTTCTCAGGGTCGTTAAAAGTCGGGATTGTGTGGTAAAGAGTTAAGAGGGGAAGAAAACATTGTATGAAAAGGAGAAAATGCTGGTTACCAGCATTTTCTCCTTTTCCCACAATGTTTTCAAAAGGCTTCTTCCACATGGGGTGTTAAAAGTCAGGATTTTGTGGTAAAGGGTTAACTCTCTTTGGTCAGAATCAAATAGTTTCAGCATGATACATTTAAATAGTATACATACAGCTAACCACATGGAGAGTTGAGATCTAAAGCAGCAGCCTGCAGCATTTCGAGCAGGTATTTTATCCTTGTGTCACAATATTTGCACCTTCATATTATGAAAAGTCAACTCTTATCTCATGATAAAGAAATTTGTCATTTCCATAACTGCAGGCATCTTCTCATGATGAAGCAATTTGTCATATCAGTAACTGCAGACATTTAAGAAACTTTGCAATATAAATTTGGTTTTACTGCAAGGGAGATAATCCATGGCTATCATATGTCATTTTGAGTAGAGTTGTGCCTGATATTTTTCATGTCAATTACTGGTAAATATGTCAATCAATTCTTTTTTTACCACTTTTTTATTGATTGTCAGTAAATGCTTCTAATATGGATGGCTCTAAACTTCTGTGGTTTTCAAAAAAGTCAAACCCATTACTGCACATTCTTAATTCATATAACCCTGAAATCATGCAAAAAACCCCACATTTTCAAAAAATTTACCCTTCAGCATACATTCCTAAGTTCTGCATGCCCTGTCAAGAAGACAGTTTTTGAAAACATGGAGGGAAAAGGAAAAATGCTAGTAACCAGCAGTTCGTCTTTTTCCCACAATGATTTTGAAAATATGAAAATATTGTTACCTCTTAACTCTTTACCAAACGACAAAATTTTAGACTAGTCCAAATTGGAAGCATTTGCAGATGACAAAATTAATGCGACTGAAAAATTAAATTTTGTTTTGGGAGGGAAAGAAAACATTTTGGGAAAAGGAGAAAATCCTGGTTTCCAGCATTTCCTCCTTTTCCCACAAATTTTTCAGAAGGCTTCTTTCTCAAGGTCGTGAAAACCAGGGATTGTTTGGGAAAGGGTTAAGTTAACTCTTTACCAAAAATCCCTGGTTTTTATGAACTTGAGATAGAAGCCTTTTGAAAACATCAACGGAAAAAGAGAAAATACTGATTACAAGCATTTTCTCCTTTTCCCATAATGTTTTCTACCCTGCTGGAAACAAATGTCAGTTTTTGAGTTATGTTTTATTTTGTCGTCTCACCATGGCAAGTGCTTTCAAATTGGACCAGTCTAACATTTTGTCATTTAGTAAGGAGTTACAGGAAAGAAAAATTATATTTTGAGCAAATTACAGAAAAAAATGAGGAGAATGGAGCATAATACCTTGTTACAAACAATAACTCCCCAAGGGAGTAGCCCCCATAATGCACAATATGCACATTTGTATAAAAAAGAGAGCTCAAAACAGTTTTCATTTTGTTTTAAAAAGATAGCAATATATTTGTGATAAATTATTTATGGGGTCAAAATGCTATCAAAAACATATTAGAGCCCATCATTTCACATCTGAATTTTCAGAATTTTCCAGGGAGGCCCCTTTACCACACAAGAAAATTTTAGACTGGTCTAAATTTAAAGCATTTGCAGATGACAAAATAAATGTGATTGAAAAATTGAAATTTGGTTCAGGAAGGATAGAAAACATTGTGGGAAAATTGTTTCCCACAATGTTTTCAAAAGGCTTCTTTCTCAGCGTCGTTAAAAGTAAAAAGTTAACCCTTTTCCACATGGCAAAATTTTACACTGGTCCAAATTGAAAGCATTTGCAGATGACAAATGATGTTAAAATGGTGATTTCTTTTATTGATGGATAGAAAACATTGTGGGAAAAGGAGAAAATGCTGGCATTTTCTCATTTTCCCACAATGTTTTCAAAAGGCTTTTTTCTCTGGGTCGTTAAAAGTTGGGATTGTGTGGTAAAGACTTAAGACCCCATGCAAGTTCCTCACCCATCAGTTCCCTCCCCCTTAAAAGCAGCTAACTCTTTACCAAACGACAAAATTTTAGACTGGTCCAAATTGAAAGACATCAAAATAAGTGACTGAAAATTTGAAATTTGTATGGAAGAGAAGAGAAAACATGGGAAAAAGAGACTTTTTCCCATAATGTTTTCAAAAAGCTTCTTTCTTCTTTCTTTGTTAAAAGTCAGCATTGTGTGGAAATGGGTTAATGCACAGTTGTGTGTATAAATATTTCAGTCCTAGCTATGCCTATATACTCCTCTACCGACACTGAAATGTCGACCAAAACTTCACTACAAGAACGTAAAAACATGAACATGAGGTCACAGAACAAAGTGCAATATCATTCTCAGTAAAACCGTTTTCACCCCATATCTCTCTCACAGCAGACAATTTACTGGCTTTTAAACTGATTAACCCTGTGCTAGATAATCTGTAATGTTTAACCCATTACCGACAGCAATTCTAAATTAGAATGGACCATTATAGGTATTTTCAAATGACAAATGTAGCTAAAGTGATTATTTCTGTCTATGATAGGGGAGAAAACATTTGGGAAGGGGGCAAATGCTGGTTACCAGCATTTTATCCGATTACCACTTTGTTTTCAAAAGCCCTCTCTTTCAGGATGGTTAAAAGTTGGGATGGTGTGGTAAAGAGCTAGATTCTAAATGATACCGAGGAAGAAGCATTCAGAAAAAGCTGTAGGAAAAGGAGAAAATGCTGGTAGCCAATTTGGACCTGAGTCTTAAATTTCATTGTATGGTAAAGACAGTCACATATGCTGTCCTCTCAAAATACCATAGTCAGAACAAGACTACATTTTTAGCCTCTCATAAAGAATGGTGTAACTCTAACGGTGTAAAATAACCCCAAACAGAAATTTTCAGCCAAGGTAAAGAATCTGAGACCTCAATAACTGCACAAATCTGTGCAGTCTGATTTTGATCTACACTCGCTGTAAAGCACTTTGACTTTTAACCGTCCGAGCACCAAGTGATCCAAAATAGATATTTTTCCTTCAGGAAGAACAAAACAACTGCACTGTAACTTCATTTCGACACAAATTTCACATAGTAGCCAACAGAATTAAAGATCAATGATTAGACTGCACATTCATGTGCTTTCTAATCTATGTCCACACTGCCAGCTAACAACAACTTAACCCTTAGGCTGCGAAGCTCGACTTACTAACCTTTAGGAGACAGTGTAGATTAAGATCAGACTGCACATTCTGTGCAGTCTGATCTTGGATCTACATTGTCTGGGAGGAAGATATTGCTCTCCAAGAAATAAGGTTGAACTAGCAATACTCTGGATTCTCCTTTTGGCTTGAAAGTTTCATTTAACTCTTTTACACACAATCCGGACTTTAACGACGCTGCCAAAAAAAGCTTTCGAAAACATTGTAGGAAATGCGAAAATGCTGGAAACCAGCATTTCTCCTTTTCCCACAATGTTTTCTACCCTGTTAGAAACAAATTTTAATTTTTGTTTAATGTTTATGTTGTTGTCTGCAAATGCTTACAATTTGGACCAGTCTAATATTTTGCTGTGTGGTAAAGAGTTAAGTTATTTAGCAGGATGAAGAGTTAACCCTTTACCACACAATAACGACTTTTGACGATCCTGACAGGGAAGGCTTTAGAAAACATTGTGGGCAAAGGAGAAAATGCTGGTAACCAGCATTTTCTCCTTTCCCCACAATATTTTCTGCCTTTCCCATAGCGAATTTTAACTTTTTAGTCACATTTATTTTGTCGTCTGCAAATGCTCTCAATTTGGACCAGTCCCAAAAATCTGTTGTTTGGTAAAGAGTTAAGTTGGGATAGGAGCACTAAGCATCAGATGCCAGCAGCTATCTTGTCCAGAGATCTATATAACCTCCTCTATTATTTATCCACAATTTTCATATAACCCTTCACCACATGACAAAAATGTTAACTTGTCCCAATAGAAGAACAGTTTCAGATGACAAATCACATGTATCTCAAATGATGTAATAGTGTATTTGAAAGGGTAGAAAACATTGTGGGAAAAGAAGAAAATGCTAGCTGTTACCAGAGAGTTAACCCTTTCAGTGCCAAATCAATAAATAGACCTCTAATGTGATGGTCCTAAATAAAATCCTTTGAAACTTACAATGATTTTGATTGTATAGGCTTGACAACACAAGCAGACGGTATAGATCAAAGATCAGACTGCACCTTCTGTGCAGTCTGATCTTGATCTATGCCATCCGCAAAAAGTACTTTTTTGCTGATGGCATTGAAAAAGTTAAACCCATCCTTTTACCAGAGTATGGATCATGTATGAACTCGTTACCAAACAATCCCGACTTTTAATGACCTCAAGGGGGAAATCTGGTAATCAGCATTTTCTCCTTTTCCCACAATGTTTTCAACCCTTCAAAACTCAAAATTCAATTTCTGGTTCACATTTATTTTGTCGTCTGCAAATGCTTTCAATTTGGGCTAGTCCAAAATTTTGTTGTTTGGTAAACAGTTAAGCAATCTTAGTGCATAAAGAATTGAACAAATCTAGACAAATGGACCTTTTCATGAAAAGCAAATTGATGTTGTTTTTTTTTAATCTGAGCTATGAAAAGTGTCAGACAATTAAAAAAAAACACATACATTACATTTCCACATTTTGCCGCAGCTTGTTTCTGATGTCGAGAACTAATTTGGCTTCAAAACGCGTCATCTTGTTAAAACAGATTGAATTTGTAGAAATGATAAATGAAAAAAGCAAACTCAATCTTTGATTGGAAAAAAAAATCACATTGCAGACGCAGACTATCACAAAATTTAATAATGAAATCACACTTTTACAGACCACCAAATAAATTGATAACAGTAAGGTTTCCAAGGCAACTCTTCACTGAAAAGTCCCTTAACCCTTCATTTAAACAATCCCTGGTTTTTTCGACCCCGAGGAAGGCGCCTTCTGAAAACATTGTGGGAAAAGAAGAAATTGCTGGTAACCAGCATTTTCTCCTTTTCCCACAATATTTTCTGCTCTTCTAAAGTGAAGTTTCAATTTTTGAGTCATGTTTATTTTACCATCTGCAAATGCTTTTAATTTTGACAATTGTAAAATTTTGTTGTTTGGTAAAGGGCTAAAAAATTCCAAGTTTTCGAAATCCCTGAGACAAGGCGACTTATGAAAACATGGCAGGGAAAGAAGAAAAATGCTGGCAACTGGCATTTTCTCCTTTTCCCACTTAGTTTTCTTCTGTTTCAAAGACAAAATCTATCATGGACCGTTTAAAAGTGTCATCAAAGTGTTTGCAAAACTTACCCATAGTTCATGAACTGAAATTAATTTACTTCTCATGAACTCTCAAATCATGATTTATCAAAAATGTTAATAAAACCATCAGTCACAATGATGATAAACAACAGAAAATGTCTATGTTTTGTGAGGATTAGGTAGAAAGTTGTCTAAAACATCCCAAGAAAAGGAGAGAAGCTCTGTTTTTATGGATGTTTTCATTTAAAAGCAACTGATCCTTTTTCCACAATGTTTTTAGTATTATAGATATTTGACAGCAGACATCTCCTGACTTTGTTCCAAAGCCCTGATACTGAGTTCCTTGCACTCGTTTATTGTCAGTCTAATTGTTTACCATACAATCCAGACTTTTAACAACCCTGCGAAAAAAGTCGTTTGAAAACATTTTGGGAAAAGGAGAAAATGCTGGTAAACAGCATTTTCTCCTTTTCCCACAATATTTTCTACCCTTCCCAAAACAATTTTCAATTTTTGAGCCATATCTATTTTGCCTTCTGCAAATGGTTTCAATTTGGACAAGTCTATAATTTTTTCATTGGTAAAGAATTTAAAACCACAGTCTGTGTGGAAATAGATTTTAACCCTTTCCTATACAATCACCACTTTTAATGCCTCTATTAGGAAGGAAGCTTTTGAAAACATTGTTGGAAAAGGAGGAAATGCTGATAACCAGCATTTTTTTCCAAAATGCTTTCTACACTACCCTTTACCAAGACAAATTTTAAGTCTGAATCACATTTACTGTAAGTCTGTAGATGCTTTCAATTTTGGACGCAGTCTAAGATTTTGTAATTTTATAAAAAGTTAAAAGACTTTTTTTTCTGTAAGTCTGTCTAGGTCTGGGAAAGGAATCATCTTCTCAAAGAAATGTATTAGGTATAAAAACTGACTCAAATCTTTACCACACAATCCCGAGTTTTCATGACCTTGATAAAGAAGGTTTTTGAAAACATCGTGGGAAAAGGAGAAAATGCTGGTTACAAGCATTTTCTACTTTTCCCACAATGTTTTCCACTTTACCACAAACAGAAAGCGCCATTTAAGTTACATTTGTTATCTGCAAAATGTTCAGGCTTCAAAATTTGTTCGAGTCCAAAATTTTTTCATCTGGAAAAAGGTTGAAAAATACTGTATGATCAGACTAATCTACTGTAATTTGACACATCTTGAATTCAATTCCCACCTTACAACCCCCAACTTTAATTAAGTACTTTTCAGCAACAAATTTTTTTGAGGCAGGCAACTCTGACAAATTTCCTTGTAAAATGTGGGTCACTGAACAATCAAAGGACTTCAAGTCCTGAAAAACAAATTTGATTGATTGATTGATTGATTGATTGATGCTAAATGCCATTTTCAATAGTTCAATTTAAATCGCTGGGGTCAGTGCACGTATCCATGCTTTCCTGGAGTTTCTTTTACCAGTACTCCGCATAATTTTCTGCCCAAGCCACTGGCTAATTTCCAGCATACATGTACTGTAACTATTGTTGAAACAGTGGTCAGGGGTGAGAGGGGAATGAGTCCTATTGCATTATTATGATTATCATCAATCTTCAAAAAGAAATTGGCTGAGCCATCAGAACGTAACACATGACCTCCTGCTCTCAAGTCCTACCAACCGGGTGACCTGGGTCTGTATTCACCAACCATTCTTGAGAATATTCTTTGTCTTATTCTCCAAGGTTTTCTATATTTGTAAGAAACACAACTTCTGATTGGCTAAACCGAATGTTTTAGCCAATCAGAAGTTGTGTTATTTACAAATACAGAAAATTCTGGAGAATAAGACAAAGAATGTTCTTAAGAATGGTTGGTGAATATGGGCCCTGGGCTTGGCAGCAGATTTGTGGAAAAGTATAAAGCTATATGTTGGTGTAATGAAAAAAAGAGTTTTTATTACATGTAATTGATGCACATCTATGTGTAATGGCCCCGTCACACCAAACTAGTTCTCTGAACGTTTTACCTTGTCCTGTCATAATCTGAAAATGGGTTACGGTCAGCCGGAAGAACATCCGTTACTTATTCGCCCGATAATGCCTAAAGCCCTTGTCTCATCAAACCTTTTCTTAAAGAGTCTTACCCTGATCAACAGAATCGTAAAATGGGCTGTGGTCTGGACACATAATATTGTTCAGTAAATTCCAAACACAGTGCCAATCCATGCCCCACTGTACCACGTTTTTATTAGGAACGAAGTATGGTAGTTCTGTTTGTAGAACGTCCATCTTGCTGAGTATGTTGTTACTCTGATTACAGGCTGGGATGGACAACAACAATTTTTGAGCTGGCTCAAAGTTCTGGGGCACGGGCCTTCCCGTCCTAACCCCTCCATTAAGTTTGTAAAAGTTGCTTATATGTCCACTCTGTCCGAACACAGTTAATTGTTTGACAAAATTTTCAGAACGGAGTGAGAACAAGTTGGGTGTGACAGTGGTATAGTTCATCAGTGCATTTAGCATGGGCAAGAAAAGTCAAAGATGTTCTGCCAATTCTTTTGGCTAGATATTGTAACTTTCATTTTATTAGCTTATTAACCCTTTAAAAGTTGCCACACAATCCCGACTTTTAACGACCCTGAGAAAAAAGCCTTTGGAAAAAATTTAGGGAAAGGGAGAAAATGCTGCTGCTAACCAACACTTTGACCTTTTCCCTCAATGTTTTCTACCGTTCCCAAACCAAATTTCACTTTTTTTAGTTGCATTTATTTGTTCGTCTGCAAATGCTTTCTTCTTCTGCAAATTTGGAACGGCCTAACATTTTCTCGCTCTGCAAGAAAATTTTGACAGTTCACACGAGACCTTCAGTCTCACGCGATATCAACTTTTCTCACACTGCCAAAGTAAATACGAGAACCAGGAAAATTACTGCAACATAATATTCCGTACAATATAACATCAATCTTTTGAAAACATGTGGCATAGCCAGGGATAAAAACTTACCATCTGCAGATTACTCAAGGCCATCTGAGTTCACAACCAAGTTAGCTATACTCAAGGTTACTCATTACCAAACGACAAAACTTTAGGTTTGTCCTAGCCTGGCATTCAGGCCCTGCATTTAAGTCACTCCAATAAACAAGGTACACAACTACAGCAAAGTCACAGAAATATGTGTTGTTACTTGCCCTTCTTCTGAAATCAGACATTCAGAGGATTTAGAACACAGAGTTTTCGTTTTTCAGTTTTACTTGATGATTTTGTTTTAATGAAAAGGCTCTATTTTAACAGACTGACACTGGTCTAGGTTTGTCCCAATCGCAAGCATTTGCAGATGACAAAATAAAAGTAACTGAAAATTTGAAATTTGTTTTGTAAAGGGTAGAAAACATTGTGGGAAAAGGAGAAAATGCTGGCTACCAGCATTTTTTCCTTTTCCCACAATGTTTTCTAAAGGTTTCTTTCTCAGGGTTATCAAAAGTAGGGATTGTGTGGTAATGTAACAGGCAGTATAAGAATAATTGCAACAAAGTACTCAATACCTTACTTGATCATTAACCTTTGCAGACTGATTATTTATTTGAATAATGTACTGATCTAAGATCAGATTACACAGAATGTGCAGTCTGATCTTGGATCTACACTGTTTGCCTCCCTTCCAGATATTTGAACATCAGTAGCTTTGAATTTACAATGTCTACATCTTCAGGACTGCCTGTAATTGTCCATTTCATTCTAACCCTTTACCACATGATCATGGCTTTTAATGACCCTGAGAGAAAAAATGCATTGTAAACATTGTTGGAAAATGAGAAAATACCAGCAGGTAGCATTTTCTTCCTTTTCCTTACAATGTTTCCTACCCTGTGACAGATGGTTGGTTGGTTGTATTGGGATTTAACCCAACTTCAACAGCTAAGGTCATATCATGGCAGTTGGTGACGCATAATCATGCGTTTCCTGGCTTTCCTACAAATATAAGGTACTAACACAACTTTCTTTCCAAAGCCACTGGCTACCTTTCTCACATGCTTCAGCAGAGGTGAGAGGGGAAAATATATTACAGATGACTTCCATGAGTAATATTTCATTTGTCATTATGCAAAGGCTTTGAGTTTGGATGAGTCTATAACTAAAAATATTTGGTGGTTTGATTTCACAAAAATCCACATGCTGCTCTGACATGCAAAAAGCTTGTTTCAAGATATTTTCCATAAGCCATTATCACAGTTTTCAAAAGCTTTCTATAGGAGAATTTCTAATAAACATGCCTACATGCTATATAAACTCCTTACCACACAATCCCTAGTTTTAATGGCCATGAGGAAGAAAGCTTTTGAAAACATTGTGCAAAAAAGGAGAAAATGCTGGGAACCAGCATTTTCTCCTTTTCCCCACAATGTTTTCTACAGTTTTCACTGTGTGTAAAATTTCCTAATTCTTGCCACATTTAAATTGTGGTCTGTAATAGCTTCGAATTTGAAGACCCAAAATTTTTGTTTTATAGTTAAAAGCATGTCCCCTTGACACAAAGAATCCATGCTTTCAAAACACTGAGGAAGACAACCTTCGAAAACATTGTAAGAAAAGAAAAAAATGCTGGTAATAATCAAGGTAAGCTGCTGTTTCTTCTTTTTTCCACGATGTTTACAACCAAAATACAGATCTCAGATAATTTGAGCTACATTTCATATGTCGTACACAAATTTTTGCTTACAATACGGGAACCTGAGACTAAAAATATTTTCTGTCTTGCAAAGAGTTTATGTCCTTGCATTGCTCTCTTAGACATTAATACCTTTCTGTGGATGATGGAGGTTTGGACCGCACTGCAACAAAAATAAAGCTGTATTTCTTTATCTGCAAAAATTGACCAAAAAGTATCTTTCCAGTGGAAGGGTCTTTTAAGACCTTTGGGAAAAAAAGATAAATTATTGCATGTTCATTGAGTTCCTAGTGCTTAACCGACATCTACAATATTAATGCTTTCAATTTGGAAAAGCCCCAAATTTTACCATCACTTAAGACTTTACCAAATGACAAAATAATGGCCTAGTCCAAATTGAAAGCATTTGCACATGACAATTTAGACATAACCCAAAACATGAAGTTATCTTTCATAGGGTAGAAAACACCATGGGAAAAGGACATAATGCTGGTGACAATACCAGCATTTTCTCCTTTTTCCCACAGTGTTTTCAAAAGGCTTCTTCCTGGGGGTCGCTGAAACACAGGATTATGGGATAAAGTATTAATGAACAAATCAAAAATCAATTATCATTAGAAGGTGCAACTGCAATGAAAATCCTACATTGATTCCAGTAATTTTATCATTGATTCGATCATTATGTCTCAATTACTATATCTCGTGAGAGAGGGAGCAGGCAATAATCATAGCAGGGGAATTTCCATCATTTTTACCAAGTTTAAGTTCTAATGAAATGATTTTAGGCATCTGCTACTAAGAGGCTGGTTATTTCTGAAAAAAAGAGTGTCAGAGATCTAGATAAGAGGGAGTGATTGCATTCTAAATCTGTTATTTCTCTTCCAAACCCTATGTTATAGGTACTCATTAGAATCGTCTCGATGAGACGATTCTTATGAATACCCATAACATAGAGTTTAGTGGAGAATAATGAATATTTTCAATAATAAAATCAGAATAACTCCCTCTATCAGGAGCTCTGAAGTGTGACAAATTGATTGCAAACACTGTTGAGATTTAGAAGATGAATTCTTCTACTTTTTCTGACTGTCTAGCCAAGACCCAGTTGCTCAGTAATTAAGCAGTGTGCAGGACTTGACAGGGTTTTCCATGACGCACAAATCCTGCGTCATTGACGCAATTTTAATTCAAATGACCCCCAAAATAAATGACAGTGCGTCATCGATGACGCAACTTTCCAAAATCTAAATAATGTACGAAGTTGAATGAAACGTCATAATTCCAAGTCTGTTCTTATTTCAATGTCAGACAAACACCGTGCGTTATTTAGCTACAGGGTTTGTTTTAGATAAAAGTGTTTTTCTGGTAATCTATTTATAGAATAAGACTTGTTTACGTATTATTGTCGAAATGCATATTGGACACGTGTCTTAAATATGGGCCCAGTCAAAGTCGTGGTTGGATTCTCTGTATTTCATTGCATATTTTACACGACTTCCGGTATATAAAAGTACACATTACCGCTGTTAGCAGATGCCATGACGAAGAAAACTCTAGCATTCTTCTATCGTCTGCTTCCTACAACTGCCGATCAAGCCACGTCAAGCAGCGATTCAGACGAAAATGTTTGGATTGTCAAAAAGTGACATCGGCCTTTCCGTCAGAAATGATCTTCCGACTTTTCAATCTTGGAAGTTGGCGTTTAAAGGTAAAATGCATTGTAGATCGCGCTTGAAGTTGATGACGAGGTAATCCGTATTTTTGACCCCCAAAATTAATGAAATGACCCTCAACTAATGAGGAAGGGGGTCAAAATGACCCCCAATTTTCAAAGCCGAGGGAAAACCCTGGACTTGAGATCAGGTAGTAGCAGGTTTGATCCCTGGCTCAGCAAATTTCTCTTTCAGGATTGATGGTAGTCAATTTTGCAATGAAAGGGAATGAATCCTGTGGTACTGACTGCCATCAACCATGACAAAATGAAAATGCATGCATGTGTGTGGGCGGCCTGGGAGGGGAAGGGGGGGGGTTCAAACCAATGACCTCCTGTTCTAAAGTCATGTATGTCAGTGATTCCAGATACAGAGGTTTAGCACAAACCCTAAAGAACAAGGCTTTGTAAACAATATGGGAAAAAGGGAAAATGTAGATAACCAGCATTCTCTCCTTTTATCACAATATTTTCTACACTTTCAAAGATGATGTCAATAAAAACCAATCTGAGCCACATTTAACTCTTTACCACACCATGACGACTTTTAGCAACCCTCAAAAAAGTCGAAAAAGTCTTTCGAAAACATTGCTGGAAAAGGAGAAAATGCTGGTAACCAGCATTTTCTCCTTTTCTAACAATGTTTTCAGAAGGCTGCTTTTCTCAGGGTCATGAAAACCCAGGATTGTTTGGTAAATGGTAAAGTAATGTATTGTCATCTTCCCAACAATTTCCATTTGTTTTAAATCATTACCACACAATCCCTACTTTTGATGACCCTGAGAAAGAAGCCTTTAGAAAACATTGAGAGAAAAGGAGAAAAAGCTTGTAACCAGAATTTTCTCTTTTTTCCACAATGCTTTCTACCCTTCACTAAACAAATTTCAAATTTTCAGTCACTTTTATTTTGTCGTCTGCAAATGCTTTGGATTTGGACAAGCCTAAAATATTGTCGTTTGGTAATGGGTTAATAGTATGCTTTAATTAAAAGATTCAAAAGCATGTCACCACACTTTAAATTATTTCTAGCCGGTATTGGGCCTTTAGTTTGTTTTCTGTAATTGCTTTGGATCTGGACAAGACTTATGATAATTCTGTCATCTGGTAGATATTTAACCCTTTACAGGACAACAAAATTTCAGCCTTGTCTACATTGAAAGCATTAATTTGCAGACGACAATTTCGTTGTAGCTCAAAAGACTGCAACCCTTTTTTTTTAAGAGTAAAAAACATCGTGGGAAAAGGAGAAAATGCTGGTTACCAGCATTTTCTCCTTTACCCACAATGTTTTCAAAAGGCTTCATTCTCAGGGGCATTAAAAGTCGTCATTGTGTGGTAAACTTACAAAATTTAGAATTTTATAACAGGGCAACTGGTTTGTCCATTTATTTCATCATGCTGCCTACTGGGTTTATTTTATTCCATTTGTAACGAATGAATTATTATACTAATGTGGCCCTATACCATTTGCAACAAATGGATTTTAGACCCAAGTGGTATCAACTAATAATAGCCTCATTTATGTATTATAAACATCCATTGGCGCAAGCATTTAAAGCTTGGTGATAATTAATAATTTATTGAAATATATCATGTTTATCAGCTATTGCAATTTTTATGTGTCGAAAAAAAGAATGCCTATGGTATGCAGTGAAAGTATACTATTTTCAAGCACTTTTGTTTACCATTTTTGTTAACCGGTGCCTGAACTTATTTACTAGAGCTTCAACTCATTAACTAACCTTTGCCTGACGTAATTAGCCAGTGCATAAAGTCATTAACCAGTGCATGAAGTATTTAAAGGTGGCTCTTCAGATTTTGAGAGAAAAACTTTACAAAAATACAAAAAAAAAATCTTTATATACCAATGCCTTTTAATTTTTATTCATAAAACCCCAGAAGTCGAATACCATCCGACAACAAGAGAAATTAGAAATTTACTTCAGCCCAGGTCAACCCCGACGGGAAACAGTTTTTTTTAACATGAGCAACTTGCTTATTTACATGCTGGAAATACACAGACGAAGCTTCAAACATAGCATCCGAAGAAGACATTACGGAAAATAATTACATGTTTGTTATGTTATGGAATTTAAGCGTCATTAGTCACGTGCCAGTCACTTAACATTCCAACAATGCTTTTTTATTTTTGGCGCGAAATCTAAAAATAGCTTAAGGGGGCTACGTAGCCTTTTAAAGGAATACCACCATCCCCCATTTTTATTTGTAATATTGTGATTCTTAATCATTGATGATTTTATTGTTTTTTCATATAAATTTCAGTGGTATATATATATTTTTATTTTGGTGTGATGTGAAAAACCTAAATACCCACCTTTAACTAGTGCCTGGATCATTAGTCAATTCATGAACTCATTAACCAAATGCCTGAACTCATTAGCCAGCGCATGAAATGATAAGCCAGTGCATGAAGTCATTAGTCATTGTATGAAATCAATAACATGTGCTTGAACTCATTAACCAGTGCATGAAGTTAATCATCTGTACCTGATATAATCAACTAGTGCCTAAACTCATTAACCTTTCTTTTAACTCTTTACCAAATGAGAAAATTATAGACTGGTCCAAATTGAAAGCATTTGCAGACAACGAAATAAAAGTGACTGAAAATTTGAAATTTTTTGGGGGGGAAGGGAAGAAAAAATTGTGGGAAAAGGAGAAAATGCTGGTTACCAGCATTTTCTTCTTCTTCCCACAATGTTTTCAGAAGGCTTCTTTCTCAGGGTCATTAAAAGTTGGGATTGGGTGGTAAAGGGCTAAGTACTTAGCCAGTACCCAAGATTATTACACAGTATATGAAATCTGATATTTATACTTATTACCTGAAGCCTAATAGCATCACATGAAGTCATTAAGCAGTACATGAAAGTCATTTACCAGTGCCTGAAGTCATTAGCCAGTGCATGAAGCCATTGGCAAATATCTGAAGTCATTAGCCAGTGCTTGAAGTGATTAACTGGGACCTAAAGTCATTTACCATTGTCTGAATTCATCAACCAGTTTCTGAATTCATTAGCCAGTGTCTGAAGTCATAAGTGAGCACCTGAAGTTATTAGCCAGTGCATGGAGTCATTCACCAGTGCATGAGTCATTAAACATTACCTGAAGTCAATGACCAGTCCTGAAGTCATTGGCCAGTGCCTTAAGTCATCAACCAATGACTGAAGTCATTGGCCAGTACCTGACGTCATTAGCCAGTTCCTGAACTCTTCAATCAATACCTGAAGTTGTTAAATACAGCCTCAAATCATTTATCAGTGTCTGAAGTCATCAAATATTATCTGAAGTTATTTCAACCAGTACCTGAAGTCATTAGCCAGTGTCTGAAGTCATTAACCGGTGTCTGAAGACATTAACTGGTGTCTGCATTATTAGCCAGTGTCTGAAGTCATTAACAACTGCCTGAAGTCATTTACCAGAGTCTGAAGCATAAACCATCAAATGAACTTTTCATTATATATCTGAAGTCATTAACCAGTGTCTGAAGTCATTAACTGGTATCTGAAGACATTAACCGGTGTCTGCATTATTAGCCAGTGCCTGAAGTCATTTACCAGAGTCTGAAAGCATAAACCATCAACTGAACTTTTCATTATATATCTGAAGTCATTAACCGGTGTCTGAAGTCATTAACTGATGTCTGCAGTTAATAGCCAGTACCTGAAGTCATTAAATGCTGCCTAAAGTCATTTACCAGTGTCTGAAAGCATAAACCATTACCTGAACTCTTCAATCATTACCTGAAGCCATTAACCACTGTCTGCAATCATTTACCAGTGTCTGAAGTCAAACATAGTACCTAAAGTCATTTTACACTGCCTCAAGTCATTTACAAGTGTCTGAAGTCATCAACCATTATCTCAGAGGTCTCCAATCATTTTCTGAAGTCATCAGCCAGTTCCTGAAGCCATTCGCAAGTGTCTCAAGGAATTTGCTGTGCCTGAAGCCATTAGCTGGTGTCTGAGGTCATTATCCAGTTTCTGAAGTCATGAACCAGTGCCGGACATCATTAACCAGTGCCGGACATCATTAACCAGTGCCTGAAGTTAATGACCAGTTTGTGAAGTCATTAACCTATACTTTAATTCATTTATCGGTGCCTGAAATAATTAACCTGTACCTGAAGTCATTACACACTGCCATAAGTCATTAAGCACTGTCTGAAGTCACTATCAAGCACCTAATGTCATCAACCAGTTCATGAAGTTATACACCAGTACCTGAAGTCATTAATCTGTGAATGAAGTCATTAACCAGTAATTTTTAGGCATAAAATCCTATCTATAACATTCTTGACACTGAACTCTTGAACATCTAAAATTTGAAAGCACTTTCAAACAAAACTGAAATATTGATTGAAATATTTGTTTTCAGCAGGGTAGAAAATGTGGGAAAAGGAGAAAATGCTGGTTACCATCTTTAACCCATTACCAAACGACAATATATTAGGCTTGTCCAAATCGAAAGCATTTGCAGACGACAAAATAAAAGTGACGGGAAATTTGAAATTTGTTTCGTGAAGGGTAGAAAACATTGTGGGAAAAGGAGAAAATGCTGGTTACCAGCATTTTCTCCTTTTCCCACAATGTTTTCTAAAGGCTTCTTTCTCAGGGGCGTCAAAAGTAGGGATTGTGTGGTAATGGGTTAAAGAAGGCTTCTACTGGTAATTTAGGGCTGTAAAAGCCAGGGATTGTTTGGTAAAGGGTTAAATAATTAAAACTGAAATATTTATTTTCATTATGAGACAAAATTTGCTGCATAAGTCAGACTAATTGCACTAAAGATTACAATCATTTTCAAAAAACATTTTCAAAAGCCTTCTTCCCAGGATCATTAAAACTCTGGAGTGGGTGGTATTTAGGGGTCAAGCTCTGGTACGAAAGAAATTAAAAGATACAGAAATAGATTTACTGGATGCTATTCAAATAAAATTGAAATATAACCACTATTTCCTTTGAGGATCTATCTCATCACCCATGAAAAGGTTTAATGATTGTAGTAACTTGTCTCGAAATGAAATATTTATTTTCATTACAAAACAGAATCCGATGCACAAGGCAGACTGGTTAATCTTGGTTACGAGCATTTTCTCCTGTTCACGTAACTTTTCAAGAGTGTGTTATTGTGGTAGCTTGTCTCGAAATGAAATATTTATGTTTATTACAATACAGAATCTGATGCACAAGGCAGACTGGTTGCTCTTGGTTACGAGCATTTTCTCCTGTTCCCGTAACTTTTCAGGAGTCTTCTTCCTCAGGATTGTTAGAAGTCTGGACTGTGTATTATAGAGTTAAGCTTTGGTATGAAAGAAATTAAGTACACATAAATAGATATACTGGATGCAATTCAAATAAAACTAAAGCCTTGGTCACACCAAGTCTACGGACCAGTAATGGATAAAAAATCATTTTATCCATTCATTTCCAGTTGTATCCGTTCTATGTTCATTTCTTATCCAGCAATGTCTGGTGATGTCCGTTCCGTCCAATAGGAAGTTTTGAGCATGTTCAAAATTTCTACCAGACAAAACAGACAGAGATGTGCAACTAACAGACTTTGGATGCATCTGACTATTTATAGACTCGGCATGTCACATGACGGGTACGTTCCTCGTTCATTGGTTTTCATTACACTTCCGTTTATTGTACGCTGGAAGAACGTTTTTTCCGGTTCTCATGCCTTGCACTTCCGTTTTATCCTGTACAAGTCCGTTATTCGTACGGTGATGTCCTTTTTTAGACCATCTATTATCCAGTACATATCCTGTAAATGTGTGTTTTGTTCCCCATGGCATAATGCGGCACTCGTGCAGTCATTGTGTGGCTTCTTTGCCCGACACACCAATCCATTGAGCCTCGAGCAGCAGAGGAAATTAATCTTGTTTCCAGATAACCAAATTCTGCATGTTTTGGTCCGTTTTTTCCCTATTATATATCTGTAAGCTGGTCTGACCAAGCCTTAACTCTTTACCACACGAGAAAATTTTAGACTGGTCCAAATTGAATGCATTTGCAGATGACAAAATAAAGGTGACTGAGAAATTGAAATTTGTTCTGGGAAGGGTAGAAAACACTGTGGAAAAAGGAGAAAATGCTGGTTACCAGCATTTTCTCCTTTTCCCACAGTGTTTTCAAAAGGCTTCTTTCTCAGGGGCGTCAAAAGTAGGGATTGTGTGGTAAAGGGTTAAAGAAAGTGTCTGTGGTACCTCACCACCCATGAAAATAATTATGTAGTGCTACATAACCACAGGTTAAACTCATTACCAAACCATAAAATTTTAGGTTCGTCCAAATCAAAAGCATTTGCAAATGACAAAATAGAAGTGACTGAAAATTTGAAAATTGTTTTGTGAAGGGTAGAAAACATTGTGGGAAAAGGAGAAAATGCTGGTGACCAGCATTTTCTCCTTTTCCCACAATGTTTTCTAAAGACTTCTTTCTCAGTTAGGCTGCTAAGCGTGACTCACTCACCTTTTTGCGGACATAGTAGATTAAGATCAGAGTGCACAGAACATGCAGTCTGATCTTGGATCTACACTGTCCAATAAGGAGATATTATTCCCCGAAATATGACTTTGAAATAACAATATCTTGGTTTTATCAGTCTTTACCAGACAATGACAACTTTTAACTGCCATGAGGAAGAAGCCTTTTGAAAATATTGTGGGAAAAGGAGAAAATGCTGGTAACCAGCATTTTCTCCTTTTCCCACAAAGTTTTCAACCCTTTCAAAACAAAATTTCACCGCATGAGTCACTTTAAAATTGTCGTCTGCAAATGCTTTCAATTTGGACAGGTCCAAAATTTTGCTGTGTGGTAACAGGTTAATCATTTCATTTCAGTTATTTAGCATTGGACAAGGGTTAACTCTTTCATCACTGAATAAATAAACTGCATCAACTCAAAGGCTGCAAATACATTTCCTCTACAAGATCAAGGGACATTATCCTTATAATCCAGAATATAGCAGTGGGCAGTGCAGATAAGAGATCAGACTGCACAGAATGTGCAGTCTGATCTTGATCTACATTGTCCACAAAAGCTGCTGGGGCCCCCTAAAGTATGAAAAGGTTTAATGATTGCAATAGCTTGTCTGGAAATGAAATATTTATTTTCATTACAATACAGAATTTGATGCACAAGACAGACTGATTGCACTTGTAAAACCTGCAGGTTTATTTTCATAATGATTACTCTTCAGGCTGGGGAGGTGGATGGATTCACCTTTTCTGTAGAGAAATTTTAGACTAGTCCAAATTCACACATAGGAAAATGACAAATTCAAAAATGATGAAAATGAGGTAAAATTCTCTAATAGGGTAGAAAACATTATGGGGAAAGGAGAAAATACTGGTTACCAGCATTTTCTCCTTTTCCCACAATGTTTTCAAAAGCTTTCTCACACATGGTTGATAAAAGCAGGGATTGTTTCTTGCAGGCTTAACCCATTACCACACAATCCCTACCTTTGACGACACTGAGAAAGAAGCCTTTTGAAAACATTGTGGGAAATGGAGAAAATGCTGGCTACCAGCATTTTCTCCTTTTCCCACAATGTTTTCTACTCTTCACTAAACAAAGTTCAAATTTTCAGTCACTTTTATTTTGTCATCTCCAAATGCTTTCAATTTGCACAAGCCTAAAATATTGTTGTTTGGTAATGAGTTAACTCTTAACCAAACATGGGTTTTTTAAATATATCACCATTTTTTTCCTTTTTCACCCGCCACAAAGTTTTCAAAGGCATTCTTTATCTGGCTTGTAAAAATTCAAGATTGTTAAAGTTTGTTAAAGCATTAAATCTCTGTAGTCTCTGCAGTCTGATCATAATCTTCACTTTACCATTTGCAGAAGCCAACTTATGAATGACAGATTTAGTGGTATAAGCATATTATGTTAGTTGGTGTATTGGGGTTTCAAACGCCACTTTAACAGCTAAGGTCATATCATGGAGGTCGGTGACGCACAGGTGTTTCCTGGCTTTCTCATACCGGTACTAACACAACTTTCTTTCCAAAGCCACCGACTACTTTTCCCACATGCTTCAGCAGAGGTGAGAGGCAAAAATACGCCGGAAAAGCATATTATGAAATTTGTGAAAGAGTTTAATGCTCTGTTAATGCAATTCTGGATAAAAAGACTGCAATGAGATATTTTTTTAATCTGATCAGGACATATTTCAGTCATTCTCAAAAAATGGGTACAATTACACTTGAAAAAATGTCCAGATTTTTAGTTACTCAAATGATTATCATTTCTTCTGGAAAGTAAAATTCAACTATCAAATAAATTATCTGCGAAGTTTGACACAGTCAACATCAACCATCTCGGAGAAATGTGCTGACAAAATAATCAAGCATCAGGCTCTGTTACGGATGTTAGAAACACTCCTTCAACATTTGTTTGATACATTAATCTACTTCTTTGACAGAGATTTGTTGTTTAAGTTTGAGATTTTGACAGATGATTTCATTACGCTTACAGAGAATAGCAAATATTTGGTCAAGTTTTGCCACAACATTAAAAATACATCATCATACAAATTGATATTCCGAGAAAATATTTATTTTAATCAAACAGTGTCCAATGTTTGTAAATAAGTACTCTAAACGAGTGATGGAATACATTTTTAATATAAAAGTGGAACCAATAAACTAATTAAACATTTTACTGACATGCGCTATTACATCAGAGTGTACACACCAGTATTTCTGGTATAAATCTAGCCAGTGCGTTTGTTACGGAGGTTAGCAAAATGTGTTGATTTGAATAAAAACAAACATATTTAATCTTATTGTTGCACCCACAACATGATACAATTAGCAAGCAGCTATTATTTCTTTTAAGACACTAAGCTATTTAGTGTCTTCTCAGAAACCAAACTGTTTAATCTAGTTCCGGACAACATTTACACCAGAAAATGGGTTAAGTATTATAGTGTATTAAATAGTTTCTGCTCTTTTTGTTTAACAAAGAATGGAACCAGCACAATTATAATATATATATCTTGAGAACGATACGGTATGACAAAACTGATATACACACCAGCATTGTTGGTAGAAACCTAATTAATACTTTTGTTATGGATATTTATTTAGCAAAAAGGGAAAAATGAATAAAATATATAAAACTTTCCTTTGAATACGCAACATGATCTACGATTAGTATACAGAATTGATTCTCATATGACACAAAGTTATTTTGTGCCTTGTCAGGATCCAAGCTGTTTGACTTTAAAAGTGTTGTACTAGAAAACCTAATTGGTTAGCTAAAATGCCGATGAAAGAAAGTACTCTCAATCACTTTCTGCCTTTTAAGTTAACCTGACCACCCTCTTTCTTCTTTGTTCTTGCTATAAAAAAGCCTTCGTTTTTTCTTTCTGTCTTTAGCTCATTTTCTTATGCCTTTCAACGTTTATGATTGCCGGTCTGCAACAGAAATCATGTGATCCGATATGGAACTTTGAAGTAATATTATTGACAATTTGGCGTGATTGAACTTACTAATTTTTAATCCATAATATATATATTTTTTCAAACCTCCACTGATTTCTAATGTCAGTAACGGCACAATTTAACATTACAATTTAACACTATCAAACACTATTTACTTTAAAAAGGTTTTTATAATGTTAACATTTATGTAAATCATAACTCGATTGAACAAGATTCAATCTATTTATGTCATGCTGACCTAGAAAAATGACAGATTGAGGAACAATGATTACTTCAACTAACCTCCGTAACGATTTAGTACCGTTTACGTATATTTTTATCATCAATGCTTGCACTTTTCACATTTCAAACACTATGTGACGTCTTAATAGACTGAAAACATGATTTGAGAAACTCAAAACGGATCTAAATTGATTTCATGACGTAAAATGAATGTCTGGTTACGAGTCTAACTTCCGTAACAAAAAGGGGGAGGATTTGATTGCTCAGAAATATTCAGTGTAGTCACTGGTATTAAGGTGGCGAATTTGTTTTAACAGTCACATTCATGGTGCTTATGATACATATGTACAATAATCAGTCTGTACAGACATCACCGTTTAAAAGTCTGTTTAAGATGTACTAGAGAACTCATTTGGCACTACTTCCAACATCCGGCATGGGTTCCAGACACAACACTTGCAGCCGATTGTTTTCATTTCGAACATTTACATTGATGGCGGTGTCAAAATAGGTTACACCCTCAGCATAAGATCTTAAGTGAAGTGACTTTTGTTAGAATGAATATTTCGTTACGGATGTTAGACGTTACGGATGTTAGAAATATTTCATTGAAACTAACATATAGCTTAGGAGATGCAGGAGAAACTCATGTGCAGTGTTTCAATTATGTGTCCTTGATTGTGTCTAAACTAAAACAGCATCAATTTCACGGAGACCAATCAAGTTATGGTAGAAAAAGCCGTTACGGATGTTAGAAAAGAATTTGTCCCAAATAGCTTTTTTGTATTTCACATGTAACAGTCAGCTCAACTTTAAGGGAATGTTAAAAAATATCAAAGGATTGTGAGCTATATTCATTCCACCACTGAAAAAAGGTATTTTAGGGTAGATGACACAGTTCAAAAGACTTGCAATAAATCGATCAAATTGTGTTACGGACGTTAGGTATGATTTTGCGACAAACGATTTTGGATGAAAAAATATATCAGCTCTGGATATAATTAAGAAAAGTATCCAAATACGGTAGATGATAGTTGTGGCGATTCAAAAAATAAAATATACGACCCGATTCTTCCTAATCTTAAGATACAGCAGAAGTACACATACTGTGAATAGTACCTGCGACAGGCAAAATTTAACAACATCCAACCAAATAAAAGGATACTGTTGTCACAAAAATGAATCGGATGACTTTCAAAGTATACTTATTGTAGACTAGTATGATCAGTGATATAAAAATAATTGGTCTGTCTGTCATTTGTTTGTAATCATTAGAGTAATTCACGTATTTATTGATGCGACAAGCATTTTTCGTAATTGTACCCATTTTTGGAGAATGACTGATTTGTGATAAATAATTTCTCCATTTTCCACATTGTTTTTAACTCTTCACCAAACAACAAAATTGTAAAACAGTCCAAATTGAAAGCACTTGCAGATGACAAACAAATATAGCTAAAAAATTGAATAATTGATTAATTAATTCATTGCATGGTGTTTTATACTGTTTTCAACTTTATTTCAGCTATATCCCAGCTGCCAGTGCACCTATCCATGCTTTCCTTGGAGTCTCTTTCACCAGTACTTCGCACAATTTTTATTTCCAAGCCACAAGCTGCTTTCCCACTTAACCATCATCAAAACAATGGTAGGAATGAATCCTGTCGCAACAACTATCATCAATCCTCAGAAAGAAATTGGCCAAGCCAGGAGTCGAACCCACGACCCCCTGTTCTTAAGTCCTGCATAACTACAAACTGAGCTTCTGGGACTTGGCTCAAAAACTGAAATTTGTTTTGGGGAGGATAGAAAAGCATTGCGGGAAAAGTAGAAAATGCTGGATACCAGCATTTTCTCCTTATCCCACAATGAACAAGATGCTTCTTTCTAGGAATTGTTAAAAGTAAGGATTATGTGGTAGAGGGTTAATAAAAGCTTTTTATTTCATGCTTTCTGGTCGGTTATCGAGAGAAATCGGTTCAACATTTTTCGATATTTCATGGTCATGACCAGTGAAAATACCAATTTCTATATTCTAGTAAAATGTGTGGGACTCACAACCAGATAGAAATATGGCATCATTTACATTACATTCCTCACGGTAGACCTTATATTTCAATGTGTTGCTATGCGGAGGGGGTACACCACAGGAATAACTGAATGAAAGATGATTGGCCAACCGTTTAGGAGAAGAAGACATTTAACCCTTTTCCAAACAAGCCCTGATTTTTACGTATCTGCAGTAGAAGTCTTTTGAAAACACTGTGGGAAAAGGAGAAATTGCTCGTAACGAGCAATTTCTCCTTTTACCACAGTGTTTTCTACCCTTTTTGAGAACTTTCTGCCATTTTCTCAAATCTAAAATTGTCGTCTGCAAACTCTTTCAGTTTGGAAGAGTCCAAAATTTGTCGTTTGGGAAAGGGTTAAAGGAATTGAGCACAGACAGACAATGACCTACCAAAATACCTCACCTTAGCACTTCATGCTCAGGTGAGCTAAAATACAATTATACTCTTTCTATTACATGGAGTTCCAATCTTTGCAATGACAGGATAGCTCCTTCTGATAAAACTGTTAGCTAACAATCAGGTGTCACACTCCAGAAGAGCTATTTTTCGCTGATAAGACCTTGCAATTTCCTTCCTGAATAGACAATCTGTGTTTGTTCATTAGCATGTAGTCGCCAATCATTTTTAGCATCCTTTCTGAGCTGTTAATTAGGATAATAACATGTGTGGGATTTTACCTTGAAATCTTTACCATGACAACCTAAGTTTTAATGACATTGAAAATTAGGAATGTTTTTGAAACATTGCCATAGGTGTAACCAGGTGTAACCAGAAAAAAGTAAATTATATGCACGCCGGGATTGGCCATTTTTGAGGCAGGTGACAAGAGCAATTAGGAATCAGCCAAATGGAATCTGAGCCGTAAAATCAAGATATTTCTGATCTTGGCTGTTTTAGAAAACGTCCAAACTGAAAAATACGCAAAAAGAGGCAACCTACGACCTATTCTCGATTTTTTTTTACATAACGCACATGCGTGGTGTGCGTAACAGAAGTTACGCCTATGTTGTGGGAAGTGGATTTTGCAGAATTTTCTTTCAATTTTCAAGTCCAAAATATTCAGTCTCATGTCATATAGAGTATCACTCTTACCATAACTCCTTACTTTCTAAAAATATTTTAGACTTGGTCAAATCAAAATCACTTGCAGAAAATTAAGTAAATATGACTCAGAAATACAATTTATCTCAAAATGAGTAGGCAATGTCATGCGACAGTAATATGACGCTGGTCAACCCTTTACCTGACAGTGCCTACTTTTTTACAACCCTCAGAAAGAAAGCTTTTGAAAACATTTTCTGAAAAGGGGAAAATGCTTCCTAAAACAAATTTTAATTCTAAAGTTTACATTCATTTAGTTGTCTGCAAATGCTTTCAATTCAGATCAATTAAAAATTGTGGTGTTTGCTTAAGAGTTAACCCTTCACCACACAATGACAACTGTTATGTACATACCCAGTTATTCCTAGCTTTGTTCATGTGTGTATCTATTTTTAAATGGTTTTCCCCTGTTGCTATTTTTAGAACTGGATTCTCTCTTGTAGAATATTGTTCTGGAAGTTTCCAGGACTTTTTACAATCTGATTACTAGAAATTATGCAACTGATTTTAACATGAATTTTCTGGAAGTTTTCCTGTTATTATAAAAGGAAAAGCCTTTTACACCTCGGCGTTCACTAGTTAATACATGATTGCCAGACTACAGTGGGGATTATTTTGTGTTTGTGTCATAATTAGTGCTTGGATTACATTCAGTTTGGATTCGAATCAGACTAGACTAAAGTGAGGATTACTTCGGGTGTTTGGATTACATTCAGTTTGGATCAGGATCAGACTGGAATTAAGACTGGAATAATTTGTCTTTTGGATTTAACATCTAAGGTATTGTTTTGTACTATTGTAATATTGTCACTGTTTATTTGATATTTTTGTAAATAAATTCTGTTAATTGTTATCGTTTGTTGCTGACTTCTTCTTTCTAGTTACGCCTGACTCGTAACAGAAATTGGGGGCTCGTCCGGGATTGGAAAATAGACTGACGCATTCGTTTTCCTTTTGGGATTAACCATCGATTGGAAAATAAGACATAGACGTTTGCTTTTCACAATAAAAAAAAAAATCTAATACATCCTGTTAGTCAAAATTACTAATCAGTAATTATAATACAATTTTGTTCTTGAATCCAGCAACAAACAAACATGTCTTTTGACTTAGATAAATTTACGGCTGAACCGTCTGTGGAGTTACTGAATGTAGGTAAAAAGACTGATTTGCTTAATCTTGCTAAACACTATGAATGTCTGAAATAAAATCTTCAATGCGTAAACATGAAATTAAGAACATTTTGTTACAATATTTTGTTGATGAGGAGATTTTCAATGAAAATGCTCTTTCCCTGATAGTTGACGTTCAGTCAGTTTCAAGTTCGAAAGAACTTGAATTAAAATTTCAGATCAGACAATTAGAAATTCAGGAAAGAGAGAAGGAAAGAGAAAGGGAAAGAGAAAGGGAGAGAGAAGAAAGAGAAAAGGAAAGACAGAGAGAAGAAAGAGAAAGGGAAAGACAGAGAGAAGAAAGAGAAGAGAGAAAGAAAGAAAGAGAAAGGGAAGAGAGAGAGAAGGAGAGAGAATTTCAATTAAGAATGAGGGAAATAGAAATGCAAGAAAGAGCAAATCAGCCGAAGCAAAAGATTGAATACAATTTCGATGTTACAAAACATATTAGGCTTGTTCCTCCATTTCAAGAAAAAGAAGTTGATAAATACTTCCTACACTTTGAAAAAGTAGCAGAAAACTTAAATTGGCCAAGAGAGCACTGGACTTTGCTTCTGCAGAGTGTTTTGATAGGCAAAGCTCGTGAAATTTATACACAACTAGGTGTTGAACAATGTCATCATTATGAGACTGTTAAAGAACTTATTCTCAAAGGTTATGAGCTGGTCCCAGAAGCATATAGACAAAAATTTAGAAATTGTAAAAAAGATTCTAACCAGACTCATGTTGAATTTGCTAGAAACAAAGAACATTTATTTGATAGATGGTGCTGTTCTAAAAAATAAACCAAAATTATGATAAACTAAGACAACTTATGTTAGTTGAAGAATTCAAGCGTTGTATTCAATTTGATGTTAAGACATTCTTAGACGAAAAACAAGTCGAAACTTTACAAGAAGCAGGTCGTCTGGCTGATAATTACTACCTTACACATAAAGTTTCTTTTACTGCTAAACCAAAACCTACTTCCTCACATCCCTAAAATAAATCTATGTCTGGTAATTCTTCTGGCATGCCCAGTCAATCCATTACACCCAAACCCAATCCTACTAGTGAAACCAAAAGTCAACATCCCTTATCTCGACCCACTTGTAACTATTGTAAGAAACTTGGTCACCTTGTTTCTGAATGTTTGAAACTAAAAAGGAAGTTAGAAAGTGATGAAACCAAACCAACAGGGCTCACCACTCTTAGACCAAGGCCACAGTCTTCTATTAAATTCAATACAATTGACATAGTCATAAAACCCAAGTCTGATTCTACTATGGAGATTTTTGAACCATTTATGTTGAATGGTTTTGTTTCACTTTCAGGTGATAATTGCCCACCTACCCCTATTAAAATTTTAAGAGACACAGGAGCTTCTCAATCTCTTATTTTATTTGATATACTGCCTTTTTCTGAGAAGACTTCTTCCGGTACTAGTGTCCTTATTCAGGGTGTAGAGTGTGGAACTGTTAATATCCCTCTCCATTACGTTAATTTGTCATCAGATTTGGTTACTGGGCTTGTGGTTATTGGTATTAAACCTTCCTTACCGTTTAAAGGTGTCCATTTACTGCTAGGCAATGACTTAGCTGGAGATAAGGTTGTGGTTAATCCACTTGTAACTGACACGTGTACCAAATATAGGTCAAACAGATGACCCTATCGAGCAGGAAATTCCTGACTTGTATCCTTCTTGTGCATTTACCCGAGGTGTTATTTAGAGAAATGTTGAGGGTTTTTTGATGGTTTTTACTCGTCATGTTATCCACCAATAAGGATTATTTTTGCATTTATATTTATTTGGGAATGGTGTAGTTAGAGATTAGGCTGGCATTTTGTGCAGTCTGATCTCTATCTATACTAATCTCAATCAATGTCCAATAGAAAACCCATAGATTAGAGCTGAAAATGGCAATTTCATTAATATGTAAAGTCTATAGATTAATTGAAAGCCATTGTATTTCTTACAGTACTAGTGTTTTTCATATTACACATTTCTCGTGCATTTGGTGGTTTAGCCACGTCGACGCTTGGAATTTTAGTGTTCGCCATGTCTTTAGAGAGGGCAGAAGGATGTCAGAATGAGATAGACATTAAAGAGAATAAATTCAAGTTTACAGTTTCTCGTCTTTCAACCTAGAATTTTATAGAAGACTGATAGCGATAGAACAAATTGGTAGCAGAGCGAGGTTGTGTCGTGCATTAACCACGAACGGCACATATATTCGTAAGTTTGAGGCATTTGAAAGAGAAATTTCTTTCAAATGATGAAACACCTTTGAATTTACTGCAGTATGTTTCTGACTTCAGAAATAGACTGTCTAGGGCATGTGAGGTTGCTAGGTCTAACCTTAAAACGTCTCAGGGCAAAATGAAAGCAAGATATGACAACCATGTTATTGATAGAAAATTTGAACCAGGTGACAAAGTCCTTGCTCTTTTGCCAATACCTGGCAGACCTTTACAGGCAAGATATTTTGGACCCTACACTATTGACAAGAAAACAAGTGATTTAAACTATGTAATTAATACTCCAGGAAGGCGTAAAAACAAACAAATGTGTCATATAAATATGTTAAAGGAATACTTTGACAGAGATAGCTCTATTTCAAAACCAATTACAGTTGTAAACACTGTCCCACAAGAATCAAATGTATCTGATCTTGAAGTAAATTCGGACTTTATTGATAAATCTGATCCTGGTCCATCTAAACTTGAGAATTCTGATATTTTGAGAAACCTTGACAACAAACTTTCTCACTTGGAACCATCACAGCAGGAAGAGCTGAAACAGTTGATACAAGAATATGAACATTTATTTCCTGATATCCCCACAAGAACAGATAAAATCTATCATGATGTCATTGTGGAAGATTCTAAACCAATAAAGCAACATCCATATAGAATGAATCCTTTGAAACAGAAATACCTCCAAGATGAAGTAAAATACTTACTGGAAAATGACTTTATTGAACCTAGCCAGAGTAATTACAGTTAACCATGTACACTAGTACCCAAATCAAATGGAACTTATAGAATGTGTACTGACTATCGTAAAGTGAACTCTGTGACAAAAACAGACTCTTTTCCAATACCAAGAATTGATGACTGTATTGACAAAGTTGGAAATTCTAAATATGTCACCAAATTTGACCTGCTAAAAGGATTCTGGCAAGTTCCACTGACTGATAAAGCAAAAGAAGTATCCGCCTTTGCTACTCCAAACGGTCTGTACCAGTACAAAGTTATGCCGTTTGGGATGAAAAATTCTCCTGCAACGTTTCAGCGACTTGTAAACAACGTTATATGTGGATTAGATGGCTGTGATGCATATATTGACTTCGTCATCATCTACTCAGACAGTTGGAGTGACCACCTTCATAGAATCAGGAAGTTCTTCGACAGACTCAGTAAAGCGAAACTGACTGTGAATCTTGCAAAAACTGAATTTTGTCATGCTACTGTAACATTTCTAGGACATCTTGTGGGACAGGGTCAAGTTAAACCTTTAGAAGCTAAAGTCAATGCTATCTCTAGAGTTTCCTGTGCCTAAATGTAAAAGACAGCTGATGCGATTTCTTGGTATGGCTGGCTACTATAGGAAATTCTGTAAAAATTTCTCAGGTATTGCTGAACCTTTAACAAATTTACTTAAGAAAAGCACAAAGTTCAAATGGAATGACAAATGTCAAGGTGCACTTGATCGTCTAAAAGCCACACTAAAGAGCGCACCAGTTCTCTTGGCACCTGATTTTGACAAATGTTTCAAATTAGCTGTTGATGCAAGTGATGTTGGAATTGGTGCTGTTCTTTTACAAGAAGATAATAATGGTATTGATCACCCAGTTTGTTACTTTTCTAAGAAATTTAACAAACATCAGAAAAATTTCTCTACCATAGAAAAAGAGTGTCTTGCCTTAATTCTGGCAATCCAGCAGTTCGAAGTTTATTTAACCTCTTCAACTTCACCAATTGTTGTATTCAGTGATCATAACCCTTTAAGTTTTCTACACAAACTTAAGAATAAGAATCAAAGATTACTGAGGTGGAGTTTATTGCTTCAAGAGTTTAATCTTGACATAAGACACATAAAAGGGAAAGATAACATTATACCAGATGCTCTCTCAAGAGTTTGAAATTCCAATAGTCATTTTTCCCTAAATCAAGTTTAAACTGTTTTTTCTTTTAAATTGTAATTTCATTACCTGGACTATTTTCATTAGTCTGAAATAATTAATATTTGAGTTTGTCATTTCCTATGTATACTTCAGTTAAAGTGTCATATACATGTCTGTAAATAATATTGCAAAAAAGAAAGATTTATTTCATAAACCTTTCTTTTTCTTTTCAAGGGGGGAAGTGTTATGTACATACCCAGTTATTCCCATCCTCGGATACCCCGGGGTCTCCCTATTTGCTACGCTACATCGACCCCTGGGACAATTGACTGATAAAACTTTGAATCAGCCGCCGAAAATCGATACGAAACGTCATAGCGTACAGTCCACTCGCCCATCACAAAATGATGATGGAACCAATGAAAAGCCAGCATTCGGCCAGCGGTAAAGCGAGGGAAATTCAATTAATTGTCCCAGGGGTCGATGTAGCGTAGCAAATAGGGAGACCTCGGGGTATCCGAGGATGAGTTATTCCTAGCTTTGTTCATGTGTGTATCTATTTTTAAATGGTTTTCCCCTGTTGCTATTTTTAGAACTGGATTCTCTCTTGTAGAATATTGTTCTGGAAGTTTCCAGGACTTTTTACAATCTGATTACTAGAAATTATGCAACTGATTTTAACATGAATTTTCTGGAAGTTTCCCTGTTATTATAAAAGGAAAAGCTTTTTACATCTCGGCGTTCACTAGTTAATACATGATTGCCAGACTACAGTGGGGATTATTTTGTGTTTGTGTCATAATTAGTGCTTGGATTACATTCAGTTTGGATTCGGATCAGACTAGACTAAAGTGAGGATTACTTCGTGTGTTTGGATTA
Organism: Tridacna crocea; assembly: GCA_943736015.1. Lineage (NCBI taxonomy): Eukaryota > Metazoa > Mollusca > Bivalvia > Cardiida > Cardiidae > Tridacna > Tridacna crocea. The sequence continues at coordinate 3,261,077 of OX031072.1, read as the reverse complement.
CATTCAGTTTGGATCAGGATCAGACTGGAATTAAGACTGGAATAATTTGTCTTTTGGATTTAACATCTAAGGTATTGTTTTGTACTATTGTAATATTCTCACTGTTTATTTGATATTTTTGTTAATAAATTCTGTTAATTGTTATCGTTTGTTGCTGGCTTCTTCTTTCTAGTTACGCCTGACTCGTAACACAACTTTTAATTACCCCGAGGAAGAAGGCTTTTGAAAGCATTTTAGGAAAAGGAGAAAATGCTGGTAACCAGCATTTTCTCCTTTTCCCAAAATGTTTTCAATCCTATATTTAAAGAACAATTGCACCATTGAGCTACATAGCAGTGGTGATCTGCAAATGCATCCAATTTGGACAAGGCTAAAATTTTGTTGTTTGGTAAAGGGTTAAAAATATTTTCTCTGTTTCCCAGAATGCTTCCAAAAGTCGTCTTTGCTTCTTTGCCTGTGTGAATAAAAGTTTGTATTGTATGGTGCAGGGTTAAAATGCGATTTTATACCCTCATTTTTTTACTTTTGGCCTCTATTATGGGCTTTAATATTAACCCATTACCAAACAACAATATTTTAGACTGGTCCAAATTGAAAGTGTTTGCAGATGACAAAATAAACGTGACTGAAAATTTTAAATTTGTTTTGTGAAGGGTAGAAAACATTGTGGAAAAAGGAGAAAATGCTGGTTACCAGCATTTTCTCCTTTTCCCACAATGTTTTCTAAAGGCTTCTTTCTCAGGGGCGTCAAAAGTAGGGATTGAGTGGTAATGGATAAAGAGTAAAATTCACTTTGCTGGCAGACATCAGGTACATCCACATAAGAAGTTTAGATGACTGAGCATAAAAAGAGCAATAAAATTTATTGATACCAAAAAGTCCTTTTCTCGCAGATTTTACTGCTTATTTCAAAGGTCTTTAAGTCACATAATAGCAGCTTGTTTAAACATCTGGCTGGCCTCCTGATGAATTTTTGCATTCAACATATGTCAGAAGCAGAGTCATAGAGCTGTGACAGTGCTCAGAAGAGATAAGTTTGTTAACCCTTTACCAGATGGCAAAATTTTAGACCTATCCAAATTGAAAGCATTTACAGACAACAATTTCATAGTGGCTCACATGATGCAAATTTCCTTTGATAGGGTAGAAAACTTTGTGCGAAAAGGAGAAAATGCTGATTACCAGCATTGTTTTCAAAAGGCTTCTTCCTCAGGGTCGTCAAAAGTCGTCATTATGTGGTAAAGGGTTATAAAGAATCATTTTTACATAGAAAAAATACACAACATACTATAAGCAAAAGGGCATTATCTCCCGCTAGATGGCATTCTATAAATACTCATCTATCTAATTTGGGCATCCTGGGTACAGAACGCCACTATCCTACGCGACAACTGTTTCTTTGAATTCAAAACAAAAAAAAGTTTACCCAATAAAACGCTACCTCTTGCAATTCACTCGACTATGATCACCAGTTTAGAGAAATCTGTTGCTAAAGCAGGTCTCATTTCTCCTCAAACGTATTGATACGTAAAAGCTATTTTCAACATTGCTACTTTATAGAGCGTAATATTATTAAAGTCAGCCCGCTTTCGGGGCTACTAGTGATGCGTCATATAAGACAGTCGAATCTTCGAAGAATACGACATGCGCAGACAACGGCAAAAGGGGGCTAATTGCCGCCCCCTGATGTATTATTCCAAGCAAGTGCTCATATACGCAGAAAATTTACAAGAAGCAAACGAGTCACTGGGGTCAGCCTGGGCAAACTGCACAGGCTGACCTGGGTGGATGCTTTTTGCGAATGCAATTAACTCCTCTTGCTTGCCTCAAGGTCCTCTGTGGCTCAGCAGTAAAGTGTAGGAAGTGTGACCTGGAGGTCCCAGGTTCAAGCCTCGCTGGCTCTACTGGTATTTTTACAGGAGTGTCCTTGAGCAAGACACTTTAGAGCCTGGCCTAGTACTGGTGAAACCCAGGTAACATGAATATGTGAACTGTTGCCATGATATGACTGAAATAATGGTGAAAGTGGCGTAAAACACCATTTAAACAAACCTTTCTTGCTGGCCTCATGTACCTAAACATAATACCTCTTCTCTACGTATAATTTACCTCTTCACTATGCACCGTGTCAGCTCATTTATAAATCTCCCAAATGTAATGATTGAACTTCCTTGCTTTGATCAATGGAATTAAGTACTTAAATCACTGTTCTTCAATTGCACCTGTTGTCATGATGGATCAGAATCCAAGCTGTTTAGACGGTGCAATCTATACTATAAGTATGGTATCACAGCCGTCATCTGAACATTACAATTTTGTGAGTCTCAGTTAACCCTTTACCACACAGCGCAATTTTAGACCTATCCAATTTGAAAGCATTTGCAGAAGACTATTTCAAAGTGGCTCTAATGGTACAATTTTGCTTTGATAGGGTATAAAACTTTGTGGGAAAAGGAGAAAATGCTGGTTAGCAGCATTTTCTCCTTTTGCCACAATGTTTTAAAAAGACTTCTTCCTAAGGCGGATTAAAAGCCATCATTATGTGGTAAATAGTTAAGTCTTTACTACAAGGCATTAACCCTCTACCAAACAATCCCTGGTTTTTACTACCCTGAGAAAGAAGCCTTTTGAAAACATTATGAGAAAAGGAGAAAATGCTGGCAACCAGCATTTTCTCCTTTTCCCACAATGATTTCTACCCTGCAGGAAACAAATTTTAATTTCTGAGTGACGATTATTTTGTCGTCTGCAAGTACTTTCAATTTGGACCTATCTAAAATTTTGCCAATTGGTAAATAGTTATACCTTACACTTGTCCAAACCCAGACCATTTGCAGACAACAAATTAATTATGGATAACACTGTGCAAGTTGCCTTTGATACTGAGTGGAGAAAAAACTGTGGGAAAAGGAGGAAATGCTGGTTAACAGCAGTTTCTCCTTTTCCCACAATCTTTTCAAAAGTCTTTTATCTGAAAGTCATTTATCTCTTTACCATATAATCCCAACTTTTAACAACCCTGAGAAAGACGCCTTTTGAAAACATTGAAGGAAAAGGAGAAAATGCTGGTAACCAGCATTTTCTCCTTTTCCCACAATGTTTTCTACCCTTCCCAAGACAAATTTCAATATTTGAGCCATACTTAGGCTGTCGTCTACAAATGCTTTCAATTTGGACTGGTCTACAATTTTGTCATTTGGTAATGAGTTAAAGTTAGAACTGTGTTGTAAAGGGTAATACCAGATGAAACAGATGTGAGAGTGCAACTAGTGGATCTAATATAAAACCCCATTTTGTTTTATTTGGCGCATAATGGGTTATGGATTCTGGAGAAATATCAAAAATATAAACATAGGAAAGATTATGCATTATCTGACTGTGTCTTTTGTAAACAATTTCTCTGTTCTTGACTCTTCACAAAATGACAAAGATATTAGACTTGTCTGAAACTGAAAGCACCTGCGGATGAAAATAAGGCTTGAAGGTTGAAATTTGTTAGTAATGGGGTGGAAAAAATGAGCTATTATTGGAACTGTCAATGAAAGTGACTTAATATCCCCATCAGCGCTTTGATAGATAAAAAGTGTCAAGTTTAAGGGGAGATAATTCCTTAACCAGGGAGAGTTGACATTTGAAAATTGTGTCTTGCAAATCTTCAGTAAATGATCAATATATGTGCAAAGTTTCAATACAATTGAAGGAAAACAGGAGGAGTTCACTACACAAAATTACTAGTATTTTGCACAGACGGACGGGCAGACATCCGGACAAATGGATGGACGGACAGAGACATGGAAGGACACATGGACAGATAGGCTGATTCCAGTATACCCCCGAAAACATTCCTTTTACGGGGTTATAATGACAAACTCCTCCTGTTTTTTACCCAGTTCTTTTACAGACTCCTCACGTCATATCCTTCATCAAAGTGAAATATATCAATCTGTAGATTTTTTGAAAATTTATTTTCATTTTCTCATTTTTCCTTCTAGTGGCATGATTAGAGATGAAAGATACTGTGAGCTGACTTAGTAACTTTCGTTAAACACCATACAATCAATCAATACAATGCTTTTCACTGTTCTGCAAAGCACAGTCCAGACGTAAAGGTTGGAAACTGGCACAATACCTCATCAGAAACAAAATGTTAGATCTACTACAGAGTTAACCCTTTCCCAAATGCCAAACTTTTGGACTATACCAAACTGAAAGCATTTGCAGACGACAATTCAACTCTTGCTGAAAAGATAATTTCTATGATAGGGTAGAAAACATTGTGGGAAAAGGAGAAAATGCTGGTTACCAGCATTTTCTCCTTTTCCCACAATGTTTTCAAAAGGCTACTATTCCAGACCCGTAAAAACCCGGGACTGTTTGGGAAAGGGTTAAAGTTTTAATATTTACAATAAGCATCAAGGCCTGCCCACATAGCTCTGATGGTCAAGCGTAGGACTTGTGAACATGATGAGTCAGGTCACTTGTGAGCATAGGGCCAACTAAAATGAATAATAGTCATTGCAATGAGATGTTAAGCCGAGCCCCCATGTGATGGTGCTATTATACACCTAGCATGTAAAAGAACCCTGGCGTACCTTAGAAGGTTTTTGTCACTATCTGCACTATACCCTGTAACAATACCAACAGCCTTCAAAGGGTGTTGCCCATATGGGCAACCAGTGGTGAGGATAGATAAACCTAAATTCAATCATTAAGCTTCCATATGATTATAGGTAAATAGTTCATGAATCACATTTCTCCATTTGTAGCAATGCTTTCAAATATCGTATCAAGTTCTGTCTCATATAACAAATTACCAAACGACAAAATTTCAAAATCTACCGAAATGAAAGTGTAACGTGCAACAACCTGGTCATATCCGGGCACTAACCTAATGCACCTTGCGTAATAATAACGGAGACAAAATACACCAAACCACATCACTGTAAAAGCTAGCTCCACAGTGAGCAAGGCTGGTTTTAAGTGCTTATATATCTTAAACCCCTCTCTTTGAGAAGTCTTGACCCCAAAACCTATATACAAGTATGTATATACAGAAACACCAGGGGATTATACATGGGTAAGGCAACTCCAGTCCGGCAGTGGTCATTATCCCACCTCTGCCACCAAATGTAATGTGCAACGACCTGGTCACCCATCCAGACACTAACCTAATGCACGTTGCTTAACTATCACAGAGAGAAATACACCAAATCACATCGCTGTAAAAGCTAGCTCAAAAGCAAAGGCAGGTTTCAAGTGCTTATATATCTAACCCCTCTCCATTACAAAAGCATTTGCCAATGCTACATTACCACATAATGCCACCGTTCAACAACCTAGAGGAAAACAATTTTGAAAACATTGTAGGAAAAGGAGAAAATGCTGGTAAAATTTTGTTGTCTGTGAAAAGGTTAAAGAGTTAAGGTACCAGGAAATGCAAAAATGCTGGTGTACAGCATCTTCTCCTTATCCTACAAAGTTTTTCTATTTTATCAACAAAAATTAGCACCATTAACTCTTCACCAAACGACAAACTTTAAGACAGGTCCAAATTCAAAGCGTTTGCAGACGACAAAATAAACATGGCTAAAGAAATGAAATTTATTTTGGAAAGGGTGGAAAACATTGTGGGAAAAGGAGAAAATGCTGGTCACCAGCATTTTCTCCTTTTCCTACAATGTTTTCATAAGGCTTTGTATTCCAGGTCGTTAAAACTCGGGATTGTCTGGTAGAGAGCATCTTCGCAAGCCAAGGCTGACAATTCATTATGCTACTCTACCCTTGGTGGATCGAGCTTGATTTTTACATTCACCCGATACGCTTTTTCATTGTATGCAGCCAGCTCTAACTGCAACGAATGAAATTGATCGTAGCATTTCATCTTTTATTAAAATAGAACAGAGGGTAAACATGGAAACCCACGTGGATGCCTGCTTATCGTTTCATTTGAATAATTGTATTAGTAAGCGGTTTGTACAACAATATTTCATTGGTTTTCAGAAATATGATGTAAAGAGGGGTAATAACCACCATCCAATAGAGGGCGCATTGCAGGAATATGGAAATCGGGCTCAATCAGCCAAGGTAAGATCCACATAGTGATCGTAACCTTGGCTCGGGAAGATGGGTAGAGAGTTACAGGAGCCACATTGAAATTGTCGTCTGCAAATGCTTTCACTTTTGTCCTCTAGTAAAGGGTTAACATGGCACGAGAAAATGCCAAGACATAGGACCTGACCTTGGGGCTGAAATTATAAATCTGAGTGGCAAAAAAGAAGGCTTGAGAAGAAAAAGATGGTTCTTTGTAGATAAAAAAGCTTACTTAAGGATTCTTTATAATGATAAAAGAGTAATTATAGAACTTAGTATAGTAACCATGGAAACAAAATTGATGTGTCATTTTGCCAGGTTAATTTTTATGAGGATGATAAAGGTGACAAAGTGTTATTGAATGGCAACATAGAGAGCTGATATTACATACAAACACACAAGAACAAACTGGCATAGCTCTAATGAACAGCTCCTCATTTTATAAAATGACTCTTCTTGCCTAACCTGATGGCTCAGTTGGCTGGCTGGCTGACTGACAGACTGACTGACTGACTGGACAGACTGAGTGACTGATTGACTGAATTTCAGTCAATCAGTCACTCAGTCTGTCCAGTCAGTCAGTCTGTCAGTCAGCCAGCCATTCAGAATGACTGTGACTGAGTGACTGAGTGTCTGACTGACTGACTGATTGTGACTGACTGCAACTTACTGTAACTGACTCTGACTGACTGATTGACCGACTGACAGAGTGGCTGAGTGACTGTCTGTGACTGACTCTGTCTGACTGACTCTGACTTACTGACTGTGTATGACTGACTCTGTATGACTGACTGTGACTGACTGACTGACTGATCGATTGACTGATGTTCAGTTTTCATCAGTATTTCAGTCAGTGATATATTCAGATGGTCTGTGCACCTATCCATGCTGTCCTGAATTTCTTTTACCAGTCCTTTCCGCAACATCATTCCCTAGCAACTGGCTGCTTTCCAACATAACCATCAGCCAAACAACGATCAGCAATGAGATAGGAATTGACCCTGTTGCAATTCTCTCAATCTTATGCACTACTTTTGAGTCAATCTATCTATTCTTTATCCCTTTACCGCACAATGACGACTTTTGATGACACCTGAAGTAGAAGCCTTTTGAAAACATTGTGGGAAAAGGAGAAAATGATGGTAACTAGCATTTTCTCCTTTTCCCACAATGTTTTCTACCTTTCCCAAATCAAATTTGGATTCTTCAGTCACATCTATTTTGTCATCTGCAAATGCTTTCAATTTGGACCAGTCTATAACTCACTTGTTTGGTATAGAGTTAACATAACATAGGTTTAACCCTTTACCATGTACAATCACTACTTTTAACACCCCTGCGAAAGAAGCCTTTTGAAAACATTGTGAGAAAAAGAGGAAAATGCTGATAACCAGCATTTTCTCCTATTCCCACAATTTTTTCCTTTACCCTTCCTAAACAAAATTTCAATTTTTCAGTCACATATACTTTTTGGTGTGCAAATTCTTTCAATTTGGACCGGTCTAAAATTTTCTCATGTGGTAAAGAGTTAAACTTCTAAACATTATCACATTGTACCTTGCCTGAGTCCAGGCAGTAATATTCTTTTAATCGCTCCTTATCCAGGTATCCTTCCACTGGTTCATACAGATTTGTGCTAAAATGGTTTATCACTCCTGTTACAAATTATAACCTCATTTTTGACAAAGAAACATCCTGTTATATGCCCTGCAACACGCAAAAAGGGGCATTTGGGCATTTGCGTAAAATGGCGTTTCGGATCAGCCAGTCTGCGCTGGCTATTCCAAGAGGATCACACTTTATGTCTACATAATAGAATTTGTGCTACAGTAGACTTTTGCTAAAAAGAAAATTACATTAAAACAGAAAGTGTTGTTTCAGATTAGCGTGCGCCAGATCATACAGGCTGATCCAAAATGACACTTTGTGCAAATGTCCGAATGCCACTTTTTGCATGTTGCAGGCCATATAATGGGAAAAAAGGACTAGGATGAGACCAGGCAGGCTGCATTGTACCTTGTAAAGTCTGGTTTACACTTCAATACCTATAACTATTCGTATTTCAATTCTTAAATCTGCTAACATGGTGCACATTTCATCTAGGTATTGTCAAAATAGTTTCATAAACAATCAGGCTTAGAAAATTCAGTTGTCTATCTGCTGATGAAGGAAATTTAACTCAGCAGGTGACAGCACTTTTGCAGCCAGTGTACATTATTAGTGGTAGGGTCATGAGGAAGGGGACTTGGAAACTTGTTCACAGCTGTGGTGAAGTATGTTGCCGCGAGCCGAAAGTGAGGTGGCGACATGATTTGACACAGCCATGAACTAGTTTCCCAGTCCTTTGTCACCAAACCGTACAACAAATTTATTATATTGCAAAGTTTTACCCTTTCAAAGCATGTTAAGTGAAATTTTCTTGTATTATAATCTCACAAATCGAGTATGCTGACGAAATAGAAAATCCATTCCGAGTGCCCGAATTCAATGAAAACTGACATCACCGGAAATTGACGTCACTAAAATGTGCAGTTTGGTGCATAAACATACAGTCTGGTGATCGATTGATGCCGCCATCTCAGATAGTGTGTTGAAAGTGTAGTAATGTTTACAAAAGAGAAACTGGCTTTATGTGGTCTTTGCCAGGGAACATGATATATATGTTCCCGGCATGTTAACCAATCAGATCACGAGAAATTTCTTTGCTGTATTATAATAACTTTTTACCAAATGACAAAATTTTAGACTCAAAAATTGAAATTCTATGTGGGTAGAAAACATTGTGGGAAAAAGAGAAAATGCTGGTTTCCAGCACTTTCTCCTTTTCCAACAATGTTTTCAAAATGTTCCTTTCTCAGAGCTGTGAAAACCCACGCTTATTTGGTAAAGAGTTAAGAGCAGCATTTTCTCCTTTTCCCACAATGTTTTTCAAAGACATTTTCCCCCCAGTTGTTAAGACTCTAGACTATTTGGTGCAGGTTATCCTTAATTTTACTAAATAAAACCTAGTTTTAGGGGCTCTTGAGAATAAGACCCTTAACTCATTACCAAAGAACAATATTTTAGGCTTGTCCAAATTGAAAGCATTTGCAGATGACAAAATAAAAGCGAATGAAAATTTAAAATTTTGTTTTGTGAAGACTAGAAAACTTTGTGGGAAAAGGAGAAAATGCTGGTTACCAGCATTTTATCCTTTTCCCACAATGTTTCCTCAAGGCTTCTTTCTCAGGGTCGTCAAAAGTAGAGATTGTGTGGTAATGTGTTAAAAACATGGTGAAAAAGGGAGTAAATTCAACAAGCATTTTTTGGCACACCATTATTTTCTGCAAGTGATAAAGACAAGGGCCTTTGTGCAAGCCACTTTTGATCTTTTGTCTGCAAAATTTTAATACTTTGAATTTGGATAAGTCTGTTATTAACTTATTGCATTGCTTAGCAACAATCATCAACAACCAAATAAAGATGAACAGACTTACCTGAGGGATGTATCATCCAACTAATGGTGAATAATGAGACAAAGTCCAAAGTTTTAATATACATCATAGTAACTTTTTTTTTTCTCCTTTTTTGGTCCCCAAAGAATCACATTCCTACGTAATTGCACTCTGTAATAGTACACTTTATGTTACATATTTATACCATTGTTTATTATGTCATTTGATCACATTCTATTGGTTTTTTCCAACCCAAAATTCCACAAAAATCTAACAATATCTTATTTTATGTTTCTGGTGTTTATCAAAATAGATTATCCAATCAAAAATCTCTGCTGTGAAGTTAACTGCATGCTCCCTCATTCCCTAATGTCGTATTGTCGAGCAATGTCAATAAATTCAAGCGCTGTTTCTGCTGTTTAATCATAAAAATCTCATCTAGCAACAGCACTGTTTTTCGTGACAAGTTGAAATTTTATGAGACAAATTATTCTTTTCAAACCAAAGCCAACTGTATTTTAAGATAACAGCGGATTATCATCCAATGAAATCTATGGATATTGAATCACTCCCCCTGGCTTTAACCATTTCATCCTGAAATAAATTTGATTAAAAAGACTCTTTACCACACAAATAAATATTAGACTTGTCTAGGCTGATACCATTTTTTCATGAAACATTAATGTAAATGAAATGATAAGTTTTGTCTGTGACAAAGTAGAAAACATTGTTGGAAAAGAAGAAAATGCTGGTAACCAGCATTTTCTTCTTTTCCTACAATGTTTTCAAAAAGCCTTTTTCCTCAGGGTTATTAAATTTTCATATTGTTTGGTAAAGGCTTAAAACTTGAACTGCAAAATAAATGTCAAAAACATTTTCATCATGTAAGAAAAGCTGAAAACAAGAGCACTGCACAGGTGCCAACATTCAGCTGCATTTAAGTGCTTGATTTTTAAGTGAAAATTTTTACTCTTTAACACATAATGCCGACTTTTAACAACCCTGAAAAACAAAGCTTTTGAAAACATTTTAGATCAAAGCGTTGAGAATGCTGAAGTGGTAATTTGTCAAGTAAACCATTGTGTGGAATTTATAATTTGAAAGAAAAAGAGAAAAAAAAAAAAATTCAAAAATTGGCTTGAAAATCAAACAACAAAGAAAATGAATATGTTTTAGTTTTGGTCAAAGGAAAGGGGCTTATGATAAAGTTAGGATTGTGATCTCCCTTTCATCATTAGAAGGAGTCAGGAGTAATGTACCTTGACAATAGGATGCATGATGAATAGAAAGAGAAACAATGTAAATATATCAAATACCATTAAGTTTGTACCTGAAAACTATAATTTTGAAATATCTTTGGCTGTTAACATTTGATTCCAAACATTACAATCAATTATTTTGATCTATAAATATTCATGCTCATTCAAATGAAATAGGTTGCAATTATGGGATGAATAAAGCATGGGACAAACTGGTTTTGGAACAAAAAAGCCCAGGACCAAGCGATCGGTTGACATATTTTGTATCATTGCATCAAAAGAAGACCACAAGCAAGTGAAACCATTTTCAAAATTAAGTAAATCCAAGATGGATGGCCTTACCCATTGTATTTTAACATACCATTTTCAATCACATATCTGAATGCTACCAAAAAAATCATTTGCGATAGAAATTTTGAGTATATTTGGGTTTATTTCTTTTGGCTTTGTACAAAATAATATACAAAGTCGTGGTCTTCAAAATTCAATATTGAACTCATAGTGGTATTGTCCTTGACAAATACCACAAAAAGGAGAAAGTGCTGATAACCAGTATTTTCACCTTTTCCCAAAATGTTTTCTACCCTTCCCACATCAAATTTCAATTTTGAATCACATTTATTTTGTCGTCTGCAAATGCTTCCAATTCGGAACAATCCAAAATTTTGGCATTTGGTAAAGAGTTAACGTCACACAAGGGGCATAATTGTGGCAAAAGTACATCAATATTTAAACATGTCTTTGTTATAAAGGTTCTCCTTGTGACAGTAAAATATTGTCCAAGATTGAAGTGAACCAGTCATAACACAGATATTGTAAAATTCAAAAAAATTGTATGATGATGACCACATAGATGCAGATGATATTTTATGCAGACTATGATGCAGGTGATGATGCGCACCCCAGGCCTATGACAACAACTAGTTGTTTTCTTAACCCTTTACCAAACAATCCCTGGTTTTTACGACCCTGATATAGAAGCCTTTAGAAAACATTGTGGGAAAAGGAGATAATGCTGGTAACCAGCATTTTCTCCTTTTCCCACAATGTTTTCCACCAAGCTAGAAACAGATTTCAATTTTTTAATTGCGTTTATTTTTTCTTCTGCAAATGCTTTGGATTTTGACAAGTCTAAAATTTTGTCGTTTGGTAAAGGGTTAAAAAAAAACCCATTTAGACTATTATTTAGACTTATAGATAACTGCAATTTTGTGTTTGCTTCTTGTCTCAAGTGGACAGTGTAGATCAAAGATCAGACTGCACATTTAGTCTAGTCTGATCTTGATCTACACTGGCTGCAAAGGCAACTATTGTTATGAAAGATTCTTGAAGAGTTAAAATATGGAATTGTTTTGTAATAATGTATCACATTCCATACTAATTCAGTCTGATATATTTTGTCTTAACCCTTTACTCCATAGATACTCATTTCTACGCATTGCTTGTTGGAGCCTTTAGAAAACATTGTGGCAAAAGGTGAAATTGCTCGTGACGAGCAATTTCACCTTTTGCCACAATGTTTCTACACCATCAAAAGGTGTCATTATAATACACATAAGAAATGGCTTCATCCTTGCTGTTATTTAGGGTCAATTAGAGATGACATAGAAATGCCTCACTGGGTAGAGGGTTAAATGGCACAAAATGTTGCCTCCAGCATAATTATATGATATTAAAAAATATATAAAGTTCTTTCATTGTTTTCTCGGATATAGTCCTCCAGTTGGGTTAATACTTCATCTCATAATGAAACAGTTTAAGAGTAATTTCACGCGTTTCGATGAGAATAGCGTGAAATATTTGTCTTCACGTAACATATAGCACAGGGTTATTTGTAAGCGTTGGGGTACGAGAAGCACGGGATTTGTTTGCATGTTTGCTATATATATCTGTGTAAAGGGCGGGAAGAGTTCATTCTACCAGACAACAGCAGCTAGTTCACATCTTGTTTTTTCAGTATTTGTTTTTACTGGCTGTGCTATATGAATGAGGTCAGATATTCAAAATCTGTCGTTGACAAATGGACACAGGTTTCCAGAGTTCTTTTCCATAGAATGGGTTTTTATCTCTGGTTGTTCCTGGTCGAGACAGATTTATACGATTCATACATTTCATTTTTGTTATTAGAAAGTTCTCCTGTATCCCAAAATCAAGTTCCAAACGGTCAAGGCTGCTATGTTGTTTTGCTATGTTGTTTTGCTATGTTGTTCTAGCTATGTTTCATTGGCAAATTCGCTCGTGTACATGTACATGTATGTATAACGCTATCGAACTCATTAAAGACTCACCGTCTGGTATTTGCATATGGATGTTTGTTATGTTATATAGAAGTTAAGAGAAGACGAAACCTGGATAGAAGCCTTTGGTCAGTTTTGTGGAAAGAAGAAGAAAACAATGGCAGCTCCTTTTCCCACTACAATTTTTCCCGAAAATCAGTGACATTGTATGAGATTGCATCATTGGGCCATGTTTGAATTTTCTTCCGTAAATGCTTTCTATTTGAGCAAGTCTACACTGTTTTCATTTGGTAAAGATGGAATCATGAGTAACAGTTACAGGCGAAGCCCATAACAAACGGTCTATTTTGCGGTTCTAGGACCATTTGCCCTATTTCATAGTTATGCGTCTACAAAAGAAGCATGCTTTTTCCTTTGACACCTCTCTAAATTAGTTTTGGCAAAGCCGAAATTCGAACACAAAATCGTTTGGTTTCAAGATCCAGAATTTAGGTAGTCATTCAAATACGTTTGTTCCACAAGTCATTTATGTATCTGTTACTGAGGCTTTGACTTTTTCCTATACATGTACATGTATATATATGTGTGGGTGGGGGGGGACATTATATAGCTGAATGCTACTACTGAGACAAGTATCCTTGCTGCCAATTTCAGGACAGTTAAAACATGCCAAATTACAAAATTTTATGTCACTTACCCAAAAATTTGTGTCCCTATAGGCTTTGTCTTAGTAAAGACACATTTACCTTGATTTCTTTTGATATCTAGATATATATATTGTGATCCTGGACCAGAGCCAAAAGCCAACATCACATTCAGGGTCAAATATTGATACCAGACCCTGTCCAAGCCATCACTTAACCCATGCAAGTGACCCATTGAGCTCCAGACATTATTACATGGTCCTTATTTCAGTGCTTGTAATGCATCATATAATAGGGGTTTTCTCAAAGGCATTTTTAATGTCTATATACTAGGATCATAGGGTGTCTGCGGTTATAAGGTAAGAGTGTCGGCCTTGTAACCAAAAGGTCCCGAGTTCGAGACTTGGGAGCGTGTGTTAGGGATTTTTCATCAGCCCACACATTTGGCATGAGAACTGGACAGGTGTAGTTTCCAGGAAGCAGAATCAAGAGAGATAAGTATAAGTTGTAAGGACTTGTTTCTCAATCGATGTAAAATAAATATGTTTAAACTAATGTCTATATATTTTGTGCCTTAAATTGTTTGAGATTTGGAATTAAAATCTGATAGTGTCACATGAAAAACTGTCCATCTGCTTGATCCAGTCTCCCATTACTAAACAAATAAAAATGCCCTGTACTCTTGTATTGGATGAGGATATTATTTTGGTGATGCTCATATATATAATTATATTTTGCTTTACCAATTCTAACTGAACTTATTTGAATTGGTTATTAGCCACAAATAAAAGATAGACAAATTCAAATAAAATATCTTTTTATCTATAAATAGTATCATAAAAAATATTTCCAAAACCTATCAGAGACATTTCTTTTTAATTGTTTTAAAGCTATTTCTAATCACAGTTCCAACTGAATTTTCAGATGCAGCAAATTGTCAATTACCAGTACATTTGAATGTCTCATTCAAACAAGATTCTACACCCACTCAAAATCATCCACTGAACAGAATGTTTTCACCTTAACCCTTTACTCCATAGATGCTCATTTCTACGCATTGGAAAACATGGTGGCAAAAGGTGAAATTGCTCATGATGAGCAATTTCACCTTTTGTCACAATGTTTTCTATGCTATCAAAAGGTGTCATATACACATAAGAAACGGCTTCATCCTTGCTGTTATTTATAGTCAATTAGTGATACCTTAGAAATGCCTTATGGGGTAAAGGGTTAAAAAGATTGTAAACTTTATTCTCAGTTATTTTTTTCTTGACTCTTAACCCTTTAGCACACAATGACGACTTCAAACCATCCTGAAGGAGAAAGCTTTGAAAACATTGTGGGGAAAAAGAGAAAATGTTGGTAACCAGTATTTTCTCCTTTTCCCACAATGCTTTCAACCCTGCTGGAAACAATTTTCAATTTTTGAGTTACGTTTATTTTGTAGTCTGCAAAATTAATGATTTCAATTTGGACGAATATAGAATTTTGTTGTTTGGTAAAGGGTTTTGCTTCTAAATAAATTATACAAGAAATTTCCATACAATAGCTAAAAAACATAATTTATGGGTTTATAAGTTTTGCTCTTTGGAGAGATCTT
This sequence comes from Tridacna crocea, assembly GCA_943736015.1. Taxonomy (NCBI): domain Eukaryota; kingdom Metazoa; phylum Mollusca; class Bivalvia; order Cardiida; family Cardiidae; genus Tridacna; species Tridacna crocea. The sequence goes on along the minus strand of OX031072.1, from coordinate 3,245,813 downwards.
GTCAGACAGTGTCTAGATCCAAGATCAGATTGCACAGTCTGTGCAGTCTTATCTTGATCTACACTGCAAAAGCCAACAATCTCAAAGATGCTAAAATGATGGATTTTGTTGTTGTAAAGATAGAAAACATTATGGGAAAAGGACAAAAAATGCTGGGTACTCATATTGTTTTCAAAAGGCTTCTTTCTGGACATTGTTAACCCTTTTCCAAATAATCCATGGTTTTTACGGGTCTGGATTAGTAGCCTTTTGAAAACATTATGGGAAAAGGAGAAAATGCTGGTAACCAGCATTTTCTCCTTTTTCCACAATGTTTTCTACCCTATTATAGACAGAAATCATCATTTCAGCAAGAGTTGAATTGTCGTCTGCAAATGCTTTCAATTTGGTCTAGTTCAAAAGTTTGTCGTTTGGGAAAGGGTTAAATGGCAGGATTTGAGGTGAAGTCTTATATTCCCTACAAACAAAAATTTCTGGAAAATAGTAAAACATCTTATTACTGCAATTCAAATATTTTTTTCTTTTTGCCAGCAAGTCCTTACCACATCACAGCCTGAATCAAAGATCAGTTTGCATGCTCGGTGCACTTTAATCTTAATCTAGCCTAAGTCTACAAAATCAGTTAATGAGTTCACAAAATAACAGTTGCCACACATCATGTCAAATGCAGTCTACTCCATGTTTCACTGCGTCATTTTCATTTTCTAATATCCCTCTCTCTCCTGTGGTTTATCACTTATAACATTTTCATCAATCCAGTGTAGTTTGTATTGCTTTATATGAAACAGCACACACTTATATATTAAAGCAAAACCCAGAGAGAACAATTTATTGAATTTTTTTTGTGGAATTCAATAGTGTTTATCTATGGTATGAAATAACTTTTGCTTATCTCAGTTCTGTGAAATAATGAGAGGAGAGTCGAGACATGTAGGTGGCTGATAAGCGATTTTTGGGATCTGAATTCAAGTCTTTTTGGGCGAAGATGAATGTCCTAGCTTTTGACCTACATTTTGGTACTGATAACAAATGAATAAATAGACATTTGTGATTGGTCAAAAATATAGACATGGCCATTCCAGAGCTCCAGATAAAGGGAGTTATTTTGATTTTAACTTGAAAATATAAATTATTCTCCTCTAAAACCTATGTTGTGGGTACTCATTAGAATTGCCTCGATGAGACAATTCTAATGAGTACCAACAACATAGGGTTTGAAAGAGAAACAATGGATTTAGAGTATCATCACTCTCTCTTATCTGGGGCTCTGAGTTATTCTAATGGCCTGTGCCTACTTGTTTAAATATTTATCGTATCTTTTTTAACTCATTACCAAACAACAAAAAATTTAGACATGTCCAAATCGAAAGCATTTGCAGACAACAAAATAAAAGTGACTAAAAATTTGAAATATGTTTTATGAAGGGTAGAAAACATTGTCGGAAAAGGAGAAAATGCTGGTAACCAGCATTTTCTCCTTTTCCCACAATGTTTTCTAAAGGCTCAGGGTTGTCAAAAGTAGGGATTGTGTAGTAATGGGTTAAAGACATTTCTTGTTTAAAATGCTTTGCCACAAAATACTGACTTTTAATGACCTAACTGAAGACGGCTTTTGAAAACATTGAAGGAAATAGAGAAAATGCTGAATACCAACATTTTCTCCCTCTTTTTAGTTCTTTAATAAAAGTTGTGATTCTATAAGAAATGGCTAAAGATTGATAAATACTACAAAATGAACTTTTCCCTGTAAACATAACAACACTGGACCACCATATGCAGTGAAAAGAGGCACAATTTGCCAATGGAATGACAACTTGTTCGCTTTGCAATTGATGTCTTTGTCTATTTTAATGAGATAAGTCGTGAAGCTATGTAGCAATTGTGAAATTCAAGCATGAAATACATGGATAAAAATACTTATTGAAGCTACATTGCCCTCGAAGGAAAAATACATGTACTACTGAAAAATCTTTATCTTAGTCTTTTTTCCTTAGTGCCGTTTTGTAAGTGTGTGGTAAAAAAACCATAGGTAAAAATGCAATAGGTAAAAATGCCATAGGTAAAAAAGACAGAATTAATTTAATCAAAACGGTAAAACGCCATAGGTAATTAGGCCAGGGGTAAAAAAGCCAGAGCTAATATATATATATACTGAATGATATACTTAATTAGCTCTGGCTCTTTTACCTATGGCCTTATTACCTATGGCTTTTTTACTGTTTTACTTCTGGCTTTTTTACCTATGGCCTTTTTACCTATGGCCTTTTTACCTCTAGCTTTTTTACCTCTGGCTTTTTTACCTAGATTCCATTTTGTCTGTATTTTTCTTACATAAACCCTTTACCCAACAGTCCCTGGTTTTTACAGCCCAGAGGATTTTAAAAGCACTCTGAAAACATTGCGGGAAAAAGAGAAAATGCTGGTGCTAACCAGCATTTTCTCTTTTTTCCTACAATGTTTTCTACCCTTTCCAAGACAATTTTCAGTTTTTGAGTTGCAGTACTTCTATCTTCTTCAATTGCTTTAAATTTGGATGAGTCCAAAATTTTGTCATCTGTTAAAGAGTTAATTTTGCTCTTGCAGTTCACAGATGGTGTGCTTAGTTATCATCTAATTTATTCCAGTGTTGCATCTTTTTTGAAGTTTGGTAAGATTGTAATAAATCTAAATAACCCACTTTAAACCATAATTCATTTTCATTATTCACTCTCTTCACAAAGGGTTTTCTAAGCCACTTACCATAAGTATCCTTCAGCCCTTTGCCTCCACCCAAAACACTTCTTGAACAAAACAATCTTCTGAAAAAAAAAGGAAATATTTCAAAGCATTGTATAGCCTCAAAAATCATGTCCATCTTCGCTAGTCAAGGTTACGATCACTACGTGGATCTTACCTTGGCTGATTGAGCCCTATTTCAAGATTCCTGCGATGCGCCCTCTATTGGATGCTGGTTATTACCACCCTTTACATCATATTTCCAAAAACCAATGAAATATCATTTAACAAACCGCTTACGAATATGCTTGAAGCGATAACCAGACATCCATGTAGGTAAATTCCATATTTACCTTCTATTCGAAAGGTAAAGACCTTGTTCTATTTTTATCAAAAATGAAATGCTACAAGCGATTTCATTCGTTGCAGTTAGAGCTGGCTGCATCCAATAAAAAAGCGTATCGGGAGAATGTTAAATTCAAGCGTGATTAGCCAAGGACAGAGTAGCGTAGTGAATCGTCAGCCTTGGCTAATGCGAAGATGGCAAAGAGTGTGCCAACAGTTTTAACTCATTACCAAACAACAATATTTTAGACTTGTCCAAATTGAAAGCATTTGCAGATGACAATATAAAAGTGACTGAAAATTTGAAATTTGTTTTGTGAAGGGTAGAAAACATAGTGGGAAAAGCAGAAAATGCTGGTTACCAGCATTTTCTCCTTTTCCCACAATGTTTTCAGAAGGTTTCTTCCTAAGCATTACTAGGGATTGTTTGGTAAAGGGTTAATCATATGATTTTTCTGTTTATGGCGCTTTTTTTTTTCTACCCGGTTTGAAACAAATTTAAATTTTGAGTTCCATTTATTCTGTTGTCTGCAAGTACTTTCAATTTGGATTGACCAAATGTCGTGTTGGTAAAAAGTTAATTTGCAATCTGCAAAATCATGATACTTTCAATATGAACAAGTCCATTTTTGTCATTAGGTGAAGATTTAAACATGAGAGAGCGTTATAGATATTAACCGTATATACCGCGTAGGAATACGCAACTGCCGGATAAAGCTAAGTTCATTAGGTTACGCCTTTACTAGGTCAGTGTTAATGACCAAAACGGGATAAAAAACACACACTCGTCAGTTATTACAGGATTGTAATACCCTTGCAATTCCATGGCGTTTTGCAGATGAAAGCTTTGAGGAAAGGAAAGCATTCACACCGTGTGATAAACAGTCTCTGTATATACTTGGGAAACTAGTTGTTTTGGCGGACTCAGCGATATAGAGTGGACACACCGTCCAACATTTTTGTCTGAATAGGCAGCTTACGATCCCTATAGGCAAGGGAATCCCTTGAGAGGGATTCCCTGGCCTAAAAATGCAAGATTTAGTACCATGTCAACAAAGGTTATAACCCTTTACCAAACAATCCCGGGTTTTCACAGCCCTGAGAAAGACTACCCTTCAGAAAACATTATGGGAAAAGGAGAAAATGCTGATAATCAGCATTTTCTCCTTTTCCCACAATGTTTTCGACCCTTCCCAATACAAATTTTAATTTTTGAGTCACATTAATTTTGTCATCTGCAGATGCTTCCAGTTTGGACAAGTCTAGAATTATATTGTTTAGTAAAGAGTTAAAATATTTCCCAACAACATGATAAAGGTGAAAATCAAGATAACTTCATTTCCATTCTGAAATTATCAACAAAACACTACGACAAAAAAACATCTGATCCATAAATTTTGCTGAATCGGCACAATTCAGATATCTCCAGGAAAACTGAAAAACAATACTTTCCTGAAATAACAATAAAATGCAGGCTATTTTCAAAATTGCGGAGGAGCACCTGTTTTTCAGAAGTGGTTCAACCATTTTCCCCATACTGAATTATTTTGCCACTCAAAAATCAACTACCAATCATTCTCTTCTGAGTGACAAAACTTAAATTAACTCTTTATCAAACGGCAAAATTCTAGACTGGTCCAAATTGAAAGCATCTGCAGACAACAAAATAAAAGTGACTGAAAATTTGAAATTTGTTTTGGGAAGGGAAGAAAACGTTGTGGGGAAAGGAGAAAATGCAAATTAACAGCATTTTCTCCTTTTCATACAATGTTTTCAGAAGGCTTCTTTCTCAGGGTCATTAAAACTTGTGTGTTAAAGAGTTAGACAGTCCACTTGGCTCTATTTGTAGGATATATTTCAGAAAGGTTCAAAAATACATTTTTCTTCTTTTTGGAGGGTCTTTTTTAAAAGACATACTTTCCAGAGTCATCCATACTAAAAGGGATTGTGTGGTAATGTGGTAATTGTGTGGCATGTGGTAATTATGTGGTCCAGTGGTGAGCATGTTGGACTCATGACCTGGTGGTTGTGAGTTAAATACCCGGTTGAAGCGAACTTTCTTTCCGATGTATTTTCGCCTCTCACTTGCGCTGAAGCATGTGGGAAAAGTGTTCGGTGGCTTTGGAAATGAAGTTGTGTTAGTACTGTTGTGAGAAAGCCAGGAAACACATGAGCGTCACCGACCGCCATGATATGACCTACCTGTTATAGTGGCGTTAAACACAAGTACAACAAGGTAATGGGAAAGAAAAAACAACACAATTCTGATTTTCATGGACCTAGCATTGAGGAAAGAAGAATGTAAGCATTGAGAGAAAATGAGAATTTCAATGATGTTAACTTGCATTTTCTCCTTTTTCCCACCTTGTTTTTAACCTTTGCACAGACATATAAATGTACTTGAGCTGTTATACATGTACCTTTACCAAACAATTCCTAGTTTTATGACCCAGAAAAAGAAGCCTTCTGAAAACATTGTAGGAAAAGGAGAAAATGCTGGTAACCAACATTTTCTTCTTTTCCTACAATTACTTGTGGTCTTTTGACTCTTTATCACACACAGACTACTTTTAACAACACTGAGGGAGAAAGCTTATAAAAACATTGTAGGAAAAGGAAAAAATCTGGCAACCAACAATTTCTCCTTTTCCCACAATGTTTTCTATCCTATCACAGGCAAATTTAACTTTTGAGCTACATTTAAATTGTCATCTGCAAATCCGTTCATTTTGGACAAGTCTGTACTTTACTCATGTGGTCGAGTTTAACTGACAAGTTTCAATTTTTGAGTATGTTACCTTTATATTGTAATCTGCAGTTGCTTTCGATTTGGACAGGTCTAAAGTTTAGTTGTTTGATTAACCCTTTACCAAACAACAAAATGTTTGACTGGTCCAAATTGAAAGCACTTGCAAAGGACAAAATACATGTAACTCAAAAATTAAAATTTGCTTCCAGCAGGGTAGAAAACATTGTGGGAAAAGGAGAAAATGCTGGTTATCAGCATTTTCTCCTTTTCCCACAATGTTTTCAAAAGGCTCGTATCTCAGGGTCGTAAAAAACAGGGATTGTTTGGTAAAGGGTTAAGTGTTAAATAATGTCATCTTCCGATGCTTTAACTCTTTACCAAACAACAAAATTTTAGACTGATCCAAATTGATTCCTCTGCGACACAGAAAATAACTTTTGAAACAATGTTTTATGATTGATTGATTGATTATATCATGTTTAACACCATTTTCAAAATTTTTTCAGTTGTATCCCAGCAACCAGTGCACTAATCTATGCTTTCTAGAGTTTCTTTTGCCAGTAATATGCACAATTTACTTTCAAAGCCATTGGCTGCTTTCCCATTTTAACTTCTCCAAAAGGAAGAGGGATGAAATTAACTGAGCCAGGGATCATGACCGCGACCCCTTGTTCTTTTTAAGTCCTGCACACTACCACTAAGCCACTGAACCTCTGTGAAATAATGTTTTAACATAAGTTGTTAAGATTAAGATTTGTTTTTTATTCTTAACCCTTTACTCCATAGATACTCATTTCTACGCATTGCTTGTAGGAGCCTTTGGAAAACATTGTGGTGAAATTGCTGGTGACGAGCAATTTCACCTTTTGTCACAGTGTTTTCTACACTATCAAAAGGTGTCATATACACATAAGAAACTGCTTCATCCTTGCTGTTATTTAGGGTCAAAATAGAGATACAATAGAAATGCCTTATTTATGTGGTAAAGGGTTAAATAGAAGACTGATCACACCGTAACATGCCGCTGTGGATCTTTTTTTTTAAGATAGTCTATAAATTGTTCCAAGGCTCCAGATAGAGGGAGTGAATTTGATTTCAAAATTGAAAATATCAATAATTCTCCGCTAAACCCTATGTTGTGGGTACTCATTGTGTGGTAATGGGTTAAATGAATAGTTATAATGTGATGTCCACATTCAGTTTCAAACAATACGACAATCATGGGCAAAGTTTGACAAAATCAGTCTAACCTTTACAAAAGGACTAAATTTGAAACTTAAGTCCAAATTGAAAGTATGTGTACCAGCAGATGTCATATCAATAATGGCTTGAATACAGGAACTTTACTTTGAAAGGATAGAAAAAAAATGTGGGAAAAGGAAAAAATCCTGGTGTAACCAGCATTTTCTCCTCCCACAATGATTTTAACCCATTACCAAAAAACAGTAATTTAGGTTGTCCAAGTCCAAAGCACTTGCAGACGACAAAATAAAAGTGACTGAAAATTTAAAATCTGTTTTGTGAAGGGTAGAAAACATTGTGGGAAAAGGAGAAAATGCTGGTTACCAGCATTTTCTCCTTTTCCCACAATGTTTTCCAAAGGCTTCTTTCTAAAGGGGCGTCAAAAGTAGGGACTGTGTGGTAATGGGTTTAAAGGTGTCTTCCTATGGGTTGCAAGAGGGTTACCTAAACATATTCATATTATCATCATCATATTATATATCTGTGCAATGCTACTAGCTTAATCAAGAATAAAGACAAAAGGAAATAGACAAGCAACCAATCTTCAAATTAATCATCATTTTCCACAATTTTTATCATAGCGTGTTTTATCGCATGCAAAATCCTCTTTCGAATAAAACCGTCATTTATCACCCTTTTTATGATCTCTTGAATGTGCATTATCTCGGTATAAACAGGAGTATAACATGCAGATGTCAAACCTTGACTGCATTTTCTTTTTTAGTTCAGTATAAATATATTTATTTTACATAAATTGAGAAATAAGTCCTTACACTTATACTAATCTCTCTTGATTCTGCTTCCTAGGAACTACACCAGTACGCACGCCAAATGCAATGGGCCAATGAGAAATCCCAGAGTTTACACCGGCACCCAAGTATTGAACTCAGGACCTTATGGTTACAAGGCCATAACAACCATGGACACCTGTGACTTTCTTCTTTGGTAAAAGACATCACTATGAGGGCCTAACTATTTTGCAAATGGTTATGCGGGCAAGCACCCAGCACCCAGTGGCTTAAGAAGATCACGGTGCAAAATGCTGGGTAAAGAAACTCCAGGATAACATAGATAGGTACACTGGCTGCTGTGATTTATGGATGAATAAACTGAATTAAGTTGAATTGGTACTAAACACCATTCAAAGAAACAAAAAAATTCTCAGATTCATTTAACTGTTTACCAAACAACCCTGAGATAAAAGCCTTTTGAAAACATAGTAGGAAAAGGAGAAAATGCTGGTAACCAGCATTTTCTCCCTTTTCCACAATGTTTTCTACCCTATCGGAAACAAATTTCAATTTTTTAGTTATGTATATTTTGTCGTCTGCAAGTAGTCGCCTGAAAGTAGTTGCCCACGGCAATTTCAATCTGGATAAAATGCTGCAATTATTCTTTGATAGAGTAGAAATATTGTGGGAAAAGGAGAAAATGGTGGTTACCAGTATATTCTACCTGTCCCACAATTTTTTCATAAGGCTTCTTTCTTTGGGGCATCAAAACTCGTTGCTGTGTGATAAAGAGTTAAAATACAGGATCGCGTAACCATTCAAAGTGTTCCTGGAACACAGACAATTCAAATATTCAAACATAAATTATCCATCAGCAACAATTTTTTGGACAGCTGTCACCTACATCAGCATAAAAATATTTGATGTCACAACCTAAAGGCTATTATGAAACTAAACTCTATAGTAAACCATGTCAAAAAGGAAAAAAAATAACTCTTTACCACACAACAAAATTACAGCCTGGTCCAAATTGCAAATTGAAAGCATAGGCAGACAACCAAATGAATGTGACTTAAAGAAACTGAAATTCTTTTCAGGAAGGGTAGAAAACCTTGTGGGAAAAGGAGAAAATGCTGGTAACCAGCATTTTCTCCTTTTCCTACAATGTTTTCAAAAGGCTTCCTTCTCAGGATCATCAAAGTCTGGATTGTGTGGTAAAGAGTTAAAAATTCTCTTATAATAATTAATAAATGATTAGACAGAATGAGCATCATAATCGGAAAAAGAGCACTTGGTTGTGAGCTCTTTACAACACCAAAATTGTAGACATGTCCAAATTGAAAGCAATTTGCACAGTCATGACAATTAAAATCAATGTGACTCCAAAATTGAAATTTTTGGATTAATTCTAGATTACAAGACTTCATATTGTGGTTATAGTATAATTACTTTGTTCATATTACCAGCGGCTGCTCATGGCAGAATCAGTTCATCTGTCAGTTCCAGCAATGTTTCAAACCCATTACCAAACGACAATATTTAAGACTGGCTGAAATTGAAAGCATTTGAAGACGACAAAATAAAATGACTGAAAATTTGAAATTTGTTTTGTGAGGGGTAGAAAACATTGTGGGAAAAGGAGAAAATGCTGGTTACCAGCATTTTCTCCTTTTCCCACAATGTTTTCTAAAGGCTTCTTTCTCAGGGTCGTCATAAGTAGGGATTGTGTGGTAATGGGGGGGGTAAGTATCCGTTTCTTGCATGGAGGAAACATGCACCTCTTTACCCGGACATAGTACCATATTTTGGTGTGCGGTAAAAATGTCAGAGGTAAAAATGCCATAGGTAAAAATGTCATAGGTAAAAATGTCATAGGTGAAAATGTCAGAGTCAAACTGGTAAATATGCCATAGGTAAAAATGTCATAGGTAAAAATGTCAGAGATACTAAGTACATGATATGGAAAAAGGTGTGGCTCTGGCCTCTCACCAGATCTATTGAAGTAAAGCCATTCTTTGTAGATTTGATAATATGCCAGTTGTCCTTTACATTCATTTATAATATATTTATTTACCTTCATTGTATCCATGCTATACTGTGAAATAATTTTCTGTTTCATTCAGCAATGATACCATTACATGTTAATGCTGATTTAACCCTTTACCAAACAACCCCTGGTTTTAACGACCCTGAGATAGGAGCCTAAAAAAAACATTGTGGGAAAAAGAGAAAATGCTGGTAACCAGCATTGTCTCCTTTTCCCGCACTGTTTCTGCCCTGCTGGAAACAAATTTCAGTTTTTGAGTTAATTGCAAACCTTGGTAAAAACATTTGTAAAAAAGCATCTTTGACAATAGCATGTGATCTTAGTTCTTCTGTTAGTCCATATACCAATCTTGATTTTGACTGACTGCTATCTCAGATGATTCAGAGGCCAGAAATAAGTGAACCCTGACAAGATTTCGAACTTGCAAAGCTTTGACCAACTGAGCTAACCACATATATTTATACTATGATAAATACATCTGACATTTTTACCTCTGACATTTTTACCTATGGCATATTTACCACTTTGACTCTGACATTTTTACCTATGATATTTTTACCTATGACATTCTTTCCTATGGCATTTTTACCTCTGACATTTTTACCTACATTCCCATATTTTAGCTACCCTGAGGAAAAAAGCTTTTGTGAAAAAAGTGCAGGATTTGTGGAAAATTTTGTTTAGAAGTAATCAAAGCACCCATTTATTGCTGGTCACATAAATCTGAGCAAAGGCTTCTGTAACTAGTTTTTGTACTTTATGGAAATGAAGACTGTCATCTCTAACCCTTTACCACAAAGTTTTATGGACCCAGAGAAATCTTTTGAAAACATTATACAGGGTGTCACAAAAAAAAAAAACCCGTCATCACCAAAAATCGAATAACTTCCATAATTTTATTTAGATTGACACAAAACTTCAGCTACATTAGGTCAAGCCTGTGTAGCAGACATCTCCAAAGTTTCAAGTCTGTAATTGTTTACTAAGTAAGTGCGCCCAATATGACCTAAGTTGTCGACGGGCCATAAAACACTATTCATTCATTCATTCATTCAAGTCTGTACTACAAAAACTCTTTGTTTCACTGGCACTCAAAAAATGTGCTCCAAATGAGCTCTCCAGCACTGCAGGCACATTTGGATCCGGCGGGCAAAGTTCTCGATGACGCTCCCTCATTTCTACATTTCCTACAATTTTTTCTTCACTCCAAGATACACTCTCCATCAGTACTGCTGAATCTTAATTAAGTTTAGTTTAACCCATTACCACACAATCCCTACTTCTGATGCCCCTGAGAAAAAAGCCTTTTGAAAACATTGTGGGAAAAGGAGAAAATGCTGGTAACCAGCATTTTCTTCTTTTCCCACAGTGTTTTCTACCCTTTCCAGAACAAATTTCAAATTTTCAGTCACCTTTATTTTGCCCTCTGCAAATGCTTTCAATTTGAACCAGTCTAAAATTTTCTCGTGTGGTAAAGAGTTATACATATGATTGTGGCCAATTACGCAAAAAGAAAGAGACCTTCTGGGAACTGTGCTAACTGTGCATGCTGACCAGGAATGACACTTTTAGCTTTAATGACATTTTCTGTATGAAAAGTGGTCATTGTACCGCACTATAGTTAATCTGTTGTCATCTAATCAATGTACAGAATTCCCAGATGGTCACTTTTTGCCTGATGGGTCACATATTTATTTTACTTCAATTGACAAACAAGTTCTTAAAACTTATACTAATCTCTCTCAATTCTGCTTACTTGGAAACATACAAGTACACATACCAAGTCTAAATGGGCCAATGAAAAATCCCAAAGTTGACACTCGCTCATAGGTATCAAACTCGGGACCTTATGGTTATGAGGCCAATGCTCTACCTTGGCACCACTAACACCAGCTGCATCGTAACCCATTACCAAACGACAATATTTTAGGCTTGTCCAAATCGAAAGCATTTGCAAACGACAAAATAAAAGTGACTGAAAATTTGAAATATTTTTTATGTAGGACATAAAACATTGTGGGAAAAGGAGAAAATGCTGGTTACCAGCATTTTCTCCTTTTCCCACAATGTTTTCTAAAGGCTTCTTTCTCAGGGTCATCAAAAGTAGGGATTGTGTGGTAATGGGTTAATTGTGATATTATAAAAGGTCTCAATTTTTGATGTTTGTTAAACAGCTAAGTGACAGACTGCTAACTTTGGTCCACCAATAATCTCTTCTACTTGTATCGGTGCAGTGTATATTTAAAAAAAATTGCTGAAAGAAAAGCAACTGCATGCACAATGATACAAAGATGGTCATGACAGAAAATATCACTCAGGACTGACACCAACTTCAATATTTAGTCAGTACAACGTACATGCTTAACTCTTTACAACACAACAAAATTTTAGACTGGTTCAAATTGAAAGCATTTGCAGACGACAAAATAGAGATGACTGAAAAATTGAAATTTGTTCTGGGAAGGGTAGAAAATACCATGGGAAAAGGAGAAAATGCTGGTTACCAGCATTTTCTCCTTTTCCCACAGTGTTTTCAAAAGGCTTCTTTCTCAGGGGCGTCAAAAGTAGGGATTGCGTGGTAATGACTTAACCCCTTTACCATACAATGATAACTTTAAACGCCCCCGAGGAAGAGGTCTTTGAAAACTTTGTGGGAAAAGGAGAAAATGCTGGTAACCAGCATTTTCTCCTTTTCCCACAAAGTTTTCTATTTTATTAAAGAAAAACTGCATCATTTGAGCCACTATGAAATTATTGCCTACAAATGCTTTCAATTTTGATAGGTCTGAAATTCTGCTGTATTGGTAAAGGACAAATGCTTAATATGCTGAATGACTGATTTGGACCTTTGTAAATGGAAAAAAAAGAGTCCAAAATAAAGTGTGATTTCAAAGTTTTTCCCATTAGAATATGTAACATAGTAGCAGACAGTCCTGATCAAAGATCAGACTGCATGTTCTGTGCAGTTTGATCTTGATCTGCACTGTCTGCAAAAACAACTTAAGTACGTTCCAGGGCTTTAACCCATTACCAAACGACAGTATTCTAGACTGGTCCAAATTGAAAGCATTTGCAGACAACAAAATAAAGGTGACTGAAAATTTGAAATTTGTTTTGTGAAGGGTAGAAAACATTGTGGGAAAAGGAGAAAATCCTGGTTAGTAGCATTTTCTCCTTTTCCCACAATGTTTTTTGAAGGCTTCTTTCTCAGGGGCGTCAAAAGTAGGGATTGTGTGGTAATGGGTTAAGGAGTAAGCCCCATTGGTCTACAAAGGAATACACAAGGTATTAAATATAGATTAACGTTACCATAGCAGTTGATGAAATTGTGATGATATTATCTGGTTTTTGTTGAGAAAATTGAATTTAGCTTTTTTGCCAGACAACAAATTTCTATACTTTTTAATATCTGTATCAATGGAGGCATTAATTTTGTAGATAACAAATTAAACATGGCTGCATGGCTTAATGGGTGGAATTTATCTCAGAAAAACTTTAACTCATTACCAAACGATAAAATTTTTGACTAGTCCAAATTCAAAGCATTTGCACACGACAAAATAGATATGAATCAAAACTTGATTTTTAAATTAAAAAGGGTAGAAAACATTATGGAAAATGGAGAAAATGCTGGTTACCAGCATTTTCTCCTTTTCTCACAATGTTTTCAAAAGGCCTTTTCTCAGGGTCATTAAAAGCCAGGATTGTATGATAAAGAGTTAAATGTGGCTGAATGTCTCAATGGATGGAATTTATCCCAGAGAAACTTTAAGAGTACAAGACTGTGAGAAAATTGCTTAGTGCTGGTTGCTAGAGCACCTTTTCAAGTTAACCCTTTCCCAAACAATCCCTGATTTTCACGACCCTGAAAAAGAAGACTTTTTTAAATTATCTTAATTTTATCGTCTGTAAAATTAATGCTTTCAATCTGGGCTGGCCTAAAATTTTGTTGTTTAGTAAAGAGTTTATCCAGCAGTTTCTTCACTCGAAGTGTATGATATACTTGCAGTCTTCCAGCATGAATATAATCTGAGCAGTGTCTGTTACGATGAGAGGGGACCTAAATCTCAATGTTGCAATGAATTCTCAACTATCTTAGCCTTTAACAGCATCATGTCAGTTACATACATGTAATTGCAGTCAGTACACCAATCCATGCTTTCCTAGAGTTTCTTTTACCTGTTAAGTTGCACAGTATTCTTTCATAGCACTGGCTGCTTTCCCACATAAGTGTTATATATACCCCCATTTCACTACACCGCGACCAGTAACCAGCATTTTTTCCTTTTCCAACAATGCTTTCTACCCTTCCCAAATCAAATCTCGATTTTTCAGTCACATTTTGTCGACTGCAAATGCTCTCGATTTGGACCAGTCTATGAATTTGTTATTTGGTAAAGAGTTAAACTAAAAACTAACAGCTTCTACAACACTAGCTCTGGGCGTTACCAGTATTTTCTAATTTTCCCATATTGTTTCAAAAAGCCTTTTTCTCAATAGTAGTAGTATTGATTGTGTAGCAAAGGAATAAAAGCCATATTATTGTACTGCATCAAGTCTAAAAATGTTATATTCAAAAGTCATATTTAATTTACTTTATTTTCATGTATGTTTTTATATTAACAATTGAAAAATATTCTATATTTTAACAATCTGAATAAAAAATCAACCCTTTACCATACAATCCCAACTTTATAAACCCTGTGAAAGAAACCTTTTGAAAACATTGTGGGTAAAGGAGAAAATGCTGGTAACCAGCATTTTCTCCTTTTCTCACAATGTTTTCTATCCTGCTGGAAACAAATTTCAATTTTTGAGTTATGTTTATTTTATCGTCTGCAAGTGCTTTCAATTTGGACCAGTCTAAGATTTTGTCGTTAGGTAAAGAGTTAAAGCATTTTCTCTGGTTCCTACTATGTTTTCTTTCCTCCTATAGCTAAATTCCATCATTTTAGCCACATGTAAATAATTGCAGAATAGACTAGTCTAAAATTTTGTCATTCTGTTAAGGTTTGTAACAGATATCTATTAACCCTTTCCCAAACAAGCTCTTGTTTTTACGTATCTGCAGTACAAGTCTTTTGAAAACACTGTGGGAAAAGGAGAAATTGCTTGTAACGAGCAATTTCTCCTTTTCCCACAGTGTTTTCTACCCATTTGGAGAACTTTCTGCCATTTTTATCCAATTTGAAATTGTCATCAGCAAACTCTTAGAGTTTGGAAGGGTCTAAAATTTGTCATTTGGGAAAGGGTTAAATATTGTACTATGGACTGTCAAAATCAATGTTTCGTGGTGACAGATTACCTCCCTTGAGCACTGAAATTTGACATTTGTTTTACGAGAGTGACAAGATAAATTTTTCCCATGTGACAATGTCCTTTATACCATGTTCGTTCACTCTCTACCAGTAACAACAACTTTTGGAACCAATCTAACTTGCAGCCATTAATTTTGTAGCGGACAAAATAATTAACCCTTTCCCAAACAATCCCTGGTTTTTACGGGTCAGGGATAGAAACCTTTTGAAAACATAGTGGGAAAAGGAGAAAATGCTGGTAACCAGCATTTTCTCCTTTTCCCACAATGTTTTCTACCCTATCATATAGAAAAATCATCTTTTTAGCGACTGTTAATTTGTCATCTGCAAAATGATTTCAATTTGGTCAGGTCAAAAATATGCCGTTTGGGAAAGGGTTAAATGTTCCTAAAATATTCTGATCTGTTATTATAAGAGTGGAAAACATTGTGGGAAAAGGAGAAAATGCCGGTAACTAGCATTTTGTCCTTTTCCCACATTGTTTTCAAAAGCTCTCCTTCCTGTGGTTGTTAACTCTTGTGACTGTGTGATAAAGAGTTAACCTGATTTCAAACCTACCAGTTGGACCAAACCTATTTCTTTTCATTAAAACGGGGATTCTGTATAGCTGAGTGGTAACTTGTAGGACTTGTAAGCTGGAAGAGCCTGGTGTGAGCTTCGCTGTAAGATACAAGATTTTTAAAGGTGTGTCCAAAGGCAAGACACTACAGAGCCCCAGCCTATGCTATTGAACTTCAGGATATACATAAATATGTCAGCTTTTGCCCATCTTCACGAGTCAAGGTTACGATCACTACGTGGATCTTACCTTGACTGATTGAGCCCGATTTCGAGATTCCCGCGATGCGCCCTCTATTGAATGCTGGTTATTTTCCCCTTTATGTCATATTTCTAAAAGCCAATGAAATATCGTTATACAAACCAATTACGAATACACATGAAGCAATGAGCAGACATCCAATTGGGTTTCCATGTTTACCTTCTATTCGAAAGGTAGCAACCTTATTCTACTTTTATCAAAGATGAAATGCTATGAGCGATTTCATTTGTTGCAGTTAGAGCTGGCTGCATCCAATGAAAAAGCGTATCGGGGGAATGTAAAAATCAAGCTCGATCCGCCAAGGGTAGAGTAGCATAGTGAATCATCAGCCTTGGCTTGTGAAGATGGCTTTTGTCATGATATGACTGAAATAATTTTGGAAAAGGTTTAAACATCATTCAACAGAGCATAACAGATAGAGGGAGTGATTTTGATTTCAAAATTGAAAATATTATTTATTCTTCCATAAACCTATGTTGTGGGTACTCATTAGAATCGTCTCATTGAGACAATTCTAATGAGTACCCACAACCTAGGTTTTCAAAGCAAAATAATGAATTTACAATACCATCACTCCCTTTTATCAGGTACTCTGATTCAATTACCGTAATCAAACGGCCAAACCTTGTAGCTTAGACAGTAATAAATAGAACTTCCAATCCAGAGGTTGCCAGTTCATTTTCCAGCTTGGCGCAATGCCTCCAAAGGATTGATGATAATAATTGCCACAGGATTCATTCCTTTCTTACCACTGAATATTGCTTCAATGATGTTTCTATGGGAAAGTAGCCAATCCCTGTGATAACTAAAGTTATGTTGAAAGCAGTAGTAAACACCACAGGAATTTGATGAAAGGCTGTGTTAACACTTGCGCAACATAATGACCTTTTGTGGACAGTGTAGATCAAGATCAGACTGCACAGAACATGCAGTCTGATCTTGGATCTACACTGTCTGATAGGGAGATTCCCTTAACCAAAACATAACATTGGAATTGTAATATTTGAGTTTTAACCCTTTCCCAAACAAGCCCTTGTTTTTACATGTCTGCAGTACAAGTCTTTTGAAAACACTGTGGGAAAAGGAGAAATTGCTCGTAATGAGCAATTTCTCCTTTTTCCCACAGTGTTTTCTACCCATTTGGAGAACTTTCTGCCATTTTCATCAAATTTGAAATTGTTGTCTGCAAACTCTTTGAATTTGGAAGAGTCTAAAATCTGTTGTTTGGGAAAGGGTTAATCATCGAGTTGAAAACTTCATTTTAGTTACTCAGCAGGATAAGGGTTACTGTAATTCAATTCTTACATGCATGTATGTCTAAATGACTTTTTTTCCTAAAAATAAATAATCTTTTTTATCTCTTTACTAAATGACATACTTTCAGACTTCTGAATAACTGATAGCATTTGCAAACAAAAATAATAAAACATGTTTCAAATAGTCAAACATTTTCTGACAGGTTAGAAAACATTGTGGAAAAGGGAAAAAAATGCTTGTTATTACCATTTCTAATTTTTTAGTTGTTAGTTGTATGGTGTTAAATGCCGTTTTTAACATTATTTCAGATATATCACGGTGGCCAGAGCACCTATCAATGCTTTCCAGGAGTTACTGTTACCAGTGCTCCACAAAATATTCTTTCCAAGCCACTGGCTGCTTTCCCACATAACCATCGTTTAACTCTTTACCACACAATCCCGACTTTTAACGACCCCAAGAAAGACGGCTTTTGAAAACATTGTGGGAAAAGGAGAAAATGCTGGTAACCAGCATTTTCTCCTTTTCCCACAATGTTTTCTACCATCCCAAAATCAAATTTCAATTTCTGAGTCACATTTAATTTGTCGTCTGCAAATGCTTTCAATTTGGACTAGTCCAAAATTTTGTTGTTTGGTAAAGAGTTAAACAATAGTCAGCGGTGAGAGGGGAATGAATCTTGTCGCCATAACCATCATGAATCCTTGGTCCTCAGACTCAGTCAGGGATCGAAATCACGACGCCCTGTTCTCAAGTCCTGCATGTACGCTACCGACTGAGCTACAAGGGCTTGGCTCTCATTTTTTAACCTTTTACCAGACAACAAAATTTTAGCCTATATTCTCCTATTTGAAAGCATTTGCAGACGACCATTTTAGTGTGGCTAAAAAGGTGCAAAGTTTCTTTGATAGGGTAGAAAACATTGTGGGAAAAGGAGAAAATGCTGGTTACCAGCATTTTCTTCTTTTCCCACAATGTTTTCAAAAAGGCTTCTTTTCCAGGAGCACCAAAAGTCGGCAATGTGTGTTAAAGGCTTAACTATGGTTTTAAATCCTCTTCCCTCATGGTCGTCTAAACTGAGGATTGTGTGGTAAAAGTAGATTCAGATCCTGCAACTTTATTTCAGATATTTGAAAAAGGCATGAGGCATGTACCTAAAAATTGTTGTGATCTAAGAGAGATAACTCATAATTCATTAATTCAGTGCCTTAACCCTTTGGTTGCTGAGCACAATTCACTGACCATTGCAGATAGTGTAGATTAAGATCAGACTGCACAGAATGTGCAGTCTGATCTTGGATTTACACTATATATTAACTCTTTACCAAATGGCAAACTTATAGACTGGTTCAAATTGAAAGCATTCGCAGACAACAAAACCAATGTGACTGAAAAATCAAAATTTGATTTGGGAAGGGTAGAAAACATTGTGGGAAAAGGAGAAAATGCTGGTTACCAGCATTTTCTCCTTTTCCCACAACATTTTCAAAAGGCTTCTACCTCAGGGTCGCCAAAAGTGGTCATTCGGTGGTAAAGGGTTTAACACTTTACCACACTATCCCAACTTTTAACGACCCTATGAAAGAAGCCTTTTGAAAATATTGTGGGAAAAGAAGAAAATGCTTGTAAACAGCATTTTCTTCTTTTCCTAAAATGTTTTCTTCCCTTCCTTTAACAAATTTCAATTTTTGAGTCACATCTGTTTTGTTGTCTGCAGATGTTTACAATTTGGACAATTCCAAAATTGTGTCATCTGGCAAAGGTTGAAAGGGATTTTTCTCCAAATCATAAGTTTCAAAAAGCATTACTCTGGTTTTTACTATCAGCTTGAAAGGTTTTTAACTCTTTACCAAACGACAAAATTTTAGACTGGTCCAAATTGAAAGCATTTGCAGACGGCAAAATAAAAGTGACTGAAAATTTAAATTTTGTTTTGGGAAGGAAAGAAAGCACTGTGAAAAAGGAGAAAATGCTGGTTACAAGCATTTTCTCCTTTTCCCTCACTGTTTGCAGAAGGCTTCTTTCTCTGGGTTGTTAAAAGTTGGGATTGTGTGGTAAAAAGGTAAACATATTTAGCAGGATAAGAGTTAATAAACATTCAGAGATCACAATACCAGGGCCACTTTGTAACTTTGTAAGTAACACAACTTGTGATTGGCTAAACCAAATGGTTTAGCCACTCAGAAGTTGTGTTACTTATAAACAAGAAAATTCTGGAGAATAAGACAAAGAACGTTCTTAAAGGTGGCCCTTCAGATTTTGGGACAAAAATTTTACAAAAATGCAAAAAAATCATCCTTATAGTTCCAAAGCCTTTTAATTTTCATTCACAAAACCCCAGAAGTCGAAAACCGCCGGACAACACGGGAAATAAGAGATTTACTACAGCCCAGGCTGACACTAACGGGAGACACATTCTATTTTTAGATGATCAATTTGCTCATTTAAATACAGGAGTACACAGATGACATTTCAAACATAGCGTCTGAAGAAGACATTATGGCAAATAATTATTACATGTTTGTTATGTAATGGAATTTAATCGGTATGAGTCACGTGTCAGTCACTTGACATTCCCAAAATGCTTTATTGATTTTTGGCGCGAAATCTAAAAATACCTTAAGAGGCTACATAGCCCTTTAAGGGAATACCATCAAAAATTTTTTTTTTGTAATTTTAGGAATCTTAATTATTGATGATATGTATTGTTTTTCCATATGAATTTCAGTGATATATAAATTTTTCAAATAGGTGAAATGTAAAAATTCTAAATATCCACCTTTAAGAATGGTTGGTGAATACGACCCTAGAGCAGATTCTATTACGTCATACAACTTCCGGTCTCAAATGAGATGTGCAGTAGAACTGTATTGATTTGTCAGTGCTTTTCTACTACTCGGTGGGCGCGGACGTGTCCACGTCGAGCACTGTAAAATTGTCAGTCTGTTACTATTCGTAGTAACATACGTTTAGTTGTTATTCGTAGCAACAGTAATTACCTGGCCTTATATTATTATTCGTAATAATATATATATTATATATTAGAGTTACATCTAATTCTTTGCGACCTCCGCTTTGTGGCTTTTACGACATAACGTAACCACGTGTTTTGAGAAATGGCGGAAGTACAAGTACAGGCCAGTAAACCGGCTGTTAAAAAGTCGGTTTCCTCTTCTAAGACGTCAAAAATAGACGAAAACACAAACCCGACTCGCTCTGTGACAGAATCTCAATCGAATAATCCTATTAAAGTTCCTGCTGTGGTCGGAACGAAGGACAATTCGGCCATCACAAAGGAAGTTCTGAGCATTTTGAAAGAAATGAACTCGCATGTTTCTGCGCAGGGCACCAGGTTAGAAAAACAAGAAGAAAAACTTGAGTCGTTATTCAACCAGTTTAATGAAATTTATTATGCTGAACCTAGCTATGAGCCTTATGACGAGTCGTATGACGAATTTCATGATGGCACACTTTGCAACGAAGATGCCGAGTCCTCAAGTTCGAAAGGGAAGACGGGTGTTTTTAAATGCCTGGTTGATAAGTTTCAGCAATGTGAAACAGTTGATGCAGAAGTAAATTGTGATTTGGCACACTTTGTCAACAGCTCCTTTAGAAATGGCTTGCCAGATGATAAATTGAATGATATTTTAAAAGACATTCACAGACCTCAGAATTGCGAGTCTTTAGTAAAGACCAGAGTGAATCAAGGTATTTGGAGGCTGCTCAAAATGAACTCTCAAGCAGATGACAATAAGATGCAGGCTATTCAAGAACTTTTAGTTAAAGCATCAAGTTGCATTGTGAAACTTGCTGACAAAGGTGCTGAAAAATTTGATGGGGAGGATGTTGATTGGATCACCAATGCTATTGCGCTATTGGGACAAGTGAATAAAATGATAAACATTCGTCGTAAAGAGACTCACAAACCTGATTTAGACTCAAAGTACCACTATCTTGCTTCATCTTCCCTTCCCTACACTGAATTCCTTTATGGGGATGATAATGATGTCAACAGAAATGTGAAAGAAATAAATGATCTGAACAAACTTGGAAAACCATCTGGTCCAGGTTTTCCACGCAGAGGATATCCCAGAGGTGCTAATAGTGGGAGACGTTTTCAGCCCTATCAGAGAGGGGGCTTCAGAGGTAGAGGCTATACTGCCAACAGTCGTGGTCGTCAAGAGACCCAGAGTACAAAAAACCAGAAAACAGCACCCAAAAAGTAAATAAGGTGAGTTCTGACCAGTTTGAAGCTGGTAGACTAAGATATTTTTTAGATAATTGGAAAAAATTAACCACAGATCATTCAGTATTAGATATAGTGCAAAATTGTCACATAGAATTTCTCAAAGGTGCTAATCCAGTAAAAACTTCTTACAATGAAAGGAGATTTCCACAAAAAGAAAATACAATTATTGATCAAGAAATTCAAAAGCTTTTATCAATGAAAGTTATCAAAGAGGTCAAACATGATCTAAATGAATTCATTTCTCCCAT
The DNA here is from genome assembly GCA_943736015.1 of Tridacna crocea. Lineage (NCBI taxonomy): Eukaryota > Metazoa > Mollusca > Bivalvia > Cardiida > Cardiidae > Tridacna > Tridacna crocea. The sequence goes on along the minus strand of OX031072.1, from coordinate 3,224,092 downwards.
TTTTGTCATTCCAAAGAAAGATGGAGATTATAGAATGATACTAAACTTGAAAGAATTGAATGAATTCATTGCTTATCACCATTTTAAAATGGAGCATTTCGAAACTGTTCTAAAATTAGTGAAACCAGGGACATTTTTCGCTTCAATTGATATTCGACATGCTTATTATTCAATCTTTATTGCCCCCGAACACCAAGTAAAATTGAGATTCATGAAATCTGGAAAAGTTTACCAATATCAAGCTTTACCAAATGGTATTTCTTGCGCACCTAAGCAGTTCACTCGCCTAATGAAACCGGTTTATGCATCTCTACGCATGCTTGGCCATACCCTATCTGGTTACATTGATGATTCAATTTTGATGGGTGATACTTTTACGGAATGTGAAAACAATGTTTTGGATACGGTCAATCTTATGACCGAGGTTGGGTTTATCATTCATGAGAACAAGTCTGTTTTTATACCAACACAAAGAATCACTTTTCTTGGCAATGATATTGATTCAGTTGCAATGATTGTTTCTTTGCCAGCGAATAAAGTGGCTAAATTAGTCCAAGCATGCATAGAGTTGTATAACAAAGAAATTGAAGTCATTAGACAGGTTGCAAGAGTTTTAGGTCTCATGGTTTCTTCTTTTTCTGCTGTACAATTCGGTCCATTGCATTACAGAGAAATAGAGAGAGCAAAAATCTTAGCATTGCATGAGAATGCAGGCGATTATGATTCAAATATGTTAGTTACTTCAGAAATGAGAGAAGAACTCATTTGGTGGATTGATTATCTTCCATCCCAAAAAAGGGATATTTGTCATGGAAATGCTAAGAAAGTAATTACTTGTGATGCATCAGGATCAGGATGGGGTGCAGTTTGTGAAGATATAGAGATTGGGGGTCGATGGTCTTCTACTGAAGTAAATCACCACATTAATTACCTAGAATTACTTGCTATTTGCCATGCTGTCCAATCATTCTGCAAGTTTGACAAAGATACACATGTTCAAGTTCGATCTGACAACACATGTGCAGTATCTTATATAAGAAATATGGGGGGCAAAATAGAAATCTTGAACTCGGTTACTAAACAAATTTGGCAGTGGTGTATTACAAAAAATATATGGTTGTCAGCAACATATATCCCAGGGGTATTAAATGAGGCTGATTCACTTTCGAGAGAATTTGATGATAGCACTGAGTGGATGTTAAACAAAAGTATATTCAATGCTATTGTAAAGGAATTTGGCCTACCAGATATTGATATGTTTGCATCTAGATTGAATAAGCAAGTCCAGAACTTTGTATCATGGAAGCCTGATCCGGATGCAATGGCAATTGATGCTTTTTCTATAAAATGGCCAGAAAAACTGATTTATGCTTTTCCGCCTTTCAGTATAATTGGACGAGTTGTACAGAAAATTCATTTGGACAAGGCAGAGGTGGTCCTGGTGGCGCCTATTTGGATAACCCAGAACTGGTATACAGCAGTTCTTCAGATGTTAGTGAGGGATCCTTTAATCTTAAAAGTAATGGACAAAACTCTGAGAATACCACAGTCAGACAAAGTTCACTCCCTTGTAAACAAACTACATTTGATGGTATGTCGCATATCAGGCGATCCTTCCAAAACAGAAATTTATCAAGCAAATCTGTTGAAATCATCATGGCATCGTGGCGACCCTCCACTCAGAAGCAATATGCCTCATATATTAACAGATGGGTTCAGTTCTGTTCTGAAAGGCAAGAAAATATTTTTCAAACCTCTATTGATGTAGTGATTGAGTATTTAACAAAACTTTTCAATGAAGGACTTTCTTATGAAACACTTAATTCAGCACGAAGTGCATTATCAAACCTGTGTGAAGTTCAAGATGGCTACCATGTTGGATCACATCCATTGGTTGCAAGATATATGTCTGGAGTGTTTAATTTACATCCTACAAGACCAAGATATTCAGAGACTTGGGATGTTTCTAAAGTTCTGTGTTATTTAAAAATGCTGCCACCAGTCCATAAATTGACATTAAAGTTACTCAGTTACAAGTTAGTTACTTTAATTGCATTGACTCAGGCAAGTCGATCACATTCGATTAGTTTATTAACATTAGAAAACATTCAGAAAGATGAGACATCTTTCACTGTGTATTATAGTGGGTTGTTAAAGCAAACTCGTAGGGGTAAAAGGAACCCTGTTTTGACATTAAGAAAGTACACTCCAGATCAGAGAATCTGTGTATATAGCACATTGCAAGAATATATTTCAAGGACAAAATCTTTGAGAGGGGATGAAAAGATGTTATTCATAAGTTACATTAAACCATTCAAGCCAGTTGTAACAGCAACAATCAGCAGGTGGATTCATGCTGTTTTAACACTCTCCGGTATAGATGTCAGTAAATTCAAAACACACAGCACAAGATGTGCTTCAACTTCTAAGGCAAAACAGTCAGGTGTTTCTATGACAGAAATTCTTAAAGTTGCTGGCTGGGGAACAGATAAAACTTTTGCTCAGTTCTATGAAAAACCAATAGAAGATGTTAGTGCCTTTGAAGAGGCGATTCTGCAGTAGACATGTAAGTTATGTTCATTTGCTATTCCTCGTAGCACAAAAAGCTGTGTCTTCAGTGTTAAAGTCTCATTTGAGACCGGAAGTTGTATGACGTAATAGAATCCCCCCAAATAAACTAGACTTACCTGGAAGTTGACGTTTGGTTGGGATTCTATGTAGTCATATAACAACTGGAGGGATCAAATGCCCTCCCTATTCCCACCCTTTACAATGAATGAAAGTACAATTCAGATATATTCAACTGATATACATCCTTATTTGATCTCCTCATGTCGACAAATCTTTTTGTGAATCGTTTCCAAGACTGACAAATCAATACAGTTCTACTGCACATCTCATTTGATCCCTCCAGTTGTTATATGACTACATAGAATCCCAACCAAACGTCAACTTCCAGGTAAGTCTAGTTTATTTGGGGGGATTATACAGGAGAACCACAATTTACTTAAACCCAGTTATGGTGACAAATTAGACAGGGGGATAAATAGAGACAAATGGTTGAACTATGTTTCATGTTGCATTCATTCTTTTTCCACCTATGTCACTGCAACGGCTCACTTATTCATGTGATTTCTGGGTCAGTGATTCCAAACCATTCTTTAAAACTTTCCTGATCTAACTATGGAAAACCTTCTGATTGGCTAAACCATGGTTTAAAAAATTAGAAGATATTCTTCTTAAAAGTTACAAAATTACATAAATTCTTGAGAATTACAAAGACTAAGAATGATTTTAACCCTTTACCACACAATGATGATTTTTGACGACCCTGATAGAAAAGGCTTAAGAAAACATTGTGGGAAAAGGAGAAAAATTAATGCTGGTAACCTCTCCGCAAATTTAAAACTTCCATTATGTTAAATACCGTCAGTGTATGGTAAAGGGTTAAAATAAAAAATGCCAAATATTTTGCCCCATGACCCAAAGGCAGAAACAAACAATGACATGGTATCGCAAATTTTTCTTCACAAAAAAAATAGCTGAGTTTAAACGAAAAGAAATTCATTCAGTGGGAAAAAAAAATATGTATGAATACAAAAGCATGTAACAATAGCAGCTTAAATTACGACATGCGACATGCGTTGGAGGAAATTGCCGTCTAAAAATTGCTCTCACCATGGCGACACTTGGTCTCAGATGTCCTGAGATTTAGATCACAAAGCAAAACAGATATTGTTCACCCTTTACCAAACAATCCCAAGTTTAACTCTATACCAAACGACAAAATTTTACACAGGTCCAAATTGAAAGCACTTACAGACAACAAGTTAAACATAACTCAAAAATTGAATTTTGTTTCCAGCAGGGTAGAAAACATACAGGGAAAATGAGAATGTGCTGGTAACCAGCATTAACTCCCTTTCCCACATTGTTTTCAAACTATTCACATACAAAGTTATCCAGTCATTTGTGGCATTTTTAATTTGTTATCTTCAAATGCTTTCAATTTGGGTGGGTCTCATATTTTGTTGTGTGATAATTTTTAACTAACTCTTACCACATAATCCCAACTTTTAATGACCTTGAGAAAGAAGCCTCTTGAAAATATTGTTGGAAAAGGAAAAAATGCTGTTTACCAGCATTCTCTCCTTTTCCCACAATATTTTCTACCCTTCCCAAAGCAATTTTTATACTTATATTGTCATGGATTCAATTTGGACGAGTCTACAATTTTGTCTTGGGTTAACAGTTAGTGCTTTATAAATGGCAAGATTTCAGGTTCACCATTCTAAACTGACAGCACTTTCAGGTAACAAATTAACCCATTACAACACAATCCCTTCTTTTGACGACCCTGAGAAAGAAGCCTTTAGAAAACATTGTGGGAATAGGATAAAATGCTGGTGACCAGCATTTTCTACATTTCCCACAATGTTTTCTACCCTTCACAAAACAAACTTCAAATTTTCAATCACTTCTATTTTGTTGTCTACAAAAACTTTCGATTTGGACAAACCTGAAATTTTGTCATTTGGTAATGAGTTAAGTGAGGTTAAAATGTATGTAAATGACATGTATCATAAAGGTAAGAAAACATTGTGGAAAATGGAGAAAATGCAGATTACCATGGTTTACTTGTTTTCCAAGATGGTTTTCATGGGACTTGTTCGTAAGGGTCTTTAAAATTTGGAATTGTATGATAAAGGGTCGAAGGAGAAAAACTGTTTTTTTACAAAAAGTATCTGATTTCATTTTAAACTTTTTTCTATCAACTGTTTTTCTTCTTATCTTTCAACTTTATAACACAAAAAAGCCTCTAAGTCAGCTTTGATTTTTAAAACAGTTCAGGAAAATGAGTAATTGCTTAGTAAAAATTGCTTTAACCTATTATCACCTAATCCCTACTTTTGACAACCCTGAGAAAAAGCTTTTAGAAAACATTGTGGGAAAAGGAGAAAATGCATTTTCTCCTTTTCCCACAATGTTTTCTACCCTTCACAAAACAAATTTCAAATTTTCAGTCACTTTTATTTTATCATCTGTAAATACTTTCAATTTGGACAAGCCAAATATTTTGTCTTTTGGTAATGAGTTAAATCTTTGTTGTTGGTACTTACTGGTAATTCCATTGGGAAGGTAGCGGAGCCCTGATAGCTCAGTCAGTAGCATGTAGGACCTGAAAACAGGGGACGGTCAGTTCGATCCCTGGCTTGGCTAATTTCTTTCAGAGGGTTGATGATAGTCAATGCAACAGGATTCATTCATCTTCAACCACTAACCATTGTAATGACAATGACTATGTGGGAAAGCAGTTGGTGGCTTAGAAAGAAAATTGCGTGGCATATTGGTAAAAGAAATTCGAGGAAAGCATGGATAGGTGTACTGGCTGCCGGGAAATAACTGAAATAATATTAAAAGTCGGGGTAAACACCAATGAAACAATCAATCTAAATATGTGTTTGGGGTTTAAACCAATACCACACAATCCAGACTTTTGACGACCCTGACCCCGCTGGAAACAAATTTCATTTTTTGAGTTATGTTTATCATCTGCAATTGCTTTCAATTTGGACTAGTCTAAAATTTTGTCGTTTGGTAAAGAGTTAAGTTATTTAGCAGAATAAAGGGTTAATAGAATGGTGAAAGGGCCTAATCAAACAATCTAGACAAACAATTCATTTCAAACAGCTGTAATAAAACAAATGCGGATTTCTTAGAAATAGATTACTTCTGACAAATTTCTCCCGTTCTCTATCAAGTTACCAATACTTGAAAACCCTTCCTAGGCCCTTCTCACAAAATTGGATAACTTCTTTATCTTTGTTCACAAGGTTGATGATTTTGATAAATGGCTTTCTTTTTTCTGCGTAGCTGAATGTATTTCTGAACGTATTTCTTTCTACTGTTATGGGAGACCAATCCTCCATGCATAGCTTTGTCCAGATTTAAACACAATACCTGATAACTGCGTCAGAGAGATATCTCTTTGGCTCAGTGGTTATGGTATTGGTCTTTTAATCCTCGAAAAAACAAGGCTATTTGACCCTTCAACGGGTTCAAATCCCGCCATGAGCAATGCATTTATTTGGTTCTTTGGTACCTAAGTTCCTAAGAATTTGCTTTTGAACTACTTTTATAATGTTCGAATGGATATATAGAAGTTTGTAATAGGGTCCGAAAGTCTCGTCACGTGACCGCGAGAGTTCATCACTTCCGGGATCAACCGTAAATTTATCGCCTTTTCATCACAGTATGTTGAGAGATACACGAAGCAATTACGAATGATGAAGTAAGATTTAAAAAGTCCGAGCGATTTGAAAATTTCGGTAGTCGATCAGAGAACGATATGTGACTATGAATACGCCACAGTAAAGAAGAGATCGTGTTCAGCGCAGGTTAACAGGTTGATGGTTCAACCTACTTTCGGTTTCGTATTCAATAGAATCATGCTTTTTTGACAGAGTTAAATCAAAAAAGGTGAATCACGTTTCTTTCACAAAACTACAGCTGTGTGAAGGCATAAAATGAAAGCTAAAGTACGACACAAGACGTTTTAAAGCAGATATTTATAGATCTATTTGTAATCCGCAATTTGCCGAGGGCGATCGTGCAGCGAGACCTACGTTGAGCCGCTGTTAATTTCAGCCTTGGGTAATATTCAAGTATTTTCAAGACAGCCACTCCAGTATTATGTCTTTAAATATCAAAATATAAGAGAGTTCAAATTCAAGATCAGACTGCATGTTCACTGCAGTCTGACTAGATCGACACTTTGCTGAAAGGTATGTAATTATCTTCTTGGCACAAGACAGAATCTTTGACTGATCCAAATTAAAAGGATTTGCAGATGACAATTAATGCCGTATAGAATAAAGATCTAGTACTCAAATGATGGAAATTTATTTGAGAGGGTAGAAAATATTATTGGAAAAGGAAAAAAATGCTGGTTACCAGCATTTAATCCTTTTCCTACAATGTTTTCATAAGGCTTCCTCCGGGTCTTTAAAAATCAGGATTGTGTTGTCAAGGATTAATTGTGCTTCAAAAGCCAAGGGTCATTTAAGAAAAATGCAATATGCTTGTTTCACTATGCACACTGAATATTACCTTTGTGCATAGTACTTTGGAAAGATACCCATGACCAATTGCACTAACTGGCACATGAATGAAATGTTTAACCCTTTCTGTACAGAAAACAGTTTATGAAAACAATGTGGAAATAGGAGAAAATGCTGGTCATCAGCATTTTATACATTTCTCACAATGTTTCCTTTCATTTAGGCTACAATTTTTCATCCTCCAACTTTGCTTTCAAAATAGACATAATGAAAATTTTGTTAAATGTTAAAAGATTAAAATGGTTGCATGTCTTCTTATATAGCCCTTGTTTAATTTATCCTTACAAGTGTTGTTGGACCAGAGACAGCCCAGTAATTTTATACCAGCAATTTTATTATTTTTGGTGACTTGTAAGTCTTTACCAAAAAATCCTGAGTTTTAACAAACCTGCAGAAAAATACTTTAGGAGACATTGTGTGAAAAGACAACTAATAATTTTTACTTTCAACACAATGTTTTCTACCTTTTAATAGGTAAATTGCAAAATGTGAGTCAAAATCAATCAATTGTCTGCAAATGCTTTGAATTTGAAGAAGTGCAGAGTTTTATCAGTTGGTAAAGATTAAACAAAATAAACATGAGAAATCTTAAAAGTTTTGTAGATATTTATCTTTATATTACATTTGTAGTAACAAAACACTTTTGCATTATTCTCATGTTATTTGGGTCCCTTGATGAAGCAAATTTCTGCTTCAGAAAAAAATATTGTTAAAAAATGCAAAACTGTTTCTTAATTTGCCATTTCTCACAATGTTTTCAAAGGACTATTAATTTTGTGCAGCTAATAAGACTTGTATGTAACGAAATTTCTTTTTCCACACAATGTCAATGACTGAATTTTACTACATGTATATTGCTTTCACTCTTCAAGGAGCATTAAGTATTTTGTTCTAAACATAAACAAGAATATTGCATGTCCTTTATTTAACAAAGTCATGAAACCTAACTTTACTTTTAACACTAGATAAAATCTGAGGCAAATGGAGAAAAATAATTGAAAGAATGAGATGAAAACATTATAGCAAATAGATATTGCTGACTGTGAGCAACAAATTTGATCACAATATTTTCAAAAGCAGTCTACTGCAATGCTGTTTTAATTTAGTGTCATTTCTCGGTTAGGATTTTAATACCCTTTTCACTATTGAGCAGTACCTGTAAATACTAGCATGAACTTCTTTGCCGTGCAAAGATGGTAAGCATAGAAAATTAATACTATACAGCACTATTTTTCTTTAATTAAATGTTTAAATGACTGCATGTCCAATTATACATATATGAGAACACCATTGCATAACATGTGGTCCCTGTAAGATGCAGTTGTCTTGGAATCATGGTACCTTTTTAGTGTCATTCTTCTAGCAGGAGAAAGCTCTGGAAGTATATTAGGAAGAGATGTTTGTAAATACATGTATAGTATTTCTTAATACAAGTTTTTAGCTCACTAGAGCAAAAATTGCTTAATTCTTTATCACAGGACAGATCCTAAACTTTTTCAATTGAAAACATTAGGAAACAACAATTTAAATGGGGCTGGAAGAATGAAATTTGTCTTTGAATGAGTAGAAAACATTGTGGAAAAGGGAGGAAATGATGGTTACCAGCATTTTCTCCTTTACCCACAATGTTACAAGTAGAAGAAAATGCCCTGCAAATCATATCTTGTGTAGTACATCCTGTTGCATCTGCTGTCATTTGGACAGTCATGAATTAATCTTCTGTTTTACTGGTTTGGCATTTCCAATGAGTCTAAAGTAGGTGATGTTTCATGTGGCACTGTACAGATGTTTTGGACAGTTACTGTGATTGTTAGGATTTCATGGCCTATTTGCCCTCCTGCAAAAAAAAAACAAAACAGGCTAAAGCAATGTATTCAAAAAGACTTTCTGCAGAATATTTCATCATTAGAAACATTACACGTGTAAAGGCTACATCAAAATAGGCAAGCACAAGTACTGATTCTGAGTATGCAAATAGTCTACAATTCTTTGTTATGGCCCTCAAAGTGCCTTTGACCACTTTATTTGCTTTTGTGTTCAATGTACAATCATGACTAGACTGTAGAAAGTCTGCAGTCTGATCTCTGATCTACATTGATCGCTTTACTAAGACTGTCCAGACGAGGGCAACTTCAACATTATTCTCACGATCTTATTTATAGAATGAAACGCGTCTTTGATTTATTCCGTGCTCTTTAAAGGGTTAAGCTCATATACCTAGTTTTTAAACTAGAAATGATGAATTTAACTGAAAATAATTCCAGATAAGATGCCAAAATAGGTTTTGAAGCCAATAATTCACGACCAGTTTAGAATGGCTGTCTAAGGCAATTCAATGAATAAAATGAGGCCGAATAATTCCAACTGTCATTACCGGCAACATTCAATATGGTGCAAAGGAGACTTGAGTGCGAAACTGCACTGGTGCGAAACATATCAAAACCGCAATATGTCTCTAAACGCCCCCTGAAGACGCGATATGAGTGCATTTCTAGAATGAAATGCTAAAAAAACATTATTTTATTGCCATAACTAGGTTAGTTTGACCTTCTTAGATCAGAAATTGACCGAGTACATGTCCATTGCAAGGATGTACGAAAACTGGGTTACGGATTTTCGCTGATTTCCACGGCCTGTATTTAAATCACAAAATTATTTCTAAACAATAATTTAACCCTTACCAACATCTTTCATCTCCAGTTTTTCCTCTCCAAACCCATTTTTGAGAATTTGAATAATATACACATCGGTGTTGCGTCACGAATGTCGGTACATGCATAAGCAAATATAGAGGAAAAAATCTCAATATAGCGACCAGTGATTCCGGAAGTGCATTTCATCCAAACGAGACTTACAGACCCTATTGGTTAGAAAATACAGACATGTTTATTTTGCGGACCACTGTAGACCTACCGGTATAGGCGGGAAAATTCATCCTATCTTTTCAACTCTTTACCATACAATCCTGACTTTTAGTGACCCTGAGAAAGAAACCCTTTGAAAACATTTGGGGAAAGGAAAAAATGTTGTTCACCAGCATTTTCTCCTTTTCCCACATTGTTTCTACCCTACTGGAAACAAATTTCAATTTTTGAGTCATCCACAAGTGCTTTCAATTAAGACATTTGGTTAAGAGTTAAAAGATATTTCTTGTTTCTAATGACACATAAATCTGTAACCATTTCCCTGTTTTTCTTCGTAAAGGCAAAAGACAAAAACAAAAACAGCACCGTAGTTCAGTGGTTAGCGCATCAGACTCATAATGTCGGTGTACTTCAAAAACCTCGTAACTATATAGCTTATTTCAAGCTGTAGTTACAAGGTTTTTGAACTACACCGACAATAACCTGGTGGTTGATACTCTGTCGAGGCAAACTTTCTTTGTTACGATTTTTCTCCTTTCACCTCTTATGTAAGTGAAAAATAAATCAGCTGCTTGGAAAGAAAGCTATGTCAGTGCTGGTGTGAGAAATCCAAGAACACAGTCATGTGTACGTGCACTGACTTCCGCAGTATGACTTAAGCTTTTAAAATGGCTGTTAAACTGTATAACAACGTACAAACAGAAACTAAATTTGGAGTGAGCAATCTCTTGAGAAACATACCTGTACAATTTCAACTTTACTGAGTCTATCCAAGGCTGTTTCACAACAATTCTGATCGTAGGTAACACTCATTGTTTTAGGATTCATTCTTCTTTCACTGCTGATCACAGTTTTGATTACGGTTTTGTGGGAAAGCAGTCAATGGCCTGGAATTTCGTAGGAAAGCAGTCAAGCAGGCCTGAAAAGAATATTATGTAAAGTTCTGTTATAAAGAACACCTGGAATGCATGGATAGGTGCACTGGCTGCTACGTTATTACTGAAATAATGTTGAAAATGGAGTTAAACATTTACCCCAGAATCTCAAGTTTTAACGAACCTGACAAAGAAGACCTTTAAAAACATTGTGGGAAGAGCAGAAAATGGTGATAACCAGCATTTTCTCCTTTTCTATGTTTTTTTTAAACCCTTTCAGAGATCAATTTCATCATTAAAGCCAAGCTTGATTTGCATGTATTTGCATTTTCAATGGTTTTTTATTTGATTGAGGCTGATCTTTGTTGTTAGGTAAAAGGTAAACGCCATACAAGCATACAAAAAGTGCCAGTTAATCACTGAGATAGGATTTATTTGACGATGGTTATATTGGGAAACAGCCAATGGCCTATGAAGAGTACAAGCATTGCACAGGTAAAAGAACTCCCTAGACCAATCTGCATAGCTCAGTTGGTAGAACAAGGACTCGTGATCATAAGGATGTGGGTTCGATCCCCGCGGCTGGCCATCTAAAATTACCAATAGTCTTTTGGACGAGACGTTCAACCGAGGTCCTGTGTGATGGTGCTATACACCGAGAACATTAAAGAACTTAGGATGGATTTTGTCCTGTATCTGCACTATCCCACGTAACAATGCTAACATCTTTAGGGGGTGTGGCCCATGTGGGAAACTGGTGGCGATGATAAATAAACACAATATCAGTCAATCAAAAGAACCCCTAGGAAAGCATTGATGATAGATACGCTGCACTGGCTTCTGCGATATAAATGAAATGATGCTGAAAAAGGACCCTAAGTGCCATACAAACAAACAAAACAAATCATTCCAGGAAAGGATAGCAGTATCTGATTAATCAAATTCTGTGTGTAATTTGTATTGAGGGACCACTTTGATGTAATCCAATTGATCCAGGGGCTCTGTTGAAGATTTCTGAGTTCTGATTAACTCTTTACTGAATGAGCCCCTGTTTTTACAACCAAAAAGATGGTTTTTTGAAAACATGGTGGGAAAAGGAGAAAATGCTGGCAACAAGCATTTTCTCCTTTTCCCACCATGTTTTCTGTCCCTGTCAGGCTAAATTTCATTATTTCAGCCGCACTTATTTTTTTGTCATGATTTCAATATGGGAGCTACAAGCATGCAATTTTCTCATCTGAAGAGATTTATTTAAAAACTCAAAGTTACCAAGCTACTAAATTTTATACTTGTCCAAAAATAGAAACCATTTAAATATGAAAAATTAAATGCATGGCCTCTATCACCATGTACATCATAGTTTTTATCTCTTTACCAAATGATATGTGTTACGGGAGACCACTCCTTCCTGCATGGCATACTCCCGATTTAAATACAATACCTGGCTACTGCGTCGGGGAGATATCTCTTTGGCTCAGTGGTTAGGGTATTGGCTTTGCGTCCGGGAGTTCGGAGTTCGAATCCCGCTCCGATCCTTATTTCTGCCATGCATTTATTCATTTGTTTCTTTGTTACGGACTTCGTTCGTAAGATGGGGGCTCGTCCGGGATTGGCCATTGAGCCATTAATCCCATTTGTTGTCCAAAATTGGACTTCCTGCCTAATAAGGCTTTGAGTCATCAATAAATGATGACTTTAAGAGGGGGTGTGTTACGGGAGACCACTCCTTCCTGCATGGCATACTCCCGATTTAAATACAATACCTGGCTACTGCGTCGGGGAGATATCTCTTTGGCTCAGTGGTTAGGGTATTGGCTTTGCGTCCGGGAGTTCGGAGTTCGAATCCCGCTCCGATCCTTATTTCTGCCATGCATTTATTCATTTGTTTCTTTGTTACGGACTTCGTTCGTAAGACATGTTAGACTAATCCAGATTGAAAGCAGTTACAGACGACAATTTTAATGCAGCTCAAATGTATAGAATTGTATCAGAAAGGGTAGAATACATTGTTGTTTCCCATAATCTTTTCAAAGGGCTTTCGTCCTCAGACTTGTTACAACTTGGGACTGTGTGGTAAAGAGTTTACCATTTGTCATAATTATAGACTGGCCAAAATTGAAAGCATTTGCAGACGACAAATATAATGTGTATCAAATGATACAATTTGTATTATAAAGCGAAAAGACATTTTGGGAAATGGAGAAAATGCTGGTTACTAGCATTCAGTTTTGAAAGATTGTTTTCTTCGGGTCTAAAAACTTGAGACTGTGTTGTGAAGGATTACGGCGGAATAAGGTTGTCAAGGGTTATTGCTATGAAAAGTTGCTTTTTGTTGGATCCAATATGGAATGAAAAATGTGCCAGCAAGCTGTGGATAAAACAAATGATATTAACTGCTGCTAGATTTTGGGATGAAATATTTATTTTTTCACAACATGAGTAATTAGACTGGGTTAAAATTGATATCAGGGCTTGTGCATTAAAGGTGGGTATTTAGAATTTTCACATCACACCAAATCAAAAAATATATAATATCATTGAAATTTATATGAAAAAACATTACAAATCACCAATAATTAAGAATCATAAAATTACGAACAAAATTTTTTTGATGGTATTCCCTTAGATTTCTATTCCATAACATAACAAACATGTAATTATTTTTCATAATTTCTTCTTCGGACGCTATGTTTGAAGCTTCGCATGTGTATTTCCAGTATGTAAATGAGCCAGTTGCTCATGTAAAAATAGAACGTGTTTCCCATCGGTGTCGACCTGGGCCGTATTAAATCTCAAATTTTTCTTGTTGTTGGATGGTTTTCGACTGCTGGGGTTTTATGAATGAAAATAATAAGACAATGGGAGTATAGGGATGACTTTTTTTTAACTTTTGTAAAATTTTAGTCTCAAACCTGAAGGGCCACCTTTAAGGTAAGACCTGGTAATGCACTTCCGGTGAACATTTGGCAAAAATTCTAATTGGTTGTTAAATATGGATAAATAAGGATTTATGCAGAAATAATTTTTTGGCACATTTCTAACGGATTAGAAATTCCGTTTATGTCTATCTTGAAACTATTTTTTGATACTTTTGTTTGTTTTCTAAAAAGAGAGGTAATTATTATCTCTTTTTTAATTGAGAATATAGCGGTTTTAGATTTATAAATGATAATTCAAAGAAGGAAAAAATGGAAAAAATGAAAAGGTGAAAGTAGTTCAATAATACTCATTTTATTATAGCTAATTTTGCATAATGATATTTTAGTGGAAATAGCTGTTTTCCATTAAACAGGTCTTACCTTAATCTAAATACCCCTTGTAATGGTCAAAACTTCCCTCATCTGTTCCTGCTCAGTGCTATCTATAGTCATAATGTTGGTTAAAATCATGAATATAAATTATAGTAAACTTAAACACTTTGAATTTAAACAACCATGTGAGAGAAAACTTTAAAGAAAATGGTAGGAAACAGAAAAAAATGATTAAAAAAAACCTCTCTAAGACTTTTAACCATACTTCAGAAATAGCTGATTTCAGGCCTGGTAACATGTTCTTAAATTAACTGAATCTAAGGGAGGTAACTAGTCTTCTATACCGTCCAATTGCTATTTCCCTTTCATTTCAGTGCCTTCCCATGGCATGCGCAACTGATGACACTTTAGATATAAAGGGATCACAAAAATATTTGAGGGACTTAATTAGCTGTCAATATTTAACAAAATCTAGTATTTGTCTCTCTTTCTCCAGTTTCATGTGTTATTTCCGCTCCCTCCAGCCCTGTTGTGAACAATGATATTTATCTCATAAGAAGTGCATGTATATAAAGCCGTATTCTGACAAGAGGGGGCTTAATGCATCTCCACAAGGCATCATACCAAACATGTCATCATATCGTAATTATGCATTCATAAAAATCGTTTTTCAAAGAACAAACTGTATTATGAGGTAGACTGATTTAGCTGCAATATTTCTGCTTCGGATCTTTTCTTTTCTGTTTTTCTTTTGTTTGGGTATGAGCTCTATTAAGCATACTAAACATTTTTCCAAAATATTCAGTCGGACATGTGCAAGTCTAGACTCTCAAGTCTGCACGTCTAAACTTGAAAAATGACGTCATGAAGAAATGGATCCAGTATGAATCAAAATCAAGTGCAGCCATTCGAGATGTCGTAGAGAACAAGTTTTTATCCGCTTTTTATCAATTGTTACAAACCCCTATTGAAAATTTATGATTTCAGTGTATGTATCGCTTCCTTTGAAAGTAATTAAGTACATGTATATATTTTACCGATTTTCTATTTAATACAAAATAGTTAATTCCCACATACATATTTTTCTACTTAATGCAAAATCCATTATTTGAACTATATTTGTCTTGTCATCTTCAAATGCTTTCAGTTAGCAAGATCTTGTTTCTCAATTAATATACAGTCAGACATAGGCTAAACATCACCAAAACTGACCATCAATAGTCCATGTGCTTAGACCTGCATTACTCATGCCCACAATTTGCCATTTCTGGGCTTCGAAAGTTTTCTTTGCCATCCTTTCATTTGGCTCATAAAGCAGCCTGTTACTTGCCTAGTGGGTCAGTGCATTGTTTGAAAATATACCAAATAAAAGGTTATCCATTAAAATAAATTATGACCAAATTTGTTCTAGTGATGCTTAACTTATGTCTGACTGTATATTTAAAACTGAATCTTCTTTTCCAACAAGTTTTCCCAACCATTTTACAGATAGTTCTTAACATATGAGCCACCATTTAGTTAATTGTTTGCAAAAATTAATATTGTTGATTGTTAAATTGGCAGATAGATGAAGCGTTTGGCATTAGTTCTAGATATGTGTTTTTACTAACATACAATCTTATATTTTTGGGGCCTTGAAAAAATGGGGGAGGGGGGAGGGGGGAGGGTCTGCAAGCACTGTAGGAAAACAGAAATACTATAAATCTGTAGTTTCTCTTTTTCCTGCAACGTTTTTCTACTTTTCAATTCATGGATGATCCCCATTTTTTTAACAGAACAGAACAGACAATTTATTCAAGTACTTAGGCCTCCGGCCCATAATACTACTACGTACTACATTATCATCATAATGTACAAAGTGAAAATATATACACACATGCACGTATATGTTAAATTTACCAAACGACAAAATGTAGACTTGACCAAATTAAATGCACTTGCAGACGACAATTCAGTTGTTTATAATTGCAATGATTGAACTTGTCTAGATAAAATGATAGAAAACATAGTGAAAAAAAAAACAATGGTTACCCATTTTTTCTCCCCTCCCTCAATACCATCATAAGGCTCTTTTTCAAAGGATCATCAAAAACAAGACAGATAAGAAAATTTTAATACTTCGACCTCCGGCCCATAATGTAACACAAAACAACATTATCATCATAGTATACACAGTGAAAACATATAGACATACATGAATTAATTCTAGGAAACGAAAAACAAAATGTAACCTTGATTGAATTAAGAAACATCAGCAGACAACAATTTAGTTGTAGCTATAATGCATAAACTTAGGTCTCTTATACAATGCTAAAAATGCACATGCATACACTTGTTAACTATCAAACGACAAAATTGTAGACTTCTCTAAATCCAAAGCGTCAGCAGACGACAACTTAGATGTAACTGTAATCGCTGAACTTGTCTTTTGAATGGTTAAAAATAACTGTCGGATGCGGAGAGAATGTTGACAGGCCATGATCTCAATACATACAGTCTGCAAAAGGTACTTTAGTAGCTTAGGAGTTAAAAAATACACCACTCTCTAAGAGCGAAGGGTTAGTTAATTGCTTCACTTATAAACAAACTATAATTCTGTTCTTAATGGGACATTATAAAACAAGATACATGTAGGTAAATAATCATTTTTATTACATAGTGATATTTTCTTTTCTTGCAGTTTGTATTATTCCGTTATTTCATAGTATGCAAATTGGGTTTTTTTTTTCCTGTTGGAAGTAAATAAACCACAAACCTTGTCAGACGTTTCAAGCTTAAATATGGCTTTGTAATTGGGCGTCAGAATTCCACCAAAAGGCAATGCTATTTCAGTTAAACTTTGGTTATATCTGGGCTTAGATTATCACTGCTACGACAACTGCAGCCAGCAAGCATTACATTTCGTCTTTTTAAATGAGCGAACTGATTTTAAGCAGTGCAATGAAAACAATTAATTAGCATGTGTATTTGTTAATCAAAGCGATTTTATGTGGAAGAGCAGCCAGTGGATTGGAAAGAATATTGTTAGGAGTGCCGGCAAAAAATCGATAAGTGCACTGGTTGCCACGATTTTACTGAAATGATTTAAAAAATGACGTTTAAATCAATAAATCAATATTTCAAACTCCAAATGGTATTAACTATAAAAAAGAAAACCCACACAACAGGTACAGGTATCCATCTAAATATATTTGACACAGCAAAGCCCTATTTCTTGGACGTACAATTTCAAAAAAAAAAAAGCAGTTGTAGCTGATTATTGGCACCCACATGCAGTGCTCTAGTATTTTTCTTCTTGTAGCAGCAGCAGCAGCAGAAGAAGAAGAAAATAAGTAGAACAATATATATATTAGCGTAAGAAACTCGAAATATTATATAGTGATACATAAAAATTAATGATATGTAAAACCAGTTTTATTTTTATCTAATGATACAGAACTGTGTTTTCTACCTCACATAAAATGTCTTTCAAACTTTCGTTAGTTTCCATTTGTTAATTTCTCATTTTGAGGAGTGATGAAAATCATAGAAACCTGTTTTTCAACTATAGCTATTGCTGCTATGGACTTGGCCAGTATATCAAATGCACTTTGGGTTTGTAAAAAATAGTGTTGGTGTGTGTGTGTGTGTGTGTGTGTGTGTGTGTGTGTGTGTGTGCAGTCTGAAATTTCGCAATATGAGGATGCAACATGTGGATGGATTCACTCACTTCTTCCAAACGTTTGGATTTGCATATATATAAAAAAAATATGGGTAAAAATGGCGCAGCAGTACACACAACTTTTCGTTATCATTATTATTATTATTATTATTATTCTTTAAATGGACAGTTAATGGTCGAATACAAATTGCTCTACACATATATGCACTTCACTCGCCCTAGCCATCACCGCTTTCAGGACTTTGATTTTTATTTGAGTTGCTCATGAGACCCCTTCGACTTTGGTAGTTACCTCTGAAAGCTGCACAAGTTTTTGTGTATTTATCGGTGACACTGGTTGTCCATACAGGCGACACCAACTGAATGCTGTTACTTATGCTTTTGGGAAAATGCAACATACATGACGAAACCCAATTGCTACTTTCACTTTCGTTACTGAGGATGTCCCTGGGTGTTTTTTTAACAAGCTGGCTTCTTTACAAAAGAAGTCGGGAGAGTTCAGCATCCATGTTTTCAAGTAGTTTATCGAGACTATTAATTTAATAGATATTGGTACATGTGAACAAACAAGTACAAACGCTGCCGCGTTGAAGCTTTAAATGCTTTACTTAACGGCCATTTGGTCTTCTTGCTGCATTTTCAAGTGGCATGATCGTGTCCAGCGGTCTTCTTTCTCTTTTTTGACGAAATTCTTTTTATTCTTTTTTCTGGTTATATTTATTTGCTTAAAGTAACCATAGCCAACTTTCACGGACATGCCTTATCAGCGGTCTCGCATATCAACAAATCGATGAAAAAAATCGATATCATACGTAAAGGTCCGGGAGTTTCCGGAGTTTGGCGAACTTACATCGTGTATATGTCGTAGTCCAAACTGGAATCCAGGCAGATCCGGAATCTGCCTAGACCAAACTGGAATTTGTCTATAACGAAGCAGGATTCCAGTTTAGCTTTGCAGCTCTACAATCTGCCTAAACCAAATTTTAATAATTTTTCGTTGAATATAGGGCGTCTACATATGAATCATCTTACTTTTATACGTAAACTCCAAAATAAAAGAAGTTTTAGTCAGAAATTCAGAATAAATATAAATTTTGAATGTTTTGTACTAATAAAAAAGGTGGAAAAAAGAGCTATTGTGGAAAAAAATCATATAAAATGCTTTAAAAGAAAATACCTCTCAATTGTAAACATAATTAGATCAATATATTTAAATAAAATATTAGAAAACGATGCATTTTGGTCTACACAAAATTTGAATTCTAATTTGGTCTAGGCAGATTCCGGATCTGCCTAGATTCCAATCTGGCCTACGACATATACAAGTAATCGATATTCAATAGCCTGCAGCGATAAAAGATAAAAGAAACGTAAGATTACGTAATAGTAGCCTGCTTCAAATTCACAATCCTTGCCTAGACGGTATATCTGTCCTGGCATTTTTTTCTGATTTTAAGCTAAACCCTTTCTCTGGTACAGAACAGTGTGGCTCTTGAACATCAGTATCAGACTGCACAAAATGCGCACCCTTATTAGACTGGACAGCACATTGGAATTACACCTCCAGATAAAGCGAGATTTGTCTTGAGAAAAGAACATTGAAACTGTTATATGTCAGCTTTATTTGTCGGTTTGTAATTCATTTATCCTCGGATTAAGGATTAAGTTTAGATTCTCTGAGTCATAAACTGATCGGTCCTAAAACTGCTCGCGACAAATGCATTTTTTGTAGTCTGATCATGAAATCTAATCCTTCCATATGCACTTTTGATGACATTGTAGATTTATATCAGGCTGCACAAAACAAGCTGTCTGATCTTAGACCTGATCGATTCTATAAGTCGAAAATTATTTGGTTAAAAAAAATCTTTGATATTCACGGCAAAATCAACAAGTTAAATTCAGCAGAAAATTCGGCATTTTGAGAGTACCATTTTTACACTACAGTAATCATACCTTCCCGAGTCTAACAGACCTGAGAGAAAAGGCTTTTGTAAACTTTGCTGGAAAGGGAGATTTTTTTCTTCTGTTCCTAAAATGTTCTACCTTTTCAAAGACAGACATTATCGTTTGAGTTGCATTTAATTTGTTGTCTGCATATGTTTTAACTTGGTGGTGTCCAAAATTTCATCATTCGGTTTTTTAATGAGAAAATTTGCTTCATGTGGCAGTTACATTACCAATCCGACCCTGAGAAAGAAGGACCAATCCGACCTTGAAAAAGTAAGCAAGGAAAGGAGAAAGTACTTGTGGTGGGCAATTTCTCATTTTCCTCAGGGATCGTATATAACATGTTATCTACGATTCCTGTTTTCCCACAATGGTTTCTATCCTTTCAAAAGCAAGTTTCGTTATGTGCCACATTTTTCGTCTGCAAGTGCTTTCAACTTGAAAAAAAAAAATCATAATATATTTGGTCGTTTAGTAAATAGCTCATGCTTATATCTTGGTTGAGTAAACTTTGTCTTTTGTGTGCATGTATGGTTTGATGGTTTTGATTTTTATAATTTCCACTTTCTACGATTTAAAAAAAAAGGTTGGGAAGGCGGAGAAATAAAACTGTTACAGCGCATAAGATAATTTCAACGGCTGCTCAGAACCATCCGAGTAAATTTACATGGTTTTATGCACACGAAAAATTACAGATTTGGCATATAAAAAGCATTCATTCAAAGTTGGTTTTCACCGCACAAATAAAAGAAAATGGTTCGTTCCGAACACTATACTCCATGTACTCTGTGGCGCCGATTTGTATTTTGGCTTAATGAGCGATGTTGCATTTACTTACAATGTCTACTACTATTAATAAATGTATTAAAATGTTTCCATTCTGAGCGAGTCTAAAAGCTGTTTAAGTATAAGTATTTCGGAACAACTAAGGTCTATCTATGCACTAAACTATATCTTTATACATAAAAGTAGGTCCAAGCTATTATCATCACACAAGTTTAAAACCGCTGCCGATGTATTATATGATACTTTTTAAGATTCTTTTTATTGCATCCAAAATGGAGGGAAAACGTGCTCGAGATGCAACAGAAAGTTACTAAAAGGTTCGTGTTGAAAGTGTCATAACTATCAGCACTCGTGAACTGATCCGATGCCACACTCTAGCGCCGCTTACAGGCATGATAAAGATAAAAAGGTATTTCTTCCTCTAAAGAAGTTATGTATATGGTGTCATTTCAACTAATCACTGGCAAGCTGTGGTAAAACCGGTTTCAAACCAAGATACATGTAGATCATTCTTAATACAAGGTTGATTAAATACTATCTCTTGAAATAATAAATAATGATTACGCAGCAGGTAACTTTTTAGGTTACTGGTAAAGTAGAAGTAGCTTAATATATTATCCCCATTTCCATGTACATGCATATTCTATGTCAATTTTTTTTCATCTTTTATTCACTCTTAGCGGTTATGCTTTTTGCAAGTTGCGTCGTTTTTAAGATGGAAGAACCTTAATGTTTAAGCTAATTCTTCCAATGAACAATTAAAATATTAAAGATGTTAAAGGGAAGGGGGCATTTGAAAGAAGAGAGAAACTGTTTGATGAGGAAAAAAAGTTGTCAGTTTTGATCTAGTGTTGTCATTTTTTGAATGCTAAATACTCTTTGCAAGAGAAACCGACTGAGTGATGCAGACAATATTGTTTGAAAAGTGGAAGATAACTTGTAAAAATATAATGCGCCTGTTTCCATACTTTATCTTAAACAATCAACAGTAGCGTCGTTAGATGCCGTATTTATACAGTAACAGGTTAAGCTTGTTATTTGAAGCTTTACCAAAAGACAAAATTTCAGACTAGTTCAAAATAAAGTAATTTTCTTAAGACAAATAAAACATTAAAAAAAAAAATGGAACTTATCTTTTATTGAGTTAAAAATAGTGCAAGAAAAGAAGAAAATGTTGGTAACCAGCGTTGAAATCTTTTTCTTCAATGTTTTCAAAGGCCTTCTATATGACATGACAGATAAAAGACTGATGTGAAAAAAGCAAGGAAACATGAGTTTGTGAGCTGTCGCCAGACAAAAAATGATATGGCATTAATTTCAAAAAGTTGAAAAAAAAAAAAATCATCAAACGTTTGAATTTTCTTATTTCAGATCTCAATCTTAATGATTGTAAAAGGAAATTATCTCATAAGTATTATCTTTTAGATAAATAAGATACATAATAAAACATCTTAGGGATACTGTCAGGATCAAACGATATTCGATCTGAAAACAACCCGGGTATAAATTCTAGTTTATAATCATGTGGATACATGTATATCATAAACATAGCAGGGGGTCCGTTTGTCAATGAAACATTACGTAACTCAACAAAGATACCCGGCTGGCTTATCTAACAGTAAGACTCGGCCAGTATCGGCAAAGTCCGGCATAATCCGAACGTCCACGGAAAAAGAAAAAAATAGGATAGTGGCATTAAAAAACTGTAAAAAGGACCAAAAGTTTATTTTTTTACAAGACTCAAACTTTTACCATTTGAAAGAGAAATGAATAATGTAACTCACTCCACTTGAGATAATTTTGACTTTTCAACACAAAAAGAGAAAATTAAACAAATATTGAGAGGTAATTTTCAGACGTGGCAGTTTTCAGTATATAACAGATCTTTTCTGAAATTCGCCATATAAAAATAAACCACGTCTATTTCCTGTTTCGGTCTTTTGATTTCGCTTTATTTACAAAACCATGACGAAGCAGACTGCGCATGCATCAGAACAATTTCGCCACTCTCTTGCACTACGGACCATTTCCATGTATGGTGAGGGTAACGAACGACAACTCTGCTAGGAAGTTGCAATTTCGCAAGAAAAATTGATTTAGGCAGCGAATTCCGTGGCAGTCTGCCTTTTAAATTCACCATTATGGCTAGATTCCGGGTGTTGCATTTATACGCAGAACTATGAATGTTTGTTTGACTAGCTAGGCTTTTCAGTTTTACAGAATCTTAAAAACCAGAGGGCCATGATGGCCCTAGGACCGCTTACCTGAGCCTTTTTGACGCAAAATGACCAAAACGCAATCTTTTCTGAGATATCATGCCAAACATTTTAACAAAGATTTATGAGTGTTGGAACGAAATTTCGCCTTTAGAGCACGCAGAAGCCTTTCCAATTTTGTCTCAGTGAACGATTTTCAAACTTGTCAGAGATAGATCTATCATCGAAACAAACTTTCTCATGGGTATATTCATGCGTACCAGGTTTTTCAGCGATCTGACCCTTTGACCTGGTATTTCGCTTACCTGGCCTGTTTTCAAGGTTGTCGAAGATATCATGACAAACTTTGACCTTTATAAGTTTTGGGCAGAAAAATTTTGCCTCTGTACACAACGTGTTAGCACTATGATTTGACCAAGTGATCTAGTCTTTTAGCTATCATGTCCAATTTTCAAGATAGGGATTTCACCAAGACAAACATTCTGAGTATTGAATGAAAATGTGTCCAGTAGAAAGAATACAATGTTTTTTCAAAAATAGACCCAGTGACCCAGTTTTTGGACTAGCTTTAAAGATTTTGCAAGCTATCATTAGTACAAACATTATGAGAAACTTTCACGAGTATTGCACAAAACACGTGGCTAGTAGAGTGAAAGCAAGGTTTCTCAAATACATGACCATGTCGCTCAGATTTTTTGTTTACCAAATATTACCTATATACACACAATAATGACAAAGTTTCTTTGTTATTGAAATGAAAAAGTGGCCCCTGGAGCGAACCCAAGCTTTTTCAAAGATTTGACTCGGTGATCTAGTTTTTGACAAGATGATACTCGTTTTCACACTCATCTGAGATATCATCAAGTAAAATATTCTGACAAATCTTAATCAGTTTTAGACGGAAATTATGACCCCTAGAGCATTCACAAACTTCTCTGAAGATTTGACCTACATGTAGTTTATAACCTGACATGACCATTGTGAAAGTCGTAAGAGATATAATCAAGAAAAAAACTCTGACCAACATTCATGAAGATTGGTCTGATATTGTGATTGTGGATTCTATAACATGTACTCTTTTTTTTTTCTTTTTTTTTTAGATTTGACCTGGTGACCTAGCTTTTTTTATCAGGCCTGGATCAGTTTTCAAATTCTTTTGAGATATCATCAAGACAATTAATTTGAAGAAGATTCATAAGCACTGGGAGAAAATGTACACAAAAACTTCAGAGCGTACACAGTTTTATAAAGACCTATTGACATAATTTTTCACCCTTTTCAAACCCATCATCAAACTCAACCGAGATATTATCAAGACAAGTATTCTGATCAAGTTTCACTGATATTGGTCCAGATATGATTGTAGCACTTAGAGGGTACACATGGTAAAAGTTGACGATGCAGAAAGAACGACTCATGACGGACTTCAATAGACGAACACAACATGGGTGAGCTGAAAAAAAAAGCGAGTTATCTAATATTCATTTTGTGTATTGGGTGACTCAGAATCACGTGACCAGGTAAGAACGAACTGTGACACGTCCTAGCAGAACATGGTAGGTAGCTCTTAAATATTACAGTTATTTTGATTTTCTACTCAGTTTTGTTGTGCACCTGTTTTTTTTTTTCAACTTTCAACAAAGTGCAATAAATGTGTCAATTTTGTAATGTAATCAACTTATTTCATTAATCTGAAATGATCTTTTCTATCGTTGATAGATCTACAAATACTTTCGGTTTCGCCCAACCCGGATGTATAATATTCAGGATGATTTTCGCCTATTATAAAAAATGGAACAAGTATCGTCAAAAGTAGAATATTAGAAAATAAATCTTTAGCACTTTAAACATGGTATAAATCGTAGAAAATCAATTTTTGTCATGCTTCAGTCCAACCAATTTTGATTACTGGGTAATACTTGTTTTTTTTATTATTTGAACTAATTTGTCTTGTCATCTTCAAATGCTTTCAGTTAGCAAGGACTTGTTTCTCAATGAATATATTTAAAACTGAATCTTTTCCAACAAGTTTTCCTAACCATTTTACAGATAGTTCCTCCCATACGAGTCACCATTTAGTTCATTGTTTGCAAAAATTAATATTGTTGATTATTAAATTGGCAGATAGATGAAGCGTTTTGCATTAGTTATTATATATGTGGTTTTACTAACATACAATATATATATATATATATATATATATATATATATATATATATATATATGGGACCTTGAAAGAAATAGGGGAGGGGTCTGCAAGCACTGTAGGAAAAAAGGAACACTATATATCTGTATTTTCTCCTTTTCCCACAATGTTTGTCTACTTTTCAATTCATGGATGAACCCCATCTTTTTAACGGGCCATGAACTCAATATAGACTGTCTGCAAAAGGTACTTGAGTAGCGTTTAGTAGCCTAGGAGTTAAAAAATCTGATACATCACTCTCTAAGGGCGAGGGGTTAGTTAATTACTTCACTTATAAACAAACTGCGATTCTGTTCTTAATCGGACATTATAAAACAAGAGGACCATGATGGTCCTATATCGCTCAACTGAGTACCAAGCTGTAAATTCAAACTTGTGACCCTTGTCAAGGCCAGTTTTGACCCCAGGGGCATCCTAAGAAAAAACTTGGTAGAGGTCTAATAGGAGATGCTACTTACAAAATATCAAAGCTCTACACCTCCTAGTTTCAGAGAAGTAGAATTTTAAAGTTTTCCTTCTTTGTTCCTATGTTTCGAACTTGTGACCTCCGGGGCGGGGCCAATTTTTAACCCAAGGGGATAGTATGAAGAAGCCTTGTAGGATTCCACAAAGAGATGCTATATACCAAATATCAAAGCTCTACGCCTTCTAGTTTCAAAGAATAAGAAATTTAAAGTTTTCTTTCTTTGTTCCTATGTTTCAAACTCGTGACCCCTGGGGCGGGACCAGTTTTGACCCAAGGGGTATCATATGAACAATATTGGTAGAAGTTCACGAGGAGATGTTACATACCAAATATCAAAGCTCTGCACCACCTAGTTTCAGACGAGAAGAATTTTAAAGTTTTTCCTTCTTTATTTCTATGTTTAAAAATTGTGACCCCCGGGGCGGGGCCATTTTTGACCCCAAGGACATCATAGGAACAATTTTGGTAGAGGTCCACTAGGAGATGCTACATACCAAATATCAAAGCTCTGCACCACCTAGTTTCAGAGAAGAGTAATTTTAATTTTTCTCTCTTTGTTCCTATGATTCAAAGTTGTGACCCCCGGGGCGGGGCCAGTTTTGACCCCAGGGACATAATATGAAAAATCTTGGCAGAGGTCTACCTGGAGATGCTACATACCATATATCAAAGTTCTGCAATTTCTAGTTCCAGAGAAGAAGATTTTTAAAGTTTTCCTTCTTTGTTTCTAAGTTCCAAAATTGTGACCCTCAGGGACGGGCCAGTTTTGACCCCAGGGGCATTTTATGAAGAATCTTGGTAGAGGTTAACTAGGAGATGCTACATACCAAATATCAAAGCTCTGCACCGTCTAGTTTCAGAGAAGAAGATTTTTAAAGTTTTCCTTCTTTGTTCCTAAGTTTCAAACTTGTGACCCCCGGGGCGGGGCCAGTTTTGACCCAGGGGCATCATATGAACACTCTTGGTAGACGTCAACTTGGAGATGTTACATACCAAATATCATAGCTCTACGCCTTCTAGGTCCAGAGAAGAAGATTTTTAAAGTTTTCCTTCAAACTTGTGACACCTGGGGCGGGGCCAGTTTTGACCCCAGGGGCATCATATAAACAGTCTTGGTAGAGGTCAACTAGCAGACGCTACATACCAAATATCAAAGCTCTGCACCGTCTAGTTTCAGAGAAGAAGATTTTAAAGTTTTCCCTCTTTATTCCTATGATTCAAACTTGTGACCCCCGGGGCGGGGCCAGTTTTGACCAAAGGGGCATCTTATGAACAATCTTGGTAGAGGTCCACTAGGAGATGTTACATACCAAATCTGAAAGCTCTGCAATTTCTAGTTTCAGAGAAGAAGAATTTTAAAATTTTCCTTCTTTGTTCCAATGTTTCAAACTTGTTACCCTCGGGGACGGGCCAGTTTTGACCCCAGGGGCATCATATGAACAATCTTGGTAGACGTCCACTAGGAGACACTACATACCAGATATCAAAGCTCTACGCCTTCTAGTTTCAGAGAAGAAAATTTTCAAAGATTTTGATATTTTTTTTCCTTTTGGTTGCCATGGCAACCCGAATTATAGCTGAAATTTAATCTCTTAAAGAACTTTGGTAGAGCTTAACCAAAGGAAGATCCCTGCCAATTTTCATCAAGATTGGTCCAGTGGTTTAGAAGGAGAAGATGTTTAAAGAAATTGTGGACGACGGACGACGCGCGACGAACGACGGACATTGGGCGATCACAAAAGCTCACCATGAGCACTTCGTGCTCAGGTTAGCTAACAAGATACATATAGGTAAATAATTATTTTTACTACATAATCATATCTTCATTTCTTGCATTTTGTTTTATTCCGTTATTTTATAGTATGCAAATTGTGTTTTTTCCTGTTTGTCTGTTGGGAAGTAAATAAACCACAAACCTTGTCAGACCTTTCAAGCTTAAATTTGGAAATATTTTTGACACACCAATGCCCTGTATCTTGGACGTACAATTTTCACAAAAAGCAGCTGTAGCTGATTATTGGTACCCATATGCAATGCTCTAGTATTTTTCTTCTTTTGCAGCACCAGCAGAAGAAGAAGAAAATAAGTAGAACAAAAAAAATAAAAAATATATTAGCATAAGAAACTCGAAATATTATACAGTGATATAATTATAAGAATTAATGATATGTAAAACCAGTTTTATTCTAATCTAATGATACAGAATTGTGTTTTCTACTTCACATAAAATGTCTTTCAAACTTTCGTTAGTTTCCATTTGTTAATTCCTCATTTTGAGGAGTGATGAAAATCATAGAAATCTGTTTTTCAACTATAGCTATTGCTGCTATGGACTTGGCCAGTATATCAAATGCACTTTGGGTTTGTAAAAAACGGTGTGTGTGCAGTGTGAATTTTCGCAACATAAGGATGCAGAATGTGGATGCATCCACTCACTTCTCCCAAACGTTTGGATTTGCATAAAAAAAAAACCCCAAAGGTTAGGGATAAAATGGCCCTAGAAGCACACACAAGTTTTCGTTATTATTAAATTATTGTTATTCTTTGAATGGATAGTTCATGGTCGAATACAAATTGCTCTATACATATATGCCCTTCACTCGTCCTAGCTATCAGTGTTTTCAGCACTTTGATTTTTATTTGAGTCGCTCATCAGACCCCTTCGAATTGGGAAGTTACCTCTGTAAACTGAACAGGTTTTTGTGCATCTATCGCTGAAACTGGTTGCCCATACAGGCGACACCACCTGAATAACGTTACTTATGCTTTTGGGAAAATGCAACATACATGACGAAACCCAATTGCTACTTTCACTTTCGTTACTGAATATGGTCCCTGGGTGTTTTTTTAAGAAGCCAGGAGAGTTCAGCATCCATGTTTTCAAGTAGTTTATCGAGACTTTTAATTTAATAGATATTGGTACATGTAAACAAACAAGTAAAAACGCTGCCGCGTTGAAGCTTCATATGCTTTACTTAAAGGTCATTTGGTCTTCTTGCTGCATTTTCAAGTGGCATGATAGTGTCCAACGGTCTTCTTTCTCTTTCTTGACGAAATTCTTTTTATTCTTTCTTCTGGTTAGATTTATTTGCTTAAGGAAAAAATACAATTATGTGAGAGGTTATTTGGAGACATGGCAGTATTCTGTATAACATATCTTTTCTGAAATTCGTCATATAAAAATCAACCACGTCTATTTCCTGTTTCGGTCTTTTGATTTCGCTTTATTTACAAAACCATGACGAAACAGACTGCGCATGCCTCAGAACAATTTCGCCACTCTCTTGCACTACGGACCATTTCCATGTATGGTGAGGGTAACGAACGACAACTCTGCTCGGAATTTGCAATTTCGCAAGAAAATTTGATTTAGGCAGCGAATTCCGTGGCAGTCTGCCTTAAAAGTTTACCACTATGGCTAGATTCAAGGTGTTTCATTTATACGCAGAACTATGAATGTTTGTTTGACTGGCTAGTTTTTTTAGTTTTACAGAATCTTAAAAACAAGAGGGCCATGATGGCCCTAGGACCGCTTACCTGAGCCTTTTTGACGCAAAATAACCAAAACGCGATCTCTTCTGAGATATCATGCCAAAAATTTTAACAATGATTAATGAGTTGGCTAAAGTTGGAGAGGGGGCTGACACAGAATGTGGAATAGGACCACATGGTTTAGGAGAACGAAATGAGAGAGGGGATAATGCTGGCTCTGTTTTGTCAGGCAAATGAGATTAACATCACAAATACTTTCTTCCAACAACCACTGCGCAGAAGGTACACATTGATCCCTCCAGGAGACAGGTGTCGTAATCTGATTGATTACATTATCACTGACAGATCCTGGAAATCAACTATCCTCAATGCAAAAACAAAGCCTGGAACAGACTGCGACACGGATCACATTCTTGTGACAACCAAATTAAGAATGAAAATATTGAAGAAGCCTAAAAGCAAATCGACCCCAAAGTTCGACATATCAAAATTAGAAAACCCTGAGCTGGCCTAAGAATTTAATATAGAAACAAGCAATCGTTTCTTAAAGTTACTTGAAGTTTGGGATGAAAATGACTCATATCCTGATGAAATCTGGACAGACATAAAAAATACACTGACCAAAATCTCCGAAGAAAAAGTAGGAAAAGAAAAGAAAAGGAAAAAAGCTAAGCCCTACATAAATCAGGAAGTGATAGATCTGGCAGAAAAGAAAAGTCAAGCTCGAAAGCAGGGAGAGTGGGAAAAATACTCAGCACTGAAAAGGGAAATAAAAAGTTAAGTCAGAAGAGACAAAGCAAATTGGCTGGCACAAGAATGCAGTAAAATCAATGAACACAACGAAAACAGGAAGTTGAAGAAGCTCTTCAAACAAATAAAAAAAGTGAAAAAAAATTCAAAGCAACAAACCAATGCATCAACAACAAGGATGGTCACACACTGACTGAACCAGAATAGGTCTTGGATAGGTGGAACGAATATGGCACATCACTTTTTGGCAAGCCTGACAGCCATGAAAATAATTTAGAGCCAAATTTGGAATTGACTCCTGGAGATATGGAACCTGAACCTCTGCTCAGCGAAGTTGAATCTGCCATTAAAGATCTAAAATGCAGAAAGTCTCCTGGTCTTGACAATATTCCTGGAGAGTTGTTGAAACACTCAGGTGATGGTGAACTCAAAGTAATGCATTACTTATGCTGCAAGATATGTAAGACTTGTCAATGGCCTACAGATTGGAAGCTTCAAGAATTTGTTATGCTACATAAGAGGGGAAATGTCAAAGACTGCAACAATTACAGAACAATTGCACTGATCAGTCATGCCAGTAAAATACTGCTGATAATAATTTTCAACAGGTTAAAGCCAAAAGTAGAGGCAGAGCTATCCAACTGTCAGGCAGGCTATAGGAAAAACAGGGGAACAATAGATATGCTGTGTGTACTCCAGATATTGATAGAAAAGATTAGAAACACAGACCAAGAGATGTTCATCATTTTCACTGACTACAGCAAAGCGTTTGATAGCGTCATTCACCAAAGTCTTTTCCACTTCATGATCAAAATGGGTTTTCCAAGACAACTGGTTTCCCTCATAGCTTCATTATATAATGATCGAAAAGCAACAATCAGATGGAATAATCAAAACTTCAAATTTTTTAACATCACTAAAGGGGTAAGGCAAGGTTGCATCCTGTCTCCACATCTCTTCAGCATATACACTGAACATATCATGAGAGAAGCAGACATAGAAGACATGGGAGTAAATATTGGTGAAAGAAACCTGTCAAATTTACGCTACGCAGATGACACAGAATTACTGGCAAACAAGACGAGAGGAAGCAGCAGAGCTGTGGTTTTAACCGAAGACTACTGAGGGTCAAATGGACGGATATGCGCTAAAATGAAAGCATACTAAATGAGTTGAGTACTACACGCAAGCTCCTAGTACTCATACAACGGAGGAAACTGAAATATGTTGGACACGCAATCCGTAATGAGAGAACAGACTTGATGTCCACTGCCCTCCAAGGTAAAGTGGAAGGAAAGAGAAACAGAGGACGGCCACCTGCATCACTTGCTAGAAACATCACAAACATCAGTGGCAAGAAACTCCAGGAGGTGGTCAGACTTAGCCAAGATCGAGAGTGCTGGAGGCAACTTGTGAGGACATCATGTGCAGCGGCCAACACTGTTCCCGGTGACGCCGACAGGTGACAGGTGAATGAGTGTTGGACCGAAAATGTCGTCTTTAGAGCACGCAGAAGCCTTTCCAGGATTTATCTCAGTGAACGATTTTCAAACTTGTCAGAGATACGTCTGTCATCGAAACAAATTTTCTCATGGGTATATTAATGCATACCTGACGAAAAATCTGGTTTGTACACAAGGTTTTTCAGGAATCTGACCCTGTGACCTGGGATT
Source organism: Tridacna crocea (assembly GCA_943736015.1). Taxonomy (NCBI): domain Eukaryota; kingdom Metazoa; phylum Mollusca; class Bivalvia; order Cardiida; family Cardiidae; genus Tridacna; species Tridacna crocea. Next base: position 3,192,781 of record OX031072.1, on the reverse strand, counting down.
TCGCTTACCAGGCCTGTTTTCAAGGTTGTCGAAGATATCATGACAAACTTTGAACTTTATAAGCTTTGGGCAGAAAAATTTTGCCACTGTACACAACGTGTTAGCACTATGATTTGACCACGTGATCTAGTCTTTTAGCTATCATGTCCAATTTTCAAGATAGGGATTTCACCAAGACAAACATTCTGAGTATTGAATAAAAAATGTGGCCTGTAGAAAGAATAAAATGTTTTTTCAAAAATAGACCCAGTGACCCAGTTTTTGGACCAGCTTTAAAGATTTTGCAAGATATCATTAGTACAAACATTATGACAAACTTCCAGTATTGCACAAATGACGTGGCGAGTAGAGTGAAAGCAAGGTTTTTCAAAGCTATGACAATGTCAATCAAGTTTTTTGTTTACCAAATATGACCAATATACACACAATAATGACAAAGTTTCTTTGTTGCTGAAATGAAAATGTGGACCCTGGAGCGAACCGAAGCTTTTTCAAAGATTTGACTCGGTGACGTAGTTTTTGACAAGATTATACTCATTTTCACACTCATCTGAGATATCATCAAGTAAACTATTCTGACAAATCTTAATCAGTTTTAGACGGAAATTATGGCCTCTAGAGCATTCACAAACGTTTCTGAAGATTTGACCTACATGTAGTTTATAACCTGACATGACCATTGTGAAAGTCGTAAGAGATATAATCAAGAAAAAACTCTGACCAATATTCATGAGGATTGGACTGATATTGTGATTTTGTCTTCTATAACGTATACTTTTTTTTTTTTTTTTTTTTTTTTTTTGAAGATTGACCTAGTGACCTAGCTTTTTTTATCAGACCTGGATCATTTTTCAAATTCTTTTGATCTCAAGACAATTAATTTGAACAATTTTCATAAGCACTGCGGGAAAATGTACACATAACCTTCAGAGCGTACAGTTTTATAAAGACCTATTGACATAATTTTGCACCCTTTTCAAACCCATCATCAAACTCAACCGAGATGTTACCAAGACAAGTATTCTGATCAAGTTTCACTGATATTGATCTAAATATGATTGTGGCACTTAGAGCGTACACAAGGTAAAAGTTGACGATGCAGAAAGGACGACTCATGACGGACTTCAATAGACGAACACAACATGGGTGAGCTGAAAAACAAGAGGACCATGATGGTCCTATATCGCTCACCTGAGTACCAAGCAGGAAAGGTCTACAACAAAGACTATAATTACCAAATATTGAGGTTCAAGGACTAATGATGATGAAACAAGAGCGGCAAATTGTCGCAAGATATGCAATCCCACCGCAAGTTGTACAGGAGGTATAATAGTTGCAAAGGGCAGGCAATGCAACAAACAATTTGACTTGAGACTTCAAAATTCCACTCTGGACAAGCAAACAATACTATTAAAATAAAGACAAGAAAAAGTTGATGCAAAGCATCAAAGTCGCCGCAAAAAAATTTGTTTAATGCTTCAAGAAAGCCAGGGCAAGTAAGTAAATGTCGGTTTTCATCAGCAGATTTTTTAACACATTATGAAATTATGTGAATAGTAACCTATATCAAAACTTGTCTTCTGTTACAGTATCTAATACCCAAGCACAGCGCTCTCTAAGCTCTTTTCCAAACGACAAATATCAGACTCTTCCAAATTCAAAGAGTTGGCAGATGACAATTTAAAAAGCTGCAAAAATGGTGGAAAATTCGCTAGTAGTGGGGGAAAAGTATTTAATAAAGAAGAAATTGCTTATAACGAGCAATTTCTCCTTATCCAACATGTTTTGACAAAAGAATTTGATAACACATGTGATAACCCGTGTTTGTTTGGGAAATTGGTGAAAGCAGGGCTAAGTTAATAATATGTTGCTGTCCTAGGAAAGTATGATTCAAGAGGACGTAAGTTTGCAAGGGGGTAAGACACAATATAGGGAACAGTAGTGTTGCACTTGGGGGTGAAAAACGAAGGTCCCTAAATTGACAAAAGAAGTAGTTTTTCATTTAGTACTATGCTTTAAGTTCAAGAAACCAAAATATCTTGTAGATTGCTGCGCATGAAATATATTTTTTGTTAGCAGACAAATTGACCTTCTAGAGCTTGTTACGGACACTACACAGGGATATAACATCAATAAAATACTTGAAATTATGTTTTTCTTTTTTTTTATGTCATACAGTTCAAATTTCCTCATATTTTTAACTGGTATAAAACAAAAAATACAACCCAAAATGATAATTACATCTCATAATCCTTACAAGAAATCTTGCAAAAAATATTGCTGAAAAATTGCCAAGTTTCAACTCTGCTCAAAAATAAAGTTCTCATCTTTAGACACTGTTATTACACAAAACTTGAAGTTTAACTTATAATCAACATACTAGGCTAAGGCCCAGATCAAAAAAGGGCCCTATTTTTAATTTTTTTTCAATCCATCTGGTAGAAAAATTCAAATGGTACAGTGAGTTAGGATAGCCTATTAGAGTCACTTTAAGCATGGATGCCAGATCTGAAAGTGGTGCAGATTTTTTTTATATGCTAATAAACGCGCCTACCCCAAATTTGCCTATAACAAAAAGTAAACTTTTCCTAAGTTCACAATGATGAAAAAAACAATGAAATAATGCAATCTTTTTGACAAATCTTTTGAATTTAAGATGCTCATAAAAATCCACATTTACATGTATGTAAGACTTATATTAAATCAAGTCTGACAAATTTCACATACCGTAAAAAACCTAATAAGTGTTCCTTGCAGAATGAATTGAAAACAATCGCTGATTTTCAGTCTTCACATTGAATGTGTTAATATTTCTGGCTATATTTTTTCACAGTTTTGGCTAGAGCTACTAGGACAGACATAGAGGACCAGAATTAAGAACAGTTATGGAGTTTTAGCATTTAGCACCTCAAAAATGATCTATTTATGAGTGCAACAGTAGAATTTGTTGTTGCACACTACCCTTTGATTTCGTTATTTCCTTATACATGTATATTCACAACTGTAACCATAAGTATGCCAACACTAAGATTTGGCTATTTTCATTTTTTAAGATGCTTTATTTCCTTTGTTATTCTTACTCTCCTACTCTGTTAATCTATTTCACAGATGCAATAGGGGATATGACTAGAAAAAAGATGATCATGATGGCCCTGTATCGCTCCACTGGGTAATAAGTGAAAACACTACAAGCCAAACATTACAACTCCGGCCAAATGGTTTCAAACTTGAATACATACAATAGGCTAAGGCCGAGGTCAAAAAAGGGCCCTATTTCTTTTTTCATTCATCTGTTTCTCTAGTTCACTAATGCAATATGGGATATAACTTAACACAAGAGGGCCATGACGGCCCTGTATCGTGCCACTGGCTAATACATGAAAACACTACAAGCCAAATATTACTACTCTGGGCAATTGTTTCTAAACTTGAAGACATACAATTTTTTTTCTCTAAAATCCTACGAGAAATTTATGACCCCTTGACCCCTGGGCAAAGCCATTATTGACCACAAAGCTATAATTACTTGAATCCTGGTGGAGGTCCACAAGATAAACCCCCGTACCAAATAATACAGGTCTAGAATGTTGTGTTATAAACAAGAAGATTTTCAAAGTTTCCTAAAAGAAAAAAGGCCATGTATAGCATGAAATCCATGAAACAGGGCTAAATTTGGTAGCCCTAGGCTTTATTATGGTTAGTAAAAAGATCATTTATAAAATTTTCAACACAAAAGCCAAGGTAAAACTTGTGATCCCTGGTGTGGGGACAAACTTCACTCCAAGGCTATAATTTGAGCCCTTCTGGTAGAGGCCCACTAGATAAAGCTACATCCAAAATTTGGTAGTCATAGGCCTTACTGCTATGTACTGGTAGATTTTTAAAAGCTTTCCCAATATAAGCCTATGTAAAAACTTGTGACCCTGAGGCCGGGCCAAATTTGACCCCAGGACTATAAGTTGGACACTCTTGGTAGACGCCCAGTTGATAAAGATACATGCCAAATTTGGTAGCCCAAGGCCCTAAGGAAGGATTTTAAAATTTTCCCTATATAATCCCGTATAAAACATGTGACCCTCGGGGCGGGGCCAATTTCGACTCCAGGGCTATTATTTGAAGGAACTTGGTAGAGGTTCACAACATAAAGCTGCATGCCAAGTTTGGTAGCCCTAGGCCTTATGCTTTCAGATAAGAAGATTTTATTTTCAAAGATTTCAACATTTTTCAGTTTTGTTGCCATGGCAAACAGAGTTTTTGAAGGAATCAGATTCATTCAAGAAATTCTGAAGAAAGCCTTGGCAGGATCATTTCTGTGAAGTTTCATCAAGTTTGGATGGGTAGTGTCAGAGAAGATGTTTGAAATATAAGTTAATGCACATACGGACAGACACACGACGGACAGCGGGCCATGAAATAAGCCCGCTGGCCTTCCACCAGTGGAGCTAAAATCCTCTTGCTGACTTAAAATTAACAAATGCGCTGTTCATTCAGCATAATTGTGACGTACGAGTGACCATTCATCAGTTTCTTTGTTTGCTGCATTGACAGTACAACTGCGTTGTGTGTGTGTATGTGTGTGTGTGTGTGTGTGTGGGTGTGGATGTGGATGTGGGTGTTTTTCTGGGTTTCTTTTTTTTTTTAGCTCATCTTAGCACAATGTGCTAAAGGTGAGCTATTGTGATTGTCCTATGTCCGGCGTCCAGCATCTGTCATCCGTCAATAATTTCTTTAAACACCTTCTCCTAAATCACCGGGCAAATCTTGATGAAACTTGGCAGGGATGTTCCTTGAGTGAAGCTCTACCAAATTTGTTCAAAGAATAGAATTCCACCCAATTCTGGTGCCATGGCCGCAAAAAGGAAAAAAAAAAAAAACCCGTGAAAATCTTCTTCTCTGAAAATAGAAGGCATAGAGCTTTGATATTTGGCATGTGGCCATCTCCTAGTGGACCTCTACCAAGTTTGTTAAAATAATGCGACTAAGGTCAAAACTGGCCCCACCCCGGGGGTCACAAGCTCAAACAGGAACAAAGAATGAAAACTTCAATATTATTCTTCTCACAAAGTAAAAGGCATAGAGCTTTGGTATTTGGAATGTTACATCTCCTAGTGGACCTCTACCAAGTTCGTTCATACGATGCCCTTGGGTTCAAAAGTGGCCCTGCCTCGGGGGTCATAAGTTCGAACACAGGAACAAAGAAGGAAAACTTGAAAATAATTTCTTCTCTGAAACTTGATGGCGTAGAGCTTTGATATTTGGTATGTAGCATCTTCTAGTAGACCTCTACCAAGTTTGTTCATATGATGCCCCTGGGGTCAAAACTGGCCCTGCCCTGGAGGTCACAACTTCAAACATAGGAACAAAAACAGAAAATTATAAAATTCTTCTTCTCTAAACCTAGAGGGCATAGAGCTTTGATATTTGGCATGTAGCAATTCCTAGTGGACCTCTCCGAAGTTTGTTCATATTATGCCCTTGGGGTCAAAACTGGCCCTGCCCCTGGGGTCACAGGTTAGTTTAAAGTTCATCACATAAACATGAGGGAATTAAGCTATAGTCTCAGGTGAGCAATCCAGGGCCAATGTCCCTCTTGTTGAAATGTCATGATGTAACAGATTTATTTCCTACATAACAATGATAGTTTTAATGCATATAGCATGAATATAGTTAACAGTTTTAACATTTTAAGTACAAACAGCTAGGAATTATTTACTAGATCTATATAGCTTTTTCAAGAAATTAAAATAGTTGCAAAACACTGATCTTTTCTGACATATAATGTGCCAAAATTTTGTTCCAAAATACTCAATTAATATAAAACAAATATGTGCTATACAGATGATTCGAAGTGAAATATTATAATCTGAACCAGGAAATATTTATTTTTCTAAATTAGAATGGAATTTCTTTTACTTTACAATTTTGTTACATGAAGGACATGTCGATGTGTAATAACTAGCACTGCATCACAGTAGACAATATTCCAATGTGGATATAAGGAACCTTATCAAACAAAAAAATCCAACTTAATTTTCAAAAATCGTGTCTCCTGAAATCTGCCATAATTATATAATAGCCCGTAGATGGCCGTGAATATACATTAGTGGGTGGGGTAAAAGCTAAGCAAGACCGTAACAAATATACAATGCAGCAATTTAGTACAACAGTAAGCATTTAGTTCTCATCAAACCCTTTCACAAGAAGGTGAAACACAAAAATCTTAAATGATATCAAGTTGCTCATGATTTTCAAAAAATGTATGCAAATTTGGCGGGTGGGGTAACACCAGGACACCCAATGTATTTTATCTTCTCCTGTAACTGAATTTTACCATTGCTTATGTGCTTAACTATCAATTAGACCTATTTGCAATCAATATAGTCCTGAAATTACTGAAATTTTGTTGTTTATACACATAAGCTCAATTCAATGCTTTTTCAGTGGGTGGGGTAACAAAATGGCGTCTGAAAAAAATCTGCACCACTTTTGTTTCTGGCATCCACCCTAATTTGACTTCTATATAGCTGTACTATCACCTGGTACCAATGAAATTTTTCTACCAGATGGATTGAAAAAAAATTGAATCCAGCTTGCCAGGCCTTAGACTATACAGAAATAAAAAAAGTTTTATTAGACTCTGTCTATATCAATTCAAATTTTGAAAACGAAAAAGCTGTAAATTTGGTTACGGACTCTACATGAATATGACAAAGGCAAATCTGTCTATTATCTAGAAATTTGTATTGAACTGTGCTTATTTCAATACTTTATTATGTAATTTATGATTTAATTAAAAAAAATCCGTGTATATCAGTAATTTTTGCAAATACAAATATGAACAATGCAGAAAAAAGAAATGAACTCTTTGACAACTGTTTTCGTATGAATGATATCATATTATGTTCTCATATACCTATTTCTGTAGGAATAAACATGAAAACTATTAGCAAAGGTTCTTTTTTTGGGCACATGATAGTTCTAATATGGATATAAATCTGTTCATGGTCTAGTTACGGACACTACACTTTTTCCTTTAATGGAAATAAACATATTTATAGTCTTTCATCAACTTTTTGGAAATGTCTGTTATTTCTTTGGGCTCAAAAACGAAGTGTAAAATGTTCAATTTCACCTCCCGCCTCTGTATCAAGTGGCAAAGTTGTCAGCGAATGGAAAGAAGGTTGTGTAAGTACTGGTGTAAGCCAGGAAAACATGGGATGCACTGACTGCCGTGATATAACATAGATGTTGAAAGGGGCATTAAACTCCAATCAACCAGCAAATGAACACCAGACAAAGTAAGTAAAATAGAACATTTCGAGTGCAAAACTGTTGTAACTCAAAACCAATCTAAAACCCCAAGTTTAGGGGCATAACTGACTCCTTATAGGGGTTATAAGATGTTTTCTTCAGTAAACAATGTAAATTTAGGTGCTATTGCTCATCATGAGCAATGGCACCTAAATTTACATGGTTTACTAAGGAGTCAAATTTGCCTCTAAACTTGGGTGTTTAAGATGGGTTTTTAGTTACAATAGTTTTGCATTTAGCCCTCGATTTGTAGGCGTCTAAATTATGTTTGTGTTAAACAGTATATTGTAATTGATTTTGGCCTTAACTCATTACCACACGAGAAAATTTTAGACTGGTCCAAATTGAAAGCATTTGCAGACGAAAAAATAAAGGTGACTGAAAAATAGAAATTTGTTCTGAAAAGGGTAGAAAACACTGTGAGAAAAGGAGAAAATGCTGGTTACCAGCATTTTCTCCTTTTCCCACAGTGTTTTCAAAAGGCTTCTTTCTCAGGGGCGTCAAATCAGGGATTGAGTGGTAATGGGTTAAAGTAAGTTTCAACGTCTGGCTTGAAAGTGTTATCAAAATCAATTAAAGAGGCAATAATACTCATTTTAAGCCAGTTTTAACTCATTTTTTTTTTTATCAAAATATAGTCATTCTTATATATCTATGCCAACTATTGCGCCTGACGGTTGCAAGGTTGCTTAGATTACGCCTGATAGAAAATGCATTTCGCGGACTTCAATGTAAACAGACTGGTCGTTTCCGGATTTTGAATCGAAGATTTTCGATATCCATTATACACTAGGGTAGATTGGTATGATGATCATGCATACTGTAACATGACTATATTTGACCTTGGCCTTCATGCGGTAAATAAAGGAAAATGGATGTTTCTCTGTTGCAGCCTCTATTTTTAGACGGAGATCGAGGCCTATATGTAAGTTACACCGTATCCGACTCTGGGCGGAAACCAACGATAAATTTCCGTGAGTCACCGCCATCGTTTACAGCTTCAATCGTCAGCCAGTTTTCTTCTGGCCAATTTTCGGTTTTTCACACAAACCCCCGTGTTTCTTTTTTCATTTACACGATATATGTCAGTAATTTATCCTTGTATACACAAAGGACAGATTTCTGTACCATTCTATTTTTCTTTTCGAAATTAACAGCATTTCTGCTCACCAGGTGTAGATAGGCATCTTTAACAAAAGCTATGTTATTATTATTTCTGTGTAACTTAATGTCAAAATATTTGATATATACTATGCATTAAATCATGTAGTGTCCGTAACTTTCACACCATTCTTTATTATCATCTATGTAAAGAACATGTTCTGGTATTTTATTTGGAATTGTATCCTGTCTGAATAATGGATATATTTAAGCTTTGGAAATATGTCTGCCTTTAAGTTACTGACGCTTATAAAATACTGCAATTATATCTCAATGAATGATATTAAGGGAGAAAACTACCATTTCAACAAAATTTATCTTGAAAATATAAATTGTGCCAATAAAGCTTTTTCAATTAGTAATGTTACTTACAGAATGTAAAAGACAGCTAAATTTTGTTTTTTTGTGCAGCAAAAGTATAATTTTAGTTTTATAATAATTTGGTTACGGACACTACACAATTATTGGTAAAGAAAGATGGGAAATAAACTTAACCTTTATTAACCTATTGGCTGGAAAACTTTGGTGTTTTCTAATGTTGGAACCATATTAAGCTGACAAGAGAAAAAGAAGACGCAAGAGCGTCAAAGGTCGCCCGAAAATGATTTTTTTTTCTTTCCATTACTAAACAAATATGCAGTCAAGAGAATATATCCGACTTCAATTTTTTCAGTTATTCTTCATTTGAGAAAAAAGTAGATATTGTTTTCTAATAAACTGACATGACAATAGTGACCTACATTGTCATATAACAAAATGTCAAGATAAAGTATGGGTTTTCGAGCTGGAAAACGTTCAAATGCCCCATTTACATTTTATGCTACTTTTATGTCTATTTTCAATTTCGCCATCTGAGAATAACTGCATAATGAAAAAAAAAATGCGACAAATATATTTTTTCAGCCATGATTACAAAGATATTGTATTTCGTTTATAACTGGAGATATAATTGGTCAATGACTACAAATAAAATAAACGCATTTGAAACCATACGTGGTTACCAAATACTTTACTTTACAACTTATAATATAGTAAATTATATTTCCGATGCGAATTTTGTTTTTCCATTGCACCTATCCCGCGCAATGGAAATTTGAAATGAAGTTTTATTATCTGGGTACTCAATAGGTATTGGAAAAAAAGTTTCAGTTTATTTAATTTATAACTTATAACTTAACACATAATCTTTATTTTGCCCACCAAATGACAAAATTTTTAGAACAATCCGAAATATCTGAGGACGGTGTAGATCAAGATCAGACTTACCAAAATTACAATCTGATCCTAGATTCACGCAATGTAATGTACCGGTATATAAAATGATACATGTAACCAAAGCCGATCAGTGAAATATCTGAAGAGGGTGTAGATCAAGATCAGACTTACCAAAAATGAACTCTGATCCTAGATTCACGCAGTCTAATGCATGTTAGCTGATATATGAATCAAGTTATTATCCATTTTAAAATTCAATCTGAACTTTAAGACCTGTGTTGGGTGCATTATATTGTACTTGTTCGAACTTGGTAATTTTTCCATTTCCCCTTCTGAGATTACCTGCTTAAAGAAGGAAATATTGCTACAAATATATTTTTTTAACAGTAAAAACTTTATATTTCAATATTCCTGCAGATATACCATAGGAAAGATATACGAGTACAAATACACACGTTTGAAATCATACATATTTACTTTATATAGTAACAAATGTATAATGTCTATTGCGTACAGGTTTTCTTTTCCATTGCGCCAGTCCCGCACAAAGGAAATTTAACCCTTTCCCAAACAATCCCTGGTTTTTACGGATCAAGAATACTAGTACTAGTAGCCTTTTGAAAACATTGTGGGAAAAGAAGAAAATGCTGGTAACCAGCATTTTCTGCTTTTCCCACAATGTTTTCTACCCTATCATAGACAGAAATAATCTTTTCAGCAAGAGTTTAAATTTCGTCTTCTAATGCTTTCAATTTGGTCTAGTCCAAACGTTTGTCGTTTGGAAAGGGTTCAAAGGTTTTAACATCAGTACTTATAAGCATAAAGAAATTCTAATCATTTTCTTCAATTTACTACCCTTAAGAAAATACATGTACATTAAAGACCTGTAACACTTTAGGTACAATATACTGTTGGTAAATTTTTCATTTCGCCATCTAGGAATACGTGCATAAAGGAAAAATATCACTACAAGTACATTTTTTCAGCGGTACAAAAAACATAATTCTTGGTTTTTACTTGTAAATTACCTTTAATGGGTAGAAAAAATCAAATCATTATTGTTATTCTATTTGATAAACAGGCATGATATTTCCATGCGTATTTTCTTTTCCATTCCGTCCATTGCTTTAAAATATTTCCATTCCGCTCTTTAGGCCTGCCGGTAAAGAGTCATTGTCTCCCGCTAGATGGCATTCTATAAATACTCGAATCATCGAAGAATATGACATGCACAAACAACGGTAGAGAGTAGGAGTAGTTCTGCATTTCCATTGGTTCCTAAGATCATGTGACTGGACGAGTTCATTTGCGTTAAAAATAGATGGATTCTGCACAAGAACATTAATTGTTTCACAAAATGTTGCGCAGCAGACCGTTAATAATTCTTTCACGATTCTTTATCGGTTTAAAAACAAGTAAACAACCTCAAAAAAGGTGAAGAAAACCCCACACAACAATTTCACATACATTCACACCTATTTTACCAAATTAAACCTGGCGAATATGATGAAAGATTTTAACCGGAAGTACCTACTCTCTCCATGAACATCTCTTCCGAACTATATTAAATATAAGGTCGCCGGCTTCTGCCGGGCGACCAATAAAACAAACTGATTTATAATGAATCATTTGAATAGATTTTCTATGACTAAACTATTTACAGTGATGCCACAGTGGGAAAAATGGTGTTTATAGATATGATGCAATCAAGGAGATTTACTGTATTACATCACCAATCATGATCCTCAAAATAAACAAGGGATGCTATATTAATTTTGATGAAAATAATACATTAGAACATAATTTGTGATTTTAAGTGGGGCAAAAAAAATGAGGAAAACTGGGGTTTTTTTAAGGTTACGGACACTACACATTTTTTGTAGAGTCCGTAACCATTAAAGTTGGTTAACCGCTTTGTCTTAGGGGAAAGATGTTGTCGAATGTATTTTCTGAAATCTGTGTAGGTCATGAGTGAATAATGAATTGCTGTGAAGTATCTTTAGAGACTTATATCCACTGAATTTTACATGGTTACGGACTCTACTATTTTTCTGAAAAGGCAATTTGTACATCTGAAAAAATCATGAAATTTTTTGTTAATAACACTTCCAAATGCTTTTCCATGTTGATCAACCTTATCATAGTTGTAATTCTATAACAAAAAGTACTTTAAAAAGTTGTATTAAGAAAGTTTTTTCATATTATAACAAACAAGAGATATTCAAGATTAAATTTGCATAACATGCTACTACATTTACAGTTTTCGTCATATTTTTCATGTTCTTCAACCAATTTTAACAAATCAAACATCAAATTAATCCTTGATAATTTTACTAACTATTGAACATACCAAATGAGCACTTACCAGAATATTTAACAAGTAGTACAAATTGAAAAAAGAGTGAAATTCTAAGTGCAACAACATAACGCAAAAAAAGCACCATTTTGGGGGGTATGTTTCATGTTATATCTCGGAGGCCTTTTGATCTTAGGTGCTCAAATTTTGGCTGAGACTTGAACATACACTAACAAATGATTACACATAGGTTTCACTGATGTAGGACTGGTGTAAATATAAAATAACTTGACATAACAACCAATTTTTTCAAATGACCCCTATATTGTGTCTTACCCGAAGGCATGCTTTCAATTTAAACCAGTCTAAGACTATAGTGTTTGGTGAACAGTGTTCATAAAGAATCATGGTTTTGCATCGCGCTTTATCATTATGAACAACACAGCGAAAAAGTGGCCTCTCTCCAGATTTTTTCCACAAATTAAACTTATACAGAGCTCGTTGAGAAATAAACAAAGGAGTTCTAAACTATCTTTGTTTTAAAAACTAAACTTAGAAATAAGTAACCAATAATAGTCAGATACAATCATAACCATCATACCCGTTCTTCGGCGGAATTTAGCACAATTTCAGCAATGCACAATTTTAGCAGTGGTCATTCAACAAAAAACACACAAATAGTAGGAAAAACTATCTACAAAATAATCAAAATGATTATTAAACCTGTGTACGAAGGTTGTACGAAACGACCAACTGGGTACGAAATGACCAAAATTGAAAGTATAAGTAGGTACGAAATGACCAAAATCGTACGAAATGACCTAGGTACGAAATTAACAAGGTACGAAATGACTGGAAACCTGTCCAGCCTTGACCAATGGAAACAAGGCGTTTATGTGGACGAGTCCATTTCTCACGAATAGCGACAATAAAAGAAATAATTAGGCGGTTTTTTGATGTTGTAAGTATTAATAGAACAAAAATAGTATCGTATTGCAATTTCGTAGTTTAAGAATGAATTAAAAAGCCAGTTTAAGGCGAAGTAACGTTAGAAAGATTATAGGGTTAATTCACGTTTTTGAGGTCGTTAACATTCGCAGAGGCCCGAAAAATGCTTTAACGCCCGAGTGCGAAGCACGAGGGTGTTTAAGTATTTTGAGGGCCTCTGCGAATGTTAACGACCGAAAAAAACGTGAATTAACGCTATTATTGCATAAAGTAAAGGCATTCTAACAATAATTTGCACAGATAGCAAAAATATTTCCATAGAAATGCAAATAAGCGAATTTCAAATGTACTGTACGCAAATGGGTCAAAACCGGAAGTCGGCGAAGAAGTTTTTGTTACGATTAGGAAAGGGCCGCTAGTCTTGTATGCCAGTTTTGATTCTCTCGCTGTAAATACACTTTTATTGATTTTTAATACACACTGGACTTATGTGGAATAAACTTGCACACATTTGGACGATAACAACTAGGATGAATGCGTGGATATAAATTTCTGTAACTGAAGGCGACAGAGGGTTCGATATACATCAAGCGAGGCGGACCGATCACGTTAAAAAGCGGCCCGTTAAAAAGTGGGTGGGATGTAGCTGGTTTAGAGTACATTTCACGGGTGAATTTTTGTTTAGATCTCGATTAAACCGAGATCTGTGCAAAGGTTTGTTTGTGGTGTACTAATATCATCAAAGACATGCCATGGAAAGGATCGAATATGGTACAAATTCCTACAGTTTGATGGTCGGAGTCTAGGAAAATCTGACAAGGACAAACGTTGTTTACAAGGTAGGCCCGAATCGAGGATATTGATAGTACAAACCCGGGCGTTAACGGCGCGTGAATTTACTGATTAATACACGTTTTCTCCCGTTAACCGCCCGATTTTTACCCGTTAATACATGCTTATAACGGCCCGAAAAGGCACGTTTTATGCAATAATATAGGGTTAATTCACGTTTTTGAGGTCGTTAACATTCGCAGAGGCCCGAAAAATGCTTTAACGCCCGAGTGTGAAGCACGAGGGTGTTTAAGTATTTTGAGGGCCTCTGCGAATGTTAACGACCGAAAAAAACGTGAATTAACGCTATTATTGCATAAAGTAAAGGTATTCTAACAATAATTTACACAGATAGCAAAAATATTTCCATAGAAATGCAAATAAGCGAATTTCAAATGTACTGTACGCAAATGGGTCAAAACCGGAAGTCGGCGAAGAAGTTTTTGTTACGATTAGGAAAGGGCCGTTAGTCCTGTATGCCAGTTTTGATTCTCTCGCTGTAAATACACTTTTATTGATTTTTAATACACAATGGACTTATGTGGAATAAACTTGCACACATTTAGACGATTACAACTAGGATGAATTCGTGGATATAAATTTCTGTAACTGAAGGCGACAGAGGGTTCGATATACATGTACATCAAGCGAGGCGGACCGATCACGTTAAAAAGTGGGTGGGATGTAGCTGGTTTAGAGTACATTTCACGGGTGAATTTTTGTTCAGATCTCGATTAAACTGAGATTCTGTGCAAAGGTTTGTTTGTGGTGTACTAATATCATCAAAGACATACCATGGAAAGGATCGAATATGGTACGAATTCCTACAGTTTGATGGTCGGAGTCTAGGGAAAATCTGACAAGGACAAACGTTGTTTACAAGGTAGGCCCGAATCGAGGATATTGATAGTACAAACCCGGGCGTTAACGGCGCGTGAATTTACTGATTAATACACGTTTTCTCCCGTTAACCGCCCGTTTTTTACCCGTTAATACATGCTTATAACGGCCCGAAAAGGCACGTTTTATGCAATAATCCTTGTTAACCTAACACCCCTATAAAAACGAAATTCCCACTATCCATGTCCTAACTCGAAAAACTATTAAAAATATAGTCGCGCGCTTCTGCGCGGCGACTAATCAAAGTAGAATTACTCAAAATCCATAGGTAGAGTTATTGTTCTTGAACACAGTACTCTGTCATATCACAACAAACATGCATACCAATTTTGAAGACATTCTCATTTGAGGTGGCAAAGTTATATTCCGAACAAGCATTCAATGCAGACTCATGTGAGATTTTATTGAGACAGACATTCTTACCAATTTTCAATTCAGCTAAGCAAGAAATGTGGTCTCAAGAGTGCTCACAAGAAGACTTTTAAAGATTTTCCTCTTTATTTCTATGTGAAATCCGAGACCAACAACATAGGGCTAACTTTCACACCAGGACCATAATTTGAAGTATTTTGGTAGAGGGCGGCCACTAGATGATGCTACATATCAAATATGAAAGCTCTAACCCTTACGGTTTGGGAGACGAAGATTTTCTAAGATTTCCTTCTTCATTGATATGTGAAATCCGAGAACCCACAACATAGGGCCAATTTGAGGTATATTGGTAGAGAGCCACTAGATGATGCTACATGCCAAATATGAAAGCTCAGGCCATTACCGTTTGGGACAAAGAGATTTTTAAAGATTTCCTTCTTTATCGCTATGTGAAATCCGAGACCCACAACATCGGGCCAATTCTTCACATCAGGGACATAATTTGAAGTATTTTGGTAGAGAGCCACTAGATGATCCTACATGCCAAATATGAAAGCTCTAGCCATTACCATTTTGACAGAAGGTTTTTAAAGATTTCCTTCCTTGTCTATATGAGAAATCGAAGACCAACAACATAGGTTTAATTTCACACCAGGGCCATAATTTGAAGTATTTTGGTAGAGGGCTACGAGATGATGCTGCATGCCAAATATGAAACCTCTAACCCTTACGGTTAGGGACAAGGAAATTTTCTAAGATTTCCTTCTTTATCTCTTTGTGAAATCCGAGACCCCACAACATAGGGCCAATTTCTGCACTAGGGCGATAATTTGAAGTATTTTAGTAGAGGGCCACCAGATCATGCTACATGCCAAATATGAGAGCTCCAGCCCTTACGGTTTGAGACAAGAAGATTTTCTATGATTTCCTTCTTTATCTCTATGTAAAATCTGAGAACCTACAACATAGGGCCAATTTCAAGACTAGAGCCATGATTTGAAGTATTTTGGTAGAGGGCCATTAGATGATGCTACATGCCAATGAAAGCTCTAGCCCTTACAGTTTTGGACAAGAAGATTTTTAAAGTTTTTTCACTTGGTTGCAATGGCAACCAGAGTTCTTCATGGAATTCAAATCTTTGAAGTCTTTTGAAAGTGCATCACCTAGGGATCATTTCTGTGAAGTTTGACTGAAATCTGATTGTTAGTTTAGGAGGAGAAGATTTTTTTGTAATTGTGAACGAACGGACAGACGGACGACGGACATTGATCGATCACAATAGCTCACCTTGAGCACTTCGTGCTCAGGTGAGCTAAAAAGCGAGAGATATCTAATTTTCATTTTGTGTATTGGGTGACTCAGAATCACGTGACCAGTTAAGAACGAACTGTGACACGTCCTAGCAGAACATGGTAGGTAGCTCTTGAATATTACAGGTATTTTCTACTCAGTTTTGTTGTGCACCTCAGGGCCCGGTTTCACGAAACAACTTAAGTCCGTTATTTTGCTCAAATCTGCTAACGGACTCAGTTTCTGACTTAAATTGAGTTTGTTATTTAAGTTGCGTTTCAAGAACATAACAGACTCAGTAACGATCTCAAAACCTTGAGTTGAGTCTGTTAATTTAAGTTTACTCTACCCTGGCTTAAGCTGCTTGTTGTCGACTCAAAAATGGCGGACACGTCTACGCTAGAGCAATATAAACCGACACAACTTCTATTTAGAGACAGAATTTGTCAATTTCAAGCCACATGAAGGAATTTTTTCAAGGATCGTCTCTGTTCGACATACGTGACAGAGATCTATGTTCTGTGTAGGAGCTTCTAAGCTGCTGGAGAAATCGTCCCCTGGAGAAATCGAACCTAAACTCGGAAATCGTTCCTAAATACAGCTTTAAAGACAGTGACGATGTGTTTGTCTTTGAAATTCACGGGGAGTAAAAAGTTCGAATATTGGTAAGGGTTACGAGCAGAAATACGTCAAATTATGTGCTTTTCAAGAACGAGATGTACACAACCATCACCGGCTCAAGGACAGTCACGGAATGAGGACACTGGACGATATAAAGATCTACTGAGTCCGATGATAATTCAGGTAATGGCAACAATCTTAAATTTTGAAACAAAAAAAGCAAAATCTGTATGTATGTGCCCTGGTCTATATTTTTGTTTAAGGTCCAAGGTTTTGGTTAAACAATGGCAAATATTGAAGTGAAATTGTGTTTTGCATCTCTTGACTTGTTCTTTTGACTAAAACTTGAATGACAGTGTAATAGGATGAACATGTTAGATGTTGAAAGTTATCACTATTTGCCTATTTATCATTTATCATCTGGCTTCAGTTATGCTTCAAATTAACTTGGGCTGGGAGCTCGATGGCAAACATTCAGGCATAAAGGACGTAATAATCATTTTCAATTAAATTGACAGAGGATCAGATAACTGGTTGATTTCTGATTATCAGATGGTGATTGGAATTTTTAAACCTGTATGGTAGATATCGATAGGTAATTCCAATGAGTACCAACAACATAGGTTTCATCTTGTTTTCATTTTGCTTTTTAGTGTCTTTTTTTAATGCAAAACTTTCATTTTCTGTTACTCTCATCTTAGGTAAATAAACACATATTAGAGTGATGACAGTGAAGTGATTAGTAATGGGATGGTGTAGTTAGCGTGGCACATCATTTCTGATGGAGGATCTAGAGGTCAACATAGAAGAAAACGACAGGTATGTCTTGTTAAAAAGTCTGGCAAATTAAATGTTTCTTTGAACTCTTTTGAAATAAATAATATCAACTTATTTCATAGTCTGAAAGTGAATAAGTAGTGTACTGTATGATAGTAAATTTTAGTAAAATATTAGCATCGAGTAGCAGACTACACTCTCTGATCATGATCTGTAGTTTCCAAAAGCTATTTCAGTCACCACTGGCAGAGAGAGAGGTAACGGAAATTGGGTATACTGGAAAAGTATCTGTCATCTATGGAGTAATGGAGTTGCTCATAGATCATCTTCAAATACATGTATATACATTGAAAGGCACCCTTTTGTCCCACATTTAACATTTACAGATGACTTTTTCAAGTAACATGATTTATGATTAGGCTCTATCTTTCACATACATATTTTTGCACCAAATTCTGTACATGATTGCAAGTGATGGAGAAACAGCTATTTTACAGACCTAAAGCAATTTTCCAACTATACTGCTACATTACTTATACTTTTTCTCATTTACAAACATGAGCTCATAGTCTATGAAGTAGTGCTGCATCAATGGTCATAAAACATAATGTGATTTTTTTTTTAAATACACTGCACATGGTAAACAGATCTACTGTTAGCAGAAAAAAAAATCAAAATGTACTTCATTGTGGAGAGTTTTAACAGGTTTTTGTAATGTCTTGTCCAAGATATATTCCTTGTTGAAATGAAAATGTGAACATTGTGAGAAAAAAATGGAACCTTGTTGTTTGTTCATTTCCAGTAGGTATCAGACTTAGTAAACATCTCAAGTTACTGCATAATTAAGTTAAAAACAGAAGTCTGTGGAAGTTATAATATACTTTAAGAGGATATTCCAATGCATTATCCATAACCTTGTCTGCCATATCTATACAGTTTTCTGTATCATTTTCAATTTATAACTTTCAGCAGACTTTTTCTGTGATAAATTTCTCAAAGGAATAAAAGTTAGAAACTAAAACTTGACAGATTGGAGAAGGATTGCATGAACATACAGAGACTGATTTTGGTGTGCAAAGGCAAAATTTCACACATGGTAGAAAACATCTAGGTTACTCTTTAAAGTGAACTGGATAGATCTCTGCAATTGCCATTTAGACATAACATCCATCACTCAACTCTATACCAAATAGAAATTTTAGGACTGGTTCAGATTGAAAGGATTTTCAGACAGCACATTAAAGTGGGGCTCAAATGATAAAAACAATCTTAGAAGGAATTGAATGTTGTGGGTTATGGAAAAAATGCTGGTTACCAGCAGTTTCCTCTTTTCTCACAATGTTTAGAAAGTCCCTTCTTGGATTACTATAACAAAGTTGTTTGGTAACAATGAATTTTCACCCTTTAAAGGTTTATTTTTATGTTTTAAATAGGTAAAAACAAAGGCATTCAGTACAGTATGATGATATCTGGTCAGTACAAGACTAATTTTTCCTCAGACATGAGATTGATCCACATTCTAGAAACAGCAGAGGAATGATGCAGATTGATGGAACAGCAGTTTTTACATCTTCAGATACTGAAAGACTTTAAAGTTTTCTTGAAAACTTTGCAGCATGTTTAGATGATACTGAATGTGACCAGAATTTTGTTATCAGTGAAAATTATTCAAAATATTGGAAGAAAAGGATAAAATGCTAGTAACTAGCATTTTTCCTTTTACCCCAATGTTTTCTACTGTTCCAGAGACAAATACCATTTGATCTATTTGATAGGCCATATTTTGTCATCTGCATTATGATTTCAATTTAGACAAGACCAAAATTTTGTCATCTGTGAATGTTATCCCAACCCTATATGCAATTTTAAAAATATTTAGGCTTTGAAAGGAAATTGTACCTGTTTTGTTCCAGAAGCAACCAAGTAAATAGACTTACTAGATATTTTAAATGCAACTGAATTGCAAATAACAGTTTAAATGTGGCTCAAATGTTAGAATATGACTGAATGCATAGATAACATTATGGGAAAAAGAGAATATGCTGGTTACAAGTATTTGCTCCTTATCCCACAATGATTTCAAAAGGCACTTTCCTCAGGGTCATTAAAATTTGGTATTGTGAGGTAATTGGTTCAACTTTATTTGTTTACTTTCACAACAAAATGTACATTTTTTTTATTATAACTGTTCTGAAATTGTACAAATGCTATCATGTTATGTGTAAGAGTAAACTTTTTCCCAAAGGACAAAATGTTGGACTCCACCAAATTGAAAATGTCCACAGACGACAAATCAAATGTACCAAAAATGGCAATTTCTAATAGAATAGAAGGATAGTAAACATTGTGGGAAAAGGAGATAATGCTGGTTACCAGTATTTCCTCCTTTTTCCATAATGTTTTCAAAAAGCCCTTTCTCCAGAGTCATAAAAGCCAGGGACTGTGTGGGAAAGGGTTAAGGACATTGAGTGAAAAGGGAAAAATACTTGTAACAATTTATTTATAATGCATTTCCTGTATTGTTTCAAAGTCACTAGTGGCTTAACTCATTACCAAACAACAAATTTTTGGATTTGTTCAAATCAAAAGCATTTGCAGACGACAAAATAAAAGTGACTGAAAATTTGAAATTTGTTTTGTAAAGGATAGAAAACATTGTAGGAAAAGAAGAAAATGCTGGTTACCAGCATTTTCTCATTTTTCAACAATGTTTTCGAAAGACTTCTTTCTCAGGGTTGTCAAAGATAGGGATTGTGTGGTAATGGGTTAAAGAAAAGTCTTCATAAGGTATATGGAAAAACATATCAGCTTGCAGTTTTTAAAAGCATAGTTAATTTTTAAGTGAAAAAAAAAGTAAAGTAAAAGTTATATGTAAATGGACTTTGTTATATTTCCTTCATTGTCCCTCAATATTGCTTGTTCAGCTTCAGAATAGCTTCATGTAGGCGCTATGTTATACTCATATTTCATGAAGAAGTCTGTATCTATAGATTTGAGTGCAACACTATACTATGTTTATTTAAACATAGTATTACACTGATTTTTTAACTAAGAAAGCATAGAAATTTGAGTGCAAGACTATACCCAACTAAAATTAGGTACAGTGTTGCACGGACTCGTATCGGCTTGATCAAGAAATTTGGGTGCAATACTATATCTAATTCATTTTTACTGCAATGATAGGTTTACAGCAAATCATATGTTAATATTCATTTTGCCATGTTATTTCAAACTTAAATGAGCATTGAAATAAATACCATAGGTTTTGGAAAACCCTTCAGAGGAAAAACAGTGCTTTACGAAATGTAATGTAAAAAAAAAATCATCAGTTCAAGGACACTCCTGGACTAAGAGCTCTCAACGACATCCCTTTTTATTTCATGCTTTCCGGTAGGATATCGAGAAATAGCAGTGAAAATAGTTTTCGATCTTACACTGGTATCACCAGTGAAAATACCGATTTTCACGTTCTTGTTGCCTTGGTAGATTGCGCGTGCCCGACAACCAGATGGGAAATATGACGTCATTTACCTTAGATTTCTCGCGCTTGACTTTATATTGCAATGCTATGCTGAAGGGGTACGCCACAGGGAATAACGGAAAAGAACTGTACTGGATTTTGATAACACTCCTCTCAGAAAGGGTTAAAAGCATGAAATAAATAGAATATTTGTTTTGTTTTTTTCGGTGAAAGATCGAAATTTATTTCATCTCGTGAACACATCGGTAATATTTTCACTCGTGGCTGCACCACTCCTGAAAATATTACCGATAGTGTCCACTCGATGAAATAAATTTCGATCTTTCACCGAAAAAAGCCCAAATATCTTCTATTTATTTCCTCGTTTTTTTTTGCCTCAAACATGGAAACAATTTCAATAAATTTTGACTAGAACCACAGCGATACAGTCTTTTACGACATTGAAGTGTATACCGATGCATGAATACACGGATTGAATTCCGTGAAATAGCTTTTTCATGCGAAAATGTTTGTTTATTTTATTTCAGACAACTGCGATATTGACAGTTGTTCCCGTACTTTTACAGTTTATTACCTCGACTATCGGAGAGTAGCAAAAATACCGCTTAAGACGTTTAAAAAATCATCAAAATAAGCGACTTAGCTGAGAACGTGTTCGTGAAACGCACTCAACGTTTCAGACTCAACTCAGCAAATTAACGAACTTAAGCCTGTAAACTCAGTTGAGTTGAGTACGGACTTAAGTTTTTTCGTGAAACCGGGCCCTGTTTTTTTTTTCAACTTTCAACAAAGTGCAATAAATGTGTCAATTTTGTAATGTAATCGACTTATTTTATAAATCTGGTATGATCTTTTCTATGGTTGATAGATCTACAAGTACTTTCGGTTTCGCCGAACCCGGATGTATAATATTCAGGATGATTTTCGCATATTGTTTAAAAAGAACGAGTGTCGTAAAAAGTAGTATATTAGAAAATAAATCTTTTTGCACTTTAAACATGGTATAAATCGTAGAAAATAAACTTTTGTCATGATTCAATCTGATCAATTTTGATTACGGGGTATCTAGAGGAATAAAAAACTAGAAATATCCCTTGCATAGATAAATGTTCTAATCTGAATGCGTAACCTCTTTTTTGGGTCATTGTTATTCCCTTTTTTACCGAATTCGGTTTAGTCTCTGAAAATTTCTTAACGGTATCACGCGGTTAGCGTTCCGGGCAGTAGAGGAACAAGGCTGCTAATTTTCATGGATACATTACGGTGCTGCTTGCGGTCATTCAATGATGCTAGTACGCTCTTCCGACAGGCCAAGATCTGATCAAGTCTCAAGGTCTGATAAGATCTTTACGTTCTGACATTGTTTTGAAGGGATATCACGTATTGGACGAGGGTTAATGGGCTGCGTGTTTTCATGGAGGAATAAATCCAATGTAGTAACTACCATCGTATTATGGTTCTTAAGCTGCATATTTCTCTCGGCAAGAAAGAGAATCTCACCTACAGGAATTGCTTGTGAACAACAGCAAAGAAGAAATCGCAGTCCTTGTAATTTTAAATAGCTCCCTTTCCAGTCCTAGGCTGCAAACTCAAACACTTTGCCGTAGCGTTGTGTTATCTTATATGAATCAAAGAATAGTACATTGTAATATGGTGTTATAACAGGTGCACAATTGGTTACCAGAAACGAAGGGAGGCAGCTGGTTAACAGTTCTCAAAAAGTTCCTAGCTTTTAACATATTAACACCCATTAGAACTATCTCATGATGACTGCGATATCCTAGACACATTAACGTTAGTCGTTGAGAGACAAGTCATGGGATGCCTCTCTGCCTAATAATGTAGAATGATGTTAGCAGGTGGGGGGCATTTAATCGCTAATGTAATGTGCATTTGACGTTGAAAAACAATCATTTGCCATAACCGTGCAGGAAGTGTGCAATGCCATTGTAGAAGCCTACAAGAATTATATTTCTTAATTTCTGTACAATACATAATGAATAGACAGCCCTGATTTTTAAGATATCAGCCCAACGAGGATCCGTTTGACACAGATCATCTATTAGTAGCATTGGTGATATACTGCACTTCGGATGGCCTTTAAGCTTTTATGTCTTTGGCAACCATAATGCACACTTTCGACTTCTAATGAGACTTAAATGATGATCGTTTTCCAAATGCAGCTTTCATACTCTCCAGACGCTGACCTCACCGTCAGGACAAAGTAGATCGCTTAGGACAGTGAAACACAAGATTCGTAAACCTTCACATGACTGAACAGGATGTGATAGAACACAACAAAACGCCAGAGACTTGCCTTATCTAACTGGAAGAACCGAGAAGCAGCAGAGCAGAAAATGACGAAACTTAGATGAACCGTGACATACCGGTGGCAACCCTGCATCCGGTTCCTACTATACAAAATTCCTGTTACGGCCTATTAAGTGCCGGTATGTTCTGATGCAATCACGCAAAGTTATGTGTTGTGTCATCTACACTGGAACTGCCGTGGCAAATTTTTTGACGGTTTATCAATTTGGCATAACGCTCTGTCACTTTTGCTCATCCAGTTCCCAACCCCGTATTGTCCAACGTTGTCTGAAACGTGGCTGCTGCGGCCACCGGGATCCTTGTGTAAGTGTGGCATAAAAGGGAATGGTGATAAAAGATTTTTTTTTTAGCATTTTTTTACACGTTTTTGAAGATATCATATAACCGTGTATGCCTATATGTAGTACAAGGAAACTATTATCTCCTAGCTGAAGTATTATGTTACACTTCGTCTAAATGTAAAATTGTAACAAAGAATAGCCCTGAACTAACGTGAGCCGAATGTCAAAATTTGCCATCTCCGGCATCAGTTATATGTCACTTAAGGTTATACAGTGCAAAAATACTTAACCATTTGGCTGCGCGACTCGCTGACCTTTTCCAGACAGTGTAGATCAAAATCAGACTGCGCAGAACGTGTAGTCTGATCTTGGATCTACACTGTCCGATAAGGAGATATTATTTAAAAAAAAACATAACTTTAAAATAGCAACATTTTGATTTATAGCTCTACTGACTGATAGCCAGCAGAGCTTATGTTATGGCGTGGTTCCCGTCGTCCGTCCGTCTGTCCGTCCGTCCGTTAGTCCTTTTCTTGTATAGGCGTTAAAGTCTACATTTTTGGCCAGGTTTTCGTGAAACTTGCATAGTTTGTTTCTCTAATCAATAACTTTAACCCTATTGATTTAGAAAAAATATCCAACAAACAGTATGGGAAAAAAAACCCATTTCAAGTTCGAAATTTCCATTTCTTGTTTAAGTGATAAAGTCTGTATTTGTGGTCAGATTTCCATGAAACTTGCAGAGTTTGTTTATCTTACCAATAGCTTTAATCCTATTGAAATTGAAAAAAAAAATCCAACGCACAGTATTGGAAAAGTAGCCACTTCAAGTTGAAAACTTTCATTACTTGCTTACGCTATGAATTCGGCATTTGAGGTCAGATTTCCATAAAACTTGCATTTAGCTTGTTAATAATTATCATCAATCAATCATCAATTTGAATAAAATCCAACAAACAGTATGGAAAAAGAAGCCATTTTAAGTTGAACATTTTCATTTCTTGTTTACATGATAAAGTCTGCATTTGAGGTCAGATGTTCTTGAAACTTACATAGGTTAAACCCAATTGAGTGTGAGAAAAACCCAACAAACAGTATGGGAAAAGTAGCCATTTGAAGTTAAGCATTTTTAGTACTTGTTTACATGATAAAGTATTTGTTTGTGATCAGATTTTTGTGAATTTTTCAGTTAATTTATCTCATCAATACCTTTAAGCCTGTTGACTTTGAAAAAAAATCCAACAAACAGTAATGGAAAAGTAGCCATTTCGAGCTGAAAAATTCAATTTCTAATTTACATGATGAAGTGAGCATTTGTGGTCGGAATTTTATGAAGCTTCCCTTGTTGCTTTGTCTCATCAACAGCTGAAACCCAATTGATTTTGAAATAATTCTGACAATCAGTCTGTGAATAGAAGCGATTCAAAGTTGAAAATTTCATTTCTTGTTTGAAATGTGCTTTCCTTCACACTGATTTTAATGGTTTTCTTTTTGCATCATGAATTCATAATGTATGCTGGCATAAAAGCAAAATCTCTGCAAGTAGAGCGATTTCAGGCCCTTCAGGGTCTTCTAGTTATTATCGAATTGGCAATTTCACTTTAGTTATTTGGCAGGATGAGGGTTAATAGAAGGCAAAGCAATTTCCAAAGTTGATTTTATACTTGTTCCGTAATTCTGTTTTTGAGAATCATACCATTGTTTTACCGGTAGGCCTAAGCTGGCGCTAGCTATAGCAAAGTAAAGAAGAACAAAGAAATAGCGATGCCTAGCGAAGTCAAGAAGAACAAGGGAACCCTGAAGTCGCTCACATGAGCCCTTTTACCCAATATGACTCATTTCTCATCGCTTTCGGGGCATCAAGGCAAACATTCTTACAAACTTTCATAAGTAATGGACTATAGTACACAAGTGATTTTTTTATGTGATTTATCTCAGTGACCTACATTTTTTTACCCAACATGACCGATTTTTCTCCAAATTGATTGATTCAATGTTTTTTTTTAAAGGGTTTTGAAAAATACTACCCGTCTTTATCTCCCACCGAAAGGGCGGGGGATATGGTAAAAGTAGTGGTCTGCCATTCCATCCTTCCGTCTGTCCGTCCTTCCGTCTGTCCGGCTGTACTTTCGTCCCACTGTCTTGTCCGGAGCTGGACGTGATCATGCGACTTGAAAATGCGACAACAAGATCAAATGACCTTCATGTACGGCATACGAGGTTTTTTTTACTTGTTTGTTTACATGTACCAAAATATATAAAATTAAAAGCCTCAATAAACTATTTTAAATCATGGATGTTCAAAAAAGACCCAGGGACCATCTTTAGTAACGAAAGTGAAAGTAGTAATTGGGTTTCGTCCTGTATCTTGCAGTTTCCATATAGCATAAGTAACGGCATTCAGGTGGTGTCGCCTGTATAGGCACCCAGTGTCACCGATAAATACACAAAAACTTGTGCAGCTTACAGAGGTAACTTTCCAAGCAGAAGGGGGCTGATGAGCGACTCACTAAAAATCAAAGCGCTGAAAGCACTGATGGCTAGGGGCGAGTGAAGTGCATATAAGTGTAGAGCAATTTGTATTCGACCATGAACTGTCCATTCAAAGAATAACAATAATAATAACAGACCTTTTGTGTACTGGTGCACCTTTTATACTCATCACTTTTGTTATTCATGCAAATCCAATCGTTTGGAAGAAGTGAGTGGATGCGTCAACATGCTGCATCCTCATGTTGCGAAAATTCAAATTCCATACGTATCATTTCTTTTAAACCCAAAAAAACTCAAAAAACTTTTACATGTATAAACATGATACTTCACAGGTTGGTAGATCTAATTGAGGAGAAGTGCAGTGTACAAGAACGATAACTCCTGAGTCCTGATAACATAATTTAGGAGATATTGCCCTTTGTTATTTTTCATACTGGAATTGACAGGTGCATAGATAACATTGCAGAATTGCTAAGATAAAGAACCATAACTATTGACTGTATAAATTAGGAGTCCCTGCTCTTTTGATATTTTTTCTTACTTGAGTTTTGTCCAGAGCATAACTTTCAATTACGTGAGATTAAAAACATGAAATTTCACTCATTTATAATTGACATGAAAGAGATATATAGTGATATAGAACCATAACTTTGAGGTCTATAATTCAGGAGTTATTGCCCTTGGCTTTTTTTTTTTTTTTTTTCATTCTTAGTTTTGTCTGGAGCATAGCTCGAAAACCATAAGAGGTGTTATCATGATACCTCACAGGTGCATAGATAACTTTGTGGAAAAGTGAAATGCATGAGAACCATGACTCTTTTTATTTCCTACTTAATTTTTTATCAGGAGCAACTCGAAAATTATAAGAGATATTAATTTGAGAACATTGAGGAGAGGTGCATTATCATGAATTCAGAGTTTTGTCCCTACGTTTATGTTTTGAGTCTCAAGGTTTCTTTAGAGCATAACTCGTGCTGTATTAACTTCACAGCTATGTAGAGCTTATTTCTATGGAGGAGTGCAATACACAGGAAAGATAGAAAGATAACTCTACTTTCTTTATTGTTTTTATCTATTGCTCTTTGTTATTTTGTTTCAGCTTTTCTGACTGATTTCATATGTGTTTACAATTATTGGACTTCTTTGTTGTACTCCCTATTTAGCATTGTCAAAAAAGAATCTTAAATCTAGCCGTTTTAGCCTTTATACAAACCTAAAAGAAGACACACATCTTCTACTGAGCAAGCATGTCTATACAATTCTGATAGATATTGCACTTACAATGTGGCCGCTAGAGTGTACAGAGGTATCTTTTCTACGATTTATTTCGGTTACCTTATTTTTTTAACCAACATGACCTATTTTCTAACTCGTTTGAGATACAGTATCATAAAAAAAAAGCATGCCGAAAAATATTCATGGGTATTTAACTATAAATGTGGCAGCTAGAGTTTACACTTTTTTTTTCATTACGGTTTGATCTGGTGACCTTGATTTTGCCTGATTCTTATAAGATGTTATCAAGTAAAATAATATGACAAACTTTCATGAGTATAAGACTGAAGATCTAGCCTTTAAATTTACACTTTTTTATAGTATAGACCGAAGTCCGTATTCACCAACCATTCGTTGATATGGACCCTGGTGACCTAGTTTGTGACCCGACATGACGTATTGATTGTTTAATTGATTTGTTTATTTCGGTTATACCGCGGCTGCAAGTGCACATATTCATGCTTTTTTCTGGAGCCTTTTTACCAGTACTCCTCACAATTTTATTTATCACTTTCGATAGTTTTCTATTAAAAACCGGGTAAGTGTGCAATTTCACATTAAACTGGATTATGTAAGGCCTAAACAAAGTTACAGAAAGTGATTATTGAAAGACCAAAAACGTAATTACTGTTAAAGCTTATATCTTTGAAAAGAAAATGTATAGTCGATTAAATACCGTATACAACATTAAATTGTGATTGGTCAAGTCACAATATATCTCGACAAATATTGCAATTTTTTTGAAAAAGTCATTGTGATGACATAAAATTATTACATTTCTATTAAAAACCAGTTTTACAATGAAACCCGATAATTGCAATAAATGATATTCGATCGTTTTCCAATCAAATCCAAGTAAGAGAGTGGAAGTTTTTTTCAATCAAAACCAAATTGAGTGTTACATTGGATTATGTAAGACCTAACAAAAATTACAACCTTTTATACCCTAGTGGCATATATATTGATTTACCAATGCCTCTTTTTTTCTCAAAGTAGATGGTAGCCATGAAGATTATATATGTTTATTTATACCCTTCTGTGTACATAGATCTCCCTTTTTTGTTACTTTATTCCTCAACATTTTGTCAAACAGTCGCTGGTTTTAATGACCCTGAGACAGATGCCTTTTGAGAGCATTGTGGGAAAGGGAGGAGAGGATGGCAACCGTTTTCACATTTTCCCTACAATGTTGGAAAATCAGCTGGAAACAAATTTCAATTTTTGAGTTATATTTATTTTGTTGTCTACAAGTGCTTTCAATTTGGACCAGTCTACAATTTTTTGTCGTTTGGTCTTCACAGATTTAAGTTAGATTGTTTGTTATTTTGCTACTTATTTAACCCATTACCACACACTCCCTACTTTTGACGACCTTAAGAAAGAAGCCTGTAGAGGACACTGTGAGAAATGGAGAAAATGCTGGTAACAAGCATTTTCTCTTTTCCCACAACGTTTTTCTACTGTTCCCAAATCAAATTCAATTTTTTATTCACATTTGTATTGTCTTCTGCAAATGCTTTCAATTTGGATTAGTAAAAAATATTGTCGTTTGGTAGAGAGTTAAATATTTGCCTATACAGCCATGCAGACTTTCCTGATGGGACGTTACATGCATGCATGCATGCATTAGTTGACCAAGTGAAAAGCTATATATTTGTTGTTTTGTTATTATCATTTCCTCTTTTTGTACTTTTTTGTATAAGAGAAGTATAATGATAAAGTTATCTGTACTGTAATTGTATTAGGAAAATTTTCAATCAAAATCAAATTGAGTGTTATATTTGATTATGTAAGACCTAACAAAAATTACAGTAAATGATAAAACTATTAAAGCTTTTTTTTTTTTAAAACCTCCATGAAGTCGATTAAATAACGCATAAAACATTAAATTCTTAATGTTCAAGTCACAATATATCTAAACCAGTATTGCAATAAATTATTGCAAAACTCGTTGCGATGACAGATTAATTACAATTCACCTCATAACCAGTTTTGCAATAAAAACAAGAATTGTAATAAAATGATTTTACATGTCATATTCAATCGTTCCATTCAAAACCAAGCTAGTGTGCCATTTAATATTAAACTGGATAATGTAAGACCTAAGCAAAGTTACACAAAGTCGTTGTGTGAGTGGATCGGAGTCAAGTCCAAAATTGCACGTTTTATCTTCATAATGTATGCAATCTCCCAAGCGCTAGGGCTAATATTTGTCATGAAGCCACACGAACGTCTATTGTTGGATATAGTATCAACAAAATGGGTTATATTTGGCACATTAGAATTTTAAAGACATTTATTATTGAGCTACAAAGAAACGTTATGTGATAGTTATTTATAAAAGTTTTATGAGCACTACAATTCGAGCTGGAGCTTTATTAGGACCAAGAACTGTTATGTGAAAGGCATTTATGAGATTAGGCGAGCATTTCTATTCAAACAAAATCATTAAATTCGCTTTACATCTCAGCGGCACGCGTTGTTGGTCCTTGGCATATCAAGAAAATAAGTGAAGAAGATTGTTTGCACGAATTGCAATAAATTATCGCAAAACCCGTAACATTGACTGAAAACTTATAACAGTCGAACTGTTTCAAAGCCAGACATAAAGAAGGGGTTATGCATGCATTCATGGACCGAGCATGTTGACACAGGCTTACTGTAATTATCTGATGAGTATGTTCAAGGTCCACGTTGTAGTATATATAAATCCCGTTTTCGCTACCAAAAAGGTTGATTGAATTGTAAAATTCTGTCTCCCATAAATACACGGGAGTGTCATTGTGTTTGCAGTTTTCATAAGGATACTGCATCCACAAAGGCTCTCTCTTTGTTTCTCTTTCCCTTTCTTCCAATCTCTCCCTCCTGCGTCTCGCTTTTTCTGAAAAAATGATACCTGGAAGTCAATTTTATATACAATTAACAGCTCTTTGTCCAAACTGCGTTGTTATTCAAATCTACTGAATCTACAGTTATTTTTTTTCATATTAACTCAACAACATACGCAGTTGGGACAAAACGCACACTCATGTTTCTTATTTCATTTGCCTTTGATGTATATTTGCTATACCTGGGTGACATTAAAAGACATGTTCTGTTCTGTTGAAAAAAGTTGACTGCTTATCTTTTTTTTTGCGATAGATTGGGAACAGCGAAACAAATTTGGTTTCTTTTGAATATTGATTTCATTCTTTTTTCAAACTTTGAGCAAAATAAGCCATTGTAAAATCTTCGGAACTCCCCGGTGGTGAAACCATCTTTCTGTATGTAATTGCATGTTCGTTGGGTAAACCTCAATAAGATTGTTGAAAGAATATAAAATGAATAAAATTACATTTGTTAAAAAAAACCGAACTTGTAAACGGTCAGTGTGTATTACTCATTTTATTTTATATTTAGAAGCCTTAAACACGAAGGAGATCTATCGTATTATGTTCAGATATGGTCTATTCGCAAAGTAGGAATAGGCGTGGACGAAGTAAGAATTCAGAGGGTAGAGCAGAGTGAAAATAGTATAGACCATTATGTTGCAAAGTTTTTAGATTCTGGTAGTCATTATTCCTTTTTTCGTTCTTTCTTACATCTTAAAATGGATGAACATACTTTACCTGAATTTTTTGATAAATCTATTACTATATGAACTGCCTTTATTCGGTATCCATAGAACAGAGGACGCCTTATCTATATCTGCTGTATTGAAATAATCCTTGCCATATCTTCGCTAGCAACTTGCTTCGGTCACGGCTAGATATGTTTCAGTCAGTGAGAGTTTATTTATTTATTTATTTATTTATTTATTGAGAGAGAGAGAGAGAGAGAGAGAGAGAGAGAGAGAGTTCGCAATGACTATCTTCAATCCTCGGAAAGTAATTGGCCGAGCCGGGAATGGAACCATCGATTCCCTGTTCTCAAGTCCTGTACTCTACCAACTGCATTTTTGGGCCCGGCACCATAGGCACATGGTTTTTTAACAACGTGGCTATTCCAGTGCGCATTTATTCCATCTTTTACATGTTATGGTTCCTTTCAACGGTATTTCAGTCAGAACTTAATTCAAAAAAAGTTTCTGTCATGAATATAAATCCCTGCCAATCAATAGTCTCACTGTGCTAATGGACAAACATTAATAATAACGGTCAGAAAATGATGAAAATGAAAGAAAAATCATAACTTTGTCCGCGATTCCTACTTCGCGCAGCGAAAAAAAAATACATTCTCACTTCGTTACTTTGTGCAGAGACTGAACCGTGCCGGGAATTCTTACTTTGCCCGACAAAGTGAGAGTTACTACATTGCACAGGACAAATCCTGAATTGTCTCGATTCCTTCTTTGCGCAGAACAAATATATGAAAGTTTTCAAAGATTTGAGACTTAATGCTCAGCCTGAAATGCTGTTAAACTGGTTGTGAAATGAAACGTAATAGATTTCTTGTCATCACGTGACTTCCGGTATGGCAGACGGAAAATTTTGAGCTCTCTGGATTAAATTCGAGAATTGGGATTTAAGCCGATTAATCCACTTTTAGTTGGAAAATTATGATCGGAATAGCTTTTTCGATTAATGGACAATCGTTTTGTGATATGAATTCGGACTTTGAACAGTAAATGAATTTGTTTTTTAACGTGCTCTGGATTTTTTTTTTTCCTCGTGATTTCGAATGGGCGGATTTTTTTTTTTCCTCGTGATTTCGAATGGGCGGCAAAAAGAGAAGCATATCCGAATCTAGTTTTGCAATAATTTATTGCAATACTGGTGTAGACATATTGTGACCTGGTGTTTAATATGGTAATTAAGGCCTAACAGCGGTTAGTCTGAAATGTTCCTTTTGATCTTTACATTATCACTTTCTGTAACTTTCTTTATGTTTTACATAGTCTAATTTACTATTCAATTGCTCTCTTACCTGATCTTGATTGGAAAACGATCGAATATCATTTCTTTGCTATTCTCGGTTTTACAGTAAAACTGGTTGTGAAATGAAACGTAATAGATTTCTTGTCATCACGTGACTTCCGGTATGGCAGACGGAAAATTTTGAGCTCTCTGGATTAAATTCGAGAATTGGGATTTAAGCCGATTAATCCACTTTTAGTTGGAAAATTATGATCGGAATAGCTTTTTCGATTAATGGACAATCGTTTTGTGATATGAATTCGGACTTTGAACAGTAAATGAATTTGTTTTTTAACGTGCTCTGGATTTTTTTTTTTCCTCGTGATTTCGAATGGGCGGCAAAAAGAGAAGCATATCCGAATCGTCTCCCTATTCGGTGAGCTAAAACTGTACCATATTCAGAGTGGGAGAAAAGTGATTAGTTCTCAGACTGACACGTCAAAAATTCGAAAAACTCACACTCAAACAGTAAAGCTAATAAAACCATCAGGCTAGCCAGCCGAATAAGGTCCGTCCAGTCTGTTCGTCGACGTTTTTTCGACGTGACTGTTGGACTTAAACCAGGAGAACTGTTATCTTCACTTTTGTAAATTCTTTTCATCAATGATATTGTTTATGTGACTGATAATGAAAATTTAGATGAAAATGATTTAAGTCTTTTATTTTTTATTTGTTTCTTATTGCAGATTATATTGCATTATTTACCACTAATCCTGCCACACTTCAAGCCCAAATAGACAATTTATTATTTAGATATTCCAATGAATGGAGATTAAAGATTAATATATCTAAAACGAAAGTTTGTGTTTTTCGGTCGGTTAGTAAACCCACTTAGGTAAATATAACCATCAATGGAGAGACCATTGAACACGATGATAACTTTATTTATCTAGCAGTTGATTTTCACTACAATGGAAAGATGAATTCAGCTGTTACAACGTTAAATGACCAAGCTCTTAAAGCATATCACAATCTGTTGACCTTATTCTTATTCGATAAAATTAATCTTGACATCTCAAGTGTAAACTGCCTCTTTTCGATTCGATGATTGTTCCTATTATTCCATACGGTTCTGAAGATTAGGGAATTTATAATTTCAAAGCTGTCAAAAACCTACACTTACGATTTTGTAGAAATCTTGGGATGAGTTAGCAGACTCCAAACTTTGCAATCTACAGAGAGCTTGGGCGTTTTCCTTTATATATTCGTGCGAAAGAAAAATCGATTGGTTTTTATGTTAAGTTATTAAAAAAAAAAAAAAAAACAGATTCTTTACTTTTTAAATCATTTCATGATCAAATACTTAAAATGTTAGACACGGATGGGCCTACAAAATGAAAAGAAAATTGATTTTTTTGGCTTTAATTATCTGGACCATCCATATGTTCTTAATAATAATACGAACATCATACCTTCGCTCAAATATTATTACGAAACCGCGTAAGAGACCACTTCGTTCAAGACTGGTTTGGTTACATAAATATTACTCCAAAATTAGAATATTTCAGCAGATTTAAAACAGAATTTAAATTTGAAAATTATCTTCAAGAAATCCAAAACGAGAATCTCAGAAAAAAATTTACAAGTTTAAGACTTAGTTCGCACGCTTTAGAAATCGAATCGGGTAGACGTAATAGGATCGATAGAAATAACCGTAGATCTGTAAACTTTGTTCTCTGCTAACTGTAGAATCTGAATTCCACTTCCTACTTTGTTGTCCAAATTATAATGAATTACGCCAAATACATTGGTAGAGTCCCGTGGCCATCTTTTCATATGTTATATAACTTGATGTCTTCTAGTAATAAAAACTCTCAAATAAGCATAGCCCGATATATATCTAGTGCACTTTTATTCAGGGAGGAATCCTTGAAACAGCAAATATTATACCCTAAATTTCTGTCGCATTTACCTATATTTCTGTATCATTAGCTTGAAATGCCTTATGTCTCTTGTATTGTGATTGTTCTTTGTCATACACTTGTATAGTTTATTTTGTGTGTGTTTTCCCAATCAGAAACTGCTTTGATTATCCTGTTTAACATGTGTTTGTATGTTGTATCTTTCATACCTGTCTTTGCCATACCCTTTTTTCTGTTAATGGTCTAAGGCAGAGTGTATTGCCGATAACCAAAATAATGTATGTATGTATGTATGTATGTATGTTTGTCATCGCAACGCGTTTTGCAATACTTTGTTTCAGTACTTATTTAGACAAATCGTGACTGAACTATTAATGATTAAATGCTGTATATGGTGTCAAATCGACGATACGGGAGTTTTCAAAAATTTAAACTTTAATCGTGTTTAGTGTGACATGTTTTTATTGGTCTTTAAACTATCACTTTTTATAACTTTGTTTATATCTTACATAGTCCAATTTAACGCTTAATTGCGCTCTCACTTGGTTTGATTGGAAAAAATGTTGAATATGATACTTATAATGATTTTATTGCGACTCTCGGTTTTATTGGAAAACCTGTTGTGAAGGGAATGTAATGAATTTCTGTCATTGCAACGAGTTTTGCAAAAATTTATTGCAATTCTTGTTTTTATGCAAAACTGGTTGCTACATAGCTCATTTTCCCATCGTAGATATTATCAAAACAAAGATTCTGATCACCTATCATAAGTATGAACAGGAAATGTGGCCTCTAAAGTGTGCACACAATTTTTCCAAGATTTGACCTAGCTCATCTTACAGCGAATGTGAGGTCCGTTAGCAGACTTGGAGAAAATAAGAGACCTATTTTTTTCGTGAAGGAGGGCCAAATGATTCATTGAATTTGAGTTTAACACCGTAGGTCATATCACGGCGGTCAGTGCACACGTCCACGTATCCATTTCCTTACTTTCTCACACAAGCGCAGGCACAACTTTCTTTCCAAGTCACCGACTTCTTTTTTACATGCATCAGAGGCAAGAGAGAAAAAATCGCCGGAAAGAAAGTTTGCCTCGACCGGGTATCAAACTCATAATCACTAGGGCCCATACTCACCAATCGTTCTCAAGAACGTTTTTAGTCTAAGTCTCCAAGATTTTCTGACTGTGAAAGTTAGAGAACTTCTGATTGACTTAACCAAATGGTTTAGCCAATCAGAAGTTCTGTTACTTTCATATTGTTAAAATCTTGAAGAATAAGACTAAGAACGTTCTTAAAGGTGGCCCTTCAGATTTTGGGACGAAAATTTTACAAAAATGCAAAAAAATCATCCTTATACTCCCATAGCCTTTTAATTTGTCTTCATAAAACCCAAGTAGTCGAAAACCATCCGATAACACGAGAAATTAGAGATTTATTACGTACCAGTATGACACCAACGGGAAACACGTTCTATTTTTAGACTATCAATT
This sequence comes from Tridacna crocea, assembly GCA_943736015.1. NCBI lineage: Eukaryota > Metazoa > Mollusca > Bivalvia > Cardiida > Cardiidae > Tridacna > Tridacna crocea. The sequence continues at coordinate 3,156,949 of OX031072.1, read as the reverse complement.
CTCTCATTTAAATACAGGAAAACACAGACAAAGTTTCAAACATCCGTCCATTATGGAAAACAATTATTACATGTTTGTTATGTAATGGAATTTAAGCATTATCAGTCACGTGCCAGTCATTTGACATTCCCACAATCCTTTATTGATTTTTGGCGCAATATCTAAAAATAGCTTACGACGCTACGTAGCCTTTTAACCCTTTACTCCATAGATACTCATTTCGACACATTGCTTGTAGGAGCCTTTTGAAAACATTGTGACAAAAGGTGAAATTGCTCGTGATGAGCAATTTCACCTTTTGGCACAATGTTTTCTATGCTATCAAAAGGTGTCAAATACAAATAAGTAACGGCTTTATCCTTGCTGTTATCTAGGGTTAATTAGAGATACCATAGCAATGCCTTATTGGGTAAAGGGTTAAGGGAATACCATAATTTTTTTGTAATTTTATGATTCTTAATTATTGATGATTTGTTCGAAACCGGGCAAATGTATCTGTTTTTACCTATGCAGGAATCTAAGGAATTCTAATACATGAAATGTTTCAGTAAGTCATGATAGAGGATTGTTCGTGTGAGAGTTAATAATACGCTTGCACATCAGATTAAGAATCTCGAATTCATATGCTTTACGCCTCTTTGCTGTGGACGAGTTAGTTGCTTTACTTTTTACCACAATAACCCCTAAGAAGGAGGGCCTTTGAAACATTTTGGGAAAAAGGAGGAAATTCTGGTAACCAGCATTTTCTCCTTTCCCCACAATCTTTTCAAGCCTTTCAAAAAAATTAATTTTTTAGTCACAGCCCCCTTTGAGGAAGAAGGCTCTTGAAAACACTGTGGAAAAAGAACAAATGCTGGAAACCTGCATTTTCTCTTTTTCCATTTCTACACCTTCAGAGTGACCTTAAACCCAACTTTCAGGTCCAGCTTGAAAATGGCTAGATTTTAGAGAGTAGCTGAAAGCATTTTCATACACCAAACTGTGAGATGGCCAAAATGACGAAATTTGCTCTTGAAAGGATAGAAAATTCTGTGGAAAAAGGGAGAAATGCTGGTTCCCAGGATTTTCTCCTTTACCACATTGTTTTCAAAATCCTCTCTCCTTAAGATTTTTAAAAGTTTAAATTACATGTTTATGCTTATGGTTTAAGTATTATTCTTGTCATAAAGTTAGACAAAATTTATAAAATAAGCCATGTGAAGGTTTTTAATAATGATTAATCACTTAATCAAAACACACACAAAAAATGCTCTGTTTTCCTAAATTATAATCAAACAGGCCGGCTTTCTTATTAAAGGTTGAATCATGGCCCTAAAAGCCTGTTGCCATCTTAATCGTTTATGATCTAAGTTAATTCGATCATTTGTATAACATCTAATTAGTCGCCGCGCAGAAGCGCTCGACTATATTTTTAATAGTTTTTCGAGTTAGGACATGGATAGTGGGGATTTCATTTTTATAGGGGTGTTAGGTTTACAAGGAATCTTTCTACTTCGACTTTAAACTGGCTTTTTAATGCATTCTTAAACAACGAAATTACAATACGATACTATTTTTGTTCTGTTAATACTAACAACATAAAAAAAAATCCGCCCAATTATTACTTTTATTTTCGCTATTCGTGAGAAATGGACTCGTCCACATAAATGCCTTGTTTCCATTGGTCAAGGCTGTACAGGTTTCCAGTCATTTCGTACCTTTTTAATTTCGTACCTAGGCCATTTCGTACGATTTTGGTCATTTCGCACCTGCTTATACTTTCTATTTTTATCATTTCGTACCCAGTTGGTCATTTCGTACAAACTTCGTACACAGGTTTAATTATCATTTTGATTATTTAGTAGATAGTTTTTCCTACTATTTGTGTCTTTTTTGTTGAATGACCACTGCTAAAATTGTACATTGCTGAAATTGTGCTAAATTCCGCCGAAGAACGAGTATGATGGTTATGATTGTATCTGACCATTATTGGTTACTTCTTTTTAAGTTTAGTTTTTAAAACAAAGATAGTTTAGAACTCCTTTGTTTATTTCTCAACGAGCTCTGCATAAATTTAATTTGTGGAAAAAAATCTGGAGAGAGGCCACTTTTTCGCTGTGTTGTTCATAAAGCGCGATGCAAAACCATGATTCTTTATTAACACTGTTCACCAAACAGTATAGTCTTAGACTTATTATGCCCCCCTTTTGAAGAAATGGGGGTATATTGCTTTGCATTTGTCGGTCGGTCCGTCGGTCGGTCGGTCCGTCGGTCAGTCGGTCAGTCGGTCCGTAGACCACGTTTGTCCGGAGCATAACTCAAAAGTATTTCAGGTATCATCTTGAAACTTCATAGGTGGATAGATCTCATTAAGGAGAAGTGCAGTGCACAAGAACCATAACTCTGCCCATCATATTTTTGGAGTTATTGCCCTTTGTTGATTTTCAGATTTAATTTCTGTCCGGAGCATAACTCAAAAACTATTTCACGTATCATCTTGAAACTACATAGGTGGATAGATCTCATTAAGGAGAAGTGCAGTGCACAAGAACCATAACTCTGTCCATCATATTTTTGGAGTAATTGCCCTTTGTTGATTTTCAGATTTAATTTTTGTCCGGAGCATAACTCAAAAACTGTTTCACGTATCATCTTGAAACTACATAGGTGGATAGATCTCATTAAGGAGAAGTGCAGTGCAAAAGTACCATAACTCTGCCAATCATATTTTTGGAGTTATTGCCCTTTGTTGATTTTCACACTTAATTTTTGTCCGGAGCATAACTCAAAAAATATTTCAGGTATCACCTTGAAACTTCATTTGTGAATAGATCTTATTAAGAAAAAGTGCAGTGCAAAAGAACCATAACTCTGCCTATCATATGCTTGGAGTAATTGCCCTTTGTTGATTTTCAGGCTTAATTTTTGTCCGGAGCTTAACTCAAAAAATATTTCAGGTATCACCTTGAAACTTCATTTGTGAATAGATCTTATTAAGAAAAAGTGCAGTGCAAAAGAACCATAACTCTGCCTATCATATGCTTGGAGTAATTGCCCTTTGTTGATTTTCAGGCTTAATTTTTGTCCGGAGCTTAACTCAAAAAGTATTTCAGGTATCATCTTGAAACTACATAGGTGGATAGATCTCATTAAGGAGAAGTGCAGTACACAAGTACCATAACTCTGCCAATCATATTTTTGGAGTTATTGCCCTTTGTTGATTTTCATAGTTAATTTTTGTCTGGAGCATAACTCAAAAAATATTTCAGGTATCACCTTGAAACCTCATAGGTGGATTAATCTTATTAAGGAAAAGTGCAGTGCACAAGAACCATAACTCTGCCCATTATATTTTTGGAGTTTTTGCCCTTTGTTGATTTTCATACTTAATTTTTGTCCAGAGCATAACTCAAAAGGTTTTTCAGGTATCATCTTGAAACTTTATATGTGGATAGATCTTATTCAGGAGAAGTGCATTGCACAAGAACCATAACTCTGCCCATTATATTCTTGCAATTACTGCCCTTTGTTGATTTTCGTCATTTTTTTTTCCGGAGCATAACTCAAAAAGTATGTGAGGTAAAATCATAAAACTTTAAAAGTTGATAGTTCACATAAATGGGAAGTGCAGTGCCCAAGAATTGTTATTGATCATTAATAATTTTTGAGTAATTACCCTTTGTTCGTTTTTACACTTTGAAAGTAAGAGTTTATAATCACATTGGATGCCATTTGGGGGGCATACATGTTTTACAAACATCTCTTGTTTAAATTGAAAGCATGCCTTGCAAACTTACGTCCTCTTGAATCATACTTTCCTAGGACAGCAATATTTTAGTAACTTAGCCCTGCTTTCCCAAACAAACACGGGTTATCACATGTGTGCTGTCAAATTCTTTTGGAAAAACATGTTGGATAAGGAGAAATTGCTCGTTATAAGCAATTACTTCTTTATTAAATACTTTTCCCCCACTACCAGCGAATTTTCCACCATTTTTCAGCTTTTTAAATTGTCTTCTGCCAAGTCTTTGAATTTGGAAGAGTCTGATATTTGTCGTTTGGAAAAGACCTAAGAGAGCGCTGTGATAGGATATTAGATACTGTAACAGAAGATAACTTTTGATATAGATTCAGTCACATCAATTTCATAGTGTGTTAAAAAATCTGCTGATGAAAACTGACATTAACTTACTTGCCCTGGCTTTCTTGAAGCATTAAACAATTTTTTTGCGGTGACTTTGATGCTTTGCATCAACTTTTTCTTGTTTGTCATCTGTAAATGTTTTCAATTTGGACTAGTCTTATATTTTGTCTTTCAGTAAAGAGTATGGCAAGCAGTGCCTTTCAAATTCTGTTGCTGCGATAAAGTACTCCATTAAAAGTTGTCCATCAACTTAGGATCCCACAATTCCTTGTCAGTATCTTACATACTTGTGACAGTCTTTACCAGCACTGGTATTTTATACCTAACTACTGATGGCAATGCAAATGATATCAGTTACTTACTTTGAAAACCACCTCTATGCCATGGACAAATGAATTTAGCAGAAACACTAGTCAATGTCTTTTTGTAAGCTAGTTGATACATTTCATACTTTAAATGGTACATGTAAGTCAAAGGAAGATTCTTATGCAGTGCTATTATAAAACACTCTGGCATCATAGCAGAAATAATGATGGTTTTGTTACATGTGATGGTATGGTGACAATGACAAAGCTGACCATTATGAGAACTGATTTGTAATTTTATGAGAAACTTGCATTTTGATTAAGTCTACATGGTAACACCATCTTTGAATTTGCCAGATCAGGGATCTTATGTCCATCTTATATCCCTGTCCAGATAATACACAAATTCATGAGTCTGGTGATTCTGAAAGTGTCCTGACTGGTCTTTCAATTGAATAAGTGAGGGTGATGATACATGCTGGTTATATCTGTAATTGAAGTACAGTTGTTATATAGGTTGAGATCAAAAGATATCCCTCTACCTCAAAACATTGAATTAAAATATCTTGCAGCAGCTGGTTTCACAATAAGCAAAGAAAAATATCATGATTTCCTTTACTTATGTCAAAAAAGTACATGTATTATCCTTAGAGTTTATTATTCCTTCTTTGTCTTATTGCCTTATCAGTTATATAAGTCGAGGTCTGCTGTTCTCTTATTAAACATCTTGAATGTCAAAGTAACCAACAATTTCTTTCTTTAACTTAAAAGGACAATAGTTTCAGTTACAATCTCATTATATTCAGTTAATTTATATTTTTCTTTTTTTTAAAAAAATGGAAATAAGGAAACCCTATTTCTATTACATAGAAATATTTTATAACCAATATATTCACAAATGAAAATATTCATTCTACCTGATCTCAGTTTATGTTTACAGGGAAGCCCTGTTCTCTTATGAATTAATTAATGCTGTAACACGCTGTTTTATTTATTTATTTTTTTTTTTTCTTTTTTTCAGTTATTGTGTTTAAGAATAACAAGATAATGTAGGTATAACAGTGTAGATTTTAATACCCACAAATGATATGAAAATATCCATGCTCACATAGTTTGAAATAAGACTCATTGAAAATGAAATGGCCATTTTAGTCCTTTACACTTAAAAAAGACATATTGTAATATGGATTTGTTATTATACAATATTGAAAACCAAAAGTTTTATTACCTATATATCCAGTTTATAAAATACAGCCAGCTTAGTGTGAGTGGCATGATGAGTTGTCATATACTGCTTATTTGAGCATACAGGAATATAAATTTATTTCATATAACATTTTCTTCGTAATAAAATATTATTCTGTAACTTCATATAGCCAAAGTCTCTGACAATGAAGTACAATTTACAAAGTAACTTACTAGACTTACAAGTTTTTATTCAGATGGCTGACAGAGCCAATTTTGGCGGCCAAGAATTAACCCATTACCACACAATCCCTACTTTTGACGCGTTGCTATTCCTTATAACTGTCTTTTATATTTGGATTTTCTTTCTGATCATTAGTGTTTCAGAATGACCCTCTAGCCACCTGTTCAAGTTTTGGCAATGTAGTATTTACCCCATTTTTTTGGATCACAATTTTGGATCAATCATAAAGATGTGCTGTTGTCATTTTGCAAACTGACCATGGCCTATTCTTATCATTTGAGGTTTAATCTAAAGGATGAAATACAAGACTTGTATGACGATTAATGGAAGTAATGGCTTTATGGTTATGATAGGGCAAGGGTTGAAAAAAAAAGTCTGAAGTTCATCTATTACTAATCATAAAGAATACAAGTTATTTGACTCTGTAATCCCAATTTCATCAAAAGAATTTAACTTCTACTACATTATTGCAAAGATACTTTTTCCTAGATATACCATTTTTAATATGCAAGACTGTAGTAACTCAAGTTACTACAGTCATGCACTAATTTTTTTCTGAAAAATATTACAATTCCAGTGCAATAAAGTAGTAACTCATATATGTCCATGTATCTCATAAAATACACCTTGTTTCCTATTTCTTTTGTTTTCTGTAACCTTTGTATGTGAAAATAAGAATATGTCGAAAATTTGTTCTTTCAAATATCGAAAATGATTAAAAGAGAACGTTTTTTCCTCTCCTGTAAAATTTTCTAAAACGGAGTTACTACAGTCTTGCGTTGAACCCTCGATTTGCAATGGCTTTTCAATTTTGGCAAGTCTTAAAGTTTGTCATTTCGTAAAGAGTTAACGTTCAGTTCTGTCTCCATGTTTGTGGTGTATCTCTATATTATTAGTGTTTCAACAACTTAAAAGAATAATGATTACTTAACTAATTAATCACGCTTATTAATTAACTAGCATTCTCCCTAAGAATCATGCAGATGGTGATAAGTGACTAGTCACGGAATTCATTCGTTTTACTTCCATTTAATCGGACTTGTTGAAAAACTTTCCCAAAACAAAGCATTCCCTTTTTCTGACAATGGTTGCCATGGAAACGAGAAATAAAAATTTCACTGAGATCTGTCGAAAGTTGTCAGTAAAAAAATTGAAAAATGACACTTTTCAGGGTGGTTTTTGACAAATCCTTATTATGTAGATTATCTATACTTCTACTTATGTCAAAGGGAGGACATGAGTAGTACTTGAAATTACATAGAAAAATGAAAAATGTCACTTGCATTGTGTTGCATAGCAACAGAAGTTCATGCATAGAAACCAGTTTTTCAAACTTCCAATTTTGAACATTTTCAAACCAAATTATCTTCTAACAGCAAAGGTGCATATGAAAAATACATATAGTGCGTAAACGAGCAACATCTGATTTTTCAAAGCCAACAATAAAAAAACTCAAAATGTCTATAATTTTTGTAACCATTGCAATACAACTATTGACCCGTCAGTGATTTTGCAAAAAAGTGGCAATTTCAACACAAATTAATTCCCTTCTGCAAAGAGAAATATTTACAGTGTATTTATGTATTAAATGATCTACATATGTGCAACCAATAAAGACAAAATTAAGTTCTGCAACAATCCAAATATTAGTTACCATGGCAACAAAACTAACTAGCAGTTGGCGATTTTAGAAAAAAATCAGCACATTCAAAGTAAACTACTGCCCTTTTAGATTATCTATACTACTACTTATATCAAAAGGACGGCATGAGTAGTACTCAAAATTACATAGGAAAATTTAGAAAAATATAAAATGTCACTTGCTTTGTGTTGTATAGCAACAGAAATTTAGCCATAGAAACCAGTTTTTCAAACTTCCAATTTTGAAGATTTTCAAGCCAAATTATCTTCTAAAAGCAGAGGTGCATATGAAAAATACATATAGTGCCTAAACAAGCAACATCTGATTTTTTACAGCCAAGGATGAAAAAACTCAAAATGTTAATAATTTTTGTAACCATGGCAACAAAACTATTGACCCGTCAGTGATTTTACAAAAAAATGGCAACTTTAGAGCAAATTATCTCCCTCTTGCTAGGAAAAATATTTACAGTGTGTTTACGTACCAAATGGATCTACATCTGTTCAACCAATACAGAAAAAATTAAGTTCTGCAACAATCCAAATATTAGTTACCATGGCAACCAAACTATCCAACAATTTTAACAAAAATCAGCACATTCAGAGTAAACTACCGCCCATTAACAAAGGATTACATTGATAAGAATTACTTACTTAAATTACCCACATCTGTTTGTCAATATTAAAATGTAAAAGAAAAAAATAATGGCCCAATCATGTTACCATGGCAACCAAATCAATGAACCATCGCAAATAACAGCTTGTTCAAAGCAAATTAACCCCTTCGAGCTAAGAAGCATCTGAATAAATTAAACAAACATTAAATGACTAATATGTGTTATGCACATACAAGAGATAAAAGGTATCCAACCCCTCAGAAAAAAAAATATTACCATGGCAACAGAACAGTAAACTCATTCCCATGAAATATAGCAAAGTCAGTGCAAAGTATCTTCCATTGAGTAAAAAGTATTTTATGAGTTCCGAAAACATTTTAATAAACCAAATACCTAAAAGGAAATGCTTTAAATGCTTCTAAAACAAGTAACCATGGTTACCAAGTCAACAGTGATTTTTAGCTGTACTGGCTGAAAGTCACTAGAAAATTATATCATGGTATGGTTTCCATCGTCTCTCCGTCTGTTAGTCTTTTTTCTTGTTTACGCAATAGAGTCTACATTTGATGTCAGATTTTGGTGAAACTTACGCAAATAGGGAGACCCCGGGGTATCCGAGGATGACACAGTTTGTTTATCTCATCAACAGCTTTAACCCTATTGGTTTTGAAAAAAAAAATCCAACAAACATTTTAGGAAAAGTAGCCATGCTGTTTGAAGTTGAGAATTTCCATTTCTTGTTTACGCGACAAAGTCTGCATTTGTAGCCAGATTTTTGTGAAACTTGCACAGTTTATCTCATCTACAGCTTCAACCCTATTGATTTTGGAAAAAAACTCAACAAATATTATGGGAAAAGTAGCCATTTAAGGTTGAAAATTTCTATTGCTTATTTACGCGATGTAGTCTCCATATGTGGCCAGATTTTCGTGGAACTTGCAGGGTTTGTTTATCTCATCAATAGCTTCAATCCTATTGATTTTCGAAAAGAAAGTCCATACAGTATAGGAAAAATTTCCATTGTTTGTGTACGTGATTTAGTGTCCATTTGGCATCAGATTATTTGAAACTTACACAGTTTTGTTTATCCCATCTATAGCTTGAACCATATTAGTTTTAAAAAGAATCCAACAAACAGTGTGTGGGTATTGGAAAAGTAGCCACTTAAAGTTGAAAATTTCCAATTCTTGTTAGGCAATGAAAACCAGAGTTTTGATCCAGTTCTTTTTGAAACATTCAAAGATTGTTTGGTTCATCAAGGGGTTGAGCCCTATTAAGAGTGAAGAAAATCTACTGATCTATTCAAGAAAAGCAGCCATTTGATAACTTAGAATTGCTTACTTAATAAAGTCAACCTCTTGTTGTATTTCTTTGAAATTTGCTAGGATTGTAAAATACAAGGTGTACTGAAACCCTATCAAATTTGATTGGATTTCCAAACATTTTTTTTCAGAAATTGCACGTCATTTTTTTAACTCATTGTTCAATTCACCATCTTCTTAGTGGGTTGAAGCGCAGTTGTAATAACATACCCCTTTTTTTGGGTGTTTTGCCTTTTTTCGTTTTGCATCATGAGTTTAAAGCAAAAAAATAAAGTCAGTATCAGTAGAGCAATTTGGCAGATTGAAGAATTGTTTTCGGGAAATACTAAATACAAAACTACGGAGAGCAGTGAATAATTGTGTTCTGCACTTCTCCTCACAGACAATTATCCAGCCGTGAAATTAGTTCAGCTCCAGACAAAATTTAAGTATGGAAAATAACAAAATATCAAAGGGCAATTTCTTAAATTATGCAATCAAGAGTTAAGGTTCTTATGCACCACACTTCTCTTTGATGAGATCTATCCATCTGCGTAGTTTCATGTGTAACCCTAAAATAGTTTTTTTGTTATGCTCTAGACAAAATTCAAGTGAGAAAATAAAGGACAATAACCCTTAAAATATGTAATCAAGAGTTATGGTTCTTATGCAGTGAACTTCTTTTTTATGAGATCTGTCCATCTGTGTAGTTTCATGTTTATATTTCAAATAGTTTTTGAGTTGTGCTCCATACAAGAAATTGGGATGCGAAGAGGGATAGACAGAATGAAAGAAGAATGGACAGTCAGACAGACAGACAGACGGACGGGTGGCTACTATTACATTATACCTAGCCGCCTTTTTGGCGGGGGATAATTAGCATGTATGCTACTATATAAATTAGAACTAACATGCCATGAACTATAAATAGAGGGGTATGAACATTCTTAATTGTTGGTCATTCTATTTGATAGATAATTGTATTTTCTCAATTTTACCGATATGTTGCCACTTTGGCTGCCATGGTAACCTAGAGTATGATATGATATGCTCATTGTTATTCTTTCATGGACAACACATTAGATAAATAGCGATTTCTAAAACCAAAGTTATTCAGCATACTTACTCTTGTCTTTACAATTATGCCTTGAAAATAAGCAAAAATTCCAGTTTTATGCCAGTGTCGAGATTCAGGTTGCTATGGAAACCAAAGTGTTAAAAGGAATCAAATTCTTTCAAAACAGTTCTGAAGAAGACCATGACAGGATCATTTCTGTAAAGTTTCATCAAATTTGGATGGGTAGTTTCAGAGAAGAAGATGTTTGAAGTAAAATTTAACGTATGCACGCACATACGCATGCACGCACACATGGACGGACACACAGACGCAAGACGGATACCTGGCCATGACATAAGCCCGCTGGCCTTCTGCCAGTGGAGCTAATGAAACTGACATGTCATGAACCATAAACATATAGAGGGGTATGAACATTCTTAATCGTTGTTGATTATATTTAACAGATAATTTGGTATTTTCTCAATTTTACCGATACGTTGCCACTTTGGCTGACATGGTTACCTACAGTATGATATGATATGCTCATTGTTATCTTTTCATCGACAACAAGTTAGATCAATAGCTATTTCTAAAACCAAAGTTATTCAATTTATTTACTCTAGTCTCTACAATTATGCCTTGAAAATAAGCAAAATTCCAGTTTTATGCCAGTATTGAGATTCAGGTTGCCATGGAAACCAAATTGTGTAAAGGAATCAAATTCTTTCAAAAAAAAATCTGAAGAAGACCATGACAGGATCATTTCTGTGAAGTTTCATCAAATTTGGACGGGTACTTTCAGAGAAGAAGATGTTTGAAATAAAATTGACCGTATGTATGTACATACACATGCACGCACGGATGAACAGACGCACAGATGCAAGACGGATATCTGGCCATGACATAAGCCCGCTGGCCTTCCGCCAGTGGAGCCAATGAAACTGACATGCCATGAACCATATACATATAGAGGGGTATGAACATTCTAAATTGTTGTTGATTATATTTGACAGATAATGGTATTTTCTCAATTTTACTGATACGCTGCCACTTTGGCTGCCATGGTTACCTACAGTATGATATGAAATGCTCATTGTTATTTTTTCATCGACAACATGTTAGATCAATAGCTATTTCTAAAATCAAAGTTATTCAATTTACTTACTCTAGTCTCTACAATTATGCCATGAAAATAAGTAAAAATTGCAATTTTATGCCAGTGTCGAGACTCAGGTTGCCATGGAAACCAAATTTAGACACAAAACCAAAATATCTTGTGTGCAGCTTTTCAAATTTGTATTAATACTTCATATGTCATATTAAATGATGTTCAAATATTTGTGTTTCATGGTCATTTTTTTGCATAAAATACGGCATTTTCCAAATTCTACAAATCGGTTGTCACTTTGGTTGCCATGGTAACCTCACCTAAAAACATTTTGACCTTTTTAATTTTTTTATTTGTGACCCAATACATTAGTCATTATGCCCAATACTGAAACCTTAAATCCTAGCTTTGCTGTTAAGAGATAATTGCGATTGAAATTTGTCAATTTAAGCCACCAGCAGAAATGCGAAATACAGCCTTTGTTCGTTGCCATAGAAACACATACTGCAAGCTTTTTTTTGCTATTGGATTCTTGATATTGTAAGCCAATACATGGGTGATTATGCTATAATAAGACAATTGACTGGACTTTCGGTGACAAATATGTTGTATTAACTTCAAAGTGCTTAATTTTTCAAGTTTTAAAAAGCAAAAAATATGCTTCTGGGGGCAAAAACTTTCTGTGGTCGTTGTTATGGTAACAGCATTACAATAAAAGTTTCCCTTTGGCTTTTGAACTTTTGTGACTAAAGGAATCAATTGTACTAACTTTTTTTGATATTCTAAAAAAGTCACTTATCACCATTTCTACAGGGCCTGCATGGTTTTTAGGGAGAATGCTAGTAAAAACTCATTAATTAACAGTAATTTATTACAAATTTGCATTAAAAAGACACTCTCTAACACTTTATGAGGTGGCAACATTAGGTGGTCCTAAGGTGCGGATTAGTCATATAGTAGTGAAATACGATAGAGGACTTAAAGATATAGCCTTTGATAGTTCGAAATACTCTAGAAACATGAATTCATGGCTGATATCACATTAATCGCTACTTAAGATATCTTTATGATGTGTCCTTTTTCCACAGGCTGCCGGAGGTGCTTTATTTGTCGCTGCCATTGACTTCGGTACAACATACTCTGGGGTGGCTTTTTCCTCAAGAGATGCCTATCGCAAGGATCCTACAGATGTAAATGCCTCACAATGGATTGGAGAAGAGCTTGTTTCGTTAAAAGGTTTGACAGACCCATTTTATGGAAGCGGTACTTTGCCGAACTTTGTAGAATTCGGTGGAATTCCGACCATATGAAATTTCACAATAATTCGTCTCTTACATTACAGTTCTATTCGTCTGTCTTGAATTGGTCTGACTGTGTTCAATTTAGAGGGTAATACAAAAAAGAAGTGAAATTTTGGTAAAAAGATGATGAAATTACATTTACAAATATTTTTTAGCCGAAAGTCCGTGAAAGTAGATAATCAAGCTTTCTTTGATCGTTCATCTGTTCCACATGAAAAACAAACACACAGAGAAAAAAAAAAACAGATCTTTTCTTCAATTTAGTAGAGATGAGTACATAAGCAATGCCTCTTCCAAAGTATATCGCATCTATCGCAGATACATAACAAATGCACACAATAATTGTAAACATGGTGAACAGTCCCTAATGAATCGGGAACAAAAACAATAAAAAATGTTCGATCTAACTGACACAGTTTTATTATTATTTTTTTAACAATTGCCATTCTTGCTCATTCTAGGCGAAACGTCGCTTCAGCAAGATGATTATTCCACGAAAATGCTTGTCGACCTAGTATTTTTCAGCAAATTTTCATGCAGCGCAATTAGAGTCCCGAATTCGGTCAAAAGCAAAAATAAAACAAAATACAATTTGTGATTTTTATCAAAACAAATACATGATTGATACTGATGTCATAATTTAGCCCATCCTGATCAAAATGATTAGCCATTTTGGCTTTCTGTGCTTAAGTATTTTTCAGGAGAAAATGCAAAGAGGTTGCCAAATTGAGATACAAATATGATATAGTGAAACGGTTTTATGTAAAACAAAGTTTTGGCCTAAAAGATCTCTAAACCATTTGCTGCTACTCATATTATTTCATAGAAACCAACCACCTTGTTTGTTTAGTATTTTTTTAACCATGCCCCTGCCGTCATTGCCTGAAGTCAGAAAGTTCATTGCCAAAGATATAACGGGCGTTGATTATGTCGGATTGCATGCATATTTATAATTACATATCTCACTCGATCTCACTAGAATAGAGAGAGAACAAACCTACAAAGAACAACTCCCTTCAACGTGGCAAATAGATGCATTGTTTAATCAGCATAGGCCTAATTGTAGTTATCCTCATTAGAAGGCAAACTTATCTCAGTAATCTAATAGAAATATGACATAAATGGAAGTCTTACTGTAGTCGATATTTATCGCAGTTCTAGAATTGTTCTCTTTAGTTTGATAGGTCCCTTCTATTTAACGGGGGTTAACAAGATACGGTCTGCGGGACCCGGGGTGGGCCTTCGGGTATGTACGTGAGTGTTGTCCCGGATCAACCTGTTCATTCCTGCCCACACGGATCAGCCTACGCGGAATGCAAAGACTACGCGGATTGATCATGGGCAATACTTCACGCATATGTGAATCTGCAGGGTTTAACAATTTACAAGACAATGTATATCTAGACCTTTAACTCGAAAGCAGCTGCAAACGTCATATTTAATGTGATTTAAAGGGTGGAATTTGAAAGTAATAGGACAAAAAACATTTGGGGACAAAAGAAAATGCTTTTTATCAGAATTTGAACATGTTTTTATTTAGTAAATTTATATTGGTAGTATCTTTACTTAGCCTCTATCCATTCTGTGTCATTGAGCTTGTACCGATTGATGTACATGTATATGCATTTTTGGTCTAAAGCCCTCTTGGCGAGGTGAATGCTACAATGAGTACATCCGGGAACTTAGCATGTTTTTTCTTTACATGTCATCTTTACCTTGACGTTTCGCGAACAATCACTTTGTATCACCTGAGGAAGGCGACTGTACCGTCGGAAGCTCATGCTGATGATACTCTTTAAAACTGATGTTTCTCAAAAAGAGAATATCTTGTTTTAGAAATAACACACTTAATTATCACAAAAACGTAACGCTGTCCATAAGAATTTTAAAAGTTTTTGACATGCAATATATTTCAAATATGTTTCAAACATCTGTATTTCATAACGATTGTGAAACAAGTTCTCAAAGTTTATATGAAGCACGCTCAATGATTGCGTCCTTGAAATTTCAACCTGTATTCACGCAAGTTTTGTGTAGTTCCAAAGTTAACTTCGCTCATTACGGTACTTAAACCCAGAACTTTGATATGAGAGGGTAACTTTCTGCTTTTACACCACTGTATCCCATCAAACAAGATATGAGTAACTAGTCATCAAAGAAGAAATTGAAAATGTAACATAACTGGATGAATTAAGCAACTTTTAACCCAAGTAGTTGACGTTAGTGGTGCAACAAATTTAACTCCGAAGTTAAAGCTGATTTTTTTTCAATAAAGAATATTGCAAAATTAACAAATAGGACCACTTTCTGCACTCACGACTGTGCTACATGTACGAGGGTTGTTCATTTAATTGTGTTACTAATATGCCTCCATGCCACATGGCCATATGTATCACACGGAAATAAAGGTATTTTCAGAAGCAAGTCCTTTTGAATACTGGCACGAAATTTTGTTTTGATAGGTTCATTCTTTCGAAAGTTATTGAAAGTTAAAATAGGTGCAGTCATATAACACTGGCTGTGTTACTGATTGTACAATGAACGAACACAAAAGCAAAGCTTGGAGTTAGAGCCTACATGTACATTAATTCTTATCCTGCTGTATAACTAATAGTAAATTTTCAACTCGACATTAATAATCGTAATATTACTGTTTCAAAGTTAGGTTTTGGGGAATAATATCTCCTTATCGGACAGTGTTGATCAAATGTCAGACTGCACGTTGAGTGCAGTCTGATCTTGCTCTTCACTGTCCCCAAAAGGTCAGTTAGTCGCGATTAGCAGCTTAAGGGTTAAAAGTAGCGTTAGTATAACTATTTCAGCTTCACAAATATTTCGTGAATTATTTTAGATACATGGGGCTGCTATATTATCAGAACGCTCAGTTTTCTTATTAATTTGAAACCCAGAGATGCGTCAATAATAAACAGTGGCTGTCGACAAAAGACCAAGGTAGGCCGACCATAACGAAATGAAAAATATGCGCGGGAAAAGTTTCAAATGCCATATTCTTTTTTAATTCGGACGGTCCAATTGCTCAAATTCCCGTATGAAACGGCCCAACGGTTTCGAAGAATTTTTACAAGAACGATGATCTTTCAAAAGTGAAGAAACACTATGAAAACCGGAAACCTAGAACCGGATTAGGGAGCCTGCGCTTTATTCATGACAATGCAGCTGCTTACAAGTCTGAAATTGTTCGGAATTTCCTGGAACTCAGCCATGTGACTTTTGCCTCTTTCTTTTATTGAAAAAAAAAAACTCTTTAGACGCCGAGTTGGCTCCCAAAGGTCCTTGGGAATAGCCATTTGCTCTTATATTCCCAGAAAACCTATTTTGCAGCCTTCACAGACTGGATTATCAGACATGAAAAATTTATTTCTGTCAAGGGAGAATATTTTGAATTGATGAAATTTATCCATTTGATTTAAAGCGTCATAGATACCTATTGACACCATTAAATGAACGAACCGCGTATATGTACCGCTCTCACACCGAAATAAACCGAATTAATACTATGATCTTTCATCAATCGTACAACCACACCATTAGTTCATTACTATTGTATTTACAAAACACCAATCACATTCTTGTAATAGTTGCCTTTCAGTGCAACATCATGTGCTGTTTGCTGTAACCGTCACTCGCTCTAATTGAACGGCTCCTATTGCATTTGTCAAAACCCTTTTTTAGAACCACTGACACATGAGTATCTTTTGGTCGATTTTGCACTCAAGTTACTGCCACTTGTTATGTGATATAGTGTTTCCCTATTTGTGAATGGACTTCAGGAACTTCTATTTGCATTTATCAATCATCAATCAATACATTCTAACAAGACATTATAAGCACAAGAAGTAACAAGAGGGCCAAGATGGCCCTGGATCGCTCACCTGAATTTTTAGGATGACCATAGTCTATTTTTTTTTTCTTTTTTAGCGTTGAAACATTGGAACCAAATTTATAATTTTGCCAAGCAATTTTCAAAAGGTCACCTGTAAAAGTCATTTCGAAATCTGACCATCAGTTTCAAAAAGAAGAATTTTTAAGAATTCTTCATTTCTGTATAAGAGCAAGTAAACCCCCATCCACGAGAGCCATGTTTCTTGATGGATCAAAATTTACGAACAAGTTTTGAAAAGGGTCACCCAAGGAACATCTCTCTGAAATTATTTCAAAATCTGACCAGGGGTTTCAGAGAAAGAGAATTTTAAAGAATTTCATCATGTCCGTATAGTGCAAGTAGCCCCCATTCACAAAGGCCATGTTTCTTGACGGATCAAAATTATATGTACAGCTTTTGGAAAGGGTCACCCAAGGAACATCTCTGTCAGATTATTTTAAAATCTGACCACGGGTTTCAGAGAAGAAGAATTTTCAAGAATTTCTTCATTTCCATCTAGTGCAAGTAGCCCCCATTCACTAGAGCCATGTTTCTAGGCCAATCAAAATTTCGCGAGCAATTTTAGAAAAGGGTCACCCAAGGAATATCTCTGTGAAATTATTTCGAAATCTGGCCAGCGGTTTCAGAGAAGAAGAATTCTTAAGAATTTCTTCATTTCTGTATAGTGCAAGAAGCCCCCATTCACCAGAGCCATGTTTCTTGACGGATCAAAATTTCGCGAACAATTTTTGAAAAGGGTCACCCAAGGAACATCTGTGTGAAATTATTTTAAAATCTGGCCAGCAGTTTGAGAGAAGAAGAATTTTTAAGAATTTCTTCATTTCTGTATAGTGCAAGTAGCCCCTATTCACCAGAGCCATGTTTCTCGACCAATCAAAATTTCGCGAACAATTTTTGAAAAGGGTCACCCAAGGAATAAATCTGTGAAATCATTTCAAAATCTGACCAGCGGTTTCAGAGAAGAAGATTTTTTAAGAATTCCTTCATTGCTGTACAGTGCAAGAAGCCCCCATTCACCAGAGCCACATTTTTTGACCAATCAAAATTTCGCGAACAATTTTTGAAAAGGGTCACCCAAGGAACATATCTATGAAATCATTTCAAAATCTGACCAGCAGTTTCAGAGAAGAAGATTTCTTAAGAATTCCTTCATTTCTGTATAGTGCAATAAGCCCCCATTCACCAGAGCCACATTTTTTGACGAATCAAAATTTCACGAACAATTTTTGAAAAGGGTCACCCAAGGAACATATCTGTGAAATTATTTTAAAATCCGACCAGCGGTTTCAGAGGAGAAGATTTTTAAAGAATTTGCTAAAAAATTCCATTTGGTTGCCATGGCAACCAGAGTTTTTGATGGAATCAAATTCTGTGAACAATTTTTGAAAAGGACCTCCCAAGGAACATTCCTGCCAAGTTTGGTCCAAATCCGCCCAGCGGTTTAGGAGGAGTTGATGTTTAAAGAATTGTTGACGACGCACGACGGACGACGGACGACGCACAACGCACGACGCACGACGGACGACGGACACCGGGTGATCCTAAAAGCTCCCCTTGAGCACGTTGTGCTCAGGTGAGCTAAAAAGTAAAAGCCTGCTTGACATCGCATAAAAATTACAATTAGAAACAACGCAATGGAATATACATATACATGTAAAATTTATCCCTGTCTTTCATCTAGTTTGTGAAATCCTACAAGCCATTATTCCTGAAGGTAAAGATAAATAAGAAAAGGTGTTCTTCTTTATTCTTGCACTTCTTGTTGTCAAGCCAAAGAAGAGACACTGGATTCATTAATCCTCCTTTAACACACCTACAGACCTTTTTTTCTGTACTGTAAAAAGGTAGTCATTTTCAAATATTTAGGTTCTTTTTTTATCATCAAACTTAAATTAGGTCCAACCAGTATACTGATCACGAAGGACGGAAATCATGTTGACTGTTTTGGATACGAAGCTGAAAGCAAATATAATGATCTTGCTGATGATGAAAACCATAAGGAGTGGTATTACTTCCGCAGATTTAAAATGCTACTGCACGGAGACAAGGCATGTACATTTTCAAAAATCTTTAACAGACAAGAAAGTTTACAATTTTCAAAATTTCTTTTTTACCAGTGTTACAGTGAACAATAAGTACTTCAAATGAAAAAAAAAGAAACAAGAGGGCCATTGGCCCTGGAACGCTCACCTTAGACTATAGCTTATGAGTGAAATTCAATTCTTTAGCAACTTTGGTAAAGCTTCACCCAAGGAACATCCCTGCCAAGTTTCATCAAGATTGGCCCAGTGGGTTAGGAGAAAAGGATGTTTAAAGAAATTGTTGACGGGAGCTAGACGCCGGACATAGGGCAATCAAATATCAAAGCTCTACACCTTCCAGTTTCAAAGAATAATTTTAAATTTTCCTTCTTTGTCCTATGTTCGAATTTGTGGTCCCCGGGGCTGAGTCAGTTTTAACCAAAGCAGCATCCTTGGAACAAACTTGGTAGAGATCCAGTCAAAGATGCTACATACCAAGTATTAAAGCTCTACACCTTCCCGTTTAAGAGAAAAAGAAATTTAAAATTTTCCTTCTTTGTTCCTATGTTCCAACCTGTGACCTCCGGGGCATGGCTAGTTTTGACGCCAGGGACATCATATGTCCAAACTTGGTAGAGGTCCACTAGAAGATTCTGCATACCAAATGTCAAAGCTCTGCACCTTCAAGTTTCAGATAAGATTTCTAAAGTTTTCCTTCTTTGTTGCTATGTTCGGACCTCTGACTCCCCGGGGCAGGGCCAGTTTTGACCCCAAGGGCATAATATGAACAAACTTGGTTGAGATCCACTAGGAATTGCTACATGTCAAATATCATAGCTCTATGCCTTCTAGTTTTAGAGAAGAAGAATTTAAAAATTTTCTTTCCTTGTTCCTATGTCCGAACTTTTGACCCCCGGGGCGGGGCTAGTTTTGACCCCACGGGCATGATTTAAAGAAATCTGGTAGGGGTCCACTAGGAAATGCCACATACCAAATATCAAAGCTCTACGCCACCTAGTTTCAGAGGAGAAGAATTTTAAAGTTTTCCTTCTTTGTTCCTATGCTCAAACTAGTGACCCCCGGAGTGGGGCCAGTTTTGACCCAAGGGACATCATTTGAATAAACTTGGTAGAAGTCTACTAGAAGATATAACAGACCAAATATCAAAGCTCTACGCTTGCTAGTTTCTGAGGAAAAGAATTTTAAAATTTTCCTTCTTTGTTCCTATGCTCAAATTTGTGACCCCGGGGTGGGGCCAGTTTTGACCCGAGGAACATAATTTGAACAAACTTGGTAGGGGTCGACTATGAAATGCCACATACCAAATATCAAAGCTCTACGCCTTCAAGTTTCAGAGGAGAAGATTTTTAAAGTTTTCCTTCTATGTTCCTATGCTTAAACATGTGACCCCCGGGGTGGCGCCCGTTTTCACCCTAGGGGCATAATTTGAACAAACTTGGTAGAGGACCACTAAGAGATATCACATACTAAATATCAAAGCCCTACGCCTTCAAGTTTCAGAGGAGAAGATTTTTAAAGTTTTCATTCTTTGTTCCCTTGCTCAAACTTGTGACCCCTGGGGTGGGGCCAGTTTTGACCCCAGGGATATAATTTGAACAAACTTTGTAGAGGTCTACTAGGAGATGCTACATACCAAATATCAAAGCTCTACGCCTTCAAGTTTCAGAGGAGAAGATTTTTAAAGTTTTTATTCTTTGTTCCTATGCTCAAACTCGTTATCCCCCGCGGCGGGGTCAGTTTTGACCCTAGGGGCATAATTTGAACAAACTTGATAGAGGTTCATTAGGAGATGCTACATACAAAATATCAAAGCTCTACGCCCTCTAGTTTTAGAGGAGAAGATTTTCAAAGATTTCGGGGTTTTTTCTTTTTGTTGCCATGGCAACCAGAGTTATAGGTAGAATTAAATTCTTTGAACAATTTAGGTAGAACTTCACCCAAGGAACATTCCTACCAAGTTTCATGAAGATCGGCCCAGTGGTTTAGGAGGAGAAGATGTTTAAAGCAATTGTTGACGGACGACGGTCGCCGGACATAGGGCGATCACAATAGTTCATCTCTAGCTAAGGTGAGCTAAAACAAGATGACCATGATGGTCCTATATCGCTCACCTGAATAATAGTAAGCAGTAAAGGTCTACAATGAAAATTCTTCTTTTCCAAAAAGATCATCATATCGTATTTGGTAGAGGTCCACTAGAAGATGCTACATAATGAAATGTCAAACCTCTACGATTTCAAGTTTCAGAGAAAAATATTTTTAAAGTTTTCCTTCTTTGTTCCTATGTTTCGAACTTGTGACCCCAAGGCTGGGCTAGTTTGGACCCAAGGGACATCATGTGAACAAACTTGGTAGAGGTCAACTAACAGATGCTTCATACCAAATATCAAAGGTCTACTCCTTCCGGTTTCAGAAAAAAAAGAAGTGTTTTAAAGTTTTCCTTCTTTGTTCCAATTTTTCAAACTTGTGACCCCAGGGGCGGGGCCAGCTTTGACCCCAGAAGTATCATATGAACAATCTTGGTAGAAGTCCACTAGGAGATGCTACACACCAAATATCAAAGCTCTGCACCTTTTAGTTTCAGAGAAGAAGAATTTTAAAGTTTTCGTTCTTTGTTTCTATTTTTCAAACTTGTAACCCCCGGGGCGGGGCCAATTTTGACCCCAGGGGGATCATACGAACAATCTTGGTAGAGGTCCACTAGGAAATGCTACATACCAAATATCAAAGCTCTGCCAATTCTAGTTTCAGAGAAGATTTTTAAAGTTTTCGTTCTTTGTTTCAAACTTGTGACCCCGGGGCGGGGCCAGTTTTGACCCCAGGGGCATCATATGCACAATCTTGGTAGAGGTCTACTAGGAGATGCTACATACCAAATATCAAAGCTCTGCCCATTCTAGTTTCAGAGAAGAAGAATTTTAAAGATTTTCTTCTTTGTTCCTATGCTTCAAACTTGTGACCCCGAGTGCGGGACTAGTTTTAATCCTAGGGGGATCATATGAACATTCTTGGTAGAGGTCGACTAGGAGATGCTACATATTAAATATCAAAACTCTAGGCCTTATAGTTTCAGAGAAGAAGATTTTCAAAGATTTTGCTATTTTTTCCTTTTGCTTACCATGGCAACCATACTTATGGCTGGAATTCAATCTCTTGAACAACTGGTAGAGCTTAACCCAAGGAATATCCCTGCCAAGTTTCATCAAGATTGGCCCAGTGGTTTGGGAGGAGAAGATGTTTGAAGAAATTGCGGACGATGGACGACGGACATTGGGTGATCACAAAAGCTCATTATGAGCACTTCGTGCTCAGGTGAGCTAAAAACAAGGTCTTGAAAAATGTATATGCAGCGAAATACTTAGCAATGATATGGAGGAATTAAAAATACGACTTCCGCCATGGAAATATAATGTTTATGGAATTATTAGCTGACTTGCGAACGAAAGTCAGAACTGGTGAGCCATTTGTGCTGAAATTTTAGTGTTTGAGTAAGTAACTTATTGTTTTTTCTAAAGAACTTTTTCGTGCGTCGTCCGTCGTGCGTTGTCCGTCGTCAGCAATTCTTTAAACATCAACTCCTCCTAAACCGCTGGACCAATTTGGACCAAACTTAACTGGAATGTTCCTTGGAAGGTCCTCTTTGAAAATTGTTCACAGAATTTGATTCCGTCAAAAACTCTGGTTGCCATTGCAACCAAAATGGAATTTTCTAAGAAATTCATTAGAAATCTCCTTACCTGAAACTGCTGGCCAGATTTTAAGTGTTTCAATACCTCAAAAAAAAAATAGCTATGGTCCTCTCAAAAATTCAGGTGAGCGATCCAGGGCCATCTTGTCCCTCTTGTATACTGTTTGTACTGTATTTTAGATTGAACATGGGTTCATAAACATAGTATGAACTATACAGATGACGTTTATTATTAGGAAATTAGAAAGTAAAATGCAAATCAATGAGAAAGAGAGAGAGACAACAATAATTATTATCATCTCAGGCCACAGACAAAGATATTTCATTAGAAGATGCAACAGGGAAGAAGCTATCAGCTCTGAAAGTGTTTACTCTGTCCATAAAATCCTTGAAGGATAAACTTCTTACAGATGCAAAAAAACAAATGACGGGGATAAAGGACAAGGACTTTCATTGGGTACTAACGGTGCCAGCTATTTGGAATGATACAGCCAAACATTTCATGAGAAAAGCAGCTGAAAAGGTGAGTTGAATTCTGTCACACAATATCATTGTGAACAGGGACATCTTTTTAGCTCACCTGAGCAGGTTTTAAAATAATTTCTAAGAGATGTTCCATGGGTGACCCTTTTTAAAATATTGTTTGCTACATTTTGATCCATCAAGAAACATGGCTCTGGTGAATGGGGGCCACTTGCACTATACAGAAATGAAGAAATTCTTGAAAATTCTTCTTTTCAGAAACCGCTGGTCAGATTTTGAAATTATTTTACAGGAATACTCTTTGGGTGTCCCTTTTCAAAACCTGGTCGCGAAATTTTGATCCGCCAAGAAACATGGCTTTGGTGAATGGGGTCTTCTTGCACTTATACGGACATGAAGAAATTCTTGAAAATTTTTCTTCTCTGAAACGGCTGGTCAGATTTCAGATTTTGAAATAATTTTACAGAGATGTTTCTTGCCTGTCCCTTTTCAAAAATTGTTCACGAAATTTTGATCCGTCAAGAAACATGGCTATGGTGAATGGGGGGGGGGCTACTTGCACTATGTGGAATTGAAGAAATTCTTAAAAAATTTTCTCTGACACCACTGATCAGATTTTAACATAATTTTACAGCAGTATACCTCGGGTGATCCTTTTCAAATTTTGTTCGCGAAATTCTGATCCATCAAGAAACATGACTCTGGTAAATGGGGTCTACTTGCACTGTACGAACATGAAGAAATTTTTGGAAAATTCTTCTCTGAAACGGCTGGTCAGATTTTGAACTGACTTCACAGAGATGTTCCTAACGAGACCATTTTTCAAAAATTGTTCGCGAAATTTTGATCCGTCAAGAGACATGGCTGTGGTGAATGGGGGCTACTTGCATGATATAGAAATGATGAAATTTTAGAAATTTCTTCTTCTCTGAAACCGCTGGTCAGTTTTTGAAATAATTTCATGGCAATTTTTCTTGGGTGACCAATTGCAAAACTCGTTTGCAAAATTTTTATCCGTCAAAAAAAAAATTGACTGGTGAATGGGGTCCACTTGAACTGTGTGAACATGAAGAAATTCTTGAAAATTATTCTTCTCTGAAACGGCTGATCAGATTTTGAACTGACTTCACAGAAATGTTCCTTTAATGACCCTTTTAAAAAGTTTTTTGCGAAATTTTGATCCATCAAGTAACATGGCTCTGGTGAATGGGGGCTTCTTGCACTATACGGAAATTAAGAAATTCTTATAAATTCTTCTTTTCTGAAACTGGTGGTCAGATTTTGAAATGACTTTTACATGTGACCTTTTAAAAATTGCTTGGCAAGATAATGATTATGTTTCCAATGTTTCAATACCTCAAAAAAAAAAAAAAAAAGGCTTTGGTCCCCTCAATAATTCAGGTGAGCGATCCGGGGCCATCTTGGCCCTCTTGTTTTGTATCTGCTTGAAAAAATAGCACAACTGATAAATCTTTTCAATACAGTTCTTTGGTTTGAATTTCATCTGGCAGGTGTTACCTGTGTGGTTGTGTGAGGTCACTATTTAGATGATAAACTCGTAAGTCACATCATATTCTGTTCCTCACATCTCTATGTATATAACCAACTAAAAAGAAACTTTTGCTGAGTGTTGATGGTAAGTATTTCACGACGTTCGCGACAGTTTCCATTTCCGTGCTTCGTGTAACCATCTCGCTCACCTTTTTCTCAAAAACGGTGAGCACCTAAAACAATTGATCCTGCTGAACCTGTCAGTGGCTGCAGAAAGAATAGACCAAGAACTAAAACTGGTTATTTCACATTTAAAAGTCAAAGTGAATCACCTTACTACATCACCTAACAACGGAAATATGAAAATAGAAGCTACTACTAGCGCTCTATCTAGCAGACGTATCGTCGAGCTAAAACATATTTTTAGGTGCAGATGCGTTCAGTTTGGTCTAGTCCAAACTTATGGCGCTTGGTAAAGACTTGCAGAAAACGAAGGTTTATACATAACTCTTTATCCGTTAGCTTGATGAGTCTGCAGCAGACAACGTTGATAGAAGCATAAAGTCAATTATCCCTAATTATTGATTTCTCCTTTTCCCACAGAGATTTCTGACCCATCAAAGAACTGTAAAACATGAATATCTGGTTTTGGTTTAGCGTCTGCAAATGCGTCAAATTTGTACAGTTTTAAATTAGTCGTTCGGAAATGGGTTAAATGCTAACATCATGATTCTTTTAGTTTAGTACCTGAATATGATTTAAAGGGAAAAAATGAAAAAAAAAATGAATGCTAGAACATTAAAAAAAACTTTAAAAGATACTTTTAGTTTTTTTTTTCCCCCAAAATAAATATGTTTTTGCTATAAGTTTAGGGTTTTTTTTTTCAAAGATTGATACACCGTATACTCAGTACTGGAATCTCCCAATAGATACTGGATAACCTTACTGTCATGGAAATCGGCAAATATATTATGGGGGAAAAACACACACACACTGACACACAGACTGATGAAGCAAACTACAATCACATCATGTCAGTTACATTACAGCACGTTTGACATTAAAGTGTACTTGATTACAAAAACTTTATTTTTTCAGACAACACAAATCGAACAAAACAGTTCCTGGATTTAGTTTTTATAGGTGAAATTTCATCCTGAACTGCCGCAATGCAGGATGTACTAAAACAACTATATATAGTTTTTCCCAAAGCCGGTTAGCCCCTCTATTCTTTCCTATTTTAGTAGATAAGACAATAAACTATCAGCAAAGTTTGAAAAAATGTTAAAACTGCAGCGATCTTCTTTCAAATACTTTTAACAATTAATTTACACATAATCATCAAGTGCGCACCGCCAAAAATAATTGATGATTTACCTTGGGCTTCAAAAAGCCCTGGTCTCAACCTGATTGAACGTTTGTGGGACCAGCTTGGGCGTAAAGTTCAAGCAAGGGATCCACCTGTTCCAAATCTACAGAAATTAGCCGGGGTACATATATGAACGATGGCAGAGGATCCCAACGATTGGAGTTGAGCGTTTGGTTTCCAGCATGAGGAGAAGGGTTGCTATGCGAGGCAATTATACACCAGATATTGATTTTACAAATGCTATTAGCTTAGGCCTGCACGAACACTCAACTTTTTGTTAGAATTTCGTGTACTTCAGGTCATTGGCCTTATCTCTGTGATGGTAGTTTTAGACATAATCTTTCTTGACGTTTTCAGTGAGCGTATCTGATTTCAATAAATTCGACTAAGAAATAAATGCGATGTTCGTAGCTGATGGATTGACACCTTTGAAGTATTTCATTAACAAATTTATAACCAATTTAAGATTTCTATATCACAAATTAAAACTGCATCATGTTGAACACGACCTTATAACATGAAAGTAGGTGGTAATTAATGCTCACCTGTATATTTAATATAAAATGTAATTGGTTTAGTCATTTATTGTCAAGATACAGCGCAAATATGACACTGTTGAACAGACAACAGTTTCAAAGCTTAATCACTGTTTTTATGGGTTAAATTCAAACTTCGTCTATATAAGCTGTTTGTTGCCAAACGATTGTGAACAGTTTGTGTTATGCAGAAATCCTGAGGTTGTTGGCACCGAAGCTTTACCTGGTAGTTTAGTTAATGATCAAATTTGCAAGTGTGTACTCCGGCTATAACGCTCAGGGCTCTGTGGTCAAGACAGGTGTATCACTTTGCAGCCAATCGTCGGTTGTTAATTATAAAGTTAGCACAAATCGACGTCCAAGAATCGAACTGCCTGTTCATTTGCGCCGACTTGTCCTGCAACATCTGCAGTAGAAATGTGAGCCTCCTACACCTCAAAGGCCCTCCTATGCAAATTCTTCGGAATCTGACATTAAAGTTTTATGCTGGCAAACCCTCAATATGCTTATGTGAAACAAATTACTACATGTGCATATAATTATGTCAGAGTAAAGGCGTCTTACCCTCTAGAGCCCGGTGTTGCATAAGTGCAACATTCAAATTTAACAGTTGGTGATGAAAACATGCGTTGAAAAGGATGAATGGATTCTAACAATTAATTTATTCTTTTCTCAAGGTTTTTTTTTTTTCATTTTTGAAATCTTTTGAAAACTATTGCTTTCTTTATTTTGAAATGGCATGATCTAAAGTACGGCGCTCATTTTAGCACTGTTTCCCAAATCATGTTAAGTTATTCTCATTTCATTATGATCTCATTCTTATAATATTATTTATTCTAGAATGTTTCTTTCATGCATGTTTATGCTGTCATTCAAGTTAAATAAAAGGATTTAAGCAAGTTTTGGTGAAGTTTTATATAATGTTGCACTCGTGCAACAATTGTGTTAAAGCCCAAGGTTGCATCCACGCAACATGAAAAAAAAAATCCGTATAAGTGAACAAAAGCTGACTTTCTTCTATTGTTTGAAAACATTGCCTCTTAAATTCATTTTATGCAAAAGAGCACAATTTTTGAGTTTCAGTAACATAGGTTGGGTTCTAGAGGGTTAAAATTGCTAGAAATTCAAAAAGGAGCTGTTACTTTCTGTTTCTTAACCCTTTTATTGAAAAACTTATTAATGACAATGTTGCAACGCTACTTCATGAGAATCGTTCATTTGTTTGATTACTCTCTTCATTTACTACAAGATGACCATGATGGCCATAAATCGCTCAACTGGCTAATAAGTAAAAAAGCACTTCATGCCAAACATTACAATACTTGGACATTTGTTTCGAAACGGAAGAAAGAATTTTTTTCTCTAAAATCCTACGATAAAGTTATGACTCCAGAACAATGCCATTTTTGACGACAGGGATATAATTACTTGAATCCTGGTGGAGGTCCACATAATAAAGACCCATAGCAAATAATACAGGCCCAGAATGTGTGGTTATAAAAAAGAAGTTTTCCAAGTTTTCTCAATAAAAGGCCCTGTAAACCATAAGACCCCTGAGAAAGGAAAAACTTTAGTAGCCCTAGGTCTTATGGTTAGAAATAAGAAGTGTTCACTGTATAATTCGATGTAGAACTTGTGACCCCTTGGGAGAGCCGAACTTGACCCCAGGGCTATAATTTCGGCCCTCTTGGTAGAGGCCTACAAGATAAAGCTAAATGCAAAATTTGGTAGCCCCAGGCCTTATGGCTAAGTACGAGAATATTTTTAAAGTTTTCTCCATATAAGCCCATGTAAAAATTGTGCCCCCTAGGCCTGAGCCAAATTTGAACGAAGGACTATATTTTGGGCAATCCTGATAGACACACACTAGATAAAGCTACATGCCATGTTTGGTAGCCCTAGGTTTGTGGCTAGGCACCAAAAGATTTTTCACGTTTTCCCTATTGAATCCCATGTAAAACTTGTGACCCCTAGGGACTGGGTCAAATTATTTTGATTTTAGTCCACAAGATAAACCTAAATGCCAAATTTGGTAGCCCTAGGCCTTATGGTTTGGTACGAGAATATTTTTTTTTTTTCCTTTGGCCTTTATAAGCTTTTATAAAACTTGTGACCCTCGGGGCGGGCCTAATTTGACCACAGAGTTATAATTTGAAGAAACCTGGTTAACGTCTACTAGACAAAGCTTTACGCCAAATTTGGTTGCCCGAGGCCATATAGATTCAGACAAGAAAATTTTCAAAGATTTTCAATATTTTTCAATTTTAATACCATGGCAATCGGAGTTTAAGAAGGAATCAAGTATTTCAACAAATTCTGAAGGCAGGATAATTTCTGTGAAGTTTAATCAAAATTTGGTTCGGTAGTTTCAGAGAAGAAGATGTTTGAAATAAGTCAACGCACACAGAGACGGACGGGCGGACGCACACTTGGCCATAACATACGCGCGTTGGCCTTCGGCCAGTGGAGCTTAGACTAACCTCTTGAAGTGAACAATTATCACGTCACCGGCCATCTTTAATTGTACATGACAAGTTGTTTTCTTCAAAGCCTCGTCTTTATACCGTAGTACAAATATAGATATCTCTAAATATCATTTTGTCATATACTCATGCATAGAAGATTTCATTTCTGTAAGAACTACATGTATATCTTTCCTAGCGGTAATGTTTATATTTATTTGCAGAAACCACCTGAAAATACATTGACGTAGCAAAAAACTGTTTATGTTGTCATTTTTGTATTTCTCCTTCTATTAAGTATAAAATTGGCTGGGCGGTGACACACATGTTATCTGTAACACTGAAAATTGTATTTGTGCTTTAAGAACGTTTCCTTTTTGGTTATATTCCACAGGCTGGTATAGAAGGAGAACGTCTTACAATAGCACTTGAACCAGAGGTAGCATCCTTATATTGTCAACATTTGCCAGTAGCAAGAAGTAGAGAGGGGCGTGATTATTTGCTAAAAAACCTGAAGGAAGGATCAAAGTATTTGGTTTTGGATGCAGGCGGTATGATCAATTAGGTTTCTATCCTTGGAATGAGCTTTATATAAAGCTTCTTAGTTGTTCTCTACATGGCCTAAAACTAGTACCTATATTTATCGTTTGCCTAGATTAATCAGTTCTATCTAACAAATTTATGCTTCAACAATTAACTTAAAAATGAAGGCCAGTGCATTGGTGCCGTGGTTCAGAACTGATGCTTAATTAGTTATAAATTCATAAACATGGAGTGTAAGCATATACGCAGACATCTGTTACCTTTTCATTCTGAATATCTTGTGCAGGTGGGACTGTTGATATTACGGTTCACTGTGTAAGCTTCTCTGGTGAACTGAAGGAAGTCCATCAAGCTAGCGGTGGAGCCTGGGGAGGAATCAAAGTGGATGAGCAGTTCGAAAACCTACTACGAAAGATAATAGGTGAGAGGGTTGAAGGAAAATCTTAATTCGTAGGGGGAAAAAGTATTATATTCAAGCTTTAAAACAGAACTACAGAATAAACACTACCTTTCAACCTGAATAATCTGTAGAATCTTTCCTTTACCAGTAGAGTCACTAGTCATACGGACTTCTGTAACGAGGAGTACATTAAATATGGATTCAGTTTTACCCTTGGTAGTTTCATAGAAAATGTCGAGCTTTTGTCATAGCCCTAGCGTCGTCTGCGTCACTGTCGTCGTTGTCGTATGCAAGGTCGTGCTTAAGCGTTTTATAACATCTCTATCATTTTTGAAGATATTTTCTAGACACTCGGACTATTTTTAACTATCCGTAGGGGAAAACATACAACATAGGCAGGTAACCACGATAATAATATTTAGCTCCACTGGCCGAAGGCCAGTGAGCTATTGTCGTGGCGTTGTGTCTGTCGTGCGTCCGTCCGTCCGTCGGTTCTTCCGTGCGTCCGTGCGTCCGTAAACTTTTTCTTTAAAAAACTTCTCGTTAGAAACTATTGACAGGAATTTTACCAAATTTCACAGGCATGTTCTTTATGTGGTCCTCTTTCAAATTCCTTCAAATAATTGTGTTTCATGAATAATTCTGGTTGCCATGGTAACCAAAGTAGAAAACCTTTAAAAATCATCTCCTCCCAAACCGCTAATTGGATAGCATTATTATTTTGCAGGAATGTTCCTTAGATAGAGGTCTAAAGAATTTCTTAATAAAAGAAAAGATCCGTCAAAAAACATGGCTTTTATGGGAGACTCATTTTCCTTTTATGGTATAAAGTAAAATCTTTGAAAAATTTCTTCTCTCAAACTATTCGTTGGATTTCATTGTTGTATTGCAGGTTAGTTCCTATGGTGGTAAGTCTTTACCATACAATCTTGACTTTTAATAACCCTAAAGAAGAATTCTTTGGAAAACACTCTTGGAAAAGGAGAAAATGCTGATAATCAGCATTTTCTCCTTTTCCCTCAGTGTTTTCTACTCTATTAAAGAGAGAAATCATCATTTCATCAATGTTCAATTTGTTGTCTGCAAATGCTTTCAGTTTGGTCACATCCCAAATTTTGTCGTTTGGTAAAGAGTTAAAGATGGTTGCTTTACATGATCTTTAATTCTTTTCATATAAAACAAGAGAACCCCTGCACTTTTATTAGTTCTGGTAAAGGTTTGTTGACCTACTGGTCACCTATTACAAAGGGGTACAGGGCTTTACTGTTGTGTGTCAAGGCATTTTGTTATCCAATCAGCCTGATCCTGCAACTTAAAACAATTGCCACAATACATATTTTCTATATTTTGATGTTTCCCCACCCAAAATGGTTTGTAACAAGACCCTCTTTAACTATAACCAGAAGACAAAATGTTTATAACTGGTCATAATTGAAAGATGTTGCAGACAACATAATAAATTTTCAAACTAGTAAAACTTGTATCAAAAAGGGTAGAAATTATTGTGTAAAACTAAGAAAATGCATGTTACTGTTATTTTCTTCTTTTCTCACATTGTTTTTCGTAGCTTTTTTTCTTTAGTGACCTAAAGTGCAGGAATGAATAGTAATCATTAAAAACTTCTCTCCACCGTTACAGAAAAATCAGGCCTGTGAGCAATACAGGCGCTCAAGAGCCTCCAGTTGCATATTTATTACCCTTTTTCGATTGACAAATTTCAAAAACTGTGGCATTTTATAATGTCTCTGTAATTACCGAAGATATTCATCTCAAACTAAGACTTGTTTTTAACTCTCAAAAAAGGCACCCCTACAAAAGGGATAGGTAATCATCAGTATTTTTACATAGTTATGGTCCTGTTTATGAGGCAGAATTCTCATTAAGAGCAAATGAAGCCAAGCGTTGGCATGCGAGAGTACTCTTGTTACTCTAAAACTAAAGATTGTAGATAAAATGTCAATATTCTTCTGCTGACATCTTTACTGTGCACTTTGCGAACGTCGGGTAAACCGTCGAGCAACTTGCTCACTGTTTTACTTCATGTACTCTGTACATAGGCTACGGAGCCCGGTAGGTGACATGTTCTACACATTTTTTATTTCGAAATAACGAAATCCTAAATCGTTAAAACGAAATACTATTTCGAGAAAACAAAATGCTATATCGTTAAAACGAAATACTATTTCGATAAAACGAAATGCTATTTCGATAAAACGAAATAGGTAAGTTCGGAACACTTGGTTGTCATCTACCATGGTCATTTGAGATCAGTGACACCGTGCTTTTTCGTCCCAAAACCATGCAGTCCGTCCCTGGGCTTGTTCGTCTGCTGGGCTTGTTCGCCCGAGCTTGTTCGTCCCACACTTCCTTATCGATCGTGTTTGAATGTATAGTGCTATTTGCCTTACAAAATGAGTTAATATTTACATATAAAAATACTTTAAATAAAACTTTCTCTTGGTCGTTTACTACCTTAGGCCCGTAGGAACGGGAAGGGGAAAGGACTAGCTGGGGCTCAGCCCCGCAAACATTTTGTTAAAAAGCAAAAATATTTGTCAAAATCTTGCATTTACATAGTGTACAATTAAATCAAAATTAAATGTTTGTTGATTAAACGTCCTGTTCCAACCGATCTGCTTTTTCAGCTCACCTGAGCACAGCGTGCTTAATGGGAGCTTTTAGGATCACAGTGTGTCCGTTGTGCTTCGTCCGTCGTCAACAATTCTTTAAACATATTATCCTCCTAAACCACTGGGTCAATTTTGACCAAACTTGGCCGGAATGTTCTTTTGGGAGGTCTTCTTTCAAAATGGTTCACAGAATTTGATTCTATCAAAAACTGTGGTTGCTATGGCAACCAAATAGAATTTTCTAAGAAATTCTGTAAAGATCTTCTCTGAAAACGCTGGCCAGAGTTTGAAATAATTTCACAGAAATGATCCTTGGGTGACCCTTTTCAAATATGTTCGCGAAATTTTGATCCGTCATAAAACATGGCCGCGGTAAGGAGGGCTGTTCACATTCTTTAAAAAGCTTTTCCTCCGAATTTGAAATAAATTCACATTAATGTTCCTTGGATGCCTCTTTAGAAAAAATGTTTGTGAAATTTTGATCCGTCGAAAAACATGGCCGTGGTGGTTGGTTGGTTTGTTGGTTGTATTGGGCTAAAACGCCATTTTAACAGCTAAGGACATATCATGGCGGTCGTTGACGCACACATGTTTCCTGGTTTTTTCACACCAGTACTTACACAATTTTCTTTCCAAAGTCACCGACTACTTTTCTGACATGGTTCAGCAGAGGTGAGAGGCGAAAATACGCCGGAAAGAAAATTTGCCTCAATCGGGTATCGAACTCACAAACACCAGGTCATGAGTCCGACACGCTCAACACTGAGCCACCTGGGCGGGCCCCGTGGTGGTGGTGGTGGTCGTCGTGATGGGGGTGCTCTTTGCATCATGCTATGTCAACACTTCTTTAACTTATCCTTGTAAACTGCAGGGTCAATTTGGACCAAGCTTGACTGTAATGTTCTTTTTCGGAGATCCTCTTTAAAGTTTGTTCTCAGAATTTGATTCTATCAAAAAACTCTGCTTGCCATGGCAACCAAATGGAATTTTCTAAGATTTTTTTTTAAAGATCTTCTCCTCTGAAACCGCTTATCAGATTTTGAAATAATTTTACAGAGATGTTCCGCCAAGCCCCAGTAGCTCAGTCGGTTAGCGTACAGGACTTGAAAACAGGGGGCCGTGAGTCCAATTCCCGGCTCGGCCAATTCCTTTCCGAGGATTAATGATAGTCATTGCAACAGGAATCATTCCTCTCACACCGCTGATCCTTATTTCGACGATTGGTATGTGGGAAAGCAGCCAGTGGCTTGGAAAGCATAGTGTGCGGAGTACTGGTAACTGAAACTCCAGGAAAGCATGCACTGGCCGCCGCAATATAACTGAAATAATGTTAAAGATAGCGTTAAACACCATATAATCAATCAATCAATCAATCAATCAATCAGAAATGTTCCTTGTGTGACCCTTTTGAAAAAAAAAGTTTGGAAAATTTTGATCCGTTGAAAAACATGGCTGTGGTGGTGGTGGTTTGGGGGCTTTTTGCATTCTTTCATTTCACTGATCATTCTTTCAAAATCTTCTCTGAAACCAGTGGTCATGATTTTGAAATCATTTCACAGAAATGTACCATGGGTGAGCCTTTCCAAAACTTGTTTGCAAATTTTGTTCCGTCTAAAAACATGGCTGTGGTGGTGGGGGGGAGCTTTTTGCATGGACGTACAGAAATTCTATGGAATTCCCTTTCTCCTAAGCCATTTTTCAGATTTTGAAATAATTCACAGAGATGTCTTTAGATGCTCCTTTTGAAAAGAATTTTAGCGAAATTCTGATTTGTCAAGAAACAAGGCTGTGGTGGCGGGGGCTATTTGCACTATACGGACATTAAGCAGTTCCTAAAAATTTTTATTCTATGAAACCACTGGTCAGATTTTGAAATAATTCAACAGAAATTAACGTTTGGTGCCAAATTATGCCCGTTGTTTAAATTATGATTTTAATTTACTATCCAGCACCCAACAGCCATTCATTGGCACCCGCATGCAGTGCTTTTGTTCTTTTCATTGAAGTTATTGAAGAAACAGTTTTGGGGGAAAAAAACCTAACTATGTTCTACTCAAATATAGGTGAGCGATCCAGGACCACCTTTGTCTTCTTGTTTTTGTTAAGGATCGCAAACTAGGTCTACTTTGTCTGCATTTAATAGACCTCTGTTGATTTTTCTGTTATTTAGCTCACCTGAGCACAACATGCTCAAGGAGAGCTTTTAGAATCATCCTGTGTCCGTCCGTCATTTGTCGCCCATAATCAAAAATTTCTTTAAACATATTCTCTTCCTAAACTGCTGGGCCGATTTGGACCAAACTTGGCTAGATTGTTTCTTAGGAGGTACTCTTAAAAAGATGTCCACAGATTTGATTCTATCAAAAATCTGGTAGTCGTGTTAATCAAAAGGATTTTTTTTTAAATCTTCTTCTCTGAAACCGCTGGTCAGATTTTGAAATAATTTCACAGAAATGCTCCTAGGGTAACCCTTTTCAAAAATGTTTGTGAATTTTTGAAAAACATGGCTATGGGGGGAGGGGCGGGGAAGGGGCTCTTAGCATTCTTTAGATAAATGTGTACAGTTCCACTTTTTACGAACCGATGGAGCAAATATACCTCCTCCTTAAGAAAAAAAAGTTACCCCCCTCTCCCCCCCCCGCCCCCGAAAAAAAAGTTAGTCCCCCCTTGAAAATGCTTCCTACGGCACTGGAACTACCCTCTCTTCTTCAAGACACACATACACGTTTATTATCTTTTGTTTGCAAAATAGCTTTACCATGGGTTCGTTGTAACAAGTTTTTCGTAAGAAGTACTATGTATGATAAGGAATACAGAGTTTGTTCGTTGGATGGTGTTGCTCATAGCCGTTTTCAGCATTATTGCAGTTATCGGTATATTGCGGTAGTTTGTACTAAACAGCCTCTTTCTACGGCTAATCATCCTACAATATCCTATAAATTGAAAATTTGTGGCCATATCCATAAACATTTTTCTGTACTTTGATTTCATCTTTAAGCGTAATGATGGGGAAAACTATTTTTGCATAGATTTATATCTTATGTCGAGTAAAATGATCGGGTATTATGTGCAGTCAACGTCTATTTATATAAACCCGTCAAAATCAGTATGGAGTGAAGTATGCAGTAATAAATCTTTGCTTGGCAGTACATAACTTGGGACGAACAAGCCCAGGGACAAAAAGCCCGTGACTTCACAATCTGTATACGATGACAACCAAGTGTTCCGAACAAACCTATTTCGTTTTAACGATTTAGTATTTCATTTTCTCAAAATACCATTTCGTTTTAACGATTTAGTATTTCCTTTTAACGATTTAGTATTTCATTTTCTCGAAATAGTATTTCGTTTTAACGATTTAGCATTTCGTTATTTCGAAATGAAAAATATGTAAAACATGACACCTACCGGGCTCCGTAATCGGCCTTACATTTCTTTACCGAAGATTGAATTCCTTCTTAATAAGTGTCTGTTGACAAATAGGTCATTTCATTTGTTTACTGGTATATTAAGTTTCAATGTAAGTTTTAGATCGTATTTGCTAGATAAGTTTACTCTACCTGTTCTTGTCATCGATGAGTTTCAAAGGTGGGGCAATGTTTAAAGGTGGGTATTTAGATTTTTCACATCTAACCAAATTAAAAATAGAAACATAACTGAAATTTATATGAAAAAAAAAAACAATACAAAAAATCAATAATTAAGAATCATAAAATTACATTTTAAAAAAATATATGGTGTTCTCTTAAAATGCTAAGTAGCCTCATTAGATATTTTTAGATTTTGAAACCTAAATTAGAAAAGCACTGTGGGAATGTAAAGTGACTGGCACGCGACTAAATGCGCTTAAATTCCATAACATAACGAACATGTAATTATTTTCCATAATGTCTTCTTTGGACTCTATGTTTGAAGCTTCGTCTGTGTATTCCCGGTATGTAAATGAGCGTGTTTCCCGTCGATGTCGTCCTGGACCATAGTAAATCTCTAATTTCTGTTGTTGTCGGATAGTTTTCGACTACTGAGGTTTTGTGAATGAAAATTTGGGAGTGTAAAGAAATGATTTCTTTGTATTTTTGTAAAACTTTCGTCCCAAAATATAAAGGGCCACCTTTAAGATCATATATGACTGAAAGTATTTCCAGAGTCAACCTCCATGATACGGACGGGGGGTAGGTGTAGTTACCGAATCAGCTACCTAGTGCGGAGTGCTCTTCTGTAATAACGTTACTTTAGATGTCCTCTCGGTCCTCAAGTTTATTGTCGAAGGACGATGAACGTCTTAACATGCCAGACCAAAGTTTGAAACTCATGCTTACCAACAGTGTTAGATCATTTGAACTTTCACAGTCGGGAAGAATCTTTGCAGGGATTGATTTTGGCAGAATTCATTCTTACTGAACATGATTATCGTTTTGTTTAGAAAAGAAAACAGGAGAGAGGTTAGAAAGAATCTCGCAGCTCTGCTTATTGCATTGAAATATCGAGACCACATAGGACAACTAGATGCTTCTGTACAAAAATATCGTTGCCTTACATACTGTAGTAAAAGGCAAGATTTAAAGGCACCTCTTGTCTAGCACTGATGAGTGAATAAATTTGAACAATCTGTTAAACCCTTTACCCCATAAGACATTTCTATGGTATCTCTAATTGACCCTAAATAACAGCAAGGATGAAGCTGTTTTTATGTGTATATGACACCTTTTGATAGCATAGAAAACATTGCGACAAAAGGTGAAACTGCTCGTGACCAGCAATTTCACCTTTTGCCACAATGTTTTCCAAAGGCTTCTACAAGGAGTAAGTAGAAATGGGTATCTATGGAGTAAAGGGTTAAGCACGATTGGCAGTATCTGTCACTAAGTCTTGAATGTTTGAACGATTTGATAACCTATGAGCCAGGGAGGTTGATATCTTATCCTGCTTGGCCTGATTTGCATGAAATTGAAATTTGAAATTGTTGATCCATGGACGTACCACGGGTCAATATCACAGGGGTGAACTTACAAAACACTTACCAGCTCAGGTTAGATTCAATTCATGCCTCGATTAGCCATTTTAAGCCTCATTGGATTATACAGTTTTATGTGAACGTAGATTTTAAAGATAAAAACTTTACAAACTTTTACAGGTAAAAACGTTGACATCAGTACACTCTGTGAGACATTTACTGTTGACTTCATGAAAGATCATTCTCAAGTTAGTGAAGGAGAACTTGAAGAAAACTTGGACAAAAAGGTCGAAATACTACTTGGAAAGATATTTAGTGAGTATAAGTAGAATTTTCGTTCCTAAAAAGCAAAATGAGCTTAAGAATAAGAATGTCATATTAAAAAAACATTTAGTTCAAAATGATAAATAGACTGTGCCGAGAGCTGTAGATCAGGTGGTAACGTAGAAGGCTCATAATCCAGTGTATTAGTGAGTACGAAGTACTGGTGAAAGAAACTCTAAGAAAGCATAAATAGATGCACGGGATGCAGTGGCATGAATTAAATGATAATGAAAAGGCGTTAAACGAATACAATCATGACCAATACGATATTTGCTATACCATGTTTTAAAGTCATTTCTCCAGAAACACACAATGGTTCCATGACCAAAAAGTAGCAACCACGAGTGGATTCAAGTGACCAAGCATCTTTGCAAGCCAATGGTGCTAACTCCACTTTGTTCGTTACGTACCCTTGGCCGCTCGCCTCTTTAAAAATCGAAACTCCCGCTGTGCTAGCTATCGAATAGCACAAGTTGCGTAACCTTTGCTGATGTTATTTCTGACCAATCAAAATTCTCGTAATAAAATTTGTTAGGCTATGCATCAAATATGGCTGCACTTTCGGATTCATCACATCAAAAACAAGACGAACAGACATACGATGATTTGCAATCATTTGGCTGTGGAACCCGTCCTAATATTTCACATAAACTATGAAAAAAAAAAACTCATTAAACATCGATCGTCTACTCTTTTTTGGCAATTTTTTGGCATTATTGTTTTCTGTTTTGCGAAATATTTCTTGTTACAGATGGTTTGATTGGACGCGATGGGTTTTGATCGCATCCAATGAAATTGCGCAGCGGGAGCTTCGATTTTTAAAGAAGCAAGCGGCCAAGGATACTACCTTAGTATCCTTGGCTTGCGAAGATGGTGACCGAGGTGCAGCTTATGATTTGTTACCAAGCCTAACTTTAATATAAATGTGAATACAAAAGAATACAAAAGAAGAATAAACCCTCTCAGAGCGATAGCAGAAAGAGGGAGGTCTAGCAAACAGTACAGATCAAGATAAGACTGCACAGTTAGCCTTTTTGTGAATTATGTAAGACAGAAATATTTCTAATTATCGGCTGTCCAAAACAGCGTAAGTTATTCATTTAGCCGCAGTCATCAAATACCTTTCGTGGTTTGGGATCCATGCACTTGCTGAATGGCAGTTACACTATTTCAATTCCTTGGTACTCTGACTTCTTTCTACGGAATACCGTTAGGGCCATCGCCTTTGAATGTGTTAATTTGAAACACGATACTCAATAGTTCGATGACGATAACGCGAAACAACGAAACCACGATGGTGAAAACGCGATAGTACGATGACGATAACACGATAATACGATGGTGAAACCACGACAATATGATAGTACGATGATGATAGTGCGATATAGTATCGTGTTTTCACCATCGCACTGTCGTAATTTCACCATCGTAGTATCGTATTTTCGTGTTTTCACCATCGTACTATCGTATTATCGTCATCGTACTATCGTGTTTTCGTCATCGTACTATCGTATTATCATCATCTTACTATCGTGTTTTCGCCATCGCACTATCGTGTTTTCACCATCGCAGTATCGTATTATCGTCATCGTACTATCGTATTATCGTCATCGTACTATCGTAGTTTCATCATCGTACTTTCGTGTTATCGTCATCGTACTTTCATGTTTTCACCATCGTACTATATCGAATTATCATCATCGTACTATCGCGTTTTCACCATCGTGCTATCGCCTTCCGGTGGGCATGCGCATCCTCTAATATTCAAGACCTACAGGACAACAGTACACATGGAAGATTTATTCAAAGTCATTTTGAGAGAGGCTATGCCTGTAAATTAGGTTATCTACCCTTAGACAATTGCGGAGTCAATGGCCTTATGGATAAAGCACCTGCTAAATGTGAAGTAGACCAAGGTTCAAATCCGACATAGAACTCTGTTCTTTTTTTCAACTAGATTTTCTCCACTATCTTAACTTTTTTAAAACATTGATATAGTCAGAAATTTAATTTGTATCAAGAACTTTTGCCTTTGACTGCAACAAATTTGTATCAGTGACTTCAGAAAGGAGTATTTAGGGGGGAAAATGGCTTCTTTTGTTTTTCCCATAATTGGGTTCGACTGATTGTCTAGAGCATAATCCTCCGAGCCCTGGTATCTCAGTCGGTAGTGTACAAGACTTGAGAACAGAGGTCACTGGTTTGATCCGCACCTCGGCCAATTTCTTTCCGAGGATTGATGATAGTCAATGTGACAGGATTCCCCTCTCTCTCTCTCTGCTGATCACTGTTCTGATGATAGTTATGTGGGAAAGCAGCCAGTAGCTCTAAAAGTTTTGTGTGGAGTACCGAAAACAAAATTTATGGGAAAGCATGGATAGGTGGACTGGTTGTAGTTATAAAACTAAAATAATACTGATAATGATGTAAAACACCATACAATCAAACAACTAAAGGATAATGTGTATATTCCTTTCATAAACTTCTGTATTTCTTCCGCAAACAAATCAAACCTTTATTTAACCTGCTATTTTTTTAGATTTACCAATCCCATTTCACCTTTGTTTAGGGTATATACTTATAGAACAGGAAAATGTTTTTCTAAAAAATTACATGTATGTGTTATTCCACAATCTAGTTGGGTTAATGTTTCCTGTATTTTTTTTTGCCACCAAAAAGAAAAATAATGATAAATTCAGGGTATTTCAAAGCTTGAAATTAGATTACTCTTGTACTGTAAGATGGTTTTGCTAAAAAAAAAAACAGAGCGTCAGGTAGCAGACTGCACTTTCTAATCCACAGTTGCAGCTCTCCAAAAGCAATTTTAATCTCCACGGGCATTGGAAGAGTTAAAGAACTTCGGTACTGGAAAAATATCGGATATCTATGGACTAGTATAGCCTCTCTCAAAATGACTTTTTATAAACTCGTCCATGTGTACTGTTGTCCTGTAGGTATTGAATATTTGAGGATACGTATGCGCACCGGAAGGCGATAGTACGATGGTGAAAACACGATACTACGATGACGATAACACGATAGTACGATGACGAAACCACGATAGTACGATGACGATAACACGATAGTACGATGACGATAACACGATAGTACGATGATGAAATTACGATAGTGCGATGGTGAAAACACGATAGTACGATGATGATACCATGATAGTACGATGACGATAGCACGATAGTACGATGACGATAATACGATAGTACGATGATGATAATGCGATACTACGATAGCACGATGGTGAAAACACGAAAATACGATACTTCGATGGTGAAATTGCGACAGTACGATGGTGAAAACACGATACTATATCGCACTATCATCATCGTACTATCGTGTTGTCGTGGTTTCTCCATCGTACTATCGTAGTTTCGTCATCGTACTATCGCGTTTTCACCATCGTGGTTTCGTTGTTTCGCGTTATCGTCATCGTACTATCGAGTATCGTGTTTCAAATTAGCACATTCAAAGGCGATGGCCCTAACGGTATTCCGTAACTTTCAGGGCTAAATCTCTAAAACCCACTTAAACTTAGAGATGTTTTTATCTTATAAGCTTGACTTGGCAAGCAGGCAATAAATCGTTAGATCAGACTGAATGTTATGTATAATTTGATATTTATCTAATGCTATCCCCAGAAGCGCAAATTTTCGAGTATGGCGCCGAAAGTCCTGACAGTCTAATTATTTCTACTGTCGGAAATATTTAAATGGGATCTGAAATAAGTTTACATTTGGGCTTAAATTTTATTAGACGTATCTAAAATGGCGCTGAGTTAGCCTGTGATTACCGATTAAGAAATTTTATATCACAGAGTTTTATCAAATTTTATCTCAAAAGCCAACTAAGAGCGTTTTTTTTTTTTTTTAAATAACATAACTGTACGAGTACTTCAGGAATTATAGTTCATGATATATACTCGTACATGTAGGGCAAAGGACTACACGTATGTACATGTTTATTGGAATTGATATGAGATATATTCGCGTCTTTGACAGTTGTAAACGTCCGGGACGAAATATACTTCGAAAGAAGTTTACATGTTGTAACAATTTATGTATTTGAAATTTTAAGACTTATAAGATTGCAACTTTGTCATAATCATCAATTTTGATAGCTGAATTCACAAAGAAGAATAGATTGTTGTAGAAATTATTACTCGGCCCCGATTAGTGACTGTGCACAGTATTTGCTTTTCTCATACATGTGTAAGATAAAATAAAATAAAAAGAAGTATTGGCTGTATAGCACTGGAGATAATGATGGGTATGTGATAATTTTATATATCTTCAATTTTCAGAGTTGAATATTATCATTATATCTATATCACTCTAACAGGTACAGAGTCTGACATCACCGCTCTCTGCTCCACTGTAACTGCTGAATTAAAAGAGCTTTTTCAAGTCAATGCAGGCAAATCAAGCAAGGTTAAAGGTGGACAACAACTTGAGAATCTACTAAGGGATAGAATCGGTGAGTTCAAGACTGAAAATCTTGATTTTTGACGTGCCAGGGTGAAAATCACGCGAAGAGTACAGCTAGTTTAAAATCGATATGTACATATGCTATGTATTTCATCAATACAAGTAGACATGCTCGAATATTTTGCGACTACCGCACTAGATTTTCTCAATTACTGTAATATATTATATATGAAATTAATTTTGGAATAACTTGTATTTACAAAACGATAGTGGCAATATCCTTTTGTCATGCAATATCACAAAACTAAATGAAAATATCATTGGCAAACTTTTAGAAAAGTTGGTGTTTACAAAAAGACAAGAGGACCATGGTGGTCCTATATCGCTCACCTGGGTACTAAGCAGTAAAGGCCTACAACGAAAATTCCTCTTTTCCGAAAAGATCATCGTATCGTATTTGGTAGAGGTCCACTAGAAGATGCTACATAATGAAATATCAATGCTCTGTGATTTCCAATTTCAGAGAAAAATATTTTTAAAGTTTTTGTTCTTTGTTCCTATGTTTCGAACTTGTGACCCCCGAGGCTGAGCCAGTTTGGACCCCAGGGACATCATGGGAACAATCTTGGTAGAGATCCACTAGGAGACACTACATAATGAATATCAAAGCTCTGCCCCTTCTTGTTGCATAGAAAAAGACTTTTAAAGTTTTCCTGCTTTGTTCTTATGTTTCAAACTTGTGACCCCCGGGGTGGGACCAGTTTTGACCCCAGGGGCATCATATGAATGATCTTGGTAGAGGTCCACTAGGAGATACTACATACCAA
This sequence comes from Tridacna crocea, assembly GCA_943736015.1. Lineage (NCBI taxonomy): Eukaryota > Metazoa > Mollusca > Bivalvia > Cardiida > Cardiidae > Tridacna > Tridacna crocea. The sequence goes on along the minus strand of OX031072.1, from coordinate 3,113,975 downwards.
ATATCAAAGCTCTGCACCTTCTAGTTTCAGAGAAGAAGATTTTTAAAGTTTTCCTTCTTTTTTCCTATGTTTCAAACTTGTGACCCCCGGGGCGGGGCCAGTTTTGACCCCAGGAGCATCATATGAACAATCTAAGTAGAAATCTACTAGGAGATGCTACATAAAAAATATCAAAGCTCTACACCTTCTAGTTTCAGAGAAGAAGAATTTCAATGATTTTGCTATTTTTTTCATTTTGGTTGCCATGGCAACCAGAGTTATGGCTGGAATTCAATCTCTTGAACAACTTTGGTAGAATTTTACCCAAGGAACATCCCTGCCAAGTTTCATCAAGATTGGCCCAGTGGTTTGGGAGGAGAAGATGTTTAAAGAAATTGTGGACGACGGACGACGCACGACGGACATTGGGCGATCACAAAAGCTCACCATGAGCACTTCGTGCTCAGGTGGGAAGTGCTCAGGTGAGCTAAAAAGAGATTTTGAGAAACCAAACGTAATTCTGCCTGGAAAAAGTAAACATTGATCAATTACAAACATGGACCGCAGCTCTCTTTGCCAAACATTTCTTTATTAATGTCATGTTCTGTGAAAAGGGGCTTTAATGCACCTAACAAAAATATCGACTCATGCATGTCAAAGGACCAATTTACCTTACGATTTAGTCGATTTTTAGACATGATGACTTGTGGCTCGGTACAGTTTATCGTGGAGTAGAATTATACCAGAGCGCGCTAATTTATATTTTGGCTTATTGTAAATAGTTTATTGTATTTACAGGTTATTTCATAATGGAGAAATTCAAAAAAGACAATGCATCTGACTACAACGAATTACTTCATAGTTTTGAGCTGAAAAAGCGAAAAGGGTCTTCCTCCACGAGCGATTTTGTCAACATGACGATTCCAGTATCACTGACAGATACCATCAAGGTAGTGACCGGAAAAGACTTCGACCAATCATTATGGTCAAAACAGTTCTCGGGAAAGGTAAAGATAGAAAAAAACAAATTGAAGGTACACGTTGAGATCTTCAAGAATTTTTTCCAATTTTGCATTAAGAGTATCATCAGTCACTTGAAAATTCTATTACAGCATAAGTCTGTTAGAGGATGTAGCACCATAATAATGGTGGGCGGATTTTCCGAGTCAGAACTACTTCAAGATGAAATCCAAAAATCTTTCACTTCAATGAAAGTTATAGTACCCAAGGATGCAGGTCTGGCTGTTCTCAAAGGTGCCGTTATCTTTGGACATAATCCTACAGCTATAACAGAGAGAATATGTAAATATACCTACGGAGAGAGTGTAACACACAAGAAGTCAGATTCTTGTACCCATCCTCCGGGTAAAACCTATGTGGACGAGAACGGTGACTTAAGGTGTACCAATATGTTCAAGATACATGTCAAAAAGGGTCAGGCAATAACACTTGGTGAGAAACAACCTGAACAAATCGGCAATCCTATACATGACAAACAGACAAATGTTACCGTGGAAATTTATGCATCAACAGAGGAGAACCCCGTTTTTGTCTCAGACACTGGATGCCAGAAGATTGGACAGTTTACAGTTCCTATTACAGGAGGAAGAAAGGGAGAACTAGGAACAACCTTTATGTTTGGAGGGACAGAGATAGAGGTCATTGCAGAGGACAAACTCACCGGCAAGATAACCAAACATCGGGTGGAGTTCCTTGGTTAGAAGATGAAACGGAGGTGAAATGGTCGGTGGAAAGCTAAAGATGTTGCTACTCTACTGTATCTTTATCCCATTAATACAAACTTGTTTTCTAATAGTTACATAAAACTGAAAACGATAATTATGTTCTTGACATGTGATAAAAAATGTGATTAATATTTGTCCCAAAATGATAATATAATTATTTTCTTAATTTCACTGTTTCTGGTGATTGACTTTTAGACCTTCCAAATTATATGTAATCACAACTGAAAAGATGACATCGGTAGCTTCTATTTTTGACGTGTTCGTAAAATGCATTTAACTGCCCGACTATCTAGTCATCAAAACTTTAGTATTTCGTTATTCACGATGTCAGATGCGATTTAAAACTGTACCACATAATCCCGAGTATGAACGAACCAGCGGAATAAAGCTTTTGAAAACATTGTGGAAAAAGGAGAAAACACGTACTTGGAAATCAGCATGTTCCCTTTTTTCCCCACAATGCTAGAAATTCGATGACAAATCATTTGAGCCAAAACAAATTTGTCGCCTGAAAATACTTCGGAGTCGAACAAGTCGAAAATTTTGTTACGTAGGACTAGTAAACGTAAAGTTTTCGAACACTTCAGGGTGCTGGTAAAAGCCCCACGGCTAGCCATCTAAAATCAGTAACAGTCTTTTCGGTGAGAAGTCAAATCCAGGTCACGTGTGACGGTGCTATACTCGTAACTTAGATGGGTTTTCTCCTGTATATAGCAATATCCCTCTTAACAAAGCTATCATACTACAGTGGGCATCATATGGGCAACAAGTGGCAATGATAGATAGATGTAAATTCAGTCAACCATTTAGATGGTACGAAGACATAAAGGGAGATAATACCAGGTTTCCTATCAACACTTGCCTGCTAAACAGGTGAAATGACACTTTCAAACCAATGACAAAAACTAAAACAGTAATAATTCAAATATATACTTTTGGGATAAACTATCTCTTTGACGGACAGAGTAGACCCAAGATAAGACTGCAGCTTCTGTACAGTCTGATCTTGATCTACACTGTCCGCAATTTAAGGTCCTTGAGTCGCGCCTACCAGCCCAATGGCTAATAATATCTCTCAACAGAATACAAAAGGCATTTGCACGCAATAAACCAAATGCGGTTCAAATATTAAGAGTTGTCTTGGAACGGATAAAATTCACTCTCGACCGTTCTGAACGGTCTGATCTTGATCTACACGTCTGCAAGAGGGACACTGATATACTCTTAAGAGCCCCATGGTTATCGCATTATGGGGTTTTTCAGGTGAGTTTTACCTTATCTGTATAACGTAAATGTTTGATGGCAACCAGCATTTTCTCCTTTTCCCACAATGTTTTCTACCCTTCATAACACTATTTCCAAATTTCCAGTCACTTTTATGTTGTTGTCTGCAAATGCTTTTAATTTGGACAAACCTAGAATTTTGTCGTTTGGTAACCCTTTACTCCATACATACTCATTTCTACGCATTGCTTGTTGGAGCCTTTGGAAAACATTGTGGCAAAAGGTGAAATTGCTCGTCACGAGCAATTTCACCTTTTGCCACAATGGTTTCTGTGCTATCAAAAGGTGTCATATACACATAAGAAATGGCTTCATCCTTGCTGTTATTTAGGGTCAATTAGAGATACCATAAAAATGCCTTATGGGGTAAAAGGTTAATGAAACATGTTTACATGAGCCATGCTCTGGCAAAAGGGGCTTCGTGTTTCTCCGTGATGCATCATAACAGGCAACATATAATCCTGAATCCATACAATCCATGACTGGATCATGAAGTACAATGCCATGGTCCTATAACATGTAAAAAACTTACCAATACCAAAATGTATCGATCCGGGTCAACCTGCGCGCACTGCACAGGCTAACCTAAATTATACCCTTGCTGATTCATTAAGCCCCATTTCTACAGAGCGCAGTTCATATATTCAAACTGTATCAGGGGAGGTAATCATTCATAACAAAGGGCATGCAGTTCAAGAACGTCCACAACAAACTGGCGGACAGGAACCTCAATGTCGACTACTATTACTTATTCCTTTCAGCACTAAAGGTGAAAACAGGAACAACTGCGGACAACATATATCATGATCAGACTGCACAAAATGTACAGTTTGATCTTTTATCTATAGCGTCCGTTTCTTTAGTCCAGCCTTTGTGTAATAAAAAACTGTTTGAGTCTGTGCGGATTGTTTTACTGCCATCAACAGAGCTCGATAATACACATTTGGCGATAAGACTGCCATCTCATAAGAATTGCATATTGTGTCTCTATGGTATGTTTTTTTTTGCCGTAAAAACCTAACGGACGGACAGTTTCAGTCTCAAAATCAAACCAAAACAATTGCAGTCTCAAATTTGCTCTGGTCCAACATGTCCCACCAGCGCAGAAAGTCTTTTACTCTTTACCAAACGGCAAAATTTTAGACTGGTCCTAATTGAAAGCATTTGCAGACGACAAAATTACTGTGACTAATGATTAAAATTTGTTTTAGGAAGGTTAGAAAACATTGTGGGAAAAGGAGAAAATGCTGGTTACCAGCATTTTCTTCTTTTCCCACAATGTTTTCTAATTTTTTTAACAGGGTCGTCAAAAGTAGGGATTGTGTGGTAATGGGTTAACAAAGTTCAGACTGCATATCTCGTGCGACCTGATCTTAATTAAAACTCACCGCATGGGCAACGAAGATTGTGATAGAAACATATATTGTAGAGATGCAATTATTTTATTATTTTAAGTAACTGGATTCGACCATTTAAATCTCAGACGCCTGTACTTCCACTTACCTTGTAAAACTTGAACAGCAGAGCTGGTTTATATCCCCGAGACCGTCTGCAGGTTGTTACGATGATTCACATGAAAACAGGTTTCCACTTTACGTCGTGCCCGTCACAGATCTGTCTTGGCTTGCATCCGTCTTTGGGCAGTGAGAGGGTTTTCTTTTTTTCCATGTAAATTCACCAGCGCAAATGGCTAAACATTAATATTTTAAACTTGTATCTTTGCTGTATATTTTCTTTGGCGAACAATCGAATTCGTGCTTTATCGGTCAAATAAGTTCGATTCACTTGCAAAGCAAATGTTTCCACACAAAGACGGAAATGGTAAGAGTCGTCTGCAACCAACTTCCGGTGAAATTCAAGCATTTGACAGTTCTTTAAATAGACAAAATATGTTTATTTCACAACAGTGATATAGAGTCGTGTTTTCATTTTGACTCCTTATTAACCCTGTACCAAACAATCCCTGGTTTTTACGACCCAGAGACAGTTCTAAGCCTTTTGAAAACATTGTAGTTACAAACATTGTGGTTACCAGCATTTTCTCCTTTTCCCACAATGTTTTAAAAAGGCTTCTTCCTCAGGGTTGTTAAAACAAGGCATTGTTTGGTGAAGATTAACCTTGCACCAGCAGACGACAACTTGAATGTGTGTCTCAAATGATTAAAGTCTCCTTTTCTCTCAATGGTTTCCTTTTCTCTCTTGAAATGGTTTCAAAAGCCCTTTTCCTTGGGGTCGTTAAAACTCAGGGTTTTGTGGGAAAGGATTGACTATTCATATTGAGTAATGAATGGCAAGATTTTTGGTGGGAAAAAATGGGAAAAGTGGGGGGGGGGGGGGAGGAGGGGGGGGCGGAACATTAAAAAAAAAAAATCAATCATGTTATTAAGTCCTTTCCGGTGAAGCCCTGTGAATTTATTAGGCAGTGGCTAGAGATACGGTACCGTACCTCTAGCCTATATGAAAGAAATGGCTAGAGATACGGTACCGTACCTCTAGCCCCGGAGTCTAAAGATACGGTACCGTATCTCTAGTCATTCTTATGATATAGGCTAGAGGTACGGTATTTTGTAGATACTTGTAAAAAAAAAATTTACTTCAGTTTTGATTATTATAGTTATTAGTATGGCTTAGTATCAATCTCGACATCAAAGGACAGAAACTCGTTGTTGTGTGCGAGTTTGCATCGATGCGCGAAAATAATAATTGCGTTGATTAGTTAGGTGAATTTAATTGCTTAAGATGTATGCGGATCTTACATTATTTTAACTTTTGTTGTTCTTTAATTGATTATGGAAAACGACATAATTAATCAATTACTCAATCACGAAAATTGATAATTAATCTATTACTCAATCACGGAAAATTTTCTGAAAGCACTTTCAAGCCAATTTTGTATCATACGGTCAAAATGGCTCATAGTATTCACGTGGAGAAGAAATTTGAAGATTTTCAAACATTTAAAAGGGCGATAGAGTGCTATCAAAGTGCAGAAAGTGTGCAGTTTTACAAGAGGGATTCTATGACTATACAAAAAGCCCAGCCGCGCGTATAATCAAAAATAAAAGAAAGGATAAAGTGTTACAGGATATCGCTTTAAATACTGTATTCATGGTGGCAATAATTTCAAAGCCAGAGGGACAGGAGTGAGAGAACAAAGGTTATCTATCTGTCTGTCTGTCTACCATCCATCTATTTATACTTATTAAGGTATTTTATCTATTCATTTATTTATCTACTCTTTAGTTGGGAGCGGTGGATAGAGTTGCGTGTTTAGGTTCGGGTCTGGTAAGCACAATTCGAACTGAAATTTGGTGTGGGCTATTGCTTATGTATGGTAGAAGCAGATTTTTACGGCATGAATTATATGTAAATATTTATTGCAAACATAAAGGCCAAAAAATAATGTGAACAATGAGTTCTTTTAACCAGTTCTCCGCACAATATTCTTTCCAAGCCACTGGCTGCTTTCCCACATAACTATCGTCGAAACATTGGACAGCAGTGAGAGAGAAATGAATCCTGTCGCATTGACTGTCATCAATCCTCGAAAAGTTTATTAGCCGAGCCGTGGATCGAACGGCGATCTCCTGTTCTCAGTTCCAGTACGCTATACCGACTGAGCTATGGGGCTAGGCCTGCACATGGTTGTAAATAACTTTAGGAATTTGATTGAATGAATGGTGTTTAACGCCGTTTTCAACAGTATTTCAGTACTTTTGCATCTGCCAGTGCACCTATTCATGCTTTCCTCGAGTTTTTATAACCAGTACTCGGCACAATATTCTTTCTAAGCCACTGATTGCTTTCCTACATGCAGTACAAGTCCTTTGAAAACACAGTAGGAAAAAGAGAAAATGCTAATTTCTCATTTTCCAACAGTGTTTTCTACCCTTTTGGATGACCATTTTCCACCATTTTTCATCAAAATTTAAATTGTTTACAAATTCTTTGAGTGTAAAATTTGTCTTTTGAGAAAGGGTTAAGCAAGGATATTACATATGTTATATAGAATCCCTGGGTTAAGTAATCAAGTTCACCAAATAATCAACGCAATTATTATTTTCGCTCATTAATGCACATTCGCACACTGCAACTTGAGAAGTTTCTGTCCTTTGATGCCGATCAATTACTACAAATACATACTAATAACGATAATAATCAAAACTGAAGTAAATTTATAATTTCTTACATGTATCTACAAAATACCGTACCTCTAGCCTATATCATAAGAATGACTAGAGATACGGTACCGTATCTTTAGACTCCGGGGCTAGAGGTACGGTACCGTATCTCTAGCCATTTCTTTAATATAGGCTAGAGGTACGGTACCGTATCTCTAGCCACTGCCAATTTATTAATATAAAAATGGCGGCACGGTGGTCGTGCTGTCTGAACAATTTTCGGCACACGCAATCCTGTGACATCGCCTCAATAAACGATACTATGGCAGGTCTGTAAAATTACAAAGAAACTGCATAAAGTTTGAAACCTATGTAAGCTGGTAACAATGACCAACATTCGTTATTTACAAGGTCATTCATGTTTGAAAAACCCCATTTGGCAAGAGAAAGTAAATTTTTAGAAATTCAACAAAGCTTTTGGGACAATAATACCGGTAACTTCCTTGACTTTCCCTCCCACCTACCCACCGCCCCTCACTATACATAGTTCATGCAAAAAAATGGCATTGTTTTAATAGTTCAAAATGAACAAGGCCTTTCTGTGGACTTGGTAAGATGGGGGGGGGGGGGGCAATTTTACCCCCCATGCATTTAACCCTTTACCACACAATCTCAGCTTTTGCCATTTGAAAACATCGTAGGAAATTCAAAAGGTGAAAATGCTGCTAGATTGTAAGCTGCATTTTTTTTCCTTTTCCTACAAGGTTTTCTGTCCTTTCTAAGCCAAATTCTGTAAGTTGAGTAACTTGTTTTCTTACAGATCTAGATCTGCAACTTTTCAATATTGGATCTGCAAGTATTTTGAATTTGATCAAGTTCTAGAATTTGTCATTTCGTAAATGGATCTGACCCATCACTACAAAATCGCTGATTTTGACGGCCTTGAGAAAGAACTTAAGCCTTCAGAAAAAACTGGGTAATGGAGAAAATGCTGGTAACCAGCATTTTCTCCTTTTCCCACAATGTTTTCTACCCTTCACAAAACAAGTTTCAAATTTTCAGTCACTTTTATTTTGTCGTCTGCAAATGCTTTTGATTTGGACATGCCTAAAATGTTGTCTTTTGATAATGAGTTTTAACATTATTTTAGTTGAATCACATGACAGGAAAATAAGGAAATGCTGGTATTTAGAACTGCGATGTCTGGTTAAGAAGTAGATGTAATTTCCTTCCTCCTTATCACATTTTGGGACAGAAAAGTAAACTTCTTATTCAAATGTCAGGGTAGGTGCTTAACTCTTTTACCAAACAAAAAAAAATTCAGACTGGTCCGAATTGAAAGCATTTGCAGACAAAAAAAATAAAGTGACTGAAAATTTGATATTTCTGTTGAGAAAGGAAGAAAACAACCAGCATTTTCTCCTTTTCCCACAATGTTTTCAGAAGGCTTCTTTCTCAGGGTCATTAAAATTCTGGATTGTGTGGTAAAGGGTTAACTCTTGACCACATATCCCAAGTTTTCACGACCCTGAAGAAATGGCCTATTGAAAACTGTGGGAAAATGAGAAAATTTTTTGTTCCCACAAGGTTTCCTACACTTTCACAGACAACACCATTTCATCTAAATTTTGTTTGTTGTCTGCAAGTGCTTTCAGTTTGGACCCATCTAAAATTCTGTCATTTGGTTAATGAATTGAAACAGGTGACCATAAGGATTGATCTGACTAGATAGACTAAAATGTTTATTGACAAATACCTTATGGTGAAAGGGACCTAAGTTTCTGTAATTTTTAATCTTAACCTCGGAATTTTGCCTTTTATTGTGACGTCTGAATCCGAAACAAGTAGGGCGAGCGTTGATGTGGTAAGGCGTATAGAGCACCTGACACCCTCGTTAGTATGAAAACTATTGATTGATTATCTCCAAAATTATACAAAATAAAGTCATGATATTTGAGGTTATGTTAGATACAGTATAATTAATCCTGTTGTCCTATCAGGCGCAGTCCATATAGTTGTAGCGCGGTAGATTTTACCCTTTACCAACTGCAAAATTTCAGCAGGACCCAAATCAAAAGCATTTGCAGACAAAAAAAAATTTTGGCTCAAAATCGAAATTTCCTTTGGGAAGTGTAGAAAACATTGTGGGAAAAGGAGAAAATGCTGATTACCAGCATTTTCTCCTTTTCCCACAATGTTTTCTAAAGGCTTCTACCCTAGGGTCGTCAAAAGTCTTAAAAATTTTCCGTAGGACGTATTGTAGTATGATCCATGAGCTGTCTCCTTGATAAGTCTGAAATAATGTTGAAAGTGGAGTTTAACTCATTACCAACCGACAATATTTTTGGCTTGTCGAAATCGAAAGCATTTGCAGACTAAAAAAAAAAGTGACTGAAAATTTGAAATTTGTTTTGTGAAGGGTAGAAAATATTGTGGGGAAAGGAGAAAATGCTGGTTACCAGCATTTTCTCCTTTTCCAACAATCTTTTCTAAAGACTTCTTTCTCAGGGGCGTCAAAAGTAGGGATTGAGTGGTAATGGGTTAAACCACTTCAATTCTGTGAAAATGTTTTAAAATAGTTTGATGAAGGCCTAACCCTTTACCAGATGACAAAATTTTAGCCATGTTGAAAGCATTTGCAGATGATAATTTTAGTGTTGCTCAAATGATGCAATTTTACTTTGATAGGGTTGAAAACATTGTGGGAAATAGAAAAAATGCTGGTTACCCGAATTTCCTCTTTTTCACACAGTGTTTTCAAAAGGCTTCTTTCCCAGGGTTGTAAAATGTAGGCTAAAGGGTTAATTTCCATTCTTTTACTCTAGGTCAATGCCCAAGACGGTCAAGAAAGCTGTAGACTGGTACTGGAGGTAATCTTGAACTATACACAAAGGATGAAATTACTCGCCAAAGTTAGAAGAGACTACTGAATTTCAACTATACACAGTGGAAAAAATTCCTCGCCAATGTTAGAAGAGACTGAACCGGAGTTAATCTTCAACTATCCTCAGAGGAAGAAAATCCTCGCCAAAGTTAGAAGAGACTGTGCCGGAGGTAATCTTCAACTATACACAGAGGAAGAAATTCCACACCAAAGTTAGAAGGGACTGTGCCGGAGGTAATCTTCAACTATACACAGGAAGAAATTCCTCGCCAAAGTTAGAAGAGACTGTACCTGAAGTAATCTTTAACTATACACAGAGGAAGAAATTCCTTGCCAATGTTAGAAGAGACTGTACCCGAGGTAATCTTCAACTATACACAGAGGAAGAAATTCCACACCAAAGTTAGAAGAGACATACTAACTTTGCCCCATCCTCAACCCTCCACACAGAATATCTAGTACAGAACCTGATGTAATTTTTTACAAATATATGTACACAAGAGGAAGAGGATCTTTAGAAGATAGAAGAGACACATGTACCTCCCCAACATCCTTTTGGAAGTCCATGTTAAACTCTTCCTCCGTCTTGAACTCAGACAGTCAATGCCATATAGTATGGTTTCATACATAATTCACAACTTCTGACAAAGAAAAATATACTACACTGAAGATAAAAGAGGGGCATGAGCACTACCATACAATGAAAGTCCCTATTGAACTCTGTCCATTCTCGAGACCCTATACAGTTAAAACAGCTAAGATGATACAGAATATGGTTTCAACTAATTATAGAGAGGGAAATGTAACACCAAAGTTAGAAGAGGCACATATAGATCTACTGAAGCTATAGTCAACTCTGACTTCCTCTACGATTAATTTAACCCTTTACCAAACAATCCCTGGTTTTTATGACCCTTAGATACAAGCTTTTTGAAAACATCATGGGAAAAGGAGAAAATGCTGGTAACCAGCATTTTCTCCTTTTCCCACAATGTTTTGTACCCTGCTGGAAACAAATTTCAATTTTTGAGTTCAACTTATTTTGTTGTCTGAAAGTGCTTTCAAGTTGGAGCTGTCTAAAATTTTGTTGTTTTGTAAAGTGTTCAACTTACTAGGACGACACCAGATGTTATATAAAACTACGCACAGAGGAAAAAGTTTGACACCAAAGTTAAAAAGAGTTGCATGTAGACCTTGCTCCTTAATATCTTTCAGATGGCCTTACTGAAATGAGACCCCTTCAAAACAAAAACAATGCCATGAAAACACTTAGGACAGTGCCAGACATTCTTGACAACTGCATTAAGTGGAAGAAACGCCACACCATATTTGGAAAAACATTATTAGTATATCAACCTTGCCTGACAATCTACTAAAGCCCTTTTTTAACTCTAACCCTTTCTAAACACTTTACCAAGCAATTTAAGACAGAGACAACCACAAGGAGAAGAATTTTGAAAACATTTTTAGCTCACCTGAGCACAACATGCTCAAGGGGAGCTTTTAGGATCACCCGGTGTCTGTCGTGCGTCAGTGCGTTGTCAACAATTCTTTAAACATCAACTCCTCCTAAACCGCTGGGCAGATTTGGACCAAACTTGGCTGGAATGTTCCTTGGGAAATCCTCTTTAAAAATTGTTCGCAGAATTTGATTCCATCAAAAACTCTGGTTGCCATGGCAACCAAATGGAATTTCCTAGGGAATTCTTTAAAAATCTTCTCCTCTGAAACCGCTGGTCAGATTTTGAAATAATTTCACAGATATGTTCCTTGGGTGACCCTTTTCAAAAAATGTTGTAAAATTTTGATCCGTCAAAAGATGTGGCTCTGGTGAATGGGGGCTTCTCGCACCATATAGAAATGAAGGAATTCTTAAAAATTCTTCTTCTCTGAAACCGCTGGTCAGATTTTGAAATAGTTTCACAGGATAGTTCCTTGGGTGACCGTTTTCAAAATTTGTTCGTAAAATTTTGATCCATCAAAAAATGTGGCTCTGGTGAATTGGGGCTACGTGCATTATATGGAAATTAAGAAATTCTTAAAAATTATTCTTCTCTGAAACGGCTGGTCAGAATTTGAAATAATTTCACAGGGATGCTCCTTGAATGACCCTTTCCAAAAAATTTTCGTGAAATTTTGATCTGTCGAGAAACAGCTCTGGTGAATTGGGGCTACTTGCACTATATGGAAATGAAGAAATTCTTAAAAATTCTTCTTCTCTAAAATGGCTGATCAGATTTAGAAATAATTTCACAAAAATGTTCCTTCAGTAACCCTTTTCAAAAATTGTTCGCAAAATGCTGATTTGTCTAGAAACATGGCTCTGGTGAATGAGGGCTTCTTGCACTATATGGCCATGAAGAAATTCTTTGAATTCTTCTTCTCTGAAACGGCTGATCAGATTTTGAAATAATCTCACAGAAATGTTCCTTCGGTAACCCTTTTCAAAAATTGTTCGCAAAATGCTGATTTGGCTAGAAACATGGCTCTGGTGAATGGTGGCTACTTGCACTATTTGTCCATGAAGAAATTCTTTTTCTTTGAAATGGCTGATATCACAAATGTTTCTTAGCTGACCCTTTTCAAAAATTGCGCTAGAAATTTTGATCCATCAAGAAACATGGCTCTTATGACTGTTGGCTATTTACACTATACGACATGAAGAAATTCTTAAAAATTCTTCTTCTCTGAAAGGGCTGATTACATTTTGAAAGAAATGGCTGTGGTTCTCTCAGAAATTCAGGTGAGCGATCCAGGGCCATCTTGGCCCTCTTGTTGAAAGAAAACATACATGGTAAGCAGGATTTTTTCCTTTTCTCACAATGTTTACCACCGCTCCAAAAATACTTTCAATTTAGGGTCGCATTTATTTACTTCATGTTTGTCTTAACATGCTTTTAACCCTTTACCAGACGACAAGATTCTAGCCTTGTCAAAATTGAAAGCACTTGAAGACAAATATTTCAATGCTGGTCACATGGTGTAATTGTTCTATGATAAGGTAGAAAACATTGTGGGAAAGGCGAAAATGCTGATCACCAGCATTTTCTCCATTTCCCACAATGTTTTCAAAAGGTTTCTTTCTGTGGGGTGTTCAAACTCGTTATTGTGTGGTAAAGGGTTAACTGGGGCATCTTCAAGTGCTTTTAATTGCAGCAAGTCAAAAAATCTGTCCTTTGATAAGAAATTGAACTGCATAGGATTATAACAGCTAGGATGAAATAAGAGAACAGCCTCAGCTACTTACAGAGGGAGAAATTCAAATGAAAGTACATGTACCGGTAAGAAGAGAAACAAAGACACTGAAAAAAGACCTTTCCTTCCACCCCTTCTAAAGCCCTTGTTGAACTCTGCCATTTCTCAAGCCCCAATATCTCATTCAGTACTTGAAGGGATGGGGATGGGAATTTTGATATTAATATATATGCTTTTCTTTACACCTTTTTATGAAAAAAAAAACGAAATTTAATTCTGTCTCCTCTACTTCCTAATTCTTATAGTTGTCCAGAAGCTTACAAGCTGGGTCAATATCCCTTGTAATGTTTACTCATTGCCAAATGACACTATTTTAGGTTTATCCAAATCAAAAGCATTTGCAGACGACAAAATAATAGTGACTGAAAATTTGAAATTTGTTTTGTGAAAGGTAGAAAACATTACCAGCATTTTCTCCTTTTACCACAATGTGTTCTAAATACTTCTTTTTCAGGGGCATCAAAAGTAGGGATTGTTTGGGAATAGGTTAAATTAACCCTTTACCACACAATTTTGAGTTTTAACAACCCCCAAGCAAGAAGGTTACCAGCATTTTCTCCTTTCCTACAAAACAAATTTCAATTTTCAAGTCGAAATTTTTTTGTTGTTTGCAAGTGCTTTAAATCTGAACAAGTGTAAGATGTTGTTGTGTTGTAAAGGGTTTATGAAATTCACGTTTTAAGTTGATACAAAAATTCAGAAATTTTAGCCTCGAGGCGGTTTTCGCCAGAATAGCTGAGAAAGAACGGAACAGTGTATTTCTGAGATCAGAATTCACATTCTGTGCAGTCTGATCTTGATCTACATTGTCTGCAAAAGCAATTAAATGCAGTTTCAGCATTACAAGAGTTAAAATAAGATCGGTGGCTGAGTGCAACACTATCCTAAGTGCCTATACAAAGTATAGGCACTTAGGATAGTGTTGCACTCACCCATCGAGATGTGACATGGAAGCTTTGCAAAGCCAAGCTTTTTTGAGGATTTATGAAAGTCATCCCCTCTACTACTAGTAAATCTTGCATTATGTGGGAAAGGTTGCTGGTGGCTTGGAAAATGTCCTGTAAAAAGTAATTTTAGAAACATATTAACATTGCATAGACAGGTGCACTTGCTACTTTTCATGAAATAAAGACGAACCAGCTAAAACTAAAGGTACCTTAAACCTTTCCCAAACAAGCCCTGGTTTTTACATGTCTGCAGTACAAGTCTTTTTAAAACATTGTGGGAAATGGAGAAATTGCTTGCAACAAGCAATTTCTCCTTTTCCCACAGTGTTTTCTACCCATTTGGAGAACTTTCTGCCATTTTCAATGAATTTGAAATTGTTGTCTGCAAACTCTTCCAGTTTGAAAGAGTCTAAAATCTGGCATTTGGGAAAGGATTAAGTATCATTTGGCATAGACTACTTTTTTTTTCTTCTGCAACAATGCTTTTTGTTGCTTAGTTGCTAACTTTTGATAAAAAATTTACAGATTGTAACTTAGATAAGATACCCTGGTACCTGTTTCAGGTAAATGATAAATATATTTTGTAACCCTTCACCAAACAGTCACAAGCTTAACCTGTTGCCACACAGCAAAAATTTAGACCTATCCAAACTGAAAGCATTTGCATGCAAATTTCAAAGTGGCTCGGATGGCGCAATTTTGCTTGCATAGGATAGAAAACTTTGTGGGAAAAGGAGAAAATGCTAGTTACAGGCTTTTCTCCTTTTCTCACAATGTTTTCAGAAGGCTTCTTCCTCATAGGCGTTTAAAGTTGGCATTGTGTGGTAAAGGCTTAATGACCCTAAGGACAACACCTTTTGAAAGCATTATGGGAAAATAAAAAAATTTGGTACCCAGCAATTTTTCCTTCTTCCACAATGTTTTCTACCTTTCAATAATTCAACCCCACCATATGGACTTTATCGAATGCGTTGTCTTAACCCTTTACCAAATGACCAAGTTTTAGACTGATCAAAATGTGGGAAAAGGAGAAAATGCTTGTTACCGGCATTTTCTCCTTTTGCCACATTACTGATGTGAAGCGGGAATCAAAGTGACACAGGAGATGAATCAGAATATTTTATTGACTTAAACTATACAAGTTTTTCGTCATCAACAAAAAATATATAAACAAATCTATTACGGTATAGGTCAGCGACACATATACAAACAATGAAAGCATTGAAGATCATGCTGTTCTTTTTCATTTTACAATAAAAGCGGAATAGAGAAAAAGAAGAGAAACGGGGAAAGGAATCCTAGAATACTTAGTAAACAGTCGAATAAGCTGTTTAAAGTGCATTAGGAGAAAGAACATGCCATTTTGAAAAACAATAAAGTGGTATTATTGGATGAGAGATTGTCTTAGCTTAAAAGACTCATCTACGTATCATTACAATAAAAGCGGAGTAGAGAAAAAGAAGAGAAAGGGGGAAAGGAATCATGGGATACTTAGGAGATAGCAGAATAAGCTGTTTAAAGAAAAGTGCATTAGGAGGAAGAACATGATACCATTATGAAAAACAATAAAGTGGTATTATTGAATGAGAGATTTTCTTAATTTAAAGGACTCATCTACATATCGACCTAGTTTCTTCTGGATATAAGTATCAGTACTGCTCATAAGATAAACAAATTTGTAAACACTAGGCCTGACAAAATATGACTTACTAATATACTTTTTCCTGATGTCTGTGTACAATGGACAAATAAGTAAAAAATGATATTCATCTTCCAAATCTTGAGAATTACAGAATTGGCATTTCCTTAAGGATCTATCGGTTCTTTGTTGCTTATATCGACCAGTTTCAATTCTAAGTTTATGCGAAGAGAGTCTCAGTTTAGCCATAGCTATTCTAGTATTAAATGGTAGATTATCTAAATATTTTTCAAATTCAAATGTTACCTTAAATTCTTTATATAAAGATAATGAGCTAGAATTAGTTAAGCTATTGTACCAATTTTGTTTAAATACATCAATAATTCTTAATCTAATTTCAGCCTGGAAGGCTTTTAAATTAACTGAAGACGGATTTTCCCAAACGTAAGAAAACCCATAACTATCCAATAAGTACTTTACATTACTACACCAATTTTGTTTACCCCTCTGTACATCCAGTAGAAGTAAGTTATAAATATGTTTTATCAAAATATTATCACTTTCAACTATCTTACACCAGTATTTGACAATCCGTGAATAACGGTTTATAAACAGCGGGTAACGACCTAGTTCACCATATACCCCCATATTTGAAGTGGAATTTTTAACATTCAATATTCTTTTACAAAATTTTAAATGGATCCTCTCCAATGTTTTGTTTTTACTAAATCCATTTACTTCACAACTATAATTATGCCCCCCTTTCGAAGAAATGGGGGTATATTGCTTTGCAATTGTCGGTCGGTCCGTCGGTCCGTAGACCAAAGTTTGTCCGGAGCATAACTCAAAAACTATTTAAGGTATCATCTTGAAACTTCATAGGTGGATAGATCTCATTAAGGAGAAGTGCAGTGCACAAGAACCATAACTCTGCCCATCATATTTTTGGAGTTATTGACCTTTGTTGATTTTCATACTTAATTTTTGTCCGGAGCATAACTCAAAAACTATTTAAGGTATCATCTTGAAACTACATAGGTGGATAGATCTCATTAAGGAGAAGTGCAGTGCACAATAACAACAACTCTGCCCATCATATTTTTGGAGTTATTGCCCTTTGTTGATTTTCATACTTAATTTTTGTCCGGAGCATAACTCAAAAACTATTTCAGGTATCATCTTGAAATTACATAGGTGGATAGATCTCATTAAGGAGAAGTGCAGTGCACAAGAACCATAACTCTGCCCATCATATTTTTGGAGTTATTGCCCTTTGTTGATTTTCATACTTAATTTTTGTCCAGAGCATAACTCAAAAAGTATTTTAGGTATCACCTTGAAACTTCATAGGTGGATAGATCTCATTAAGGAGAAGTGCAGTGCACAAGTACCATAACTCTGCCCATCATATTTTTGGAGTTATTGCCCTTTGTTGATTTTCATATTTAATTTTTGTCCGTAGCATAACTCTAAAAGTATTTCAGGTATCACCTTGAAACCTTATATGTGAAAAGATCTTATTAAGGAGAAGTGCAGTGCACAAGAACCATAACTCTGCCTATCATATTTTTGGAGTTATTGCTCTTTGTTGATTTTCATAGTTAATTTTTGTCCAGAGCATAACTCAAAAAGTATTTTAGGTATCATCTTGAAACTACATAGGTGGATAGATCTCATTAAGGAGAAGTGCAGTGCAGAAGAACAACAACTCTGCCTATCATATTTATGGAGTTATTGCCCTTTGTTGATTTTCATACTTAATTTTTGTCCGGAGCATAACTCTAAAAGTATTTCAGGTATTATCCTAAAACCTCATAGGTGGATAGATTATACTAAGGAGAAGTGCAGTGCACAAGTACCTTAACTCTGCCCATCATATTTTTGGAGTTATTGCCCTTTGTTGATTTTCATAGTTAATTTTTGTCTGGAGCATAACTCAAAAAGTATTTCAGGTATCACCTTGAAACCTTATAGGTGGATTAACCTTATTAAGGAGAAGTGCAGTGCACAAGAACCATAACTCTGCCCATTATATTTTTGGAGCTTTTGCCCTTTGTTGATTTTCATACTTAATTTTTGTCCAGAGCATAACTCAAAAGGTTTTTCAGGTATCATCTTGAAACCATATATGTGGATAGATCTTATTCAGGAGAAGTGCATTGCACAAGAACCATAACTCTGCCCATTATATTTTTGCAATTACTGCCCTTTGTTGATTTTCGTACTTATTTTTTTTTCCGGAGCATAACTCAAAAAGTATGTGAGGTAAAATCATGAAACTTTAAAAGTTGATAGTTCACTTAAATGGGAAGTACAGTGCCCAAGAATTGTTAATTTATCATTAATAATTTTTGACTAATTACCCTTTGTTCGTTTTTACATTTTGAACGTAAGAGATTATAGGGGGGCATACATGTTTTACAAACATCTCTTGTTTAATATAGAGCCAACAAAAGCGTCAAAGAGCTGTATCAACACCGATGGTTTCAAATCAAATCGTTTAGTATTATGCAACAAGAGATTCATAGCTTTCAGTCCTTTTCCGGCAAAGACTTTTAATTCCCCAAAAAATCACCATCTAATTGATCTGGATTGCCCTAGAATGATTTTTGTAATTCAATTATCTTATTTAACCCTTTACAAGACAACAAAATTTTACACACGTCCAAATTGAAAGCTCTTGCAGACAAAAAAATAAACTCAAAAATTAAAACGTTTCCAGCCAGATAGAAAAACAGTGTTCGAAAATGAGAAAGTGCTGGTTACCAGCATTTTCTCATTTTCCAACAATGTTTTCAAAAGGCTTTTACCTTGGGGTCATAAAAACCAGGGATTGTTTGGTAAAGGGTTAAAGATACATCATTACAGCTAAAGAGAAAAAACTGTGTTTAACCCATTACCACACAATCCCTACTTTTGATGCTCCCTGAGAAAGAAGCTTATAGAAAACATTGTGGGAAAAGGTTACCAGCATTTTCTCCTTTTCCCACAATGCAATGTTTCTATTATCTCGCAGAACAAATTTCAAATTTTCAGTCACTTTTATTTTGTCGTCTGCAAATGCTTTCAATTTGGACAAACCTAGAATTTTGTCATCTGGTAATGAGTTAAACTTGAAAGTGTGTAGTGTGGTGTAGCTGTGTAAACAGATTAAATACCAATATATATATTAATGTAATGGATAGAAAAGCTGAATGGATTTGTCCTCATTTCCTTCAAGGGCGTCAAAACTTGGGATTGTGTGGTTAAGAGTTGAAGGACAGGCAAGTTTTGTCTTTTGAAGTGGTAGAAAATGATTGTGAAAAAGGTAGAAAATGCAGAGTATTACCATTTTCTCCTTTTTCCAGCATTATTTTCAAAGGCAGCCTTCCTCATTGTATTATGTGGTAAAGGCTGTATCATTACCTCAAAGAATTTGGTAGCACATAACTTTGAAAGTATCCTTGTTAAATTTGGACAATTTACATAATATTATATCATGGTTTAACTCATTACCACACGAGAAAAGTTTAGACTGGTCCAAATTGAAAGCATTTGCAGATGACAAAATAAAGGTGACTAAAAAATAGGAATTTGTTCTGGAAAGGGTAGAAAACACTGTGGGAAAAGGAGAAAATGCTGGTTACCAGCATTTTCTCCTTTTCCCATAGTGTTTTCAAAAGGCTTCTTTCTTAGGGGCGTCAAAAGTAGGGATTGAGTGGTAATGGGTTAATTCATTGACACAGGTCAAAATCAATGTGGCAGAAGATGTGTATTGTTTACTACCAGCAATATCTCCTTATCTCTTTACCGAGCGACAAAATATTAGACTGGTCCAAATTGAAAGCACTTGCAGATGACAAAGTAAACATAACTCAGAAATTGAAGTTTTTTCCAGAAGAGTAGAAAACATTTTGGGAAAAGGAGAAAATGCTGGTTACCAGTATTTTCTCCTTTTCCCCCCACAATGTTTTCAAAATAAAGTCTTCTCTCTCGGGGTCATAAAAACCAGGGATTGTTTGGTAAAGGGTTATACAACAATAGTTTAACTCTTCACCTCACAATCTCGACTTTTAACGACCCTGAGAAAGAAGCCTTTAGAAAACATTGTGGGAAAAGGAGAAATGCTGGAAACCAGCATTTTCTCCTTTTCCCACAATGTTTTCTACCCTTCCAACTTCAAATTTCAATTCTTCAGCTACATTTATTTTGTCGTCTGCAAATGCTTCCAATTTGGACCATACTAAAATTTTGTCGTTTGGTAAAGAGTTAAAAGTTGTCTGCTGCAGAAATGAAAAAGAAAATTGTCTGCATGTAATAATGATGTCATTACTTTGTATTTGAACTGTGCTCTGTGAAAAGGGGGCTTAAATCATCTGTGAACAGTATTGATCCAGGTCAGCTTGCATAGACTGACCTGGGCTGAAGGTTTTCCCTATTGATCATTATTCTGTTTGTACAAGGACCAGTCTACCTCATGATGAGGTTGTTTGTCACAAAAAGAGGATATAATGGGTCAATAAGTATGTGATTAATTGCTTTTTAACCTTTCCCAAACAATCCCTGGTTTTTAGGGGTCTGGAATAGTAGCCTTTTGAAAACATTATGGAAAAAGGAGATAATAATGGTAAGCAGCATTTTCTCCTTTTCCCACAATGTTTTCTACCCTATCATAGACAGAAATCATCTTTTCAGCAAGAGTTGAATTGTCATCTGCAAATGCTTTCAATTTGGTCCAGTCCAAAAGTTTGTCGTTTGGGAAAGGGTTAAGGTAGTACCATTCTTGTTGATCATAACAGCTATTTCCACTAAAATATTATCCTAAAAAAATTGCTATGATAGAAAAAGGGTACTGTTGTACTACTTTGGGTGAGCCACTTTTTCCATTTTTTCCTATTAAATTATCATCATTTATAAATCTAGGGCCACTCTATTCTCATTACAAAGGGAGACAATAATCACCCCCCTTTTCTAAAAACAAACAAAAACATCTATGAATAATTTCAAGATGGATATCAAAGGAATTTCTGGTCGGTTAGAAATGTGCAAAAATATTAAATCAGTATAACTCCTTATTTATCTAAAAATAAGAAATTTCACTCCATTTTAGACTAAAAGTGTTAGGATGGTAATACCTTAACCCTCTACCAAGCAACAAAGTTTTAGAAAAGTCCAAATTGAAAGCATTGCAGACGACAAATTAAAAGTACATGTAACTCAAAAATTAAAATTTGTGTTGTGAAGGGTAGAAAATATTGTGGGAAAAGGAGAAAATGCTGGTTACCAGCATTTTCTCCTTTTCCCACAATGTTTTCAAAAGGCTTCTTTCTCAGTATCGTAAAAACCATGCATTTTTTGGTAAAGGGTTAATATTGATCATGGAGATACATGAAGTTCCCTTTTACCAGAGCGTAGCTCGTAATGTATGTTTATTGAATGCATAATGAATTGTATTTCTTGAGTATTTCTTGACCAAGTTTGCTGATAAGTAAGGTCTCTTTTCACCACATACTCAAAATTTAAGACGGGTAACCTTTCTGTTGTGAAGACATTATTGTAAAAGGAGATAATGATGGTAAGATTCCCTGGTTGTGTGAAGTTAACTCTACCAAACCATAAAATTGTAGGTTTGTCTAAATCGAAAGCATTTTGCAGACAACAAGATAAAAGTGACTGAAAATTTGGAATTTGTTTTGTGATGGGTAGAAAACTTGTGGGAAAAGGAGAAAATGATGGTTACCTGCCAGCATTTTCTCCTTTTCCCACAATGTTTTCTAAAGGCTTTTTTCTTAGCGTCTTTAAAAGTATGGATTGTATGGTAAAGGGTTAAGGACTACTTTACATTAACCCTTTACTCCATAAATACTCATTTCTACACATTGCTTATAGGAGCTTTTGGAAAACATTGTGGCAAAAGGTGAAATTGCTCGTGACGAGCAATTTCACCTTTTGTCACAATGTTTTCTATGCTATCAAAAGGTGTCATTTACACATAAGAAATGGCTTCATCCTAACTGTTATTTATGGACAATTATAGATGCCATAGGAATGCCTTAAATGGGTTAACTCTTTACCACACAATCCCGACTTTTATCGACCCTAAGAAAGAAATCTTTTGAAAACATTGTGGGAAAAGGAGAAAATGCTGGTAACCAGCATTTTCTCCTTTTCCCACAATGTTTTCTAACCTTCTCAGATCAAACTTCAATTTTTGATTTACATTCAATTTGTCATTTGCAAATGCTTTCAATTTGAACCAGTCTAAAATCTTGTCGTTTGGTAAAGAGTTAATAGGGGGTTAAGATTGAATGGTGGAAAGTGACCCTGGTTTAGAAGTGGGGAACTATGGAATATAATGTTTACCTTTGATTTCTGCTGACAGAAGTTATTCAAACATAATTATTGTGACAAATGAGGAGAATTTCTTTGTCCCATAATGTTTTACTGACCAATATTTAGACAAACTTTTAGATCTGAGATTGCTTTGGGAAAAAAGTTCAAGTCTGCATTGTCTGTATACTGGCTGTGTTTACCTTGAAAATTTGATTAATTGTATGCAAGGTCATTGATGGAAATTTTGGAATTTACATGCAAGGTCAAAGGTTAAACTTGTGTGATATTCTTTGCACTTCTCAACTTATACTAAAATTTTTCTTAACCCTTTACCACATGATCTCGAGTTATAACCACCTTGAGAAGGAAGGCTTTTGAAAACGTGGGAAAAGGAGAAAATGCTGGTAACCAGCAATTTCTTCTTTTCTCACAAAGTTTTCTACTCTTTCAAAGAAAAATTGCATCATTTGAGCCACTACAAAATTATCGTCTGCAAATGCTGTGGAGTTGGAAATATTTAAAATTCTGCTGTGTGGTAAGGGGTTAAATAATGTTTTTTAAGTATGATGAGAAATAGTCAAGTTGACCCAGGCCCGGTTTCACAGAAAAATTTAAGATTCATATTTTACTCAAATTTGTTGACTTTCCCAGGTTCTGACTTAAGTTGAGTTCATAGTTTATAACAAATTTCGGAAACATTAATAAATTCTAGTAAACATTTTCAAATCCTGAGTTGATACTGTGTAGCAGACTCCACTTAGCAAAATAAATGGACTATTTACAGATGCAAGTCCATTATTTTAAGAGTTGAGCCTGAAACGTGTGGTGTCTATAGTCATGAGGTAGAGCATCAGCCTTTAACTATAAGGCCCCGAGTTCGATACACTGGGGGAGGTTTCAGCTTTAGAATTGATCGTTTTCCCATACATTTGGTTCAAGTACTGATGTAGTTCCCAGGAAGCAGAATCACAAGAGATTAGACTTAGATGAAAGAACTTGTTTCTTAACCCTTTACTCCATAGATACTCATTTCTATGCATTGCTTGTGGGAGCCTTTGGAAAACATTGTGGCAGTAGGTGAAATTGCTCATGACTAGCAATTTCACCTTTTGTCACAATGTTTACTATGCTTTCAAAAGGTGTCATATACACATAAGCAACGGCTTCATCCTTCCAGTTATTTAGGGTAAATTAGAGATACCATAGAAATGCCTTATGGGGTAAAGGGTTAATTGATGTAAAAAAAAAATGTTTAAACTAATGATGTCAATTCAGGACTTGAGAATGGTACGTTTCTTCTGTTATTTTAGTGAAATGCGTTTGGAATAACACACTCAGCCAGATTTAGAAAATAAGTCTGTTTGCATATTTGAGTAAAATGAGACAAATAAATCTTTATGTGAAACCAGGCCCATATTTTTGTCTTTGCACTCAGCTGACCAGACCTTTGAAATTGATTGTGTGAAAAGTATCCATTGCTTATATTAACCTTTTGCCAAACAACAAAATTTAAGGCTTGTTCAAATCCAAAGGCATTTGCAGATGACTAATTAAAAGTCATTGTGGGATACCTGCATATCGCCTTTTACAGCAATTTTTTTATAAGCCTCCTTGTCTCAAAAAGGGTTAACCCTTAGAGTCACCAATAAACCCTTGCCTCCTTACATCCTGAACAATATTGTCGCAGCAACTTTGAAAACATATCCTTACAAGTTGTGATTGAATAATGACTTGGAGCTAAATTGTGCAAGTGAAAATATGGTGGCTAAGGAAGATGTTTTTTGTGAACAGCATTTCTTTATGCCATATTTTTAAATATTTTCTGCTCCTGAAGGCTAAAATTTGTCTGCATAATGTAAAGAGTAAAATGTTGGAAGTTTTTTGATACTTGGGTGCAAAAGAAAGGAGTTAACTTGGTTATTTTTCAAGGTTAAGTTATCAGCAAACTTTGTCAAATTTATAGGTGGGAGGATAAGGTAAGTTTGGTATATGAAATAAAAACGCTACAGGAGATTACTCTGAGTTCTTGATTTTATTCATCCAATCACAAAAAATACAAATAACAATGTGCAGGGAACCTAAAGGTCCCCACGACCACGTTGCCAGTACCAAGGGAGGTAACTTGAGTTCATGCAAGACTTCAGTGATTATTCCCCTTGAATGACTCTTCAACCAAGTTTGTGTGGAGGTAGCTAAATTCCCACCGAGATTGTAATAATGTATTCTTACTGCATGATGTATTCTTACTGCACAAAACAACATGTATTTCAAGTGAACTCTTGTAAAGTTTCAAGTCCTTTAGTGATAATGATGGAACACCAATGTTTCTAGAGAGAATGTATGTCTATGGGTTTGAAAGTTATGAAACTCTCTGACCATGAAACAACCCACACACAGTGTTCTGAATTCAGATTCAAAATGCAATTATTTGACCCTATAAAACCAATGTTTACTTGTGCTATCATGCAGTATACAGTTTAATACACAGACGGATGTCTACCACAGTGCTAATGACCTTTCGTTTCAATGCCTTTAAAAGCAGAAGTTTTACAACAGTTACTTCAGTAAACTTTTTACCAAACAACCCAATATTCTGAATGAATGAGAGAAAAGGCTTTGGAAACATTATGGAAAAAGGAGAAAATGCTGGTAACCAGCAATTTCTCCATTTCCAAAGATGCTTTCTATCTTTTCAAAGAGACTTTTGTCATTTTAGCCAAATTTGATTTTTCATCTTCAAATGCTTTCAAATTGGAGAAGTCTAAAGTTAACCCATGACCACACAATCCCTACTTTTGACGCCCCCGAGAAAGAAGCCTTTAGAAAACATTGTGGGAAAAGGAGAAAATGCTGGTAACCAGCATTTTCTCCTTTTCCCACAATGTTTTCTACCCTTCACAAAACAAATTTCAAATTTTCAGTCGCTTTTATTTTGTTGTCTGCAAATGCTTTCAATTTGGACCAGTCTAAAATATTGTCGTTTGGTAATGGGTTAAGTCATCTGGTAAAGTGATCAAACCTCAAGTTTTACCTCTGTTACTTTTTCATCCCCTATTCAAGTTTTAAATAGCAGGGCAATAGTTTTGTATCAATTTGGAAAAAAGAAGTGAAGCAAGTGACAAATGGAAAAAAAATGCTCCAATAAAAAACTTCTTCATTTGCCAAAGATTTCAACAGATGACATCAGTAATGTTGCCCAAAGGGATTTACATAATGGTAAAGGCAAGCTGCCGCCATAAAAATACAAAGTTTTATTTTTTTTTTGTTTTGATAAGAAACAATAAGTAAAGCTTGTCAACACACTGGCCTATGTATATATTTTAACCTGATATTAACCCATTCGCAAACAACAACATTTTAGACTGGTCCAAAGTCAAAGCAGTTGCAGATGACAAAAAAAAACGCAAGTCAAAAATTTAAAATTTGTTTCCAGTAGGGTAGAAAACATTGTACATGTACTTTATTGATTGACTTACAGTTACTTTCAACACTCATTAATTTTGGGTTGACTGATTACATGGGTTTTAGACCACTTGAAACACTAATTCAGAAATATCACAGAGATAGCTAGCATATTCATGTACTGCCTAAGTTTAATCAGTGCCTGGCTAGGGCTCTTAAGAATCTTGCCCAAGGACATTCCTAAAGAAGTTAATTTTAGCTATAAGCATTCAAAAAATTTAACTCTCTTTACCACATGAGAAACTTTTGGACCGACCAATTTGAAAGCATTTGCTGACAAAATAAATGTGACTGAGAATTTGAAAATTGGTTGAGAAGGGTAGAAAGCTTTGTGGGAAAAGGGAAAAAATAGCATTTTCTCCTTTTCCCACAATGCTTTCAACAGGCTTTTTTTCTCAGTGTCATTGGGATTGTGTGGTATAGAGTGAATCTCATGAAAAAGTTTGGAACTAGATCAAACTGTAAACATTTGAAACTCAAATACTGAATGTTGTCTTTGACAGGGTAGAAAATTTGTGGGAAAAGGAGAAAATGCTGTGTTACCAGCATTTTCTCCTTTTCCCACAATGTTTTCAGATGGCCATTTCCTCAGTTGTTAAAACTGAGCTAAGCTTGAAAGTGCTTTATCATGAAAGTATGATTCCTGGCATTTCTAAGACCAGTGCCGATCAGAAAGCCCTAGCCATGACTACTTTTCCACAAATAAAACTTAACTGATTTGCAAAAATAATATTTGACTATATAACATGTTTCCCTATAATATTGTTGTTAAGAATGCTTATGAAAGCTTATTTTTTCCCCCATAGTGATTAAATCGAGACAGTACAGAATGTTCCGACTGATCTTCATTGTGCCTAACAATTAATGAAAATTATTATGTTAGCCAAAAACTGAACAGAACAGAACAGTTCTGTTCTGCAAAAAACTGCTTCATTTAATTTATACCAATCTAACCATTAGTGCCTCGAATAAGCCAAACATTTTCAATCTTGAAATAAGACCCAAATAATTACATGTACAATTTCATGCTTCCTTAACCTTTTCCCAAACGACAAATTTTTGGACTAGACCAAATTGAAAGCATTTGCAGACGACAATTCAACTCTTGCTGAAAAGATAATTTCTATCTATGATAGGGTAGAAAACATTGTGCGAAAAGGAGAAAATGCTGGTTACCAGCATTTTCTCCTTTTCCCACAATGTTTTCAAAAGGCTACTATTCCAGACCCGTAAAAACCAGGGATTGTTTGGGAAAGGGTTAAGTCTATATTTTAGGAGACTGGATGGTGAAGATTAGGGATCAGGCTGCACTTTTTTGTGGTGTCTGGTCTTGACTTTCACTGCTGGGAAAGGTGAATAATGAGGTAGAGGGTACTTTATGCGCTTATATTATACAAGTTTTCATTGGAGTTCATTCAGTCAATAATTTCAAAGGGAAATAAGGTTTTTTTTCCTGCATGACTTTTTTTTTGTAGTATGAAGGACAAAGACAGTTTTCGATGAAGGAATGCAATGCTGAATCTAAAACTTCACCCTACCCATTCTAAAACCTTGAAATTTAGCATAATAAAACAAAAATCAGCCCAAAAGTTAGCATTTGCAGCTAACAATTGTCCTTTCTGTAAACGCAAATTTGGCACGCCCCCCCTTAGTAACACTTTATTGGTTGTCAAGCCTGTCAAGCTACCCAGAAATTGTGTCAGAATTTTTTGTTCATATAATGCCTAATGCTGCGTTTTCATTCGCAGATAAGACGTTAGCAGACCTGTGAATCAAAATCGGCTGAAAAGTCAAATGTAATGTGGATGAAACAACAGAAATTGAAAAGAATGGAAAACATTGTGGGAAAAGGAGAAAATGCAGGTAACCAGCATTTTCTCCTTGTCCCACTATGTTTTCAAAAGCCAGTCAGAAATATACTGGATTGTTCATTTATGGTGAAGCTCAAACTGTAGAAACAGAGTGACAAAAGGAAAGGTGGGTACATATCCACCATCAGTGCACAACACCCATAACATTTTTTGAATAAACGAATAAATAGTGTTTTAAGGCCCGTCGACAACTTGGGTCATATTGGGTGCACTTAACATTTTTTGACATGGTCCAGTGTGCCAATTGTTTCATTAAGTAAGTCTTTCATAGCATAATACCATAAGATGAGAGAGAAACAGTGTGGCAAAAGGAATGGTGAATACATTACCACATCAACCATTTCGTCCAGACCAAAACAAGTACCTTAAGGTAGAACATCCCCCCCCCACCCCCCTCCTTATGCTTCTCATGGAATAAAATTTCTTGTTAGTTGATAAATGAGGATTTAAACTTTTTCACAGTTTTAAGAATCTCCTACCTTAACTTCAGTGCTTTTACAATAACAAGCTTGACAAAAGTTTGTTTTTCCTCCTTCCCACAACAATATGTTTGTATACCATGTTCTATCTACATTAACCCTTTACCCCGTAAGGCATTTCTATGGTAACTCTGAATGACCCTAAATAACAGCAAAGATGAAGCCGTTTCTTATATGTAAAAAGACACCTTTTGATAGCATAGAAAACATTGTGACAAAAGGTGAAATTGCTGGTCACGGGCAATTTCACCTTTTGCCACAATGTTTTCAAAAGGCTTCAACAAGCAATACGTAGAAATGAGTATCTATGGAGTAAAGGGTTAATTCAGCAATTTCACATCAGTCTACCACTGCACCTATCTGTGCTTTAATGAAGTTTCTTTTACCACATTTTTGCATTATAATCTTTCAAAATTCACTGGCTGCTCTCTCAACCATGCTTTGAGAAACAATTAGCCTTGTCAAAGGAATGAATTCTCTCGCTATAAATATTGTCAATACATAGAAAGAGATTGGTTGAGCTGGGCCCTTGCCCTGGATTTCAAGCTACCAGTATTGTTGAGCTATTGGGCTAGCCCCCAGTAAAGTACAAATGAATGAATGAATGAGTGTATGGTGTTTTAGTTTTTTGGGTGCACAGACATCCATGCGCGGATCCAGACATTTTTCTCAGGGGAGGTCCTACCGAAAACGCACTCGTCCTATTATATGATACTTTAATTGATTTCCGGATTTCAGCTGATGTTAGCCGTTCACAAAAAAAGTCAGTGTTTCCAGTTCTAACCATGAGGAGTTCTCCACATTTAGAACTTTTTTTCTTTTAATTCATTTTCACAACCACATTTTTGCCAAAATTCCAGGGGGGGTCTGGACCCCCGGTCCCCCCCTCTGGATCCGCCCGTGGACATCTAGAGTCATTTAGCACGCAAAAAGGAAGAAATCCAATGAGGTATAGAATAGGATGTAAGAATGTGTGACAGTAGTATATGATGAAGATGTCTTAAGAGATGATACTTCAATGGAAATAAAATAGATATGCACTGATAAATATAAAATAGTTCAAATATGAATAAAAGTATTGGTTTTTTTTTTAATATTACAAATCTGCATAAGGTCTCCTTGTGAAAAGCAATGTCCCTGAATAGATCGACAACCTTTCTCGTATGCCTTGATCTGTCATTGGTGACAGTTTTGCTGGAATTCATCTGTATTTCTGATCTATTTGAATGTCTGATACTGTATACAGTATCCAGATGAAATTTTCAAACATACAGATTTTGTACTCTCAAATACCAGCAGCTAAACTAAAATGACCTTTTGTGGAATTATTAATTCATTTACATCCAAGATCATAAATTTTGCATGATAAAATATAAACCTGAAAATCATGATATAAATAGAATGTAAAAATATGAGAAATGAATTCATGATGAAAGATGTATAATGAAATGATTCTGTAAAGGAAATAAACTATATACTAGTATACAGTGACAGGAGGAAAAATTCCTAAATAGGAATAAAAGGTTTTATAAACCATGTCGCAGTTCTGTATAAAGTCCAATCTTCTTAAGGAAGGCAATAATTGCCTCAGTGTTGACAAAATCAAAGAGATCTCTCATACTGTGAACATTAAAGTGTTTGGAACGAACTAGAAGAAGATCCACACAGTCAAGAGGGGCGCATTGCAGGGCTTAACCCGTTACCACACAATCCCTACTTTTGACGAGCCTGAGAAAGAAGCCTTTAGAAAACATTGTGGGAAAAGGAGAAAATGCTGGTGACCAGCATTTTCTCCTTTTCCCACAATGTTTTCTACTGTTCACAAAACAAATTTCAAATTTTCAGTCACTTTTATTTTGTTGTCTGCAAATGATTTCCATTTAGACAAGCCTAATATATTAGTATGAAGGACAAGGACAGGTTTTAACAGGGCAAGTATTAACCCTTTCGGTGAATGGACCTGTAAACGGGGTACCATTCACATAGGACTAGTTTTACTGAATGTAACTTGGCAAAAATATCAGCATTCCATTGTAATTGCCAAGAAGATAGGATAGAAGATAAAAAGAAGGTTTAACCCTTTACTCCATAGATATTCATTTCTACACATTGCTTGTATGAGCCTTTGGAAAACATTGTGGCAAAAGGTGAAATTGCTCGTCACCTTTGCCACAATGTTTTCTATGCTAATGTTTTCTATGCTATCAAAAGGTGTCATATACACATAAGAAACAGCTTCATCCTTGCTGTTATTTAGGGTCAATTAGAGATACCATACAAATGCCTTACGGTGTAAAATGTTAAAATTTGTGTATGGAACTTTATAATTGGGGGAAGGGACAATACCAAGTTGGCAGTTATGTCCGCCTTTTCATTACACCTAATGCCCGTATGACTAAGGATCTGGCAGACGACTATTCTTTTAGAATGCACCAAAAGTGAAATATGTTCAAAGACATCGCAGACAGATGGATTCTCAAGTGTCTGGTTGTGCAAAGCATGAAGTGAGAATAATGAATCGGAAAAGATGGTGAACCAAGTAGATTCCGACTACTCAACAACTATCAAGCAGTAAAATTAGCATGTAGACCACTATAATTCAAATATCAATTACCATTAATGTACTTTGATCCCAAGGATGAACCAAAATTCCATGCATTAACCCTTTACCAAACGATAAAGTTTTAGACTGGTGTATATTGAAACCACTTGCAGACTATAAAATAAAAGTAACCCAAAAATGGAAATTTGTTTCCACCAGGGGAGAAAACCTTGTGGGAAAAGGAGAAAATGCTGGTTACCAGCATTTTCTCCTTTTCCTTCAATGTTCTCAAAAGGCTTCTATCTCAGGGTTGTAAAAACCAGGGATTGTTTGGTAAAGGGTTAATATGGGAGAAAAAAAATACCGGAAAAACACCCTTTAATAACTAAGATCCTTTTGCATTGCATTCAATCACCGAATTGCAAATAAAATTTTAACTTGAGATAAAAGCTCAAAATAGAGGGAGTGATTTTGATTTCAAAATAGAAAATATTAATTATTCTCCTCTAAATCCAATGTTGCGGGTACTCATTAGAACCGTCTTATACAGTACAGTATTTTTTCAATAAACTGTATTACAAACATTAATAAGTTTCTTCTTTTCTCTTTTTTTATTTCTTTTAAATCCTGTTAGATCTTTACGCAAGTATATTATCAGTCACCTGCTGCAATCTTGTTTCAGGAGGTATTCTGTTCAGGGGTTGAATATTCATTCATTTATTTATCTTTTTTTTTTCAATCAATTATTATCTTTCATTCATTTATTTTTATTTGTCTATATTCTTCCCCATGCCACTCCTCCAAAGGCTACAATATTCTACTTTTCCAAATCTTATGCATTCCCAGACAACAAATTTAATATGGCTATAATAAAATTTGTCTTTGAAAAGGTGGAAAATATTGAGGGAAAAGGTGAAAATGCTGACTTCCTGCCTTACTCTTTCTCCAAAACTGATTTTCTGAAATATAAATTTAGTAGGTAGATCTATTACATGGGTGAAGTTTTCATTCATTTATTTATCTGTATTTAGGACAGTGTGTTGCGAGCTAACAGAAGTAATTGTAGTAAAACATACAAGTATGAATAAAAGCACAAAAATAGGGCCATAAGCACTGTTTTGCAGCTACAAGATGCACATACATATTGGGAGATAGCACAAGCAAACGTTGATTCCTAAAGGAAATAACTACACCTTAAACCCAAATTCAGAACACTGGATGCAGATGTCTCAAGGCCAGATTGAATCAAAGTCATTTCCAGTCAACACCACAGAGATACATAAACTCCACAGTACTACAACAAGTACAGAGGTTTTCCTCGTGAACTTCCCCGTTTTATACTGCTGGTCCACATTGGCTCATACATCATTATCACCAAAGGACTCTACTTCCTCACAAGAGCTCACTATAAAATACACATTGGTATTGTGCAGTAAGAACACATCATTACAATCCCAGTGGGAATCAGCTACCCATACACAAACTTGGTTAAAAGAGTCATTCAAGGGGAATAACTCACCAAAAGTCTCACCCAAACCAAGTTACTCTCCCAATGGCACTAGCGTTACATGGTCGTGGGGCCCCTTTGGTTCCCTGCACTTTTACAAAGAATTTTGACAACAGGAACCCTAAATAGGATAAAGCATGACGAAGATGGCAACAGAGAACCAGCACTAAAATTCTTTGGTTAATAATAATCTTAAAAAATCTCTTACACCCTAAAAAGGGAAAGAAATACCAAAACTGTTTCCTAATTATGAACAATTTGACTGATAATTTGGCTTTTGTATGAAAATAACTACAAATAAGAGAATAACCAGAGAACACAAGTGTCCGATAGTAAAACCTTAACTCTTAAAATTTATAGACTGGTGCAAATTGAAAGCATTTGTAGACGACAAAATAAAGGTGACTGAAAAATTGAAATTTGTTCTGGGAATGGTAGAAAACACTGTGGTAAAAGGAGAAAATGCTGGTTACCAGCATTTTCTCCTTTTCCCACAGTGTTTTCAAAAGGCTTCTTTCTCAGGGACGGCAAAAGTAGGGATTGTGTGGTAATGGGTTAAACCTCTACTGAAAGAGAAAGGAAGATTTTTTTCCAAAAAAGAAAATGCTGCCCACAAAGGGTCAGTGAGTTGCACTTAGAAGCTTAAGGGTTAAATCATTGCAGTGCTGGTTATTATTGCCATCTCTGTTGTTTATTATATATTTTTCCCCAAAGCACCAAATATTCCTAGCAGGTATTGTCAGTCTAAAATTAAGACCGACGTAATGCCAATTTTAAGGCTGCTTTTCTCCAGAATGGACAGTAAAGTGGACAGTGTAGATCAACGATCAGACTGCACATTTTGTGCAGTCTGATCTTTGCATTGGCCCCAAATACAATTATACTTGTGAAGGCACCTTGACGATTACATATACATTTACACAGTGACCAAGTTTGGTCCATTTATGAGCAGCCATAACAATATATATGTCTACGATGAAAATAGCTTTCAAAAAGCATTTTTTCAAGAAACACTTTTCTTGATTGCCTAAATGGAAAAGGTATGACAAAAATGTTGACATTTGCTCAATAAAGCAGTATGAATCCTAATCAAATTTTTTTCCATCCACTGCAATAAATGATATTCATGAAATTCTTTCTTTGTCTTGAAAGCTACTCATAAATAGTTTTGAAAAAGCAAAAGAAAATGTCACAAGAAACATATTAGGCAAAGATAACAAACAGTAACAAAATGGATGGAAAACTTGTTCTAAACCCTTTACCACACAAAAAAATTTGAGACCTGTCCGAATTGAAAGTAATTTTAGATGACAGCTCCAGTGTGTCTCATATCAAAAGACTTTTCGTTGATAGGGTGGAACACATTGTGGGTAAAGGACAAAATGCTGGTAACCAGCTTTTTCTCCTTTTGGTACAATGTTTTCAAAAGCTTTCTCTTTCAGGGGTGTTTAAAGTCATCATTGTGTGGTAAAGGGTTAGCTCTTTACACAAACAACAAAAGACTTGTCTAAATCAAATGCATTTGCATATGTAGCTCAATGATGCTCTTGGTCTTTAAAATGGTAGAGAACACAGTGGAAAAAGGAGAAAACGCTTGTTACCAGCCTTTTCTCCTTAAACCATTTCCCAAACGACAAACTTTTGGACTAGACCAAATTGAAAGCATTTGCAGACGACAATTCAACTCTTGCTGAAAAGATTTCTGTCTATGATAGGGTAGAAAACATTGTGGGAAAAGGAGAAAATGCTGGTTACCAGCATTTTCTCCTTTTCCCATGTTTTCAATAGGCTAGTATTCCAGACCAATAAAAACCAGGGATTGTTTGGGAAAGAGTTAACCACAATGTTTTCAAATGATTTCTCCCTAAGAGTTTGTAAAACTTCAGATAGTAAGGAACAGGTTTAACATAAGGGAAGAATTAGAACATTGTTGGAAAAGATGAAAATGCTGGTAACTAGCATTTTCTCCTTTTCCAAAAATGTTTATTCCCTTTTTCAAAAACAAGCTTCAATCTTTGAGTCACATTCATTTTGTTTTCTGCAAATGCTTTTGATTCAAGCAAATCTGAAGTTTTTTTCATTTGGTCTAAAGTTAACCCTTTGAGCAATGAAATGTTGAAGTTGAATTTTTCAACTTGGAAAAACTGAAATTATATTGCAACTTTTGGGGGGTATATGTCACGAAAAAGCAGAAAGTGTAAATACAAGATTAGACTCTAAGTTTATTGCAGTCTGATCTTGATCCACACTGTCTGCAAAAGAATCGTTAGTTGTGCTTGTTACTCTAAGAATTAACTCTTCACCTAAGTATGAAATCTTAGGCTCATCAAAATACAAAGTATTTGCAATTCTTACAAACGAAGTCCGTAACAAAGAAACAAATGAATAAATGCATGGCAGAAATAAGGATCGGAGCGGGATTCGAACTCCAAACTCCCGGACGCAAAGCCAATACCCTAACCACTGAGCCAAAGAGATATCTCCCTGACGCAGTAGCCAGGTATTGTATTTAAATCGGGAGTATATGCCATGCAGGAAGGAGTGGTCTCTCATAACACACCCCCTCTTAAAGTCATCATTTATTGATGACTCAAAGCCTTATTAGGCAGGAAGTCCGATTTTGGACAACAAATGGGATTAATGGCTCAATGGCCAATCCCGGACGAGCCCCCATCTTACGAACGAAGTCCGTAACAAAGAAACAAATGAATAAATGCATGGCAGAAATAAGGATCGGAGCAGGATTCGAACTCCGAACTCCCGGACGCAAAGCCAATACCCTAACCACTGAGCCAAAGAGATATCTCCCTGACGCAGTAGCCAGGTATTGTATTTAAATCGGGAGTATGCCATGCAGGAAGGAGTGGTCTCCCATAACACAATAGACAAATCAGTTGTTGATAAAGTAACAGAATTGTTCTATGACAGCTTACAAAACATTGTGGGAAAAGGAGAAAATGCTGATAACCAGCATTTTCTTCTTTTCCTACAAAGTTTTCAAAAGATCTCTCCTACAGGGTTGATATTAAAAATCAGAATTGTGTAGTACAGGGCTAAAAGGTGTCAAAATAACCTAATAGTACAAGTAAAAGTTACAAAATCAACTTAACCTTTACCATACATCTAACTTTTAGACATGATTGTACAAATGGCCCGGAGATGGAACACTTAGCAAACCAGAAAACATCTTTTTCAATGACATGCATCATGGAAAACAATTTGGCAAAAGGAGAAATTGCTTGTAACAAGCAACTGTTCTTTTTCCCATTTTGTTTTAATCAACTCTTTTCAACGACACAAAGTTTCAGACTTACCCAAAGTGTAAGCATTTGAGGACCACATATCAAATTATACTCAAAACATAGAAGTATGTCTTTCAAAGACTAAAAAACATTGTGGCACAAGAAGAAAATGCTGGTTACCAGCATTTTCTTCCTTTTCTACAATTTTTTCAAAACCATTCTCCCTCAAGGTCATTAACTGTCTGGTTTATGCAAAAGGTTAAAGGAACTATAAATTCTGCATGGAAATGGGCTCACATACATGTATAATGATACATGACCATAAATGTAACCCATTCCTCCTAATAATCAATGAATTTCTTACATATATCTTATTCCTCTAAACTCGGGGTTTATGCCAAAAGCAGTCTCTAAGAAAAAAAAGTTAGGCAATAAATACTCATTTCAGAAATATCAATGCTAAAATCATTTTGGCAAAAGTAGCCGAAAATTTTGATACGCATACCTGAATTCAGTGATGTCTAGACAATACATGAAATGGAATTGGAATAATGGGTTACATATCGTTTGTCAACATCAATTTGAGCCTTATAAACTAAAGTGTGAAGGGAATAGAAAGCAGTCACATAGTACAGAAATAGACAAAAGAAAAAAAATCTATTGGTTAAAATTTGAAGAGAGAAAACTGCAGGTAAGAGGTAACCAGCATTTTCTCCTTTTCCCACAATGTTTTCTACCCTTCACAAAACAAATTTCAAATTTTCAGTCCCTTTTATTTTGTCATCTGCAAATGCTTTCAATCTGGACAAGCCTAAAACACTGTCGTTTGGTAATTGATTAAATATGAACCAGAAGTCATTTGTTTGGAATACAAAAGAAATGTCAAATAAGGACTGCCTGAATATAACTAGTTTTGAATGAATTCAGCCAATATTAAAAGAAAAATAGATCAATCATAAAAAAAAGTTATATATTTCTTTTTCATTAAATATTATTGTATCTTCAGTCAACAATATAAGTTGTTACAGTGGAGTTCTTACATCAATACCGAAACTGCTATTTTCTATACAAGTTTGAAATTACATGCACTGTCAAAAAGGAATCAATTGCTCATTTTCTCAATCTGTTCCTGTAGTATTTGAAGTATATCATTAACTAGGTCAAACTCAAAGCATTTGCAGATGACTGACTTAAAAATTGAAATTTGTTCAAGGAGTGTAGAAAATAATGTTGAAAACGAGGAATATCCTGGTTACCAACTACTTCTGCTTTTTCCAAATGGTTTTGAGTCTTCTACTATAAGATCCTTAAAGCATAGACTGTTTTGTAAAGAGTAAAACTGTATACCTGAAATTACCTGTACGGTGAAATTCTATTCTATTCTATTTAGAAAGTTTTAAGCATATCTTAACAAAATTTACTGTTTCTATTCCCTTTTATATTTTAACAAGACTTGCAACTAAAACAGAGCTGGAATATGTAAAAGGATTTCATCAAAAGAGTTATTTTCCTTCTGGCAAAACGAGTGAAAAATAAGATGAAAGCAATACTCTTTTGGAAAAAAATGTGAAATATTAGAGATATTCTATAATTGACTTCTGTTTTTACTTACTTCTATACAAGAAAGCAAAACTGATTGCTTGTGCGTATGCATAAATCTGGCTCAAATGTTGGAACTCATCTTAAAAAGGAGAGAAAACATTGTGAGAAAAAAAGAAAATGCTGGTCACCAGAATTTTCTCCTTTTCCCGCCATGTTTTTTAAAGGCCATCCTCTTTCTAGGTCTTCAAACAAAGGGTTTTTGCATTAATTCTTTGCCAAAGAATCCCTGGTTTTAACAACCCTAAGAAAGTCAAAGCCAAGTTTCAATTTTTGAGTCACATTTATTTTGTTGTCTTCACATGCTTTCAATTTGGACAAGTCTAAAATTTTATTGTTTGGTAAATAGTTAAAGAACGAAGCTGAATTATGATTACGTACAGCAACATGGAAACTGCAAAGATCTGACTATTCTTGAGAAACTAACAATCTAAATTAGGTAAAAAAAATCTTTTGTGTTTAACTACATCGTGATGAATATTTTCATTTGAAATGCAAATTTTCAAAAACCATAGCTCTGTGTTAGCTTGCAAGTCCCTGTTATTGAATGAGTACATATTATGATATCTAGCCCTCTACCTAACAATCCCGTGTTTTAACTCTTTACTGCACTATAAAATTTTAGACTTGTCAAAATTGAAAGCATCTACATACGACAAAATGAATGTTATTCAAAAATTGAAATTCATTTTAGAAAGAATAGAAAACATAGTGGGAAAAGAAGAAAACGGTGGTTACCATTTTCTCCTTTTCCCACAGTGTTTTCAAAAGGTATCTTCGTCAGGGTCATTAAAAGTTGGGATTGTGTGGTAAAGGGTTAATGAACTAAAGAAAGACACCTTCTCAAAACACTCTAGGAAAAAGAGAAAATACTAGTAACCAGCATCCTCTCCTTTCCCCCAAGATGTTTTTGCTCCTCGCAAAGATCAGTACCATTAAATGAACCACACATCTTTGTTGTCTGCAAATATTTCCAATCCCAAAAAGTCCGACATTTTGTTTTAGGTACAAGGTAATTTGTTAACTTGTTAACATACCAGATGATACAATTGTAGACTTGTCCAAGTTTCATAATTGACAGACTGCAATTTAGAAATATGCTGTGATTAAATCTGCTTTAGATTAGACAATTTTTGGGAAAAGAAAAAAATTCTGATCACCAATATTTTTTCTTCTACCCACTTTGTTTCTTTCCTACCAAACACAAATTTTCGAGGCAGCTGTTTTGTTGTCTGCAAATGCTTTCAAACTCTTTACCAAACGACAAAATTTATGGCCAGTCCAAATTCAAAGCTTTTGCATACCACAACACAAGTGTGAATCAGAAATTTAAATTTGTTTTGCAAAGGGCAGAAAACATTGTGGAAAAAGGAGAAAATGCTGGTGGTTACCCGCATTTTCTCCTTTTCCCTCAATGTTTTCAAAAGCTTTCTTTCTCAGGGTCGTTAAAGTCGGGATTGCGAGGTAAAGAGTTAAACTTTATCCTCTGGTAAAGGGCTAAGACCAATCTAACTTGAAACAAGTGTCTATGATTTGAATCAGTCCACAATTCCTAAGTATTTGTGACACAGTCTAAGTCCAGGGTAGCGGTAAAGTCTGTACACATCTCATCTGTCATCTTTTCATCTTCCTGAAAAATAGTATGAAAAAAATTTTTGATTTTCTATGCTGTATGCAAGAATACTGTTTCAGAATAGATAAATGAACCAAGCTCTAGGAAAAGGGGGTTCACTGCAGTTGCAGAAAGTATTGACTCTTTCGGTATAATGCAATTCTATCTTTTCAGTTCAATCCTTTACCATCGAAAAAAATATTTATAATGGTACATACTGAAAGCATTTGCAGATGACACTATAATTCAAGATGGCGAAAGTGATGGTTACCAGTATTTTTTCATCACCCACAATTTTTTCCAAGCACTTTCTTTCCAGGGGCCATTAACACTTAACTAAAATGAAATATCCTACTGGAAACAAATTTCAATTCTTAACTTACATTTACTTTGCTGTCTGCAAGTGTTTTAGATTTGAGACCAGTGTAAAATTTTGTTGTGTGGTAAGGAGTTAAGCAATCTATTATACAATTCACCTGTAAATACAAAACATAATACCTATCCAGGTCGGCAAACGGAGCTGCTGTTTCTTAACTCTTTACCACACGAGAAAAATTTAGACTGGTCCAAACTGAAAGCATTTGCTGACGACAAAATAAAGGTGACTGCAAAAAAGAAATTTGTTCTGGAAAGGGTAGAAAACACTGTGGGAAAAGGAGAAAATGCTGGTTACCAGCATTTTCTCCTTTTCCCATAGTGTTTTCAAAAGGCTTCTTTCTCAGGGGCGTCAAAAGTAGGGATTGTGTGGTAATGGGTTAAATGGTTCACTGTCACAATGATTCACTCCTATCGCAGCTTTAGACCATCACATCTTGTTATGGATGTCCATCTGAAATGGTAACAAAGACCCTTAAATGTCTCTTCCAATGTTGGGCTGCAGTCAGTGTTTCAATGAAAATTTTAAACTTAAAAAGATCCATGACTGTATCAAAATATTTGTGGGATTAACTCTTTACCACACAATCCCGCCTTTTAACGATCCTGAGAAAGAAAGCCTTTAAAAACATAGTGGGGAAAGGAGGTTTTCTACCCTCTCTAGAGCAAATTTCAGTTTTTGATTCACATATATTTTGTCATCTGCAAATGGTTTTAATTGGACTATCCCAAAATGTTGCTGTTTTGATAAAGTTAATTGTACTTGTAGTATGGGTTACACCTTGATAGTTAAACCTTTGTCATACTTTGACATTTTAGACTAGTCCAAATTGAATAAATCTGCAGCCGACAAATAAATATGGCTAAAATGATAGATCGTCTTAAAAAGATGCATGACTGTATCAAAATATTTGTGGGATTAACTCTTTACCACACAATCCTGCCTTTTAAAACATCGTGGGAAAAGGAGAAAATGCAGGTAACCAGCATTTTCTCCTTTTTCCAACAATGTTTTCTATCCTTTCCAGAGCAAATTTCAATTTTTGATTCACATTTGTTTTATGAAAAGCAAATGGTTTTAATTTGGACTAGCCCAAAATTTTGTCATTTTCATAGAGTTAATTGTACTTGATGTATGGGTTCCACCTTGTTAGTTAAACCTCTGTCATACTTTAAAATTTTAGACAAGTCCAAATTGAATAAATCTGCAGCCGACAAATAAATATGGCTAAAACGATAGATCGTCTTGGAAAGAGAGAAAATTTTCTCCTGTTTCAAACATGTTTCTAACCTTCCATAGAAAAATCTCATGTCACCATGTTTTCAATCCTTTCAAAGCAAATTTCAATTCCCTTCATTCAAGTTACATACCAGTAAACTCAGCAAGCAGTGTTGCAGTTTCTCTAAGGGTTCATTGCTACAATGGTTCATGCCTTATCACAGCTGTAGAACAACAAATCTTGCCATGAATGTCCATCTGAAATGATAAGTATTATTGTATAAAATGTGCTTTTCCAGGCCGTTATAAGCATGTATATAATGGGCAAAAACCGGTCATTAACAGGCGAAAATGTGTATTACTCAGTAAATTCACGCCCTGTTAACGCCCTACCTTGTAATAAAAATATCCTCGATCCGGGTCGAGCTTGTAAACAACATTTGTCCTTGTCAGAACTCTCATAGACTCCGACTAACAAACTGTGAAAACTTGTACCGTATTAGATCCTCCTTATGGCTTGTCATTGATGATATTAGGACACCACAAACAAAATTTTGCACAGAATCTCAGTTGAATCCAGATCTGAACAAAAAGTCACTTGTGAAATGCACTCTATACCAGCTATATCCCACTCACTTTTTAGCACGATTGACGATATTTTTTCACTTGGTATGAATCTATTCCTTGGACGTCCTTTGTAAATTCATATCCACTCATTTATCCTAGTTTGAAATCGATCAAGACCAGTGCAAGTTTATCCAACAAAATTCCATTTTGTTGGTAAAAAGCATACAAGGGGAATTCACACCCAGAGATTCAAAACTGACATCACATTTAACTCATTATCACACAATCCTTACTTTTGATGCCCCTGAGAAAGAAGCCTTTAGAAAACATTGTGGGAAAAGGAGAAAATGCTGGTAACCAGCATTTTCTCCTTTTTCCACAATGTTTTCTACCCTTCACAAAACAAATTCCAAATTTTCAGTCACTTTTATTTTGTCGTGTACAAATGCTATCAATTTGGACCAGTCTAAAATATTGTCGCGTGGTAATGGATTAAGTGACATCGTTTTTTACGTACTTTTGTATACAATTCAAAGAAGTTAATGGATTATGGATATTACCATAGGTGCATCTATAAATCGTTTTGCATCATCGGATCTGTGTTTCGTGAGATATATCTTTATGTGATATCAAGGAATCTGACATTCCTTGGCATTCGAGATAAAATTTTATTTAACAAGTCAAGGAAAAATGTTTTTAAGCTCACCAAAGGCTCAATTAACCCATTACCACACAATCCCTACTTTTGACGCCTTTTGAAAACAATGTGGGTAAAGGAGAAAATGCTGGTAACCAGCATTTTCTCCTTTTCCCACAGTGTTTTCTACCCTTCCCAAACCAAATTTTAATTTTTTAGTCACCTTTATTTTGTTGTCTGCAAATGCTTTCAATTTGAACCAGTCTCAAATTTTCTCGTGTGGTAAAGAGTTAATAACATTTTCCCCCCCGAGTTGTTTTAACTCTTTACCACACAATCCCGACTTTTCACGACCCTGACAAAGAAGCCTTTTGAAAACATTGTGCGAAAAGAAGAAAATGCTGGTAACCAGCATTTTCTCCTTTTCCCACAATGTTTTCTACCCTTCCAAAAACAAATTTTGATTTTTGAGCCACGTTCATTTTGTTGTCTGCAAATGCTTTCAATTTGGACCAGTCTAAAATTTTCTCACATGGCAAAGAGTTAATAAAATTTTATGTCAAACGCCAACTCATGTCAGGTCCCATATATCTGCTAGTAAGTCAACTTACCTTTTAGTATTTGCGATCTTTTTTGGGTTTGTTTGTAATTTGTCTGGCTATTTCTAGCATACACTGCACTGATGGGTGTCTGAACAGAAGCTGTAGTCTGCATCTGAAGCCCCTTTATCACTCATAAACCTGCTTTTGTCTCTATATGGGGAAAAAATCTTGTAAACATAGTGATAAGAGAGATGAACCGCTACACTGGTATTTTTCATGCTCCTTCTCCCACATTATTTTCGCAAACTCTGTTGGATTCTTCATTCTTTCTTTTACTTTTTTGCCCTTTCTTAGGTCATATGCCTTCTCCAAGAAAACATTGTGAATAAGAAAACCAGCCCAAGTGGTGACGGTTGAACAAAAAGCCATGTTTTTATTTTTCACTGAAAGGTAGATCTACCTCTGTAGTCTGTAGGATATTGAAAGGTTGGTACCTGAAAAGTAAGCAAAAACTATTTCCACCTTCTGATAACCATTGATCATGCTCTTCAAAAATTCATAAAAACTTATAAAATGTTAAAAGTATTACTATTTCCCTAGAATTTGTTTTATAGGGTGAATTTCAGTCTGTTTTGTGAATTTTGGTAAAATTCTGTCATGAGTAAAATTTAGTCTCAATAATGAGACGCCCTGGCCTGGTGATCTTTAAAGACTTTTTCATATTTGGACATTTACTGTACACCGTACCAGTCAAAAAGTAAC
This sequence comes from Tridacna crocea, assembly GCA_943736015.1. NCBI lineage: Eukaryota > Metazoa > Mollusca > Bivalvia > Cardiida > Cardiidae > Tridacna > Tridacna crocea. The sequence goes on along the minus strand of OX031072.1, from coordinate 3,071,393 downwards.
ATTGCCTTTGGGGACAGTTATCGGTACTAGAGTAAAATTCAGTTTTCCATGGACCTCACTTAAAGCTTAACTATATAATGACAACTTATAATGAACCTGAGGAAGAAAGCCTTTGAAGACATTGTTGGAAAAGGAGAAAATGCTGGTAACCAACATTTTCTCGATTTCCCACTATTTTTTCCACCCTTTCAAAATCAAATTTCAAATTAAGATTCACATTTATTTTGTCGCCTGCAAATGCTTTCAATTTGGACTGATCCAAAATTTTGTTGTTTGGTAAAGATGTTAAAGAGAAAAAAATCTGCATCAAAACCTTATCCGTCATCTGCTGAAACTTTCAATCTGAACAAGTATATTATTCACCTTTTCCCAAACAAGCCCTTGTTTTTTTGTGTCTGCAGTACAAGTCTATTGAAAACACCGAGGGAAAAGGAGAAATTGCTCATAACGATCAATTTCTCCTTTTCCAACAGTGTTTTCTGCCCCTTCGGATAATTTTCTGCCATTGTTATGAAAGTTAAAATTGTCGTCTGCAAACTCTTTCAGTTTGGAAGAGTCTAAAATTTGCCATTTGGCAAAGAGTTAAGTTCACCAAATCTGTTTAGTATTATTAGACTCAATAATTATTGTCAAACAATAAGGTAAAAAAAAAATTCTAGGACGTTAATTTGGAATCGACCATTGTCGTCCACAGTAGGGATCGAAGAGGTTCTGGACCGCGTGACCCCAGTCCCCACCACACCGTCACAGTTTCTTAATACTATGAACAATTCTTATGTACTTTCCTCCAAATACGTGTTATTTTGGTTAATTTTACTATTTCTTTAGCATACTACTGCTACCTGTTATCAAGTGAATGAAGATCGTGGATATTTAACGCATTTCACCTAAGGAAAAATTGTTCACAAATGCCTCCTCGTGTGTATGGCTGGATGGGTAACTTTACCGGAATTAATCAATCTCCCTTAAAACACTGTACTCGACCTTTTAAAACCCATTTTGAGCAATTATAATCTCTAATGTACGTATTTAGTGTAATGTGTCATTACTAAAACTATTTGGAAAGCAAAGTAAATGGAAAATTTTAAAAGGAATGCTAAAAGCATATCAGCATGAATACCGCGAAACTGTTCCTGATCCGGTTTTAAAGTCTTACACGGTCCAACCCTGTGAGCCTTTACAACCTCGTTTTTAATTTTTCGGTTCCAGGGAGGCAACTCTGAGTCAGTATTTATTTTTTTTATTTGACTTAGCTCCCTTATACAGCTGAATTTTTTTCGTATTTCGCCTCAGTTTGAGCTTTATTTCAGAACAGAAAAATTGCGAACAAGAAATTTATAAGGAATATCGAGAGCAGAAAAAAAAAATCATGAAATCAATTATGATCCAGTTTGAGAGTCGTTCCTTGTCCGACCCTGTGATTTCACCGATTGCTCCAGTTCAAACGCTACTTCTCAGATTCAAATGTTCAAGCATGACCTCGTTAACCTTTTACCACACAAATCCGACTAAATTTACGACCTTTGAGCTAAACCCTACAGATGAAAAAAATGAGGGAAAAGGAGAAAATACAGGTGACAAGCATCTCCTTTTCCCACAATTCTTCAGATTCGTCCAAAAACCAAAAATTAATTTTGAGCCACATTTGATTTGGCATCTGCAAACGCTTTGGATTTGGACCAGATTATAATTTTGTCATTTGGTAAAGAATTAACCCTTTACCACACAATCCCTACTTTTTACACCCCCATGAAAAAAGACACAATGTTTTCAAAGTAGGAAAAGGAGAAAATGCTGGTAACCAGAATGTTCTCTTTTTCCGACAATGTTTTCCAACTTTCCAAAAACAATTTTTAATCTTTAGTCACATTCATTTTGTTGTCTGCAAATGCTTTCAATTTGGATCAGTCTAAAATTTTATTGTTTGGTTTTAAGAGTGGAACATCATCTGGCTCTCAAAGAGGTTGCTTTACTAAAAGGCGTAACTTTACAAATCAGGCAGTATAAACCAAAGATTTGACAGCATGTCACAGTAGAAATTACTTCTCCATCTCTCACAATGCTTTTTTTTACCCTTTAACCCTTTACCAAACAATCCATGGTTTTCACGACCCTGAGATAAAAGCCTTTTAAAAACATTGGGAAAAGGAGAATGCTGGTAACCCCCATTTTCTTCTTTTCCCACAATGTTTTCTACCTTGCTGGAAACAAATTTCAATTTTTGAGTCATGTTTATTCTGTCGTCTGTGAGTGCTTTTAATTTGGACCAGTCTAAAACTTTTGTCATTTTTTAATGGGTTTAAAAAACAAACCATTTCAAGTCTATAGATTAATTTTGCTGTCAATTTGGATAATAAGTCAGGATAATAAGTCCCATTGATTATAATGCCATTCTGTTAACTCTTACCAAACTACAAATATTTGGACTAGTCCAAATTGAAAGCATTTGCAGACGACAGCATAAATGTGAATCGAAAATTGAACTTTTCCTTTTAGGGCAGAAAACATTGTTGGAAAAGGAGAAAATGCTGGTAACCAGCATTTTCTCCTTTTTTCCACAATGTTTTCAAAAACTTTCTTTCTCAGGATCATTTAAAAGCGAGATAGTTTGGTAAAATGATATTAGGGGAGGGGGTGGTGTGGCGAGATAATTGGATCCCTGAATGCTATTTTATCCGAAATGCCATGTACATGTAGCTTAGTGGTTAGGATACCTTACCTGGTGATTACGAGTGTGAATCCCAAATGAGACAAACTTTCTTTCCGGCAACTCTTACCTCTGATACAAGTGACGAAGGTACTCAATGACTTAAAACAAAGTTTGTCTCGGTACTGGTGTGAGAAAGCCCAGAAACACATGCGTAGATGCCATGACTCATGTGATATATATAGGATCTGACATGAGTGGGCTTTTGAAATAAGATTTTATTAACCCTTTACTCCACAGATACTCATTTCTACGCATTGCTTGTATGAGCCTTTGGAAAACATTGTGGCAAAAGGTGAAATTGCTCGTAACGAGCAATTTCACCGTTTGCCACAATGTTTTCAACACTATCAAAAGGTGCCATACACTGTTACGGGAGACCACTCCTTCCTGCATGGCATATACTCCCGATTTAAATACAATACCTGGCTACTGCGTCAGGGAGATATCTCTTTGGCTCAGTGGTTAGGGTATTGGCTTTGCGTCCGGGAGTTCGGAGTTCGAACCCCGCTCCGATCCTTATTTCTGCCATGCATTTATTCATTTGTTTCTTTGTTACGGACTTCGTTCGTAAGATGGGGGCTCGTCCGGGATTGGCCATTGAGCCATTAATCCCATTTGTTGTCCAAAATCGGACTTCCTGCCTAATAAGGCTTTGAGTCATCAATAAATGATGACTTTAAGAGGGGGTGTGTTACGGGAGACCACTCCTTCCTGCATGGCATATACTCCCGATTTAAATACAATACCTGGCTACTGCGTCAGGGAGATATCTCTTTGGCTCAGTGGTTAGGGTATTGGCTTTGCGTCCGGGAGTTCGGAGTTCGAACCCCGCTCCGATCCTTATTTCTGCCATGCATTTATTCATTTGTTTCTTTGTTACGGACTTCGTTCGTAAGAACACACTTAAGAAACGGCTTCATCCTTGCTGTTATTTAGGGTCAATTAGAGATATCATAGAAATACCTTATGGGGTAAAGGGTTAAACAAGTCATGGGTATGTTATTAAGCGAGCCTTTTGGCGAGCTTAATAAGATTTTCCTTGACAAGTTTAATAATATCTTATCTCAAAAGCCCACAAATGTCAGATTCCTCTTATCACATTATGATATTTCACAAAACAAAGATTAGATGATGCAAGAACATTCATAAATGCACTCGCAGTATTTTCTACTCACTTGTATGAAATGACGTCAAAAAAGACATCACACAAATGTGATATTAAACATGTGAGATAAGAAAATTCGTAAAGGGTATATTACACTGAAAACAAGGGAAGTAATGTGATAAAACTTGAGTTGTAATGACTGACGTGACATAACCTGTTAGAACACTTTAACCCTTTACCAAACAATCCCTGGTTTTTACGACCCAGAGAGAGAGGCCTTCTGAAAACATTGTGGGAAAAGGAAAAAATGCTGGTAACCAGAACTTTCTCCTTTTTCCACAATGTTTTCTACTCTTTTAGAGTCAAGTTTCAATTTTTGAGTCAAGTTTATTTTGGGGTCTGCAAAAGCTTTCCATTTGGACTCGTCCAAACTTTTATCGTTTGGTAAAGAGTTAAATTCTAATACAATCAAACAGATGTACCGGTATCTGAAATGATTATTTCTTTGCTTGCTTGTTTGTTGTTTTGTTTGGCATTAAATATTTTCAACATTATATCAGTAAAATGTGGCTGCAATGACTTCCAGTACCATTATGTAGCACAAATTTTTTTTCCAAGCCAACTTAACACCAAATTCAGTAGTTAAAAAAAATTAAAAATTGTGGCAATGACTCTCATCATTTTCCGAAGTACCCCAGAAAACCAGACTGTGAAGATTCTTTGTGTGGTAAAAAAAATGATATTTAGTCTAGAAATTTGAAAAATATTCACTCATGTCTATTGTGTGATCTGTATTATTTTAAAACTGAAGCCGTGTTTAGAATTAGTATTAGATTGTAAATACATGTATTAGCGTTATTTCCCTTTGACCATTCTAAACTTATCAATCAGGCTACATAGCAGGAGTTTGAAGGTTTGTGCAAACAATGTAGATCAAGACCTAACTGCACAGAATTTGCAGTCTGATCTTCAATCTACATTGTTCGATATGATGAGATTCCAACAAAGAGCAAAATTTTTAAATGGTCAAATATGTTTTTTTCACTATGGGCTGGAAATCTTTGGTTTGGTTTATTCATACTGATTGACTGTTTTGTATTTGACACCATTTTCAACCTTATATCAGTTATATCATGGCAACCAGTCCACCTGTCCATGCTCTCATGGAGTATCTTTTACCTGTACTCCTTAAATTATTTGAAAGCAGGTATATATGACAGAAGGTGACAGAATTTAAAGATATTTTATTGTGAACGGTAGATAAAGTGTCGATAACGATAACATAATATAGAATTATACCAAATCATCCATGCAAAAGCATACGATAATAAGTGAGCATCTGCAGGTTGAATACAATGACCAACAAATCATACAGTGCTAAATTAATAAGAGGACCAAGATGGCCCTGGATAACTCACCTGAATTTTTGAGAGTACCATAGCCAATTTTTTTGAGGTATTGAAACACTGGAAACAAAATCATTATTTTGCCAAGCAATTTTCAAAAGGTCACCTGTAAAAGTATTATCAAAATCTGACCAGCAGTTTTAAAAAAGAAAACTTTTCAAGAGCTTCTTAATTTCCGTACAGTGCAAGTAGCCCCTATTCACCAGACCCATATTTCTTCACTTACCAAAATTATGCGAACACTTTTTGAAAAGGATCACTCAAGAAAAATTTCTAGGAAATTATTTTAAAATCTGACCAGCTGTTTCAGAGAAGAAGAATTTTCAAGAAAATCTCCGTACAGTGCAAGTAGCCCCCATTCACCAGAGCCATGTTTCTTGAAGGATCAAAATTTTGCGATCGGTTTTCAAAAAGGGTCACCCGAGGAACATTGCTGTGAAATTACCTTAAAATCTGACCACAGGTTTCAGAGGAAAAGAATTTTCATGAATTTCTTCATTTCCATATAGTGCAAGTAGCCCCCATTCACCAGAGCCAAGTTTCTTGACGAATCACAATTTCATGAACAGTTTTTAAAAATGGTCACCCAAGGTACATCTCTGTGAAATTATTTCAAAATCTGCCAGCCGTTCAATACAAGAAGAATTTTTAAGAATTTCTTCATTTCCCTATAGTGCAAGTAGCCCCCATTTACCAGAGCCATATTTCTTGATAGATCAAAATTTAATGAACAATTTTTAAAAGGGTCACCCAAGGAACACCTCTGTGAAATCATTTCAGAATCTGATTAGCCCTTTCAGAGAAGAAGAATTTTTAAGAATTTCTTCATTTCCCTAGTGTAAGTAGCCCCCATTCACCAGAGCAATGTTTCTTGACGAATCAAAATTTCACGAACAGTTTTAGAAAAAGGTCACCCAAGGAACATCTCTGCGAAATTATTTAAAAATCTGAATAGCGGTTTCAGAGAAGAAGAATTTTTAAGAATTTCTTCATTTCTGTGTAGTGCAAGTAGCCCCCATTCACCAGAGCCATGTTTCTTGATGGATCAAAATTTCGTGAACACTTTTTGAAAAGGGTCACCTAAGGAACATCTCTGTGAATTTTTTTTAAAATCTGGCCTGTAGTTTTAGAGCAGAAGATTTTTAAAGAATTTCTTTGAAAATTGCATTTGGTTGCCATGGTAACAAGAGTTTTTTGAAGGAATCAAATTTTGTGAACAGTTTTTAAAGAGTACCTCCCAAGGAACATTCCAGCTAAGTTTGGTCCAAATTGGCCCAGCGGTTTAGGAGGGGTTGATGTTTAAAGAATTGTTGACGTCGGATGATGGAAGACGCAAGACGGACACCGGGTGATCCTAAAAGCTCCCCTTGAGCACATTGTGCTCAGGTGAGCTAAAAACATCCTTAGGGTGGTAAAAGTAAAGGATTCACTGTTTACCTTAAACTTTTTACCACACAACGAAATTTTGGACTAGTCTAAATTCAAAGCAAGTGCAGAAAAGAAAGTAAATGTGACTAAAAAATTGAAATTTGATTTTGGAAGGGTAGAAAACTTTATGGGAAAGGGAGAAAATGCTGGTCACCATCATTTTCTCCTTTTCCTACAATATTTTCGAAAGCTTTCTTTGTTGGGGTTCTTAAAAGGCAGGATAGTGTGGAAAAGAGTTAAAAAGGCTTTGAAACAATTTTCTTATGGGAATTAATATCTAATAGTGAACTTTTAACCCTTTCCCAAATGACAGATTTTAGACTGTCCCAAACTCAAGGTGTTTGCAGATGACATTTATGAATATGATGAGAATGGCAGAGAGTTTTCCGATAGGCTAGAAAACACTGTGGGAAAAGGAAAAATTGCTTGTTACGAGCAATTTCTCCTTTTCCCACAGTGTTTTCTAAAGACTTGTACTGCTGACACGTTAAAAATCGGGGCTTGTTTGGGAAAGAGTTAAGCTATAACAAGTCACTTTTATGATGTCTTTAACTCTTTATCACACGAGAAAATATTACACTCGTCCAAATTGAAATCATTTGCAGACGACAAAATAAAGGTGACTGAAAAATTGAAATTTGTTCTGGGAAGGGTAGAAAACACTGTGGAAAAAGGAGAAAATGCTGTTCACCAGCATTTTCTCCTTTTCCCACAGTGTTTTCAAAAGGCTTCTTTCTCAGGGTGTCAAAAGTAGGGATTCTGTGGTAATGGGTTAATTCATATTGTAATGTACATGTGTGTAGGAGATCATCTTACTTCATGATATTGTCATCCCATTTCTTAATTTGTATGATGTTAAGAATCACTTTAACTTTTTACCACACAATCCCGACTTTTGACAACCCTGACAAAGAAGCCTTTTGAAAACATTGTGGGAAAAGGAGAAAATGCTGGTAACCAGCATTTTCTCCTTTTCCCACAATGCTTTCCACCCTTCCCAAAACCAATTTCAATTTTTCTGTCAAATTTAATTTGTTGTCTGCAAATGCTTGCAATTTGGACTAGTCTAAGATTTTCTTGTGTGGTAAAGAATTAATGACTCTGTATCATGCTTTCCTTAGAATTATGCATAGTCTTCTACTGACCTTTGGCAACCAAACATTTTATTGCTTTTGTTATTTAATAAATAATCTTCTTTCTATCATGGTTTATCGTTCAATAAACCACAACTAAGAGTTATGAGGAACAATAAATAATCCATGAGGCCGATAACCTGAGTGGTTTATTCATTGCACCTCATAACTCACAACACGGTTTATTGACTTATAAACCACAATAGAAAGAAGATTTTTTATTGCAATTCTAACATGGCTAACTCTTAACCCTTTACTCCATAGATACTCATTTTGATGCATCAACAAGAGACAGCTTTTGAAAACATTGTGGGAAAAGGAGAAATTGCTCGTAACGAGCAATTTCTCCTTTTCCCACAATGTTTTCCATTCAATCAGATATTTGTATCCCCAATTATCCATATTTTTGACATCATATCTTTATTTGCTGCTGAAATGGAAGAGCCTCAAATTGGCATATCAGGTAAAGGGTTAATCAAAAGAAAACAAGTTCATACTTAGAAAAAAAGCAGATGCAGATAATATTTCATTTACCGTAATATCCTATTTACTTACATAATACAGAATGACATCACTCTACATTGAATTAAGACATTTTTGCATAATTTTACTATAAAAGAAGTGCTTTATAAAATGCAATATAGATAATAATAATTGTTATTTGAAAACTTATTCTATAAGAAAAAAACTATTGTATCAAGGTCGGATCATTAATTTAGTACAAAATATACTAACAAATGAGCAGAAAAATGTAAAATATTCTTAGCACTTTGATCTGTTGTACAATGTCCAAGTCTGAAGGATATGTTATTTTAACCCTTTACTAAATAATTCCTTGTTTTTACAACCCTGAGGAGAAGCCTTTTGAAAACATTTTTGGAATAGGAAAAAACGCTGGTGACCAGCATTTTCTCCTTTTCTCACAATGTTTTCTACCCTTCGGAAATATATTTCAATTTTTCAGTCACATTTATTTTTTTGTCTGCAAGTGCTTTCAATTTGGACTAGTCTAAAATTTTGTTGTTTGGTAAAGAGTTAAGCACCATAAATGCCATTTTAAGAGTAATTAAGCAATTTCTTGAACAGTTTTTAACAATAATTAAATATGTATATACAAATAAACGCTTTACCACACAAGAAAAACTTTCAACCTGCTATTTTCTTTTCTTTAATATTTTATATCTTTGATTTGTAAAGAATTTAGTTGCTTTTCGTTTGTTTTTTTTGCTCTCTCTCTCTCTCTCTCTCTCTCTCTCTCTCATAAAGCTCCATTTAACTGACTAAATAAGTAACTGAACAGTACATTCTTTTTTAGTTATGAATATGTAGATAGAGAGTATTTGTTTTTTTTACAGTGAAAGATTGAAATATATTTCATTGAGTGAATATCATAGATAATATTTTCATGAGTGCAGCCACAGGTGAAAATATTACTGATGATGTTCATCAGATGAAATAAATTTCAATCTTTCGCCAAAAAAATCATATATTGTATTTATTTCATGCTTTTAACCCTTTCGGGGGTGGGGGGGGGACTTTATCAAAATCCACTACAGTTCTTTTTTGGTTATTCCCCATAGCATACCCCCTCCACATAGCAGGACATTGCAATACTATGTCAAGCGCAAGACCTGAGAGGTAAATTACGTCATATTTCTATCTGGTTATGAGGCACAGGCATTTTCCCATAGTAACTAGAGTGCTGGGAAGAACTGTTGTATGCCTTCAATTGAAGAGTTGGAAGTTAAAAATCAGTTTTTTTCACTGGTCCTAACCATGAAAGATAAAGTAATATTTCACCAATATTTCTCAATAATGTACTGGAAAGCATGAAATAAGAAACAAGTGGGCCAAGATGGCCCTGGATTGCTTACCTGAATCTTTGAGAGGACCATAGCCATTTTTTTTTAGGTATTGAAACACTCGAAACAAAATCATTACTTTGCCAAGTGATTTCCAAAATGTCACCAGTAAAAGTTATTTCAAAATCTGACTAGCAGTTTCAAAAAAGAAGAATTTTTAAGAATTTCTTAATTTCCATATGGTGCAAGTAGCCCCCATTCACCAGAGCCATATTTCTTGATGGATCAAAATTTCACGAACACTTTTTGAAGAGGTTCTCCCAATGAACATCCCTGAGAAATTATTTTAAAATCTGACCAGTTGTTTCAGAGAAGAAGAATTTTCAAGAATTTCTTCATGTCCATATAGTGCAAGTAGTCCCCATTCACCAGAGCCATGTTTCTTGACGAATCAAAATTTTGCAAAGAATTTTAAGAAATAGACACCCAAGAAACATTGCTGGGAAATTATCTTAAAATCTGACTAGGGGTTTCAGAGAAAAAGAATTTTTAATAAATTCTTCATTTCCATATAGTGCAAGTAGCCCGCATTCACCAGAGCTATGTTTCTTGATGGATCAAAATTTTGCAAACACTACTCAATAAAGGTCACCCAAGGAACATCTCTGTGAAATTATTTCAAAATCTGACTTGCGGTTTCAGAGAAGAAGAATTTTCAAGAATTTCTTCATTTCTGTTTACTTCAAGTAGCCCCCATTCACCAGAGCCATGTTTCTTAATGGATCAAAATTTCACGAACAACTTTTTTAAAAGGGTCAGCCAAGGAACATCTCTGTGAAATTATTCTAAAATCTGGCCTGCGGTTTCAGAGAAGATGATTTTTAAAGAATTTCGTAGAAAATTCCATTTGGTTCAAAAATCAAATTCTGTGAACACTTTTTAAAGATGACCTCCCAAGGAACATTCAAACCAAATTTGGTCCAAATTGGCCCAGCAGTTAAGGTGGAGTTGATGTTTGAAGAATTATGGACGACGCACGATGGAAACCGGGTGATCCTAAAAGCTCCCCTTCAGCATGTTGTATTCAGGTGACCCCCCCAAAAAAAATTGGTATATGATTATAAAAATATCATTATTATACAGTGACTGTCATTAAAATTTTGTATTATCACTATGACACTATCACAATCATATGAAAAATGACATTGATATTAACCCATTACTCCACAGATACTCATTTCTACGCATTGCTTGTTGCAGCCTTTGGAAAACATTGTGGCAAAAGGTGAAATTGCTCGTGACGAGCAATTTCACCTTTTGTCACAATGTTTTCTATACTATCAAAAAAAGTCATATGCACATAAGAAACGGCTTCATCCTTGCTGTTATTTAAGGACAATTAGAGATACCATAGAAATGCCTTATGGGGTAAAGGGTTAAACCTAAACTACAAACACTGAACTGTAAGGTATGATGGGAAATGCCCATGAGTCTAACATACAAATTGACATTATTAATACAACTGAAAATAAAAGGTTTCTTGTGGAAAACGTTCACAAAGATAGAAAAAAAAAAATTCTTGGACTAAATCCTGCTAATCTAAATTCAGTTCTAAATTCTGACTAAAGGCTGGCCTTCTTTTAAATCAATGCTTTGAAGAAAAAGTGAATCCTGAAGTGCTTTACCAATAGACAAAATTTTAGACATCAAAATTTCACACCCTGTGAACACTTCAAACTAATTCTGGCTCACATATTTCCTTTTTTAAATGTGACTCAAAATTAAAATTTTTTTGGAACAGAAGAAAACATTGCAGGAAAAGTATAAAATGCAGGTTACCAACATTTTCTCCTTTTTCCATGTTTTCAACGGTTCCTCTTTCAGGTTGTTAAAACTTTGAATTATTTGGTAAAGGTTTAAGGTCCATAATTTGTAGATAGTACAAAATTGTGGAGTCAAAATGCATGAAAATTTTTGTTTTGATTTGGGTTTTTTATCACAAAAACAAATGTGTTAGTCTAGCAGAGTCCATTTACTGGCAGATAAATGAATTGTAAAACAAATATAAAAGTTGACAAGATTCTAGCTTAGAAAACTTCTGCAACATACTGTCAGACTCCTAACAATATCCATACCTTTAAATGGTTATATTTAAACTGACCCGCAACTTGATCCCCACAATATATGGGACATTCTTCAGTCATATTATTTTCCTTATCAGATAAAGATTAAAGGTATCCAAATTACATTTTGATTTTTAACTCATTACCAACAACAATATTTTAGGTTTGTCCAAATCAACACCATTTACAGACAACAAAATAAATAAGACTGAGAATTTAATATTTGTTTTGTGAAGGATACAGAACAATGTGGGGAAAGGAGAAAATGCTGGTTACTAGCATTTTCTCCTTTACCACAATGTTTTCTAAAGGCTTCTTTTTCAGAGTCGTCAAAAGTAGAGACTGTGTGGTGATGGGTTAAACCAATCTACTAGATTAAGTTTCGTTATTATTGTGTTATGCAAGAAAATCAAGGATAAAAACCAAGTATTACCCATATTAAATCTTTATCAAATGACAATTTTAGACTAGTCCAAATTGGAACCATTTGCAGATGACAAAATAAATGAAATGACAAAACTTCAAATTTGATTGAGGATGGGTAGAAAACATTGCGGGAAAAGGAGAAAATGCTGGTAACAGCATTTTCTCCTTTTCCTACAATGTTTTTAAAAGCTCTCTTTCTTAAGGTAGTTAAAAGTCAAGATTATGTGGTAAAGAGTTAAAACCAACATTGTCCTGGAGAGAAATCAAGGGAAATAATGAAACAAGAGGGCCATTGGCCCTGGAACGCTCACCTTAGACTATAGCTTAAAAGTCAAATTCAGTTCTTTGAACAACTTTGGTAGAACATCCCTGCCAAGTTTCATCAAGATTGGCCCAGTGGGTTAGGAGAAGAAGATGTTAAAAGAAATTGTTGATGGACGCCGGACGCCGGTCATAGGGAGATCACAATAGCTCACCTTTAGATCTTTGTGCTAAGGTGAGCTAAAAATGGCCCTTGTTGCTCTCACTTTTCGGCCCCTTGTCTTCCTTTACCATATAATTCCTGTAGGAAAAAGATTTTTGAAAACATTGGGGAAAACAGAGGAAAATGCCAGTAACTAGCATTTCTCTTCTTTCCCCACAATGTTTTCTACCCTTGCAAAGCCATTCTAAGTTTAAGCCAAATATTCATTTGATTGTCATTTTTGATTTGTCTATTGAAAATCTTTTTACCTTACACTTGTATAAAATCCTATCTTTTGGTAAGGACTCTTTACAGAATGACAAGATTTTAGTCCTGCCCTAATTGTAGGCATTTGCAAACGACAAATTGAATATGCCGCAAAAAATTTGAAAACAGTTTGGGAAAAGGAGGAGACCTGGATACTTGCATTTTCTTCTATTCCTATGTTTTTCATCTCTTTGAAAGTTTCATAGCAACTTAAACTATAAAGGACTTGCTACCATTTTCATGATGAAGTGGTTCTAAATTTGACACTGAACCCAAGTCAAAGAAATTTCTTGCAAATTGCTTCCAAATCATCTTCAAATTGCAACAAAATTGTGTACAAGTGATTTCTTGGATTATTTTGGATGCAACTCAGAAACAGTACACAAATGAATCGATTTTTGCAATTTTGGCAGTGTGATTTGTTAGGCATGTGGTTTTCTGATGGAATTTGAATGTAATTCACTTAACATCGAAAACAATTCTAAATAGAATCTCTTAACTCTTTACCACACAATCATTACTTTTAACACCCCTATGTAAGAAACCATTTGAAAACATACTTGGAAAAGGAGAGAATGCTGGTAAACAGCATTTTTTCTTTTTTCGCAATGTTTTCTACTCTTCACAAAACAAATTTCAAATTTTCAGTCACTTTTATTTTGTCGTCTGAAAATGCTTACAATTTGGACCAGCCCAAAATTCTGTCATTTGGTAGAATTAACTTAGAAAAAGTATGTCATTAAATTTGGTTACAATTTGGATGCCTAAGTTTTAGACAGCTTGATTTGTTAGTGATTTTTTAACTTAACTTACAGACCTATACTTATTTGAACACAATATGTTAACTTGGTACACACTACCTAGTTATTTGGTTACAATTCTGTGGACTTACTGATTTTAAAACTTGATCTGCATTGTTCGAATATGATTTCGGATATACAAAAATCATTTGATAAAGATGATAGCTGATATTAGTTTGATGGAAGTTATGTTACTGTAATTTAGACTTAAATCACAAAGAACTGACGGCAAATTATATGTAGCTCATATGATGACTGCAGTGTTTGATAGAGTAGATAATATTGTGGTTACAAGCATTTTCTCCTTTTATCACAGCTTTCTACCCTAACAAAGAAAGATTCCGCCATTTGAGCCATTATCAAACTGTCGTCTGCAAATGCTTTTAACTCATTACCAAACGACAAAATTTTAGGTTTGTCCAAATTGAGAGCATTTGCAGACAACAAAATAAAAGTGAATGAAAATTTGAAATTTGTTTTGTGAAGGGCAGAAAATATTATGGGAAAAGAAGAAAATGCTGGTAACCAGCATTTTCCCCTTTTCCCACAATGTTTTCTAAAGGCTTCTTTCTCAGGGTCATCAAAAGTAGGGATTGTGTGGTAATAGGTTAAGATGGGTCTAAAATTTGGTAAAGGGTTAAGCTCTTTTCACATTTAGAAACATTGTGGGACGCAACATTAGTCTCTACATTCACATATAAAAGGCTAATAAATAATAAATAATAATGGTAATATCTATGTTCTGCATATATCCTAAACTTCAACTTAGTTTACACATATGATACGGTTTTTCCACCATCTATATCACTAGGTCCTCTACGTTTCAAACTATGGTCCACTTTTTCACACCCCTGTGTAGTGAAATTATGTTCTTTCAAAAGTGCCATTTTCATAAAATCAGGTGGATTTTTGGGATGTTTGTTATGCACAAGTACGAATTCACTGGAATTGTAATCTAAGGCATGATCTAAGGGATTTACACTCTCTGTTGGATGACTGATTGTAGGTCTGTGATGCGTAACAGGACTTTGCCATGTTTCAGTTGTGGAGCTTTTGCCTACTTCTGTTGCAATTATGTTTGATGTTTCTTTTTCTTCATCCTTGCTATGTGAGGATATGGCATTTGGCTTTTTGCTGGAGGTAGCCAAAGTCTCAGTCAAAGAAAAAGTAGTGGCACATTCTTCACTACTGTCGATGTTTTCTCGAGCATTCTGCAGTTCATGTAAGCCCTCTACTAAATCAGCTATTTTCAGTTGGGGCTGGTGTAATCCGAGTATGGATAATGCCATTTTTAACTGTCTTTTCTTGTCATGATGGTATGTATCAGCAACTGTTTTTCTTAGCTCATGGAAATCCTTGCCTGAAAGAAAATTATATCAACCTAAATTATTCATTCATTCGTTAAATGTCAGTTAATCATTCCTGCTTGCTCTCTTGCTCTCTCTCTACCCCCTCTCCATATTTAGAAGCAAGAGGGCCAAGATGGCCCTGTATTGTACAATTGACTAATACTAGTAAGTAAAAACACTACAAGCCGAACATTTCAATTATTCTTTTCCAATTGGTTTCAAACCAGAAGACACACAAAAATTTCTCTATAAAATCATGGAAGAAAATTCTGACCCCAGGGCAAAGCCATTTCTTACCACAAAGCTATAATTACTTGAATCCTGGTGGAGGTCCACAAGAACAAGCCTATTACAAAATCATACAGATCTAGAATGTGTGGTTATAAAAAGATTTTCATAGTTTCCCCAATAAAAGGCCTTGTAAAACATGAGACCCGTGCAACAGGGCTAAATTCAGTAGTCCTAGGTCTTATTGCTATTGACAAGAAGTTTCATAAAGTTTTCACAATAAAAGCCAATGTGAAACCTGGCCTGGGGCCAAACCTGACCCCAAGGCTATAACTTGGGCACTCTTGGTAGATGCCTACATGATAATGCTACATGCAAAGTTTGATAGACCTAAGCCGTATGGCTTAGATACAAGCAGATTTTTAAAGTTTTCCCTATATAAGCCCATGTAAAAGTTGTGACCCCCAAGGACAGGGCCAAATTTGACCCCAGGGCTGCAATTTGGACACTCTAGGTAGACGCCTACTTGAAAAAGCTATTTGCCAAGTTTAATAGTCCTAAGTACTATGGCTAGGTACCAAGAGAACTTTTACGTTTTCCCAATATAAGCCCATATAAAACTTGTGAACCCACCCAAACCCCTGGCCGGAGAGAAATTTTACCCCAGAACTATAATTTGAAGAGAATTGGTAGAAGTCAACTAGATGAAGCTGCATGCCAAATTTGGTAGCCCTAGGCCTTATGGTTTCAGACAAGAAGATTTTCAATATTCTTTCAATAAATTCTGAAGAGCCTGACCATGGCAGAATCATTTTTGTCAAGCTTCATCAAAATTGGATGGGTACTTTCAAAGGAGAAGATGTTTGAAATAATAGTCAATGCATGCAGCACAAACAGACACATGATGGACAATGGGCCATCCCATAAGCCACTGGCCTTTGGCCAGTGGAGTTAAAAACTGTATTACAGCTTTCTCACATGCATGTGCTGCTGATAAAATGTTCAAGTCCATCCATATTGAGCATGTGTTTTTGTCATGGATAGTGAATCAAAAGGGAACTTATGTAGTTTTTGCACAACATTATGGTAATACATGTACTACTGGTGCACTGAAACAAGCAGCACTCTTTCTTTGTTTAGTACTGGTAAAGAGAACAAACTAGAGCTATCACTAAACGTGATCATACCCCCACCAGCTCCATGTCACAAAAGTGCCCTTTGTAACAGAATGCAGAATGGTTTAGCACAAAAGAAAGAGTTCAAAGAAAACAAACAAGTGGGGATAGATTTATGGTTCTTATACTCTGCATGTACTTCATGTTAATGTGGTCTATCTATATATTATGAAGTTTGCAGTCACTAGCTTTTATGCTTTGTAAGTTATGCCCAAGACAAAAACAAAAATTCATTACATACAACGGGAAATAACTCTTAAAATAATGGGAATAGAGTTATGGTTCTTCTAAAGTGCACTTTGTTTTATGTGATCTAATTGTACATGAAGTTTGAAGTTACTAGCTTCTGTACTTTGCAAGTTACACCCCAGATAAAATCCAAAGTTAAAATTCATAAAGGGGGATAACTCTTAAAATAGTGGAAATAGATTAATGGTCCTTGTAGCATGCACGTCTTATTAATGTGGCCTATATGTATAAAAATTATCAAGGTTGAAGTTACTAGCTTTTTTACTTTGGAAATTATGCCACGGACAAAAATAAAATGTTAAAATTTACAAAGGGCGATAATAAAAAAAAGTTGGAATAGAGTTACAGTTCTTGTACACTGCACTTGGCTTTTCTGAAATCTAACGGTGTGTAAAGTCTGAAGTTACTAGCTTCAATACATGACCTGGACAAAAAACCAAAGTTAAAATTTACAAAGGGCAATAACTCAAAAAAAAGTTGGTACAAAGTAATGGTTCTTGTACACTGCACTTCTCCTTAGTGTGATCTAATTGTGTGTGAAGTTTGAAGTAACTAGCTTCAATACATTGCAAGTTATGACCTGGACAAAAATCTAAAATTAAAATTTACAAAGGGCAATAACTCAAAAAATAGTTGGTATAGGGTAATGGTTCTTGTACACTGCACTTCTCCTCAATGTGATCTAGCTGTGTGTGAAATTTGAAGCTCCTACCTTAATTACTTTGGATAGTATGCTCCGGACAAAATCAAGTGTTAAAATATTCATAGGGCTATAACCCAAAAAATAGTTGGAATAGTGTTACGGTTCTTGTACAATGCACTTTGCCTTAAAGTAATCTAACTGTCTGTGAAGTTTGAAGTTACTAGCTTCAATACATTGGAAGTTATGACCTGGAAAAAAACCCAAAGTTAACATTTATAAAGGGCAATAACTCAAAAACTAGTTGGTACAGAGTATGGTTCTTGTACACTGCACTTCTCCTTAATGTGATCTAATTGTGTGTGAAGTTTGAAGTACCTAGCTTCAATACATTGGAAGGTATGACCTGGACAAAAATCCAAAGTTAAAATTTACAAAGGGCAATAACTAAAAAAATGGTTGGAATAGAATTATGGTTCTTGTACGGTGCACTTCTCTTTAATGTGATGTAACTGTATGTAAAGTTTGAAGTACCTAGCTTCAATACTTTGGAAGTTATGCTCTGGACAAAACTCCAAAGTTTAAATTTGCAAAGCGCAAAAAATTCAAGGGGAGATAATTTCACAACCAATGGCAGTAAGGTCGTGAAAATTGCACGCACATGCACAATTTCATATGTACCCAAACATTACGTGAAAGTTTCAAGGCAGTACTTGAAAAACTGTAGGAGATACGCTCTGGACAAAATTGTGTCTACAGACAGACAGACAGTCGGACAGACAGACAGACGGACAGACAGCCATGGCATTTCCAGTATAACCCCCCTCCCCCACTTTATTGTGGGGGGTATTAAAATAGATCTGTGAACTGTCACCATGAAATAATTAAAAAACTGCTGACAGGTATTAAACACCAAACAAGCAAACAAAAGCAAGAAAGTTAAAGCTGTGGAAGTATAGTTGTTTCTACTTTCAAATTTACTGTGGGAAATGGATTGACTGATTGATGGATTGTATGCTGTATAAAGCTGCATTCAAAATTATTTCAGTTACATCATGGCAGCCAGTTCACCTATCCATGCTTTCATGGAGTTTCTTTTACCAATATTCTGCACAATATACTGTCCAAGCCACTGGCTGCTTTTCCACATAACCATCATTGAAACAATGATCAGTGGTATGAGAAGAATGAATCCTGTTGCAATTACTATCATCAATTCTTGGAAAGAAATTGGCTAAGCTGGATTTGATCCAGCAACCTCCTGTTCTAAAGTCCTGCATGCTACCTAACCAGTGTGGAAAAAGGAGAGAACACTCCTGAAAAGCAATTCTCTTTTTCCCTCTATGACTGCTGAGCTTTTATATTATTTTTTTCCTTGAAAAAGTCAACTTCCACAGTGACAATCATCACTGTTTTCTAACAAAATAACAGATAGGTACCATTTTCTTTTTTCCTCTTGTTTGAATTATAAACACTATAAATGGAAATTTTAAGAAATATTTGTCCATTAGAAAGTATGTACATGTATTCATTACAGATTGACCTTTAACCCATCAAATTACATGTATCTCCTGTTTTAACTCAATGGTCCATATATAAAATGCATATTTGCACATTTGCTCATCTCAAAACCAGGAATTTTCCTGTTTAACTGATTATATTAAAGAAAAGTGTGTTAAATCCAATACAAGCTGAATTTTCAAAGGCAGTTTTCTCAAAAACAAGCATGGTGACCCATATCTTTTTTTACAGTAATCTCCCTGTAATCACCCAGAGACATGATGAGGGTACAAAGTTAGAAAGAAATGTGTCCATTAGAAAAATTTGTGATACACATTGTTAACAGATTACCACACAATCCCTACTTTTGACGACCCTGAGAAAGAAGCCTTTAAAAAAACATTCTGAGAAAAGGAGAAAATGCTGGTAACCTGCATTTCCTCCTTTTCCAACAATGTTTTCTACCCTGCACAAAACATGTTTCAAATTTTCAGTTACTTTCATTTTGTCGTCTGCAAATGCTTTTGATTTGGACAGACCTAAAATTTGGTCGTTTGTTATAGAGTTAATCCCCTCCTCCCAAATAATACGAACGCATGTATAAAACTAAAGCACCTGCCAACACTCAGCCGCAAGTGCTTGGTTTTCAGTGAAAATTCTAAGTAAAGAAACAAGCAATACTTTGTCAAACACAGGTTGACAGTTAGCTGCCACTATTATAGGAGTTCCCATTTAAATAGTCATGTTTATGTTTTAAGTAAATATCTTTAGTTTTAATAGAAACACAAAAATTTCAGTTTTGCACTATGACCATGCAGATGATGCTTCCAGGGCTGTAATAATACCCCATATTTTGTTCAAAATTAGGCAAAATAAATATGAAAGTCTTACAAAGAAAGTCTGTAACAAAGAAACAAGTAAACAAATCCAAAGCAGAAATACAGGGAACAGGCAGGATTCGCTCTCACGAAACGCCAACACCATAACCGATGAGCTAAAGAGAATTTTCCCTAGCTCAATTGTTAGGTATTGCACTTAAACGGGATGAAACCATGCATGAAGGAGTTGTCTCCTGTAACACAACCCGGCATAAAATCATCATTTATTGGTGACTTATAGCCTAATTAGGCAGAAACTCCGATTTTGGAAAACAAATGCCATAAATGGCCAATCCCAAACGAGCCCCCACCTTCCAAACAAAGTCCATACCGATAAAAAAACAAATGCATAGCAGAAATAACGGGAACAGGCAGGACTCGAATCTAGAACGCCGGGAAGAAAGGCCAACATCATAACCATTGAGCTAAAGACAATTCTCCCTAATGCAGTTGTTAGGTATTGCATTTAAACTGATATGAAGCCATGCATGAAGGAATACCGTAGTCTCTTATAACAATCTCTTATAACAAACGAAAAACAATACCTTTGAGCTTCCAAAAGATAACAGACAAATAGTCTTTACTCTGTTCCACAGTAAAGTTGTCTATGACTTGTGACATCTCCTCTTCTGTTAGGTCTTTCACTACCAAATACATCAATATTGACCACATAGAATTTTTTCTAGACTTATGAATATTGGAAGCACTTGCATGAAATAATTGAAAGGTTAGAAAAAATTCAGGGAAACCAGTATTTTCTTCTTTTCTAACAACGTTTTCCAGAGGCTTTTTCCTCTGGGTTATACACATATCAGTTGATTGGCTAAAAATTAAACTTTCTGGTTCATACTTACCTTTACATTGATTGTGGAAAAATTTCTTAAAACTTAAACAATCTTGATAACCACTTCCTTAACCCTTTACCAGGCAACAATATTTTAGCCCTGTCCAAATTGAAAGCATTTGTAGACAGCAATTTCAGTGTGGCTAAAACGGTGCAATTGTTTAGTGATAGGGTAGAAAATATTGTTAGAAAAGGAGGAAAATGCTGGTTACCATTCTCCTTTTTCCCACAATGTTTTCAAAATGCTCCTTTTCAAAGGTCATCATTGTGTGGTAAAGGGTTAATCAGTTTTCATGATCTGTAGTGGGTAGATCCACTACAGGTTATGAAAATTGATTAACTCTTTACCAAACAACAAAATTTTAGACTTATTCAAATTGAAAGCATTTGCAGATGACAAAATAAAAGTGCCTGAAAATTTGAAGTTTGTTTTGGGATGGAAAGAAAACATTACGGGAAAAGGAGAAAATGCTGGTTACTAGCATTTTCTTCTTTTCCCATGTTCCAGAGACTTCTTTCTCAGGGTCGTTAAAAGTCGGTATTGTGTGGTAAAGAGTTAAGGAAGCAAATGGATGATGGCACAGGATTCTTGATTCCACTTTTCATAGTAAACAACATGTACAAGTTTGAAGTAAATATCTACAGCAATAACTGAATATTTAAACACCTTATCTTTGTTTGAATCAAATACATAGTATTCATTCATAACAGGGATATAAAAAAAATGTGTGGATTCCTTTTACTGCTGGTTAACAACTTGTTAGAGTTGAAAGTATTGATTGATTGATTGTATGGTGTTTAATGTCGCATTCAACATTATTTAAGTTATTTCATTATTATCATGGCGGCCACACCGGCCAGTACACCAATCCATACTTTCCTGGGGTTTCTTATACATGTACTCCATACAATATCTCCAAGTCACTGATAGCTTTCCCACATAACCCCAATCAAAACAATGATCAGGGATGAAAAAGGAATTAATCCTGTTGCAATGATTATTTTCCATCCTATGAAAGGAAACAGGCCGACTCAAGGATCGTGCCCGCAACCCCATGTTCTGAAGTTCTGAATGCTACCGATTGAGCTAATAGGGCTCCGGAGTGTAATAACAGAGATATTACATAAAATGTATGAGTTTCCCTGTTGATATAGTTAACAACTTGTTCGAGTTCCAAGTAAATATCATCAGTAATAACAGAGACATTATAAATTATTATACTGCAAAGAAATTTCTCGTTATCTGATTGGTTGACATGCCGGGAACATATATCATGTACCCTGGCAAAAACCACGTAAAGCCAGTTTCCCTTTTGAGTGCCAAGTAATCATCAGTGCATGTGCAACTCAACATCTAAAAAAGGCGTCGTTCGATCACCAGACTGCACCTTTATGCACCAAACTGCATGTTTTAGTTACACTTGGAAGAGAATTTCAATTTTGTCAGCATACTCGATTTGTGATATTATAAAACAGAAAAATTTCACTTAACACACTTTGAAAGGGTAAAACTTTGCAGTATAATAAATTTGTTGTACAGTCAGGTGGCAGGGGTCTTTGGCTCGGGGCGACATACCGGTAATTCACTACAGCTGTGAACAAGTTTCCAAGTCCCCTGCCACCTGACCGTACAACTCATAATGTCAATGTGTTTGTTCTGCCACCCAGACAGACACAACACCTGGGCTATGACAAAACCTTGATGTTTCCTTTGAAAACAGCCAAGCTGAAAAATTAAATAAAGTGGTAAAGCTTACATGGCTTGTTGTCCAAAGTTGAATTCATTTCATCTTCTCCTGGTACAGTATATGTGTGGTCAGTGGAATGATCATGCTGGGCCACATCTTCCTCTGTACTGAATGGTTGATCATTGTTCTGTGGATTCTGCAATAAACACATGTAAAAGCCCATCTACACAAACAAATAGTTCTATGCAAACAACACCAACCTTTTGTTTGGTTTTGTTCAGTCATGTTTGTCTGTAACCTGTGTACACTACAACAAAGAACAGCAAACATTATCACACTGCACAGAAGTTTCTCGTGATCTGATTTGATAATATGCCCCGAACATATATATCATGTTCACTGACGAAACCAACGAAAAAGCAGTTTCCCTTTTGGGAGCCCGGCATATATGACTACACTATCAACACAATATCCAAAATGGTGACATCGATTAAGATTAAGATAAAGATTATGCACGCTTTTTAGCACATATTACAAAGGTTTTAGTGATGTCAGGTCCCAGTGATGTCAGTTTTCACTAAATGGGGGCACTCAGAAAGGAAATCCTACTTCGTCAGCGTACTCAACTTTTAAAACCAAAACAAGAGGACCATGATGGCCCTGAAATTGCTCATCTGAGTCTACTGACCAAACATGAACCATTTTCAATCTAGTTTCCCAGTGACCTAGTTTTTTATCAGACATTACCAATTATCAAACACTTTTGAGTTATCAATAAGACAAACATTCTGACAAAGTTTCATGAGTATTGGACTGAAAATGTGGCCTCTACAGCATACAAAAGGTTTTATCTAAGATTTGACCAAGTGACCTAGTTTTGGACCTGACAATTACCCATTATCAAACTTTTTTAAGACACCACAAAACAAACATTCTGACCAAATTCGAAGAGTATCAGGCAGAAAATGTGGCCCCTAGAGAGTACACAAGGTTTTTCTAATATTTGACCCAGTGACCTAGTTTTTGACTCCATATGACCAATTTTCAAACTCATTCAAGGTACATGTATCACCAAGACAAATATTATGAATAAGTTTCTGGAGTATCAGACTGAAAATGTGTCCTCCAGAGCATACACAAGGTTTTTTTTATAACTTTTGACCTATTGACCTAGTTTTTTACCCAACATGACCAATTTTTTTAAAATCATGCAAGATATTATCAAGGCAAACATTCTGACCAATTTTCAAGAGTGTTGGACTGAAAATGTGGCATCCAGAGAGTATACAAGGTTTTTCTAAGATTTGACCTGGTAAACTAGTTTTTGACCCAACATGACCCATTTTCAAACTCGTCTGAGATATCATCAAGACAAACATTCTGACCAACTTTCAAGAGTTTTGGACTGAAAATGAGGCATCTAGAGCGTATACAAGGTTTTTCTAACATTTGACAAGGTGATCTAGTTTTTGACCTGACATGATCTATTTTTGAAGTCGTCCAAGATATCATCAAGACAAA
Source organism: Tridacna crocea (assembly GCA_943736015.1). Lineage (NCBI taxonomy): Eukaryota > Metazoa > Mollusca > Bivalvia > Cardiida > Cardiidae > Tridacna > Tridacna crocea. The sequence goes on along the minus strand of OX031072.1, from coordinate 3,047,658 downwards.
CATTCTGACCAACTTTCAAGAGTTTTGGACTGAAAATGTGGCCTAAAAGCGAACACAAGGTTTTTCTAAGATCTGATTTAGTGACCTAGTTTCTGACCCGACATGATCCATTTTCAAAGTCATTTGAGATATCATCCAGACAAACATTCTGACCAACTTTAATGAGTATTGGACTGAACATTTGGCCTCTAGAGCGTACACAAGGTTTTTCTAAGATTTGACCTAGTGACCTAGTTTTTGACCCAATTTCCAACTCGTCTGAGATTTCATCAAGGCAAACATTCTGACCAAGTTTCATGAGTATCAGAGGAAAAATGTGGCCTCTAGAGCGTATACAAGGTTAAAGTTGACGACACATGACGGACGACAGACAACAGAAGCCGGACTCAGCACTATCACAATAGCTGACTCTGAGCACTTTGTGCTCAGGTGAGCCAAAAACAGATTAAATTTGTTTAACAAACATTGAAATGGTAAAACTTGTATAGTGAATAGTATTGCAGTTTATATATAGTATAGCGTAATAATGAATTCGTTGTACAATCAGATGGCAGGGGACTTGAAAACTCGTTCACTGCTGTGGTGTATTGATTGTAGGGGATAAACTATCAGGAAAACAAGAGCGGCAAATTGTCGCAAGATACGCCTGTCTTACCCCAAGTTGTAAAGCTGGGGCATGCACCGGACAAAATTCAAGTATGAAAAACGACAAAGGGCACTAACTCAAAAGTTAAGCAAGCAAGAGTTATGATTCCTGTGCAGTACACTCCCCCTTGATAAGATCTACCTACCCATGAAATTTCATAACCCTGGCTAGTATAATTTTGGAGATATGCTCTGGACAAAATTCAAGTATGAAAAACAACAAAGGGCAATAACTCAAAAATTAAGCAAGCAAGAGTTATGATTCCTGCGCACTGCACCCCCCTTGATAAGATCTATCTACCCATGAAATTTCATAACCCTAGCTAGTATAGTTGTGGAGATATGCTCCGGACAAAATTCAATTATGAAAAACAACAAAGGGCAATAACTCAAAAATTAAGCAAGCAAGAGTTATGATTCCTGTGCACTGCACTCCCCCTTGATGAGATCTATCCACCCATGAAATTTCATAACCCTAGCTAGTATAGTTTTGGAGATATGCTCCGGACAAAATTCAAGTATGAAAAACAACAAAGGGCAATAACTCAAAAATTAAACAAGCAAGAGTTATGATTCCTGCGTACTGCACTCCCTCTTGATGAGATCTATCCACCCATGAAATTTCATAAGCCTAGCTAGAATAGTTTTGGAGATATGCTCCGGACAAAGAACTGGACGCCGCCCGCCCGCCCGGACGTGCGCCCGCCCGCCACGGCGTATAAAAAGAAACAAGATAAAAAGTATCAGAAAAAAAGTATCAGGAAAAAAGTATCAGTTCCCAAAAAAGAGATTAAGTTAATGTGTTATTTGTTGTAGATAATTGGTTGATAGGCTATATTGACTTTGTAAAGAAAAATGTGATATTTGTACATTTGGGGTTTTTTTACCGGTACTTTTTCTAGCCTTAGATTGGGAAGAAATGTGCAAACACTTGTGTTTGTTTGTGGATGCCTACAAAGGACTTGGGATTAACAATAGCCATTAAAATGTTTTTGACTTGTGCAAATTCATTTGTGTAATTTATTTACTTTTATAATTTGCCAAGTGTATAATCCTAACTAAGGTCTAATTTTCACTTTGATGAAGTCACTGATTATGCTGAACTGTTAAGAATATATAGAGGATATTTGTTTTTTTTGGTGAAAGATCGAAATTTATTTCATCGAGTGGACACCATTGGTAATATTTTCACGAGTGGTGCACCACGAGTGAAAATATTACCGATGGTGTTCACGAGATGAAATAAATTTCGATCTTTCACCGAAAAAAACAAATATTCTATTTATTCCATGCTTTTTACCCTTTCTGGGAAGAGCTTTATCAAAATTCAGTACAGCTCTTTTCCCTTATTCCCCGTGGCGTACCCCTCCCGCATAGCAACGTTACATCAAGCGCGAGAAATGTAAGTTATATGACGTCATATTTCCCATCTGGTTGTTAGGCATGCGCAATTTACCTAGGCAGCAAGAATGTGAAAATCGGTATTTTCACTGGTGGTACCAGTGTAAGATCGAAAAATATTTTCACTGCTATTCTCGATATCCTACCGGAAAGCATGAAATAAAATGTTTTTAATCTTTGTCTTTAATCACCATTGAATTTGTGTCTGATTGATCTTTAACTTTTACTTACTTGCAGTATTCAAGAGACATTTAAAAACCTGTGAAAACATTGTAGGTAGAAGAGAAACTGTTTCTAAGGAGCATTCTAAGTGTGCTAAAATGTCATAGATTAATTACATTAAGTATCAAAATCATAAATATATTATTTAAAATAAATATTGACAAAGTATCACAACTTTGACAGAAACTGATTCTTTTTTTCTGATACTTACTTTCCAAGCAAAAATTGATTCTTTTTTTCCGATACTTTTTTTCCTGATACTTTCTTTCTGATTACCAGTGTATCATGTCGTCCCAAGCCTACCTGAAGGTACATTTTGGCTTGAGGCACATGATTCACCACAGCCTAAACAAGTTTCCTAGTCTCTTGCCACCTGACACCACATTTCTGCTCAGGGCAACTTGACAGCTGTGAACAAGTTTAAAAGTCCCCTGCCACCTGACCGTACAACTAATAATGTACATGTATTCTCCTAAATAAACTGTCTCTGATTTCTATTTAAGGCTTTAACCACAAACACATCTATAGGTCAATACTAGACAAAATTAATACAGGCTTACCCCAGTAGATTTACCTGGGTCATTATTTCCACTCAAACCATTCTGAGGATCTGCAGGATTCTGGTTTCCAGTTTCCTGCAATTTTCAATTCAAGATATATATTACCAGAACAAAGAGGATAAACTCTGTTAGTACCAATTTTAAGAGACATTTAAAAACCTGTCAATTCATACATTGTAGGTTAAAAAGAAACTGTTTCTAAGTAGCATTTTTAGTGTTCTAAAATGTCATAAATTAATTATATTCGGTTTCAAAATCATAAATATATTATTTAAAATAAATATTGAAAAAGTATCACAACTTTGAAAGAAACCGATTCTTTTTTTTCTGATATTTACTTTCCTAGCAAAAATTGATTCTTTTTTTCCGATACTTTTTTTTCCTGAAACTTTTTTTCTCATTACCAGTGTATCGTGTCATCCCAAGCCTACCTGAAGGTTCATTTTGGCTTGAGGCACATGATTCATCACAGCCTAAACAAGTTTCCAAGTCTCTTGCCACCTGACGCTACATTTAAGCGTGAACAAGTTTCAAAGTCCCCTGCCACCTGACCGTACGACTATTAATGTACATGTATTCGCCTAAATAAACTGTCTCTGATTTCTATTTAAGGCTTTAACCACAAACACATCTATAGGTCAATACCAGACAAAATTAATAAAGGCTTACCCCAGTAGATTCGCCTGGGTCATCATTTCCATTCAAACCATTCTGAGGATTTGCAGGATTCTGGTTTCCAGTTTCCTGCAATTTTCAATTCAAGATATATATTACCAAAACAAAGAGGATAAACTCTGTTAGTACCAATTTTAAAGTAGCATTTTTAGTGTAAGTACCAATTCAAGAGACATTTTAAACCCTGTAAAAACTTTGTAAGTAAAAGAGAAACTGTTTCTAAGGAGCATTTTTAGTGTTCTAAAATGTCATAAATTAATTACATAAAGTATCAAAATCATAAATATATTATTTTAAATAAATATTGACAAAGTATCACAACTTTGACAGAAACTGATTCTTTTTTTTCTGATACTTACTTTCCTAGCAAAAATTGATTCTTTTTTTCCAATGCTTTTTTTTTTCCTGAGACTTTTTTTCTCATTACCAGTGTATCATGTCGTCCTAAGCCTACCTGAAGGTTCATTTTGGCTTGAGGCACATGATTTACCACAGCCTAAACAAGTTTCCAAGTCTCTTGCCACCTGACACCACATTTCTGCTCAGGGCAACTTGACAGCTGTGAACAAGTTTAAAAGTCCCCTGCCACCTGACCGTACAACTAATAATGTACACGTATTCTCCTAAATAAACTGTCTCTGATTTCTATTTAAGGCTTTAACCACAAACACATCTATAGGTCAATACTAGACAAAATTAATACAGGCTTACCCCAGTAGATTCGCCAGGGTCATCATTTTCATTCAAACCATTCCGAGGATTTGCAGGATTCTGGTTTCCAGTTTCCTGCAATTTTCAATTCAAGATATATATTACCAGAACAAAGAGGATAAACTCTGTTAGTACCAATTTTAAAGTAGCATTTTTAGTGTTCTAAAATGTCATAAATTAATTATATTCAGTTTCAAAATCATAAATATATTATTTAAAATAAATATTGAAAAAGTATCACAACTTTGACAGAAACCGATACTTTTTTTTCTGATATTTACTTTCCTAGCAAAAATTGATTCTTTTTTTCTGATACTTTTTTTCCTGAATTTTTTTTTCTCATTACCAGTGTATCATCTCGTCCCAAGCCTACCTGAAGGTTCATTTTGGCTTGAGGCACATGATTCACCACAGCCTAAACAAGTTTCCAAGTCTCTTGCCACCTGACGCTACATTTAAGCGTGAACAAGTTTCAAAGTCCCTGGCCTCCTGACCGTACGACTAATAATGTACATGTATTCTCCTAAATAAACTGTCACTAATTTCTATTTAAGGCTTTAACCACAAACACATCTATACGTCAATACTGGACAAAATTAACACAGGCTTACCCCAGTACATGTATATTCATCTGCATTCGGATTTACTGGGGAATTTAGAGGATTATGTCTTCTCTCTGCATCATCATTTCCATTCAAACCATTCTGATGATTTTCAAAATTCCAGTTTTGAGGTTGCTGCAATTTTCAGTTCAAGATATATATTACCAGCACAAAGAGGATAAACTCCGTTAGTACTAATTGTGACTTTATAGCTTATGCTGTTCACACACACCAAGATCAGACTGTGCAGAACATGTAGTCAGAACTGATCTACTAAGACTACTCCTTCAGAGTAGAAAGCATTGTAGATAAAGGAGAAAAAAAGAAAACATTACTTTCCAAGTTGTGTCAAAACAGGATTGTTTGAAGTAGCACAAAGCCATAAATCATGTTAAAAGCTGAAATTTTACAAGTATATTCATTGGTCTTGAAAAACGTCAAAACTTTCCTTTGCAACAAAAAGCAAACACATGTACCAGATAAGTTGCTTCATCATAATATACCTTTTCTTAAAATAACTGCAAATTTCAAAAACAAAATGCTTCAATTGTTGACAATAATTTCAGAAAATGGTAAGAAATAGATCTAACACATATCCTGGTTAAAGAGTTAGTAACTTTTTTTGAATGGCAGTTCAAGTAATGTAACATTTTTATCAATCAAATCGGACAATACCCTGTTTGAGAAGGTATTTGATGCTGTGTAGATTCCAATATTTTTTTTTCCACTTTACATAAGTTTAGATTGGGTGTGAAGCATTTTTTTAAGTCAACAAATTAATGGTAATAATATACGTATGTCACGCTAAAAGGGCATTTGGGCATCTGCGTAAAATTTGTTCCACATCTACCTGCGCAGTCAATGCAGGCTTATCCAAAATGACACTTTCAATTTTTGTGCAATTTTGTTTTTTGAGCAAGTCTACTGTAGCACAAATTCTAATGTAATCATAAAGTGCCATCTCGGATTAGCCTGCACTAACTGCTTAGGCTGATCCATGACAACACTTTACACAACTTTCAGAATGCTCCTTTTCTCCTGTGGCAAACCATATAATGATTAAGCTTACCCTTCCATCTTCTACTGTTGTACTGTAATAAAAAGAAATATCTTTAGTGAGTCACACGCTGGTATAAGGGGATTGTGATGCATCTTCCGGATACATTAAACCAAGCAACTTGTTGCATGATTATGGTATCATAATATCTATTCTATCAGACCAAGTGTTTCTTAGGTTTCCACGAGAACGATGCGTGACGGTCATGGTCATTACGAACACGTGATTGGAAATGGTCAAGTCGTGAAAAATTCATAAGATCGGATTATTAAAAATTCAACAGTGAATTTCAGTTATTGTATATATTATTCCATGTCATTCATTGCGCGAAAGTCAAATTGACATAACGGTGAACATCTCATTACGGACACATTCGGATTTTTAAAGACATTGGTATTTTCCTACAGACTGCTTTGTTTGGACAGTTGAACAAAGACAGAAAGCCGAAATGGCTGATAAGAACGAAAGTTCTTATGTGCAACGAGTATTGAAAAGAACTCGCGAAATGGCTAGGATTCAGGCTGGGAAAGCCAGCGAAACTCCGGGAAATCCGGAAAAGAGGAAATGGTCTGAGTTCGAGGACGATAATATTGGGGGAAATCCTCAAGCCTCAACATCAGGACCTGCCATTACTGTGGGAAATCCACAGGGCGCTTTACAGACTGAAGCTGCGCATGAAATACAAAATCAAAGCCTTTCTGCGCAGGGGGAATTACCCGGAAATACTGAATTGTGGGAAAAGATCTCCAAAATGGAGGCAGATAAACAAAACTTCGAGAAACAACAGACCGATATGATGTTAATGTTGGTTTTAAATGTTGCGAAAATGCAGCGCCAGTTCGAGAAGAGAGAAAAGACATCGATTTTATCGGACGATAGTTCATCGCGTATTGACAATCGATTGGAAATCGACGACGGAGTCAGTACGATCGTTGATGATGACTCCGGACAGGAAGACTCGGCATCGTCTGCCGATGGATTTCTAAGTGAATTAGATGGATTATACGCTGAAACCAAGAAAACGGGACCTAAGATCGATGAAATTCTATCTAAATTGGTAAACAGGACGATCGATCGAAGTATGCCCGACGAGCAATATCGGGAACTCGAGGAACGATACTTGGTGCCTGAAAATTGTCCGAGATTGGAAGTTCCTGCTGTTAATAGGGAATTATGGACTGCATTGAAAGACAAAAGGGAAAGTGACATAGCTCTACAATCAGTACAAAAGTTCTTGAAGCATGCTATGGTGCCAACCCTTCAAGCTCTGGATATCATAAAAAACAAGGGTGATCAATCAAAGTTCCCCCAACTATTCAAAGATATTTTCAAAATTCTGGCTAATGGTATCTACCATTGCAACAAGAAAAGAAAATCCCTAATCAGGCCAGCTGTTCCCTTAAAATACCGGAAGGTATGTGATATTGAGGCTCCCATCACATCCAATCTTTTTGGAGATGAATTAGATAGCAAGGTGGATGAAATTGAAAAAGAAGAAAGGCGCTCACAAAAATTCTCAAGCAAAGCCGATCATTTTTTATCCCAAAAGCCTGCCCAAAAGGGCAGGTCAACACAATGGTCGGGTCGGAGCACAGAGTTGAAATATCAGAAGCCGAGATACCAGATGAAGGGGAAGAGCTCAGGGAAGAGCTCACGTTACGGGGGGAAACCCCAGTCAGGGCAGGCTAAAGGGAAAAGACTATATTAGATGTAAGTACTGGATTGTCAGTTCTTAATACCCCAAAATCTTTTCAAGGTGGGCAGTTAAAATGGTTTATCCCGGAATGGGAAAAAATTACAACAGATAAATGGATACTTGAAACATTAAAAGGGTATAACTTAGAACTTGAAAGCACACCATGGCAATCATTTACTCCAAAAAGCATCCAATTCAGTAATGCTGAATCGGAACAAATTGACAGAGAAATCTGTGAATCTTTAGAAAAGGGGGTGATAGAAGAAGTACTCACTAGCGAGGAAAATGAATATTATTCAAATATTTTCATCAGACCGAAAAAGGATGGATCTGTCCGAGTGATCTTGAATCTTAAAAAGTTCAATGATTACATGGAAAAAGTTCATTTCAAAATGGAAACACTGAGGGCAGCTCTAGCACATGTCCACCCTGGAGATTTCTTTGCATCAATTGATTTGAAAGATGCTTATTTCAGTGTCCCCATTGCAAAGACAGATAGGAAATACTTAAGGTTTATTTGGAATAATAAGCGATTTCAGTTCTGTTCTCTCCCACAAGGATTGGCGAGTAGTCCACGTGTGTTTACAAAGTTACTCAAGCCTGTTTACGCAACATTAAGAAAATTCGGACACTTCAATACACCATATATTGATGATAGTTTGTTGAAGGGTTCCACATTTAATGATTGCCAAGAGAACATTAAGGACACAGTCTTACTGGTTGATAGCCTGGGATTTACTATTCATCCTGAAAAATCTGTGTTTTTTCCTACTCAAGAAATTGTATTTCTTGGATTTGTTATAAATTCCTTAACAATGACAGTACGTCTCAGACCAGAGCGAGCTGACAATTTGGTTCAATTATGTGTTATGATATCAGGCAAAACTACCATCACAATAAGAGAGTTCGCGAAGTTAATTGGGAAAATGGTTGCTAGCGAACCTGGCATACGGTACGCTCCGTTGTATTATAGAGATCTAGAGCATGTAAAAGATGCAAATTTGAAACGGTGTTTTGGAAATTTCGATAGTTATATGGAGGTAACAGAACTCATCAAAAATAACTTAGAATGGTGGATTACAAATACAAAACAAAGTTATAAATTAATCATTACACCAGAACCTGACATCTTTATTCACAGTGACTCAAGTAAAAGTGGATATGGGGGCATAAATAATTCCAACGGGGATACAACAGAGGGGCAATGGACGGAGGCAGACCAAAGGGAGCATATCAATTACCTTGAATTAAAGGGAGCTTTCTTTGTTCTTCAAAAGTTGAGTACTGGAACTTTTAATTGTCACATTAGAATATTTCTGGATAACACTGTAGCAATTTCATACATCAATAACTTCGGGGGTAAAACTGAAAAGTTACATTTGCTAAGTAAACAATTATGGTCATGGGCCATATCAAAGAATATACGGATCAGCGCTGTTCATGTCCCTGGATCGGAAAATTTCGAGGCTGATCGTTTATCCCGCAACATAAATGATGATGCAGAGTGGATGCTTAAGCCACAGATATTTAAACGCATAGAATCCCTGTTTGGGAAGATCCAAATTGACTTGTTTGCATCTAAATTAAACAATCAAATAAGTGAATATGTTTCTTTCAAGCAGGACAAGAATGCTATTGCTATATTGATGCTTTTTCGTTTAACTGGAATTGCAACAAACAGCTGTATCTTTTTCCTCCTTTTTGTGTCATTGGCAGGGTTTTACAGAAGATATCGGAAGACAAAGTCAACAGAATTCTACTAGTAGCACCAATTTGGCCAACTCAAATTTGGTTTCCAACACTTCTCCAACAAATAGTGGAACAATCGTACATCTTTCCCAGAAATTGCTTACAACTACCAACACAAATCGATCGGAAACATCCAATTCGGAATCTTCGAATGGGGGCTTTCATCTTATCAGGCAACAACTCATTAATCAAGGATTATCAGAAATCACTGTTGATATCCTCATGCACTCATGGAGAAAATCAACATATCAACAGTATGGGACATATCTCCGACGATGGATGCAATTTTCAACTCAAGAGGAGAGTGATCCACTTAACCCATCTACCGGGCCCCTTTTAAAATTCCTTTCACTATTGTTCAAAGAGGGGAAAAGCTATAGTTGTATTAATACAGCAAAGTCAGCCATCTCATCTATATGTGGACTTGTTACCAATCGTAACATCGGTGATGATCTTCGTGTAAAAAGATTTATGCGAGGTATATTTACTAAGAGACCCAAACTTCCTCAATACGGACATATTTGGGATGTAAATATTGTATTTGATTATTTGAGGACTTTACCTTCAAATGAAAGTTTATCTCTTCTTAAATTATCTGAGAAGTTAGTTATTCTTTTACTGTTGTTAAGTGGACCGCGCGGACAGACTATTTATTTATTAAAGATCAGCGATGTACACATAGATGATGATAGTGTTACACTGTTTTTTAGTAGTCTTTTAAAACATACCACTCCGAAGAGACATCTTGACCCATTAGTACTAGAAAAGTACAAGGTTGATGAAAAGCTTTGTGTGGTAGCATCTATGAAAACATATCTCGAAAGAACTTCGGGACTTAGAGACTCTTCTGATGATAAACTGCTTATATCCACGGTCCCCCCACATAAGGGTGTAACTAAGAGCACTGTTAGTCGCTGGATTAAAAGCATAATGACACAGTCTGGAATAGACACTAATTATTTCAGACCTCATAGTTGTAGAGCAGCTTCAACATCCAAAGCCAGAGACGCAGGGTTACAAAATGGAGCTATCCTTAAGGCGGCAGGATGGAGCACAGCAAAGACCTTCAAACAATTCTACAGTCGAGTCATTGGAGAGGGGCAGTATGGTAAAGCTATATTACAACCCCCTAACAGAGACTAGGTGCGTACTTCCTATTGAAACTACCTCGAAGCTACGGGTATTACAATTACTATATAAATCATAAATTTGGTTTTCGATTGGTAGTACACTGGTTCCTGTGTTTTCTGTTGGCAATAATGACTGTGTTTAGCTCTAAAATCTCGTGGAAACCTAAGAAACACTTGGTCTGATAGAATGAAGAAATTAATCGAGATTTATTGAAGATTGATTGAAATTCTATCAGACCAGTGTTTTCTTAGAGTTTACACGCCCACCTCTGAATTGACACAATTCAATTCCTATGTATACCCGCCCAACTACTGGAAAACACAGTCATTATTTCCTCTAAAGAATGACCATGACCGTCACGCATCGTTCTCGTGTAAACTCTAAGAAAACACTGGTCTGATAGAATTTCAATCAATCTTCAATAAATCTCGATTAATTTCTTCATTTTGTCACACAATCAACTGATTCACGAGGTTAACTGGTCCTTTTTCATGTGTAAACTGAATATTGAAGCAAAAGTTTTCATCAAAATCAGCCTATGCGGAATACACAGGTTGACTTATGTCTATACTTTATACACCCTTTTTACATAGGATGGCTTGTTTACAGAACAATGACAATATTGATAATAGCAATGATAAAAACATGTAGTACAAGTCTTACCTGTGACAATTATGAAGACAGTAATTATGATTTTAACATCAAGTGTGGAAGTAATCTCTTCCAAAACTCCTAACCACAGGGCCATTATAACATGAGTTTAATACTTGATAAAATATTAACTCTTTGTCACATAATCCTGACTTTTAACGAACCTGAGAATGACAGCTTTTGAAAACATTGTAGGAAAAAAATGCTGGTAATCAGCATTTTCTTCTTTTTCCACAATGTTTTCTATTCTTCTCAAAGCAAGTTTCAATTTTTAAGTCACATTTATTTTGTTGCCTCCAAATGCTTTCAATTTGAACAAGTCCAAAATGTTGTCATTTGGTAAAGGCTTAACTAAGAACTGAAAAAAAAAAATAACTGTATTAAAACTAGAAGGCCCTGAAGGGCCTGAATATGCTCTACTGGTAGAGTTTGCTTTGACCATAGCATACATTATGAATTCATGATGCAAAAAGACAAACTAGATATTCAATCCCTTGATGAAACTTCAAAAGAATTGGATCAACACTGTGAACTTCATTACCTAAACAAGAATTGGAAATTTTAAACTTTGAATGGTTACATTTCCAAAACTGATTGTCAGATGTTTTTTTTTTAAACAATAGGGTTCAAGCTGTTTAAAATACAAAGCAACTGTTCAAGTTTCGTGAAAATTCAACCAAAACTGCTGACCTAATCACATATACAAGAATTGAAATTTTGAACTTTAATTGGCTACTATTCTGAAATTGTTTATTGAATTTTTTCAAAATCAACAAGGTTGATGCTACTAGATAAACAAACTGTGATTTTCAAGAAAATTTGACAAGAAATGCAGACTTTATCGCGTAAACAAGAATCGAAAATTTTCAACTTGAAATGGCTACATTTCCCACACTGTTCATTGGATTTTTTTTTCGAAATCAGTAGGGCTGAAGCTATTGATGAGATAAACAAACTGTGCAAGTTTCACAAAAATCTGATGACAAATACACATTTTATCACGTAAACAAGAAATTGAAATTTTAAAATTGAAATGGCTACTTTTCCTATATTGTTAACTGGATTTTTTTCAAAATCAATAGGGTTGAAGCTACTGATGAGATAAACAAACTGTGCAAGTTTCATTAAAATTTGCCAACAAATGAAGACTTTATCGCATAAACAAGAATTTGAAATTTTCAAATTGAAATGGCTACTTTTCCCATACTGTTTGTTGGATTTTCTATAAATTAATAGTGTTAAAGCTATTGAGGAGATAAACAAACTGTACAATTTTCATGAAAATCTGACAACAAATGCAGACTTTATCGCGTAAACAAGAATTGGAAACTTTCAACTTGAAATGGCTACTTTTCCCCTTCTGTTTGTTGGATTTTTCTCAAAATCAATAGGGTTGAAGCTATTAATGAGATAAAGAAACTGTGCAAGTGTCAAGAAAATCTGACAACAAATGAAGACTTAATCGCGTAAACAAGAACTGGAAATTTTCAACTTGAAATGGCTACTTTTCCCCTACTGTTTGTTGGATTTTTCTCAAAATCAACAAGGTTGAAGCTATTGATGAAATTAAGAAACTGTGAAAGTTTCACAAAAATCGGACATTAAATACAGACTTTATCGCGTAAACAAGAAAAAGACTAACAGACGGACGGACGACGGAAACCCTGCCATGACATAAGCTCTGCTGGCTTTCAGCCAGTAGAGCCAAAAAAAAAAACATATGCAGCTCCTTTCTTCTTTGTTCTTGTTTCAAAGGCTTCTTTTTCAAGGTTGTCTAAAGTCAGGATTGTGTGGTAAAGAGTTCAGTACTTTTTGCTTACATGTTAGATAAAATAGGTCCAACTTTTTCACAACACTTACATGATATAATCTTTACATGAAATCCATTCTAGGCTATTGCAATATTTTTAAAAGTTTCCTGTCACAATGCACACATTTCTGACCTTATTTTTCTCATCACTCAACAAACAAATTGTTTCGACTTTCCAACAGTAATTGGTTAGAATGAATACGCATTTCTTATAGTAAAAAGTCTCCTCTAGAAAAAGTTTAAAGGACTAGGGTCTGGGGAATGAGATAGGGTCAAACAATGTCAGTCCTAAAGGAGATGCAGTTTTCCTGAAACTTCAAGAGGCCATGACAATATGAAAGTGCCATATGGCATGCTGCTATACATTTATTACAAAAATCCTTTATATAAGGAAAAAGTTTCCTCATGGGAGGCGCCTATTTGCAATCGTGTAATTATTAACAGACAGTAATCAGGTAAAGTTACCTGACATTGCTGATAAACAAGTTTTTTCCAGCTTTACAGAGAAAAGAAAATTAAAGATATTTGGATCCAACAGAATGGAGCAACACTCCATACAGGACATACAGTATCATTGTGGCCTTGAAACGTTCAGGAAAACTTCATCTTCTTAAGGACTGACAATGTTTGGCCCCCTCACATTCCATGGACCTTAGTCCTTAGGACTTTTTCTTGTATGGACACTTGAAAAAGAATGCATATGTACCAAAACCGAGCACTGTTTGAGATTGGTAATAAGCTAAATTTTGTGAAAAGATGAGGAAAATAATGCCAGACATGTGTTCATCTTTGATACCGAACTTTCAAAAGAGGCTTGGCATTGCCATAGTCAAGAATGGATGTCATATAAAACATATCATTTAAATGTTGTGAAAAAGTTTGGAATATTTTGCATAGCATGATGTAGGTATTTGAATTATATATCAAACAAAACTGTACTTTTGGTGAAGTACTGTGATATGTATCATATATAAGATCTGACATGAATGGGCTAAACTGGGCTTTTGAGATAAGATTTTACTAAATGAGTCTAGGGAAATGTTATTAAGCGAGTCTTTGGCGAGCTTAATAACATTTTTCCTTGACAAGTTAAATAAAACTTTATCTCAAACATCCACAATGTCAGATTCTTTTTATCACATAACGAAATTTCACGAAATAAAGATTTATAAATGCACCGACAGTAATATCCATAAGACCCATTCACTTCTTTGAAATGCATACAAAATGGCACCAAAAATGACGTCACACAAATGTGATATCAAACGTGTATATGATAAGAACATTCGTAATGGAAACAAGTGATGTTATGCGATAAAAAAAGGCAATATATGCTGGCAGAAAGTAAATATTTCAGATTGAAACTGTATCGGATATTATGAATCACCCTGTATATATTAGTGCCATGCACAGCTTTGACAATTTTCAAACAATGTAAATCAAGATCATACAGCATTTTGTGGACAATGTAGATAAAGATCAGACTGCAAAGACCATACAGTCTAATCTTTCAACTACATTGTCTGGTATTTAGTTTTTTCTGGCTTAAGCAATTCTGAAATTAAGATTATTTGGAGTAGTTGGCCTCGCCTCTTTAGTCGCTGGAATTTGTTCTTTGTCTATATAAATGAAGCCATCAAGCCGGTGCAGTCAATTTTCAGAATCAATCAGGCGTTACCATAAGGCATGTACATACCTGTTGTGTAATATTCTCGGCGGAATTTCTATTTTTAGCCACGGGGTTAAGAATGCGTGACATAGGTATTGGTCTCGAGCAGACGATATCCGATGAAAGTAGGATTGTCCAAACAGGGAGGAAAAAAGGATTGTAAGAGTAGATGATTATTTTAGGGTCTGGCACGGTCGATAGTTTCAAAAACAGGGTGACAAAAGTCCTTCTGTTTTACCAATCTCTTTCTAGCAACTGAAAACTGCACGAACAAAAGTCTGACCAGAGAGTTCAACAATCGTAACGATCTTTCTCGAGCAGACGAATTCTAGAGATCGGCTGCGGTAAACATTGTGGAAAAGGTTTTCAGAAGCAATTTAATATGTTGCCTACAAATATGCGCTGAGAAGCGGGGCGGGAGGATTACAAATCTCTCTCTCTCTCTCTCTCTTTCTTTAGTAAAAATGACTGTGTGGTTTATCAAGTCTAGACATGCCCTCTACTATCCGATCCGATGAAATGACATAATTATCCAGTCTCTTTCTTTCTTGCAAGACATCGTGGGAATATAGACCATTGGGGTGACAGACTGGAATCCGAGTATAGATCATGTAGCAGACGATACAAAAACTCCCAATTTGCTTGTAGAAGTTCTTGTGCACTGTAGTTAAACAATGTGGGAAAAGGGCCATTCCAACTGTCTTCTATATAAATACACTCGTTTTAAAGAGTCAATTTCGGAATCTATTTTTAGCCACAACAATGCGTAACATCAGAAATAATCGTGTCGACAGACGAAAATGTTCAACGATAGTAAATAAATTTGATGGGTCAAAATTGTGGGAAAAAATTTAGGAGGCCAAGAAAATTGATTTTCTCTATATGGTGGATAGTACAATTTCAAAAACAGTGTGGGAAAATTCCTTCTCTGTGTTGGACGGACGAGCAACCAAATCTCTTTCCTACACGTATGAGCGATGATAGACGGGAGGTCAAGTCTCTTAATCCGAATACGATTGGGATCAGACTGACGAGATCTTGTGGGAAATAGATAAACTATTACGTTTTGATCCATTTAGCAGGTATTAAATATATCCCCATCTGTTGAAGCTCTTGTTGGGTGGGGGCTAGGATCGATATGTTAAAATGAGGAAGCAGATAAGGAGGCTTTGCTTATTGATGCGGAGGTTAACCTAGGTGTGTACAGATACACTTATCCCCCTTTTCACAAAACTTGACTCTACTTTGTTACAAGCATAGAGGTTAGACAGAGGAAATGAGACAAACCAGAAAAATGCTGCAAAGGAGTTGGTTTGGACCATCTACGAACAAGTCTTCCTCCTCCTCAGAGAGAGCTTCTCTTCCGCCGCAGGGAGCGCCGCCGCAGGGAGCGCCTCCTCCGGGAGCGCCGCCGCAGGGAGCGCCGCCGCCGGGAGCGCCGCCGCAGGGAGCGCCGCAGGGAGTCCTCCTCCTCCTCTTCAGACTGGAATCCTCCTCCTCCTCAGGGAATCCTCCTCCTCCTCCTCTGCTCCCTGCGGCGGGAATCCTCCTCCTCCTCCTCCTCCTCCTCAGGGAATCCTCCTCCTCCTCCTCCGCTCCCTGCGGCGGCGGCGGCGCTCCCTGCGGCGCTCCCTAAGGAGCTCCCTGCGGCGGCGCTCACTGCGGCGGCGCTCCCTGCGGCGGAGGAGGAGCTCCCTGCGGCGGAGCTCCCTGCGGCGGAAGAGAAGCTCTCTCTGAGGAGGAGGAAGACTTGTTCGTAGATGGTCCAAACCAACTCCTTTGCAGCATTTTTCTGGTTTGTCTCATTTCCTCTGTCTAACCTCTATGCTTGTAACAAAGTAGAGTCAAGTTTTGTGAAAAGGGGGATAAGTGTATCTGTACACACCTAGGTTAACCTCCGCATCAATAAGCAAAGCCTCCTTATCTGCTTCCTCATTTTAACATATCGATCCTAGCCCCCACCCAACAAGAGCTTCAACAGATGGGGTTATATTTAATACCTGCTAAATGGATCAAAACGTAATAGTTTATCTATTTCCCACAAGATCTCGTCAGTCTGATCCCAATCGTATTCGGATTAAGAGACTTGACCTCCCGTCTATCATCGCTCATACGTGTAGGAAAGAGATTTGGTTGCTCGTCCGTCCAACACAGAGAAGGAATTTTCCCACACTGTTTTTGAAATTGTACTATCCACCATATAGAGAAAAACAATATTCTTGGCCTCCTAAATTTTTTCCCACAATTTTGACCCATCAAATTTATTTACTATCGTTGAACATTTTCGTCTGTCGACACGATTATTTCTGATGTTACGCATTGTTGTGGCTAAAAATAGATTCCGAAATTGACTCTTTAAAACGAGTGTATTTATATAGAAGACAGTTGGAATGGCCCTTTTCCCACATTGTTTAACTACAGTGCACAAGAACTTCTACAAGCAAATTGGGAGTTTTTGTATCGTCTGCTACATGATCTATACTCGGATTCCAGTCTGTCACCCCAATGGTCTATATTCCCACGATGTCTTGCAAGAAAGAAAGAGACTGGATAATTATATCATTTCATCGGATCGGATAGTAGAGGGCATGTCTAGACTTGATAAACCACACAGTCATTTTTACTAAAGAAAGAGAGAGAGAGAGAGAGAGATTTGTAATCCTCCCGCCCCGCTTCTCAGCGCATATTTGTAGGCAACATATTAAATTGCTTCTGAAAACCTTTTCCACAATGTTTACCGCAGCCGATCTCTAGAATTCGTCTGCTCGAGAAAGATCGTTACGATTGTTGAACTCTCTGGTCAGACTTTTGTTCGTGCAGTTTTCAGTTGCTAGAAAGAGATTGGTAAAACAGAAGGACTTTTGTCACCCTGTTTTTGAAACTATCGACCGTGCCAGACCCTAAAATAATCATCTACTCTTACAATCCTTTTTTCCTCCCTGTTTGGACAATCCTACTTTCATCGGATATCGTCTGCTCGAGACCAATACCTATGTCACGCATTCGTAACCCCGTGGCTAAAAATAGAAATTCCGCCGAGAATATTACACAACAGGTATGTACATGCCTTATGGTAACGCCTGATTGATTCTGAAAATTGACTGCACCGGCTTGATGGCTTCATTTATATAGACAAAGAACAAATTCCAGCGACTAAAGAGGCGAGGCCAACTACTATTTGGTGTCTTCGCCTATATGAAAAAGTGCATTTAAGTGAAATGATTCATGTTGAAAACTGGGCATAGGGTATCTGCCTGGCTACTGGCATAATATATCGGATTTAAAAAAAACATGTCCCGAACTTTAAGGGTTAATAAAATACTCTGTATTCAACATACAAACTTCCCACTTGGCAGGGTTCAAGAGACACATAATCTGAGTTAACCTGTAGAATTTCATTGATCTAGCTAGCCAACCTTTTGATTTATGGCAAAAGTAAAACACTCTCCAAAATAAGCAATATCCTTTTATTGCAGATGCAAGTGCAGGGGGACCTGACACACTGACACATGTCAATCAAGTGTCGTCTGGCTACAAGCAAATGTCGTCTGGGTGCCTTCTGGGTTTGAATGTCTTGGGACATGCATGATTCTATGATTTCATTCATTTGAATGGATTTCTTTCTTGTTCAACATGGTATGTAGTGCTGCTGAGATGGAGCTTATCAAAACCTGTTATGTGGAAAAAGGATGGCTAGGGACACGAATTGTGCAGGAGTTTCTGGGTAAAAAGGTGGAATTGTCATTCAGTTAGAAGGGTGATTCAACTTTTCAAAAGAACTGATCTGTTGCAATACAGCCTGGGAGTGGCAGGCCAAGAACTGCACGTTCTGAAGCAAATAAGGATTACACGGAGGATAACATTCAATCTCAGGACAATCAGCCTGGGACCCATGAGTTGCAGAGGAAAATCGGAAATGCAATTGGGATTAGTCAAACATCAATCCATGGATTCACCAAAGAATTTAATCTGAACTTGTACAAACAAATTCGAGTGTCCAGGAGAGATGAAACCGTAAAACAGACACGGAAGACCCAGAATAAGAATCTGGATAAGAAGTTTACCAAAAAAGATGTGGAACGAATGATTTTTACTGATGAGAAGGATTTCACGATCGAAGTTGCATGGAACCGTCAAAATGATGTTGTTTATGGACATAAGAAGAAAGAAATTCCAGTAGGCCGGCTTTATCATGAAACTTCACAATTCAGTAAAAAGGTGATGGTATCAGCAGAAGTCAGCATGAGAGGAAAGACAAGGATTCATTTTATTGATATGTTCAAAACGAAGGTTAACTCTGACTGTTACATCAAACTGTTATACGATAATCTTTTACCAGACTGTCATACGCTTTATCCAGATAATGACTTTATCTTTCAACAAGATGGGGCTTCGTCTCACACAAGTAAGATAACACAAGAATATCTGGATGCAAACACGCCTGAATTCATTGGGAAGGATGACTGCATGGCCACCCCAGTCACCTGACCTAAACTCGATGGACTATTATGTCTGGGTCTCTTTGTCAGAGAAGGTGTGTGAGGGACACAGTACAAAGTTCACTGAAAGGGAACTAAAGCAGAAAATTCAGCGATGCTGGGAACGAATTCCACTGGGGGAAATTCGAAAAGCCATTGCATCATGGAAAAAGTGTGTTTGGGCCGTTTGTCGAGAAAATGGAGGGCCAATCGACCACCTGTTTAAATGACTTTTGCTGAAAATGATTCTGAACTGCCTAAGGATATTGTGTATTTTGGAGAGTGTGTAAGGGTTCAGCGGTCTGGCTGAAGTTCCTTATAGTCAGGATGGAAAAACGGTAACAAACAAAAGTCGACACGAGGTTTTCTCTCAATAGGAAGTGCACTTGACGTGGCTTCTCAATTTTATTAACGGCGGTATGGAATATGCTGATGCAATGGTAGATCTATACTCTTGCGCTCAATCTCTCTCTCTCTCCAAAATTATGGTAAGGCTAAATGTACATTTTACAGGCTAAAGGCTCAGAGTTAAACAGATGAATACCAGGGACATGACCTATGCGACAGGATCTTCCTCAAATAGATCTAAATTGGTAAAATTACACAATCATCATCTCAAACACTGGTATGGAAGAAAGCAAGTTTTTGGTTAAGGAATATGGTTCAACAAAACCTCAGTACTTTGATTCCGGTATTTAACGGTCTGATCTATCAGACTGATCTTCAAAATATCTGCTTTCAAATTATTGATTATTGTCCTTTGACAATAGGAAGACAAGAGTTGAATGATTAAAATCCTTTTGGAACCGTTTTTATTACCTAGTATGTACTTGAATGTCTTGGTTATTAAAGTTTTCTTTGTTTTGTTTACAACTCAGGTGATCTGAGGAAGATGCCGGCATTTGAAATCTGCCGCCTTATATAACTTCACAAGACTGGTCACCTGACCAGAACGAGCCAATCAACATACAGAATAATGAAAGCATTGTGATTTACCCTCTCACAAATAAGCATGGCATAGTCTTAAAACATAAAAGTATAAACAGCTCTATACAAAAATGTACTGCTTATGAGATCAGCAGAACTTAAATAAAGTAAGCAGATGCCAAAACATAACTTTGACAAAAAGCAGAAGCAATAAAACCTGTGCGTAAGCATACATGAGAAATAGTAACCTTCCGCACCAAGGAAACTTGATGTAAAATAGCACAATTTCTCTTCTAGACAGATGCACCGTGCTGATTTCTGCTTAGTTCATGCTAGAAGCTAAAATTACACATAGAATAATATAATAGTAATGCAAGATCAAAATTCAATCACATAAAAACAAGCAGGCTATACAAATACTGAAAATAGTTCCAGCAGTTACTCTGCGCTAATATTTTGAAATGGCTACGCTAACAAAATCTGGAGGTAGCAAATCTATACTGACTATTACTAGTAAATTAACCAAAGTAATACCAATAAATATTACTGAAATACATAAAAAAAACTGGATGAAAGATACATGCAAGCAACAATAACAACAATGGTCAAATAGAGTTATGCTTCCTTGTATAGTCTTGCTGTTCGAAAGTCTGTCATCCTTTTGAAGCTGGGAAATAACATCTGAAACGGCAGTTAATCACTAGAGTTTGTGCTTTTGGAACTAAACACTTATGAAAGAGGACATCTCCACATCATCAGATACAAAGGTAAGTGGGTTTTACTTGTTTTGACTGTACGGCAAAGGATTTCTTCGTCTGGTAAGATCGTTCGTCATTGGTTTTCACAGATTTGTATTCTGTTGAGTGAACATCTCAGCAGGCCATGAATCGTCATGGTAGCTAATATATGGTAAATATAGGACTGACAACAGGTGCCAAGGATGAAATACAGGTTATGGAATAGATTTTATACTTCTGAGATCTGGTTAAAGTCACAGTAGCGTCCAACTTAATAAACAACCCATTTTTGGCTTTACTCATTACTGCGGCTGTAAAGGCTAAATTTGGTAACTAAGATACTTTTGGTGGCTGGTACTAAGGTATTTTCTTACACTCCCCCCAACTTAATTATGAAAATTCTCCTGGATTTTGAAATATACTTTACCGGATGCGCAAAGGGACTTCTTTTATAGCGTTGATTAAAAGCTGGTACAACTCGGGCTTGGGACTTGAAAGACACGCCGCTTCGAACTGTTCGATAAGGGTGGTTGCATCTGATAAGTGATAATCACCAACAGCTATCTTTCTTACAGTAGTAAAGCTGGAGTGTCGCATCATCTGGAAAGGGGACACAAGTTTCCTCTCTCTAGTACCAGGGAGTGCAAGAAACTGGAACATATCGAGCAGAAGGCCTCGATCCTCAGGGATAGCTTGGAAAACTAATGTTGCCAGCAGGGTGGAGACCGTTTCCCAAAGAAGTAGTTTTATGTCGGCGGACATCGTTTTCCATCCTGCTGGGGGCCACATGGACAAACTACCTGGAATAGGCAGTTGTATCTCTACACCAGACGTCCAGTCTCTCCTTGCTGGCGGCAAAAGGGGCATGGCACCTGTTGTCAAAATGGCTAGAGCTCTTTCTTGTAGGGTAGTCGTCGTCGCTGTCGGAGGGGTTTCTGTTGGAAAAGCGGTCACGTCTTTCGGTGGTTCGTCAGAGGAGGTATCATGGATAACTTCGGCGGGCTCGTCAGTGGGAGTTGGAAGGGTGCTATCGGGCTGTCTACAGTCTTTTTCAGCAGGTGGATCTTCACACGTGACGTCTACATTGTCACCTGATGGTCCTGGAAGTGTATCCGTGGCAAGTTGCCTTTTCTTGCAGATCTTTCGTTTCTCTAACTTGCTCACATCAGCCATCTCCATCCCCAGGGCATCAACCATGCGCTTGAGAAACTTTTGGCCATCGATGGTGTCTTCTTCCCAGAAGATTGGTGGAGGGGGATATGTAGCCTTACTGGAGATGGCCTTCATCCGCCTGAGGAGCCGCTCCCTCTTCTTGGCATCACTGATGACTCGATCTGTAAAAGTGATCCTCCTAAAGGCGGAGCAGCCATCTCCAGTGGGACCATACATCACGGCTGTCGCCCCTGTGGCCTCTAGATCGATTGTGTATACAGTGTCCAGGTCCGGTCTTGTGGGAGTGTAGCCATAGTCCAGGGATGGTTCCTGTTCCGGGGAGAAGATGCCGCCAAACTGGGCCCATAGCTGTCGCCACGTGGTCAAGGGTCTTTCCACCACCCCTTTAAAGTTGCTGCACCAATTTTCCACAGCCTCTTTCAGGAAAAGAGCAGCGGGAGTCACATCAAGAGGCACAGAGCCCATGGCCCTTCTATACTCTTTTGGATTGTCGGCTAGGTAAAAACCGCTCTTCTCTTTTAAAAATGGTACATCACCCTCTTTCTTGAAGATAGCGGGATGAGCATTCTTAACATGCTGGCGGAGGTCTACCATTCTACGATAATGTCTGTGCTGGTCAAAGCACCATGGGCAAAAGACTCTCGTGAAGCCATGGGTGGCCACATGAACCTTCAAGGCATCATTTGTTGGACAAACCTTCTCACAGTCCCAGCATACAAACATTTTGGGCTGTAAAGAAAGGAAAAAAACAAGTCTGACTTGTTTGTTCTGGATTCTCATCGTTTGACATAAAGGTTATTTCAATAGGGAAAATCTTGGGTAACGTGATAAGGAATTAGATTGGACAATTGGTTTTTCTTGAATTAGTCTCAAACACACTTCTTTCTCTCCAAGGGTGGAACATTACCTTCAGGAAGCACATGGACATGCTTATGGTCAAAGCAAAAGCTGGTTTCAGCGGAAACTACGGTATTATTTAAGCGGTTCGCGTACAATGTAAACGTTCGACCGACGAGTTTGGCGACTGCGGTAACACAAGATATTAACAATACGTGGGCAATACATCAGTAGCCATCTTCACAACCTGCCTGTACTACTACATGGTATGCTGCTCAGTACAATGTACCAGACCCTCACAGTACACAGCCTACCCTTGGCCTTACCGAAACAGCATGGATAAGGGTCTGACTTCCTGTATATCCCCGATATACATGGTATACATTCCCAATGTATACTTACTTTGATGTGTCCCAGACACATCTACAGACAAGTGAAAGCCACATAAACATAAGGAAGATATAAAGGAACTAAGGCTTTGCAGAGGACAAACTAGCAACTCAACATGTACATTATCACAGAAGGAACAGCTGTAAACAAATACAGGGACTGTTATACTATATGGTATTGACAAGTGGTACCATCCACTTTGGTAAAGACCTTCCCTTATAAGGTAACATTCTATCTACATGAATGGCCTTCAGTGGTTTAGATGGAGAGATACGCACTAGGTAAGTCAAATCATCTACCCTCTTCTCGATTAGGTAAGGACCTTTCCACTTGTTTGACAGCTTGGTACATACCCGAGGACGTCTCACAGGGTCATGTAGCCATATAGGTGAGTGTAGCTTAAACTCCTTTGACTTCGAACTTCGGTCATAGATTTTCTTTCGGTATATCGATTGTTCCCTAAGGAACTTACGCGCCGTATCATGGGCATCAGCTAAAGCTTCTTGCAGATTTTTAACATGTTCATCAATACCGATGGAGTCATATGCTTCTGGCCTTGGCAGAAATGCTTGACTTGGCATATATATGTCATGCCCCAAAACCATCATGTTCGGGGTCATTTTGGTACTAGAATGAGTCGTTGATCTATAGGCCATCATAACTTGTGACAAGTAGTTATCCCATAGATTCTGGGTTTTACTGCAGTATGCAGTAAGCATGTTTGTGAGTGTCCTGTTGAATCTTTCCACTGTTCCATTGGCTTGAGGTCTGAAACTTGTGGTTCTAGTTTTGTGTATTCGGAAAAGGTCACACATTTGTTTGAAAAGGCTGGATTCAAAGTTTCGCCCCTGATCTGTATGGACTTCAAGAGGTACACCAAATCTGCTAATAAATTCATCAACAAAAAGTTTTGCTACAGTGCTTGCTTCTTGATTTGGCATAGGGATAGCTTCAGTCCATTTAGTGAACTCATCAACCATCACAAGAATATACTTGTTTCCTTTTGGAGTGATAGGAAGTGGACCTAGGATATCCATAGATATTTTCTCCATTGGTGCCCCAGTAAGAAGTTGTCCAAGGGGTGCTCTTTTGGTTTTACTGGCTTTCCGAGCTGCACATGTATCGCAGGATTCGCAGTACTTTTGAACATCTGTCTTCACACCGGGCCAATAGTAGCTCTCTGAAATTCTCTCTAATGTTCGTTTCCATCCTAGATGGCCTGAAGAAGGTATGTCATGGTTCATTTCAAGACACCTGGTTTGAAGATCTTTTGGGACTAATAACTGAAGCTTAGGATGAGGTTGGGTCTCCCATTTCCTGTAAAGCATGGAGGAAGAAATCAACAATCTGTCCCACTGGCTCAGAAGGGTCTTTAGCTTTGGGGATCTATCCGCAACTTCTTTCCACTCAGGCTTGCTATCACCTTGCTCTAACTTTTGGAAGATAAATCCAACAATATCATCATTCATTTGTTTACTCCTTATTGTATCTGGATGCCAAAAGTCAGGCTCAGGATATCCACTTTCAGAATTAGAAACAGTCATTGCTCTGCTTAATATGTTGAATTCTTCGTGACATTGGATTGAATCTTCAAGGACAATTTCAATCTCGCTGTCGGTATACTTTTGACAGACTTTACATGGTTTCCTTGAAAGAGCATCAGCATTTGAGTGTTTCTTTCCTTTGCGATGTGTAACAATCAAGTTGTAGGTACCAAGTTCCTGAAGCCATCTTGCCATTTGACCAGTTGGAGTTTTAAGGTTTTTCATCCAGCTAACTGCAGAGTTGTCTGTTCTTAATAGGACTTCCTGTCCATAGAGATATATATGGAACTTTTTCAGTGCAGTAACAACAGCAAGTAGCTCTTTTCTAGTGACACAGTAGGCTCTTTCATGTGTATTCAAACTTTTACTCATGTACGCTATAACTCGCTCTTGTTTCTCATGTTCTTGGGACAGTACAGCACCAACAGCAAATTCACTGGCATCGGTATCCAGAATGAATTTCTTTCCAAGTTCAGGGTAGGCTAATATAGGTGATGAAACAAGATGGGATTTTAACTTTTCAAAAGCTGCTTGAGCTTCATCTGACCATAGGAATGGGGTTTTCTTCTCACACAGCTTGTGTAGTGGCCTGGCAATAGCAGCAAAATCTTTAACAAATTTTCTGTAGTAAGAACAAAGTCCTAAGAAACTGCGCACTTGTTTCTTGCTACTAGGTTTTGACCAAGTTTTAATCGCCTCGGTCTTTTCAGGGTCAGTTGAAACACCATTCTCAGACACAATGTGACCTAAAAAATTCACTTGTTTCTGAAAGAAGACACATTTTGATGGCTTTAGTTTCAGGTTAGCTGTTTCTAAGCGCTTAAACACATGTTCAAGTCTTACAAGGCCTTCATCAAAAGTCTGGGATGGAACAATCAAATCATCCATATATACAAGGCATTCTTCCCATTGAAGTCCCCTCATTACGTCTTCCATTAACCTTTCAAAGGTAGATGGTGCATTAACGAGCCCAAAAGGCATAACCGTAAACTGGTAAAGGCCAAGTCCAGTGGCAAAAGAAGTCTTTTCCTTGTCGTTTTTGTCCAGTCCGATTTGCCAGAATCCAGAATTAAGGTCCATGCAACTAAACCATTTCGAACCAGCTAATGCGTCCAAGCATTCATCTACCCTTGGAATTGGATAAGCATCTTTGACTGTGCAGTCATTCAGCTTTCGATAGTCAACACAGAATCTTGTTGAACCATCCTTTTTAGTTACCAAGACAACCGGAGAGGCCCAACTGCTATTGGATGGTTCTATGACTCCCTTTTTAAGCATCTTCTGGATTTCTTCCTTTTCAATGTCCCGCTTTCCAAGTGGCTGTCTTCTTGGAGGTTGTTTAATAGGTTTAGCGCTTCCTGTATTTATCTTGTGCACAACTCTTTCAGATCTACCTAGATCTTCAGAGGACTTGGCAAAAACATGCTGGTAATCATAGAGTAGTTTGGAAAGCATTTGCCTTTGGTCATTATCTAGATAGGTGCTACTTCTCTCTAAGAGGTCAACTAAATGGTCTGGTAATTCTTCCTGGCTTTTGGGGTCAGCATAAGCTTGTTGGCAGGCAATATGACTTTCAAACAAAGATTCACATATTCCAACTGGAACATTTTGGGGTAAATTTACAGCCTCTTCCGTTGGGTTTATGAGTCTGACATACAGTGTTGGGTTCTTGGTTTCGACTATTCCCTCGGCAACGAGTAATCTTGTATTCCTTTTTGCTTCATGAGGTGCCGTAATAAGTGCTAGTTCTGGAAAATTGCGTGATTCTTCTAATCTAACTCCAACATTCATAGATGACATGGGTGGTATGTGGACATTATCGAGGGTAAGAACTCGGCTTCTTGCCTCTGCTTCTCCCCCGATCCAACATTTTATGGATCCTTGCTCTGTAATGATATTGAGGCTTTTATAATCAATCCTGCTGGCATGCTTCAATAGAAAGTCTTGGCCTAGAATTCCATCAGGTATGATGTCACATACTATTACATCGACGGAGAAAATGGCTTTTCCAAAAGACAGTGGCAAAGTTGTCTTTCCGAAAATCTGGATCTCCTGGCCGTTGGCTCCCACCATTTTGTCACTAACGGGGATCATTAGTGGTATATTACTTTTATCAAGCTTGTCACATACATTCTTGGACAACAATGTGGCAGAGGAACCATTATCTATCAAAAACAAAAATTCGTCTACAAAAATACAACAACTTGTATAAAGTCCATTATCCCATAGGTTTTCTCTATTTGCTAGCTTTCCTACTCTTTCAGTAAAATTTTTCTCTAACGACCCAAATGATTCCGCTGGCCCTGGGTCGCTCAAGCCAGCAGCTTGGAGTTTTCCGACCATTTCCTATATTGGTCAGGTTTTGTAGGACAGTCTCTAGCATAGTGCTCTAGGGAATTACAGTTGAAACAACCAGTGTATTCAGCGGGAGGAGCTTTCCTCTTTGGTTTGTATGTAACTTTGGACTCGATTTTCTTCAGCCGCTTTGTTAATTCTTCTATCTGTTCCTGGAAACTGATCTGGCCTTGATTCTGGCATTTGCTGTCCGGGTTAGTTGTACTAACAGCTCTCACATTGCTCTTCTTCCTCTCCTCAATACCTATAATGGATTCATACCTCTCGACAATCTCAACAGCTTCTTCAACTGTTCGGCATCCTCTGTCTATACATCTGTATTTCAATTCTGGACTTATAGTTTTGAAAAATTGATGAAGGGCAAGCTTATCTTGTGCTTCAGGGCCTAAGTCTGGATATGCTCTTTGGGCTATAAGGCGAAGATCATCTCCATAAGAGGCAGAAGTCTCGCCTACCAGGCGTCTTCTAGTTTCAAATTTGGTCAAGTAACGGGTTTGTTGTCTGCTACTTCCAAATCTCTCGTTTAACTTCTGGACAAGGACACAGTATGATCTTCTCTCTGGTTCTCTTAAGCCAAGATAAAAGGTTCGGGCTGGTCCTTTCAGGCAAGAAGCAAGTGTTAGAGCTTTATCATGATCAGACCATCGGCCAAGGTCAGCACAGTTTTGGAAGTGGGAGAAGTATGAGTCCCAGTCTTCTTCACCATTGAACACGTCTGGCTTAAGGATAGGAAGGTTCGAAGATCGGGCTGAATTAGGTCTTCTGTAATAATTTGGTCTTTGCATATAATGAGATGATGGTTCAGTGCCTTTATTTGGCCCTGCAACATGGTTAAAAACTGGCATGTGACGGTAATCTGTACCAACATCTTGGCTATCGACAGACCTCCTTTTGGCTACATGAGATCTGGGATGGTGGGGGTGAGGCATGGTATGATCATCGATATCTGAGTCACTTTCTAGGTACAGTCTTGTGTTTTCGAAAGTTTTTCCTTGTACCTTCCTGTCTCTGGATGGAAAGTACTGTGTAGGATTCCCTTCTCTTGTTTGGCTAAAAAGAGGCCCCTGTACTACTTTTCGGGTCCTTTGCATAGAAGTCAACTCTTTAGCATGGGTAATAATGTCATCTCCGCCTCCTTCCTCATCAGTACTCGGGTCATTTTGGGGTTCTGTTTCATCGGGTGAATTCTCCACCATTGAAAAATTATTAGTCACATTTTCTTCCTCTTCATCAGGCACTAGTGTCTGATGGTCGGGTTCATCATCAACATGTACGGTTTCTCTGAGATTGAATTCTACTTCAGAGTCAGAGTCAGTCATTTTTTTTTTTTTTTTTTTAGATCTGGGCTAGTAAGGGTAAATAAAAGAAATTAAACAGATAAGCAAGTGAACAATATGTACAACAATATATACAGGTTTACTGCTACTTTGGTCCCTGGATGCAGACAATAAGGTACTGTCGCACAGGTCTTCTGTAGTCACATGTATGGGCTCGTATCCTGGACCCTCTGTAAAATTGGAATGAGGATCCCACTTCTGACACCAAGTTGTAAGGGTTCAGCGGTCTGGCTGAAGTTCCTTATAAGTGTTTTATTTTTGCCATAAATCAAAAGGTTGGCTAGCTAGATCAATGAAATTCTACAGGTTAACTCAGATTATGTGTCTCTTGAACCCTGCCAAGTGGGAAGTTTGTATGTTGAATACAGAGTATTTTATTAACCCTTAAAGTTCGGAACATTTTTTTTAAATCACCCGATATACATGTATGAATGAGAGAGACAGATAGATACAAAAATAAAAGAGAAAGAGGTGCAGGTATAGAATGAGAAAGGCAGAAAGAGAAAGGGTAATCATAGCACACAGACAGAGAGAAAAAGAGAAATAGATACACAGACAGACAGATATGCAGACTTGCAGACAGACAACCGGACAGATGAACAGACAAATGGACAGTCGGACAGACGTATGTATGTATGGACAGACAGACAGATAGACCGACAGAGTGAAACATTCTCTTACTTCTTGTCACGCTGCTTTCCTACCACCCAAACTATGATTATGATCAACAATATACATAAAAAGAGGGGTACTAGAATAGTAGTTGCCACTTTATAAGGATTATAATCGTCTGTTGTCTGTGTTGGTATGGAGGCTGTAAAGAAAACACTGATTCCATTTACTCTTAATCTTTTGCAGTGATTTCAAATTGGATACCTTTTGTAAGGCCATCAAATGATGTATGTAAAAGATAGGCTGATAATCATAATTTAGAATATTAACTAATCCCATAACATGAAAAAGAAAATGGGAAATGATAAGCCATAATATACTAGACACTTTGTTTACCCATGGTCTTTGTATTACCAGCTTCAATTAACCCATTACCACACAATCCCTACTTTTGAAGCCCCTGAGAAAGAAGCCTTTAAAAAACATTATGGAAAAAGGAGAAAATGCTGGTAACCAGCATTTTCTCCTTTTCCCCACAAAGTTTTCTATCCTTCACAAAACAAATTTCAAATTTTCAGTCACTTTCATTTTGTCGTCTGCAAATGCTTTCAATTTGGACCAGTCTTAAATATTGTCATTAGGTAATGGGTTAACCTGACCCAGGTCAACATCACTCACATAAATTAAAGTTCTATTTTTGCCCTTGGCATCACACAGGACTACCTTCGTTTTTGTCACGAATGGTCATGGAATTATTTCGTATGGTAAGCACAAACTGAATTGCTTACCTGTACCTTCCCGTGTTAACATGGACATGTATATTACTTTCCTAGTTATAGTTGAGAGTTTGATTAATATACCATTTATATATTCAGCATAATGTCAGGATTTGATTAAATGAAGTTGGCAATATTAAGTTTGAGCCTGACTGGTACTTGAAGAGTTTAATGGAAATAAGAAGTATTGCAATGTTCAGTAGTAGAAGACGACTACAATATTACAGCATTTCCAGCAATGATTTTTAACCAACCTACAAAGTACTGTGGCTAAGATATCTGTTTGAATATGCAACCACTGCTCACAGAGCCCTGTGTGTACCTTATAACACTACTATGTCCAAGATAAAAAGAGTTCATACCTGTTTCTGTTTCATTCCCAATAAGACATACTGCATCACTCTCTGGAGTACAATTAGTCTTGTACTCTTTACATGTTGTACATGCTTTACAACCGTCCAATGAAGATTCATTGGAAAATGTCTCCCCAGCAATGCATTTCTTGCAGACAGTGTTGCTGTATTGGTTTCCTACAAATATTATTATTGCCAATCATCTCTTCATTATATAACTTCATTTTTTTCTATATGCTTATTATCTCTTTAACAAACAGCTTTAAACAACCTGAAGCAATACGGATTTTGAAAGCATCCAAAAGAAGAAAATGCTGGTAATACCTCTGTCACACCAATCTAATTCTCGCTCTGTTCAAAAAATTGGTGCCAAACAGACTTAACCCTTTCCCAAACAATCCCTGGTTTTTACGGGTCAGGAATAGAAGCCTTTTGAAAACATTGTGGGAAAAGGAGAAAATGCTGGTAACCAGCATTTTCTCCTTTTCCCACAATGTTTTCTACCCTATCATGTAGAAAAATCATCTTTTTAGCAACTGTTAATTTGTCATCTGCAGAATGCTTTCAATTTGGTCTGGTCCAAAATTTGCCGTTTGGGAAAGGGTTAAACTGTGTTTGGATGGACTTGTCATATTAGGAACCTATAACAATCTGTTTACATACTTATTGAACAGGTTAGGACGAGAAGTGTGCTCCAGAACTTTGAGTCTTCTCAAAATTGTTTGCCGTCCATCCCGCCCTGTAAACAGGAGGAGTAAAAACATACATAAAACCAGATGACCATACTACACATGAAACTTCCCCACTTCAATCCTGTTAGAGACGCAGTGCAATCCGGCCCGTCCTATCTTGACCACAGCCTGTTTTGTGATTTTGTTGACCAGGATAAGATTTTCTAGGAACAGATTTGGTGGGAGGGGGCTTTATGCACTGTCAGGCCAAAATTACATGTTTACCCAGACCACAACCCGTTTTCCGACTAAGTAAGGACAGGGCACCTTTTTATGACCTTTAGCGGACAAAGTAGATCAAGATTAGACTGCAGAGAACAACCAGAGTGATCTTGGATCCACATCATCCAATGTGATGTTTTTCTCTGGAAAATAAGTTTGGACTGGCATTAACTACATGTAGGTTTCTACTGTAGGCTAGAAAGTTTTGTTTAACCTTTTAAGCAGGATAAATATTAAAAAGTATGTAACCCAGAAATTCCACCTTTTTCTAGATGTGAAAGTAGATTTTAACTGCTTTTGAATTTCACTATTGTCACTCATAATTATCACAAAGTAAAAAGTGTGCATCAAAGATTAGAGGGCACTTTCTGTGCAGTTTGCTCTTGATGTACTCTGTCTGCGATTTCAAGGTAATTAAGTTATAATTGGTACTACTAAAATGTTAGAAAAGCTTAACTCTTTACCACACAAGAAAATGTTAGACTGGTCTAAATTGATAGCATTTGCAGACAACAAAATAAAGGTGACTGAAAAATTGAAATTTGTTCTGGGAAGGGTAGAAAACACTGTGGGAAAAGGAGAAAATGCTGGTTACCAGCATTTTCTCCTTTTCCCACAGTGTTTTCAAAAGGACTCTTTCTCAAAGGCGTCAAAAGTAGGGATTGTGTGGTAATGGGTTAATTATCTGATGAATATGTAAATTTTCTCTCCATTGAGCCTAAGCTCATATACATGTACTTCTCCTGAATAACAAAAGTCAAATTTTCAAGTCCATAGTAGTAACCCAAATATTGCTTTTTCAAACTTATGTTTTGGGGAACACCATCTCCTTATTGGACAGTGTAGATCAAAGATCAGACTGCATGTTCTGTGCAGTCTGATTTTGATCTACACTGTTTGCAAAAAGTCGCATTCAGCAGTCTAAGGGGTAAAATAAATCTACAAGTACTTTATTGTAAAAGTGAACTTTGTTACATACCTCTCTTTACCATGCCATAGCTCGGTTCACATAGATCATGACGATTACATTCACCATCGGTGTCAGATTTTTCCAGTAAAATCCGGCCTGGCATTCACATACAATGTCGTTATATAAAGTGCAGTTCTTGACTTTGATGGTAAAAAGGGTTTTACACTTTGCCGTGCAACCTTTACAGTATTCTGCAATATTGCAAGTCTTCTGATATGTGTTTGCTGGGCATCCCTGGCATAGATCTCCAGTGTTATTCTTTGTGCAATTTTCTCTTTTGAATGAGCCAGGAGGACAAACATAGCATGTCAAGTTTGTTGGTGTTTCGTACGTCTGTGTACAATGTTCTTCCTCTCTACTGCTCCATACAACACCTGGTAGACAAAGCAGCAGCACTGCAGTGCATAAAATGTTTCTCATCTTTTCCATTGTCTTCGGTTTTCTGTGGATCTGAAATTCATATACAGTAGATCCATACAATGCACAGGAACACTGGCCTTTGATCTTAAAATCATTGCATGTGTGTAACCTAATTAAAAAAGCCTAAAGGCCATGATTCAAAATTTCTCACAAATCTGGTCCGTATTCACCAACCATTCTTGAAGTCTTATTCTAAAGAATTTTCTAAATTTGAAAGTAACACAACATCTGATTGGCTAAACCAAATGGTTTAGCCAATCAGATGTTGTATTACTTTCAAATAGAGATAAATTGGGGAACAAGACCAAGAACAGTTTCAAGAATAATACAGACCCTGAACTTGATGTACTTTTTGCAGGACTTTCTACAGTATACTGGTGCTCGATCTTAAAATCATTGCATGTTTGTAACCCAATATATAACATGCTATTTATTAGACTACATTAATGCAACAAAATTAAGATCAAGCACAATGCACAGGAATAACCTGTCATGGCCAGGACAATTAATTACAACTTTCGTTTGTCTTGCAGAAAGTACATCAAGTTCAGTCATCAGATTTGTGAAGAATTTTGAATCATGGCTTTTAGGCTTTTTTATGCTTTGCCAAAAAAACACTCATTTATAATATACAACTCAAAGTATGCTAAGTGGCAGATAACTGCGTAAGGTTTTGGTATGTTGTGATATGTAACTGTATATATGGGTTAGTCTACCTTCAGTCTGAAGGGTTGCTCCGATGTTGTTTTTTGTGTGACTGTGTCTCCGCACTGGGTCTGGCGGAAAGACAATCACAAAAATAATGTCGGAATTATAAATCCCCGTATTGGGGCTAGGCTTATTCATATCCCAGTTTACAAATAAGGTTTTATCACAGGCATTTTTTTGTGCAAGTCCAAGATATAAAATACCGTGATCTCAATTTTCATCATATTTCATGTACTGCGTAAAATGTATATGACATGCACAGCATACATCTTCACTTTAGCCTGAAAGTTTAAGTTTTCTTGACTAAACACATCTTCGCAGGCCAAGGCCGACGATTCACTACGAGACTACCCTTGGCGGATCGAGCTTGATTTTTATGTTCACCCGATACGCTTTTTCATTGAATGCAGCCAGCTCTAGCTGCAACGAATGAAATCGCTCGGAACATTTCATCTTTGATAAAAATAGAACAAGGTCTCTACCTTTCGAATAGAAGGTAAAACATGGAAACCCACGTGGATGTCTGCTTATCGCTTCATGTGTATTCGTAAGCGGTTTGTAAAAAATTTGCTTTTAGAAATATGATGTAAAGGGGGATAATTATTTAACTAACATCCTATAGAGGGCGCATCGCAGAAATCTCGAAATCGGGCTCAATCAGCCAAGGCAAGATCCACGTAGTGATCGTAAACTTGGCTCGCGAAGATGGACTAAATATAGCAAATACAAATGGAGGTAAGCATAAAAAAAAATTGTCAGAAGCAGAAATTCGATGGGCAGTTTAGCTGATTGCTAGAGCTTGGCAGCAGTATGGCACACCTGTCAGACATCAAGGTGGTGCCAACTAGAGCTATCACTAAACATGATCATACCCCCCACCGGCTCCTTGTCACAGAAGTGTCCTTTGTAACAGTATGTAGAATAGTTTAGTACAAAAGAAACAGATCAAAGAAAACAAACAAGTGGGGATAGATTTATGATTCTAATACTCTGCATGCACATCACGTAACTAATGTGGTCTATCTGTATATGAAGTTTGTAGTCACTAGCTTTTATGCTTTGGAAGTTATGCCCCAGACAAAAAAATATAATATACAAAGGAAAATAACTCTAAAAATAATGGGAATAGAGTTATGGTTCTTCTGAAGTGCACTTTGCTTTATGTGATCTAATTGTACATGAAGTTTGAAGTTACTAATTTCTGTACTTTGCAAGTTACACCCCAGATAACATCCAAAGTTAAAACTTATGAAGGGGGATAACTCTTAAAATAGTGGTAATAGATTAATGGTCCTTGTACTCTACATATCTTATTAATGTGGCCTATATGTATATGAAGTTTGAAATTACTATCTTTTTTACTTTGGAAATTATGCTACGGACAAAAATAAAACATTAAAATTTACAAAGGGCAATAATAAAAAAAAGTTGGAATAGAATTACGGTTCTTGTACACTGCACTTTGCCTTTCTGTAATCTAACTGGGTGTGAAGTTTGAAGTTACTGGCTTCAATACATTGGAAGTTATGACCTTGACAAAAAAAACCAAAGTTAAAATTTTCAAAGGACAATAACTCAAAAAACAGTTGGTATAGAGTAATGGTTCTTGTACAATGTGATCTGAGTGTGAAGTTTGAAGTAACTAGCTTCAATACATTGCAAGTTATGGCCTGGACAAAAATCCAAAGTTAAAATTTACAAAGGGCAATAACTCAAAAATAGTTCGTACAGGGTAATGGTTCTTGTAGACTGCACTCCTCCTCAATGTGATCTAGCTGTGTGTGAAATTTGAAGTTACTACCTTTAATACTTTTGAAGTTATGCTCCGGACAAAAATCAAGAGTTAAAATTTTGAAAAGGCAGTAACCCAAAAAATATTTGGAATAGAGTTATGATTCTTGTACACTGCACTTCTCCTTAATATTATCTAAATGTGTGCGAATTTTGAAGTGCCTAGCTTTGGAAGTTATGCTCTTGACAAAAATCCAAAGTTAAAATATGCAAAGGACAAAAGTTCAAGGGGTGATAATTCCGGAACCAATGGCAGCAAGATTGTGAAAATTGCACATGGACAATTTCATATGTACCCAAACATTACGTATAAATTTCAAAGCAGTACTTGAATAAATTGTAGGAGAAATGCTCCGGACAAAACTGTCTACAGACTGACGAACGGACGGACTTACAGCCATGGCGTTTCCAGTATTTCCAGTATTCCCCCCCCCCCCTTTTCCCAGTTCGTTGTGGCGGGTTTAACAAAGGTGCAGCTGATGACCGTTGTTGATCATCTAGGCACATTAAAACCAAAATTGTAAACAACTTCATAATACATCAAGGATCAGCCTGTTTCCATGACAACTACTGGTGAACCCATTATTACCACACAATCCCTACTATTGATGACCCTGAGAAAGAAGCCTTTAGAAAACATTGTTTTCCAAGATGTTTTCTACCTTTCACAAAAAAAAAAAATCACTTTTATTTTGTCATCTGCAAAATAATGCTTTCGATTTGGACAAGCCTGAAATACCGTAGTTTGGTAATGAGTTAAACACTCAAATTTTCATTGGTTGAAAAGATATACAAATTCCACTTCCTTATAACCATTGCCTGTATAATGACGAATGCTCGTATATACGAGGGGTGTTCGAAAAGTTTCGGGACAAGTGCTGCTATTCTTTTATATTTTAATATTTTTAAATGAGATTTTCGGTAATGATAGCTACAACCATATTCTATTGGTTGGTTGAAACAAATAAACGCAGTTACATGAAACGCATGATGTGTTGTCACCATAGCAACGTCAAGTCGACGTGAGCGGGGCACCTTGATGTGCTGAATAAGAAGCTTGTCTTTACAAACGTCTGAAATAGTTATGGTTATTCAAATTATCCCACGATATGCTCAATGCACCTTTTATGCCTATGTCCCCACGAATTAAAACATTTTTTGAAGTCTGATGATGGAATGTTGCTTATACATTCCCTGACCATGATGGGAAGTTCATCAACGTCGTCAAAAGAGTGACTGCGTCAGTAACGCCTGATGGTGGGGAATACCCAAAACTTACACGTTGCGAGTCTGGGGAATATGGTGGGTGCTGAATAGTGTTACTCTATCAATCAGCAGGTACTTTCTTGGTAGTTGATGAAGTATACGTCGTGGCATTGTTGTGATGTAAGTAGAATTGCCGGGTTCTTTTGGTCGTTTCTCCGATACAACCCTGGTCAACCCATTACGATGCACCTGAATGCATCTAAAAACATGTGGGATCGAAATTATGTTTATGAATCAGTGGTTTCACGAACCAATTCTGTCATTATATAAAATAAGAATATCATTTTATGTAAAATGTAGTTTAAAAATCCTGTACATAGACGTTGTACTCCCAATGTCCATACTCTATGTAGAATATGCACTGTGGAGTAGCCTTTCAACTAAGAAAAGGGACCAGTGAGTACATTTGGCTCGTATCATACAAAAAGGGGCATTCGTAAAGTGTCGTCTCGTATCACTTTACGACTTCATTAAATTTTGTTTAAACTAAGAAAAGGGACCAGTGAGTATATTTGGCTTGCATCATAAAAAAGGGGGAATTCGTAAAGTGTGAAGAACATTTCCTGCATTAATGAAAGAATATGGACTGGTGTTTGGGTCTAACTTTGGTATGAATAAGCTGTGTACTATGAAGGTCAGGTAAGAGTGGATTGGGGGTTCCTGTCATTATGCTGGTTACCAA
The DNA here is from genome assembly GCA_943736015.1 of Tridacna crocea. Lineage (NCBI taxonomy): Eukaryota > Metazoa > Mollusca > Bivalvia > Cardiida > Cardiidae > Tridacna > Tridacna crocea. The sequence continues at coordinate 3,010,770 of OX031072.1, read as the reverse complement.
TATTTTTTCCTTTTCCCACAGTGTCTTCTACCCGATTGAAGACAAATTCTTATTAAATCTTTACCAAATGACAAAATTACAGACTGGTCCAACTTGAGAGCATTTGCAGACGATAAATAATTGTGAATGGAAAATTGGAATTTGGTAAGGGACCGGTAGAAAACATGTTTCTAAAAAGGCTTCTTTCTCAGGGTCGTTAACTCTTTACCACATGAGAAAATTTTAGACTGGTCCAAATTGAAAGGATTTGCTGACAACAAAATAAAGATTACTGAAAACTTGAAATTTGTTCGGGGAAGGTTAGAAAACACTGTGGGAAAAGGAGAAAATGCTGGTTACCAGCATTTTCTCCTTTTCCCACAGTGTTTTCAAAAGGCTTTTTTCTCAGGGGCGTCAAAAGTAGGGATTGAGTGGTAATGGGTTAAAAGTTGGGATTGTGTGGTTATGGGTTAAAAGTTGGGATTGTGTGGTAAAGAGTTGAGCTACACTCATAGTGTAGTCTGCAAATGCTTTGAGTTTGGACAAGTCTCAAATTGTGTCATAGTAAATGGTTAAACATAGCAGATAATCATTTATTGACATGGGTAGAAAGACATGTACTGATTATGAAACTTGATACTTGTACAAGTTTATAAGCTACATATATCAAAACAAGCTGATTTTAGACCTAAAGAAAATGTAAAACTTTGGTTTTTAGCATTATTTGTTAAATATAATCAGAGATCATACATAGAATACATGTAAACAGTCTCTGACTATTTTATATCATTTATATCAGCCTCTTTTTTTTCGGGTTCTTTGTTAAAAGCTTTCTGCGGCGGCATGAAAAAAAATGTACTAAATATGACAGAGCTCCAGATAAGAGGGAGTAATGGTATTCTAAACTAATTATTGCTCTTCGAAACGGTATGTTGTGGGTATTCATTAGTCTCGACGATATAACCCTAACCTATGACATAGGGTTATGAGGAGATTAATTAATAATTCAATATTACCATAATTGTTTTCATGAACATTGGCGAGTTCTGACTGGCTGAAAAAAATTTGGCTGAAAATATTTGTTTATAGCTCCATGAAAAAAAAAAAAATCAGCAGTGCCGGTGTAATGCAGAAAAATGACCCCCATTACAAAATGACCCCCGGGTCATTTCTCGACGTAGAGGAATGACCCATGGGTCATTTCTCGACGTAGAGAAATGACCCATGGGTCATTATTCTACCTCGAGAAATGACCGTAGGTCATTTTGTAATGGGGGTCATTTCTCTGCATTAGACCGGGACTACTTTGCAGTCAGAATAATGTAAACAAACATGTCTACGAGATTTCATAATGGTTTTCTGTCTGATTTTTTATCTTTATCGAGTTCGCAGTTCAACTTGCTATCTGAATTTGTTTTCTAAAAAAAAAAAAATCCAACAGTATATTCAACTAGAGAGCTTTTTGGCAGCGGGTGAAACCCGCTGTCATAGTCCTCAGGTATGAGTAACTGATTTTCAACGCCTACGATATTTATCTAGGTCGAGAATTCTTGCATCCGGCAGCTTTTCCCTGGATACGCGAGGTAAACAAAACTTGATTCCTACGTGTGACTAAATAGTTCCTCTATGAATACCCAAACGATCATGTATAAATACGCGCTACTCGCGCAGACGACATCCTTTAACTCATTACCAAACGACAATATTTAGGCTTGTCCAAATTGAAAGCATTTGCAGACGACAAAATAAAAGTGACTGAAAATATGAAATTTGTTTTGTGAATGGTAGAAAACATTGTGGGAAAAGGAGAAAATGCTGGTAACCAGCATTTTCTCCTTTTCCCACAATGTTTTCTAAAGGTTTCTTTCTCAGGGGCGTCAAAAGTAGGGATTGAGTGGTAATGAGTTAAAACTGCCTTACACTTTACGAGTTTATTTGTAAAGTAGAAAAGAAATGGAAAGAGGGCGTCGGTATCTACATACACCGAGAAAGTGCAAAAGAAAATATTTTCAGAGCAAACGTTTTTATCAGTGTTTGTTTGCATGATGAATTTTGAGCATAGGCCTTCCTAATGGGATTCGTGTAATATCACCTTTTATCGCCAAGTCGAAACGGGTTCGGCGATGTCAAAAGTCACCTGCAGCAGGATTAAGCCGTTAGCAGACGACAAAATTTCAGCTGTGCTCAAATTGAAAGCACTTGCAGACGACAATTTCATTGTGGCTCAAATGGTACAATTTTTATTTTATAGGGTAGAAAACATTGTGGAAAATGGAGAAAATGCTGGTTCCCAGCATTTTCTCCTTTCCCACATTGTTTTCACAAGGCTTCTTTCTCATGGTTGTTAGTGTCAGCATTGGGTGGTAAACAGTTTAAAGTAGTTATAAATGCTGATACGATTACTTGTACAACACATTCCCACAATCCTTTTAGAACTTTTTACAAACATTGTAGGAATGGGAGAAAATGCTGGTAAGCAGCATTTTCTCCTTTTCCAACAATGTTTTCTAACACGTAGCGGTTTCATACAAAAGTGTGATCAGATTTTTTTTCCATACCCCCATGAAAACAAAATATTCTCTTCATTCCTTAACTCATTATCAAACGACAATATTTTAGGCTTGTCTAAATCGAAGGCATTTGCAGACGACAAAATAAAAGAAACTGAAAATTTGAAATTTGTTTTGTGAGGGGTAGAAAACATTTTGGGAAAAGGAGAAAATGCTGGTTACCAGCATTTTCTCCTTTTCCCACTGTGTTTTCAAAAAGCTTCTTTCTCAGGGTCGTCAAAAGGGATTGTGTGGTAAAGGGGTAACTCTTTAGTCTTTACCACACAATCCCTACTTTTAACGACCCTTAGAAAAAAGACTTTTGAAAACATTGTGGGAAAAGAAGAAAATGCTGGTAACCAGCATTTTCTCCTTTTCCTACAATGTTTTCTACCCTTCCAAAATAAAATATCAAATTTTCAGTCATATTTATTTTGTTGTCTGCAAATGCTTTCAATTTGGACCAGTCTGTAAATTTGACGTTTGGTAAAGAGTTAACTCATTACCAAACAACATAATTTCAGGTTTGTCCAAATCGAAAGCATTTGCAGACGACAAATAAAAGTGACTGAAAATTTGAAATTTGTGTTATGAAGGGTAGAAAACATTGTGGGAAAAGGAGAAAATGCTGGTTACCTGCATTTTCTCCATTTTCCATAATGTTTTCTACAGGCCTCTTTCTTGGGGTCGTCAATAGTAGGGATTGTGTGGTAACGGGTTAAACCAGAAATATTTTGAAAAGGATATAAAGAAGAATGGTGCAGAGGGCAAGAAAGATACTATCTTATCAAACAGTATTACTTTACCCCAACTCACACAACCCTGTCTCGTTATGGCCGAGGGAAAGATTGACTGATTGATTGAATGGTTTTAACGTAGTTTTCAGCATTATTTCAGTTATATTGCGGTGGCCATTGCACCTATCCATGCTTTCCTGAAGTCTCTTTTACTAGTTCTATATATTCATTCCAAGCCACTGGCTGCTTTCCCACACAGCCGTCATCAAAACAATGGTCAGTGATGGACGAAGAATGAATCCTATCGCAATGACTATCACCAATCCATGGAAAGAAATTGGCCAAGCCAGGGATCGAACCTACGACCTCTTGTTCTCAAGTCCAGTACACAAGCAAATGTGCTCCAGGCTCGGCCCCAAGGACAGAAGGCTGTTATAAATATAACAACACTTTGTTATTTTTCCGCCTTTCAAGGACCTTTCATTTGAGAAATATTTGATGTATCATATACACGTAAATGCCTTTATTTTGGGTAAGTCTGTTTCATTTTGGTTAAGTCTATTTCAATTTGGTTAAGTCTACAATCTTGTCGTCTGGTAAAGAGTTTAACCCTTTACCACACATTTCCAAGTTTTGACCAGCCTAGGAAGGAATGCTTTTGAAAACACTGTGGGAAAAGGTGAAAATGCTGGTTACCAGCATTTTCTCCTTTTCCCTCAGTGTTTTTTACTAAATTTTCATCATGATTTTGGATTTGTTGTCTGCAAATGCTTTAAATTTCGAGAAGTCTAAAATTCTGTCCTCTGAAAAAGAGTAGAAAGTTATGCGGTTATTGCAAAGAAGTTAATGAATCATTTGGTATTCGTACACTCCCATTTCTATTGTTTTTGTAACATGGTAAATTCTTGTGCAAAAAACAATGCCCCATGCCCAAAGAAATAAGGCAATCTAAAGGAGTTCAATACAGACTGAGATATAGGGCTGACACTTACGTGGGGTGATCAAAAAGATCGTGGACTACCTCGTTTTTTTGAAAACTACTACACGCAGAATTACAAGATTTTGCATAGATGAGCACCAATTATCTGGTAACTGGCTCAAGCTTTCAAATGTCGTTATATTCAGGTAGGTAAAGTATGACGTCATCTTAATGACGTCATATACCGCATTAGCGGATTGAAATATCGGACGACGTTTTATTTGAGCTGGGAGTAATCATAAAGTTTTACGTCGAACTCGAAAAGTGTTTATCGGAAATCAAAAGGGATTTAGAACCAGTTAGAGGGGACTCTGTGCTCAAGAAATCTGATATTTGTACATTGATCGGACTGGTTTAGACAAGGGTGCGATACTGTAAAAGATGACCTTGAATCTGGCCGTCTATCAACATCTGTCATAGACAAAACCATAACAGCTGTAGAGCAGCATGTAAAACAAGATCGCCGAGATGCTGTCAGGAAAATAGCTTATACATTTGACCTTTCATATAGAAATGTCCACCGGATTTTGACAGGGAATCTTGGAGTGTAGCGTAATTGAACAATGCGGGTACCTCGGCAACTGACGCCCGAGAAAATTGCGGTTAGGATCGAAATCTTTGAAAAAATTTCTGAATGCATTAGGGTAGAGGGGTCAAACTTTACTGATCGTATGATTATATGCTATGAAAGATAGGCATACCGTAACGACACTGAATATAAACAACAAAGCAGTGTTTTGAAACATTCAACATCGCATTCCGCTAGTAAGCTAACCTTTCTAAGTCACTTGGCAAAGTTATCTATATCAAGTATCTCTGTTCCTCTCTTTTTCTTATATATCATGTTTAATCTTTACATGCTACAGTCAATACTAAGTTTTATGCTCACACTATTCAGATGAATTTCAAATACATGGTACGAAAAACTTAGCCAGAAGTCCTGCAGGGTGACGTCACTTTACACCAGAATAACGCACTAGCTCACAGAGCCACACTTGTACTGGAAACTGTGCAAATCTAAACATGGAAAAACTTAGCAATGCTCCGTATAATTTAGTCCTTACCCAATGTGTCCTCTGACTAATACCTATTTTGAAAGATTCTCTATGTGGCACGCACTACGAGAGCAGAGGGGAGCTAGCCCTCGTTAAATCCGGGTCCATTATGGTAACGTCACGTGACGCCTTCCTGCACGTGCTTCGCTCATGGAAATCAAGAATGAATAAGTGCATAGAACTCAGAGGAGGTTATTTTCAAAAATAGTGAACACTCCAAGTCGCTTTTTATAACAATATTCCAATACCGGCACTGGTCCACGTTCTTTGTGATCACCCCTCGTAATTAACATAAACACTTTATAACCAAATTTCTTACACCTTAAAATGCTTACATGTACTTTTCATGCCAGGTGACGAAATTGACACCGAATACACAATGATAAAGGCAGTTTATTTCTTTATTTATCTCTTTACCACACAATCCCGACTTTTAACGACACTGAGAAAGAAGCATTTTGAAAACTTTGTGGGAAAAGGAGAAAATGCTGGTAACCAGCATTTTCTCCTTTTCCCACAATGTTTTCTACCCTTTACAAGGCAAATATCAAATTGTCAGTCATTTTCATTTTGTCGTCTGTAAATGCTTTCAATTTGGACAAGTCCAAAATTTCCAGCCAGGCAAATAAGGCATCAATAGCCAAAATCTGAGAAAATTAGATTCTCGAAAAACACGCCTCCTCCGTCAGTCTAGAGTTCTTGGTATCTGAATTTTAACCCATAATGTTACAAACCAGTGTTAAATGAATAACCTTCCAGGCTTGACATGATGTCCAAGGTTCAAAACAAAAATTCTAAAGTGCTATGGACGGTCAGACGGAGGGACGGACGGTCAAACAGAGAGAGGAAGGCAATTTCTGTAATCACCTCTCTGCAGCGACGGGGAATTAAAGTTCTAAGTGCTAATCCTTTGCCAAGAATCCCGATCCACGCTGTTTTCTATGCTCTAACAGCCAAATTCCATCCTTTTAACCCTTTCCCAAACAAGCCCTTGTTTTTACGTGTCTGCAGTACAAGTCTTTTTGAAAACACTGTGGGAAAACGAGAAATTGCTCGTAACGAGCAATTTCTCCATTTCCCGCAGTGTTTTCTGCCCGTTCGGATAATTTTCTGCCATTGTTATGAAAGTTAAAATTGTCGTCTGTAAACTCTTTCAGTTTGGAAGAGTGTAAAATTTGCCGTTTGGGAAAGGGTTAATCAATTTTCTTTTTTTTTTTTCGTCTGCAAATGCTCTGAAATTTTGTCTTTTGGTTACAAGCAGTGAGTTAGTGACCTCTTCGGATTGTTGATTGACATTTCACTATTTATCGACAGGAGTTCGTGACTGTGCAGTTCTTAAAATAGTAACAACATATCATGTGACGGGTATTCTGGGGATCCTAGAATGTCAAATAACCCTTGCCAAACAATACTACCCTATTGTCAAAATCCTGAGGAAAAATGCTTATGAAAACATTGTACGTAAAGGAGAAAATGCTGGTAACGAGCATTTTCTTTTCTTTATCCCATAAAGTTTTCCCATCCAGTCATGGACGATGCCCACCCTTTGTTCTACATTTGAGTTTTCGCTTGCAAATGCTTCTAATTTAAACAAGTCTGAAAATCTGTCTCCTACTGAAGGTTTAAAGGACTTTTTTTTTTTGTCAACGGGTTGTCTATTATGGGAGACGCCCCAAAATAGCTGTTCATTTTATTTTGTGGGATGGTGCAAGGTTGATGCCGAAAGCCGTTGAGAAGGTACATCTGGTGTGTTAACATGCTTAGTGTAGAAAGACAGCTCTGGAAAGCCTAAATGAACAACTGTAACTACATTAACTTACGGCTACCCGGTATTTTTTGGTTCACAAAAAGTCTAAATATAGACACTCTATTTAAAGATATGCATAATAACAGCGGTACTGGTAAAAAGTATTTGTCCATTATGAAATGCTATGAAAAATAACACAACAATTAATATTAACATGTAAATGTTGTTAATGCTGGTGTAACGCAAAGAAATGACCCTCCCAACAAAATGACCCATGGGTCATTTCACTACGTAGAGTGTTATTTCTCTACGTAGAATAATGAACCGGGTCATTTCTCTACCAAGTGAAATAACACATGGGTCATTTTGTTTTGGAGGATCATTTCTCTGCATTACACCAGCGTTCTCCAATTTGCAAACTTCGGGTAATCTGCTGATCGCACCAAATGCATAATTTACGGTATGATCGCGTCCTTTGAAACGGAAGTCACCGAGAAACGCCAGTCATTATGGATAAGGAATGTATCCAGAGTAGATTGAGAAAATGTGGCAGTTTTATGATGATTAGCTGTTAACAAGACTTTTTTTTTTTAAATGTTCCAATATGAGGTCATGTATTAGCAGACGACAAAACAGTTGTGGATCATATTATTGGATGTGTCTATAAAGATTTTGAAAAAAGAAAGAAAAAAAGATTATCAGCCTCTTCGCTTTTCACATAAAGTTAAAAAAACTTCTTTCTTAGGACCGTTTAAAATCGGTAATTTATGGTAAAGGTTTAGGTGATTTAATACTGAAGGTGCCGAGTAAGGCTGCTCGTAAATTTTGAATGAGGAAACGCCATTCCAAAAAGCTGCGATTTTGAGCAAAGCTTTATTATACAAAAGAACCTTGTCTTGCAAACCGTCAGATGAAGATCAGACATAACGTTTTTCATAGTCTGATCTGAATCAATACTGTTCCCGAACAACTATCATTATGGTATGCATTGCATGGGTTACCCTTTGCTCTTAGCCCTTCAACGCTATACCAAACGACAGTATCGTGAATTCATCTAATTTGAAATTACATTGTATTTCGGTGCAAATGACAAAATAAAGTGACATTTATAAGAAATCGAAATTTGTACGGGGGAAGAGAGAGAGAGGGGGGGGGGGAGGCACAACGTACCACTGTCGCAATCAAATATTCACATACTGAAGTAAAGCAATGGTTTATAAATAGAAAACGGTTATAAAGTAAAGTTATGTTATAAACTCAACTTACCGAGCTTATATGATTTACAGGTTGTTTTCAGGCAGTATTCAGTTACACTTTATTCTTTCAAACAGCTTGCTACATTAATAACGTTAGTATTTTTTCTTTTATTTCGTTAATATCTCAAGACTTTACACAATACATTTCCGTTTAGTCAATGATAAAGCCTCAGAAGACAGTCTGTTTTTATGTGACGATCGAAGGGTTGCGAGTAATAACACGGGTATAAGGTCGGACAATCCTCAAAGGGTAACATTATATCATAACATTTGGGTTTCCCTAAAAATCTATTTCAACATATTACGCAAAGCTTAATATGATAACTGATAAGGGGCATTCACATGATACGAGTACCAACAGCATATCAGGGGCAGGCTGCACGGTAGGACCTGTAGTCTCATTTGTGTAAAAAAAAAAAACCTTGAATGGCATTAAGAGTATTTGAGCTGTAAAAAAATACGGACAAGATTACAAGTACAGTGGCACTCAGATGACAAGTGCATTTTTTTTTAAATTTCATCTCGTTCCCACGAGATAATAATTCGTTTTGTCGAGCTTTTTTGTTTTAATTAAAAAAATGGAAAAAACAACATTTGTTTTCTTGAGTTTTATTTTTTTTTAATGGAAAAAAAAAAACACTAAATTTATGTTGTTTCCACGAGATAATTTTTTTCCCGCGTGTTTTTATAAAAAAAACTAGAAGGCCCTGAAGGGCCTGAATATGCTCTACTGGCAGAGAATTCGATTTTGCTTTTTCATGAAAATCTGTCAAGAAATGCATACTTTGTCACAAAAACAAGAATTGGTAATTTTCAACTTGAAATGGTTTCTTTTCCCATATTGTTTGTTGGATTTATTTCAAAATAGATAGGGTTGAAGCTATAATTGAGATAAACAAATTGTGCAAGTTTCACAAAAATCTAATTACAAATGCACATTTTATCCCCTAAACAATAATTCAAAGTTTTCAACTTGAAATGGCTACTTTTTCCATACTGTTTGTTGGATTTTTCTCAAAATCAATAGGAATGAAGCTACTGATAAGATAAACAAACTGTGTGATTTTCATGAAAATCAGGAAACAAATGCAGACTTTATTGCGTAAACAATGATTTGAAATTTTCAACTTGAAATGGCTACTTTTCCCATACTGTTTGTTGGATTTTTTTTCAAAATCAATAGGGTTGAAGCTATTGATGAGATAAACAAATTGTGCAAGTTTCACGAAAATTAGGCAACAAATGCAGACTTTATCGCCTAAACAAGAATTTAAAATTTTCAAGTTGAAATGGCTACTTTTCCCATACTGTTTCTTGGATTTTTCTCAAAATCAATAGGGTTGGAGCTACTGATCAGATAAACAAACTGTGTGATTTTCATGAAAATCAGGCAAAAAATGCAGACTTTATTGCGTAAACAAGAATTTGAAATTTTCAGCTTGAAATGGCTACTTTTCCCATACTGTGTTGGATTTTTTTCAAAATCAATAGGGTTGAAGCTATTGATAAGATAAACAAACTGTGCAAGTTTCACGAAAATCAGGCAACAAATGCAGACTTTATTGCGTAAACAAGAATTTGAAATTTTCAACTTGAAATGGCTACTTTTCCCATACTGTTTGTTGGATTTTTTTCAAAACCAATAGGGTTGAAGCTATTGATTAGATAAACAAACTGTGCAAGTTTCACGAAAATCGGGCAAGAAATGCAGACTTTATCGCGTAAACAAGAATTTGAAATTTTCAACTTGAAATGGCTACTTTTCCCATACTGTTGGTTGGATTTTTCTCAAAATCAATAGGATTAAAGCTATTGATGTGATAAACAAACTGTGCAAGTTTCACGAAAATCGGGCAAGAAATGCAGACTTTATCGCGTAAACAAGAAAAGACTAACGGACGGACAGACGGACGGACGGACGGACAGACGGACAGACAGACGGACGGACGGACGACGGAAACCACGCCATGACATAAGCTCTGCTGGCTGAAAGCCAGTAGAGCTAAAAAAAATAATGCAGAAAACGAAATATTATCTCATTCTCACGAGATAACCGGCCAATCCATAGGATCAGTCTACCTTATGATTAAGTTTTTTTTTAAGTGGATATATGGGATCCACAACAATGTGATGGCTTGCTAGAGCCATAGTACCATGAATCACGGGGATGTATTAAGCACCCTTTTGTCAGAGCATGGCTCATTTGTCAACGACTGGTCTGGTGCGGGTTTCTATTCCCATCATGGTATTGCTAAAAATGCACACCAGCTTTAAAAAAAAGCAGCCCTTTGACCAAAAAGAGGTTACCAAGAAAAAAAAATAAAATGTTATCACTTGCATAAATCTCCAACAGATTCGAGAGACGTTTCTTGGTAACCTCTTTTTTCGTCAAAAGGCTGCTTTTTATAGAAGCTGATATGCAAGACAACTCTTTTTAAAGGAATTTTAAGCAATACCATGGGAATAGAAACACGCACCAGACTAGTCGTTGACAAATGAGCCATGCTCTGACAAAAGAGGGCTTAACTCATCCCCGCGATTCATGGTACTATGGTACCAAGGAAGCCATCACATACTTGTGGATCCCATATAGCCACTTAAAAGAAAAAAAACTTAATCATGAGATAGACTGATCCTTGGCCATACATAAAATTGACCGATAGCGAACAGTTTCGGCACAGGTCAGCCTGCGCGGACTGCGCAGGCTGACCTGTGTCGATACTGCTCGCATTGAATTAAGCCCCCTTTTTACAGTGCAGAAAATGTTCATTCCAGACTCAATCTGTTGGATGTTATAGGTCCACAATTAGGTGATGTCCTCCTTGGTATCTTAGATCACGGAGATGCATCAAGTTTTAATGGCCCTCTTGTTTTACAGGAGGGTATTTAGATTTTTCACATCTCACAAAATTAGAAAAATATATACATGTAAATATCACTGAGATTATACAAATCAATAATAAAGAATCATAAGATTACAAAAAAAAAAGTTTTTTCGATGGTGTTCCCTCAAAACTCTTCATAGTCTCTTAAGGTATTTTCAGATTTCGGGCGAAAAATTAAAAAAATTTATATGGGAATATCACGTGACTGGCACGTGACTAATGACGCTTAAATTCCATAACATAACAAACATGTAATTATTTTCCATAATGTCTCCTTCGAATGCTATGTTTGAAGCTTCATCTGTGTATTTCAAATTTGTAAATGGGCGAGTTGCTCATATAAAAATAGACCGTACAGGGTTTTCCCTCGGCTTTGAAAACTGGGGGTCATTGTGACCCCCTTCCTCATTAGTTGCAGGTCATTTCATTAATTTTGGGAGTCAAAAATATGGATTTCCTCGTCATCAACTTCAAACACGATTAACAATGCATTTTACCTTTTAAATGCCAACTTCCCGGATTGAAAAGTCGGTCGATCATTTCTGATGATTAATCACCGATAAGAATACCAGTAAATCGCCAATAAAAGCGAGGAGCGATTTAGTAAAAAGTACCTCATCAAGAAACAAAAACTCAAATCTGAATGTAATACATCAACCAATAGAAATAGTCAAATTGAACGAAAACGATGGCACCAGCAGTAAGCCGGGCTACGATAGAGGTACAAACAACAACAACAATAATATTGATGGTGATAATAACAACAGTAACAACAGTAAAAGTAAACCTAAAAAAAAGACAGAAGCTGATCAAAGACAATACACCTTAAACTTAGAAAAAACAATACAGGAACAGCAGAAGACTATAGATGTTCTCCAAAAGAACTTGGACACTATCATGCGAATGGAAAATACCAATCTTAGCCATCAAGTGAGGGTAAATTCTCAACAAAATCAAGATCCTTATCTGTTTCACCTAGAAAATAGAATGAAAATTATTGAAAATCAAATGATACAAAACATGAGTATATTCTCGGCACTAACAACCACCATGGCCATACAACAAATAGATGTGAAGAAAAATGAAAGATTACACCCAGTTTGTTGCCAACACGCCTGTACTTTAGGATACCCAAATTATAACTATAACTGTCAACCAGGGGGGCCGCAGGCAGGCCATCAGATGAACCACTTTTCAGTACCAATTCCATCAATGTTTCCAGTTCCTCCACCAAGATACCAACAACCCCCTCCATTCCACCAAAATGTATTGTTGACTAGGCCACAATTTGGCCCAAACGTAATTAGTTCACCACAAATGTATCCAAACTGGCAGAACCAACAGGACAATACCTTGCAAATTAACACTAAGAATCAAGCCAGTCAACCTCAACATACTCAGACCCACCCAATTAGTATACTGGAGGAAACTATGCATCACCGAATACGAACCCGAGGGAAAAGACTGAACACTATGATAATAAGGCTAGTAACAAGGCTAACCGAACAGAACAAATTCTAAAGAATAAAAAAGGGAACCCACCTACCAAAAAGAAGAAAGAAAACGAACAAGCCCAAATGAAAAATTCAACTCCAGAAACAAGTATTCAAATGTGTGACTATAATGTCGCCATGAATCAAAATCAAAATTCTACCAAAAACTTACAGGAAAATGAAGAAGATAAAGAGAAAAAAAGCCCTAACAAAACTCAACATTTTTTGGAGATTCCCAGGTATCGACCGCGTCCGCCAGAAAAGAACCAAAGTCCAACAAGAAGACAATGCTGTAAATAATGACCCTTAACATTGAAGGAATTAAAGGTAATGCTGTTTATTTAAAAGAAATAACAGACAAAAAGTCTAAAATTATCTGTATGCAAGAGCACTGGCTATGGGACTGTCAAAAGCATGAGATCAAAAATACTTGTCCCTCATACGATAGTCATATAATATCTCAAGATACAAATAACCCTATTTCTATAAATAGAATTCCAAGAGGTAAAGGAGGAGTCTGTATTCTATGGCCAAAGAACCTCCCTTATGAAGTTAAGAGAGTAGACCCTATAAACGAAAGAATAATAGCCATCCAGTTAGTTTCTAATGTCACGAAAATCCTAATAATCAATGTGTATATGCCCTCAATGGGAATATCATCGAAGAAAGAATACCAAGAATGCATAGATATTATATCAAATCTGCTGTCAGAAAATTCAAGGGACATTTGTATACTATGTGGCGATTTTAATGCAACTTTAAGTGAAAAAAGGAATAACGTTCACGACAAAATTTTTAAAAAATTTGTAAAGGAATTCAACCTTTTTCATTCCATGGAATCCCTTGATAAACCAACTTTTAACCATCATAGTGGTAATGGCAGCTCGCAAATAGATTACATACTGTCAAATACCTCGGATATTCTCGAAAAAAGATCAAGAATATTAGATAGTCATCTAAACACATCTGCTCATGCTGCTGTTGAATTAGAAATCAGTATAAAGTTAACAAACAAAACATCAAATCACGGAAATCAGAAAAAATCGATACAAAATAGAATACTTTGTCAGAAAAGAAATCACAGTAGTTATAACTCCCACATTACACTTCTTATAGATAAGAGAAAATTAATTGAGACTGAAAACTTGAGCCCAAATTCAAAATTCTTAGAAATTTCGAAGATAATACAGGATAGTGCAAACAAACACATACCACAGAAAAGAATTAAGCTACAGGGCCCCCGAAAAAGAATCTCATCATGTACAAAACGGCTTATTGCTGAAAGTAACAAGGCACTAAGGGAGTGGCGTATCGGAGGATGTCCTGGAATTGACAGTTCTCTCTTCAAACGTAAAAAAGCAGCAAAGCTAGCGATAAGAAGGCAAACTAGACGTGAAAACGCAGAAGACAGGAGTAGATTCTATGAAAAATTAATGAAAAATCCTAACCAATCATTTTTCTTTAAACTTATAAAAAGGAATAAAGGGCAGAATATTACATCAAGCCAAAATTGTCTCAAGATAAATGGTCTGGATTCAGAAGACTGTAATGAACAAAGGAAGGCATTTGCTCTATACTATGAAGACTTGGCAGCTCCAAAAACATCGGAAATCTTTGAAGACAAATACTTAGCAAATTGTAGGCATAGATGCAATCTAATAGAAAATCTGGCTGTCTTGAAGAAGCAATATATTCAACCGTTCAGCATAGAAGAAATATCTGAAGCAATCAAAACCCTTAACACTAATAAGGCTGCAGACGAGTACGGCATAAGTGCTGAGCATATCAAGTATGGACAAGATGCCCTGCTTACCACCCTATTATACCTGTACAATTGTATTTTGGAAACAGGCATTATACCTGAAATTTTCAAAACAGGATACATAACTCCTGTCCATAAAAAGGGAAAAGACGAAAAATTGATGGAAAACTATAGAGGGATATCTGTTGCCTCGATCTTTGGGAAAATATTGGAAAAGCTCCTACTGATGCGTCTAAAAAACATTGACTCAAACCAATCAAGTCTTCAATTTGGATTCACAAAAAATACATCCCCAGTCATGGCAGCTCTGATGGTATCCGAAGCAAACATCGATGCTAAGGAAACAAAACGCCACTTTTCCTAGCAACCCTTGATAGCCAGAAAGCGTTTGATGTAGTAAATCATGAGATCTTATTAGATAAGTTATACCATGCTGGCTCAAACCTTAGTGTGTGGAAACTTGTAAAAGAAATGTATCAAGGGCTTTCAGCCAAAGTAAAATGGAAAGGAATGTACAGCGAATCCTTCCAAATAAAACAAGGTGTCCGTCAAGGCGGTATATTATCAACTCATCTCTATAAAATATATATAAATGATCTTCTAGTTGATTTGGAAAAAAACCATCTAGGAAAGTGTATTGGAAATATATACATTGGATGTCCGACGTGCGCAGACGATATCTCACTGTTATCAGAAAACTCTGAAGAATTTAGTGACATGCTTAGTGTAACCTATAAGTATGCATGCCAGCATAGATATATAATACATCCTGAGAAAAGTGTAGCCATATGTAAACAGAAAAAGTCAAAAGCAGTAACAGACAGTTGGAAGCTTGGTCATAGGATCATCTCCAACGAAAATCAGACAACTCATCTAGGTATAATTAGATCAAGCTCCAAAGAAACAGACCTGAATGTGATCAACAGGATATCAACAGCTAGAAAAACACTTTATGCTCTTATGAATACAGGTTGTCATGGTGAAAGTGGAATAAATCCAATCACGGCAACAAAAATTTACCAAGTGTATGTAGTGCCAAGACTTCTTTCAGGACTAGAAGTTCTAAATCTCACGAACTCGAACATTGCTGATCTTGAAATCTTTCATAGGAAAACACTTCGCGCTCTTCAATCACTACCGAAATGTACCGCTAATTGCGCAGTATACCTCTTGTTAGGAACACTACCAATTGAAGCAGAACTTCATAGAAAACAACTAAGTCTCCTTCACTCAAGTCTACGCGGAGAAAACAGGACGCTCTTAGATATCTTGGAGAGAAGACTTCTACCAATGAACTATAATCAGGAAAGTTTCTTTTGCAAAAGTCAAAATCTACTGAATTTATACAATCTTCCAAATATAGAAACACTCAAAATATTGTTGCCAACCAAGCTGGAATGGAAAAGGCACGTAAAACAAGCTATTGATCAAAAATGGTATAAATCTCTTCAGGATGAAGCAGTATCAAAGAGCTCAATGATCTATTGTAATACAAACGATCTAAAGCCAAGTACACCACACCAAGTATGGAAAACATTAGATACCAGTATGTCAGAAATTAAGAAAGCAGTAACAAAAGTGAGAATGCTTACAGGGTCATATATATTGCATGGCAGACAGTGGCAAACTGAAGAACAGAATCTTTGTAAACTATGCTATTTAGAGCAAGAAGATGTAAAACACATCCACACTAGATGCACTCTCCTGAGTGATATCAGAAACAAATATGTTAAAGAACTCAAAGCTATTATAGATTCAGATTTAGGTATTCTATTCTGGAAAACTAATATAAAAACAAAAACTGACCTAACGAAATTAATTCTTGATTGCTCATTCTTCATTATTGATATTCATAAAAATGAGAAATACAGGCTTTTGACAAAAATAGAAGCAACAACTAGAAAACTGTGTCACTACATACACTCGCGTAGAGTAGACATTATTAAGGAAAAGCTCAGTGCTGAATAGGGTCACCATTACTTACACAGGGTAAAGTTCTCAACAACAAATCCTTTCTCTTGGTCGAAAAAAAAACGGGCAAAATAACTGTGTTTCCCATAGAGTAACCGGTTGGTCTGCCCTTTTTATTATACTATTAAAAAGAGTGCGATGTACATGTGGATGCCATAGTGTCTATAAAGTCACATGGTGACCACTCGATGTGTCAGTCTAGGAATCATTGAAAACAAAAACTTTCTCTGTTTTTTCTCCGTACCTGATTTCAGAAATCAAAAATATTATTTACTTGGTTCGGATAAAATCCCTACCTATTTTGGCAAACTTTTTTGACTTGTACGTTGAAAAGGAAACATTTACTTTATATAATATAAGAAACAAGAGGAGGGAGCATGTTCCTGTTTATGTTCTTGTTTTTATCATATTTTCATTGGATACGTCATTATTACTTATTCTTAAACAATAATTAGCACATTATTAAGAATATCTTATAATAGGTTGTAAATTAGTTTTATAAGCACAAATAGATATCTTAGTTTGTAAAACCATCGTTTAAAAGTTCAAAATCTAGAACTAACCAGCAATAAAACCAAAAATAAATATTTTATCATCAAATCTTATCCATTTCGTATTATATAGCAAATTTAATACTAACTCTTTTAAGCGAACTGAATATTAATTATAAATAACAATGACTTTTATCACTTGTTTGTAAATACATGTTTCTTACTTAGTGCCTTGCAGTGGGTATTCTTTTTACAGGTTTTTATTTAGACATCTCCAACCAAAGGGAGAATGCTCCCAGAGAGGGAGGGACATACTAAGAAAGAAGAAGAAGACGGAAAGGCCGATGTTATTTTTTGACAGACCAAACATTTTCGTCTGAATCGCTGCTTGACGTGGCTTGATTGGCAGTTGTAGGAAGCAGACGATAGAAGAATGCTACAGTTTTCTTCGTCATGACATTATTTTTCCCGCTAACTGCACAGACCGGTAATGTTTACTTTTATATACCGGAAGTCGTCTAAAATATGCAATGAAATACAGAGAACCCAACCACGACTTTGGCCGGGCCATATTTACGACACGTGTCCAATATACATTTCGGCAATAATGCGTAAACCAGTCTTATTCTATAAATACATTACCGGAAAAACCACTCTTATCTAAAATAAACCCTGTAGTTAAACAAAAATCAAAGCGCTGAAGGCACTGTTGTGGCGGTTGTCCGGTTGATCTTGAGTTTTTGGTCAGACAGACAAGCTGACTCCTTTTATACCGCCCAATCACAATGTGGGGGATATAAGTTTTGAGCTTCAACAGCTAGGAAGTTATGGCCTGGACTGGACAAAAATTCCATCTGAATATCAACAAATGGCAATAACACAAAAAACATGAATGGCAGTTTTGGTTCTTATGCACTGCACTTCTCCATAATGTGTTCTGCCAATGTATGAAGTTTCAAGTTGATAGCTTTTATAGTTTGAAAGCTCAGTTGAAAAATTCGAGGTGAAACAATAAACAGACTGATGGACAAGGTGACTCCAGCATTACCCCCTAAAACTTTGCTTGCTGTGGGTATTA
This sequence comes from Tridacna crocea, assembly GCA_943736015.1. NCBI lineage: Eukaryota > Metazoa > Mollusca > Bivalvia > Cardiida > Cardiidae > Tridacna > Tridacna crocea. The sequence continues at coordinate 2,992,788 of OX031072.1, read as the reverse complement.
CAAAACAGGTAAAACAGTTTTGCTTATCACCTGGTACATGTATTTATTTAAATGTAAACTATACAGTAACAAATGTCAGAAATATTACCCCCATGACTATAATTTTTTTTCAAGTTCAAATTCACCGAGCACAAAACTTCAAATAATAATAATAAACAAAAAAACAACAGAAAATTAGACATTATTCTTTCCAGTTAATCAATAACACATTCACTGGACCTAAGCTCAGTCATTCTGTTTAAACAGATGTGTCAACACTAACAAAAAACAACTGCATATTCCAAGCAAAATTGCATTTTTGTCCATATTTTCATTTAGGTCTAATAATCTTGGATATTTCTTCGAGGTACATGTAATCATGCATATTCCTACCAAAATTGCGTTTTTGTCAATGTGTTCACCTGAATAATCCTGAACATATTTTTTAAGGTAATCAGTAACGCATTTATTGAATCTAAACTTCATCATTCTGCTTAACTCTTTACTACATGACAAAATTGTAAACCAGTCTGTGTTGAAATACTTTGCAGACAACAAAATAAATGTGACTTAAATATTCAACTTTTTTTTGGAAAGGGTAGCATTTTACCAGCATTTTCTCCTTTTCCAGCAGTGTTTTCCAAAGGCTTCTTTGTTAACATCTTTAACTGTCGGGATTGTGTGGTAAAGAGTTAAAAAATGTATCGACACAAATAAAAAACAACTGTATATTACAAGCAAATTTGATTTTTTGTCAATGTTTCCATCTTAAACTAGAGACAGATGATTGTGAAATTCTTCACAAGAACATAGTTCTTCACGATAGCATATTAAGTCATCAGCAAAATTTTATTGATGTATATCCAAGTAAACATTGTGTCGTTGAGTTTGGAAAACAAATTGTTTCATTAGCCTGATAACATGTATCATGAAATATACATGGAGGTGCTTACTGAACAAAACTACTGTAAGTGTAAACAATCCCTGGTTTTTACAACCTTGAAATAGAAGTCTTTTGAAAGCATTTTGAGAATGGAGAATAAGGCGGTAACCAGCATTTTCTCATTTCCCCACAATGTTTTCTACCCTGCTGGAAACGAATTTCAATTATTTAGCAACATTTACTTTGTTGTCTGCAAGTGCTTTGAATTTGGACCATCTAAACTTTTGTTGTTTGGTAAAGGATTAATTACTCGCCTACAATAGTCGTGCAATAACCTGTTGGCATGTAAAAGAGCTACTAAACAAAATATCCAGCTTGAAGACTGAACAACCTTAAAACAGTATGTCCCTGATCTATCGACCAAATGGCATTAACTAACTACTCAATGATCATCATGCTGTTAGTAAATTAAATAATCTGTATGGGTGACAGATGTTTCGGTAACAGACGAGTTCGGTAACATAGAGTTATAGAGTAAATCGATTGGATGTTTCGGTAACAAAGCAAATATATAGTGTTTATGTACCGTGACGTCCTTTACACCCATTATATGGCATCTTTTGTTCACCCTTCCACCCTTTATCCCTTGGTCATAATAAATTACTGAATGTGGCAAATAATGAGGTAGACACCGAGACCGCAACAAATATTTCTTCAAACTGCATTAGCGAGCCGTGTATTGAACTGAATGTGCGTTTGTGTGCACTCTTTTCTGCAATTTTTGTCCTCTTTTACAGGTTAACCCATTACCACACAATCCCCTGAGAAAGAGCCTTTTGCTATGTGAAAATGAGAAAATGCTGGTAACACTGTGGTTAAAGTAGAAAATGCTCCTGACCAGCATTTCCTCCTTTTCCCACAGAGATTTCTACCCTTCCCAAAACAAATTTCTATTTTAGTCACCCTTATTTTGTCGTCTGCAAATACCTTCGATTTGGAGCAGTCTAAAATTTTCTTCCTTTTCTCCTTTTACCATTATGTTTTGTACCCTTCCTACATCAAATTTCAATGTTTTAGTTATTTTGTTTTCTTACAGTTTAAGGATTTATTTAACCTTTTATAAACTTATAACCTTATATTGTCTCATAACTTTTTACCACACAATCCAGACTCACTCACTTTGAGGACTGTAAGAAAGAAGCCGTTTGAAAATATCATGGAAAAAGGAGAAAATGCTGGTAACCAGCATTTTCTCATTTTATCACAGTGTTTTCTTCCTAAATCAGATTTCAATTTTTCAGTCACAATTATTTTGTTTTCTGCAAATGCTTTCAATGTAGACCAGCATTTAACGTTAACAATTATGCTGAACCAGATTGAAAGCGCTTGCAGACGCCAAAATGAACATAACTCAAACATTGAAATTTGTTTTCAGCAGCTTAGAGAACATTGTCGGAAAAAGAGAAAGGGAGAAAGAGCAGGGCTCCTTTTTCCCATCTTGTTTTCAAAAGGATTTTACTTGAGGGTCCTAAAAACCAAGTATCAAAGGTTTAATCTTGAATAGTCTAACTAAATGTAGCTCAAAAATTGAAATTTGTTAGAAAACTTTGTGTGAATTATGTTGGTCTTTTTTTCAAGGCTTCTATGTCAGGGTCGTAAAACCCGGCGATTTGTTGGTAAAGGGTTGATCCAAAATAGTCGAAACGTGATGGACAGCCCGATCTGAACATGCCGTATCCCCCTCAATGTTCTGCAGTCTGATCTGCATATTCTATCTCATCTGTTAAGATAATTCATGGTTTATAAAACACTTTCGGTGATTTCATCTTCCGCACCTGTCACAATCTATAGCATGAGATCGGCCTGTTATATTAAGGTTGCACGTGATACATGGATGTTGATCGGACATTTTTGTTTCAGAAACTCTGATTTTATGTCGCTAGACAGTGATTATGGTCTAACGAAGTGAATGCTTTATTTGGGTTTGGGTAGAAAAGGAAAATGTCGTGTAACATCCATGAATAACTGTGAACAATAAATGCTAAAATTTGAGGCTTAATTATGATCGATCACATATACTATTGTTTTTATGTAGATACGTGAGAAATTCTTTATCTTATGGGTAACGGGAGGTGTGAAAACAGGCTATTAAAGACACACACCTATACAATAGGACAGTAAATCATTCGCTTACATGATGTAAGAAAAGGGACTTAATATGATCTTTGTGCGTTGTGAAATGAAAACATCAAGTATCGTTGTAAACCGAAAATTTTATTAATTTCAGATATTTCATGCATAAAACAAGGAATAGAGGACGTAACAAACCTATTATTTGTGAAACATTCATTTCATATTTTTTACGCGTAAAACATGGAATAAACAACGTAACAAACATATTTTTTATTAAACATAGTGGGAATTACAAAAAAAAGTGATACATAATGATTTTTTTGACAAAACAAAGGCAGGCAAGGGATATGAAGAACGACAAGGTACGTACACACTATAATTGCTTTGTTACCGAAACATCCAATCGATTTACTCTATAAGTCTATGTTACCGAACTCGTCTGTTACCGAAACATCCGTAAATCATCTGTATATACACATAAGGAATACAATAGTAAATACCCATTGATTTAAAGTACTCAAGACCAACTCTGAGTCTTGTAATTACACAAATCTGTCAAAACAAAGTACAGGTCTCGGTAGTTTTTTTTTTTTTTTGTTCTCCGATCTATGCTTTTTACTATCAGTTGACATATGTCAACGTGAACAACCAAAAGTAACAGCATATTCCATGCTAAACTGCATTTCTGTCCATGTTTTCACCTGAATAATTTTATCACCTACAATTTCACAAGTTTTGCCAAGAACGCAGCTTTTTACTTATGCTTTCCAATTTGGTAAAAACATCAATGTAGACTAAAATCTCACACGATCAAATATGTAAAGACTAATTTGCAAATATCTGCAGAAGTTGCTGAATATGTGATCTGCTTGACCTAATCGAAGCATTTTAAGAATAACATCAGCTCGCTGAAGCTTCCCTCTTTGATTAAACATAGCCAACTTTCACGGACATGCCTTATCAGCAGTCTCGCATATCAACAAATCGATGAAAATAATCGATATCATACGTAAAGGTCCGGGAGTTTCCGGAGTTTGGCGAACTTACATCGTGTATATGTACAAGGAATCGATATTAAATAGCCTGCAGCGATAACAGATAAGAGAAACGTAACATTACGTAACAGTGGCCTGCTTCAAATTCACAATCCTTGCCTAGACGGTATATCTGTCATGGCAGGATTTTTTTTTTTCGACTTCAACCTAAACCCTTTGTCTGGTACAGCACAGTGTGGCTCTTGAATATCAGTATCAGACTGCACAAAATGCGCACCCTTATTAGACTCAACAGCATATTGGAATAACATCTGATAAAGCGAGATTTTTCTTGAGAAAAGAACATTGAAATTGTCATATTTCAGCTTTATTTGTCGGTTTGTAATTCATTTATCCTCGGATTAAGGGTTAAGTTTTGATTCTCTGAGACATAAACTGATCGGTCCTAAAACTGCTCTCGACAAATGCACTTTTTGTAGTCTGATCCTGAAATCTTATCCGTTCAAATGCACTTTTGCTGACAATATAGATTTATAACAGGCTGCATAAAACAAGCTGTCTGATCTTGGACCTGATTGATTCTATAAGGCGAAAATTATTTTGGTTAAATAATCTTTGATATTCATGGCAAAATCAACAATTAAGTTGAATTCAGTAGAAAATTCGGCCTTTTTTGAGAATACCAGTTTCACACTACAGCAATCTAACGGACCTGAGAGAAAAGGCTTTTGTAAACTTTGCTGGAAAGGGAGAAAATTTTCTCCTGTTCCTAAAATGTTCTACCTTTTCAAAGACAGACATTATCATTTGAGTTGCATTTAATTTGTTGTCTGCAAATGTTTTTAACTTGGTGGTGTCCAAAATTTCGTCATTCGTTTTTTTTTTGATGAGAAGATTTGCATTATGTGGCAATTACATTACCAATCCGACCCTGAGAAAGAAAGACCAATCCGACCCTGAAAAAGCAAGCACGGAAAGGAGAAAAAACTTGTGGTGGGCAATTTCTCATTTTCCCTAGGGATCGTATATAACATGTTTTCTACGATTCCTGTTCTCCCACAGTGTTTTCTACCCTTTCGAAAGCAAGTCTTATTATGTGCCGTATTTTTCGTCTGTAAGTTCTTTCAACTTGAAACAAAAATCATAATATATTTTGTCGTTTCGTAAATAGCTAATGGTTATATCTTGATCGGGTAAACTTTGTCTTTTGTGTGCATGTGTTGTTTGATGGTTTTGATTTTTATCATTTCTGCTTTCTACGATTTTTACAAGAAATAAGGTTGGGAAGGCGGAGAAATAAAACTGTTATAGCACATAAAATAATTTGAACAACGATCGCTCAGAACCATCAGAGTAAATTTACATGGTTTTACACAGACGAAAAGTTACAGATTCGGCATATAAAAAAGCATTCATTCAAAGTTGGTTTTCATCGAACAAATAAAAGAAAATGGTTCGTTCCGAACACTCCATGTACTGTGTGGCGCTTGTGAACTGATCCGATGCTTCACTCTAGCGCCGCTTACAGGCATGATAAAGATAAAAAGATATTTCTTCCTCTAAAAAAGTTATGTATGGTGTTATTTCAACTAAGCATCAGTAGAATTCACCAGCAAGCTGTGTTAAAAACCAGTTTCAAACCAAGATACATGTAGATCATTCTTAATACAAGGTTGATTGAATACTATCTCTTGAAATAATAAATAATGATTATGCAGTAGGTAAATTTTTAAGTTACTGGTAAAGGAGAAGTAGCTTGTATTATTCCCATTTCCATGTACGGTCTATGTCATTTTTTTCTCTTTTATTCACTCATAGCGGTTATGCTTTTTGCAGGTTGTATCGTTTTAAAGATGGAAGAACCATCCTTCACTGTTTAGGCTAATTCTTCCAATGAACAATTAAAATATTAAAGATGTTAAAAGGGGGGAGACATTTGAAAGAAGGGAGAAACTGTTTGATTTATGTAAAAGAAAAGTTGTCAGTTTTGATCTAGTGTTGTCATTCTTTGAATAGTAAATACTCTTTGCAGGAGAAACCGATTGAGTGATGTAGACAACAATGTTTGAAAAGCAGAAGATAACTTGTAAAAAGATAATGCGCCTGTTTCCATATTTTATCCTAAACAATCAACAGCAGGGTCGTTAGATGCCGTATTTATACAGTATCAGGTTAAGCTTGTTATTTGAATCTTAACCAAAAGACAAAATTTCAGACTTGTTCAGAAGTTCAGAATGAAATAATTTTCTTAAGACAAATAAAACATGGAAAAAATGGAACTTATCTTTTATTGAGTTAAAATATAGTGTAAGAAAAGGAGAAAATGTTGGCAACCAGGTTTAAAATCTTTTTCGTCAATGTTCTCAAAGGCCTTCTGTATGATACGACAGATCAAAGACCAATGTGAAAAAAAACAAGGAAACATTAGTTTGTGAGCTGTCGCCAGAAAAAAAAATATAAAGCATTAATTTCTAAAAAGCTGAAAAGTTGAAAAAAATCATGTTCAATCAAAACGTACATTTTCTTATTTCATATGTCAATCTTAATCATTGTAAAAGGAAATAATTTCATAAGTATTAAACTCTGGTCTTTCAGATAAATAGGATACATAATAAAACATCTTAGGGATACTGTCAGGATCAAACGGTATCCGATCTGAAAACAACCCGGGTATAAATTCCAGTTTATAATCATGTGGATACACGTATATCATAAACATAGCAGGGGGTCCGTTTGTCAATGAAACATTACGTAACACAATAAAGATACCCGGCAGGCGTATCACACAGTAAGACTCGGCCAATATCGGCGAAGTCCGGCATAATCCGAACGTTCGCGGAAAAAGAAAAAAATAGGATAGTGGCATTAAAAAACTGTAAAAAGGACCAAAAGTTTATTTTTTTAAATGACTCAAAATTATACCATTTGAAAGAGAAATGAATAAAGTAACTCACTCCACTTGAGATAATCTTGACTTTTCAACACAACGGAAGAAAATTAAACAAATATTACAGTTTTTGACCTCGGAAAATGCGTTTTTCCTCTTTATTCTATATAAACCATACCTACAATTTTTAAGTTAAAAAAGGACCAAAAGTTTCTTTTTCGAAATTTTTAAAACTAAGTTCATTTGAAAGAGAATAAATTGAATTTTCTTACCTCACTTGAGATAATTTTCAATTCTGAAAATTGATGAAGTTATAAGCGTTTATTTACCCAGGCCCTTCATAATTCTATATAAAAAAATGCAGGTAAAATTGGCCGATATCGATTTTTCCATGTCCGCGAAAGTTGGCTATGACTTATAACAAGACAAAAATTAGACACTATTGTTTTCTGGTTATCAATGACCCATTTACTGAATCTAAGCTCAGTCATTCTGTTTAAAAGATAAGTCAACAGTAACAAAAAGCAACTGCATATTTCAAGCAAAATTGCATTTTTGTAAATGTTTCCACCTTGATGATCCTGATATATTTTTCCATATAATCAATAATGCATCTACTGAATCTAGGCCCAGTCTATCTGTTTTAATAGATATGTCTGACTCTAACAAAAAGCAACTGCATACTTTTAGCAAAATTGCATTTTTGTCAATGTTTTCAGTAAATAATCTTGAGAGATTTTTTTCGAGGTGGTCAATAATGCATGTACTGAGTCTATGCTCATTGAAACATTCTGTTAGAAAAAATGTAAACAGTAACAAAAAACACTGAATATTCCAAGTAATTTTTTTTGTCATTGTCTTCACCTAGAAATCTTGAGACATATGATTTGGAAAATCTTCACAATAATATAGTTCTTCATGTTACCCTTGTTTAATTATCAGCAAAAATTTTATCCTATGTACATTTAAGGAAACATTGTATTGTTGAATTTGGAAAACCAGTTGCTTCATTAGCCTCAGTACATGTATCATGAAATATACATAGAGATATTTGTCTCTGACGTTTCCACAAAAACATATAAAAACTGTTACCTAAAACCAATCTTCAATTCTTAAGTTCAAAACACACCACTTAGTATCTCCGTAAACAATTTATTGATTAGTTAATCTTAATTAGTGCTTAGAGATTTATATTTACAATTTAAACCAGTCAAGTGAAACCACAGGATTTTGTTCATTTCACTGTGGTACACAAGCATTTCGGTCAAGAAAAGATGTATACTGAAATCACTCAGAAGAAACACAAAGTAAAATGTTTTTAAGACTGTTTAACTCATTACCACACGACAAAATTTTAGGTTTGTCCAAATTGAAACCATTTGCATACAATGAAATAAATATGACTGAAAATTTGAAATTTGTTTTGTTACCAGCATTTTCTCCTTATCCCACAATGTTTTCAAAAAGATTTCTTTTCCAGGGTTGTCAAAAGTAGGGATTGTGTAGTAATGGGTTAACATACAAATCTTTGTGAAGAAAGCTTTTAACAAGACACCCATGCAAAGCTGATTTCCCAGCATACATGGTAGGCAAAAGTAAATACTGGCAGATAACTCTCAACTGAGACAAACTTTTTTGCATAACAATGACAGGCTGAAAGTTCCTAGTCATATTAAGACAGAGAGAAATCTAAAATTAACAAAGACCAGAAACTGGCCTTTAGATTAACAACAATATGTAAGATTAAATAATTATTTTTTTAATACATGGTCAAGGAGATCAAAATGTCAAGAGTCTCATCAAAGCTGTTGTTCAACCATTTGAGAATTTTCAAATGACTTTGCATAAATGTTCATAATGGAAAATATAGCAAGCAACCCTGGGGAATACTACTGTAGCTTAACCGATTACCATACAATAAGTATTTGTCAGCTGCAAATGCTCTAAATTTGGGAAAGTCATAGGTTTGTAATTGTTAAATGAGTCAAAGAATTCTTAATTATTAGGCACAAACATTCATGAACACTTTTTGCACAGCAAAGCCTCCAATGAATCACACTGGAGTATGATTCAAATACTCTGGTAACCATAGATTAACCCATTACCACACAATCCCTACTTTTAACGACCCTGAAGAAAGAAGCCTTAGAAAACATTGTGGGAAAAGGAGAAAATGCTGCTAACCAGCATTTTCTCCTTTTCCCAAAATGTTGTCTACCCCTCTCAAAACAAATTTCATATTTTCAGTCACTTTTATTTTGTCGTCTGCAAATACTTTTGATTTTGACAAGTCTAAAATATTGTTGTTTGGTAACGAGTTAAATGCCTGAAAACAGTTCATGTCCACTTGAAAATATTTAACCCATTACCACACAATCCTTACTTTTGACACCCCTGAAAGAAGCCTTTTGAAAACATTACGGGAAAAGGAGGTAACCAGCATTTTCTCCTTTTCCCACAGTGTTTTCTGCCCTTCGCAAAACAGATTTGAAATTTTCAGTCACTTTTATTTTGTCATCTGCAAATGCTTTCGATTTGGACAAAGTTAAAATTAGCGTTTGGTAATGAGTTAATATGAAAGCATTGTGGAAAAAAAGAAGCATTTGCTCAGACAACCAAATCATGTTTCCTGTCATGTTTCCAGCTTTACTTACAAAAATATAAAAATACAACAAAAGTGGGACTTACCAATATGAAAAATAACAATGCTTACTGCAGTCTAAGTATTGTTTCAAATGGATAACTTCTTATTCATAATATGTCAACATTTGAAAAAATATTTAGAAGAAAGACAATATCATCTATAAACACTAATAAAACACTGTTGTACAAAAAGCATTCTGTACATCTTTTTAGTCTGATTTTGCTATGGTCTTTCTGGTCTGATCCTCTTTCTATACCATTTCACCTGTTTCCAAACAGCAGCTTGAATCTGTTTGGTATCCACAATGTCATGTTGATCATAGCCAATAGCTGTGAATATGTACATATATTATTGAGCCATGCTCTATAAAAAAAAAAAAGGAGCTGCAACTGCAAAAAGAATAGACCCAGGTCAGCCTGTGTAGTCTGCCCAGGCTGACATGGGCCCACAATGTTTGCCGTTTGAATATCTTCTGTATTTCCATGGACCAGTCTACTTCATGATTAAGTTCAATGTTAGACAAAATGGAGTTTATAGATCCATAATTATTTGATGCCTTGCTTGGTATAAAAGATCAAAGAAATGCATTAAGTCTCTTTTTCATAGAGCATGGCCCATATTTTGACAAATATTTATCTTTTTGTGTTTATGCCATGTGGTGAAACAGTGCCAGATTACTAAATGAGTGTCTCAGATATTAATGATTTTCACAATTTGAAATGAAATGCTCATTATTATCTACTTCATTTAACCTGACCCAGGTAACAATCATTTACATAAATCAATATTCTATTTTTATCCTCAGCATTGCTCGGCATAATTATTATGTCCAGAATGGTCAAGGAAATATTTCACACAGTTTACGCAAATCAAACCTTTACCTACTAGATATGTTGATCTAAAACTTTCAGTGCAGGACACTTTCTCATTTTTCACACCATATTTTAATACCACGAAAAGTAAAATCATCAGCCTATGAGTATGGTATTTCAAGTTATGTCCTGCATACATTTCCAGTTAAGAAGAACCTATAATTTCAAGTTGCTAATGAATGAATAGTTTCCTGTGCAGAAGGCAAAACCTATTTTCGACTTGTACAAACAAAAAGTTACAATAAGTCATGCTATTAGTCACTTTGTAAATAGGTGTTTATAACCAAGAGTAGTCACAATTTTAAGCAAAGTTTACCTGATATAAGACATCTGAATTGTCATCTGCAAATGCTTTCAATTTGAAAAAGACAATTTCGAATTGTGTGGTAAAGGGTTAAAAAATACAGCATGCTTCAAATTTACATAATTCAAGGGTTTAGAAAAATGAATCTAATAATTCCTTATAGCCAAAAAATCAAGACAGCTGATAATTTTGAATTTCAATTTTATTTTGCCTCCCTTTCTCAGAGCATTAATTATTATTTTCATGAAAAAAAGGTTTAAAAATATAAAACCTTCAGTATTTTGCCATGTATGCCTGCTTAGCTGCTATCTGGGTTGATTTCCTTAGAAAGTAACTCAATTGCACCTCCCAAATGGCTCTTCCATATTCTTTATATTTGCATCACTAGTGGCTTCAAAAAGCAGCCAGGAAGTTGTCCAACCAGGTTATCAATCATGGCTGTAAAAAAATGTTTTATAGAAATACAGTTCATTGCATTACAATGTATTAGAATTACCTATCATACAGTGAAAAAATTCAAATTTCAGTCTTTGGTCATAAAGACAATGAAAATAACAAATTATATATGATCCACCAGTCTGCCCAGAAATTCTGTAATTGTTCTATGTTACTTGTAAACAATTGTGAAAATATTCCACCAAAACTGCAAATTTTCCATAGAATGGGTTTTGTTGCCATTTTCAAATGTAGCTGGCAGACCTTTGAATTGGTATGTTGTTTCACAGTCACAAACAAGAAGTAGATGGAATTCTGAGGAGAATTTGCAATTTACAAGGGCCCGATTTAGTTTTTAGAATTTAGTTTTTTAATTTATCCAATCAAACTGATCCTGCAACTTCAATAAAACAATTGCCACAGTACATATTTTCTATATTTTGATGTTTCCCCACCCAAAATGGTTTGTAACAAGACCCTCTTTAACCCATTTCCCACAATCCCTACTTTTGACGCCCCTGAGAAAGAAGCCTTGTGAAAACACTGTAGGAAAAGGAGAAAATGCTGGTAACCAGCATTTTCTCCTTTTTCCACAGTGTTTTCATCCTTCCCAAAACAAATTTCAATTTTTCAGTCACCTTTATTTTGTCGTCTGCAAATGCTTTCAATTTGAACCAATGTAAGATTTTGTCCTTTGGTAATGAGTTAACTATAACCAGAAGACAAAATTTTTATAACTGGTCATAATCGAAAGATGTTGCAGACAACATTATAAATCTTCAAATAGTAAAACTTGTATCAAAAAGGGTAGAAATTATTGTGTAAAACAAAGAAAATGCAGGTTACTATTATTTTCTTCTTTTCCCACAATGTTTTTCATAGCTTTTTTTCTTTAGTGACCTTAAATGCAGGAATGAATGGTAATTGTTAAAAACTTCTCTTCACCGTAACAGAAAAATCAGGCCCGAGTTAATTAGGTAAAATTTGGTAAAGAGTAGAGAAATATATTTTATTGCAGAAGAGACATGTACATGGATTGGTACTTTCACTCATTACCAAATGACAAAATGTTTGGTTTGTCCAAATCTAAAGTATTTGCACATGACAAAATAAATGTGACTGAAAATTTCAAATTTGTTTTGTGAAGGGCAGAAACCATTGTGGGAAAAAGAGAAAATGCTGGTAACCAGCATTTTCTCCTCTTCCCATAATGGTTTCTAAAGGCTTCTTTCTCAGTGGCGTCAAAAGTAGGGATTTTGTGGTAATGGGTTAAGCAAATAATTCGGGTATAACAAAATTTACAAAGATAAAAAGAAAATATGATAGATCTTAATTACCTGAACTCAGTTCCATCCCTCTTGACGTGGTGGGTCATATGGGTCACATTATTTATCATAACAAAATTCACATTTCACATATAAGGATCCACCGTGTCCTTTCTATATTTCTCCAAACAACGCTGTCGTAAGCGGTCATACTAAAACACGCCGTACCAAAAAAATACGCCGCACCATACGCCGTACGGATTAAAACACGCCGTACCAAAATGTGAATTATATTGTATGCTTTTTTTAGTATTTTTATATTGAAAAATATATAATCTAACCTACCTAGCGATATTACTTGCCAATTTTTCATATTTGTCAAGTTATTGGTAATTATTGACATTCTTGTACGGGACCAACAGCTAGTGCCCGTTACGCCGTACCAATTACATGAGCGCCGTACGAATTTTGAGGCACAAAACAACTGAATTAATAAGAATGTATGGTACAATATGTAATTATCTACTTATTTACGAGTTCATGTTGTTCTATGTCATGTCTTACAGAGGTTGCAGGTACATGTCAAGCATTTATCCAGCAGATGTTTACAGAAGGGAAATAACTCTGAAGTTTATACAGAGAACTTTACGTTAAACATCAGTTCAATGAAACCTTGTGGAAAAACGAGAAATTGCTTATGACCGTTTCTCTTCTTTTCTGATCCTGAAAAATAAGGCTTTTCAAAGTATCTTGGGAAAAGGACAAAGTACTAGTAACCAGTATTTTCTCCTTTTCATATTATGTTTTCTACCCTCCAAGAACAAATTTCAATTGTGTCGACTGCAAATTTAGAACAGTCTACAATTCTGTCGATTGGTAAAGAGTTAATGATTGTAGAACGTGTACAGTATTTTTTAAATTTTTTTTAATCAATGTTTCCATTTAGTGCTGGTTTTTCCATGCTGTATCGTTGCGCACTGTGAAAAAATTGACTTTTACCCGTACGTCAAATTTTAAACCCATCCAAACTGAAACAGATTGCAGACGACAATTTTAAACTTGATGAAAATGGCGGAGAGTTCTCCAAAAGGGTAGAAAACACGGTATGGAAAAATAAGGATAGGTGAACTTAGATATGTATGCAATTTGTGTGCCCTAAGTAACACTTTCTCAACCTTTACATGTGCAGATTAGAATATCTCCCGAAAATTGTCATCACAACTCTTGCAATCAATAAACTGTAAATTAATATTGAGATAGATCTATTCTTTTTTTTTTTATGTCCCCGCATCGGAAGATTAGGGCCATATAGCTTTACCCTTGTCCGCCTGTCCGTCTGCATAAACGGGGGCATTAGTGTTTCACAAACATGTGTTCTTTTTCTTTTGTCCCGGTGATTTTTAACCAATAAACAATGTAAAGAAATTCGACTGGCAAATGTTGATTGATTAATTTTATAGTGATTTACACCACTTTAAGTACATTATTTCACTGCGGAAGCTCACATATTCATGTACTTCCTGTTTTTACCAGTACTAGGCAAGGGCCCTGAGCTTTATTGCCCCAGGAAATACCTGAGAAAGAACCCATTTTCGCATCATTTTTTATTTATTGAGAAAGGGAATGACGAGGGTAACGTCTTTTTCCCGATTACTTCAATGTGTTGGCACTGAGAAGGGCCGTTTTTAAGACAATTTCTCGCAAAGATAGATTTCTGTGAAATTGGTGGCCTTAGCAAGGGCCGTTGGTATTTCGAAGGGTCGTTGTTTGTTGGCCCTTAGAGGGGCCGTTTTCTTACAGTCACACATTTCAGGAAACATTTTATTATACCCGATCTGTTACCACAGTGTGATTATGACTTTCGAGCCCTTCTTCAGTAGGGTCTTGGAAGCGGCAAAGTGAATGTACTGGCGATTCATTGTCTTCAAGACTTCTTCTTGTGTTCGTAGGCTTGTACTGTAGTGCCTTCAGAGCAATATTCAATCCCTTTTGGTCATATCTTTTTTGGCCATCTAAACCTTTCCCAGACAACCCTTTTTTTTAAGTGTCTGAGAGTATAAATCTTTTAAAAACACTGTGAAGACAAGAAATTACTCAAGTGTTGTAACCATTTGGAGAACTTCCCACCATTTTCACCAAGTTTTAAATTGTGGTCTGCAAACTAGTTGAGTTTGGAAGAGTCTAAAATTTGTTGTTTTGGAAAGGGTAAATTCATTTGCAGTGGGCAACGATAATGACTGTAAAACACCAGAACTAGTAATGTAAAAATGGATTAATGAATGAAAAAATATAACTGAGTTTTAATGTTACAAATTCATAAAATAGCATCTTGTTTGAAATAATAACAGTGAAATAAACTAAAAACAAAAGGACTCGTCGTAGAACCACGTACACGTCGTTGAGTCTGGAAACATTTTAAGGGCAAAAAATTCTATGTACAACCATTTAATCTTAACCAAACGACAATTTTCAAATGGTCCAAATTTGCTGACGTCACAATTGAAATTTTTCACGGGAGGGTTACCAACATTTTCTTCTTTTGCCAAAATATTTTCAATAACCTTATTTTTCAAGACCAGCAATTTCTTATTTTTTTCACAAGGTTTCATTAAAGTAATGAAACGTAAAGTTCTCTGTATAAACATCATCAGTACCACAGAGTTATTTCCCTTCTGTAAATATCTGCTGGATGCTTGACATGTACCTACAACCTCTGTAAGACATGAAATAGAACAACATGAACTCGTAAATAAGTAGATAATTGCATATTGTACCATACATTTTTTATTAATTTGGTTGTTTTGTGCCTCAAAATTCGTACGGCGCTCATGTAATTGGTACGGCGTAACGGGCACCTGTTGGTCCCGTACAAGAATGTATATAATTACCAATAACTTGACAAATATGAAAATTTGGGCAGTAATATCGCTACTTAGGTTAGATTATATGTTTTTCAATATAATAATACCAAAAAAAGCATGCAATATAATTCACATTTTGGTACGGCGTGTTTTAATCCGTACGGCGTATGGTACGGCGTATTTTTCTGGTACGGCGTGTTTTAGTAGGACCCGTCGTAAGAGAAGGAAAATGGCCAGAGAAGGCAAAATTGACACGCCCTCATTGTTTTCGAAAGAACATCGAATTTAACCTACGTCGGCCAACCTTCAAACTATAACCTGTCGAGGCAACTTCAACATGATCACAAGCCTAAGGCAAACGATCCACAAGCAT
Organism: Tridacna crocea; assembly: GCA_943736015.1. NCBI lineage: Eukaryota > Metazoa > Mollusca > Bivalvia > Cardiida > Cardiidae > Tridacna > Tridacna crocea. The sequence goes on along the minus strand of OX031072.1, from coordinate 2,977,157 downwards.
AGTTATGCCTGTCAAAACTGATCTCGGGGTAAGACTGGGCAGCCTTTCTTTTTGTTTTGCGTGAATCGGCCTTAATTGTAGAATCGCGAAATTGCATGACAAACTTCTGCACCGGAAGTCTCAATCTCCGAGCAGAGTTGTCGTTCGTTACTCTCACCGTGCGAGAGAGTGCGGAAGTCTTAGAAAAAAAAATCGTTTCTTTTTTTTAAATTTTAGATCTATCGGTTATATTAATCGACAAAACACCTATAAAATATTTATATTCTTCATAAAGTATCATTGTATATTAAAACAAAATAATGCTAAAGATGATTTAATCATGACGTGTCCGGCGGTAATTGACGTGAATGCCCGACCATTCTCTGCAGCTTATCGAGGCAATTCGATTGTTACAAGTACGTAGTATACCGACATTAGCCGATGTTTCAGAATGCAATAACAGTTGGCCAACCTTAACTGTCTCTTAGAATGCATTTTTAAGCATAAAATCAATCACTATCAACACTTCTCTAATCAGTAAAATTAGTTTAAGCCGTCTTCTTTAGAAGCAGTAGCTTATTTGGTGGACTACTTTTTACGGAGTTAACTGAAATTTTATGGCGGTTATTAGGTATGTTCTTAACCGAATCATAGGCAATGAGTTTGGTTTTTAGACTTATTTATTTTTCGAATTTTGTTTCGAATTTTGGAATTTTTTTTCGAATTTTGGAATTTTCGTTGACTCTGTGGCGACAACCGCCACAAAAACGGTGTTCGTCTGACATTGAAGCAAGAACAGACTGTAATCATGACGCTTCATTCAACTTCGTACATTATTTAGATTTTGGAAAGTTGCGTCACTATCATTTATTTTGGGGGTCATTTGAATTAAAACTGCGTCAATGACGCAGGATTTATGCGTCATGGAAAACCCTGACCGTATATCCTCGTTTTTCGAGGATTAAAAGACCAATACCATAACCACTGAGCTAAAGAGATATCTCTCTAACGCAGTAGTCAGATATTGTATTTAAATCGGGACAAAGCCATGCATGAAGGAGTGGTCTCCCGTAACACACCCTTAAGTCATCATTTATTGATGACTCAAAGCCTTATTAGGCAGAAAGTCCCTTTTTAGACAACTAATGGGATAAATGGCTCAATGGCCAATCCCGGACGAGTCCGTAACAAAGAAACAAATAAATGCACAGCTCAAATGCAAACCGCATCTGGCGGGATTCGAACCAACGAAGGACATACGAGTATGTCCTCGTTCTTCGTGTATTAAAAGACCAATAACATAACTACTGAGATCACACTGGAGAGACCTTACGAACTTGCTCCCGGGCAACGTTACTGTCCCTGTCAATTTTACGCACCTGTTCGAGTAAAAAACATGGCTGCGCCCATAAAATTACGCAAGGTAAGCACAAAAACATACTTCTATAACAACCAGATGAGTAGATGTGCTGTAGATGGTTGTCGCACGGAATGTCTGGGATGTCATTGCATATTTATGTATAGTTCCTTTAGTGGTTTGTTATTTGTTAAAGACGTTTAATCCAACAAACTTCCGTCAGCGACTGCGATTTCTGAATAATCAACACACGGGAGTCAGCAAAAAGCTTTTTTAAACATATACACACAATAATCTGAAGTTTGTGTTATGTCAGGTGAATCACATATGCTTTATTCACCACAGTTGAAAACAAAAACTATACGACATCCATTAAAAAGCACTTTTCTGTCAATTTTTGTTGGCAACGCTCCACGCTCCAGAACACAATAAAACGATCCAGTTCCTGTATTGAAAAAGAGAACGATATCATAATGTGATTGTGTACTAATTTAATGATTGTTTTCCCTTTTTTCCCTTCTTTAATCAATATGTTTAATTGTCTACTCGTCCATCTTTCGGTTTTTCTTTCCGGCAAGTTTATTGTCCTTTTGATGCTTTTGAAATGAAATGCCATGATATACTAGTAGATGAAGAGCTTGATGACAGACAGTATCATGCAAAGGATATCTATCATAACTATCGTGCAGAAGATCCATAACTTTTATAAATACCATCTTTGATATCGTCATCAAGAGACTCATTTTTGTGAATATAATTTAATAATAATGATCATCAACGAACAACCATTCATATGCCTTGTAAGGGGCACACCTAAAAGTAACTAGTAATATCTAATACTATGCTTTAAATATTGATCAGCGATACTTTGTGCATTTGCGAAAGAATCTGCCCAGGTCAGCTTGTGCATTCCGCGCAGGCGGAACTGGACCGAGACTTTTCGCTTTAAGTCAATTTTCTGTCTACCTAAGGATTGAGTGGTGTTTGTTTTTTTCGAAAAGGTGATTATTGTGGATCCATAAGTAGGCAAAGGGTTGTTTGGCACCACGAATGACGCAGATGCATTAAGTTTCATAGAGCATGGCTCCAATATATATAAATCTTCTCACACCTTTGCAAAACAGTAGATCATATAGCTAATTAGACCTCAAAGTAGCTTACAAATCGCAAATTTGTTTCAAATTAAACAACCATTTTTGTGAAAAACACTAATTAGATGCATGTTTTTTTTTTTTATTTATTTTTTCCACGAAAACAGATCCGGTTTATCCATAAATCTTTTGGCATAAGAAAACGGCATGGGCAAATAATGCAGTTCCGGATCAGCCTCTACCGAAGCTGTCAGAGTATGATCTTGAAATTTCACTATTTGCCAGCATTTTCTCCTTTTCCCACTGTGTTTTCAATCCTTTCCAAATCAAGTTTCAATTTTTGATTCACATTCACTTTGTCGTCTGCAAATGCTGTCAATTTTGGACAAGTTTTGCGTGAAAACTAGATACTATATATATGGGATTTACACGCTTACCAAAGAAGCATGTTTGTTTTATTTATAGATAAAATTTTAATAAAGATGGGAAAAAGAAAAAAGACTAAGCTTTGGCTGAATAAGCCAAAAAGGCGACCCATGACTTTCTGTACTCCAATGAAAAAAATATGCAATAGTTTACCTAGAACACCAAGTACCCGGAAATATGTAGGGACACCATCAGAACGTAGATCCAATATGAAACCGACCCCGCTCAGAACATCTAAAACATCTTCTTCTTCTTCTTATTCCTACACCCCTCCCTTTCTCTCTCTTTCTTTCTCTTCTTCCTTCCCCCTTCCCCCCCTCTCTATCTCTCTATTTTTCACGATGGGTGTCTGATTCTGCCACCTTAAAGGTGGGTATTTAGAATTTTTTACATCTCGCCAAATTAAAAAATATATATATCACGGAAATTCATATGATAAAATAATTCAATTCATCAACAATTAAGATTCATAAAATTTAAAAAAAATCTTTTTTTGGTGGTATTCCCTTAAAAGGCTACGTAGCCTCTTAAGTTATTTTTAGATTTCGCGCCAAAAATCAATAAAGCATTGTGGGAATGTCAAGTGACTGACACGTGACTCATAACGCTTAAATTCCCTATCATAACAAACATGTAATAATTATTTTCCATAATGTCTTCTTCGGACGCTATGTTTGAAGCTTCTTCTATGTATTCCTGTAAGTAATAAAGTAAATGAGCGAATTGGCCACCTAAAAATAGAACATGTCTCCCGATGGTGTCAACCTGGGCCGTAGTAAATCTCTAATTTCTCGTGTTGTCGGACGGTTTTCGATTACTTGGGTTTTATGAACGAAAATTAAAAGGCTTTGGGAGTATAAGGATGATTTTTTTGCAACTTTGTAAAATTTTCGACCTAAAATCTGAAGGGCCACCTTTAAAGGTGGCCCTTCAGTTTTTGGGACGAAAATTTTACAAAAATGCAAAAAAATCATCCTTATACTCCCAAAGCCTTTTAATTTGTGTTCATAAAACCCCAATTTTCCAAAACCTTCCTACAACACGAGAAATTAGAAATTTACTACAGCCCAGACTGACACCAACGGGAGACACGTTGTATTTTTAGATGATCAATTCTCTCATTTACATACAGGAATACACAGACAAAGTTTAAACCTAGCGTCGGAAGAAGACATTATGGAAAATAATTATTACATGTTTGTTTTGTAATGGAATTTAAGTGTTATTAGACACGTGCCAGTCACTTGACATTCCCATAATACTATTTTGATTTTTGGTGCGAAATCTAAAAATAGCTTAAGAGGCTACGTAGCCTTTTAAGGGAATACCATCAAACATTTTTTTATTTGTAATTTTATGATTCTTAATTATTGATGATTTCTATCATTTTTTCATATAAATTTCAGTAAAATATATATTTTTTAATTTGGCGAGATGTAAAAATTCTAAATACCCACCTTTAATAAAATTGGGGATAGAAACAGAGAACCCGAGATCGCCTGAATACATGCCCAGTAACATTAAGCCTATTGATAGAAAAAAGAGTTCAACGTGTTTTAAAATTGTACTTCCATTCAAGTATTTATTTAACTACTTTACGACTGTGACTACGATAATTAATATAGAATCTTGACCAAAATAACAAAATTGTTCACTGTAACACAAACCTATACGCTTATCGTATTTTCAGCTCAGAAGCTGAATCGTTGTATTGAATTTAGGAGCATCTTACGTTGTAATGTAAAAATGGCAAAATATCCTTTAATAACTGCAATTTGATTTTTTATCAGTTTATAGCTCTGAGGATAATTACTGTATTGGTCATCTGACACGACACACACTTCAGAATATTGACTATATATGTTTTACAAAGGTTTTTGGAGACTCCATGTAGTGTTTTTGCAGAAATCGTAGTCGCCGACGAAACTTTGTTGGATTAAACGTCTTCAACAAACGATTAACCACCAAAAGAACTAAAGATTAACGTGCACTGACACCCCAGACATTCCGTGCGACAACCTGCAACTGCATATCTATTCAATAACATGTTTAAAAAAATATGTTTTTGTGCTTACCTTGTGTAATTTTATGGGCGCAGCCATGTTTTTTACTCGAACAGGTGCGTAAAATTGACAGGGACAGTAACGTTGCCCGGGAGCAAGTTCGTAAGGTCTCTCCAGTGTGGAGATATCTCTCTGACGCAGAAGTCAGGTATGGTATTTAAATCGGGACAAAGCCATGCAAGAAGGAGTGGTCTCCCGTAAATTAAGGGTTAATAAAAAGCTCTTTCACTCATTACCAAACAACAATATTTTAGGCTTGTCCAAATCGAAAGCATTTGCAGACGACAAAATAAAAGTTACTGAAAGCTTGAAATTTGTTTTGTGAAGATTAGAAAACATTATGGGAAAAGGAGAAAATGCTGGTTACCAGCATTTTCTCCTATAACTACAATGTTTTCTAAAGGCTTCTTTCTCAGGGTCGTCAAAAGTAGAGCTTTTGTGGTAATGGGTTACACGTAAAATTATTGCTTAAAATAAACCGAACTTACCAAACCGTTCCAAATAAACCTTCCCGTTCCAATTTTAAAACACTAATTTGATTGTGATTCTATACACTTGAACTCAGAACTGTTAAACAGGTTAATGCGTTAAACAGTAGTGTTTTTTTTATTATTATTATTATTATTATTAGATCTACAATATACTTCTGAGACAAGGCTACACTAGGTGTGTCCGTGTGAAATAATAATGCCGTTTAAAACACTACAGATTCACCTTTATATTAGCAGCTTATTACCGTTTATCAAGCGTTACGTGCACTAGAACGGGTACCATGTAAAATGACTGACAATCCTATGTATTGTTGTCAAGGTATATAGGCCTACATTGTACTGTGGATTTTGGGATTTCTTAGAAATCACATGATCTTGCTATTCAGTGAATTTATGACGACAAAGGTAGGCTTTTAATAGAATAATTGACAGTGCGCTTCGTACCCTCTGTATTGTAAGTCTTTCTTGCCCAAACCAGAAGAAAATCCCGAACTGTAGTCTATAACATATCAGCGCTCTAAGGGTGAAATTTTCTTGGTTGGTTGAGTTTAGCTTATCTATCGTCGCCAGTGGCTACCCTATGGGCAACACCCTTCGAAGACTGTCAGATTTGTTGGAGGAGGGGGGGAGAGGGGTCTTGTGCAAAATGTAGGGAAACCAGAGTTACACCATGTAACTAAGTTCTGGAACGTGCTTGGTATTCGGGTTGTAACCCTTCATATGGAACCCCAGTTTATATGTTCACACCTAACTAGATTGATTACCTTTGCTGTCCCCAGTCCCCTCCCTTCCCTTCCCGACCCCATTCCAACCCTCACTCATGCAGCAAAGTGAATAGGTGAATCTGAATATATCTGACGTATGTTTTTTCTCTTAGAAAAATTAGTTTAAGGTCTACTTCCCTAGCCTCCACATTACAAGATGGAAGCTGCCGAAATTGACCGAATGGCCTGAAAACGTCAATGTTTACCGAGGCTAAAAAAAGATTTTTTTTTTTTCGGTTTTCCCAACGATCTTTATATATATAGTATGTACATAATCTTGTTTTTCCAGCGATAATTATAATGTTACATACATGTATAGCGGGTACATACAGGGTGTTTCATAATATCTGTCCCAATTTTACTCACATGTAAGTTCAGTAAGACTTATCCTTGATTAACTTGAGTAACATAATTCAATAACAGATGTGCAGTCTCATCCTTGATCTTTACTGTCTGGTTAGGAGATATATCTTTCTCCCAAAAAATAACTTTTGAACAGGAAAATTTGGGTATTAATGATCGGCTTGAAATTTTCTTTTCACTTTATTAGCTGGATAAGTGTTAAAGAAATTGTGTTTGAGAGAGCATGACAAACAATCTTGATCTAGATCTATAACACTTAAAGAAATTTTGAATTTTACAGTAAAATAAAGTGTCCAATTATCTTCAGACATTTGCGTAAAATGTCGTCTCGGATCAGCCTACGCAGTCCGCGTAGGCTAATCCGAGACGGCACTTTCCGTTTTTATGTATTTTTCTGCTTTCCACTAGTCTACTGTTCATAGCACAATATCTAATGCAGTCGTAAAATGCCGTTTCGGATCAGCCTAAGCGGACTGCGCAGGCTGATCCGACACGACACTTTACAAAAATGCCGTATGTCCCTTTTCGCGTGTTGCAAGCCATGTTATCGCTCTTACAGCAGCTTATGGTAGTCGACCTGCTATTTCCATTATAAGAATTACTGTCCTAAAAAAAATGCAATGATTAAAAATGAGTATCATTGTACTTGATCTAGATCTACTTTGACCGAAGCCACTTTTTCCTTTTTTTCCCTTTCTAAAAATTATCCTTTATAAATCTAAAACCACTACATGTATATTCTCATTACAAAGGGAAATAATAATTATATCCCTTTTCTGAAAATCAACAAAAGTATCAACAAGATATACTAAGTTCAAGATAGACACCAAAGGAATTTCTGGTCGGTTAAAAATGTGCAAAAGCATTATATTAGTAGATCTATAAATCCGTATTTATCAACTATCAAGAAATTTCATTCCATGTTGCACTCGAAGTGTTACTACCTTAATGTCAAAGCTGACCATTTTTCGCAATTTAATTGATTGGTTCGAGAATAGCTCTAGAACCACTTGCTGTAGAGTCTTAAATCATTTCGGCCCATTATCGTTGAAAATAAAACAGATCCAGACCTGAAAGTCAGTTGGCATTGAAACTTGTCATGAACAAGCAGTGTCGGGAGAGCTCTATGATTAAAAGTTTCAGCGTATAAAGGTGGTCTTGGGTAAGGCAATTCAGATCCCCAGCCTTAGATCTATCGGTAACCTAAAAGCAACATATATCTATGACGGGAGGACAAGGGAAGTAACTGTGATTTATCATGTAATTATTTGTGCATTTCTGATGCCCGTGTAGAAGACACGGACATTTATGATAGACCCGAGTGATAAAACACACACACACACAATTTATAAGTAGATCTAGATCTATAATATCACTGACACATTGAATAGATTCACCTTATAATTATGTCTTTCATAGACTACATGTGGAAGTAACAAATAGATCTATCTGTGGCACATGAAAGAAATGAGACCAAATCTAACACAAAAAAGCTCCGTGCGTAAATAACACTATGGTAGTCTAGATCTGTTTATTCTGGATATTCTAATGCGATTGTCTTCCGGTAAAGATTAAGTAAATACATATATGACAAGCAAATTAGGTTTAGATCTAGATCTCAAAAACATTAAATTTTGTAAGCAAATCGGCGCCAGAACTATTTTACATGACGTAATATTCAACCTTGACGTCATAGAGTGACACTTCCTTTCCGGAGGAAACTGTCCAGACACACTCACTTGACATTTTAGGTAGGGCTAGGCTCCGAAAACTCAGTCCTTAAACGTCTTTCATTCAGGTAAGTGTGTTTTACATTACTTGTTTTAATTAATAACTTGCAGATAGGTTTAGAACACTTTCGTTCGCGATTTCGTTATTTGATTTGCAGTGATTCAAATCTCAACACTTTCATTTTCCTTTTTTCAAATAGCCTATCCCCGTGTCACCTGTTTTGGTACAAGAGCTATAATGCTCAGTTTCTCATAATAAAAATCAAATACTTTGCAAAAAAAAAAACAATTCTTTTTTAGTTTTACAAGTTTAAATTTCCTCAATGTCAGCATTTCCATTCCATTGAAAAGCAGTTTGGTTACCGTGTTTAGTAGATTTAGAGCGCTCTAGATGCAGTACACCCGGGACTAAAACCGCAAGCTTTTCATCATCGTCTTATTATGAAGCTCTATATGAAAAAAAAGACAATGCTGTTTATAATATCTCCTTAGCGGACAGTGTAAATCCAAGATCAGACTGCACGTTCTGTGCAGTCTGATCTTAATCTAGATCTACACTGTCCGTAAAAGGTCAGCGAGTCGCGCTTAGCAGCCTAAGGGTTAATAAAAGTACCAACAGTACTTTTCTAAATCTAAATATTAAACCGAAGTAAATTCAAGTCTACGAGGAAAGATCTATGCACTACATTCTACACACTTTTGAATCCTTTACAGCATAACCCCGACTTTAACTCATTACCAAACGACAATATTTTAGGCTTGCCCAAATTGAAAGCATTTGCAGACGATAAAATAAAAGTGACAGAAAATTTGAAATTTGTTTTGTAAAGGGTAGAAAACATTGTGGGAAAAGGAGAAAATGCTGGTTACCAGTATTTTCTCCTTTTCCCACAATGTTTTCTAAAGGCTTCTTTCTCAGGGGCGTCAAAAGTAGGGATTGTGTGGTAATGGGTTAAAACATTAGCGAAAAAGGCTTTCTAAACATTCTGGGAAAGGAGAAAATGCACCTTTTCCCACAGTTTTCTACTCTACGAAAGACACATTTCATGTTTTGATTTAGATTAATACTCAATTTGTCGTCTGCAAATGCTTTGAATTTGGACAAGGCCAAAAATTTGTTGTGTTGGTAAAGAGGAAAAGGTCACAAAAAAATGGCAATTCAATGTTTCAGATGTAGAACCAAAATGCTCCAAACAAAAATAATGCTTTGAATTAATAATTAACACTTTGGGAAACAATCCCTGGTTTTTACGACCCATGGGAAGAACCCTCCTGAAAACGTTGAGGGAAAAGGAGAAAATGCTGGCAACCAGCATTTTCTCCTTTTCCCACAACGTTTACTACTCTTCTAAAGTCAAGTTTCAATTTTTGAGTCAAGTTAATTCTATGGTCTGCAAATGCTTTCAATTTGGACAAATTTAAGATTATGTTGTTTGGTAAAGAGTTGAAAACCGAGTTTTAGACAGGTCTACCTGTATTTTAACCCTTTTATGCATGCATTAAACAAATACATTTTAACCCATTACCAGACAATCCCTACTTTTGACGCCCCTGAGAAAGAAGCCTTTAGAAAACGTTGTGGGAAAAGGAGAAAATGCTGGTTACCAGCGTTTTCTCCTTTTCCCACAATGTTTTCTACCCTTCACAAAACAAATTTCGAATTTCCAGTCACTTTTATTTTGTCGTCTGCAAACGGTTTCGATTTGGACCAGTTTAAAATAAAATGTAGAATGATTAAGATATAAATGCGAAAAAGGAGATATTTCATGATAAAAGCAGTTGCCCCTTTCACACTAATGTTTTCTAAACATTGAATTTCAAGAATGTGAGCCATGTTCTAAGTGACGGAGGTTGAGTTTTTCTGCAAAAAGCATAGACCCAGGTCATCCTCTGCAGTACGCCTGCCGCAGGCTGACCTGAATCGAAACTTTCTGCTATGGGTAAATTTTCTGCGTGTAAAGGGCCCAATCTACCTCATGTTTCAACATATTTATGACGAAGAAGACTTTCTGGTCCATAATTATGAGAGCTTGCTTGTTACTTGTCCAAATTGAAAACATTTGCAGACGACAAAATAAAAGTGGCTCAAAAATTGAAATTTGTTTCGGGAAAGGGTAGAAAACCTTTTGGGAAAAGGAGAAAATGCTGGTTACCAGCATTTTCTCCTTTTCCCACAATGTTTTCAAATGGCTTCTTTCTCAGGGTCGTGAAAACCAGAGATTGTTTGGGAAAGGGTTTAGCCCTTTTTTTAGAACATAGTACACGTGTTTTTGTCTCAAAATTATTCTTGCACCAGATCTGTGTGTTGCAGGGATAGAGTTGTATACTGTACATGATACTTCGTCACATAGTGTCATCACAACATCATCTCGCACCTCTTTAAAAAAAAAAAGGTCGTTTGCTGACCCGACATTATATATCAATCCGCCGTTTGTATCAGCCAAAATAACTCAGTGAACCCGAGACAGGGTAAGGTATCGCACCAATAAATCAATCGACAAAACTGATGAAGTTTGGAAACGGATTTTAGAAAACTTGTATGTGTTTATTTTGCTCGTTTCGATTGAGGTGTTTTTGTTTTTTTCAAAATTCCCCGGTGGGGTGAAAAGATTTTGTCAAAAGTGCACTTGTCTATCGCTGTGGCAGATTTTCATGCTTATTTTCTGGTTTGATAAATTTGTATTTGCACTCTATATATTTTCTTTAAAATATGATATTTGCTTTTGATCTGTTCGCTGATCACTAGACTCTACTGTTCTTTTTTTCTCTTTATATAGATCGAGCACGTGACTTAAAACTACTGTGAAACAATGTCGTAAGTTGATTTACTTTTTCTATCATTTTAGTCGGTAAAATAAACCCCTATATGGCTTGCAACACGCGAAAAGGGTCATTCGGACATTTACGTAAAATGCCGTCTCGGATCAGGGTGTGCAGTCCGCACAGGCTAATCCGAAACGGCACTTTCCGATTTTATGTGATTTTCTCTTTTACGTAAGTCTACTGTTGCACAAAATCTAATGTGGTCGCAAAGTGCCGTCTCGGATTAGCCTGCGCGGAATGCGCAGGCTAATCCGGGACGACACTTTACGCAAATGTCCGAATGCACCTTTTCGCGTGTTGCACTCCAATTATTATAGTATTTCTTGCTTCATACCCTTTCTCTCTTTCCTCAACCCCTTCAAGGATTAATTCATAAATAGACGGGCCATATCTAAATTTTCTCATATTTAAAGTATTGAGAGATTGCAGACGACAAGTTCAGCGTTGCCAAAACGAATGGACTTTTCATAGGAAGGATTGAAAACACTGCAGGAAAAAGCTGGTATAGACAGGTGTTATTGATAGTTTTATGTTAGCTTAATAATCATTGGTCTCAGGTGATCTGTGTTTCTGTAGTGTTTCTATACTACTCAAAATTTGCTAGGGATCACCCTAAAAGATTCACTCTAAATATATATATGTGGCATGTATCATGTATGGATTTACATTATGTTACATTGCCACACTCATCAATAAAATGACCAGTGGAAATGGGTCTTTAAGCCTTTACCTCACAATGCCGACTGTTAAAGACACCGAGAAAGAAGCTTTTGGAAAACATTGTTAGAAAAGGAGAAAATGCTGGATACCAGCATTTTCTCCTTTTCCAACGATGTTTTCTACCACATGACAGACAGCGTAGTGCACGTTGCATATAGTTTTGGGTCAGCAAATGCTTTCAACTTGGACAAATCTAGCATTTTACAGTTTTGTAAACAGTTTATGCAAAACTGTTGTTACATATAAACCAATACAGAAATAAGTAAGTGATCCCTAGCAAAGTTTGAGTAGTATATAATGACCGGCGCCCTTGCAAAAGGCGGTACAATGAATCGCCTTAAGTTTGCACTATACTAGGCAAGTAATAATATGACTTGCAACACACGAAAAGGGGCATTCGGACAACTGCGTAAAGTGTCGTCTCGGATCAGCCTGCGCAATCCGCACAGGCTTACTCGAAGCGACACCTTCCGTTTTTAAGCAATTTTCTGTTTTGTACAAGCCTACTGTAGCACAAAATCTAATGTAGTCGTAAAGTCCTGTTTCGGATTAGCCTGTGCGGACTGCGCAGGCTGATCCGAGATGACACTTTACGCAAATGTCCAATTGCCCCCTTTCGCTTGTAGCAGGCCATATAAGGGGCAGGGTCTGTAAAACTCTGAAATAAAAGTCGAAATTTATACATGTACAAGAACTTTCCTGAAATTGACTAAGTTCACGATGCCTGTTTTCCTCCTCTCAGAACTGGCGATTAGAGCCCTTGCTAAACCAGCCATTCTTGAATAAAAGTCCTGATATATTTTTGAAAACACAAGACGTATTTCAAAATAAGGAAGTTTCTAATAAATGGATTAACCCATTACCACGCAATCCTTACTTTTGACGACCCTAAGAAAGAAGCCCTTAGAAAACGTTGTAGGAAAAGGAGAAAATGCTGGTAACCAGCATTTTCTCCTTTTCCCACAATGTTTTCTACTCTTCACAAAACAAATTTCTAATTTTCAGTCACTTTCAATTTGTCGTCTGCAAATGCTTTCGATTTTCACAAGCCTTAAATACTGTCGTTTGGTAATGAGTTAAATAATGAACTTCCAACTAAGAATGAGTCGCACTCTGTGAAAAAATGGGGCTTACCGCATCAGGAAGAAGTTGGGCGGGAAATACTTTGAAGGCCATACAGTAGAGGCCAAAATGTCAAAGCAGGTGTCATAATACATTTAGATTTAAATCCTACCTTTTAAAAGTATGGAAAATATTGTAGAGATGACAGTCTGTTATGGTGTGTTAGTCGCTGAAAGAAAAAAGAATTTTAAAATCAGGCAAAAAGTAAACAAAAGACAGGCTGACCTGGGGCGATGCTTTTGCAGATGTATTAAACCTTTACCAAACAATCCCTGGTTTTTACGACCCAAAGGAAGAAGCCTTCTGAAAACATTGTGGGAAAAGGAGAAATGCTGGTAACCAGCATTTTCTCTCCTTTTTCCCACAATGTTTTCTACTAGTTTAAAGTCAAGTTTCAATTTTTGAGTCACTTATACTTTGTCGTCTGCAAATGCTTTAAATTTTTGACAATTCTAAAATGTTGTCGTTTGGTAAAGAGTTAAACCGCCCTTTTCACTCAACATGGCTAAAATGTTTAATGCATAGCTCACTGTTATATTTTCCTTGCCAACACTTAAAGGCTCCAGTACCTTACAGCCCTAGCAACGTGGGCCAAACTCTCCGGTAACCATGACGACGATTGGGTGGACCGCCTAAACCACATCACCACGGTTGTTATGTTGGTTGTTTGTGGTTTATTCACGGCGGGCGGGCTGTATTTTGGTGAACATATCTATTGTGATGAATCTGGAATTACGAGTAAGAAAGACTGCATGCAGACAACCAGCAAAAACTAATATATGTTAATATAACGTAAATGTTTGAAAAGCTTTATTTGTATACTGCCTGCAACGCACTAAAAGGGTATTCAAACATTTGCGTTAAAAAGTCGTCCCGGATCAGCTTGTGCAGTCACCACGGACTAATCCGAAATGACACTTTCCGTTCTTATGTAATTTTCTGTTTTTGCGCAAGTCTACTGTAGGAAAAAAATCAAATATAGCCGTAAATTGTCATCTCGGATAGTCTGCGCAGGCTAAGCCGAGACGACACTTCATGGAAAAGTCCAAACGCCCTTTTTCGCGCGTTGAAGGCCATACATGGCAGTGCCAGCTGATGCATTTATTTTGTGTATAAAGCATGTCTCGGAAGAATGGTACTATGCATGTCACCGATACTAAATTTTACAACATTGCGTTACAAACTACATAAAGTAGAGTTTGAATAAATCCTTGTACAGCTTGTGCTAAAGGCATAATTTTGGCAAGTATTTAGCGATTTCACGGTTCTTTGTCGCTTGAAATATTCACAGGCCTATAATTGACCGGACATATAGATCCTTACATCAGACTGCATGGTCTGTGCATGGGTTTCCTTGGTAACACCAGCCCCAGAAATTGCTGAATACATATAAGAGCAAATTTATTTTTCCCCAAAGGGTACGTGATGTAGTAGCCAGCTGGGTCACATGGTCAAAATTGACAGGTAACCATGACGACGACTGGGCAGACCGATTGAACCATCTATACACAGTTCTGATGCTCATTGTATTCACAATGTTTGTGACGGCAGGGACATATTTCAGCGAGGCCATCATATGTTATAGAGATGAAATTCCACGTAAATTCTACTATTTACATAAGGCGTTTGCATCATGTTACAGTTATCATTGTTGTTGCTTTTGTTTATGTTGTTACTGCTGTTCATAATTCGAACAAATTATGAATTATAACAGTTAAACCAGCATTGAACATAATACTATTCCAGAAGTTAAGGCCGCATTACTATCAGAATAATATACTTGGGACCCATCACGCAAAAAGGGACCTTCTGAGAATTGCGCATGCTGACCAGGGTTGACACTTTTCGCTTAAATCGCTTCAATGACATTTTCTGTATGAAAAATGGTCATTGTACCTTGGTATATGATCATTTTTTAATTATCAACTTAAACTGACCTGCACTATCGTTGATCTGCTTTCATCTAATTGGTGTACAGAATTCCCAGATGGTCCTTTTTTGCGTGATTTATGCAATTGAAAGAAATCCTCCAACGCCATTTGTGGTGCCACTAATTCGAACTCTGTGGTCTGTGGCAATGTTAACAACTACATTTCATTGACTTCTGTTATAGCTGACCTTTAGCTTTGATGCATGATTAAAAAGATGCATGGATCTCAATTTTTAGTAATTTGACTTTTTAAATATGTATGATAGGTTTTACCCCACTACATTATCATCACAGAATGTGTAGAGTCTAAGTTTAGAATTTCATGTATAACAACGGATTCTGAAAAAGTTGACCAGTAGGCCATCTTTACCCTACAGGTCTCTCTCAATTTTCAGTTTTTGAGTTTTAAGCATTTATATGTTTTTACTCCACTGTTTCATTTACACTCATAGAAATTAGTATTTATGTTTTACAATGGATTCGGAGAATTTCACCATCTTAATTCTATAGGTAGTGAGATGATATTTGATGAACTATTCCACTGAAATACTTCCCATGGAGACAGTACCATAAGGCATAGTCTCCATACGTTATTGTGCTTGCTGGAAAAGCTCCTGATATGTCGGCCTTTTTGTTAGATTTTTCAGCAACAGATCAGAAGGAATAAAAATGTCGTATACGATTGGTAAAAATCTGGACAGTTTTATTTTGCGGGCCAATTCATAACAAAATGTTCTCAAATGACACGAGTTTATTCGGTAAATATTTCAATCTGTTTCATGATACACTTCGACCATGTCAAAAACTATAGATTTCGGAAAATATGTAACATTGCATGTTTATATATAGTAAAAATCTCTTGGAATAATATCTCGGAACATCCCATGTTACATTTCAGCTCTCATTTCATCACCAGGAATTATGGGAACTTCCTTTTTTAAATTATATTTCAGCTTACATTTGAACACCATAATTTCTGGGTACTTCCTGTTATATTTCAGCTATCACTTCAACGCCATAATGTATAGGAACTTCCCATGTTATATATCAGCTATCACTTCAATGCCATAATTTATGGAAACTTCCCATGTTATATTTCAGCTATCATTTGAACTCCAAAATTTTGGGGGACTTGCTATGTTATATTTCAGCAATCATTTCAACAGGATACTTTCTTGGAACTTCTACATTATCTTTTAGCTACCATTTCAACACATTATTTATGGGAACTTACTATGTTACATTTTGGCTATCATTTGAATAATAAAATCCGGGGGACTTCCTGTGTTACATTTCAGATATCATTTCAACACACAATATATGATAACTTCCCACGTTATAGTTCAGTATTTCGTCGGTTTACTTCGACAACCTCGTAACTACAGCTTGTTACAAGCTGTAGTTAGGAGGTTTTCGAAGTAAACCTACGATATATAGTATCATTTAATACCATGATTTCTGGAACTTCCTTTGTTATATTTCAACTATCAATTTAACACCATACTATGTGATATTTCAGCTAATATTTTAACACCATACTATATGATATTTCAGCTATCATTTTAACACCATACTATGTGATATTTCAGCTGTCATTTTAACACCATACTTTGTGATATTTCTGCTATTTTTTAACATCATACTATGTGATATTTCAGCTATCATTTTAACACCATACTATGTGATATTTCAGCTATCATGCACAAGTACGCCAACTATATCTGTTGGATCAACAACACATACTATGTACCCATGCACGGTGACCTGCCCTCGGGACCAGCTGACAGACTGGAGACAGAAATACCATATTACCAGTACGTTCCTATTATACTGCTGGTTATGGCACTGCTTTTTAAGGTAAGTCCTTTTGGTTGACTGTTTTGATTGTGTGTTTGTTTGAATGTCGTTTCAACGGTAAATGCAAGGCTGCGCTTCTGCAGTGTCTTGCCAAACGACTATCCAAAAATAACAAGCGCCGTGATCGGGGATCGAGCTTGACTTTACTTATTTCAAATGAAAAGCGTTTACTGGTGAGATATGGAGTTTTGAGTTCTAGTTCTCACTTGGTTTAGCCAATTAGAGAAGGGTAATATTGAAATTTAATTCAATTCAAATTTCATTGGAAGGAATAAGGGTAAGTTACTATGCCCTGTTTCTGGACATTTACGTTAAAGTAAGTCATAAAAGATAGAAACTTTAAGAATCGAAGCAGTTTTCAACAATAATTCAGCTATGTTACGACTGCTGGTGCACTTAATGTTTCCTAATTGATACCATTATTTATTAACTGAATAGTTTTGAATATTTTCCATATTGATAACGTACACAGAAGAATCATTAGAGGTACGTGCTCTTATGAATGCAAATAGTAAATTTTTACACAGAAAATAAAGAAAAAAAATATATATATTTTTTTTTTACCAAAGTGATAACATTAATTTTGCTGACAATGAGAAGAATGTAGCTAGAATGATGGTCCATAATTTAACCATTATCCTACTACAAAACTAAAATTAAATTTTCAGTACCATAGTAATAACCCAAATATTGTTGTTACAAAGTTATATTTTGGGGAATGATATCTCCATATCGGAAAGTGTAGATCAAAGATCAGACTGCACGTTCTGTGCAGTTTGATCTTGATTTAGACTGTCCGCAAAAGGTCAGCTAGTCACGCTTAGCAGGCAAAGGGTTAATAGGATAGAAAACTTGATCGGAAAAGGAGAAAATGATGGTTACCATCATCTTCGTCTTTTCCCATAAAGTTTCAAAACACCTCCTCTATAAAGTCATTAAAACTGGAGATTGTGAGGCAAAGGGTGAATACAGTATCATAAATAAAAGTCAGAAGAATTATCCTGCTAAAAAAACTCAAATGAAATTTTCAATTTGATAGTAAAAAAAAAATATATTGCAATTTCAAAGTTATTTTTGGAGTAATAATGTCTTGTATAACAAGGTACAATGACCACTTTTAATACAGAAAATGTCCATAAAGCGAAAAGTGTCAATCCTGGTCAGCCTGCGCAGTTCTCGCAGTCTGACCAGGGCTGACACTTTTCGCAGTTCCCAGAAGGTCCCTTTTTGCGTGATGGGTCACAAACTAAAAACCGTTTTGCCAGAGCATGATTAATTGGCAAGATCTGGAAAATCAACATAAATTTAAATTACATATTCTATAACTTATCTAGAAAATCAACATAAATTTAAATTACATATTCTATAACTTATTGTTATAGGTCCGAAATAAATATCCGAAATTGTTATTTCTTATTCCCCAGTTTCCTAGCGTGGTATGGCGGTCTTTGTCGGGCTACTCCGGCATTGACCTCAACAAAATTGCTGAACTTACCGCTACAGCAGAGTATGTAGAGGACAATAAAAGGACAGCTAAGGTCAATGAGATTGCTGCTTGCATCGATCGCTGGCTTGAGTCAACACGGCAGTACCACTGGAACTTCTTTGTTCGTCTTCGCCAAAAGGCTTCAAGACTGTGTTTTCTATTGAACAGAAGAGAAGGGACATACTTAGTGGGTAAGACAACCGTCTCGTCGGCATTTTTTCAGACTCGCTTTTTTTTTTACAAAATAGGTATACTTAAATCATACTCTTTGAAAAGGAGGGTTTAAGAAATTGTTCAGAAAGTATCGACCCATGTGAAATCAGCCTCAACAAATTGTAAGGTTCAATTTTTGGCGTTTATTTTTTTTCCAGCTCACATAATTATAACCTCCTCGACTTGGTGTGTTAGGTTGCGATGGCTACTCTAAGGTGCGCACCACCTCACACAATGATCTTGCTTTAACGGCGTAATCTCCATAAGACTTGATGAATATGGATTAATACTATAAAATATTTAGACTGTAAGCTAAGTTAGACGTTTTACACGTTACACTGCATTTAGGACATTATGTTTCGAAACAGAACATGTACATGGTGTCACTACTACTCAGTACTTTCACTGCTTTGATATATATTTTTCAGGTCTGTACCTCATAGTGAAGGTCATGTATGCAGTAAATGTCGTGGGCCAATTTTACCTCCTTGACGCATTCCTCGGTGGTTTTTTCCGTATGTGGGGGATAGAAGCCCTGGACAATTTCACTGTAAGAGGTCAGTTTAGGGAGTCCAGGCGTTTTCCTCGTGTCACATTATGTGACTTTAAAATGCGACAAATGCACAATGTCAACGTAAGTTGTTTCAGTATATTTCATTTAATTGATTCACCCATTTCATCCATGATCAAAGATTACAAATAATTACAACTGACATGTAGTTCGAGAACATTGCTGGAAAAGGTAATTCACATTGTTGCTTTTTTTTATGATGAGATAAATTAAAAATCGCATTTACAGCGCAATAAATGGATAAATTTCTATTGGCTGGAAACCCACCTTAACCCTTTAACAAACGACAAAATTTTAGACAGGTCCAAATTGAAAGCATTTGCAGATGACAAAATAAATGTGACTGAAAAATTGAAATTTGGTTTTGGAAGGGTAGAAAACATTGTGGGAAAAAGAGAAAATGTTGGTAACCAGCATTTTCTCCTTTTCCCACAATGTTTTCAAAAGGCTTCTTTCTCAGGGTCGTTAACTTTGGGATTGTGTTTTAAATAGTTAAGATGGATTTCCAGCCAATAAGAATCTAGTTATTGCGCTCGAAAGATTCTTCCGCCAAAAGATTTCACCGTCTTGAAAAATGAAGTTCCAGGATCAGCCTGCACTTTTTGTGCAGTTTGAACTTAAAATACACGCCCCACAAAAGCACCTTTACTCTTTACCAAAGGACGAATTACTCTTTACCAAAGGACGAAATTTAAGACTGGTCCAAATTGAAGGCATTTGCAGACCACAAATTTAATGTGACTCTAATTTTGAAGATGGTTCTGGAAAGGAGGGAAAATATAGTGAGAAAAGGAGAAAATGCTGGTTTCCAGCATTTTCTCCTTTTCTCACAGTGTTTTAAGAATGCTTCTTTTCAGGGTGGTCAAAAGTCCGGATTGTGAGGTAAAGGATTAATTCGCACTTGTCATCTTACCATTTGAAAAACTACATGCTACTTATCTAAAAAAGAGAAGATCTACATACTTTTGCTAGTCTATCGGTCTTTCCTCTTATGGACCGATATCTATGCCGAGGCTCGGTAGCTTGGTCGGTACCGCACAGGAACCAGAGAACATAGGGTCGCTGGTTCAATGCCCGGCTAGGCCAATTTCTCTCCAAAGATTGATGATAGTCACTGCCAGAGGAAAAATTCCTTTCTCACTGTTGACCATTGTTTCGACGGTTATATGGGAGAGTAGCCAGTAGCTTAGAAAGACTATTATGTGGAGTACTAGTAAAAGAAGCTTCAGGAAATCATAGATAGGTGTACTGGCCGCCGTGATATAGTCGAAATATTGTTGAAAACGGTGTTAAACACCATAAAATCCATCCGTTAATCAATCAATCTATCTTTCTGTGTATACAGTCATCTGTCTGTGTTTATGTCTGTACGACTGTCTAAATCTATAAATCACTCAATCAATTAATTAACCCTTTACCGCATAGTGACGACTTTTAACGACCCTGAGAAAGAGGCCTTTTGAAAACTTTGCGGGAAAAGGAGAAAATGCTGGTAACCAGCATTTTCTCCTTTTCCCACAAAGTTTTCTACTCTATCAAAGAAAAAATTGCATCATTTGAGCCACTGTGAAATTATTATCTGCATACGCTTTCGAATTGAATAGGTCTAAAATTCAGCTGTGAGGTAAAAGGTTAATGAATCAACCAATCAATTATCACAAACACGAAAAGGAAGGATTTGCGATTTCTGGTCAACATATTTTGTCAATTATTCTAAATATTGATGCATAAAGTAACGAGTGTCTTTGTTACCGTACTTTCTCTATTTACAGACGTATACAGTGCTGTGTGTACTACCCATGAACATTTTCAATGAGAGAATTTTTCTTTTCTTGTGGTTCTGGCTAATTTTTGTTGCCATAGTGACCTTCATCAATCTGCTGCTGTGGATATCAAGGATTATGTGTCGAACCAACAGACTCGTGCTGGTTAAGAAATACCTAAAGATGCATTCAAGGTTAGAAGTTCGAGTCTCGCTTAACCAATTTTCCACACGATAAAAATGTAGACTTGTCCAAATATAAAGCATTTGTTGTCTACAATTTAAATATGGCTAAGTAATGGATTTTTTCTTTGAAAGGTAGAAAACATCGAGGGAAAAGGAGAAAATGCTGGTTACCAGCATTTTCTCCTATCCCCTCAATGTTTTCAAAAGGATTGTTCCTCATTATAATTAAAACTCAGTATTATGAAGAAAAGCCTTAGGTTTAACCATTTTAACCTGAAGAATGAAAAAGAGTTTTTTATTTTGCAGCCGACTGCAAACTTTAATATCCGTCTATGTTAAAGGCATATTGCAGACGAATAAATTTGGCTATTCGAGTAAAGGGATTTCCAGAAAAGAATAGGAATTTTTTTGGATATTGCAGGAAAAGCTAGTCGTTTTATCGTTTTCTAACCTTGATTTTGAAGTCTTCTTCTCAATAGGATCGCCAAAACATCGTATCGCTATGTAATCAAAGCGTCGAGAACGCTGAAGTGCTATTTGTCGAAGCTATTGTGTGGAATTAATAATGTAAAAGAAAAAGAGAAATATTATTCAAATATTGGCTTGAAAATCAACATACTAAGCAAATGGACATCTTTTTGGTTGAGCGAAAAGTACTCATGACAAAGTTTAGATTCCTTGTGTATTGCTTTCTCCCTTTGACCATAAACAGGAATCAGAATTAACGTTCTTTGGCAGTAGGATGCTTCATGGATAGAGAGAAAAACCATGTGAATATATCGAATAGAGTTAAATTTGTACCTGAAAACTATGATTTTGAAATATCCTTGGTCGTTAACACTATTCCAAACATTGTAATCAAATATTACGATCTATAAATATTCATGTCCAATCAAATGGAGTCACGAGACGGACTTGTTTTGGAATGGGAAAGCCCAGGACAAAACGATCAGAAGACAAATTTTGTATCATTGCGCCAAAAGAATGCTATGAGCGAGTGAAGCTATTTCCAATGAAAAAAAGATCAGTATTTCCATGATCGATGGCGTCACCCAATGTATTTCAACATGCCATATCCAATTACATTTATGAGTCTTACTAAAATTAATTCATCAGAGAAAAATTGAGTTCAATTCGGTTTATTTCCTTCGGCTTTTGACTAAATACAATGCAAGGTCTTCAAAATTCTATTTTGAACTCAAAGTGATATTGTCCTCGACAAATACCACAAAAAAATCAATGGGGATGGATTCGCGTTTTAATTTCATTTCGTCTTTAGGTGTCCCACCACTGGTTTTTTGCTACATTGAAAATAGAGTGAAACTCGATTAACCCCCCCCCACACACACACACACCCTCCCATACAATCTCCAGCCCCGGCTGTACCATCAAAATGTAAGATTCACTGAACTTTAACAGCATTTTCCCAAATATTTCAGATTGCAGACTGAAGTGGACAAGAAAGTTTGCCGTAAGTTCACTGCATTTCTACGCGATGACGGGGTCTTCTTGATTCGAATGATGCAGAAGAACTCGAACGAAATTCTCGTGTCTGAACTTGTAACAAAACTGTGGGACCTGTTTCTGGAGAAGAAAATGGTCCAGAAACTAATGAGAGACGGTGCTACGAATGGATCGACACTTCGCTCAGTGAGCTAGAGACACATAATTTTGTTCCATTTGTTTGATTTCGAAACGATGTGTAGCTTTTATCCAGTTGAGTAAAAATATTTAACCCCTAGGCTGCTAAGTGCCACTCACTGACCTTTTGTGGACAATGTAGATCAAGATCAGACTGCACAGAATGTGCAGTCTGATCTTTTATGTACACTGTCCGATATCTTTTAACCTTTTACCACACAAACCCGACTTTTAACACCCCTATGAAAGAAGCCTTTTGAAAATACCGGTATTGTGGGAAAAGGAGAAAACGCTGGTAACCAGCATTTTCTCCCTTTCCCACAATGTTTTCTTCCCTTCCTAAAACTAATTTCAATTCTTTTGTTACATTCATTTTGTCGTCTGCAAATGCTTTCAATTTATACCAGTCTAAATTTTATCGTTTAGTAAAGAGTTAAATAACAAAATTTTGGTTTGTACTATCAGCTTAACACATATTTAGCAGGTTGTTGGTTAATAGCTGTATGAGTTGAACATTGTGGACAGTAATTGTAAAATGAATCAACTAATATCTCTGTAAGATTTTTTACAGCAAATTATTACTTTTTCCTTGTATATAGAGCTGAGTATTCTTTTTCAGTGTTTTGTATTGTAATCTTTTCAATGAAATATTTTGCAATACTTTTCTGTTAATACCTCATCACAGAGACGTCATCATTTTTACAAAAAAAAAACAGTTGCATTGGTTGGTTATTTCCGTTTATTTATCGTCGCTACCGGTTGCCCATCTGAGCGACGCCCCCAGAAGACTGTTAGTTGTTACGAGGGATAGTGCAAGGAACAGGTCGAAACTACTGAGAGCTTCGCCTGGTTCATTTCCGTGCTCGGCGTATAGCACCGTCACACGGGACCTCGGTTTAATGTCTCATTTGAAAGACTATTAGTAATTTTTAATTGGCCTGCCGGGGATTCGAACCCACAACCTGTAGGACATTGTGTTCACGAGTCCTACGCTCTACCTACTGTTGCATTGCAAAAGAAGAATTCAATTTATACATGCTGTTGGGATGTAAAAGCAATTGTGTAACCCTTCTAGTTATACTTGTCGAAACAGACCTTCTTGAAATGCATTTAAGCTTTCTGTCATTCAAGTTTTGTTTTTTTTTTATCATGTTCTTTTTTGAATGAAAATCGGTAAGATTGAACTACATGGACTTACTTTGAAATGTTCAATAAAAGTACTTTTAAAACATCTAGAAAAATTGTCCATTATAACTTTTTTGTCCTTCTAAATAAAGCAGGGCCCGACATATTGACTTTTTTCCAACCCCCATACCTCAGAACTATAAGGAAACATTAACCCGTAGGCTGCTAAGCGTGACTTGTTGACCTTTTGCGGACAGTGTAGATTCAAGATCAGACTGCACAGAATGTGCAGTCTGATCCTGGATCTACACTGTCCGATAAGGGGATATTATTCCCTAAAATATAACTTTGACATGGCAATAGTTGGGGTTTTACTATCGAATTGAAAATTTCCATTCAGTTATTTAGCAGGATACGGGTTATCATTTCATGCTTTCCGGTAGGATATCGAGATATAGCAGTGAAAATATTTTTCGATCTTACACTGGTACCACCAGTGAAAATACCTATTATCACGTTCTTGTTGCCTAGGTAAATCGCGCGTGCCTAACAACCGGATGAGAAAGATGACGTCATACACCTTAGATTTCTCGCGCTTGACGTGATAGAATGTTTGTTTTTTTCGGTGAAAGATCGAAATTTATTTCATCGAGTGAACATCAACGGTAATATTTTCACGAGTGGTGCAGCCACTTCGATCTTTCACCGAAAAAAAAAACGAATATTTTCTATATATCTTATTGTTTAACGCTGGTTTGAACATCGTTTTAAGCTTCGAGCACTCTAGTGCGAATTCCGTATTCACAAACCATACATGAGAATATTCTTTGTCTTGACATCCCAAGATTTTCAAATTTGGAAAATAACATAACTTCTGATAGGCTTAACCATTTGGTTTAGCCAATCAGAAGTTGTGTTACTTTTTCAATCAAAATAATGTGAAGAATGATACGAAGAACTTTTTTTAGGGATGGTGGGTGAAAAATACAGGTCCAGTAGGAGGAATTGAAGAAGAAAGCGAAAAAAAAGAAAAGAACTGGTGAGAGGGAGGATAGAAAGAAGAGAGAGGAGAAATGCAGAACAGAAAGAGGGAAGGAAGAACAGAGAGACGAAAAAATTATCGGACAGAAAATGTAGAGAGAGAGAGAGAGATCGTTAAAGAAAAGATATATGTATAGAAACATTTGAATTACTCGCACTTTGGTCCTCTCCACTTAATGCTAATGGGCAAAGGCGAAGACAGATACAGTGTATACTAGATGCACCAATACAACGTTGATACTTACGACCTGTGCTGAGAGTAATTTCAAAAGCTTTTGCGGACAGTGTAGATCCAAGATCAGACGGCACAAAACGTGCAGTCTGATCTTAGATCTACACTGCCCAACCCTTTGGCTCATCACCAAAATGACCAACAAACCAGATAACTCAAGTGTATTCTTTTTTTCTGAGATCTTAAATTATAAAATCTATCTGTGTTCCTCTCTCTCGCAAACTTTTTTCTCGTACCCTCTCTCTCTCTCTCTCTCTCTTATGGCTAATAATAGATTTATCCGATTTTAAAGCGTTAAATAACTACATGCATGTCCAATCAATTGAAAAAGGGAAAGGGTAAAATATGAGATTTGGATTTCAGATTAAATGACAGGCATGTGAACTCTTTAAAGAATTATTTTTCACTAAAACCCAATGTTGTGGGTCTCACAGAGTCAACTCCAGTGGTTACCAACCATAATATGGGATTTAGCGTGGAAAAGAAAAGAGATTTTACTGATTGAAGCCCAACAAAATACTCATTTCCCATTTTTCTGTACCTCTGAATATGAGAAGCAAACAGTATCTACAGGATGACTCAAGGGATACTCTCAAAATTGGTCATAGCGACACTTCAGTTTGACCTGATTCATGATCTGTTCATTTTTTCTAATCTTTTCTTATGAAACATTATGATTTTAGTATCTTGTGTAAAGGCTGCTAAAACAGTCATTTTGATCCCATTGACAATATACATAATAAAATAACCGCTTTCACAAAGAAATTGTATAGAAAAAAATATATTAAAAGGACTGAAGTGAAGATTTCTATGGACAAAAATACGGATGTGATTTATTTGATAATTTCACACATGGCAAAATGTTTTTAAGTTAGATTTGATTTGAAATTGTCTCAACAGATTATCAGAAAGACTTCTTGTGGTATAATTTGATAAAAATAAACGTGACGATTTTACTGAGAAACAGGACTTTTGGGTATTCCTCCTGCTTGCACGTTGTTACTGGGCTAAGGACGGAAAGCTGTTTCTCTGAGATCAAGATCAAAGTATGCAGGGTATTTTGTGATCCTACAGATGAGTTTCTTGCATTTGGTATATGTAATACGAGCTTAAAACATGCCAGGAGATTACCTTATACCTGTTTACGAACCGAACCACACATACGACAAAGTACATTACGACGTGCCAACAAATGGCACACTAGACAATGGTAAAGCCGAAGCGAGACCAATCCCAAGAACCAGTGATGACGTCAACAAAAAACAGAAGTCAAATATTCGAAAAGCAAATTGTTCCAAACGTTGTAGAAGATGTTTGATCGTAGCAGGAATCGTTTTCATGGTGGTCTGTTTGATTCTGACAGTGCTAAATGTCCTGTTATTGCTTAGTGTGAAACGTCATCAGGTATGTGCATTTTTCGTGTTTTTAAAAAAAAAAAACATTAAGACCTTCACACCATCTAAGAATTTACAAAATTACGCAAGATGATCCGGGAAAAGATCAGCATCCTTAATATTACAAACTGGATTATCTACTTAGTCATGGTAGATCCCGGAAAGTCTAAATGCATTTATAATTATTGAACTACATTTTATCGTGGAACAATAAATTTTGTTGGCAGTGATGCAATATATACTTCCGTTATTGCATCGTAAACAATTAATAGACTACTAAACACGCAATCTGTTTAAATAGGCGAAAATTGGCCTTTACTAACCTTTACTAACAAAAATGCACACATCAAAGTAAATGACTCTATTTTCGATTCAACAAAATATAAAACCATATAAAATTGCTAATTGTACTTCCCTCCAAATCATATTAACCCTTTACCATATGACAAAATTTTGGACTGGTCCAAATTGAAACCATTTGCAGACAACAAAATAAAGGTGACTGAAAAATTGGAATTTGTTCTGAAAAGGGTAGAAAACACTGTGGGAAAAGGAGAAAATGCTGGTTACCAGCATTTTCTCCTTTTCCTACAGTGTTTTCAAAAGGCTTCTTTCTCAGGGGCGTCAAAAGTAGGGACTATGTGGTAATGGGTTAATCGCATGTTAGAAAGCTCTGTGTAACAACTATGATATTTTGCATTTGCTATATAGGCGTATTTTCATCCTTATCAAAATGCGAATTTTTAGTGTCATTTGCAACGATATGTTTCTTTTTTTTCATAGTTGATTTCTATCAGAAACAAACAAAACGTAAAGACTTATTTTTAGGTAAACCATCTCCGAAAATTTCTGATAAATTAATATTTAAAAAACAATCTTTAGTTTGACGTGGTTCCATGTTCAATACAGAGAATGGTCATGAAAGAGTACATCAATCCATATCAGTCGCTATAACTCATTACCAAACGACAATAATTTGGACTGGTCCAATTTGAAAGCACTTGCAGACGACAAAATGAAAGTGACTGAAATTGAAATTTGTTTTGTGAAGGGTAGAAAACATGGTGGGAAAAGGAGAAAATGCTGTTTACCAGCATTTTCTCCTTTTCCCACAATGTTTTCTAAAGGCTTCTTTCTCAGGAGCGTCAAAAGTTGGGATTGTGTGGTAATAAAGAAAGATATGAAAGAAACGGTTAGAAGGAAAATCCAAATATATGTACATGTATTAATGAGCCATGCTCTGTGAAAAGGGGGCTTAATGCCTCTACAAAAAGTATCGACTCAGGTCAGCCTGCGCAGGACGGTACAACCTGACCTGGGTCGATACTTTTTACTGTTGGTCAATTTTCTGTATGTCAAAGGACCAGTGTACCTAATGATTCAGCCGGCTTCTTTACATGATGGATTACACCACCTTTCGCCAAAGCATTGCTTGTTTAAAGTTGGCTAAGGTGTTTCAATAACTGACGGACAATAAAGATCCAACATCCTGATCTACACTGTCTTCCTAAACCACCTGGGTTTCGCCAGGCACTCCGAGTATTAATATATATAGGATCTGACATGAGTGGACTTTTGAGATAAGATTTTATTAAACGAGTCTAGGGAAATGTCATTAAGCGAGCCTTTGGCGAGCTTAATAACATTTTCCTTGACGAGTTTAATAAAATCTTATCTCAAAAGCCCACAAATGTCAGATTCTTTTTATCACATAACGATATTTCACAAAATATAGATCTGATGATGCAAGAGCATTCATAAATGCACCAATGGTATTTTCCATTCACTTGTATGAAATGCGTACAAAATGACATCAAAAACGACGTCACACAATAGAGGATAATCAACTGGTTATTTTTGATATGAAAAATATCTCACGAGGATGCGTTGTTAGGCGTTCAAAAAACGAGTGCGCAGCATAAGTTCTTTTTTAACGATTTACGACGCATCCGAGTGAGATATTTTTCATATCAAAACTAACCAGCTGATTATCCTATTTATTATATACCTTATTAACATTATTATTTTTAATTTTTCGTTTGAAAGTCGAAATCAATACTTTGGATAGAAAGAAGAAATCAGGGACATAGTGCGGATGAATACATAATTTAAAAGAACAAAACGAGACTTCACAAAACTGAAGATATAGAACTTACAATAGGGTCTGTAAGTCTCGTTTGGATGAAATGCACTTCCGGAATCACTGGTCGCTATATTGAGATTTTTTCCTCTATTTTGCTTATGCATGTACCGACATTCGTGACGCAATACCGATGTGTATATTATTCAAATTCTCAAAAATGGGTTTGGAGAGGAAAAACTGGAGATGAAAGATGTTGGTAAGGGTTAAAATATTGTTTAGAAATAATTTTGTGATTTAAATACAGGCCGTGGAAATCAGCGAAAATCCGTAACCCAGTTTTCGTACATCCTTGCAATGTACATGTACTCGGTCGATTTCTGATCTAAGAAGGTCAAACTAACCTAGTTATGGCAATAAAATAATTTTTTTTAGCATTTCATTCTAGAAATGCACTCATATCGCGTCTTCAGGGGCGTTTAGAAACATATTGCGGTTTTGATATGTTTCGCACCAGTGCAGTTTCGCACCCAAGTCTCCTTTGCACTATATTGAATGTTGCCGGTAATGACAGTTGGAATTATTCGGCCTCATTTTATTCATTGAATTGCCTTAGACAGCCATTCTAAACTGGTTGTGAATTATTGGCTTCAAAACCTATTTTGGCATCTTATCTGGAATTATTTTCAGTTAAATTCATCATTTCTAGTTCTAAAACTAGGTATATGAGCTTAATCCTTTAAAGAGCACGGAATAAATCAAAGACGCGTTTCATTCTATAAATAAGATCGTGAGAATAATGTTGAAGTTGCCCTCGTCTGGACAGTCTTAGTAAAGCGATCAATGTAGATCAGAGATCAGACTGCAGACTTTCTACAGTCTGGTCATGATTGTACATTGATCACAAAAGCAACTAAAGTGGTCAAAGGCACTTTTAGGGCCATAAAGAATTGTAGACTATTTGAATACTCAGAATCAGTACTTGTGCTTGCCTATTTTGATGTAGCCTTTACAAGTGTAATGTTTCTAATGATGAAATATTCTGCAGAAAGTCTTTTTGAATACATTACTTTAGCCTGTTTTGTTTTTTTTGCAGGAGGGCAAATAGGCCATGAAATCCTAACAATCACAATAACTGTCCAAAACATCTGTACAGTGCCACATGAAACATCACCTACTTTAGACTCATTGGAAATGCCAAACCAGTAAAACAGAAGATTAATTCATGACTGTCCAAATGACAGCAGATGCAACAGGATGTACTACACAAGATATGATTTGCAGGGCATTTTCTTCTACTTAGAAGAATAGGCATCTTGTTGGCTGTTTATCAAAAAAGCTTGTGTCAAAACAGCCAGGGGGAGGGAAGCCAGGACAATAAATATGAGAAAAAGAGAAAATATTGGAAATCATTTTTTCTGCGGTATTTTGCACCCATTCAAAGACAAATTTCAACAGTTCATTTGCGTATCACCTGCTAATCCTCTCAGCTTGACCCAGTCGAAATTTTGTTCTGTGAGTTAACCCTTTACCAAACAATTTTGTTCCTCATTACCCTGAAGCAGAGCGCTTTTGAAAACATTGAAGAAAGAGGAGAAAAAAGCTGGTCATCAGCATTTTATACATTTCTCACAATGTTTCCTTTTATTTAGGCTACAATTTTTCATCCTCCAACTTTGCTTTCAAAATAGACATGATGAAAATTTTGTTAAATGTTAAAAGATTAAAATGGTTGCATGTCGTCTTATATAGCCCTTGTTTAATTTATCCTTACAAGTGTTGTTGGACCAGAGACAGCCCAGTAATTTTATACCAGCAGATAAAGGGGTCAGTGGTCTGTCTCCTGTAGATAACTTTTTATGTCTTGCAGCAGACCAATTTTGAAAACATTTTGACCTAAGGACAAATTGGTCAAAATAAGTAATGTCTAATTTTGACATGATTTAACGAATACTCAAGCTTTACTCCTTGATTAATTTTTTTCACATTCACAAGGATGCTTCTGAAGTTTTGTGCTGCAAATATGTTTCAGAAGCGGTTTTATTATTTTTGGTGACTTGTAAGTCTTTACCAAAAAATCCTGAGTTTTAACAACCCTGCAGAAAAATACTTTAGGAGACATTGTGTGAAAAGACAACTAATAATTTTTACTTTCAACACAATGTTTTCTACCTTTTAATAGGTAAATTGCAAAATGTGAGTCAAAATCAATCAATTGTCTGCAAATGCTTTGAATTTGAAGAAGTGCAGAGTTTTATCAGTTGGTAAAGATTAAACAAAATAAACATGAGAAATCTTAAAAGTTTTGTAGATATTTATCTTTATTACATTTGTAGTAACAAAACACTTTTGCATTATTCTCATGTTATTTTGGTCCCTTGATGAAGCAAATTTCTGCTTCAGAAAAAAATATTGTTAAAAAATGCAAAACTGTTTCTTAATTTGCCATTTCTCACAATGTTTTCAAAGGAATATTAATTTTGTGCAGCTAATAAGACTTGTATGTAACGAAATTTCTTTTTCCACACAATGTCAATGACTGAATTTTACTACATGTATATTGCTTTCACTCTTCAAGGAGCATTAAGGATTTTGTTCTAAACATAAACAAGAATATTGCTTGTCCTTTATTTAACAAAGTCATGAAACCTAACTTTACTTTTAACACTAGATAAAATCTGAGGCAAATGGAGAAAAATAATTGAAAGAATGAGATGAAAACATTATGGCAAATAGATATTGCTGACTGTGAGCAACATATTTGATCACAATATTTTCAAAAGCAGTCTACTGCAATGCTGTTTTAATTTAGTGTCATTTCTCGGTTAGGATTTTAATACCCTTTTCACTATTGAGCAGTACCGGTAAATACTAGCATGAACTTCTTTGCCGTGCAAAGATGGTAAACATAAAAAATTAATACTATACAGCACTATTTTTCTTTAATTAAATGTTTAAATGACTGCATGTCCAATTATACATATATGAGAACACCATTGCATAACATGTGATCCCTGTAAGATGCAGTTGTCTTGGAATCATGGTACCTTTTTAGTGTCATTCTTCTAGCAGGAGAAAGCTCTGAAAGTATATTAGGAAGAGATGTTTGTAAATACATGTATAGTATTTCTTAATACAAGTTTTTAGCTCACTAGAGCAAAAATTGCTTAATTCTTTATCACAGGACAGATCCTAAACTTTTCCAATTGAAAACATTAGGAAACAACAATTTAAATGGGGCTGGAAGAATGGAATTTGTCTTTGAATTAGTAGAAAACATTGTGGAAAAGGGAGGAAATGATGGTTACCAGCATTTTCTCCTTTACCCACAATGTTATCAAAAGGCTTCTTCCTTGAAAGCACTAGTGTAAATGACTTGTACAAATTGAAAGCACTAGCAGACAAAAATGTAAGAGTGGCTAAAAAGTTGAAATTTATTTATGGAACGGTTGATAATACCCTAAGAAAAAGAAGACATGCTGGTCAGGTTACCAGCATTTTCTCCTATTTCCACATTGTTTTCATAA
This sequence comes from Tridacna crocea, assembly GCA_943736015.1. NCBI lineage: Eukaryota > Metazoa > Mollusca > Bivalvia > Cardiida > Cardiidae > Tridacna > Tridacna crocea. The sequence continues at coordinate 2,945,183 of OX031072.1, read as the reverse complement.
ACTGTTTTCTGTACAGAAAGGGTTAAACATTTCATTCATATGCCAGTTGGTGCAATTGGTCATGGGTATCTTTTCAAAGTACTATGCACAAAGGTAATATTCAGTGTGCATAGTGAAACAAGCATATTGCATTTTTCTTAAATGACCCTTGGCTTTTGTAGCACAATTAATCCTTTACAACACAATCTTGATTTTTAAAGACGCGGGGGAAGCCTTATGAAAACATTGTAGGAAAAGGATTAAATGCTGGTAACCAGCATTTTTTTCCTTTTCCAATAATATTTTCTACCCTCTCAAATAAATTTCCATCATTTGAGTACTAGATCTTTATTCTATACGGCATTAATTGTCATCTGCAAATCCTTTTAATTTGGATCAGTCAAAGATTCTGTCTTGTGCCAAGATAATTACATACCTTTCAGCAAAGTGTCGATCTAGATCAGACTGCAATGAACATGCAGTCTGATCTTGAATTTGAACTCGCTTATATTTGATATTTAAGGACATAATACTGGAGTGGCTGTCTTGAAAATACTTGAATAGATCTATTTCCCAAGGCTAAAATTAACAGCGGCTCAACGTAGATCTCGCTGCACGATCGCCCTCGGCAAATTGCGGATTACAAATAGATCTATAAATATCTGCTTTAAAACGTCTTGTGTCGTACTTTTGCTTTCATTTTATGCCTTCACACAGCTGTAGTTTTGTGAAAGAAACGTGATTCACCTTTTTTGATTTAACTCTGTCAAAAAAGCATGATTCTATTGAATACGAAACCGAAAGTATACTGAACCATCAACCTGTTTACCTGCGCTGAACACGATCTCTTCTTTACTGTGGCGTATTCATAGTCACATATCGTTCTCTGATCGACTAACGAAATTTTCAAATCGCTCGGACTTTTTAAATCTTACTTCATCATTCGTAATTGCTTCGTGTATCTCTCAACATACTGTGATGAAAAGGCGATAAATTTACGGTGGATCCCGGAAGTGATGAACTCTCGCGGTCACGTGACGAGACTTTCGGACCCTATTAAAACTATCTATAAGTTCTTAATGAAAAAAAAAATAGTTCCTAAATTACGGCAGGAAGTGAAAGTGAAAGTTGATATCGTCACTAGTGATGATATCAAAATTTATTACACTGGGAAATTTCCAGGATTTCACTGCTAGGTATATAATAAAATGTGATATTAAACGTGTGTGAGATAAGAAAATTCGTAATTCGAAGTCTGAAAACAAGGGAGGTTATGTGATATAACGATATCAGTTCTCAATGATTAAAACACGAATGTCTTTAAACAACAGGGCCAGGAGCACACACCCCAAACACAAGTAAGAGGGACAAATTTCAGCTGGGAATGGGGACCATGGGGTCCATGCGATGCGATTTGTGGGTATGGAATGAAGTCACGTGAGCGTTACTGTAGTAACCAGCCATGTGGTGATGGGATTACAGACAAACATATTTGCAACGTGGGTGATTGCGTAGGTAGGTATCTGAGTTGCATTTGGCATACTTCTGTGACGGGAGCCATTATATCCCTCGGCTGTTACTGGTGGAATAATATGTGTCAGACAGTTCCCGGTCGTATTTTGGGATTCAGTGCACTAACACACGTTTCCTAGGTCAGTTGCCGATCTGAGTAAAAGGTTCTGTTTAAAGGTAGAATATAGGTCCACCGTGGTCGGATCATCATGGTAAAAACAACAAGGGTTGGGTGGCGGTGGGAGAAAGAGAGACCAACGGTTTCAGAAATAATCACTGATTCTTGTTTAAGTATTTGCTCATTTCATTAATATATATATATATTTTAAGCATGCATACATACAAACATACATACATACGTACATTCTCAAACACGTATCTATGCAATCACATACACACGTACGTACATAAATTATATACACACATACACGTGAACATAGATACGTACATACATACATCCATACATCCGTACGTACGCACGTACATACATACGTAAATATATACATTATACATACAATGGAGTTCTTCTAAGCATAGATGAAATCGAAATTGAGTAAGTAAACGCATGGGGATCATACCGAAACCAAACCACGTGAACAGATACCAAACCACGTGATACATGTATATGCCACACTAGGTGCAAAAAGGCTGTGCCAACAAAACATGATGACGTCACTCTGGCACTCTCGTGTTTTCGTGGGCTATAAAGATCGGAAAAGACCATTTCCTATCTAAAGCTTATATAAAGGTACTTCATGTCTCCGGAAGATTTTGTAATTGTTACGGAAATGGCCACTGTTTGTTTATCAACCCTTTAGACTGTTAAGCACGACCTAATGAACTTTAGAAGATAATGTAGATCCTAGATGAGCAGCCTGGCATTGAATATACAATGTTTGATAAGGATAATATATTCCTCCCCCAACAACAACAGAATAGCATTACTTTGGTTTTTTTCACTATTGGCTTGAAAGTTTCGTTTGCATTATTTAGCAGGTTAAATCTTTACCACATGACAAAAATGTAAACTTGTCTAAATTGACAGTATTTTCAGACCTTATTTGAAATGTGGCTTCAGTGATCGAACTTATCTTTGATAGGGCAGAAAACATTGCGGGAAAAGGAGAAAATGCTGGTTACCAGCATTTTCTCCTTTTCCCACAATGTTTTCAAAAGCCCCCCCTCTCTCTCTCTCTGGATCGGTAAAAGTCGGGTCTGTGTCGTATAGGATCAAGGACCAACCTGTAATATCCGTCTTTATAGGATATACTACTTTTACAAGAATTTATAACTCTTTCAGCATCAAACATGAAATATCTTCAAACAACCTAGACGGCGTAAATTTGCAAGCGGAAAAAACATGGTCCTTAAAATAAACATGTCTATATTCAGCTTTCACCACAAGGACCCTAATAAACATGTCTACATTTTAGAACAATCAGAAATTTCTATTTATTCATTTGTTATCAGTATCAAAAAGTAGGTCGAAATCCAGCACATTCAAGTTCGTCGAAAAAAACAAATTCGATCTCTTTCAATAGCTGTGCATACAATTTGCTGAAACTCAAGATTACTTTTATCCCAAAGGCTTGAATAAAGCAAGCGGACGGTATAAATTAAAGATCAGACTGCACATTATGTACGGTCCGATCATGATCTTTACAGTCCACGATAAAAAACACCCTTTTGTTGCCTAAGGTGCTGAAGGATGAACAGACTATGTCATGAGGTAAAAGTGCTTTTTACTTGCAAAAAATTGACCATTACATGCATGTAATACAATCTTCCGACTCATGTCGGCCTGCACGGAATATGCAGACAGGCCTTGTTAGATTTTACGTTTTGCAGATGCATTAAACCCGCTTTTCACAAAGTATGGTACAATATGGTTGATTGATTGATTGATTGATTGATTGATTGATTTTTTTACAGGTAGACCTGTCGGATTTTCAGCCGTACTGAGACCAACGCAAAAGAATGTTGACAGAGGATCAATAGTTGTCTACACAGATGTTGATTATAACCACGGCAACGGCTATAACAATCGGAACGGGATATTTACTTGTCCTCAATCCGGGGTCTATATTTTTCTTATGTTTGTCCAGGGCCTCTATGTTGATGCAGATGGCGCTGCTCAACAAACAAGCCTCGTTTTCAAGATTGACGATGTGTCAGTGAGATCCCTTGTATCGCAGCCTGTCGAATTAGGCCAAGATGAAACTGGCGGGAATGCCGTCGTGAAGTTCATGGCAAAAGGTCAAAAAGCTTGGGTTGAGACTTTTTACGATGACAACCAGGCAATGTTTTCTGGCAGAACTACTTTTTCAGGCGTTCTTCTACGTTGATCGCATTTAACACTTTGATGGGCTTACTTCGGAAACGTAAAACAATATTTTCTACCTCAGCAATTCCAAGAAAAGTAAAAAAAAAAAAGTGTCCTTCATCATAGAGTTGGATACGTGTCCTTTTGTTACTGCCCGATATATAATCGAAATACCACCTGTATTATTACTGTGTAATAAAAGTTGAATATTAAAATAGAAATCTTCAAATCGAAACAAGATAAAAGCAAGTACATGTAGATTCCGTGAATTCGAACGAGTAAAATTTTCCTTTTCACATGGATAAATACATGCGGCTCCCTGGATCACAGTTTTTATCATCCTGGGATGCTACTTAAATATGATCCACAAGAGATGTCGACTCAATACTTTGGAATATGAATAGCAGATGATATTTGAGCCATACTATAGAAAAAGGGGGCTTAATTCATCAGTAAGAGTAATTATATTTAGCAAGTCATTGCACAGTTATGGGTCCACAACAGCCATTATTTTATTTACCCTTTACCCCATAGGGCATTTCTATTGTATCTCTAATTGACCCTAAATAACAGCAAGGATGAAACTACTTCTTATATGTATATGACACCTTTTGACAGCGTAGAAAACATTTTGGCAAAAGGTGAAATTGCTCGTGACGAGCAATTTCACCTTTTGCCACAATGTTTTCCAAAGGCTCCTACAAGCAATGCATATAGAAATGAGTATCTATGGAGTAAACGGTAAACAAACGACTTAGTTTAAACATACCTATTTTACACCGATTGAGAAACAAGTTCTTATAACTTATACTAATCTCTCTCGATTCTGCTTCCTGGGAACTACGCCAGTATTCGCGCCGAATACGTGGGCCAATGAAAAATCCCAAAGTTGACACCTGCTCCCGGGTATCGAACTCAGGACCTTTAGGTTATGAGGCCGACTCTCTATCTCACGACCACTGACACCACCTTCCTACTCAACCCTTTCCCAAACAATCCCTGGTTTTTACGGGTCTGGAATAGTAGCCTTTTGAAAACATGATGGCAAAAGGAGAAAATGCTGGTAACCAGCATTTTCTCCTTTTCCCACAATGCTTTCTATCCTATCACAGACAGAAATAATCTTTTCAGCAAGAGTTGAATTGTCGTCTGCAAATGCTTTCAATTTGGTCTAGTCCAAAAGTTTGTCGTTTGGGAAAGGGTTAATCATGAGGTAGATCGATCCTTAGACATACACAAAATTGACCAATAGCGAAAAGTCAAAAGGTTCGGCGAAGTGCGCAGGCTGACCTGAGTCGAAACTTTTCGCAGATGCATTAAGTCCCCTTTCAACAAAACATGGCTCATTTGAATCAATGTGTGTCCCTGTTGTACAGATTTTAACTCTGACATTACCAAACGACAAAATTTTAGGCTTGTCCAAATCGAAAGCATTTGCAGACAACAAAATGAAAGTGACTGAAAATCTGAAATCTGTTTGGTGAAGGGTAGAAAACATTGCGGGAAAAAGGAAAAAATGCTCGTTACCAGCATTTTCTCCTTTTCCCACAAGTTTTCTAAAGGCTTCTTTCTCAGGGTCGTCAAAAGTAGGGATTGTGTAGTAATGGGTTAAGCAATATTTATAAAATGCACATTTGTAATTACAGTCTATGACATATCTAGAAAACCATGAGAACGTCCATGTTTTTTTTTTCATAATACTTTTCTATCTGTCCATACGTATGGGTCACGCTCTGTAGAATGCGGCTTTGATGCAATTGCAAATTTAAGTATTGAACCGTGTCAACCTGCACAAACTGGGTATTGAGTTCCAACGTAAGGGACGCTACCATTTAACAAGCCGATATAGCTCAGTAAGTAGAGCGCAGGACTCGTGAACACAATGTTTCGAGTCACGACAGGGTGTGGGTTCGAATCCCGGCTGGCCAACTAAAACTTCTAGCAGTCTTTCGGATGAGACAATAAACCGAGTTCCAGTGTGACGGTGCTATACCCCGAGCACGTTAAAGAACCAGGCGAGGCTCTCAGTAGTTTCGACCTGTATCCTCGCAATATCCCTCGTAACAACCAACCGTCTTCTGGAGAGAAAAAGAGATCTAATACCTCTCAATTACTGACACAATGTTCAGAACTTAATTGACAGTGGTTTATAGATCTATCATCTAGACTCTTGCTACAAGAAAGTGGATTAATTGAAGCTTAAAGTCGCCAACGATAGTGAAAGAGTCAATAAATCGCCATTCACCAATTTAGTAAGGTGAGCGATTCCGGTTCCTTATGAACGTCTTGGAGCCGCAGATTTATGAATGTTGCAGCAACTGCTCTAGAATATGCAGAGACTTCCTGGCCCGAGCGAAGAAGCACAAAATTCGACGTAATGTACCTGAATGAAATAAAGGGATCTTACCTTTTCTGGAGTAATATTCCATTTTAAGGCATAGCATTTCCGCATGCATATTTATCAACACGTATTAATCAAGCGTTTATGTCTAATTATAGAACTAAATGAGGCGTGTCCATATGAGCACACGTGAGGCTTATTTGCATAGGGTCAAAGGTCATTCCTTTTTCATTGGTGGCACAATTTACAGCCAAGCATAGTAGTATACTGGGTTCCGATGGACCGCCCGGGTAGCTCAGTGGGTAACGTATCTGACTCGTGACCTAATGGTTGCGAGTTATTACTTGCTTTGATCGTGGTAAATTGTCTATCCGGCGATTTTTTACCTCCCACCTCCGACACATGCGAGAATGAATTCAGTGGCTTAGAAAAGAAAGTTGTGTCAGTACTGGGTCCGTAATCACCCACCATTAAGAAGGTACTGTACTTAGTCTTACTCTTCAAGATTTTCTAACTTTGAAAGTAACAGAACTTCTGATTGGCTAAACCGAATGGTTTAGCCAATCAGATGTTCTGTTACTTTCACACTGACGAACTTCTGAAGTACAGGACTAGGAATATTCTTTTTAAAGAGTGTTTAGTGGATACTGGCCTAGCTAGTGTAAGAAAGCCAGGAAACTCATGCACAGGCTCACTGGCCGCTACGAATTGAGACAAAACCTGCTAAAACGGCAAAACAAGAAAACACCTGGAGTTCTACATTTGTTGGACTCTGGCTTAACTGTAAAACGAACGAAAAAAATGTAGATCTTTTAAAGCCGAAGCATATGCCAACATGAAATTAAATGTGGTTAAACTTATGTAGGTTGTCTATGATAAGACAGAAGACATTTTCGGAAAAGGGAAAATGCTGGTAACCAACATTTTCTCCTTTTCCGACAATGCTTTCAAAGGTCTATTTCCTCAAGATCGTTTTAGGTCTGCATTGTAAGGTAAATGGTTAGATTACGAACACATTAGACGCAAGGCCTTAACCATTTACAAAAAAATCCCTGGTTTTTATGACCCTGAGAGAGAAGCCTTTGAAAACATTGTGGGAAAAGGAGAAAATACTGGTAAACAGCATTTTCTTCTTTTCCCGCAATATTTTCTATCATGCTGGAAACAAGTTTCATTTTTTGAATATCGTTTAATTTGTCGTCTGCAAGTGCTTTCAATTTGGAGCGGTCTAAAAATTTGTCATTTCGTACAAAGTTAAATACGTCTAAGCATAGACTTGAATATGAAAATACGTTCATTTGGACTGAAACTAGAAGTCATAGCTTACCAAACACGTTGCCATCGAGAATTGCTGCAGTACCTAAGGGACGTAAATGTATATGAATAAAGGCTAAAAAACTCGGGAGTTATTGCCCTTCGAATATGATTAAGCATTTTGCTCTAGTTTAAACATATATATTTTCCCTCAAATTTACATGGAAATGGGGTTGGGTCACAGGTTATAACAACTTAGAAATCGACCCTCCCCCTACAATATAATGAATTTACAAGTGTTCGCACATTTGCTCGCTCTGCTCATTATGAACCCCTATGACGCTGCCAGAACTTAATTGGTCGTGCACTAAGTACTTTTTTCACATGCATCAGAGATGAGGTGAAAATCGCTTAACATTTTGCCACACAATAACTTTTAACATCCCTGGGACAGAAGCCTTTTGAAAACATTGTGGGAAAAGGCGAAAATGCTAGTAACCGGCAGTATTCTTTCTTATCGAGGAAAAATTGCACCATTTGAGCCACACCGAAATAGTCATCAGCAAATGGTTTCAATTTGGACAAAGATGATTTTTTTTTCATCTGGTGAAGGTTTAAGAGTGCCTTTACCCAGTGTTGAAGCCACAACCACCAAACACACGTCCATAATATAAGCTCATTGGACTTAATAGGTGGGTATTGAGAATTTTCACATCTCACCAAAGTTAAAAACTATATATATCACTGAAATTTATATGAAAAAACAATACAAATCATCAGTAATTAAGAATCATAAACTAACAAAGAAAATTTTTTTTTGATGGAGTTCCTTTGAAAAGGCTACGTAATCTTTTAAGGTATTTTTAGATTTTGCGCCAAAAATGAAACAAGAGGGCCACTGGCCCTGGAATGCTCACCTTAGACTATAGCTAATGAGTGAAATTCAATTCTTTGAGCAACTTTGGTAACGCTTCACCTAGGGAACATCCCTGCCAAGTTTCATCAAGATTGGCCCAGTGGGTTAGGAGAAGAAGATGTTTAAAGAAATTGTTGACGGACGACGGGCGAAAGATGCCAGGCATAGGGCAATCAAATATCAAAGCTCTACACCTTCCAGTTTCAAAGAAGGATTTTAAATTTTCCTTCTTTGTCCTATGTCCGAACTTCTGGTCCCCGGAGCTGGGCCAGTTTTGACCAAAGCAGCATCCTTGGAACAAACTTGGTAGAGGTCCACTCAAAAATGCTACATACCAAATATCAAAGCTATACACCTTCCCGTTTAAGAGAAAAAGAAATTTAAAATTTTCCTTCTTTGTTCCTATGTTCCAACCTGTGACCTCCGGGGCATGGCCAGTTTTGACACAAGGGACATTATATGACCAAACTTGGTAGAGGTCCACTAGAAGATTCTGCATACCAAATATCAAAGCTCTGCACCTTCGAGTTTCAGAGAAGATTTCTAAAGTTTTCCTTCTTTGTTGCTATGTTCGAACCTGTGACCCTCGGGACAGGGCCAGTCTTTACCCCGAAGGCATAATATGGGGCCAGTTTTGACTCCAGGGGCATCATATGAATAATCTTGGTAGAGGTCCACTAGGAGATGCTACATACCAAATATCAAAGCTCTACGCCCTCAAGTTTCAGAGGAGAAGATTTTTAAAAGTTTCCTTCTTTGTTCCTATGCTCAAACTTGTTATCCCCCGGGGTAGGGCCAGTTTTGAGCATAGGGGCATAATTTGAACAAACTTGGTAAAGGCCCATTAGGAGATGCTACATACATGTACCAAATATCATAGCTCTACGCCTTCTAGTTTCAGAGAGGATTTTCAAAGATTTCGGTTTTTTTTCCATGGCAACCAGAGTTATGGGCAGAATTAAATTCTTTGATCAATTTTTGTAGAGCTTCACTCAAGGAACATTCCTGCCAAGTTTCATGAAGATTTGCCAAGTGATTTAGGAGAAGAAGATGTTTAAAGAAACTGTTGACGGACGCCGGACATAGGGCCATCATAATACCTCAAATTTAGCACTTTGTGCTAAAATAAGCTAAACAAGAGGACCATGATGGTCCTATATCGCTCACCTGTGTACCAAGCTGTAAAATCAAACTTGTGACCCCTAGGCAGGGCCAGTTTTGACCCAGGGGCATCCAAAGAAAAAACTTGGTAGAGGTCCACTAGGAGATGCTACTTACAAAATATCAAAGCTCTACGCCTTCTAGTTTCAGAGAAGTAGAATTTTAAAATTTTCCTTCCTCGTTCCTATGTTTCGAACTTGTGACCCCTGGGGCAGGGCAAGTTTTGACCCCAGGGGCATAGTATAAACATACTTTTTCTTCTTTGTTCTTAAGTTTCAAACTTGTGACCCGCAGGGAGGGACCAGCTTTTACCCCAGGGATATCATATGAACAACCTTGGTAGAGGTCAACTAGCAGATGCTGCATACCAAATATCAAAATCTGCACCGTCTAGTTTCAGAGAAGGTTTTTAAATTTTTCCTTCTTTGTTCCTAAGTTTCAAACTTGTGACCCCCGGGGTGGGGCCAGTTTTGACCCAAGGGGCATCATATGAACAATCTTGGTAGAGGTCCACTAGGAGAAGCTACATACCAAATATCAAAGCTCTGTGCCTTCAAGTCTCAGAGAATTTTTTTTAAAGTTTTCCTTCTTTGTTCCTAAGTTTCAAACTTGTGACCCCCGGGGCGGGGCCAGTTTTGATCCCAGGGGCATCATATGATCAATCTTGGTAGAGGTTCACTAGGAGATGCTTTGTACAAATATCAAAGCTCTGCGCCTTCTAATTTCTGAGAAGTAGAATTTTAAAGTTTTCCTTCTTTGTTCCTATGTTTCAAACTTGTGACCCCCAGGGTGGGGCCAGTTTTGACCCCAGGGGCATCATATGAAGAATCTTGGTAGAGGTCCACTAAGAGATGCTACATACTAAATATCAAAGCTCTGCGCCTTCTAGTTTCAGAGACTGAGAAGATTTTGAAAGTTCTCCTTCTTTGTTCCTAAGTTTCAAACTTGTGACCCCCGGGGCGGGGCCAGTTTTGACCCCAGGATTTTTATATGAACAATCTTGGTAGAGGTCCACTAGGAGATGATACATATCAAATATCAAAGCTCTGCACCACCTAGTATCAGAAAAGAAGAATTTTAAAATTTTCCTTCTTTGTTCCTATGTTTCAAAATTGTGACCCCCGGGGCGGGGCCAGTTTTGACTCCAGGGGCATTATATGAACAATCTTGGTAGAGGTCCACTAGGAGATGCTACATACCAAATATCAAAGCTCTACGCTTTCCAGTTTCAGAGGAAAAGATTTTCAAAGATTTTGCTATTTTTTTTCCTTTTGGTTGCCATGGCAACCAGAATTATGGCTGGAATTCAATCTCTTGAACAACTTTGGTAGAGCTTCACCCAAGAAACATCCCTGCCAAGTTTCATCAAGATTGGCCTAGTGGTTTAGGAGGAGATGTTTAAAGAAATTGTGGGCGACGGACGACGCACAACGCACGACGCACTACGGACATTGGACAATCACAAAAGCTCACCATGAGCACTTCGTGCTCAGGTGAGCTAAAAAGGCATTGTGGGAATGTCAAGTGACCGACAAATGACTAATGACGCCTAAATTCAATAAAATAACAAACATGTAATTATTTTCCATAATGTCTTCTTCGGACGCTATGTTTGAAGCTTCGTCTGTGTATTTCAGGTATGTAAATGAGTGAGCTGCTCATGTGAAAATAGACCGTCTTTCTCCTCGGTGTCATCCTGGGCCGTAGTAAATCTTTAGTTTCTCTTGTTGTCAGATGGTTTCCGACTACTGGGGTTTTATGAATAAAAATTAAAAGGCTTTAGGAGTATAAGGATGGTTTTTTAGTACTTTTGTAAAATTTTCGTCCCAAAATCTGAAGGGTCACCTTTTAACCTGATGAGCTGAGAATCAAAGAAAATCAAACTCATGTGTACTATTGACTTATTTATTTTATAGCCTTACAGCAACTAAGTACTGTACTTTTTAACAAAAAAAAAAGCAGTTACTTTTTAAAATCAGTTTTATCATAAAATATTCAATGCAATTAACAGTAACATGATGTCATAAAGGATGAATTCAAAACTATGATTAATTATTATATGAAACAAATAAAATCATACCTTAATTTGAACCAATGACCTCTTAAACTGACTAATGACAGACAGTGTAGGTGCCTAGCAATACATACGCATGGAAGCCCAGGCTTCAAGATGATCCTTCACTATAAATGCTGACTTTTAACAAGTCTGGAAAGAAGCCTTTAGAAATTATTGAGGGAAAAAAGAAAAAGCTGGTAACCAGCATTTTCTCCTTTTCCCACAATGTTTTCTACCCTATCAGGGGAAAATTTAACCATTTCAGCCACACTGAAATTGTTGTCTGCAAATGCTTTCAATTTGGCCAAGGTTAATATTCTGTTGTCTAATATAGGGTTAACCATAAAGGCACTGAAGTGCCCGTTCTAATTTAGGAAACAAGATGACCATGATGGTCCTATATCGCTCACAAGTACTAAGCAGTAACAGTCTACAATGAAAATGAAGTTGTCGAGGAGGTATAATAGCTGCAAAGGGCAGGCAATACAACAAACATGTTCACCAGGTCTCAAGTCAATTTGACTTGAGACTTCAAAGTTCCATTCTGGACAAGCAAGAAATACTGTAAAAATAGATATCAAAGTTACTGTTCTTGCACACAGTACTCAGTAATATTGCAACAAACATGCATACTAAGTTCGAAGTCATTATGACTTGAGATGACAAAGTTATATTCCAGACAAGCACTAAATGCAGTCTCATGTGACATTTTATCAAAACAAACATTCTGACCAATTTTCAAGTCAGATTAGCAAGAAAATGTGGCCTTTAGAGTGCCCACAAGGTATTTCTTTAACAAAGTGACCTAGTTTATGACCCAAGGTGACCCAATTTTGACCTCACTGAACATGTTGTGCTAGGGAGGGCTAACAAACTTAAAAGAGGTTCACTACATACCAAATTTCAAAGCTCTCCGAAGAATTTTAAAGTTTTACTTTTTTGTTCCTAATTGTTTAGAACTTGTGACCCCTGGGCAGGGCCAGTTTTGACTCCAGGGGCATCCTATGAACAAACATGGTAGAGGTCCACTAGTAGATGCTACATACCAAATATCAAAGCTGTACACCTTCTAGTTTCAGAGAAGAAGAATGTTTAATTTTTCCATTCTAGTTCCCATAGTTAAACTTGTGACCACGGGGCTGAGCAAATTATGACCCCAGGGGCATCATATGAGTAAAACTTGGCAGAGATCCACAAGGAGACGCTTTTTATCAAATATCAAAGCTCTACATCTTCTGCTTTCAAAGAAGAAGAATTTTAAAGCTTTCCTTTTTTTCCCCGCATGTTTAAACTTGTGCCCCCTTGGGTGGGGTGGGGGGGCAGTTTGGACCCCACGGGTATCATATGAACAAACTAGAATGAGGTTTACTAGGTGATGCTTCATAGAAAATATCAAAGCTTTAAGCCTTCCAGTTTCAGAGAAAATGCATTTTAAAGATTTCATTCTTTGTTCCTGTTTCGAACTTGTGACCCCCAGGGCGGGGCCAGTTTTGACCCTCAGGCATCATATGAAAAACTCCGTAGAGGTCCACTAGCAGATTCTACATATCCAATATCAAAGCTCTACTCCTTCCAGTTTCAGAGAAGAACATTTTTAAAATTTCCCTTCTTTGTTCATATTTCGAACTTGCGACCCCCGAGCCTGGCCAGTTTGGACCCCAGGGGCATCATATGATCAAACTTGGTAGAGGTCCACTGGGAGATGCTACATACCAATTATTGAAGCTCCACACCTTCTAGTTTCAGAGAAGAAGAATTTTAAAGTTTTCCTTCTTTGCTCCAATGTTTCAAACTTTTGAACCCCCCCCCATGGGGGGGGGGCAGTTTTGACCCCAGGGGCATCATATTATCAAACTTGGTAGAGGTCCACTAGGAGATGCTACATACAAAATATCAAAGCTCTACTCCTTCCAGTTTCAGAGAAGAAGATTTTTAAAGTTTCCCTTCTTTGTTAACATGTTTCGAACTTGTGACCCCCCCCCCCCACTCCCCCGCCCGGAACTGGGCCAGTTTTGAAAGCTCTACACTCTCTAATTTCAGAGAAGAAGAATTCTTTGTTTCAATGTTCAAACTTGTGACCCCGGGGGCAGGGCTAGTTTTGACCCCAGGGGCATCATATGATCAAACTTAGTAGAGGTCCACTGGGAGATGCTACATACAAAATATCAAAGCTCTACTCCTTCCAGTTTCAGAGAAGAAGATTTTCAAAGTTTCCCTTCTTTGTTCCTATGTTTCAAACTTGTGACCCCCAGGGCAGGGCCAGTTTTGACCCCAGGGGCACCATATGAACAAACTTGGTAGAGGTCCACTAGGAGATGCTACATACCAAATATCAAAGCTCCACTCCTTCCAGTTTCAGAGAAGAAGGTTTTCAAAGATTTTGCTATTTTTCCCCCTTTGGTTGCCATGGCAACCAGAGTTATGCGTGGAATTCAATCTCTTGAACAATTTTGGTAGAGTTTCACCCAAGGAACATCCCTGCCAAGTTTCATCAAAATTGGCCCAGTAGTTTAGGAGGAGAAGATGTTTAAAGAAATTGTGGACAACGCACACCGGACATTGGGTGATCACAAAAGCTCACCTTGAGCATTTTGTGCTCAGGTGAGCTAAAAAGAGCAAATCACCTCAATATCAAAATCAAAATACTAAGTAGCAGACAATACAGATCAAAGATAGGAGTTCGCACCACCAACCATCCTAAAGAATGTTCTTAGTCAAATTCTCTACAATTTTCTGGATCTAAAAAGTAACAAAACATCTGATTGAAACTAAATGGTTTAGTCAGAGTTGTGTTACTTTCAAATTTAGAAAATCTTTGAGATGAGAACAAGGAATTTTCTTATGAACAGTAGAAGAGAACCTAGCCAGATCTTAACCCTTTACCCCATAAGGCATTTCTATGGTATCTATAACTGACCCTAAATAACAGCATGGATGAAGCCTTTTCTTATGTGTATATGACATTTTTTGATAGCATAGAAAACATTGTGACAAAAGGTGAAATTGCTCGTCATGAGCAATTTCACCTTTTGCCACAATGTTTTCCAAAGGCTCCTAAAAGCAATGCATAGAAATGAGTATCTTTGGAGTAAAGGGTTAATCAAAATTGTCAGCAAAATTCAGTCTGATCTTAATTTACATTGTGTAAAAAAAATGACAAAGTTCCATTTAGATCTTTAAGGTGCTGAAGTCTATTTTGCTGGAGGAAAAAAGAAGAAGAACAGAAGAAAATTTAGAATCATCTAGCTTCATCTTTACTACATTCTTGGCTATGCATCTGACTATTGGTGAAACTGCCTTACAGAATGATCATTTCAAATCCTTGTTGCTTAATAATTCGTTAATGTAGATAAATCTACAATGTGATATTTATCATCAACTCTTTACCAAACAACAAAATTTGACTGGTCCAAATTGAAAGCATTTGCAGACAAAATAAAAATTTGAAATTCGTTTTGGGAAGGGTATTTTCTCCTTTTCCAACAATGTTTTCAAAAGACCTCATTTTACAGGTCATTAAAAGTCGGGATTGTGTGGTAAAGGGTTAATATATGTTAAACAGGACAATCAACACGGAGTAAAAAATTTTATGTGGTACTAAACACAAGTTTTTGTTTTTAATCAATACATGTACATATTTGGTTTCAAGCTTGACAAACCTGCATGGTTTATATTGGAGTTCAATGTGGTTTTCACAGCTTAGATCATATAAAAGCTGTCAGTGCAACTATGCAACTAAGTTTCCTGGCTTTCTCAATTCAGTAATGATTACTATGACATCTCTCTTTCCAACCCACTGGCTGCTTTTCTCAGACACATCTGAGGTGAGAGGTGCACAAATGCAGGAAAGACAGTCTGCCTCAACCAGGTATTGAACCTACAACCTCCATACATGTATCACAAGTCAGATATGGCTTGAAACACACTAAAAGAGGCATTCGGACATTAGCGTAAAGTGTTGTCTCGGATCAGCCTGCGCAGTCCGCGCAGGCTAATCCGAGACGGCACTTTACGTCTATATTAGATTTTATGCTTCAGTAGACATGCGCAAAACAGAAAATGACATAAAAACGGATAGTGTCGTCTTGGATCAGTTTACATCTGCGTATACTGTCATCTCGGATCAGCCTGTACACTCCGCGCAGGCTGATCCGAGACAAAAGTTTACGCAGATGTCCGAATGTCCCCTTTTGCATTTTGCAGGCCATATACTAACCACTGTTATCAAACAAAATCTAATGTAGTTGTAAAGTGCCAACACGGAGTTTGCTGGACTGCGCAGGCTGATCCGAGACGACACTTTACGCGCATGTCCAAATGTCCCTTTTCGCGCATTGCAGGCCTTATGACAGTAAACCCACTATTTCCAAGTAATTCAGCTGTTCAGAAGTTATTGCATAAAAACTTTATCCTGTGTTTCTTTTTCCATTTAGAAGAGGATTTTTTTTATATCTTTTCCTTAATTCTACCACTTTTTTTCCCATAATAAGTGTGCAGGACCTGAGAACATGGGGTCCAGGGTTCGATCCCTGGCTCGGCCAATTTCTTTCCGTGGAATGATGATAGACCGAGTTTATTCCTCTCCTCTGACCATTGTTTCAATGATGATCATGAGGGAAAGCAGCAAGTTGCTTGGAAAGAAAATTGTGTTGGGTACTGTTAACCCTTTACCAAACAATCCCTGGTTTTTACGACCCTGATATAGAAGCCTTTAGAAAACATTGTGGGAAAAGGAGAAAATGCTGGTAACCAGCATTTTCTCAATTTCCCACAATGTTTTCTACCCTGCTGAAAACAAATTTCCATTTTTGAGTTACGTTTATTTTGTTGTCTGCAAGTGTTTTCCGTTTGAACCAGTCTAAAATTTTCTTGTGTGGTAAAGAGTTAAGAGAGACTCAAGGTAAGCATGGATAGGTGCAGTGAACACCGCAATGCAACTGAAATAATGTTGAAAACAGCAATAAATACCATACAATCATTCAATCATATGAGGTAAAACTTATCAAGGTCAATTCTCAAGGTCATAGTTAATTATGAATATAGCTATGAAATCTAAATATTTCTATAGGTACATATACAATGTAATGAAAGCTATGCTATGAAATCTAAAGGTGATATATGTAAATTTAATGAGTACTCTTTTATGAAATCTACAGATGTTTATATGTGAATTTAATATGTACAATTTTATGACATCTAACCATGTTTCTATGTACATTTATCTGTGAACGACATGTAACAATGTCAAACTACGAACATTATATATACACAAACAAGCACAAAAACACAGTAACATTGTAAAATGGACACATATGTATACATATTTTTCTACTTATCAATAGTAGTCCTTCCAATACACAAATATTAGGTATTAACATATTAATAAACACATGCTCCTTTCCTATCTTACTCTCTTTAATTACCTCTTTACCACACAATCCCGACTTTTAATGACCCTAAAAAAGAAGCCTATAGAAAACACTGTGGGAAGAGGAGAAAATGCTGGTTGCCAATATTTTTTCCTTTTCCCAACAATATTTTCTATTCTAACAAAGTCAGAAATCATCATACTAACAAGATTTAATTTGTTGTCTACAGATACTTTGAGTTTGGTCCTGTTCAAAAATTTGTCTTATCCGTAAGAAAATTCTTGGACTTGTTCCCTAAGGTTTTCCAAATCTGAATGTAACACAACTTTTGACTTGCTACACCAAATGGTTCAGCCAATCACAAATTAATCGTAAATTCAAATTTAAAATATTCTAGAGAATAAGACTAAGAATGTTCTAAAGAATGGCTGGTAAAGACCAACCCTGGTTACGAGCATTTTCTCTATTTTTCCTACCATGTTTTCAAACGAATTTTTTTTTCACTAAAACTCAGAATTTTGTGGCTATGAGTAATGCTGTTCCAATTTAACCCATTACCACACAATCCCTACCTGTGACGCCCCTGAGAAAGAAACCTTTGAAAACACTGTAGGAAAAGCAGAAAATGCTGGAAACCAGCATTTTCTCCTTTTCCTACAGTGTTTTCTACCCTTCCCAAAACAAATTTCTATTTTTCATTTACCTTCATTTTGTCGTCTGCAAATGCTTTCAATTTGAACCAGTCTAAAATTTTGTCGTTTGGTAAAGAGTTATGTAAAATGTTTGGCAAAAAACATAAAATCAAAATTAAGAGAAACAAGAGCTTTGCAAAGCGGCGCATATACGCCCGAAGGGGCTTGTCAGTGAAATGAGTTGAAATGACGGAAGGGCCAGATACAAATTTTGTAAATTACTGTTCTCCACAAGGTGTTCTATCAGTTTTGAAAGGTTCAAGATCATAGCTTTTATATTTTAGAAATTATGGCCCAGACGAAAATTCAGAGAGAAAACTAACAAAGGGCAATAACTAAAAAAAGAAGGATGGCAGAGTTATGGTTCTTATGCAGTGCACTTCTTTATAATGTGTTCTATAAGTCTTTGAAGTTTCAAGATGATAGGTTTTGAAGTTTGGGAGTTATTGCCTGGACTAAAATTCAAACTAAAAAATTAACAAAGGGCAATAACTAAAAAAATAAAAGTCACAGAGTTATGGTTCATGTGCACTGCACTTCTCCATAATGTGTTCTATCGGTGTATGAAGTTGCAAGTTATTAGCTTTTATAGTTTGGAAGTTATGGCCTGGACAAAAATTCAAACTGAAAATTAACAAAGGGCAATAAGTAAAAAAATAAAGGTCGCAGAGTTATGGTTCATGTGCAGTGCACTTCTCCATAAAGTGTTCAATCACTATATGAGGTTGCAAGTTATTAGCTTTTATAGTTTGGAAGTTATGGCCTGGACAAAAATTCAAACTGAAAATTAACAAAGGGCAATAACTCAAAAAATAAAAGTGGCAGAGTTATGGTTCATGTGCAATGCACTTCTCCACAATGTTATCTATCAGTGTATGAAGTTCAAAGTTAATAGCTTTTATAGTTTAGAAGTTATGGCCTGGACAAAAATTCCAACTGAAAATTAACAAAGGGCTGTAACTCAAAAAATAAAAGTGGCAGAGTTATGGTTCTTGTGCACTGCACCTCTCCATAATGTGTTCTACCAGTGTATGTAGTTTCAATTTAATACCTTTTATGGTGTGGAAGTTATGGCCTGAACAAAAATTCAAAGTGAAAAGTTGGTTATTTCAGAAATGAAGGGCAGATAATTTTGGAACGGAAACAGCGATCAAAATTCTAAGACCCAGGTGCACAACTAGACATCATGGAGATTCATTGTGGCAAGTTTCAAATAATTCCCATGAAAACTGTAGGAGGAGTTGCGCACACAAGAAATTGCTAACGGACGGACGGACGGACGGACGGACGGACGACCGGGGGTATAACATAATACGACCCTTCAGGCGTATAAAAAGAAAGGATTCCTTTACCAAACTAACCAATGTTTTAGCAATTTAAACTACAAGAGCCTCTGAAAACACTGCGGGGAAAAAAAAAGGTTTAACTCTTTACCACACGATCCCTACTTTTTAAAGACCCTAAGAAAGAAGCCTTTTGAAAACATTGTAGGAAAAGGAGAAAATGCTGGTAATCAGCATTTTCTCCTTTTCCCACATTTTCTACCCTTCCCAAACAAAATTACAATTTTTCAGTCACATTTATTTTGACATCTGCAAATGCAATTAAGTTGGACAGGCCCAAAATTTTGTTGTTTGTAAAGAGTTAAAAACCTTGTGGGAAAAGGAGAAAATGCTGGAAACCATCATTTTCTCCTTTTCCTGCAATGTTTGTATTCTTTCCAAAACAAATTTTAATTTTTAAGACACAATTACATTGCCATTTGCAAATGCTTTCAATTTGGACAGGTCTAAATTTTGTCATTTGGTAAGGAGTTAAAGATTACAGGAAATTTTAGAATAATTGATTTGAAAAATGTAGTGAAAATAGAATCTGCTTGTACATATAACTGCAAGCAATTCATCCTTTTCCCATAATGTTTCTATTCCAATTTCAAAGACAGGACTTGTACCCTTTTTTTTGTTCTTACTCAGCATGTTCTTCTTTCTCCACAATCTTTTCTACTCTTCCAAAAGCAAATTTCAATTTTCTGTATCTTATATTTTGTCCTCTGCAAATGTTTCAGTTTAGACCAGTCCAAGATTTTGTTGTTTGGTAGAGACTTAACCCTTTACAATATGAAAAAATTTAAAGACTTGTCCCAGTTACATGAATTTGAGTGATGCTGTATAAAAAGAGTAGGGGGGGGGCTTAACCCTTTACCACATAGGTCATTTCTATGGTATCTCGTTAATTGACCCTAAATAATACCAAGGATGAAGCCTTTTTTTATTGGTATATAACACCTTTTGATAGCATAGAAAACATTGTGACAAAAGGTGAAATTGCTCGTTACGAGCAATTTCACCTTTTGCCACAACGATTTCCAAAGGCTCCTACAAGCAATGTGTAGAAATGAGTATCTATGGAGTAAAGGGTTAATGCATCTGCAAATAGTATCAACTCAGGTAAGCCTTCACAGTTGGTTCAGGCTGACTTGGGTCAAAACTTTCTACTTTTCAAAATAATTCCTGCATGTCAAAGGGCCATTCTACTTCAAGATCCGGTTGACTGTTAGGCTGTAAGTATTTCATGCATCTATAACAATGATATGAATTGCTTGTAATGGTGCACCTCCATGATGCATTTAACTCCTTTATGCCAAAGCATGTCTCGTTCACAGACAACAAAAAAGATGTGACCCAAAAGTTGAAATTTGTTTTGACACTGGCATTTAACCCTTTACTCCATAGATACTCATTTCTACGCATTGCTTGCAGGAACCTTTGGAAAACACTGTGGCAAAAGGTGAAATTGCTCGTGACGAGCAATTTCACCTTTTGTCACAATGTTTACTATGCTATCAAAAGGTGTCATAAACACATAAGAAACGGCTTCATCCTTGCTGTTATTTCGGGTCAGTTAGAGATACCATAGAAATGCCTTATGGTGTAAAGGGTTAACATTCTACAAATATGAGAAAAAGATATATTAGATCAGCTTTTTAAGTTAAATTGTGTTGGATTGGGTAAATGAATTCAACAAAACAGATCAAAAAAAGATGGTCTAACAATGTTTTTCAGAGAGATGAGAAGTTTTTTCCCTCACCTGAAAAAAATTTCCAAAATGCAGATGGAATACTTTCGCATTCACCCCTCAATTTGCAGAATACAAAATAAATGTGACTCAGACTAAAATTTCTGATTGGAAGAGTAGAAATATTGTGGAAAAAGGAGAAAATGCGGGTTACCAGCATTTTCTCCTTTTCCCACAATGTTTTCAAAAGCCTTCTCTCTCAGGGTAGTTAAAGCTCTCGATCGTGTGGTAAAGAGTTAAACTTGAAACTGTGTGGTAAAGATCTTAAATTTACATTCTACAAAAAAAAAATATCCTGACATATATCACTAACTAAGATCATAATCAAAACTAGACAACAGTGCTGCAGTGTCATCACTTTTATCAATAGGTAATGTCCCTTTCATTGACTCTTCAGTACCGAGGAAAAAATTACTATGCATCAAATCTTGACTTCCTGTAAACAAGCTATCAGAACCAGTCTGTTTATGTGTATTCTGTCCTGAGCTTCCAAACAGGGACCCAGTCAAACTATAGGATGAAGACTGTGGGAAACCGAGGAAAGAATTTGAAAATGACGAGAAGTCTGATTTGTCTTGATAATTTTGGCCTGCGCTTGGCAAATACGAGGTTCGATTGACACTACTATCCTGAAACTCAACTCTGTCTTGTGAACTTGCTCCGCCTACAATGCCAGTTTTACTGGCTGATTGAAATAAATCTGGGACTTTTTGATTGGGAACCGGAAAATCAAAATCCGAAAAGATGTCAGCTTTGGCTTGACTTTCTATATTATCTTTATACTCCATTCTGTTTGTAGGTTGAAATTTAGATGGATCTGTGAACTGATTATTTTCTGTCTTTACAGACGATCTTTTGTTTGACACAGGGATTCCCGATGATGATGAGACACTAACATCATCCATTTTATTGAGCAGTGAATTCACATAGTCATTAGCTGACATCTGATACGAACCTATCCACCGGTTTTCATCACTATGAGCACTATTTTGGGAACTAGGAAGATTTGAGGTAATATTCTGGAACTGTTTCGATTTCCGACTGTCAACTTCTTGTTGTGATAACAAATCAAGTCCTGTTATATTTCCTGTGTTCATCTTCTGGTCTTCAGCCATTGGTACCTGATTTTGCACAATAGTTTTGTCACTAAAGTTTGATTTTCCTTTCTGGAACGAGGCAAGTTCTAACGCAAGATTAGCATCATCTGTTAATGATGAGAAATCAGGTGAATTACAAAATTCAGAGGGTTCAAAGATTTTATCATTATCTAATATATTCATTTTATTACTAACTGGTGGATTTTCAGGCTTTGAATATACATTCTGTAAACCTACATTCACATCGGAAGCTACTGTTGCTGGATAAAAACTGTCAGCCATGTTTGTATGAGGTCCACTGTCAATACCTTTAAAGTTTGCGTTCGTAGAAATAACACTTGCTCTAGACAAAGTTGAAGCTCGCTGGTTTTTATCAAGAAACTGATCCACAAAGGATATTTGTGATGACATATTTGTTTCCAATCTGTCACCTGGACATTTAAGACGATGCATTTCAGCTTTTATAGAGTCATGAAATCCAGTTCCACAGTGGTTACAGATAAACGCATCGATCCGATGTTTCTGAGAGTGCGCAATGAAGTCTTTTCTGACGTTAAATATCTGAGGACAATTTTCACACATAAATGATCCGACATCATCGTCATGTTCTGGTAAATGTTTGTCCAATGAAGCTGAAAAGTAAAAAGAAAAATTACAAAAAACTATGTTCACTGTTTTTGAAAACCAAAAATACTTCTGAAGTTTATACTACAAATTTTTCCATACACTTCACTGTTTATTCATCCAGAGATATACCTGAACTTATACATTCCAATCACAAGGAGCAATTATTTAACCCTTTACCAAACAACATAATTTTGGACTACTGTAAACCAGGAAAAGTTCACGTAAAAAAATGTTTGTGTTTTCATACAGCTAAGCATTTACATGGCGCTATGCATTCGCAGACTTGAGGAGCACCTCAATCCCGCGAAACAAAACACACCTTGAAGGAAATGCATACTTGCTAAGTATGTTGAACATTCTTAATCTCACATAATTACACAATTGTCATTTTGCAAAATTTATGTGATTTGTACTAGAAAAGTAGAAGAAATAGACAGTCTGATTGTTCCCTGACACCCTGTTTAACCTTTTACCAAACAACAATATTTTAGACTGGTCCAAATTGAAAGCATTTGCAGACGACAAAATAAAAGTGACTGAAAATATGAAATTTGTTCTGGGAAGAGTAGAAAACACTGTGGGAAAAGGAGAAAATGCTGGTTACCAGCATTTTCTCCTTTTCCCACAGTGTTTTCAAAAGGCTTCTTTCTCAGGGGCGTCAAAAGTAGGGATTGTGTGTTAATGTAAATGGGTTAAAAAAAGTTGCTTCCCTTGTTTACCATGTAAGGTAGATAATAGGTAAATAGATACACATTTTCTACTAAATTTTAGTAAAATTTCCAAAGACAAACTTCTTCTGGCTATTAAAGTTCGCATTTTTATGATGGGTAAGTGATTCACTGCATATTATTTTCGCAGATCAAACCCTACCATGCAATATGCTAAATTAAAATGGGCAAAACATTTTCCTGGTTTAACCCATTACCACTCAATCCCTACTTTTGACGCCCCTGAGAAAGAAGCCTTTAGAAAACATTGAGGGAAAAGGAGAAAATGCTGGTAACCAGCATTTTCTCCTTTTCCCACAATGTTTTCTACCCTTCACAAAACAAATTTCAAATTTTCAGTCACCTTTATTTTGTCGTCTGCAAATGCTTTCAATTTGGACCAGTCTAAAATATTCTCGTGTGGTAATGGGTTAAAGTAGTCCAAAAGAAAGCATTTGCAGATGACAAAATAAATGATTCAAAAAATTGAAATTTGTTTTGGGAAGGGTAGAAAGCATTGCGGGATAAAGAGAAAATGCTGGTTACCAGCATTTTCTCCTTTTCCCACGTTTTCAGAAGGCTTCTTTCCCAGGGTTGTGAAAACCAGGAATTATTTGGTAAATGGCTAACAGTGCTATGAAAAGCACTCTTTACATGCAAGTGGCTGCTTTCCCTCATGAAGACCATCTCAAATTCGACAGTGAGAGAGGAATTAATCCTGTCACAAAGACAATTTTCAATCATGAGAGAGAGCTTTGGCAAGACTAGATATGGAGTGCAACACGCGAAAAGGTGCATTCGGACATTTGCGTAAAGTGTCGTCTCGGATCAGCTTGTGCCGTCCGCACAGGCTAGTCCAAAACGACACTTTCCGATTTTATGTGATTTTCTGTTTTACGCAAGTTTACTGTAGCACAAAATCTAATGTAGTCGTAAAGTGCCGTCTCGGATTAGCCTGCGCGGACTGCGCAGGCTAATCCAGGACGACACTTTACGCAAATGTCCGAATGCACCTTTTTGCCTGTTGCACTCCATATATAGTAGCCTCATGCATGCTTGTAACCAGAAAAACAGTTGCATACTTGACTGCATACAGGCCCAGATACCAGGGGGTTGTCTGTTAGAATTCCCAGATGAAGCAATTTCTTTGACAGGATTGGTGATAAACACTGCAACAAGATTAACTCCTCCCTCACTGTTGATCATTGTTTTACCCCTTTTCTACACAATGATGATTTTTGATGACCCTTAGGAAGAAGCCTTTTGAAAACATTGTGGAAAAAGGAGAAAATGCTGGTGACCAGCATTTTCTCCTTTTTCCACAAAGTCTTCTATCCTATCAAAGGAAAATTGCATCATCTGAGCCAAAGAAATTGCCATCTACAAAAGCTTTGAATTTGGATAGGTCTAAAATTTTGCCATATTGTAAAGGGTTAATGATCATAATATTGGAAAGCGGCAAGTGGGTTGGGAATAAAATTGTGCAAAGTTACTGGTTAAGCATGGAAAGCAGGAAAGCAAATACAGGTGCACTTGCTGTCACTATATAACTGAGAATAATTCTTAACACCTTATCCTCTGATCAAGTGGAATGGATTCTTTAAGCTGATAGTATTTTTCTGTATCAAAGCTTTTATTGGTGAGCAATATTTCCTTACTGGACAGTGCAGAGTAAAGATCAGACTGCACATTCTGTACACTGATCTTGATCTACACTGTCTGAAAAAGACAAAAGAGTTGCGTTTAGCAGAAATTCTGTTCATCACCGTACAAATGATAATATACGTGTGTTATCAACTGTTTCAACTGCCTCTATTCTTCTGCATTTGAGCATAAACTGTAGATTAACTGAGAGAAAGCAAAGAATATGGTTGATTGACTGACTGTATAGAGTTTAACTCATTACCAAACGACAAAATTTTAGGCATGCCCAAATTGAAGGCATTTGCAGACGACAAAATAAAAGTGACTCAAAATTTGAAATTTGTCTAGTGAAGGGTAGAAAACACTGTGGGAAAAGGAGAAAATGCTGGTTACCAGCATTTTCTCCTTTTCCCACAATGTTTTCTAAAGGCTTCTTTCTCAAGGGCGTCAAAAGTAGGGATTGTGTGGTAGTGGGTTAACTCCTTATCCTCTGATCAAGTGGAGTGGATTCTTTAAGCTGATAGTATTTTTCTATATCAAAGTTTTTATTGGTGAGTAATATTTCCTTATTGGACAGCACAGAGTAAAGATCAGACTGCACATTCTGTACAGACTGATCTTGATCTACACTGTCTGCAAAAGGCAAAAGAGTTGCGCTTAGCAGCCTACAGGTTAAAATTCTGTTCATCACTGTACAAATGATAATATATGTGTATTATCAACTGTTCCAACTGCCTCTATTCTTCTGCATGAGCGTAAACTGTAGGTTAACTGAGAGAAAGCAAAGCATATGGTTGATTGACTGACTGTATAGAGTTAACAACATTTTTCAACATTATTTCAGTTTTATCACAGCAGTCAGTGCACCTATCCATGCTTTGTAGGAGGTTTTTTTTAACCAGTACTCCATTGGTTACTTGCTGGTAACCAATATTTTCTCCTTTTCTTACTATTTTCTACCCTTCCCAAAACAATTTTAAATTCTTTGGTAACACTTATTTTTTCATCTGCAAATGCTTTCTATTTGGACAAATCTAGAATTTTGTTGTTTGATAAAGAGTTGAACCTTTTAAACAAAACTTTAGACTTGTCCAAACTGAAAGCATTTTCCAACAACCATCAAAATGTGACTCAAAAAATGAAGTGGTTTTGGAAAGTTAGAAAACACTGTGGAAAAAGGAGAAAATGCTGGTTTTTCCAACATTTCCTCCTTTTCCCACAATATTGTCAATAGCTTGTCTTCTCAGAGAAGTTTAACTCATTACCACACAATCCCAACTTTTCACAAGCCTGAGAAAGAAGCCTATTAAAAAACATTGTGGGAAAAGGAGAAAATGCTGGTAACAAGCATTTTCTTCTTTTCCTACAATATTTCAAGCCTTTTCAAAACAAATTTCAAATTTTCAGTCACATTATTTTGTTGTCTGCAAATGCTTTCAATCTGGACGAGTCTAAAATTTTGTTGTGTGGTAAAGAGTTAAACCTGTGATTGTATTGTAAAGAATTATACCCCCTTTTTACCAAAACATGTCTCATATTACAAGAACTCAAACATTACATACCTTGATCTGTAAAAACTTTCTCACAGTACTGACAATGCACTTGTCTTTTCTTTTCCATTCCCATCGTACACAAATGCGTCTCCAAACTATGCTTATCCTCAAATATATGTGTACAAATGTTACATGAAAACACATCCAGCCCGTGTGTTTTGATATGTTCAGCATACAACATCTCATCCATAAACTCCATATAACACTCACTACATATGAACAAAGTAGGCGGCAGATTATCACACTTATGCGAGTTGAAATCCTGCTGTTTGTCAAATCCGAGGGCACATTTTTCACACTTAAATGGTTTCCCCCTACTTTTATAATGCAACTTCATATGCATGCCCAGGTTTTCTTTGACCTTAAACACTTTCCTGCATAACTCACAAACATGTGACTTTTCTGTACAGTGGACTGAACGATGTCTTGTAAGTTCGCTGCTCGTAATACAGCCTTTACCGCACTGTGTACACTGATAGGGACGATCGCCAGTATGAAGTCTTCGATGCACATTTAACTGAGATTTATCCGAAACACGTTTATCACAAAACTCACATTTGTACGGTTTCTCACCTGTATGAGTTCGAATATGTTTTGCAAGATCCGTTTTTCTTAAGAACTTTTTGTCACAAATTTCACAAGGCCAAGGTCGTTCGCCTGTGTGAATCATTTCATGTTTACGTAGATCACACTTCTGACTGAAGGCTTGATTACAGAAGGAACAAATATGATTTTTTGTTTTCACTTTTGATTTTTTGGAGCTCTGATTTAAAGTACCAACAGAGTCCATCTCTTCTTCACCTCCTTCAACAGAATCAGAGTCTCTATCATCTAACTTATCTAGGTCCATGCTATCTTTGCTCTCATCGTCATCATCATCATCTGCATCATTATCGTCATCATCCAAACTTTCATGTTTCCGTCTCTCTCTGTCCTTTTTTCTCTTCTTCTTTTTGTGTTTATGTTTCTTCTCTTTATATGGAATTATCTTTGTCAATTTTATTTTCAAAGGTTCAACTGTTTTACCAATATATGATATTGCATCATTATTTCTATCACCAACTGTCTCACTGATATTACCATGTAACACTGAGAATTTTTCATTCTCTGTTCCTTCACTAAGCAATTTTGAAGACTTTGTAAGAAATTTTGAACTAGCGTTGCCAACATTGCTGACGTATTTAGGCTTAAAGGCAGATAACTTCAGAGGAGTTGATTCTTCTTTATCACTCATTTCTGTATCAGTAAAGTCATACACATCTACATCTTTTTTAACAGGTTTGTTCATGTTCAGACTTTTCTGAAAATCACCAAATGTTTGAAACTTAGATGTGAATTTTGATGGGGTTATTTTTGCACCCTTAAGTCCAAGTTTTCTTGATTTTGGTGTGGATCCCCCAAAATCTAAAACAGAGAGAGCATTGGATTCTATCTCTTCATCAGAAATGTCAACATTGTATTTAATTGTTTCATTCAAACGTTTGCGTAAATTAACATATCTTTCCTGCTTACCAGTATCAGATTTTTCTGCTTTTTTCACTTCTTCCACTGCTTCATTTACCAGTCTCTGGAATTCATTTTCAACACTATGTTTAACTTTTTTTGTTTCATCACTTTCGGCATCATCAAGTCTGGATTTTTTATCACAATTGACATTATAAGCACTTTCTTGCCGCCTGAGATTTTCAGCTTCAATCTGCCTCTGTAACTCAGTTACCTTTTTTGTACATGTATCCAGTTCTCTTTGTAATTCATCTTTATGAATTTCAAATTTCTTCTTTTTTGACAAACTCAGGCTTTCTTTTATTTCTTTCAGGGATTTTTGCACTTCACTGCCAAGTTTCAGCTTTATTACCTGTACTTTTCTCTCTGGCTTGTTTTCATCTTTAACTTTGTCTTTACTTTCACAAATATCCATGCTCATAACATCAAATATATTTGCCTGTGTTTGATTGGCTTTCAAATCACCTTGAGGTTTCAAGCTTTTTCTGTCTTCAATATTACTTTCAACTTTGTCTCTGTTGTTATCTGTCTCTGTTTTGATGAAATCAATTTCATCTGTCTTATCTGTCTTACTGTTCTGATCATTATGAACACTTTCAACTTTTGTTTCTGTAACTTTGTCATTATCCAAATTCAGGTTGGTAGTTTCATTGGTTATATTGGATTCAAGTGCATCATTATCTAATTTCTTATCACCAGTGTCATTTTGATTTTGATTGTTCTGTTTTTCCTTACCTTCGAAAGTACTTAACGCAACAGCTTTCAGTTTAGAGCCAGATAAATTTTCACCTAAATTGACCGAACATTTCTTTATGTCATTTTTCTCAGGTGTTGTTTTGATCTTACTTCGTAAAACCTTTCTGGCACTGTTATCGTCGCGTTCTGTTGTAAAAGATTTTTCATGTGACCTTGAAGATTTAACACTCTTCACATCTTCTGGTGAAGACTTTATAACTCTCCTTCTCAAACTTTTACCCTCACTTTCTTGTTTTTCTATTTCTGAAGATTCTTTATTTGAACGAGTTCTTAAACTTGGTGTACTTGCATCTCGTTTTATGTCTCTCTCCAATTTAGCCCTTTTATTGATATTGGAAAAAGACTTAACTGACAATGTACTTGTTTTTCCAACCTCTACTTTGGCAACTTTATTTCTTGTTACTATCTTTGAGTTACCAGAGTCTTTTTCATCTTTATCATTGTTGTTATCCGTTTCATCTTTTCCAGTATTATCAGATGGCTCTTTACTGTTAGCACTTTTATCACTTTTAGCTTTCTCCATACCTTTCTTCCCATCAGAGTTTCTTGAACCTT
Source organism: Tridacna crocea (assembly GCA_943736015.1). Classification (NCBI taxonomy): domain Eukaryota; kingdom Metazoa; phylum Mollusca; class Bivalvia; order Cardiida; family Cardiidae; genus Tridacna; species Tridacna crocea. The sequence continues at coordinate 2,916,063 of OX031072.1, read as the reverse complement.
TATTAGCAAGACTAGCAAAATCAGTTTTAGTTTTACGAGCTCGTAAATTAAATGATCTTCGCACGGGCACCTGAGGTCTTGGTTTTGGTCTGAACATTTTAGATGGAGAGGCTGGATCAGCTTCCTTTGGTTTTCCTTCTAACAAAGATTGCCGATTGATGTATGGTCCATACTCAATCTTTTTTCTTTTTGATACTTGTACAAGAATGGTTTGCAGCTGAGGTTTTTCTTCTGCCACAGGTTCTTTTTTCTCTTGAATTTTAATTTCTGTATCCTTTACAGCAATTTGGGTTTGCTCTTTTTTCTTCTGTTCCTGACTCTCAAAATATTTTCTAATTTTCATCAATTTTCCAACCCTAGGTATTTCAAAATCAATATTATCGTCTTCTTTTTTCTTATCAGAGCTTTGGTCAATTGTACTAGAAGTATTAGAAATCCCTGAAGTTAATCCAATGCTTGATATCGTACTTGATGTAGTACTTGAAGTAAATGTCAGTATACTTGATGTACATGTCACAACATGTGTGCTCACAGACACTGATGATGTTGCCTGCATTCTAGCACTTTCACGCATTTCTAGGTCTATCTTCTCCTTCTCTTTCTCCAGAAGTTCATCAATTATGCTTATATTAGTTTTAATGTTTTCATCCCCAAGAGCATCTGCTTTACCATCAGATTTACCTTTCAAACCATCATCAAGCACATTACAAATGTCATACAACTGATTTCTATTTCCTTTGTTAGCATCTTCTGTCCTCTCATTAAACTCATTTAGTATATCATCTATGATTTCAATACTTTTAGAGTCCATATTTGTATCCTCCTTTGGATCTATGTCAATCAATCTGTCTAAATCATCTTCATCATTTGTATCACTTATCTTATCATAGTCATGATTCAACAACACACCATTTTCATAGTATCCTTTACTGGAAGTATCTGCACCAACATTCACCGTGGAAGATGTGGGTGTTTTTGTAAAATCTGTACAAATTGATAGTCCAGGATTTATAAGTTTTTGAGTAAGAGCATTGAAAAAGCCTGTTCCCAATGGGTTCTTAGTTGGGTCAGTGTGTCCTAAGACAGGGGGTGAGGTACTACGTAAAGGGGCAATAGCCACTGGAGGTATACCAGAAGTTGTGGCAGCACTTCCAAATAATGTTGGAGGAATAATTGGTTGAGAAGCACCAGTATTATCTCTAGGCTCAAACACAGTGGAGTTGCTAACAGAATCTGATTTTACAGTTATTTCAATTGCAGTATCTACCTTTGGTGATATCATTGGAGCTGTTTGGTTCTGACCAGAGCTGATAACAGCATCATCACTTTCATAGGAAGTCGTAGGCTTGCTACTGAAGGGAGCTGCCTGTTGGCTGATCTTTGGAAATGTATCTATATCACTAACATTGTCTCTTGGAAACACCTGAGTTGACTTTGGCGAGATTGTTAAAGGATCTAAAATACTTGGAAAAAACTGGGTCTTTAGTAAATGGCTGTCTGGCTGATTTGTTGAAGTTTTTGGAGGTGGTGCTGGGGTTTCCTTCATTTTATCAAAGAGAGAGTCAAGCATTTCTTGAGATTTTCCCTTTTTCAACTTTCTGTCTTCACCTAGAGTTACTTGTGTAAGACTTTCTGATCCTAGATTTAGATCATCTGTTCTCAGATCTGAGGAGAGAGTGTTAACTTTCTGAGGAGTATTCAAGACATCCATTTCCTTGGATTTATCAGGAGATCTTGGCTGAGGGGCTGGCGGTGAGGTTAAACCACTTGCTGTATGGAAGTGACTTGACTTTGGCAAAAAGCTTAGACTAGAAGATGTGTCAGTTGTCACAAAGGGTTGAAATAATTTCACATCCTTGCTGTGACTTGGCTCATGCACAGCTTTTGACACTGTGGAACTTTTTCTGTCCAGAGACGACTTAGTCGCAGGTGCGAGCCCTAATGTATCCTCCACTGAATCGAACTTAGAAGATATTTGAAATGATTCTTTTGCAGAATTCCTTTCTGTTTTGCTGTGAGATATGACAGGTTCCTCTACCTTTTTACTCTCTTTAGAAAAGGAAGGAACGAATGGGGCACTACTGCCAGAAGTTCGAGATGAAGAGTTTGCTTGATTTGAACTGTTCTGTGACTGTTGTTTCGAATGGGAAGGCTTTTTCTCCTTAGTTTTGACAGGAAGATGAGGAACTGGTACACTTTGTAGTGATGCCAATCCTAGATCCAAAGCAGCTGAAATCAAAGTAATAAGTTTTTAGAACTTATGACTCTATACCATATGGTAAAACTGGGAACTCAACCAAATTGAAGGCACATATACATGTAAACTACAAAATAAATGCTGTTCAAATTATTATTTCTATCTTTGATCTGATAGGAAACATTGAAGGAAAAGAGAAAATGCTGATTAGCATCTTCTCTATTTTCCACAATGTTTTCAAAAGTCTTCTTTCTTCAGTCATTAAAACCCAGGATTGTGTTTAACACACAATTTTGACTTTTAAGCAGCATTTTCTCCTCCTTTTCCCCACAATATTTTCTACTCTTCCCAAAACAAATATCAATTCTTCAGTTCCACTTGTTTCGTTGTCTGCCAATGTTTTCAATTTGAAATTTTTGTTGTTTGGTAAAGAGCTAAACCAATGTAAACTAAACAGACATTTTCTCCTTTGAACTAAGACCCAAACAACTGCTTATAATAGCTTTAGTTTCATCAATACTGACAGAGTAGATCAAATATCAGATGATGTTTGATGTGATTTAATCTTGATCTACACTGGGTTCAAAAGCACCAGTTGTAGTGGAAGTAATTGTTGTAAGTGTTACTGGATAAGAAGAAATCATTTCTAACAACTACCAGTAATTGCTTTGTTTCAAATGAGGCTACAGAGTCACATTTATATGGCATGCAACATATGAAAATGGGCATTTGGAGAATTGCGTAAAGTGTTGCTTTGGATCAGCCTGCACAAGCTAATCCAAAAAAACACTTTCCATTTTCAAGTAATTTTCTGTTTTGCACAAGTCTACCGTGGCCCATAATTTGATGTAGTCGTAAAGTGCCATTTCAGATTAGCCTGTTTGGACTGTGCAGGCCGATCCGAGACGACATTTTACGCAAATGTCTGAATGCCCCTTTTCATCTGTTGCAAGCCAAATCATTTCTAACGACTAATTGCTTTGTTTCCAATGAGGCACACAGAGTCATGTTTAATAGGAATCGACAAAAGTAGTTATGAGCCATGCTCTGTGAAAAGACCGGTGCAGGCTGACCTGAGCAGATTTTTCTTAGTAATTTGTAAACTTCTGCATGTCTAAAGACCATTCTATCCAATGACTAACCCATCCTTACTTTTGACTCCCCTGGAAAAGAAGCCTTTTGACAACATTGTGGGAAAAGGAGAAAATGCTGGTAACCAGCATTTTCTCCTTTTCCTAAAAAAAGATGAACACCAAAAAATACCTACCTGGGGTTATCAATCTAGTTGGCACAGAAGATACAGGGGTAAACAAGGTCTGGGGTGGAAGTATTTGGGCAGGGACACTGTTGGGCACCCCATGTTGAGACACACCCGTCAATAAGTCCAGGATATTGGCAGTATTCAGTGCTAAGCCTACAAAAGAAAAGAAACAAATGTGTCATGCTCTGTCAGAGTTTAATCCTTTACTCCACAGATTCTCATCTCTACGCACTGCTTGAAGGACCCTTTGGTGAAATTGCTCGTGACGTGCAATTTCACCTTTTGTCACAATGTTTACTATGCTATCAAAAGGTGTCATATACACATAAGAAACGGCTTCATCCTTGCTGTTATTTAGGGTCAGTTAGAGATACCACAGAAATGCCTTATGGGCTAAAGGGTTAAGATAGATGGAGTGATTTCGATTTTAATTGAAAATAGAAATCATTCTCCACTAAACTCTATGTTATGGGTACTCATTAGAATTGTCTCATCGAGACGATTCTAATGAGTACCCAGAACATAGGATTTGAAAGAGAAATAACGGATTTAGGGTACCATCACTCCAGCTTACCTGGAGCAGTGCTCTGTGCAGAGGGCACTTGATGGATCTGCAAAAAGTATCAATCCAGGGCAGTCGGCACAGGCCCCACACGCAGACCAGAGTCAAAACTTTCACCTATTTGTCAATTTTCAGCATGTGAAAGAACAGCTCTATTTGAGATGCAGTCAGATATTAACCCTTTACCAAACGACAAAAGTTTAGACTGGTCCAAATTGAAAGCACTTGCAGACGACAGAATAAATGTAATTCAAAAAAATGAAATTTGTTTCCAGCAGGGTAGAAAACTGTGTGAGAAAAGCAGAAAATGCTGGAAACCCCCAAAGAATGCTTGTTTCCAGCATTTTTTCCTTTTCCCAAAATGTTTTCAAAAGGCTTCTACCTCTGGGTCGTAAAAACCAGGGATTGTTTGGGAAAGGGTTAACCTTTTACCACATTATCCAGAGTTTTAACGCTCCTATAGATGAGGGCTTGTGAAAACATAGAGGGAAAAGGAAAAAATAATTTTCTCCATTTTCCATAATGTTTTTCTACCCTTCAAAGACAGCAATCATAGTTTAAGCCTCATTTATTTTGTCATCTGCAGAAGCTTTGAATTTGGTTGAGTCCAAAATACAATCCTGACTTTTAACGACCCCGAGAAAGAAAGCTTTTGAAAACATTGTAGGAAAAAGAGAGAATGCTGGTAACCAGCATTTTCTGCCTTTCCCACAATGTTTTCTTCCCTTCACAAAACAAATTTCAAATTTTCAGTCACTTTTACTTTGTTGTCAGCAAATGCGTTCGATTTAGACAAACCTAAAATTTTGTCATTTGGTAATGAGTTAAACAAAATGGATTTTATAGATGCATAATTAACTCATTACCTAACAACAAAAATTTTAGGCCTGTCTAAATCGAAAGCATTTGTAGAACTGAAGACAAAATAAAAGTGACTGAAAATTTGAAATTCGTTTTGTGAAGGGTAGAAAACATTGTGGGGGGAAAAGGAGAAAATGCTGGTTACCAGCATTTTTTACCTTTTCCCACAATGTTTTCTAACTGCTTCTTTCTCAGGGATTGTCAGAGGTAGGGATTGTGTGGTAATGGGTTGATTTTCTTACTAAATTTACCTGCGTCTGGTGGCTGTCCACCAAGATTTGAGGACAGAATATGGTACTGCATGTGATTGTAGAGGCTTCTGGCATTGTTCAACATCACCCCACACAATGTGCAGACCTGTGGCATATCATCCAGATAGGTCCCAGTTGGAAATATTTGGTTGTCCATACTTGTTACCTTTTGTCTACAAATCTGCATAAAAATCGAAATAAATTTTAAAGTCTCCGTAATGTCCAACTGAATAAACAACCTGTTTATAAACGAAAAGTAAATTTCATTTTTACCATGAAAAAATATGAAGATTATTATGACTTTCATGATATGTAAAGGTACAGTTTGCAAAAGTTCCAGTCTATGGCAGAAAAAAGAATTTTGAAACTAGAACAGATCCTACCATGCCGCATTATCTGTTTGTTTACATTGATGATCGTCGATGATTAGCCGACTTTTCCTTGTAAATGTCCACAGTGATGTGTTCATGACGTAAACACCATGTGATCATTCAACCAGTTAACCCATTACCAAACGACAATATTTTAGACTGGTCCAAATTGAAAGCATTTGCAGACGACAAACTAAAAGTAACTGAAAATTTGTTTTGTGAAGGGTAGAAAACATTGTAGGAAAAGGAGAAAATGCTGGTTACCAGCATTTTCTCCTTTTCCCACAATGTTTTCTGAAGGCGTCTTTCTCAGGGTCGTCAAAAGTAGGGGTTGTGTGGTAATGGGTTAAAACAAACCCTTCGTTCACTTTATCATTTTGTCCCCATTCTGGGCTTGAAAAACGTAAGTTCATCGACATGCTAAACAGAAGCAACGGCATTCATGTAGGTTGATCATCACTAATTCATTTATCATCAGTACAGGAAGAGTTTACTTTATCTAAATAAGAAAACAGGTTCAAAATGAGCAATCTTACTCCCTGATGACATAAAGTTGGAATTGTAAACAATAGTCCTATCTGCTATGTCACAGCACTAATGAGATGCAATTTTACCATGTGACATTCTCTAGGACCTATTTCAAATATACAAGAATGATAACGGAAGTTGCCTCAATCAATGGCGTCCGTGAAATTGACAAGGTTCTCACTGTTTTTAGAATATTCAACTGCAAATGCGTTGAATTTGAAAGTTTTTTAAATATGGACAGGTTTAAAAATTTGTTGTTTTGTCAAAAATTCTACGAACAAATGAGTTGCTAATGTTACGGGAGACCACTCCTTCATGCATAGCATTGTTACAGACTTTGTTCGTAAGATGGGGGCTCATCCAGGATTGGCCATTGAGCCATTAATCCCATTTGTTGTCAAAAATCAGAATTACTGTCTAATAAGGCTTTAACTCATTACCACACGACAGTATTTTAGACTGGTCCAAATTGAAAGCATTTGCAGACGACAAAATAAAAGTGACTGAAAATTTGAAATTTGTTTTGTGAAGGGTAGGAAACATTGTGGGAAAAGGAGAAAATGCTGGTTACCAGCATTTTCTCCTTTTCCCACAATGTTTTCAAAAGGCTTTTTTCTCAGGGGTGTCAAAAGTAGGGATTGTGTGGTAATGGGTTAAGTCATCAATAAATGACGACTTTAAAATGGGTTGTGTTATGGGAGACCACTCCTTCATGCATAGCTTTGTCCTGATTTAAATACAATGCCTAACTACTGCATTGGGGAGATACTGTATCTCTTTAGCTCAGTGGCTATGGTATTGGTCTTTTAATCCTCGAAAAACGAAAGTATTGCGGTTTGTATTGAGCTATGCATTAATTGTTTCTTTGTTACGGACTTTGTTCCTAAGACTAACCTGCTGTTTCAGTTGGCAGCTAGACACCAAGCATCCAATCTGACATTTCTATTTTCTACAGTTGGGTCTTAAGACTCCACCACCCTTGGTAATCATTCCATTATGGTTAGTCTGGAATAAAACATTTCATATCAGAACATCGGAGTTCCAGATAAGAGGGAGTGATGGTATTCTAAAGTCATTATTTCTGTTTGAAACCCTATGTTGCGGTACATGTACTCATTAGAATTGTCTTGATGAGACAATTCTAATGAATACCCATAAAATTGGGTTAAATGCAGAATAATTAATATTTCTTTAATTCTGAAATCAAAATCACTCCCTCTATCTGGAGTTATGGAACATGCCAACATTTAGAGTGTGTAATGCATTTTTGTTTGAAAATGAAAATACAGGATAAAAAAAAAATAGGTAGATATTCTTAAGAGTTAACATGTTAAGGCTTGGTCTAATCGACCGAGATATGAACTGGAGGGAACACAGACAAAAACATGCACATGTAACAGAAAAATTTCATGTTTACTGGATAATAAACAGTCTTTTAACTCATTACCACACGACAACATTTTAGGTTTGTCCAAATAGAAAACATTTGCAGACGACAAAATACAAGTGACCGTAAATTTCAAATTTGTTTTGTGAAGGGTAGAAAACATTGTTGGAAAAGGAGAAAATGCTGCTAACCAGCATTTTCTCCTTTTTCCACAATGTTTTCTAAAGGCTTCTTTCTCAGGGTCGTCAAAAGTAGGGATTGTGTGGTAATGGGTTAAAGGATATCACACTGTACAAGTACTGACTTGTACCGGATAAAACAGTAGTGCAGTCCATGAGAACTGTACCACCAGACGTACAATGAACACCAATTTACCAAACTCCAAAGTCTGTCTTTTGCATGCTTCTGTCCGTTTTGTCCAGTGGCAATTTTTAAAAATGCTCAAACAGAATGGACATCACCAGTCGAGTAGCGGATTCACCAGATAATAAACTGACATAAAAAGATACCAACAGACACAATGATTTCCTATTCATTTCTCAACCGTTAGCTCGGTGTGACAAACCCCTAACCTTTTTAAACTAATTCCTTCATATTACTTCATCCTAATAATATAAGTGTAACAGGTGGTGAAAAATATTGCGGCTTGACCAGGATTCGAACCCAGGGCCTCAGGAATACTGTTCCCACTCTCTAACCAACTGAGCTACCAAACCACATGTTGATGCGGCCGCACGATATATCACCAAATACCTGTACCTGGCTACATAATTATACTCCCTCGAAATTTTGGAGACATAGAAACATTGTGAAACGTTCTCGAGGTGCCTTAGCAGTAGCCATCTACATTGTGGGTTATTTCAATTTGGAAGAGAGAGCAATTGACAAATTAATGGAATTTACAGATGAGAATTCAAATTTGTATATTTCAAACAACAGCACTTGCCCTTGAATAAGTGAAAAACATCACAGGAATGGGAGAAAATGTGGATTGCCAGCATTTTCTTCCTTTACCATAATGTTTTCAAATGGCTTCTTCCTTGGGGTTGTTAAAACTACGGGTTGTATGGTAAAGGTTTAAAAATGCCATGCAGCTTTCATATGTGAACAATGGTCATTAAGGGTCATACATCAGTAAAGTTGTCGCTTTAATGTGTGGATTTTACCATCAAGACATTCATAAGATTACAGTACAGCTATTTACTGATACGACATACATCTGTACAAAATAATGTTGAAGATTGTCTTTGTTGAAAAGCAGATAGTGTGATTTGTTTTGGTCTCAGGGAGTGGCAATGATGTTTCAGTTTACTGTGACGACCACATGTAAAATCGACGGTTTCTACTACTTATTATACGTAGAAACTACATTCAGGGACCCACATATACCATTACAGATTGTAAAAACTGACGATTGACTGGTGTATTCCATGTTTTTCATACACACACAACGTCATGGAGAAATCCTCGAAATCCCATGACATAATTTTGTTGACATATTTTCACATTAAATACGATACATAGATATGAAATCTTATAATCATCACTTCAAATGAATCTCACCCAAGTATTCTATCGATATGCTTACATGAAATTGCATCTCACTGTTGAATAATCTTAAAATTTGTAAATTCTCTTGAATTCTCCAACGAGCCAGGCGAGACGTAGGAAATCCAAGGCGAGACACTGACCTGAATTTCAGTCTTCATTCGAGATAAATAAATCATTCACAAACCGATAATTCGTTCTGTTTTCTTGAGTACAAATATGAAAATACGAGAGAAAACGATATTTCAACGTATCAAAAATATCGTGATAGCTGATTTTCACTCATTTATTTGCATAACATTTTCGGAAAAACAAAAATGGCGTCTTGTTGTGAAGGGAGGTAACTCATGGGTGCCATCTTGAAATATTTCATTTTCCCTAGATCTAACGAAAATATTGGAAGGACATTGGAACGAACTTCAGCTTTATAGTTTATCAAAGAGGAAAAATGAAAAAAAGTATTCCTTGTATTGTACAGAAATACGATGACTGGTCATAAGGGCTGTTCAGAAAATCCTGCTTTAGATGTGATTTATTTTAACAATATGGTCACTTCACCCCTTTCCTAATTTTCATGATTATATTTCACGAGTCAAAAGTTGCATTAGTGAAGATGGTTTTTGTTTGTTTCATTAGATCTACTTTATGACCCTTCTTTAAAAAATCCTTCGAAGTCTGGTAAAGTTACCCACCAATATTCCACGCTAACTCTTCAACACCTGGTTCATATTCTGGCATTAAGGGCAGGGGTAAAGGGGGAAACCTGCTATGTTGTATTTGTCCTTCTGATATTTACTTTAGATAGTCTATAGATGTGTTAAGTGATCAAAATTTCAGCCAACTCTTAATACATACTAACAAATAGTGACAGATCTATATTTTGGTGGATGGTAATTAACTAGAAATTACAGAAACCTAGATCCTGTAAATTCGGATGGGTGGAGAAGGATCTTTAGGAGTATCACTATGCCTTTCTGAAAAAAAAAAAAAGACCTCAAAGTGGGTCTTTCTAGGGGTAACTAACGGCATAGCTATGTAATTTTGGTTATTTTTAAACTGAAGACTGACAGAATAGTTATTTTGTTCCAAACCAGAATCATGTTAGATTTGTCCCATTTTGAAAGAACATGCAGACGACAATCTTGATGAAAGGATTCTAGACATACGTGTATGAATATATCCAAATCCAACTCTTCACAGGCGACAAATTTTCCTGACATGGCACGAATAAGGCTGATAATTATGTTAGAAACCATTGTGGTTGAAAACTTTGTGGGAAATAGAGAATATGCTTGCTTTATCAGGGTGTTTAAAAATATAGAATTGTTTGGTACAGATCGAGTTAACCCTTTGCCACAGAATCCCTGGCTCTTACGACACTGAGATAGAAGCGTTTTGAAAACATTGTCGGAAAAGGAGAAAATGCTGGTAACCAACATTTTCTCCTTTGCCCACAATGTTTTATACCCTGCTGGAAACAAATTTCAATTTTTGAGCTACGTTTATTTTGTCGTCTGCAAGTGCTTTCAATTTGGACTGGTGTAAAAATTTTATCGTTTGGTATAAGGTTTTACAAAATACCGGGACTCGACCTTCACAGTAGATCTAGCATATAGTTTCTCGCTAAGTTTTGACATGGCATATTCGTCATTGTCCATAAAGGAATAGGATCTTGGAGGCCTATGGTCTGGAACAATGCTGTTTTGCACCTTTTTGAGCGGCTGGCGGTACACTATTAACACTACAGTGTGATCTAATAGATCCACCTTTAAACCTGTCTGTTTTTGCCAAGATAATTGTTTTCAAAAGTAGTCTGTTAGATCTAGATCTAGTCCAAAACGCAATAGAAGGAAACTGACACTTTTCAGAAACAAAGGCAGACCAAAATGGTGATTAGCACTTGCTGTTATGACCAAACAGTAGACCGAGTCTATATAGATCCATCTCGCAATATCGGATATCGTAGACAGTCTGATCATAATCTACATATTTTGTTAAAATTATGATTCATTCTAGAACAGAACTTCTGATCAACTCCGAGAACACGTAAGTACTAGTTAAACCTTTCATACCAGACAACAAAATTTAAGCCATGTCCAATTTGTTAGTGTATGCAGACGACACTTTCAATGTGGCTTAAATAAGACATATTTTTCTTTTACAGGCTAGAAAACGTTGTGGAAAAAGGAGAAAAAGCTGGTTTCCAACATTTTCTCCTCTTCCCACAATGTTTACGAAGGGCTTCCTTCCCAGAGCCATTTATAAGTAGGCATTGTGTAGTAAAAGGTTAATGTAGGCCTACTGTTCATGCAAATATATACATGTACACGAGTCATGCTCTGGCAAAAGGAGATACCATACAAGCCACTTTTTGAAACAACCAACTTGATCGTACTGTAGACTGGTCCTTGTACATACAGAAAAATAACCAATACCCACGAGTTTTCAGCCTAGGTCAGCCTGCGTAGGCGTACCTGGGTTGATACTTTTTTAAATATATGACATGCTCTGTGAAAAGGGGACTTAATGTATCAGTGAACATTGAGAATACACTCTCACATCTTACACTAATCTCTTTCGTTTCTGCTGCCTGGAAACTACAGTAATGTTCATGCCGAATGTGTTAGCCAATGTATAGTCTGAAAGTTGACGCCTGCTTCTGTTTTCAAACTCAGTCCCTTATGATTACGAGACCAACGCTCTACCTCACAACCACGGACACCTCACAAAGTTCAATGAGCACCGGACTAAATTTTTGGCCCATAGCACACATAATAAAACAAGAGGGCCATTGGCCCTGGAGCGTTCACCTGAGAGAATAGCTTTATATCAAAGCTCTATGCCATCAAGTTTCAGAGATTTTTTTTTATATTTTTGCTTCTTTGTTCCTGTGTTGGAACTTAAGACCCCCGGGGCTGGGCCAGTTTTGACCCCAAGGGCATCATATGAACAAAGTTGGTAGAGGTCCACTAGGAGATGCTACATACAAAATATCAAAGCTCTATGCCTTTTAGTTTTTGAGAAGAATATTAAAGTTTCCATTCTTTGTTCCTATGTTTGAATTTGTAACCCCCGGGGCGGGGTCAGTTTTGAACCCAGGGGCATCATGTGAACAAACTTGGTAGAGGTCCACTAGGAGATGCTACATACCTAATATCAAAGCTATACGCCTTCAAGTTTCAGAGGAGAAGATTTTTAAAGTTTTCCTTTTTTGTCCATATGCTCAAACTTGTGTCCCCCGGCGTGGAGCCAGTTTTGACCCTATAGGCATAATTTGAGCAAACTTGGTAGAGGTCTAGTAGGAGTTGCAAGATACCAAATATCAAAGCTCTACGCCATCTAGTTTCAGAGGAGAAGATTTTAAAAGTCTTCCTTCTTTTTTCGTATGCTCAAACTTGTGACCCCTTCCTGGGCGGGGCCAGTTTTGACCCCAGGGGCATCATTGGAAGAAACTTGGTAAAGGTCTACTAGGAGATGCTGCATACCAAACATCCAAGCTCTACGCCTTCAACTTTTAGAGGAGAAGATTTTTAAAGTTTTCCTTCTTTGTTCCCATGCTGAAACTTGTGACCCCGGGGTGGGAACATTTTTGACCCAAGGGGCGTCATTTTAACAAACTTGAAGTTTTCCTTCTTTGTTCCTATGCTCAAACTTGTGTCCCCCCCGGGGGGGGGGGTTGACCCCAGGGGCATCATTTAAACGAACTTGGTAGAGGTCCACTAGGAGATGACACATACCAAATATTAAAGCTCTACGCCGTCAACTTTTAGAGGAGAAGATTTTTAAAGTTTCCTTCTTTGTTCCTATGCTCAAACTTGTGACCCCCGGGGGTGAGACGATTTTTGACCCCAGGGGCGTAATTTTAACAAATTTGGTAAAGGTCCACTAGTAGATGCCACATACCAAATATCAAAGCTCTATACCTTTTAGTTTCAGAGAAGAAGATTTTCAAAGATTTTGTATCTGTTTCCTTTTTGTTGCCATGGCAACCAGAGTTATGAGTGGAATTCAATTCTTTGAACAATTTTGGTAGAGCTTTACCCAAGAAACATCCCTGCCAAGTTTTATCAAGATTGGCCCAGTGGTTTAGGAGAAGAATGTGTTTTAAGAAATTATTGCCGGACGCCGGACATAGGCCGATCACATAGCTCACCTTTAGCACTTTGTGCCAAGATGAGCTAAAAATTATATTGTCGGTAAAAGTGATGTTGCAAATCTGACAGTACAGTTACAAAAATTCACAGATGAAAACTCTGTTCGCAAACAGGCTAAAAAGGGATCAAAAAGGAAAAAATAAAACGAAGTGTTTTGATACTTTATTTATGAAGAAAAATAAATTAGAATAATGTTACAATTAAATGTATATAAATTACAGTTACATGTAGATCAATATAAAAATACTTATTATTTAAATTTAAGCCCCCCAGAGCACTACCCACAAATTACATGGAGAGTGTGGATCAACACTGAACTACAGAGTATGTCTGATCTGGATTCTAAATAGTCTGATGATATGTGAGGATATATTAATTGACATACACTGCCAGGGCTTTGTCTGTATTCACCATAGGCCTTTGAACTCCATGGGTCTATCAACGGATACAAAATTTTCATTATAGTACACTGTTACTATAAATAGCACATGGTAGTTCCTCTGTATCCTATATAGTAAGACTGGTTATATACAATATTGAGGAGTCACCAATGTGCTATTTATAGAAACAGTGTTCATGGAAGTTTGAATATATCTTCCATGATATACAAGCGATGCACCAATGTGGTTTTAGTGTTTGATGATGGACCAAAGACAATTTTAGTGTTCCATGATAGAAAAACAGAGCTTCAAAGGCCTGTGGGATTCAGCAACCAATGTTCTTGGTCTTTCTCCAGAATTTTCTGACTTTAAAGTAACACAACTCTTAACCCTTTACCAAACAATCCCTGGTTTTTACGACCCTGAGATAGAATCCTTCTGAAAACATTGTGGGGAAAGGAGAAAATGCTGGTAACCAGCATTTTCTCCTTTCCCATCAATGTTTTCTACCCTGCTGGAAACAAATTGCAATTTTTGAGTTATGTTTATGTTGTAGTCTGTAGGTGCTTTCAATTTGGACCAGTCTAAAATTCCGTTGTTTGGTAAAGGGTTAATTGGCTAAACTATTTGGTTTAGCCAATTAAAAGTGGTGCTACTTTGAAATTTAGTGCTCCAAGGGTTCATGATTTTTGCTTTGATTTTCTCTGTTACATGGAATTGTGATATATCACAGACCAAAGTTGTACCAGTAGCAAATGAAAGATAATTACTGCTCAAAATTAAACATACATATGTTCCATATACATGTATCAATAAATACACATGTATACAGTTAACTGATATGTCATCAAGTGTCCCTGTGTAAGACGCTTTTTAAAATTGGTTTTCAAGTCAAATTCTGGACTGCGAATACATGTATTATATAGCAAACTGTATAACATAACTTAAAAGTATGTTTTAGCCACTGAACTGTTGGTGACTAGCTGCTCTTGAGTTAGTTTGTTCAGAGACATAAAATAAGAGTATTGTATGTCTCTGGTTTGTTGTAGTAAATTTTGAAGATGTCCCATTGAATTTTTTCATCAAATATAGTAATTTTCTATAGAAGTAGTTATTAAGTTTTTGCATAGTGCTCAACCATCATTCAATTGACATTCATTCTTATGGCAATATCATTTGACACTGAGGAACAAACAATTTGTTATTTGTTTGCTTAACTATATACATGTATAACCTTACTTGTCATTTTAATTTGAATTATTCACCTGTTGGTTCAAAAGTTCTAGTACATGATGGCGACTATGATACAAGTTTGTCCTATTTATTTAAAATACCTTTTTTTTTTTACAAACTTCCTAATTTTCTTTCACTTGTTGTTAAAATTTTTGACCATATTTTGCAAAATAATTCAAAATTATAGAAAAAAAAAGATAAATAAATAAAATATAAGTTCTACAATGGTTGGCTTTATATCACAGACAAAAACAAAACAACAAAAAAATACTATCACATAAAAAATCAGCTACATATGGCTTTTGTCAATGGACGGATTGATTATGCATTTAAATCAGTTTTTTTCTCATATACCGTTTCATGCTTAGTATACATGCACCAATAAATTTTTCTTTGATATGTTTGTATTTCTTTGTCTTTCTCTACTGATAATTTTCATTCGACAAACATGAGGTAGGCACCTTCTAACAACATTGCTGGAATGGTAGAGAAAATGGTGGTAACTACCATTTTTTTTCCTTTTCCAAACAATGTTTTCTAGCCATTCAAAAACAAATTTTATCAATTGAGCCACAATAAATTTGTGGCTGCTTTCAGTTTGGAAAGATCTTAAATTTTATTACCTGTTAACCCATTACCACACGAGAAAAATTTGGACTGGTCCAAATTGAAAGCATTTGCAGACGACAAAATAAAGGTGACTGAAAAATTGAAATTTGTTCCGGGAAGGGTAGAAAACACTGTGGGAAAAGGAGAAAATGCTGGTTACCAGCATTTTCTCCTTTTCCCACAGTGTTTTCAAAAGGCTTCTTTCTCGGGGGCGTCAAAAGTAGGGATTGTGTGGTAATGGGTTAAAGACATAAACAACCAAGAAACCTTTCATCCCCAATAATGTCCTACAGTAGAAACTAGACTTCTCTTTTAGTTTTTGAAACTTGGACAATAAAAATACACAATATAAGGTTTGTGTAAACACAAACATACTGTTTTTACACATTTATATGTAAATGCAAGTAAATAAATAATTATACATGTACCATCAACATCGAAACCTGTACACTAAAATGGAAATCTGTAGGAACAAAAGGGATGGGTCAAAATCTGAAGGTGTACCACAATGAAACTTTTACCAGACAATCCTGAGTTTTACTGACACAGCAGAAGAGGGGTTTTGCAAATAAAGAGGAAAACGGAGATGGAAATCCAGTCCCATTTTCTTCTTTTCCCATTCACACCCTTTCCATGACCAAAACTAGCGTCTGAATCACATCAAATGGATCTTCTGCAAGTGCTTTCAATTTGTATAAATTTAAACTTTTGTTATCCAGCAAAAAGTTAAATGTAAGCATTAACTTGTTTCATTCCATAGAAAAAATTGAATCCCTAATTAATCATATACACAAAATAAATGAAATGCTGATTTAATCATTCATAAAATATAATTCTATGACCATGATTAATAAATGCCATGTATTATCTACACATAATTTACATGAAAGAAATTAACCCTTTACTCCATAGATACTCATTTCTACGCAATGCTTGTAGGAGCCTTTTGGAAAACATTGTGGCAAAAGGTGAAATTGCTCGTGACGAGCAATTTCACCTTTTGCCACAATGTTTTCTATGCTATTAAAAGGTGTCATAAACACGTAAGAAACAGCTTCATCCTTGCCGTTATTTAGGGTTTATTAGAGATACCAATGAAATGCCTTATGGGGTAAAGGGTTAAGAAATTGGCACCTTTTTCTAATTTACTATGTCTCTAACTCAAAGACTCTTGTAAGTCTACAACCTTTTGGTAATCAATCACTCAATCAATCAATCAATCAATCAAACATTCATCATTATCAGACACTTTATTCTTTACCAGTCAATCCCTACACCTGCTTGGAAAGAAGGCTTTTAAAAACATTTTTCAGGAAAAGAGAAAATCCTAAGTGCCTGCAATTTCTCCTTGTCAAAAACATTTTCTTCCCCTTTGAAAACAAACACCATCATTTGAACCAAAATTAGTATGTCCACTGCAAATGCTCCCAATTTGGATAAGTATAAACTTTGGATGTCTGGTCTGCTAAAAAGTTGATTCATTTCATGCATCAAATTCATCACCTTCTAACTCTGAATCACTTCCTGTTCCATCCCTCTCTCTATATAAATCTATAGTTTTTCCTAATGAATTCCCTAAGTTACCCCCACTATAATTCCCTATATTTCCCCCACTAATTGAAGTCTCATAAAAACCACTGACACCTGTATCAAATGGCTGTGTCCTATAGTTTACTATTGATTCAACTAGGTTGTCATGGTCCCAAGATGAGTTTATGCTGGTGCCAAGGCCACTGGTTGCCATGGTGATGCTATGACCATTATCAGCTGGTGATACAGGTCTCAGTAGACTATTCTGAAAATAGACAAAAAATCTGGATACAATCAATCTTTAACAGAAAAATGTCCATCTCATTAACAAAACATATTTGTTCATACATAAATATTACTTCTAAGACAACCATGTAACCTTTTGCAAGTATAAAAAGTAAAATGTGAGAACCAAACGTTGGTAGTTTAACCCTTTCCCAAACAATCCCTGGTAGTTATGGGTCAGGAATAGAAGCCTTTTGAAAACATTGAGGGAAAAGGAGAAAATGCTGGTAACCAGCATTTTCTCCTTTTCCCACAATGTTTTCTACCCTATCATATTGAGGAATCATCTTTTTAGCAACTGTTAATTTGTCATCTGCAAAATGCTTTCAATTTGGTCTGGTCCAAAATTTGCTGTTTGGGGAAGGGTTAACGAATCCTTTCGCAAGAACAATCATCAATCCTCTAAAATGAATAGGCCAAGCCAGACCAGGATTGAACCATAGACCTCTTGCTGTCCTACTGACTGAAATACTGGGGCTTGGCAAAATGTAACACTTAAAGTCACCTTTTTTGTAGACGAATCATGTGACTAAATGCTGAATCTAGTGTTGCAAATGCCTGAATCAGAACTTTCAATCTATTCTTACTGTTTGATACCATCTGCTAGATTTTTCTCCAACTCTAGCGTACTTGATCAGAACATGTTTTCATGTACATGTATTACATATTACATGCTAACGGAAGACAACAATAAATACTGTGCCGAGTAAGATTCAATAATTTTATCAGCTGGTATATCTCATTATTATAAAAATCATGGCTTTTAGTAATTTCTCATGGTAACTTGTCCACCAATTTTATGACATTTGAGACCCAAGAAAAACAGAATAAGAGCCTATCAAGCAAAACTAATAACAATACCGATTCTATTATTTACATGATTTTCATACAAATGCTGTACGATTACCAATAATTGACCCTTTACCACATAATTCTGACTTTTATCGACCCTGAAGAAGTTGGCTTTCCAAATCATCTGGAGATAAGGAGAAAATGCTGTCAACCAGCATTTCCTCCTCTTCCCAAAATGTTTTCTACTCTTTCTTTGATAAATTTCATGATATGAAACAAATTCAGTTTGTCCTCCACATATCGATGGGTAAGTGCAAGACTATTGTAAGTGCATATACGTTGTATATGCACTTACAATAGTCTTGCACTTACCCATTGATATGCTTTCACTACATCAGAGTTAGGTATTTTGTTGTATGGTAAAGGGTTCATTTACTGAAGTCTATGGTTTCCAAAATACTGTAAAAAACAGATCAACTGGCAATTAATCTGCCCTGAACATTGTTTCCTTTGTATTAGTGGTGACAGGCTTTCAGTATTTTGGTATTTCTATAAATAGCCTTTACAACAATGGGGTAAAACATTCAATTAGCAGCTAATGGATCAACCCTTTACGAAATGACAAAAATTTTACCCCTGTCCAATTGAAAGCATTTGCAGACAACAATTTCAATGTGGCTAAAATGGTGCATCGTTTATTGATAAGGTATAAAACACTTTTGGAAAAGGAAGAAATGCTGGTTACCAGCATATTTTCCTTTTCCAACAATTTTTTTAAAGGGTTTCTTTCCAAGAGTCGTTAAAAGTCGTCATTGTCTGGTAAAGGGTTAACATTCAAGCAAAAAAAAACATTGTGTGAAAACAAAGTCTAGCTATGCAAATTATGCATTGAGACACAAACATGTTTACATTTGTTTTGAATGTGATAGCTTTTACCCTTTGCAAAGCAATCTCCATGTTTTAATAAACTGAGATCTGGAAGCTTTTTTGACACATTACTAGTTAGTAGCATTTCCTTATAATGGTCTTCATACTTTCAAAGACTAAAGTTTCCTTAAGAACTAAGTTGATTATAAGATAGGTATAAATGATGAGCAAATATAACATGGACAAGTGCTCCTCTGTCTTGAAGAAACATTATTAGTTGTACGATCAGGTGGCAGGGGACCTGGAAACTTGTTCATGGCTGTGTCGAATCATGTCCCCACCTTGCTGATTCAACACAGCCGTGAACAAGTTTCCAAGTCCCCTGCCACCTGACCGTACAACAAATTTATTATACTGCAAAGTTATACCCTTTTAAAGTGGGTTAAGCGAAATTTTCCTGTTTTATATTCCCAGAATCAAGTATGCTGACGAAATAGATATTCCCTTCTGAGTGCCCCAATTCAATGACAAGAGGGCCAAGATGGCCCTGGATTGCTCACCTGAATTTCTGAGAGAACCATAGCCAATTTTTTCAAAATCTCATCAGCCATTTCAGAGAAGAAGAATTTTTAAGAATTTCTTCATGTCTGTATAGTGTAAATAGCCCACTGCTATCAGAGCCATGTTTCTTGATGGATCAAAATTTCTCCAGCAGTTTTTGAAAAGGGTCAGCCAAGAAACATTTCTGTAAAATTATTTCAAAATCTGATCAGCCGTTTCTGAGAAAAAGAATTTCTTCATGGCAAAAATAGTGCAAGTAGCCCCCATGCTCCACAGCCATGTTTCTAGACAAATCAGCATTTTGCGAACAATTCTTGAAAAGGGTTACCAAAGGAACATTTCTGTGAGATTATTTCAAAATCTGATCAGCCGTTTCAGAGAAGAAGAATTTTAAAGAATCTCTTCATGGCCATATAGTGCAAGAAGCCCCCATTCACCAAAGCCATGTTTCTTGATGGATCAAAATTTCCCAAACAGTTTTAAAATGGGTCATCCAAGGAACATTTCTGTGAAATTATTTCGAATTCTGACCAGCAGTTTCAGAGAAGAAGAATTTTAAAGAATTTCTTAATTTCTGTATAGTGCAAGTAGCCCCCATTCACCAGAGCCCTGTTTCTTGACAGATCAAAATTTCGTGAACAGTTTTTGAAAAGGGGCCATCCAAGGAATATCTCTGTGAAATTATTTTAAATTCTGACCAGCGATTTCAGAGAAAAGAATTTTTAAAAGTTTCTTAATTTCCATTTAGTGCAAGTAGCCCCCATTCACCAGAGCCATGTTTCTTGACGGATCAAAATTTCGCGAACAATTTTTGAAAATGGTGACCCAAGGAACATCTACATGTATGTGAAATTATTTCAAAATCTGACCAGCGGTTTCAGAGAAGAAGAATCTTTAAGATTTAAGTTGTGCTCAGGTGAGCTAAAAACTGACGTCACTGGAAAATGATGTCACTTAAAGGTGCATGAACGGGCAGTCTGGTGATCGAATGACGCCTCCATTTTAGATGATGTGTTGCAAATGTAGTGATGTTTACGGGGCACTCAAAAGGGAAACTTGCTTTACATGGTTTTTGCCAGGGTACATGATGTATATGCTTCCCGCATGTTAACCAATCAGATCATGAGAAATTTCTTTGCAGTATAATAAATCAGGATGGCATGGTTGTAAGTAGTCTATTAACACTACAGAAAGTAAAATAAAACTCAGGCTCATAGTAAAAACCAAAGTTTTGCTATTTCAAAGATGTTTAGGGGATACAATGTCCTTACCTGACAGTGTAAATCAATGATCAGACTACACTTTTTGTGCAGTCTGGTCTTGATCTACAATGCCTGAAAAAGGTCAGTGAGTTGCCCTTAACAATCTAAGGGTTAATATTGAAGGACTGCCATTGTTCTTTAAAGGTTCTGTATCCTTGAGGAGCACCACAGTTCTCTACAGAGTACTATACAATATCAACTGCTCTACATAATTATTCAAATAAGCCGATTTAAAAAAAAAATGTAATGCAAGTAATAGATCTTATATGTTTTTGATATATGCAAGCATGCGTAATATGAAGGCTTTTACAGTCATGTCCCCCTACTGCCATATACTGTCCCCGATAATACGCAAATAAAATGTTGGAGCCAGAAGTTGAGCCATAAATGATCATGTGAGACACTTTAACTTTTTTTTAAGCAAATGGCTCAAGTGGCAAACAGCAGCATGGGCCCTGAATCACTGTGACCTTGACCTGTCTTGGAATAACCTTAAAATTAAAAGGAATCATTGACACTCCAAGATAAATATCTGTACAGAATTTGAAGGCCCTAGGTCAATTCTGCGAGTCGTTATAATGTCGACAAGGTTTGGTCTATATATCATTAAGTTGAATGCCACTGTAATCTTGACCTTTGATGGATTAATCTCAACATTGATAGGGATCATTTAAACTCTTAGATGAATAATTGTGCAGAATTTGAAGAACCTATGTCAAATCTGTGTCCTGTTTTATGACCTGGACAAGGTTTGGTCTATATATCATTAAGTTGAAGGCCACTGTGACCTTAACTTTTAATGGATTAATCTCAAAATCAATAGGGATCATCTACACTTGGAGACAAATGTCTGATTTGGTGTACATATGAACATGTTGACAGTCACCGTGACCTTGACCTTTGACTGATTGACCTCAAAATCAATAGGGATCATCTACACTTCAAGACCTCTGTGCCAATGTGACAAACTTTGGTCAATTCTGTGTCTTGTTATCATTTTGACAAGGTCTGGTCTATATATCAACATGTTGATGGACACTGTGACCTTGATATTTGACCTTTTGACCTCAAAATCAATAGGGATCATCTAAACTTTGAGCCAAATGTCTGTGCCAAATATGACGAACCTAGGTAAATCATAGTTATTATCTAGACAAGGTAAGGTCTACCTACGGACCGAACGATGGACAGACGGACGGATGGACCGACATTAGCAAAGCAATATACCCCCAATAATTATTACTGGTATGTCCCCTTCTACAGTAATGCTTTGCTAATGTCAGTCAGTCCGTCGGGTCAGTCCGTAGGTCTGTCCGTCGGTCCATCAGTTGGTCAGGGGGGTATATTGCTTTGCTAATGTTGGTATGTCGGTCAGTCCTTCAGTCTGTCAGTCCATCGGTCGGTAGACCTTGCTTTGTCTGGCTGATAACTTGACACAGAGTTGACCAAGGTTCGTCAAATTTGGCAGAGATATATGTCAGGAAGTGTGGATGATCCCTTTTGATTTTGAGGTCAATCAGTCAAAGTCACAGTGACTGTCAACATATTGATAGATAGACCACACCTTGTCTGGATGATAACTAGACACAAAATTCACCTACGTTCATCAAATTTGGCACAGACATTTGTCTCAGAGTGTGGATGATCTCCATTGATTTTGAGGTTAATCGGTCAAATGTCACCATCACAATGACCGTCAACATGTTGATCATATATAGACAAGACCTCGTCCGAATCTAGCTAGACACAAAATTGAAAAGTTTGTCTAATTTGGCACAGACTTTTGTCTTGAAGTTTAGTTGATACCTATTGATTTTGAGGTCAATCCACCAAATGTCAATGTTACAGTGACAGTCAACATGTTGATTTATAGACCAAAACTTGTTGGATGATAAATAGACACAGATGTGACCCACGTTCGTCAAATTTGGCACAGACATGCCACTGGGAGTGTAGATGACCCCTATTGTTTTTGACATTAATCCATCAAAGGTCAAGATCACAGTGGACTTCAACTTAATGATATATAGACCAAACCATAGACACAGAATTGACATAGGTTCTTCGAATTCTGTACAGATATTTATCTCGGAGTGTAAATGATCCATATCTATTTTGAGATTAATCCATCAAAGGTCAAGATCACAGTGGCCTCCAACTTAATGATATATAGAGTAAACCTTGTCCAGATGATACCTATACACAGAACTGACCTAGGTCCTTCAAATTCTGTACAAATATTCATCTTGGAATGTAAATCATTCCTCTTAATTTCAAGGTTAATCCGTGAAAGGTCAAGGTCACAGTGACCACCAGATGATTCCGGACCCCTGTTGCCATTGGCCACTTGAGCCATTTGCTTAAAAAAAATTAAAGTGTCTCAAACATTATCAAATGTGGCCCCACTTGTGGCTCCAACATTTTATTCGCGTATTATCAGGGACGAAGTAAGCATCGAAGTCAACTGGGGAAAAAGCAGAAGTCGAATGCCAAGTTTACAATCTGTTTATGAACTGTGCCATTCCCTGTATCAATGTGACTGTTTCACAAAAAGACATCTTGTTTGAAGCTGTGTTACACAGACAACAGTTGCCTGCAGAACTTTATTGTGTACTCTATATAGGGTATGTATGAAAGCTATAATCATTTGGAAGAAATAAACAAGAAGGCCATTGGCCTTGGAGCGCTCACCCGAGACTATAGCTTTATATCAAAGCTCTACACCATCATGTTTCAGAGAAGAAAATCTTAAAGTTTTCCTTCTTTGTTCCTGTTTGAACTTATGACTCCCTGGGCTGGGCCAGTTTTGACCCTCAGGGCATCATATGAACAAACTTGGTAGAGGTCCACTAAGATGCTACAGACCAAATACCAAAGCGCTATACAGTTTTTGAGAAGAATATTATTAAAATTTTCATTCTTTGCTCCTATTTTTGAACTAGTAACCCCCGGGGTGGTGCCAGTTTTGACCCCAGGGGCATCATGTGAACAAATTTGGTAGAGATCCGCTAGGAGATGCTACATACCAAACATCAAAGCTCTACGTCTTCAAGTTTCAGGGAAGATTTTAAAATTTTCCTTCTTTGTTTGTATGCTTAAACTTGTGACCCCCAGGGTGAGGCTAGTTTTGACCCAAGGGGCATCATTTGAACAAACTTGGTAGAGGTCCACTAGGACACACCACATACCAAATATCAAAGCTCTATGCCATCTAGTTTCAGAAGAGAATATTTTTAAAGTTTTCCTTCTTTGTTCCTATGCTCAAACTTGTGACCCACCAGGGCAGGGCCAGTTTTGACCCAAGGGTTATCATTTGAACAAACTAGGTACAGGTCTACTAGGAGATGCCACTGACCAAATAACAATGCTCTACGCTCTCTAGTTTCAGAGAAGAAGATTTTTAAAGTTTTCCTTCTTTGTTCCTTTTCTCAAACTTGTGACCCCCATGGTGGGGACAGTTTTGATCCCATTGGCATCATTTGAAAAAACTAGGTAGAGGTCCACTAGGAGATGCTACATACCAAATATCAAAGCTCTACGCCTCCATGTATTAAAGGAGATTTTAAAAGTTCTCCTTCTCTGTTCCTTTGCTCAAACTTGTGACCCCAGGGGCATCATCTGAACAAACTTGGTAGAGGTCCACTAGGAGATGCCACAAACCAAATATCAAAGCTCTATGCCCTTTAGTTTCAGAGAAGAAGATTTTCAAAGATTTTGTGATTTTTTCCTTTTTGTTGCCATGGAAACCAAAGTTATACGTGGAATTAAATTCTTTGAACAATTTTGGTAGAACTTCACCCAAGGAACATCCCTGTCAAGTTTCATCAAGACTGGCCCAGTGGTTTAGGAGAAGAAGATGTTTAAAAAAAATATTGATGGACACCGGATGCTGGACGACGGATGTTGGACATAGGGCGATCACAATAGCTCACCTTTAGCACTTTGTGCTAAGGTGAACTAAACAAACATGCTATGAGAAAGTTAATTAATATGTTACAAAAAATTTATCATATGTTTTTTTTTCATTTACACAAACAGCAATTCCCATGACAATAATTTTATGACTTATCAAAGAGGAATTTTGTTTTTTACAGTGAAAGATCAAAATTTATTTCATCTCGTGAACATAATCAGTAATATTTTCACTGATGATGTTCACCTAATGGAATAAATTTCAATCAGAGTTTCATCTGCAAACAATAGAGTGAATACTGAAAAAAATTGAACTAAGTTTTCTTGACAAAATAGAAAACATTACGGAACAAAAGACTAGGAGACAGTGCTGGTTACTAACATTGTCATACAAACTCTGCATTATATGGAAAAGGGTAAAAGTCTTCAGACAATTCATATTTCCTTTAATTTTTTAATCGGTAACTTAAGCATACATCATTATGAAACAGATGTACCCTATGCAAACGATGGGGTATTTGGAGGTGGGGCAGCTTAAATGGGCCTGTGATGTATAAAATGTATAAAATATCAACTAAAATTGGGCAGACAGTTGGAGAAAATTTCAGAATAATTGGTTTGGAAAGATTCACAACTCTCTGGTATAAGCTGAAATTGGGAGAACAAAAACAGTTCTTGCCTTGTGACATCACCTAGTGCTTCTTAGCCTGAAAGAGTTCCGTTTGCCAATGATAAGTTTTCGCAAGTAATGTGGAAAATTGCTAACTTTGCAAGTGGCATAGATGGCAAGTTTTTCTAAAAGCTGAAATATGTGATTCTATTTTATCACATAACCTCCCTTATAATTATACCCATACCCAATATATAATATACCCATTACGAATTTTCTTATCTCATAAACATTTAATATCACTAATGTGTGACATCATTTTTGACATTATTCTGTACATAACACATAGAAGTAAATGGGTCTTATGGGTATTACCGCGGGTGCATTTATGAATGTTTTTGCATCTTCTAATCTATATTTCGTGAAATATCATCATGTGATTAAAAGAATCTGACACTCATGGATGTTTGAGATAAAATTTCATTAAACTCATCAAGGAAAAATGTTATGAAGCTCATCAAAGGCTCGCCAAATAACATTTCCCTTGACTTGTTTAATGAAATCTGATCTCAAAAGCCCACTCATGTCAGATCCTATATACAGTTAAACCCGTGTTAGATACCACCTGTATTAAGAGACAATCTGCTTTAAGAGACCACTATTCTGATGCAACAACCCGTCCTACAGTAACCTGTATTTAAAGACCACCTGCTGTAAGAGACCAATTTCAGTACTTCCTTTGAGTGGTCTCTGAATACAGGTTGTACTGTATCATAACCTTTCCACAGGTCCTGGTACTACAAGGTAATTTATTTTATCATATCAGGCTCAAAAACATGCGTCCCACTTTGATAAAATATCACATAGCAGAAAAAAATCTGTATCCACATGGTGTCAAGTGTGGTTCCATATCTTGTGCAAGGAATTATGTATATTTTGATTTGCAATTTGATTGGATAAAATTTTATGCTATAATTGAGAAATGCCATAATTGAGAAATAATCTTTCTGTCATAGTTTATCGTTCAATAAACCACAGTTGTGAGTTATGATGAATAATAAATAATCCAGGAGGTTGACAGTCCGAGTGGTTTATTCATTGCACCTCATAACTCACAGCATGGTTTATTGAACGATAAACCATGATGGAAAGAAAATTGTTTCTAACATGACCAAATCTTAGTAGAAGGAAAACAAGTTCATATATAGAGTAAAAGCGTGGATGCAGATTACATTCCATTCAATAACTTACTTATTATCTTTATACAGAATGACATCACACTATATAGAATGACATCACTCTATATAGAATGACGATGATTTTTACCATTATTGCACTGTGTTTATAGAGCGGAATTCATGTGTCATGTTAGAATATTCATTAGCCATTCACAAACAACATGATACAACCCATGAAATCACTATCTATTTTTGTTTACAAATAAAATGTTATTAATTGCAATAGGTTGTACCTAACTAATAGATGTTGGTATACAAAGCTCCAGTTAAGAGGGATTGATGGTTTTCTGAATCCATTATATCTCTTCCACAACCTATGTTATGGGTACTCATTAGGATAGTTTTGATGAGACAATTCTAATGAGTACCCATAACATAGGGTTTAATGGAGAATAATTAGTATGAAAAATTTTGAAATCAAAATCTCTCCCCCTCTATCTGGCTTTATAATAAAAGGAATCTTAAATTCTGGTACATTTTCAGGTGCTTTTATTTGCTTTTAGCTGCTTAACCCATTACCACACAATCCCTACTTTTGACGCCCCTGAGAAAGAAGCCTTTAGAAAACATTGTGGGAAAAGGAGAAAATGCTGGTCACCAGCATTTTCTCCTTTTCCCACAATGTTTTCTACCCTTAACAAAACAAATTTCAAATTTTCAGTCACTCTGATTTTGTGGTCTGCAAATGCTTTCAATTTGGACCAGTCTAAAATATTGTCGTTTGGTGAAGGGTTAAAAAAAATGTTTGGTATTGCATTTGAACTTTGGTCTCACTCGAAAATTAAAAAAAAAAAAACATACTATTCGGATTCATGCTTTAGTCGAGCCTAAGTTGGTCATGATAAATATCACATTCCAACACAATATGCGAATTCAGCTCAATAAACACAATTCAACGAA
Organism: Tridacna crocea; assembly: GCA_943736015.1. Lineage (NCBI taxonomy): Eukaryota > Metazoa > Mollusca > Bivalvia > Cardiida > Cardiidae > Tridacna > Tridacna crocea. Next base: position 2,888,764 of record OX031072.1, on the reverse strand, counting down.
AGTGTGGTAGAATCTATGTTATTCTATATAGGGTGATGTCAGTCTATTTAGAGTGACATGATTTTGTATAAAGTAAGTAACTAAGTTATTCAATGGAATATAATCTGCATATTGTGGAATATTGTTTATTAAACCATGTTGTGAGTTATGAGGTGCAATGAACAAACCACTTAGACTATCACCCTCGTGGATTATTTATTGAACCTCATAACTCACAACTGTGGTTTACTGAATGATAAACCACGATATAAGATTATTTTTTTAAATACCATGGTAGAGTATTAAAATCAAGTTTGTTTTTTTTTTATTGTAACACTTGCATAATAGACTCAGCCTTGCTGGACTACAATGGTTTCATAACACAATTCACTTCAGAAATACTTTGCAAGTAAAAAGCCTTGAAGCAAACACTATAGTCTGGCATAGTTGATAAGGAGTTTTCATCGATATACATGTGTGTGTACCTCTGATACAAAAGAAGTCAATTAGTAGGGATATGAACCTTAAAAATACTAATACATAGTCTGATATGATCTTTGTCAAAAAGAGTTTAATAAAAAATAATGAAAAACAAAAGACAAGACACAATAGCTAAGTCTAATGACATAAAATGTAGTAAATGGATGCAAGCTCAAAGCCAATGGCATAAAAAGGCAGGACCCCATTGTCAAATTTTAATGCTGTTGTCTTCTAACTTTAAAATCTGACATAAAAATTGTGTTTCTTCCTAGACAAGATGGTAGGCTATCAGTTTTGAACAGACAGGGCATGAAAATATACATGTACCTGCCTTAGTAGTTGCAGCACCACTGAAACTTGGAAAATGCCTAGTTCTTACTGAACACCACTCCTTCATGCATGGCTTTGTCCCGATTTGAATAAAATACCTAACAGCTGCATGGGGGTGGGGGGATATCTGTTTAGCTCAGTGCTTATGGTATTGGTCTTTTAAACCTCAAAAAACAAGGCTATTTGTCCACCATGGGTTCGAATCCTGCCAGATGTGGTTTGTATGAGGGTCGATTGAATATTATCCAGATTAAGTCTATAAATTTTTAATGAGTCATCTAATGCGACAAAAATCCACGCATCTTAAAATGTACTTTTGTGTTAAACCTAGAAAAATGAGGATATTTGTCTGCCATAGGTTAGAATCCCGCCTGATGCTGTTCGTATTTTGGCTGTGCATTTGTAGGAAACTTGTCCGCACCCCTTTACCACAAAATCTCAAGTTCTAATGACCCAGTAGGAGAGCGGTTTTAAAAACATTTCCACATATTTTCTATCCAATCAAAGGAAGACATTATCATTTATACCAAATTCAATTTGTTGACTATAAAATTAGTGCTTTCAATTTGGAGAAGTCAAAAATTTTGTCATCTGGTAAAGAATTAACAATCTACCAAACCATCCAATTTCAACCCTGAGGAAGACTAAGACTCTGAAAACAATGAGGGAAAAGAAGAAACTGCCTGAAACCAGCATACCTTTATTTGCATTTTCTTAATTAGTTTCTACTTCTGAAAAGACTTATCTCAAGCTTTCTGTTTGTCATTTGCATGCTTTGGATTTTGACAAAGCTAACTGAAAACAAACTGTTGAAACTTTGGTTTTTCTGTCGCATTTATTGACTGCAAATGCATTCAATTTGGACCATGCTATAAATTTGTTGTTTGGTTAAGAGTTAAATCAAGGTTCATATCATAGAACAGACTCTCACATAACTCAAAGAATATTTGTCTACTTATTATTTTTCTGTGAGTAAAAGACAAAAAAATTGACATCAGCAATGACCTTGAACTTGCAAGAACAACATGATTATGGTACATGTACATAAAATGCCTAACTAAGTTTCATTGCCTAACTTGGTGATAACAAAGCACAGTTTACACAGCAACTTACTCTGAACTACTGATTCAGGAAGCTGAAAAAAGTTCAGAAGTTGTTAAAGATGAAATAACAAGAAGGGTTACATCAGATTAATGAAATGATGGTATTGATGAAGATGATGATGTTAATGAGATGAAACAAGAAGGACAGTGAAAATGGATCATGGAAAACGAAATATTGATAGGGTTGATGATGGTGATCATGATGATCTTTCTCTTCAAAATTCTATCTACTTCAAAAATAGCTTAAAGTCTCAACCTATGGATGCCACAAAAACAATGTAAGAAAGACAAATACCATAGTAAGTTTGATAATTTTACTTTTAATTCAGGCAAATCCGAATGCATGCCAACTTTTTTTTTTTAATTGCACATGAGTCAACAGAAACACCATTATACTTTTGAAACTTTAGGTAAAACAACATGAACACCATCATACCTATGAAATCTTTGGCAAAGTCACCATGACAACCACCGTTTTTTTTATTTAATTTCAAAAACAAAAAAAAAACATCATGCCACATAATTTTGAACTGTAGTTAAATTGAATTCTAATGGAAACTTTGTAAATCTGTTTGACCTTTTCCCATTTAGATTATTTTTTGTTTGAAAGAAACCAGGTAAAATATTTGAAGTAATCTGAATATAAAGTATGTGGGGAAGTTCAAATATGTATAACACCAGGTCATTATATTTGTCAATCAACCTGTTACACTCATATTTCCTTACCAGTTAAATCAAAATGTGTGAAAAGCAAAGAGTGCCAGTAACCTGCACTTCTCCTTTTCCAACAATGCATCATGGTAAGGCAACCACTGGCTTGTTTGGTAAAGGACTGATTGACAAAAATAACAAATGTTTTGCATGAAACCTTAAATTTCAACTGCACAGAATACCATGTTAGTCAAGAATACCAAGGGAGATAACTCAATGCAAATCTCAAATTCTATAACTACACCAACCATAATCTTTTCAAACCAATGCAAGTTTTAGCACCAATCTAAACCTATAACTAAGGGAGATAATCATAACCATGTGTCAGTAATTGAAATTTTAGTTGGAAGTAGGATAGAACCAGGAGAAGTAACACAAGCTATATGCAGAGTTCTGCTTACCTAAATAATAACAGACCACTGAAAGAGTGAATTTTAGTGGTTAAACATAAGGTCTTTCTACATGTAGCAATATCTCTTGATAGCTGGATTGATGTCAAACATCAGCATCAAAGTGAGTTTTCAAACAGTGAACAGAGTGGCATTAAATTACCTCTATGATATCATGTCTAAAGAGGGACCACAGGTCATGTAATATTGTAAGTAATATCGTTATTGTTATGCAACCCCTAGTCTAAATAACTAGGGGGTTGGGGGAGGGGGGAATTGAGCCCTGAGCATTTCTTAACAAATAAAGACTATGTTGTTGATACTAACTCTTTATCAAACCTTTACGGAGAAGACATTGAAAACATTGCTGCTAATAGCCAACATTTTCTCTTGTTATTCTTTTAACTCTTTACTGACTTTTAAAGACCCTGAGAAGGAGAGCTTTTGAAAACATTGTGGGAAATGGAGAAAATGCTGGTCAAGAGTATTTTCTCCTTTTTACCCACAATGTTTTCAAAAGGCTTCTTACACAGGGTCATTAAAAGTCCGGATTGTGTGGTAAACAGCTAACTCTTCACAAAATGACAACACTGAAGATTTTTCAAAAGTAAGTGTTTTTGCTAACAACAGTTTGTGTGTTGCTTCATTTTTGGCATCAACATTTTAACCCATTACCACAAAATCCCTACTTTTGTGTCCCCTGAGCAAGAAGCCTTTGGAAAACATTGTGGGAAAAGGAGAAAATGCTGGTAACCAGCATTTTCTCCTTTTCCCACAATATTTTCTACCCTTCACAAAACAAATTTCAAATTTTCAGTCACTTTTATTTTGTCTTCTGCAAATGCTTTCGATTTGGACAAGCCTAAAGTATTGTCGTCTGGTAATGAGTTAAAAGTTTGGAAAGACTGGGTACCTGCAGTTTCTCTTTTTTGCCACAATGCTTTCAAAAGTCTTCTTTCTCAACTTCTTTAAAAACCCAAAGTGTGTGGCAATGGGTGAGGGTTGTTAAGAATGTTGGTAAATAAAGGACCAGTTTTCAAAAATTCTATATTTAGGCAAGAATCCAAGACAAAGTTTAAAGGATCAGTTTCAAGCAAGCATGATTCTACTACTGCAGCCTGCATTTACCAACAATTGTGAAAAAGCACTATAATTCTACATTCGAAATCAACCTTTGAGATTTCCCAAGAATCTAAAACAAGCTTTCTAATTGGCAAAGACAAATGATCTTCAACAATCAGATTGCTATTTTCCCTATTGAAGTAATAGTTGTTGGTTAACTCCCTTCAAAATTTTTAGTTGTAGATGGGACCAAATTTGAAGCATTAAATTGAATGAACTAAAATGATGATTTCTGTCTGTCATAGGATAGAAAACATAGTTGAAAAAAAAAAAGAAAATGCTGGTTAACAGCATTTTCTTCTTACCCTACATTGTTTTCAAAAGACTTCTCTCTCAGGGTCATTAAACATAGGGATTGTGTGGCAAACAGTTCACTTTGGTCCAGACGCCAGAATCATCAAGCTGTCATATAGATTTAAAAACATCTAGCCATTTAATTGGCTCAGACAGAATGTCTAAGCTTATAATATGGCTAGCTTTACAATTACTGAACTGTTGGTGAATAGTCCAAAATCAAATATTTGGTAAACATTACCTCTCGCTCCTTCCCCAGTTTCTGTTCCTTTAACAATTTATCCAGGCCATGTTTTTGCTGCAAAATTGAATCTATCCTTTCCTGCAATCTCGAATTTTCCTCCTCCAAAAATTTCGTCCGAACTTGTAGTATGGAAATATTTCTCGTCTTCTCTCTTGAATCCTCTTCCATTTCGTTCAACCTGTAAAATATGTGGAACGCTGAAATACAAAAACATATTACAACATGTAAACAAGATGTGTTAGCATGCATATCCTAGCAACAGGAGGCGATTAAGTATGGGAAAAGGAATGCAATACACCACAAGAGCAAAAAACCTATTAAGTACCATGCTTCTAATTTTAAAACCAATCAAAAATTAATAATGTGAAAATAGAAAGGATCAAGGAATTAGTCCAAATCAATAGAGTAAACAGAATATCAATAAAGATAATTGACTTTTCTCTGGCATGTAATGTCACAATTCCAATTTACTTCTGGGTCTCTGTTCTAAGACTTTAGATGCCTACTAGCTGTATGAGAAAAATGTTCTGTCTAAGCCATTCAACTGTATAGCCACAGAACAGAGAATTATTAAAATTGGTTACACAAGCTTCATACAAAGATTATGTACACCAGACTTTTACTTGTAAAGAAGCTAAATGTTGCATGTAATAAAAAACTTTTTTCTTTTTTTAAATTATCAAATATTGTAACTGATTACATGCATTCCAAAACCAGCATAAATGTTTATAGATTAATTATACTTTTTCTTTCATTAACATCTCTTACAGAAACATGGTACTTATTTTGGACAAAACACACGATACCAGCAGCTCAACACATTTATTACTTTCATACCAATATTTTAACTCATTACCAAACGACAATATTTTAGGCTTGGCCAAATTGAAAGCATTTGCAGACGACAAAATAAAAGTGAATGAAAATTTGAAATTTGTTTTGTGAAGGGTAGAAAACATTGTGGGAAAAGGAGAAAATGCTGGTTACCAGCATTTTCTCCTTTTCCCACAATGTTTTCAAAAGGCTTCTTTCTCAGGGGCATCAAAAGTAGGGATTGTGTGGTAATGGGTTAATCAACTACACTAACAACACAAACACCTTTTCCACCAATGTCTATGACAGACAACTTACCATTTTACAGGTTTTACCAGCGTGAATAAAATGATAATCCTTAGAATGCAATTTAAATTAAGAAAACAAAAATAGAATAATTATAATGATAAGACACAATCATAGCCATATTTTGAGAAATTTAACATAATTTCAATTTGAGCAATGTACAAAAGCAGTTGTCATTCGAGAAACAACAGAAGAAATAGTATTAAAACTAGGTTCCAAATTGATAAAAAAAAACTGGGTATAAAATGACCAAAGTGGGTAAGAAATGATCAAAGTGAGAAGAAAATGACCCAAATAAAAAGAAATCACCAAAATTGTATGAAATCACCTAGGCACAAAATGACCTAGTTACGAAATTACTTGAAGCCAAGTACATAATTTGGCTGCCTCCATAGGTATTTTTCAAAACACAAAAGAATGTTAAACTAGTATCTATAAGAGACAACAGATGATTATGAATGAATGAATGAATGAATGAATTTATTTGACTTAAACAAAGTTTTTCGTCATACAATATAATTATACAAATAATGTAAATGACACGTGACACACACACTTTCTCGCGTACATCTCACAAAACATAATATAACCTATCTCACTATCTATTGGACATATGAATAGTTGCACTCTTTATCAGTGCAAATCCTTCAGTTAATGTAACGTTTTCATTTTTTCAAACGAATCTGGCATGAGGTTAACCTATGCAGTTACGAAGAAAAGCTAAATTTAAGTATTTCTTGAGAAAAAAAAAAAACAACGTTAAATAGAAGTAACCTTAGAGGATGGGTAAAATACTAATCGTAATTTCCTATAGCGTAAGTAAGAATCAGCTTTCGTTTAGGTCGCTAAATTGATGTTCTTCTGTGGAATGCCTCTTTTAAAAATAGAGACAAATTGAATAATGTTCTATGGTTAGTTGACTGCAGTAGGGAAATTAGCTTGAACATACTTGGTTTTTTGTAGTAAAATCTTTTGATATATTTAACCCGTAAGTCTAAATACTGGTTACAGATAAGGATAAAATGGTACTCGTCTTCAATATCGCCGGTATTGCAAATTTGACATGTACGTAAAGATCTTTCAAGACGGTTTCTTTCGTATCTACCGGATTCAATTCTCAACGAGTGAGAGGATAAACGTATTTTGGTTAGCTGTATCCTTAAACATTTACTGCGGATAAGATCAAGATATGGCGCATAATCAAATTGCGGCTTAATTACCTTGTACAGTGTCAACACTCTATTAGATTCCAAATCTGAAAGTACGCTTTGTATAAAAGTATCTATAAGTCTTTGTTTAAAATGTATTGGAAACTTATCTTGATCTACACACCATGGATTTTCCCATACATAAAGGTAGCCGTTGTTGCATAAAATATCTTTAACTTGCTTTAGCCAGTTTCCCAGACCCTTGCAACAATCATCTAATAGCTGACTGTAAATATGTCTCAAGATGATATTGCTTGTAGATAATAGTTTAAACCAGTATTTGATTATAGCTACGTATCTATTAATAAAAAGTGGATATCTTCCAAGTTCAATATATACACCTGCGTTACTCGTAGATGCTTTAACTCCTAGGAGACTTTTAAGAAATTTCAGATGAAGTCTTTCTAGCTCCTTAGATTTGGTGAAGCCCCAGATCGGACTTCCATAATTTAATAATGAGGAGATAAAAGTGTCAAAAAGTTGTAATGAATCTTTGGGCTTTAAATCAAATTTCATAAGACGAATACGTAGTACATTCATGGCCTTTAAAGCTTTTCCACTCAGGTATTGTTGATTGGCAGTAAAAGATCCTGTGTAATTAAAAACCACCCCTAAGTAATTAAAATCGTTTACCACAGAAAGGGGTTTTCCGTTATAATACCATACCTCATTATCTCGTAATCTCCCCCTCTTTCTAAAAACAACTACTTGGGTTTTGTCTGTATTAACCGATAGCCCCCATGTATCGCAATAACTGTAAAGCCGGTCTAAAGAATTTTGCAGATCCTCAGGGGATGTACCAAATATGACCATGTCATCTGCGAACATTAATAATATTAATGTGATATCGTCAAGAGTAAGTCCGCTGTCAATTTTATTCAGTAAATAAAGTTCCAAATCTTCAATGAAGAGCGAGAATAAAATAGTCGACATAGAATCTCCTTGTTTTAAGCCCACCATAATGTCGAAATAATCTGTTAATTTTCCTTTAAACTTAACGCAAGCTTTTACACTAGCATACATTGAACGAATGATCCTGAGCATTTTGCCATTCAAACCCAATTTGAATAGTTTTAACCATAGCGCATTACGATAAACCGAGTCAAAAGCCTTCTTAAGGTCTATAAACGCACAATACAGCCGCTCCTTCGAGTTTATTATTTTATCAATGATACATTTTAAGATAAATACGGCGTCAATGGTAGACCTTCCTTTCCTAAAACCAAACTGTGCGTCTGTCTCTATCTCATTCGTTTCACACCATTTTGTCAATCGCCGAGTTAAAATGCTGGTAAACAGTTTACTCAAACAGCTTATTAATGTTATACCTCGATAATTTTCTACTGAGTTAATGTCCCCTTTTTTGAAGACTGGAACAATTACGCCTTTGGACCAGCTCTCAGGGAAGTGTCCTGAATCTAAAATGATGTTAAAAATATCGGCTATGTGGGAAGATTATGCCAATGCTACTGACACATGAAATATGGTTTAACCAATGTCTGTGAGAGGCAACTGATGGTTTTAGTCCTGATTATGATACACAACTGATGGCTTCGCCAACGTCTGTGACGGAAAACATGTTAGCTTTACCAACGTCTTCGACAAACGGCAGTGTTAAGATAGTTTTGCCAATGTCTAAGACAGACAACATGATAGTTTTACCAATGTCTATGATAGACAACTGATGGCACCACCAATGTCTATAACAGCTTTAACAATGTCTTTGTTGGACAACATGATGGTTTTACCAAAGTCTATAACAGACAATATGATAGTTTTAACAATCTCTTTAATGGACAACATAAATCATGGTGATGACTAACAACAGGATAGTTTCACCACTGTCTATGACAGACAACTTGATGGCTTTACCAATGTCTATAACTGACATGATAATAGGTTTATCATTGCATGTAACAGAAAACTGATGGCATTACCAATATCTGTGGCAGACAAAAGGTGGTTTTACTAATGTCAATGAGAGGCAACTGATAATTTTACTAATGTCTCTCACCAATATCAATGATATAAGAGTGATAGGTTAACTGGTGTCTATGGGAGACAGGATGCTTTCACTCATGTTTGTGAAACAATTGATAGTTTTTCCAATGTCTATGATGCAACACTTACGGCTTTAACCATGTTCTAGTGCATGGATAGACAAGTGATGGTCACCAAAGTCTTTGATAACGGATGGTTTTATCAATGATATGCAGAGACAACTGATAAATTTACCGATTTCTATGAGATGAAACAAATGGTTTTACCAGTGCCTAGAAGAGACAAGAGATAATTATACCAATAAAAATGAAACTCAAATGTGTATGAGAGGCAATTGATGGTTTTAGGAATTTCTATAGGAGGCAACCGATGGTTTTACCGATGTTTACGAGAGACTATTGATTGTTTCACCAATGCCTGTGTGAGACAACTGGCAATTTTACGAATGTCTAAGAGAGGCATCTGATTGTCTTACAATGTCAGTGACAGGCAGCTTATGGTTTTCCTAATGTCTACTCGGGACAACTGCTAAATTTTATAAATGACTATGAGAGACTATTCATAGATTAACCAATGCCTTTGACAGACTACTGATGGTTTTACCAATGCCTATAATGGACACATGATGGTTCTACCATATATTTAAGACACAACAGATGTTTCAACCAGTGTCTGTGGCAAACAACTGATGGCTTGACTACTATCTCTGACATACAACTGATGGTTTTTACCAGTGTAAAAGAATGACAACTGATGATTAAACCCATTAAAAGGCATCCAATTGTTTCACTAGCTTTGTCCCTGAATACAGGTGTTTTCACTGCTTTTAAATGATACTGCCACAATTTTAATAGCAGACACTGTCACTCTCATGTATTGCTTATCTATTGTAAGACCTTTTTTTGCCAAAATGTTTCAAAATCTAGGTAATACAGTAGATGATATTTAGCACAGCCTGCTTTCAACATAATACATTTTCTACATAAACCAGTATTAACTTTTGTGGAACAATTAAAATTGTAATGTATACTCTAGGCCTTAAAGTGTTGAGCTAAACTGGGAAAGAAACTTGTGCCTCAATAATTTATCACACAATCCTCCATTTTAACAAAGTTGAACTAGGTCTTTGAAAATTGTAGAAAGATGGGAAAATACTGGATTTCCCTTTCCCACATTTTTATGTATGCTTTCAAATACAATCATCATCCCTTATCCCAGTATTTGAACCAGATTCATTTTTCATCTGCAATATGCTTCAAATACCGTTATACAAAGGCTTGGTATAGAGTTAATAAGAATCAATGAATGGTTACAACACAAACAACAAAATACAAACATTGACAGTGACAGTAAGCAAACTAAATGTATTTATCACATAATTACCTTTGAATGTAATGTAAACTTTACATTTTTTATTGAAAACAAGTTTTATATATTCTTTTCTTTGGGACAATTTTTCATCAAGAATATACACACCTTTCTAAGACAAGAAAGGGTATTATTCATGTAAAGTTCAAATCACAAAAATTGTCTTATATTTTGAATATCTTGACATACACTTCTTGAGACAGAATCATGTGATAAAAAGACTCTGACATAAGTTTATTTATGTGATAAAAATCTTATTAAACTCTCGAAGTAATAATGTTATTCAGCTCACCAAGGGCTTGCTTAACTCTTTCAGAGCCAATAAATAAAATTGACCTCTCTTTTCAAAAGATTTTGATTGTACATACTTGACTAAGCAAGCTGATGGTGCATATCAAGGAAGAGACTGCATGTTCTGTGCAGTCTGATCTTGATCTATGTTGGCCCCAAAAGTCACTGTTTTTGCATTATGGTCCTGAAAGGGTTAACAACATTTGTAAGAACTTGTTTTAGAAGAATTTTTATCTCACATACTAACTTACGTCAGCTTAAACATTGTATCTGATTACATGTTATTATTAGCAAACTAAATCTTGTGAAAAACACACAAAACAGCTTGATTGCAAGTCCCGCCACTATGCAAAGCGAATCTCATGCAACATGAAATTGCAATTTCAGCTTATCTAACCATTACCAAATAATTCCTTGTTTTCATGACCATTAAGAAGATGATTTCAAAACATTGTTTGAACTGAAGAAAATTCAGGAAATGGTTATCAGCATTTCCTCTTTTTCCCACAATTTTTTCAACAGTCTGATTTCCCAAAGTTGTGTCGTTGTGGGTTGACTCTTTCACTACCATATAAATGAGTTACATTTTTTCATTGGTTATAAATATAGGTTCACTGCAACATAAAGCGACAATTTCACCTTAACCCTTTACCACACAATCTCTACTTTTAACAACCCTGGAAAAGAAAGCCTTTGAAAACACTGTGGGAAAAGGAGAAAATGCTGGTAACCAGCATTTACTCCTTTTCCCATAGGGTTTTCTACCCTTTCCAATTCAAAATTCAATTTTTGATTTACATTTATTTTTTTATGCAAATGTTTTCAATTTGGACTAGTCCAGAATTTTGTTGTTTGGTAAAGTGTTAATCAGAAGTAAAGTAGTCAAGAGCTTGGATCAGAGATCAGTCTGCATTATTGGTGAAGTCTTGTCTTAATCTACACAGTCCATAAAAACTTCTGGTGTTGTCAACAGAAAAGAATTAAGCTGTGCTAGAACACAAAATATAGTTTATGCAGCAAAACCAAACAAACTCTGTTTAGCAATATATACATATAAATACAAGTCATACCTTTTTTGGTCAAAATGTATGTGAAATAGGCAAAAATTATGTTGCATTTATTAGTATAATTAGAGCATGTGTTTAGCTGTATATATTTTTTTCAAACTCAGATGTGTACCATTACTGTGACATAAGCTGGTTACCCATTACCTTTTTTTGGACAAAATATATGTGAAATAGGCAAAAATTATTTTGCAGTTATTAGTATACTTAGAAAATGTGTTTAACTGCTCATATTTTTCAAAGTCAGATGAAGATGTGCACAATTATAGTGACATAAGCTAGTTACTCATTTTTTCTTCTTTTATCATAATATTTATATTGTTTGACAGAGAGCTACTATCACTTGATTCACACTTAATTTGTTGTCTAAAAGTGAGCTTAACTCTTTACCAAACGACAAAATTTAATACTTGTCCAAATTGAAAGCATTTGCAGACAACAAAATAACTGAATCAAACATTAAAATTCAGTTGAGAAAGGTAGATTTTATCAATTTGTTGCATATTTTTTTTTATTTTTGTGATATTCAGAGAAAATGAACTAAGCTAGCATTTGAACATTGGACTCTGTATGAAATTTGAAAAAAAAAAAAATTATGAAATCTCGTATACATGTTTGTTTACATTAGTTTGACAGCAACATTAGTTCTGGCACAGTATGATCTTTTTTTTTATGGAGCTATGAAATAACAAAGTCAGCCAATCAGAATTTGCCAATATTGATAAAAACTAGAGCTATCACTAAACATGATTATACTCCCCACCAGCTCCTTGTCACAAAAACAGGTCTTTATCACAGAGTTGAAAAATTTCAAGGGGAGATAATTCCATAACAAATCACAGCAGGGTCATGGAAAATGCACATGCATAACTTCATAACTTCACATATATGTATTTGTGTAAATTTGAGTTCAGTATGTGAAAAACTGTAGGAGTATTGCTGCGGAAAAATTTGTGTCTATGGACAGACAGACGGATCTATTCACATCTGACCACTTGTTGGGTAAAAAGTTTAAATTCATATTGGATATGTATTGTTGGGTATTTAAATATGATACAAAAACTACCCAACAAATGCCATTGTAACTGAAACATACCCAATAAATGCCCCCTCATAAACAAGGACAGACAGAAAGACAGATAGACAGTCAGAGAGCCATGGCGATTCCAGTATAACCCCTCCACTACGTTGTGGGGGTATAACAAGTGATATTGAATTATTGAAATAACAGAAAATTCTAAATCCCCTAAAAAAAACTGATATCTAAAGGTACACTGTTACATGCCAAGAAACATACTATTTTTGGTTTTAGTAACAATACATGAATTAAGCATTGAAATAAAGACATGTGAAAAGGGAGTTTTACTCTTTACTACACAATCCTGGCTTTTGATGACTCTGAGAAAGAAGCCTGTGGAACACATTGTGGGAAAAGGAGAAAATGCTGGTAAGCAGCATTTTCACCTTTTCCCACAATATTTCCTACCCTTTTAATGTCAGAAATCACCATAATAAGATTCAATTTGTTGTCTGCAGATGCTTTGAATTCAGACCAGTCCAAAAATTTGTCGTTTGGTAAAGAGTTAACCCTTTACTCCATAGATACTCATTTCTACGCATAGCTTGTAGGAGCCTTTGGAAAACATTGTGGCAAAAGGTGAAATTGCTCGTGATGAGCAATTTCTCCTTTTGCCACAATGTTTTCTGTGCTACCTAAAGGTGTCATATACACATAAGAAACAGCTTCATCCTTGCTGTTATTTATACAGACTTCTTTCTCAGGTCGTCAAAAGTAGAGATTATGTGGTAATGGGTTAATTCTTAGATTCCTTGATTAGAAACAAGGTCACTTTATAAAGAGGAACTACTTACTGTGTCAAAAGTTCACGCTTTTCTGTTAGAAGACTTTTATAATTGGAATCCATTCTGTCTTTCCAATCTAGTTCTTTTCTTAAAGTGGCCCTCGTCAGTCGCAAGTCCTCATCCATCCTGTTTAACTGATCTTGTACTCTTTGTTTTTCTTTCATGTAAAACTCCCTTTAAAACATTAAACAATGAGAAAAATGATATGACTACCATCATGATGCATGTTCAACTTAAACTGTTTAACTTCACTGTCTCCTGCTTTGTTTTGTAGTACCTTACTTTGAAAAAATACTTGGAATTAAAGACAGCAGTAAAAATAATATAGTGAAATAGGGTTTAGAACATGTAAAAATACTGTCACAGACAGAAACAGTGCTTATTATGCACATCAGCACCTTTCTCTTTTTCTCATTGTGCTAGTTTTTTTAGGCTGTTTGATGCCACATCTCTCTCTCTCTCTCTTTCTCTCTCTCAGCTACCCTTAAATTCTAACAGTAAAAGCTACAGCTGTCATTGAATGTGACTTAATACCCTGCAAGCACTTTGACAGAAAAAAGGCGTCAAGTTCAAGGGAAGATAATTCCTCAACTAAGGGGAGTTGACGCTTGAAAATTGTGTCAATATACAAACAGCCTATGTGCAAAGTTTCAATACAATTGAAGGGAAACTGTATGAGAAGTTTGTGACACAAAATTACCAGTATTTTTTACACAGATACACACAGACCGACAAATAGACAGACATGCTGATTCCAGTATACCCCCAAAACATTTGTTTTGAGGAGTAGTATAATGAGTCTCTTAGCCTTTTAACTTATATTTATAGTATGAGATAGTGCCTTCTGGTTCAACGATTCACATAAGAGGGCCATGATGGCCCTGTATCACTCCACTGGCTAATATGAGCTAACATGTACAAAACGTACAGTCCAAATTCTAGGCAAAATGGTTTCAAGCAAGAAGAGTTATAAAGTTTCCCGATAAAAAGAGGTCAGTCCAGTTTTCACCTATAAATTATAATTTTGTCCTACATTTATAACCAATAATAATTTAAATCCTGGTGGAAGTCATCAAGAGACAGCCATATACCACATCATACAGGTCTGGACAATATAGCTGAAATAGGATTTTTAAAGTTCTCTTTAAAAAAAAAACACATACACACAAGAAGCGGGGCTTAATTTCATTCATGGGCTGTTTTCAGACAAATCCACCACAGTTTAACTAGATGAAGCTATGAGCCAAATTTGATAACCCAAGGCCTTACAGTAAGGAACAAGAATATTTATAAAGTTTTCACTATATAAGCCTATGTAAAACTTGTGAACCCTGTGACAGTAAATTTTGATCCAAGGGCTATAACTTCAAGAATCCTAATAAAAGTCCACATAAAGTTTTCACTATATTGCCCATGTGAAACGTGTGAACCCTATGACTGAGCCAATTTTGACCCAAGGGCCATAAGTTGAAGAACCTAATAGAAGTCCATTAGGTGATGCTACATGCCAAATTTGGTAGCCCCAGGCCATATGGCTTAGAAGTTTTCACTATATAAAACCATGATTTAGGACCAAATGATTGTTTAGATTTTCAGAACAGAAGCCCCCGTAAAACTTGTTACCACTGGGGCTAGACCAATTTTTGATCCCAGGGCTATAATTTGAATGAATTTTGTTGAAGTAGAAAGTTGGTAGGCCATGGCCTTATGGTTTACGAGAAGAAGATTTTCAAAGATTTCCATAATTTTTCAGTTTTGCTGCCATGGTAACCACTGTTTTAACAGGAATAAATTTTTTCAATAAATTCTGAAGAGTGCCATGGCTGAATCATTTCTGTTTACTTTGTTCAAAATTGGATAGCTAGTTTCAGAGAGAGAATGCATAGAAGAAAATTCATGGACACAAAGATAGACACAAAAGCTCCCTGGCCTTTGGCAAGTGGAACTACAAGTTAAGTAAACTTACTTTAAATAGCACAATTATGTTTATTTACAATCAAAATTTTTCAAGAAGATTAAAAAAGACAAATTAAGAGTAATGTATGAAGCAAAGGTGCCAAAAACCAACCAAATCTGCTATTTGAAAATGAAATGTGACTTGTGAACCGTTTTTCCCAATTATTTCATAGACTACAATAATTTTTCATGGAGGTTATTCAAATTTTGCAACAGTTTCAAACTCTCATGCATGTCTTTTGCAGACAATCAAAATTAAGATGATACAAATCAACCTAAATTAATTCTGCTCAAGATGAATATCAAAACATGGAATTACAGATGGCCATTTTTTTAAAAAAGCATGAATAAACAGAAAACATAGTAGCAAAAGAAACAAAATGCCAATGCCAATGCACAGCTGCAATTACAAATGCTTTTTCTGCACCTTTAGAGCACTTGTATCTACTATGGTATATAAATGTGTCTATGAAATATCTGGTATGGTATAAGTGTGATCAGAAAAGATACTAATTAAAGTCTACAATTTTTTGTAAGAATTTTTCTTTCAATCAGTAACTTTAACTCTTCACTCCATAGATACTCATTTCTAAGCATTGCTTGTCAGAGCTTTTGGAAAACATTGTGGCAAAAGGTGAAATTGCTCATGAGGAGCAATTTCACCTTTTTCCACATTTTTTTCTATGCTATCAAAAGGTGTCATATACACATAAGAAACAGCTTCATCCTTGCAGTTATTTAGGGTCAATTAGAGACAGCATAGAAATGCCTTATGGGATAAAGGGTTAAACACACCCTAATATGTCAAAAGAAAACCTTTTCTACTCTTGAAAATTAGTCATTGCACAGAATTTAAACTTGGACCTAAAATGACCACTTTTTACATGGTTTCAAAACTGATTTTTCTGCCAGCCTCTTGTGCTTGGACCAACTTAGCACTGACAGGTTGTCATTGATAATTTCCATGCTTTTGAATTCTAGTTGCATTTTTAACACCTATAAATGTAGTTTTCTTTTGGCCGCTACTGTACCTAAAATTTGTACAGGTTAGTGGCCAAGTATGTATAGCAATTCAAATGACACAAAACGCAGCAGCAAACCATAATACAGTATATCATCTGCTAAAAATTATTCTAGCCAATGAAATTGAAGCAAGTACTGAGTAAATCAAATGACAGACTACTGCAAACTTATATGAATGTTTTAGGCGATTGTGGTTAAAATAAGTAATTTTCGATGACAACAAAGTAAACAATAAGAGCTGGTCTAGTAAAGACCTGGGTATGTACTTTGCCTTCAATTGCAAATATTGCTCCATTTCATAACTCTTTACCAAACAATCCCTGGTTTTCATGACCCTGAGATAAAAGCCTTTTGAAAACATTGTGAGGAAAGGAGAAAATGCTGGTTACCAGCATTTTCTCCTTTTCCCACAATGTTTTCTACCCTACTAGAAACAAATTTCAATTTTTGAGTTACGTTAATTTTGTCGTCTGCAAGTGCTTTCAAATTGAAATTTTGTTGTTTGGTAAAGGGTTAAAATTTAAAACCAGGCCATCTGGATGGCTGGGAGAAAATCAGATGGCTAGTTTTGATGTTTAGAATTAACTTTAATGTGATCGGTGAATATGGCAACACATGTTGTTTTTTAAATGAATGAAATGGAAGCAAAAAAAGAAAGAATGACTCTCTGCTAAGAAAATTAGCTTTGAAAGGTTTAGAAAAAAAGTCACCTACATCAATCTAAATTTCCCTAACTTAATGAGAAAGCCAGGTATATGTTTATTACATTTCAACATTGAAAAAAAAAAGGTACTAATATAAAGTATACAAAAGGATCAGTAAATCATTTTGATATGTGTATTTGTGACAAAAATATTCCAGTGATTATTTATGCGATCAAAGAGAAACTGTTCAATCCATATCACAATCGATTTTGATAATTGTTTTCTTTCTAAAATACAAGACTACCAATCTGACTGGTCAAAACAAAGTGCTCAAGCCAGTCAGATGGATTGTCCTAGAATTGTTACATTTAGAAAGTTAGTCAAATAGTCAGTGAATACTGGCACAGGTGCTCTCAAAGTGAATCTTCACTCAAAGTACATGTATTTAGCAGGGATTTCACACTCATGATGTACTATAAAAGAATAGACAATCCACCAGAAATAGCAGTCATTCATTCCTATATTCTTGTCATCAACATAAAAGTCTTTACAGTGAGCATACATTTGAAAGTTTTATTGAAATGTAATAAACATTCCATAATTTATGTCCAGAAAGCATTTGTGGTTGGGTTACAATAGATGACTGAAAACAATCACACATTGCTATCCTTGTGTAGCTTTTGTAAGCTGCAAAAAACAAACATACCATTGTGTGTTTTCAATTTAACACACACACAATATTTCTTCTTTTCCTCTACCTTAGCTATCTCTTTTTATTTCCTATTCTCTATATGGCTTGAAACATGCGAAAAGGGACCTTAGGGATATTTGCATAAAGTGTCGTCTTGGATCAGTCTGTTCAGTCCGTAAAAGGCAGATCTGATATGAAACTTGCCGTTTTCATGTAATTTTCTGTTTTTTGCCACTCTACTGTATCCCGAAGTCCTATGTAGTTGTAAAGTGCCATCTCAGATTAATCTGTACAGACTGCACAGGCTGATCCAAGACAAACTTTTATCAAATGTCCAAATGCCCCTTTTTGGGTGTTGCAAGCCATATAGAAGAATAAGTAACATTCCAAAAACCCTAAGATCACTCGACATGTTCAACAAAAGAGTACAAGTTCTTTTATAGTATTTTGCCCTTTGGTCTTCAGTACATAAACATAATTTACTTCATAACAAACCACAAACGCAGTAACTGGCCATTAGTTTCTAAAATGTGAACAAAAGAAATTATTTTCTACGAGAGGCATTTTCCAAAATCATTTTTTACCCTCCATTATTGTAGTGATCAAAGTACCGAAAGTACTCATCGTCATTGCTGTAAAAAAAATTGTTTAACTCATGAACACTTTCACCTACCTACTCCTGAAATCAATACATCAATGTATTACAATAAATACTGAATAACATCAGATAATTAAATTAATCACAACATTTCTAATAGCAGATTTGGTTGCATGTATTTTGTACATATTATTTCTGACTGAAATAAAAAGGAAGAATAAAGGTGTGTCTACCCAACATGGCTAATTTGATGAATTTTTTTCAACACTTTGACATAACAGTAAGTATTCCATAAATTATGCATGTATGTGTCAACTCTAAAACGCTTAATCCTTTCCCAAACAATCTGACTTTCAAAGACCCTTTTAATGACCCCAAGATTAAGATGGTATTTAAAAACATCATAGGAAAACCACAAAATGTTAGTATCCGACATTTTCTTCTTTTCCCACAATGTTTTCTTCCTTTTCTGATAAAAATATCATCATTCTCTCCAAATTCAATTTGTTGTCTGCAAATGTTTTCAATTTGGACTAGTCTAAAACTTTGTCTTTTGGTGGTGAGTTCAATATTCTATATCCTAAAAAATGCACAATTAATTTATTCAAAAACAATAATCCTGAAATGTAAAGATCATTTTTCTAAGTACTACCCCAATTAATTCATAAGAAATAACCAATCATCATTAGTTGCAGCAAAAGCTTGGCTGGGGTAGGTCATTAAGCTTTGCTGAAAAGTCAAATCATGGCATGACACGGGCATGACTTTTGACATAACTATGACAACAAGGCACATAAGTCTTACATAAGACAATACAAGACTGCTTCAAAATTACAGAACAAGACAAAAGAGCTGAACACTTGCATTCAAGTCAATCTAAGCCAATAAAATCAATGGCCAAATTTGTTTTAGAGAAGAAAAATTATAACAACACAAACTTTGAAATATAAAAGAAATGCAAATCACAGAGATGATGTGGCACATTTAGAGTGAAACATACAAAGACATACCGGTAATAAAGATTGAATATTTAGATGCTTAAAATGTTTATGGGATATACTTTCTTTTTCTTTCTAGTAACAGATGAGGTCAGGTACGGGTGTTGGTGTTTAGAACGATTTTGTGAATATTTTGGACATATAACGGTAATGGGATATTTCCAGCAATGCCAAGCATTGGAAGAAGGTGCTTACATTGACTGTGGAAGAGATGAACTCATTACCATACAATCCCTACTTTTGACAACCCTGAGAAAGAAACCTTCAGAAAAGCATTATGGGAAAAGGAGAAAATGCTGGTAACCAGCATTTTCTCCTTTTCCCACAATGTTTTGTATCCTTCACAAAACAAATTTCAAATGTTCAGTTACTTTTATTTTGTTGTCTGCAAATGCTTTTGATTTGGACAAGCCTAAAATATTGTCGTTTGGTAATGAGTTAAACTAAATACACAAGATGCACAGCCTCTACCTTGTATTTTGGTTTTAGTTTTTAAAAACTGATGAATTTTTTTTTTAAACTGAAAACCATTTTATCCCATCATTTAGGACATAAAAGCAGAAAATAATGATCTTGTATCTATGCAAATACACCTGGCCATTTGAATGAGCACTTTTTAAACAGAAACTCTTGAAAATTCAAATCAAATTGTTCCTTGCCAAGAAAATCATAAGACATACATATGTATTACAAAGATGATGTTGTAGCCCTACATATCAGGTTCCGTTTACATTCACCGGTTAAAATTGACTTATACAACTGTAGTTCTAAATTTTAAAACTTGCCTTTTCATTTGCAGAGACACTGTGTCTTGTATATATTTAATTCTTCATCTTGGAATTTATATGATGCCATTTAACCCTTTACAACACATCATTTTAGGTTTTCAGAACTTTGCATATGATGGCTTTTGAAAGCACTGTGAGGGAAAAAAGAAAATTATAGTAATCAAAGAAAAATCTCTTTCTTCTAACCACATTGTATATGTTATCTGTGAGTGCTTTCAATCTGGACATGTCTACAATTTTGTCATTTGGTAAAGAGTTATGAAAGGCTGATACATACAGCCCCCCGACCCCAGTTCCACACCCTAACAAAACAAAAAGAAAGCTAAGCAAGTCTTAAGTTTGATCTTAAAACCTTCTGGATAAAATAAGGTAAAATTTCTGCCTGTAAGTTATCTACCAAGATGCATGCAGTATAGAGAGAGGATAGAAGAGATTCACAATTTTTTAATATAACATGCATGTTTGTGATTCTGAATAGAATATACTGTGGTGAAATTGTCCTTATAATTAGTTAAATCATATATATTTAACTCTTTACCACACAAGAAAATTTTAGACCGGTCCAAATTGCAAGCATTTGCAGACGACAAAATAAAGGTGACTCAAAAGTAGAAATTTGTTCTGGTAAGGGTAGAAAACACTGTGGGAAAAGGAGAAAATGCTGGTTACCAGCATTTTCTCCTTTTCCCACTGTGTTTTCAAAAGGCTACTTTCTCTGGGGCATCAAATGTAGGGATTGTGTGGTAATGGGTTAACACTGATTGCGAAACAAGTTCTTAAAACTTATACAAATTTCTCTTGAATTTACTTCCTGGGAGCTACATCAGTACTTGTGGCAAATGTGTTGCTCTACCTCACAACCACAGACACCATATTTATGGGACATGTTTGATTTTTTGGCAATCAAGTGACCTCCAAACTGCATGATTCGCTGTCTGTATCAATTGACCAATATATACCGTCAATCAAAGGAAATATTCGACCACTCAGAAAAGCATTGTCTTGTTAACATCACCCATTCTCCTTTGCCACTCATTCAGTGGAGTACCTAGTTACCAAAGTTTACAGGAATTATCATGACCAACTGATGTCTTCAGCAACCAATGTCTTAAACGCTAAATGTGAACATATATATAGAACTGTAAACAACCTTTCTGTTGACCTTTATACTTAACCCATTACCACACAATCCCTACTTATGACGCCTCTGAGAAGGAAGCCTTTAGAAAACATTTTGGGAAAAGGAGAAAATGCTGGTAACCAGCATTTTCTCCTTTTCCCACAATGTTTTCTATCATTCACAAAACAAATTTCAAATTTTCAGTCACTTTCATTTTGTCGTCTGCAAATGCTTTCGATTTGGACAAGCCCAAAATATTTTCGTTTGGTAATGAGTTAATCTACGAATTTTTTTTTTTCAGAGAAAGTAAATTAGTTACCAAACAGTATAGCTATAACAACCATTTTACAGTCTAAAAATTGACAGGTATGCTTATTTTCATTTTTTAACAATAATTTTTTCCAATCAGTCTTCATCAGAATCAAAATATGAAAATGGAGACTGTGCAAGTCTTAGTAAAAATTATCAATACATGTACTACACATAAATTTCATAAACAAGTAGCCCAACTTATATGACAATATTTCATCCAAGTATATTGTATTGCATTTGCAACAAACAAAAAGACAATTAGGCTGCAATGTTTTGCTCCTAATGAACAACATGGATTTTTGCCACAATACTTTGACAGTTTTGGTATTAGGAAAAATGACAATAGCACATGAGGAAAAAGCTTTAAACAGAAAGGATGTTTTGTGAAAATGTCATTTAATGGATTGTAAATTGTCATCAAACATGCTTTAAATACCTTGAATATGAATCATAGTCACTGAAAATACAAATTCAACACAAAACTATAATGTTTCTTGCATTCTTGTTCTTCAAAATTCCATCAATTTGATTTCAGGAGACAAGTAATGGGCTTTTAGCAAGTATAACCTTATTAGAGTGTTTAAGTATATTTATTTGTACCTATACTGTGAGAAATAAAAGGAAAATAGTAAAAAATAAATTGAAGAAACTGCTAAATTGATTTCCTGCAGATAACATGGGTTCAACAAATGATTAATCACATGTGTGTGTCACTCAAGCAGCTGTAAAAACAGATATTAAAATAGTGATAGTTGGTCAGAATCAAAATCCCAAAAGCTTCTTATAAAAAGAAAACAAGTTCTGAAATAAACCAAAAGCTCAATGAAATATTTTAACCCTTTACCACACAATAACGAGTTTTAACGACCTTGTAAGAGAAGCCTTTGGAAAACATTTTGGGAAAAGGAGAAAATGCTGGTAACCAGCATTTTCTCCTTTTCCCGAAATATTTTCTACTTCATCAAAAAATGATGGTACTGTTTGAGCTACATTGAAATTGTCGTCTGCAAATGCTTTCATAATGGACAAGGCTAAAATTTCGTCATCTGGTAAAGGGTTAAACTGCCTACTGGAACTTTTTTGTCCAATGATTCCAAACAGTTAGATATAAAAATATTTCTTATCCTAGTTTCTTACATAAACAATGCAGAATATAAATTGACTTAATGGCAGATTATAATCTTTTTTTTCCCATTTCATTTAGTTTTCTCATTTGAGATAAAAATACTATGGTAAAACAGATGTTTATATTTGGATAAGAAAAAAGAAAAATAAAGAAATAGAAGCATACAGTTGCAATACTAATACATGAAAAGATCATAAAGGAGGATATCATATTGGTGTTTGAAAATTATACCATAATGACTGATATCTTTATATCCTACCTTGCTTTCAGTAATTTTGCTTTTGTACGGACTTTGCGGTCTTCATATTTTCTGTCAAGAATTTCTCGTCTCTCATTTACAGTGAGAAGCTCATACTGTAGATCTTTGATGTCTTTCTGAAGCTTCAAGATTTGTTCCATCATGGATCTTTTACCTGCCTCTGACATGTGCTGTTGCTGTTTTCAAATACACAGAAAGAAGATAAAATAAATCAATCTTTTAATATAGAAGATATCATTGTTGTACAATTTGCTGTCACTTATTGTTATTCAATAAAAGTAGTGAAAAATAAGTGACAACAAAATGCATCCAAAAAATAATGAAAAACAAATCACTTCAAAGGGGTCTTTACATACTTTTTCAAAAGAAAATAAAGAATTCTATAACAAGAAAAAAGAAAAAATGTCTTGTATTGAAAATTTTCAAATACTTTTTATTCTATGATATGGCACAAAAAATGTAATAGAAGGAATTGCCAACAGGATTATTTTTACTTTGTACTGCAGTTGTTGCTAGATGTAAATAACTGATTTAAATTTTCTGAAATATCAGTTCACATCTTAGAAAAATATAAAATTTGCCACAAATTTAGAGTTTTTCCTTGTATACAAATCTATACAAAAAATTATCTTGAGCCTTTACCAAACAATCCCTGGTTTGTACAACCCTGAGACAGAAGCCTTTTGAAGACATTGTGGGAAAAGCAGAAAATGCAGGTAACCTGCATTTTCTCCTTTTTCTACAATGTTTTCTACAAAGTTCAATTTTCAAGATACATTTATTTTGTCATTTGCAAGTGGTTTCAATTTGGACCAGTCTACAGTTTTGTCGTTTGGTAAAGGGTTAAGCCTAACTTTTCATCTGAAATCCTTTTCCAGGTCCAATCAATCTGTTCCTAAACAAGAAATACAATTGTGTCTCAAAAAATACACAACCCAACACAAAATTAATACATGTATGGTAGCTAGCTTCTGGTTAATAACTCAATTTCTCCATAGAAAATTAAAATTGATAAATGAACTGGCTATTCTAACTTTGATGCAGAGGTTTTCAAAAGTGTTTTGCAATTTCTTGAAAATGAAGAATACTTCAAAAGCTTAAACTCTGTATCACAATTAATTTTGTGTCGAAACAAAGTGACCAAAACTATAATTGTGAAATACTTTGGCCACATCAATAAGGTTTTAGTAACTTTTTATCAACCCTTTTCCAAACAATCCCATGCTTGAATGACCCTATAGTAAAAAAAAAAATTGAAAACATTCTGGGAAAAGGAGAAAATAATGGGAGCCAGCAATTTTCTCCTCTACCAACAGCGTTTTCTTCCATTATAGTGAAAGAAATCGTCTTTTGTACTGAAATTAATGAATGTCTGAAAATACTTTCAATGAAGACAAGTCTAAAATTGCTGAAGAGGAAATCAAATAAACCAATCTCGTCAACTAGCTTCTTGGTGCCAATTTCTAACTATCAGTGTAACTACTCAGTATAAGTTTCTGTAGGCTAAAAGCTAGGGGAAAAAAAACAATGATTGTGCAATCTATAACTAATTGGGAGAAAACTTCCAAAATGAGAAAGTTCCAAAGAGTACAAAACAAAGATGGAGCAGACACAACTGAAAGGTACATGCATAATCATAAGCTAAACATGCAAAATAACTCTTTACCAAACAATTAACTCCTTACCACACGACAAAATTTTAGACTGGTCCAAATTGGAAGCATTTGCAGACGACAAAATAAAGGTGACTGAAAAATTGAAATTTGTGTTGGGAAGAGTAGAAAACACTGTGGGAAAAGGAGAAAATGCTGGTTACCAGCATTTTCTCCTTTTCCCACAGTATTTTCAAAGGGCTTCTTTCTCAGGGGCGTCAAAAGTAGGGATTGTGTGGTAATGGGTTGAAAAATAAGACTCATTAAACAACACAGCATTGGCAGACAACAGTTTAAAGGTGGCCAGAAAAAGACAATTGTCTTAGAAAGGGTAGAAAACATAGTGGGAAAAGGAGAAAATGCTAGTTACTGGCGTTTCCTCCTTTCTTTCCACAAGGTTTTCATAGCCCAATTCAAGGATCATTAAAATTCAGAATTGTGTGGTATAAGGTTACACATATATTATCCCTCTACCAAATTATCCCAAGTTTAACTCTTTACCAATTGACAAAATTTTAGGCTTGTCCAAATTGAAAGCATATGCAGACAACAAAGGAAAAGTGACTGAAATTTTGAAATTTCTTTTATAAAGGGTAGAAAACATTCTGGGAAAAGGAGAAAATGCTGGTTAGCAGCATTTTCTCCTTTTACCACAATGTTTTCTAAAGGCCTCCTTCTCAGGGGCGTCAAAAGTGGGGATTGTGTGGTAATGGGTTAACTCTTTGCTAAACGACAAAATTTTAGACTGGTCCAAATTAAAAGCACTTGCAGACAACAAAATAAACATTCTTCAATTTTGAAATTTGTTTCCAGCAAGGTAGAAAGCATTGTGGAAAAAGAAGAAAATGCTGGTACCCAGGGTCATAAATGCTTTCCATTTGGACAAACCTAAAGTTTTTTCATTTGATAATGAGTTAAATGACCCTGAAAAGAGAAGGAATTAGCAAACACTAGGGGAAAAAAGAACGAAAATGCTGATAACCAGCATTCTCTCCTTTGTTCATGTTTTCACCCCTGTCAGAAAACAAATGCTGCCTTTTGAGAAATATTCATATCATCTCCTTCAAAACACTTTCAAAAGTAAAAACTTTGAAAGGTAGAAGATTTTGTTATTTGTTATGAGGTAATTAATTATTTCATGCAAGATACGCCAAAGCACCTGAGCAATCAAAAGTTCCCATAATTACAGCAAGTTAGAATAGTACCAATTGCACATGTTACCACAGATGCATGCATAATTTAGACATGACTTTGTTTGCACATGTGTAAATTATCATTTCTTTTTGAAACAAAAAGTCCATGAGTGAAAAGAAAAACAATAAGAAACTTCATTTGATTAAGCTTTGATCAATTACAAGTGAGTCTTGCCTTATTTAAACCTTTACCACATAATCCCGATTTTTGATACCCCTGTGAGGGAAGCCTTTTGAAAACATTGTGGAAAAAGGAGAAAATGCTGGTAACCAGCACTTTCTCCTTTAGCCAAAATGTTTTTTTCGTCAATTCTTCGGTCAAATTTATCTTATCATCTACAAATGCTTTCAATTTGGACCAGTCTAAAATTTTGTCATTTGGGAACTAATTAAAAGGGATATAATGCATCATTCTGTAATAACGTGGCAACCTCTGTATGCCTAGGCACACAGTGGGCAAAGGCTGACTTGGGCTGAAAAAAATTTACTATCTATAAATCTTGCCTTATGTAAAGGGGTCATAAAGCATCCATAATAAGGTAGCAACCCAGGGGGCATAATGCATCTGTAATAAGGTATCAACCTTTGTACACCTAGGTACACAGTAGGTAAAGGCTAACTTGGCTTGAAAAAATCTAGAAATTTTACCTCATTTAAAGGGGGCATGATGCATCTGTAATAAGGTAGAAACTTATGTACACCTAGGTACACAGTAGGCAAAGGCTGAGTTGGGTTGAAAAAAATTACTATCATTAAAACTTGCCTTATATTAAGGGGACATAAAGCATCTGTAATAAAGTAACAACTCATGTACCCCTAGGTATACAGTAGGCAATGGCTGACTTGGGTTGAAAACAATTACTATCTATAAATCTTGCCTTATGTAAAGGGGTCATAAAGCATCCATAATAAGGTAGCAACCCATGTACACCTAGGTGCACACTAGGCAAAGGCTGACTTGGGTTGAAAATATCACTATCTATAAATCTTGCCCTATGTAAAGGGGGCATGATGCATCTGTAATAAGGTAGCAACTCATTTACACCTAGGTACACAGTAGGCAAAGGCTGACTTGGGTTGAAAATATCACTATCTATAAATCTTGCTTTATTTAAAGGGGGCATGATGCATCTGTAATAAGGTAGCAATTCATGTGCACCTAGGTACACAGTAGGCAGAGGCTGACTTGGGTTAAAATAAAAAAATTACTATCTATAAATCTTGTCCTATGTAAAGGGGGCATTATGCATCTACAATAAGGTAGTGTTACGGGCGACCACTGCTTCATGCATATTTTTTTCCCCCGATTTAAAAATAATACCTGACAACTGCGTCAGAGAGATATCTCTTTGGCTCAGTGGTTATTGTTTTGCTTTTAAAATCCTTGAAAAATGAGTTTATTTGTCCCTTCAAATGTTTGAATCCCGCCAGATATGGTTTGTATTTGAGCTATGCATTTATTTGTTTCTTTGTTATGGACTTTGTTTGTGAGATGAGGCCTTGTCAGGGATTGGCCATTGAGCCATTAATCCCATTTGTTGTCCAAAAATCAGACTTCCTGCCAAATAGGGATAGGGCTTTGAGTCATCAATAAATGATGACTTTAAGAGGGGGGGGGTGTTACGGGAGACCACTCCTTCATGCAGAGCTTGGTCCGGATTTAGATACAATACCTGACAATTGCGTCAGACAGATATCTCTTTGGCTCAGTGGTTATTGTATTGGTCTTTTAATCCTCGAAAAACAAGATCATTTGTCCCTTCAAATTCTGCCAGATGCTGTTTGTTTTTGAGCTATGCCTTTATTTGTTTCTTTGTTACGGACTTTGGTCGTAAGAGTAGCAACTCATGTACACCTAGGTACACAGTAGGCAAAGGCTGACTTGGGTTGAAAAAAATTACTATCTTTAAAACTTGCCTTATATACAGGGGGCATAAAGCATCTGTAATAAAGTAACACCTCATGTACCCCTAGGTATACAGGAGGCAACGGCTGACTCATGTAAAGGGGCATGATGCATCTGTCATAAGGTAGCAATCTATGTGCACCTAGGTATACAGTAGGCAAAGACTGACTTGGGTTGAAAAAAAATTACTATCTATAAATCTTGACTTATGCAAAGGGGGCATGATGCATCTGTCATAAGGTAGCAATCTATGTACACCTAGGTACACAGTAGGCAAAGGCTGACTTGGGTTGAAAAAATTACTATCTATGAATTTTGCCTTGTGTAAAGGGGGAATAATGCATCTGTAATGAGGAAGCAACCTATGTACACTTAGGTACACAGTAGGCACCTATCCATGAATTTCTGTTTAAGCAGTATTCATTCCAAACCACTGGCTGCTTTCCCTCATTAAGAATGTAGTAACAATTTAAGTGGCGGAAGAGGAATGACTTCTGTCAGTATGCATCAGAAAGATTTTGGGGCAAGCTTGGAATGGAATTCATGGCCCCTGGAGAATCACATATGACCCACATTGTAACTGCTAAGCAAAGGAAAGATTTTCCTAACTCTTTACCAAAGAAAGCTGTGTTTTCATGACCCTGACGACTTCATGAAAATAATGTAAGAAAAAAATACAATTAACTATTTCTCCCAAATTTTTTTTTATCTTTTCAAAGTCCCATCCTACTATTTCAGACACATTTGAATAGTCTGCAACTCCCGTCAATTTTGATGTGTCAAATATTTTTTCATCTGGTAAAGAGTTGAAAAATGCTGAAAAGCATTACAATGAAAAATGGGAGTCTATATGGGTACAATCTATATATACATACTTTTACATGTCTAACAAGTACCAAAGCAAATATTTTCACACTACAAAAGCATAGCAGCTTGTAACCATAGCAACAGAAAAATAATGTGTTGGTAGCCATGGATAAACCACATTTTTCCTTTTTCCTACCTGATCAACACCACTCATGCTCTTTTCCCAAGGCTTTCCTGAATCCTGGCAAGGCAATAAATAGTTGTCAAGAGAATTTCTATACTTCTTAATTCTTTACTAAACAATCACATTTTCTCATGAGGACAAACAGCTTAAAAACATTGTGGTGATAGGAGTAAATGCTGGAAACCAGCATTTTCTTCTATTTCTATGTTTTCTATCCTATCATTGACAAATCTCAACATATGAGTTATATGTCAGTATAAGGTTAACCCCTGTATCCCACAATGCAAAGTCTTAACAGCCCTAAGGAAAAGGCCTTTGGAAAAAAATATGGGAAAAGAAGAAAATGCTTGTAACCAGCATTTTCTTCTTTTTCCACCATAATTTCTACCCTATGCACATTTGAACTGTCATCTGCAAAACTTAGTGCTTCCAATTTGGACAAGTCCATAATTTGTTGTCTGGTAAAAGAGTTAACCATAGTTTTCAAAACAGAGTAACATTCCTTAAAATATATATCATAGTCTTGAAGTATTTTTTTTTCTAAACACTACAATTTTAAGTTATAACAAACCATTCATAATAATCAATAAGAAACTGGTAATTAATTTCAGATGGATTATGGTATGAAATATTTGTGTTTACACTTTATGAAACTAAACTGTTGACTTAACAATTCAACAAAAATTTTAGATAAGTCCTCATTGAGAGCATCTGCAGACAAGAATGAAAAAATAATGTTGATCAAATGCTGAGATTTGTATCTGACAAGAAAGTTAGAAAAATTGTAGGAAAAGGCAAATATACTGGTGAAAGGCATTTATTCCTTTTCTCAAAATTTTTCAAAGGCCATCTTCCTCAAGATCAAAGAAAATTGGGATCATTTTGTAGAAGTATAATGTGTGAGGGTAATCAAGTATTAATCAACATTCTCAAGTTAAAAGTGTATATAGGAATTTTAGGGTGTAACTTAAGTGCAAATTGTACTGAGAAACATGTTGTAATTTCTTTTACATAAAAATGAAAGCACAAATTCTGAAATTTTCTCTGTACATAACAATGTAACATTTTTGTGAGAAAATGATTATGAAGGAGGAATATTAACACTCTGGGATAGTCTGCAATTTACCTGATTTCTAGTAAATATCTGAAATAATAGTCATGTTCACATCACAAAGTATTCATTTTGTATATGTTTGTAGTTCTTACTTATAAATTTGTTTATTAAACTGCTTAAATAGCAATAGGTAGACATACATAATATTACGTTTGATTTGCGATACCACATTCCATAAAATACATCCTTTGAGATTATTTAAAAGGATATTATTTGTATGTTAACGAATCTGAATACAAATACTTTATTTCAAGTAAATTAAGGCCACCGACCCAAAATACAACATTTGATTTAGACCTTTAAGCTCTGAGTTGTGTTTTGCATTAATCTACCTTGTATAAATCAATAGGCTAACGCTGAAAAAAAAAAAGATTATCATGAAGTGACCCAGTGGCCCAGTTCCATAAATTTCAGACTTATCTGCTCAAGAATACATCTTTTATATCTGGCATTGAGGCACTGCTAAATATATATATATATGTATACTTTGTGTATTTCTGATAAAATATTTCTACAAGATGTTTTAGCAACCATTATTTTTAATGTTTCAAATTATATGTATATGCTTTTGTAATTAATAAATGACCTGAAATAAATTCTCATACAGATTCTCAAAAGGTGGTTTTGACAATTTTGGACTTGAAAGACTCTATTCTATTCACCAAACAAAAGCCAGATTTTACAGATTTTAAAAATAAGATTTCATATCATATCTTGTATATTATTTTTAAATAGATCAAGATTAAGTTTTAAATAAGCATAGAATAGGCACTGTAAAAGAGGGACCACAGAAAATTCACTGCAAACCAAAACCCTAAACTACAGTCAGTAGTGTTGTAAAAAAGCACTATCTACGTTAACATTGTACATTGTAATTCCTGCTCATGATTTTCAAAATGCTGACCCTAAACCTAAAACTTTGATAAATTGTGCTATAACTTTGCACTGAATTCATCCTGAGAGGCTGAAATCAAACTACAGCTTCTGAGCCACGAGGCTTTAGATTCCAATCAACTATGTCTTTTCTGTAATAAAAATCTTTTGAAAAGAGATCCAACTCTCTTTACACCCTCATGTAAATCCTATATGTGTTCCCTACCAATACCCCTGTGGACATAGACAAAGTCGGATACAATTCCACACATACCATTTTATATGCAAATGGTGCACAATTTGTACATAGTGCGCGTACCATTTCAAAAGCTGTTTGACTCCTATCATGTTGTTCTTCAAGCTTTGCCTCAAGGTCAAGTATTGTGTGCTGTAACTCTCGATTCTGCTCCAGTGCTTTGCTTTCTCGCTGTCTCATCATGGTGACCTGCTGCTGTAGTTCCTGGACTGTTTGATCTAGTAAATTCCTGTAATAAGTCAGATAGCATTTGCAGATGAGATAAAACAAGTCGCATAAATGATTAAATTTGTATCTAAAAGGATGAAAATTATTGCGGGAAAAGGACAAAATGTTCATTATTCAGGGTCATTAAAACTTGGGATAATGTGGTAAAGCACTGAGATAGTGCAAAAGCATGACCTTTTCTTCAGTATTTCTGTTTTTCTCATATAGTTAATGCTGAATTCATGCTCATTACTTGTTTATTTTCAAAGTTGCTTGTTTCAGATAATCAAACAATCATTTGTCTCAACAAACCTGAAGAAAATACCATTGAAAACATGGAGAAAGTATGAACATGGTCACAAGTGTGGACAATTATATGCTTCAGTCAGCTGGTAGAGTTCAATCAAAGTACTAACAGTTCTGAAAGCCATTTTGTGTGCTGGGTAATAAAAAATACCCTGACGTGGTCAACTGAAGTAAATGTGGAATAAAGGGGTCTAGTATCACAACTAGTAAAAATATGTAACTAAATATTTATTTTACAAAACAAAAAAAATTAAGATGTGTCAAAATTGGGAGCAGGTGCCCAGCAAATTAGATAAGGTTTAAATTTCAGGGATTTGCTTTTGAATACAGGGAAAATGTTCTGGGGTTAAGAGAAAACCCCAGTTATTGGCATTATTTTTCTTTTTCCCAAAATGTTTGCAACTTGCCTCTTTAGGGGTGTTGGATCTTGGGAAAGTGTGGTAAAGGTTTAGTTGAAGTCCTTGAAACTTCTTTACTGTATCAAAATATACCTTTGTAGTTTTTCTGAATCAAGCTGGTTTTTCAATTGTGTCATCTTATCTTTCTTCTCAAGAAGGTCAACTTTACAGTTTTCAGCCTGGTGCACCTGGGCTTGTAAAGACTGCAGCTTCAAGGAGGTCTCTTGTAAATCTCTCTGTAGACTGTCAGCCTGAAACCATAAAAACATTACATCTTTACTAAAAATAAATCTTTACCCAATGTGAACAACTTTAGATGGTTTTTTGGGAGCATTGCTAAAATCATGTTTCAAGTAGGGATATTTCCCCTGAGGCAAAATACCACCTTTATGCCTTGAGATGATTTTCACTCTTATCTCGTCAAAGCACCACTGTATATGGTCAAAATTATGTGGTCTTGAAAAAAGTTGTTTAAAGAATTCTGTATCTTTTTTTTCCCTGTTTATTCTATCAAGTGTCTTTTTCAAGACTGAATTGTGAAACATTGTAAAGTTTAGTTTTCAATCAGTTTGAGCTTGGAAGAAAATTAAAGCAATACCTATAATGGAGGTATATCAAATACAGTGAATGCAAAAATCATATCTTTTCAATTCCATTTGAACCAAAGCAACAAATTCATTGATGTAGCTGAATGGCAGTTTCTGCCCAATGTTCACTAAAACTTGACAACTCAAAATACCCAAACTCTGGAGAGGGGATCATTTTGCTATCAATTAAAATGAATTAAGCAGAAACTCTACATTTTATAAATTGTTATATAAATAGAAATTCCCCATAACCACAATGTCTTTCAAGACGCACTATTTTAAAATAAATTCATATCATTTTCCAGGCCAACTGCTGCAAATTGTCATCAGGAAATCTAAAGTAAAGTAAAACAATGCAAACAATGCTCTAAAAATTCTGTTTGGTAAAAAGAAATGAAAAATGAAGAAACTATCACCATCCATATAAACCCATGTTTTGATTAAATTGGACAAGTAATGTTTTTCACAATAGAAAAAGAAAACCTTCCAATTCCCATTTTACCTGCTCTAATTACTATCAAATGACTATTTATAATCTTTTTGTTTTGTATTTGAGGCTTTTGATAACATCTGGTAACCAAAATTTTCTTGCATTCACACAATTGGCAAAGCTAATCCCACCATTTAAGCAACATTTACTGTAAATATCATCTGAAAATGCTTTCAATCTGAACAAGTCTTTAATTTTGTTGTTTGTAAAAAGTTTAGTAACTTTTTCATTTTCCATCATCTTTGTGGCCTGTTTTGGGTATTCTTTGCTCTTAAAAACACAATATTAAAGGTTAATTTCCTGTCCAGGTATATGGAAGAAAAAACTTGACAAAATGATAAACTGTCATACTATTTCACCTTTCTTTGCATTTCTGTTGCTTACATATTTTCTATTTATTACGAGACAAAATCAAACTAGAGGGACCAGGATCTGTATTCATCAACCTTTCTCAAGAACATTCTTAGTCTTATTCTTCAGAATTTTGTCAGTGTGAAAGTAACAGAACTTATGATTGGCTAAACCATATGGTTTAGCCAATCATAAGTTCTGTTACTTTCACTGTCAGAAAATCTTGGAGGAATAAGACAAAGATTGTTCTTAAGAATGGTTGTTGATTGCAGACCAAGATGGCAAAAAAGCATTACAAGGTGTATCACATGAGAAAAGTGACATTCATGTACATCACTGATCCACAAACTGGCATTACAGTGTGACAGTATTTATGACAACCCAATCCAGATACTCTACTCTCCTACCTTTCTCATCCAAGGACAGTCTAGATACAGACTGGTCCTACTATTGAATGAATGGGCTCTGAATATCTACAGTGAAACAATTATAAATTGTTTTCAAGCAAGACAAATTATATACCGGTACCTTACTCAGATAAATCTTAACATTTAGCAGATATGAAAAAGTCTCTAAACTGAGGCAACACATGTGGAATAGACCTGATTTCACATTTATGAGGTACATGCAGATGAAAAAAAATTCATGTATAAAGATACCAAGTATGAAAAAGGGCTAATCATAAGAGACCTTATACTGAATGACTTTTAACCCATTATCACACAATCCTGACTTTTAACAACCCTGAGAAAGAAGCCTTTTGAAAACATTGTGGGAAAAGGAGAAAATGCTGGTAACCAGCATTTTCTCCTTTTCCACAATGTTTTCTACTGTTCACAAAACAAATTTCAATTTTTCAGTCACTTTTATTTTGTCGTCTGCAAGTGCTTTCGATTTGGAAGAACCTAAAACTTTGTTGTTTGGTAATAAGTTAAAACAATGCACTTTTCTATGATATTGGCTGATTTTTATAAAGCTGCAACAAACTACACATACACACACAGAGATCCTAAACCAGATACAAAAGTACTTACACAGACTGTTCTCTAAATAAATGGATTATGATTTACATAGGCAGATCTTTACATAGATACGTAGAATATGATTTATGTGTTAATCATTTGATCTGATAATGAAGTCTACTACAATTACAGTTCTCCACATTCAATAGATTTTAACATGGCATCACTAAAATACCAAATGACTAAATTTTGGACCTGTCCAAATTGAAAGCATTTGCAGACGACAAAATAAATGTGAATCCAAAATTGAAATGTGATTTGGGAAGGGTAGAAATCATTGTGGGAAAGGGAGAAAATGCTGGTTACCAGCTTTTTCTCCTTTTCCTACAAAGTCTTCAAATGCTGTCTTTTCCAGGGCGTTAAAAGTGGAGATTGTTTGGTAAATGGTTAACACTGATCTTCTATAGGCTGAAACAGTGTCAAGTCTTATACCAGAATACTCCATTAACATAAAGCATCATCAATTAAATATATTTATTTCATGCTTTCCAGAAGGATATTGAGAAATAGCAGTGAAAATATTTTTCAATCTTTCACAGGTACGAATAGTAAAAATACAGATTTTCATGTTCATGTTGCCAAGGCTAATTTCGCATGTCTCACAACCAGATAGAAATATGACACCATTTTTCACCCTACATTTTTCGTGCTTGACATGTTATTGTAATGCATTGCTATGCTGGAGGGGTATGCCATGGGGAATAACAGAAAAGAACTGTACATGTACTTGATTTTGATAAAGCTCCTTCCAGAGAGTGTTAAAAGCATGAAATAAACATAATATTGTTTTTTTCGGTGAAAGATCGAAATTTATTTCATCTAGTGAACATCAACGGTAATACTTTCACCAGTG
Organism: Tridacna crocea; assembly: GCA_943736015.1. Classification (NCBI taxonomy): domain Eukaryota; kingdom Metazoa; phylum Mollusca; class Bivalvia; order Cardiida; family Cardiidae; genus Tridacna; species Tridacna crocea. The sequence goes on along the minus strand of OX031072.1, from coordinate 2,853,484 downwards.
GCGCAAATATCCTCTATATCATAAATTGACATATCTTTTAACTTAACAAATCAATATTTACTTCTTCCTCTAACTTTTTACTGAATAAAAATGGATATACATATGAAATATGAGTTTATGTATTATTAAATAATATAAAAATCTGACCTAATGGCCGCCTGTACAAAACAAATTGCCTGTATGAAGCAAGCATAATATGAGTTCCTACAGAAGTCAAGTGCTGTTAAAAAGGGGTTTATCACATCTGCAACAGATACTAACTTACATCAGCCTGCACAGTCTAAAGAGGCTGACATGGTCAAAACTTTTCAAAAGAGCTGTCCAGTTGTTTCCTGAACTGCGCCTGTCCTTGGCAAGTGCATGTTTTACTGAAGCATAATTTGACTTCCAGTGGGTACTTGCTTAATTTGCATATCTGTCTATCAATATGCTATTCAAGCAAATTTCACTTTTTCTAGATTGGTAATTTGTAGGATTTTGAAACATTTTGCAATTAGATAAAAAATGGAATTTCAAATAATCCATGTTTCTGACAGGAAAACAGTCAATATAAGCATCCACCTTCACTTTACAGCAATTTGTATTATCATCTACAAGTTTATGTTTCTACATGTAAATCCCAGTTCTGTATATAAAGGAACCCCTGAAATTTTAAAACTTTACCAAACAATTCACAATTCATTGTTTAATTTGAAAAAAGCCTTTAAAAAAAGCTTGTTAATTATTATGTTAGAAAAAGGACAAATGGTTAGGTTTAATCTTAACCCTAATCAGCACTTTCTTCCATTTCTCATAATATTTTCTACCCTTATGTAGACAAATCCTGTCTCTTGGGTCAAGTTTTGTTGGCTGTCTGCAACTGCATTCAGTATGGGTTGGCCTTACTGCTATTTTGTAAAATGATAATAAAACTAATGTTGATATATAGGCACACTGCACACATTTCTATAAAACTACAGTATAGAAATATAACTGTGTATAATTATCAAGTTGACATATTATGATATTTTTGTATAGCATCAGCTAATTTAAAAAAAAAAAGAATTCAACAAAAGCAGACAAAAAGCCTGCATATCATTAAAAAATTTACTCTATTATCCTTTCTTCCCTTTATATTGACTTAACCCATTACCACACAATCCCTACTTTTGACGCCCCTGAGAAAGAAGCCTTTTGAAAATACTGTAGGAAAAGGAGAAAATGCCGGTTACCGGCATTTTCTCCTTTTCCCACAGTGTTTTCTACCCTTCCCAGAACAAATTTCAATTTTTCAGTCACCTTTATTTTGTCGTCTGCAAATGCTTTCAATTTGGACCAGTCTAAAATTTTCTCGTGTGGTAAAGAGTTAAAAGGGCAAGTGGAACTAACATACCCACAAGACTCCTAGCCACTGGCTGTTTTTTCACATGATTGGTTGGTTGTATTGGGGTTTAATGCCACTTTAACAGCTAAGGTCATATCATGGCGGTCGGTGACGCACATGTGTTTCCTGGCTTTCTCACACCGGTACTTACACTACTTTCTTTCCAAAGCCACCGACTACTTTTCTCACATGCTTCAGCAGAGGTGAGAGGCGAAAATACACCGGAAAGAAAGTTTGCCTCAATTTTTCATATGAAATTGCCTATACAGTGTTGAGCGGTGAGATAGGAACAACTTATTTTGCAAAAACTATCATAAGTCCTTAATTAGGTCTTTCCCTAGAAGTAGATCCTAGTTCGAAAAGACTACAGAGAAACTATTTCATGCAATATTGGGTGAAAAGGATTAGGGGAGAGGCCAAAATGAGTGTAATAATTGATAAGCAAATTGAAGCTTACAAAGTTCTTTGAAAAGGGCTGTAGGGCACATCAACACAACTATAATAGTTTGGTTATTTTTCCATTATTTGTATGCATGGCCTAATTGTGCAAAGAAGCGTTAACGAAAGATCAGAAGAAAATGCTGAAACAGCAAAATAAAGCTCATATAGGTGAAGCCTTTGACTGCTATACAAATGAATTCGGTGTTTTCCTTCAACAAGAGTGCAAAACCCAGTAGCACAGTCAGTAGTTTGCACGACTCAAAAACACTAGCTCGATCCCCAATTTCTTTCGGAAGACTGATGATAGTCATTGCGACAGGATTCATTCTTCTCTTACTGCTGACCATTGCTTCAATGATGGTTATGTGGGAAAGCAGCTAGTGGTTTAGAAAGAATATTGTGCAGAGTACTGGTAAAAAGAAACGCCAGGTGCACTTGTTCCTGTGATATATATGAAATAATATTGAAAACTGAGTTAAACACCAAACAATCAATCAATCAATCAGTTCAACAAGAAGGACCCAAGTATTGTCTTTACAAGTTAACCCTTTACTCCATAGATACTCATTTTGACGCACTGCTTGTAGGAGCCTTTGGAAAACATTGTGACAAAAGGTGAAATTGCTCGTGACGAGCAATTTCACCTTTTGTCACAATGTTTTCTATGCTATCAAAAGGTATCACATACACATAAGAAACGACATCATCCTTGCTGCTATTTAGGGCCAATTACAGATACTATAGGAATGCCTTATGGGGTAAAGGGTTAACTCTTTACCAAACAAGGTAATTGTAGACCAGTCCAAGTTGAAAGCATTTGCAGAGGACAAAATAACTGAAGCTAAAATGATCATTTTTGTCTTTGATAGGATAGAAAACATTGTGGGAAAAGGAGAAAATGCTGGTTACCAGCATTTTCTCCTTTTCCCACAATGTTTTCAAAAGGCTTCTCTCTCAGGGTCGTTAAAAGTCGGGATTGTGTGGTAAAGAGTTAAACTTATGACCTTATAATCCACAGTGGACAACACATTAAACTTCAACTCCTTTCTAAATGAAAATTTCATTATAACTGGTTTTAACATCTCTGAAGTATCAAACAGTATCGATCAAAAGCGAGATGGCACAGACAAATCAGTCTTATCTTAATCAATAAGGTTTGCAAAAGTGCTAAAATTGTATATTACAACATGACAAGAGTTGCATTATTGATAGTTTTGTTCAAAGCTAGAAATAGCAAGGGAAATAGAGGGGTTACAGCAAGCAATACATGTTACAGGATCCTTGACAAAAAAAAAACCTCCAAAAAATATACATGCCATATATATATATATTTTTTTTTAAATCACCATTTCAACAAAATTTTGATTATTTCATGATATCTACCTATCCAGGTATAAATGAAGACAACCCAAAAGTCATCTGTTCATACTATTGCTTCTTCTCATTCTCTTTATAAAAAAAACAAATTAGCATCTCCTGATGACAAATAGCACAACTTTTTTTTTTCTTTTTTTCCCACATCTTTTCAACAGTCTTCTCCTTCAGTGTCATTAACCCTTTACCAAACCACAAAATTCTGGACAAGTCCAAATTGAAAGCATTTGCAGACGACAAAATAAATGTGAATCAAAAATTGAAATTTTATTTGGAAAGGATAGAAAACATTGTGGGAAAAGGAGAAAATGCTGGTTACCAGCATTTTCTCCTTTTCCCACAATGTTTTCTAAGGCGCTCTTTTTCAGGGTCATTAAAAGTCGGGATTGTGTGGTAAAGGGTTAAAACTTGGGACTGTGTGGCAAAGGGTTAAATCCCATGGGTTGACATTCTTTTAATCTACTATAGATATAAAAGTTGCTAAAGGTTTTTGTAATTATGCTGTAACATACATGCTTGCTCTACTAGTAAATATAGAGTATATTTACAGAGGTATACATAGATTTACAGCTACGTAAATATTCCCACTCTACTTACTTTATCTAAGATAGGTTTAACTTGAGAGGCCTTCAGAAAATATAGGTTATAACATTGCAAATGATATTTACTGAGCTTTAACTATTTACCACACAATCCCAAGCTTTAACAGCCCTGAAAAGGAACTCCTTTGAAAACATTGTTAGGCAAAAGACAAATGCTGGTTATCAGCATTTTCTCCTTTTCCAACATCTATTACCATCCTGTCAAAGAACTTCACTTTTGTTGCACAACTTTCGAAATTGAAGCCTGCTGCAGCTTTCAATTCTGTGGTCCTGGCATCTAAAATTTGTCTTTTGTTCACAGAATAATATGTGAGGAGGACTTTTGGAAAAGTAAGATTTAAAGTTTGATGATGATGATGATAATGATGATAAATAATTATTATTATTAAAGGATCAGTAATTTGATTTACCTCTTAAAAAAGAAAGAGTTATATAATTTGAGCAAATGTTACTTTGAATTGTATCTTAGTCCAAGATACTCTCAGACAAAATACGATAGATCTTCCTAATATGTTAATGAACAACAGAAAGGTTTACCACAAATAGCACATTACTGTAAAAGTGGATATTATTGTGTTGCTTTTGCAAATAACAAAATACGGACCTTGAGCATGTTTATATTTCTGCTAGAACTATCATCATTATCATTCAATTTAACATATATGCACTTGGAAGAAACATATTTAAATGTGTAGTTGTATTTTGGTCGACTCTGATGAAAAACAAGCCCTCATTGATGTTGACAATGGTCCCTGTCAATCTCTCCCACAAAACCTGATGTCTAGGTAAAATATACCTTGGTCGCTGGTGAATACCTCTGTGGTTTTTGATTCGCAAAAACCATGAAGATTTCCAAAATACAAAAATTTCCAGTTTTACAGTACAGCCACTAGTATAGTCTTAGAATCTTAAATTCAATGTCCTAAAAAAAGTTAGATATTGTGTCACAATATTTATGTCAATGAACACTGGCTAGGATTTACCCTTACTCAAACAATCCTGAGGTTTGAAGACCCAGAAGAAGACTTTTCTTTCTCAATCCCCTGGCCCTCCCAATAAAAAAAAAGAATCCTGTTAACCTCAAATTTCAAAAATAAGGTCAGACAAAAATATCTTTTAGTAAATAATCAGCAAGTTCTGATACATAATTGAAGGTGATACATAAAAGGATGATGGTATAATTGGAGGAAGAAGTAAACAGTTTCTAGTTTCACTGTTATAAAGCATTAAGAAAAAAAAAAACATTGTGTATCTCTTGGCTGTTTGAAAACCAACAAGCAACATCCAATCTATGGATGACAGCCATTGGACAATCATGTGTGTTTATGTACCAATCAAAAAATGTTTAACAAAACTGGCATCCTGCTGTTGATTCACAAAATAGGTTAGCTGTAATTTACAATCAGATCTGTCCTAGCTACTATCTATGTACAGAAGCCGTCTGAATCAAACTACCTTAATAAAAATTCAAAAATTAAAAATTTGATTGGAAGTGTCTGTGTTTAAAAGTGATCTGTCTAAAGATGTTAGTTTTCTGGTTCTATTTTGGCTGTTAAAAAGGATTAACTGTTTCTCGTTGCAGCTTATCAGACAGATTTCTTTAAGGTCTGGTGTTACCCTTCAATGGAAAATCAATATCAGGGTGCAAGTGTACTTATAGAAATTGGTGCATTTGTGGAAATAACACAAAGTGTAATAATTACCCTTCTTTCTGCAGCATCTGCTCGACTCTGTAGTGCCTTCATGGTAGATTCATGACTAGCTTTGGACTGGACGTATGTTGATTCAACCTGCCGCACACTACTATTTTTCTGCAAAAGTAAAACAACAAGATTTGTCAATAGTTAGCACTTACAAGATTTGTCAATAGTTAGCACTTACAGGATTTGTCAATAGTTAGCACTTACATGATTTGTCAATAGTTAGCTCTTACACTCACTGTATGCATTCACTGCAAAATCACCATTTTAACTCACTACACAATCCCTACTTTTGACGCCTCAGAGAAAGAAGCCTTTTGAAAACACTGTGGGAAAAGGAGAAAATGCTGGTAACCAGCATTTTCTCCTTTTCCAACAGTGTTTTCTACCCTTCGCAGAACAAATTTCAATTTTTCAGTCATCTTTATTTTGTCATCTGCAAATGCTTTCAAGTTGGACCAGTTTAAAATTTTCTTGTGTGGTAAAGAATTATAGCGACCAAAAAAGCTACTCTGAGTTTTTTCATAAAAAGCTATGCATCACCGTCACACATTGCACTAAGTCAGTCATCACAGTATTATGGATCCATCAAATCCATTTTCTCAAACTGCCGATTGAATCGAGAGACAGAGCAGTCCTTTGACAAACAGAAAATTTATAAGTAAGAAAAAGCATTGACCCATTTCATGGGTCATTTACAAGAGTCAATACTTTTTGCAGACATAAACCCCTTTCCGTAAGTCTTATTGATGGACTAATTGAATGGTGTTTTAAGCCACTTTCAACAGTATTTCAGTAATATCATGGTGATAGCAGACATACTTATGCATTTCCTGGGGTTTTACCAATACTAGGCTAAGGCTGTGAAATGTCTTACCCAAAGACACTCCCACGAAAAAAACAAAAGGATCCAGTGGGGTTCGAACCGATGGCCTATCTAGAGGTAAACCCTTTACCACACAATCCTGACTTTTTACGACCCAGACAAAGAAGGCTTTTGAAAACATTTTGGAAAAAGGAGAAAATGCTGGTAACCAGCATTTTCCCCTTTTCCCAAAATGTTTTCTACCCTGTCAGTAATTAAATTCATCATTTGAAACATGTCTAGTTTTTTCTCTATAAAATTCTTTCGTTAAAGATGAGTGAAAACTTTTGTTGTGTGGTAAAGGGTTAAGAGTCCACACTTTACTACTGGGCCAAGCAGGACACCCTATCTCCCCCACCCCACAGGGCATAAATCAAGCAGATTGAACATGCTGAGCGTGATATGTGACAATGAAAAGACATGTAACTTACCCTTTCAACCTCATCCTCAAGTGATCTTTTTGTTGACTCTAAACTGGCATTCTTTTCCATTAATGTTCTCACTTGACCCCAGACCTGAAAAAAAACGAGAGCTGTCACTGAATGTGAGCTAATACACCCACCAGCCCTTTAACAGAAAAAGTATCAAGTTCAAGGGGAGATAATTCCTCAACCAAGAAGAGTTGACACTTGAAAATTGAGTCTTGGAAATCTTCAAATATGATCAATATATGTGCAAAGTTTCTCTTTTCAAGTGCTGTTTGCTACCTACTGAGCATCCATGGCTCAAAGTAAAGGTATTTCATGGTTACACTAATAGATTGTGGCAAAAACTGATGGATACAATAAAAGTAATAGACGCGACCAATATAAGTATTTCATATGTATATAGTAATAGAATGTAAGTAACAAAGTGTGAGTATACTATAAAAAAATTAATGTTATATGGGTACATAGAAATATAGCATAGGCACAGTAAAAGTATGGCATAGGTACAATGCAAGTATTGTATGTGTAAAGTTCAAGTATTTTGTTGGCACATACAAGTATTGCATGGGTACAATACAAATACTTATTTGATACATACAGTGCACTCCAGATACAGCGAGATCGGGGGGGACAAGAAGTATTACCTCGTTGTAACCGGGTCTCGTTATAACCAAATCAGAAACCAAACATCGTAAGGATAAGTAAGGATACAGACTTTCATACTGTTTACTTTCGTTTACACTGGAAGAAGCTAATTACCTTCTTTTTGAAGAGTATACAAAGACAGATAACTCTATCGATCTACTGTACAATTGTACATTATATGTATTTACGAGATATTTAAACGCGAATGTTAGCATTTTAAAGATAAAATATACATTTATTTGAAGAATGCTGTTATTTTAGATTGCCTTTTTTTTTTTTGTTTTGATTTTATTCTCCAGTAATTTTTCAATACTCTCTAAATTTGAAAACGTGCCCTGATCTATGTCCGACTCGCTCTCAAAGAACCGGCATAAAGTTTCCATTTCATCCATCAGAACTGGTCAGTAATAAGCTACACGTATAAACTGCTAAAAAATGTGTGATAATATTTAATCACCAACGGATCAATTTAGCCCGTAGCTCAAACATATCCAAAACGCGACAATAGTGTAATGTTAGACAGTTAATCCGATAATTATTCGATAATTGCCTTGCATGGTGACAAACTAACGCAGATGACGTATTTTATCAATGGACCTCCTTGTAAGGTGGGAAATTTATGTTGGGGGCCTTGACTATTTTTACGTTGTAGCCGATATCTCGCCGTAACGGATCTCGTTCTATGAGGTATGAAATAAAAGAAAAAAAGAAGGGATTCTGCAGGGACTTAGCGAGATTTACGTTATAAGCAGTATCTCTTTGAAACCAATCTCGTAATATGTGGAGCGGACTGTACATACATACATACACACACACATACATACATACATACATACATACATATATCAGAGCTCCTGATAGTGGGAATAATTTTGATTTTAAAATTAAAAACATTCATTATTCTCCACCAAACCCTATGTTATGGGTACTCATTAAAATCATCTCATCAAGACGATTCTAATGAGTACCCACAACACAGGATTTGAACGAGAAATAATAAATTTTGAATATCATCACTCCCTTTTATCTGGACCTATACATAAATAGATACATATATACATAATGAGTACAATACAAGTAGTGTCGGAGTATAATGTAAGTTTTTCACAATTATGATCACAGCTCCAGATAAGGAGTTATGGTACACAAAATTCATTATTCCTCTTCCAAACCCTATGTTGTGGGTACTCATTGAGACAATTCTAATGAGTACCCATAACATAGGGTTTAGTGGAGAATAATTAATATTTTTAATTTTGAAATCAAAATCGCTCCCCCTATCTTGAGCTCTGATGATAAATAGGATGTTGTAAAGTACCTTTGAGATCTCCTGATCAAGCGATGTATTTCTGTTCTCTAAATCTGTTCTGATCTTCACCTCTGTCTGTAATTGTGCCTCTAGTCTTTCTATCTGAGTCTTGACCCTCTTATTCTCATGCTGTTTGCTTAGATTATCCTGGAGTATAGAAGCAATGTATATACATACAGCATTTTCATCCAAATAAATTTCCAACTGTGCTTGTACATACTTCTCTCTGTACAGAGCTTCAGGTGATAGCGAGTGATGGTATTCTAAATACATTTTGTCTCTTCCAAACCCTATGAGACGATTCTAATGATTACCCATCACATAGGGTTTAGTTGAGAATAATTAAAATTTTCAATTTTGAAATCAAAATCACTTCTTTTATCTGGAACTCTATATATGTTACAGCCAATTTGTGAAATCAGCCATTTCATGAAATGGCTGAAAATTTTAGCCATTTCGTGAAATGCTTAATTCATTCAGCCATTTCATGAAATGACTAAAATATTTCAGCCATTTCATGAAATGGCTGGAAATTTGCTCTAGCCATTTCATGAAATGGCTGAAACTCAAAATTATACACGTGTTACTTATTTTGAACATATTATGTGCATACATTGATTTTGTTGAGTGTCTAATTTTTGTGGATGATTTTTACAAAAAAAAAAGCAGTTCACAATATTCTTTACAATAGATCTTTTGTCGGTATTGCTTGGCTTCAGACAAGACAAATTTGAAAGTGGCTTAAGTATTCAACCCTTTACCAGAGGACAAAATTGTATATTTGCCAAAAGTGAAGAAACTAGTCAATGACAAACTGGGTGGGCATTAACCCATTACCAGAAAACAAAATTTTAGACTGGTCCAAATTCAAGGAGATTACAGACAATTGATACTGTATTTGAAATGAAAAACGCGTGCTATAAAAATAGAAAACATTGTGGGGAAAGGAGAAATCACTTATTACAAGCAATTTCTCCTTTTCCTATACATTTTCCTTTTTTTTGCAAAAGGTCAAATGCAGGGTTGTGTTTAAGGAATAAAATTGTTGAATTCCGGCATGTCAGCTTTTTTTATGTTTTTTATCCATCATTTATGTAGGTAATTAATAACACAAAGATAGTTTCCATATCATCACCCGTGATCAAAGTAACCAATAATTGGATAAGTAAGTACATGTAATTACATTAGGATGTTTTCACACATTTATAGTTCATACTACAGATAATCTTTTGATCTGTTACGTTAAGTTATCCTTTAATTAGAGAATTCTTGATAGGAAAATAAATCAATCAAACAAAATTACATTTAAAAAATAAACAAGACAACAACTGATCAATGTATGTTTCCTCAACAAACCATTGAATAAAATATTCAATCATTCAATCGAAAATGTAATGATATTTTTCTAAATAAAGAAAGAAAGGAATAAAACTAAAAGGAATCAATTACAAAAACAACATCATCATCAGTTTTCTAATCAAATAATGAATCAATTCATTAATATACCAATTTAAATAAAATCTAGATTTGTTTACACAGATTGGCTGAAAATCCATCAGACAATCTGTGTAATATTGACATCAGAATTCCAGCCATTTCATGAAATGGCTAAAAATTTCAGCCATTTCATGAAATGGCTGACTGGTTTAGGCATTTCATGAATTGACTAAAATGTTTCAGCCATTTCATGAAGTGGCTGATTTCACAGATTGGCTGTAACATATATACATGTATCAATCTGAGAAAATGTAATGATAGGTAATGATAGGCTATTTATTCAAAAATGTATAGATCTGTGATTAAAAAAAAAAAACACCATTTTTTACTATTTACTATTTTTACTATTCTAATGATTATCCATCACATGATGGGATTTAGTGAAGAATTATTTAAATTCTCAACTTTGAAATCAAAATCACTCCCTCTATTAGAGCTCTGCTCTGCATATAAAAACTTTGACATATTGCTCGACCTTTATTCTAACATGACACCCGACTTTGGCTCTATAAACACAGTGCAAGGAAAACGTGGTAAAATCTGCGACAATCCATGTAGAGTGACGTCATTCAATGAGTGAGTTATTCAATGGAACATAATCTTCATCCGCGTTTTTACTCTTAATTTGAACTTGTTTTCCTTTCATTAAAAATTGGCCAAGTTAGAATCGAAATAATCTTCTTTCTATCGTGGTATATCGTTCAATAAACCATGTTGTGAGTTATGAGGCACAATGAATAACCCACTCCGGCTGTCGCCCTCCTGGATTATTTATTGTGCCTCATAACTCACAACTGTGGTTTATTGAACGATATACCACGATAGAAAGAAGATTATTTCTTAAGTATATCTTGCTCGATATCAAGTTTTCTCATGCTGCTCAAATCAATTATAACCACAAGGAAAGTTACAAGAACATAACATTCTGTACATACTATCCAAAGAAAATTATTTATTATTCTGCAATGACCCTGAGATTTGTTGTCTGCAAATGCTTTCAATTTGGACCACTCTATAAATTTGTCTGTTGGTAAAGTTATATAAATTGTGCATGTGAAAATATTTGTATGTCTATCTGGGGTCATAATTGTCTAGGTCTGTTCTGTTTATTTAGTTTAGTTCTAGAAATTATCCTTTTGCCATAGTATCTTACAGAAATGTACTTGCAACATTTATGCAGGATATTACATGTGATTGATATATGTAATTCTGACAACATTTTTACATTCTATTCTGTAGTGAAATGTGCCTACAAGATGGAAACCACTGTACTTGCTAAACAAACCTGATCTTTTTCCCTGAGCTGATTTCTAAGTTCTTTTGCCTCTTTAGTAGCTTGCTCTGTTTTGTTGTTCAGTTTATCTATTTCCTTTCTGTGATAAATTTTAAGTTCATTCAACTCTGCTTCCAATCTTGCTACAGCACTCTCAGACTTTGCCTGAAATATAAACCATAATTTTTCGACATTGTTACCATGGCAGTACTTGCAAGATTCATCCTGTATCTGTGGGTTGTTCATAATGTAATAGGTTTTGGTTTATGATTAGGTTACTCCTTACCACACAATCACAATTTTTGAGACCCTGAAAAGGAGGGCTTTGAAAACATTGTGAGGAAAGTTGAAAATGTTGGTAACCAGCATTTTCTCCTTTTACCAAAATGTTTTCTACCCTACTATTGACAAATTTTGTCATTGGAGTTCCCCCTTTATTTGTCATCTGCAAATGCTTTAAATTTGTAAGTCTAAAATACTGGTAAAGAGTTAATTGTGTAATAATGGTAACAAAACAAGTATTAACCCATTACCACACAATCCCTACTTTTGAAGACCCTGAGAAAGAAGCCTTTCGAAAACATTGTGGGAAAAGGAGAAAATGCTGGTCACCAGCATTTTCTCCTTTTCCCGCAATGTTTTCTACTCTTGACAAAACAAAATTTCAAATATTCAGTCACTTTTATTTTGTCGTCTGCAAATGCTTTCAATATGGACAAGCCTAAAAAATTTTCGTTCGGTAATGAGTTAACCCTTTACCCCATAAGGCATTTCTATGGTATCTCTAATGGACCCTAAATAACAGCAAGGATGAAGCCGTTTCTTATGTGTATATGACACCCTTTGATAGTGTAGAAAACATTGTGGCAAAAGGTGAAATTGCTGGTGACGAGCAATTTCACCTTTTGCCACAATGTTTTCCAAAGGCTCCTACAAGCAATGCGTGGAAATGAGTATCTATGGAGTAAAGGGTTAACATACACTTACGGATTGTCCCACTTTTTCAGCCTCCAGTTTCATTATTACACTTTGCTTCTTCTGAAGTTCCTCTCGCAGTTCCTTGACGCGATTGTTTGCTGTGTTTAAGTCAGACTCTACTTGAGTCAGCTGCCAGCTATTTTGTTCCTGACGATTCAGTGTATCACGTTTTTCACGCTGGAATGACTCTTCTGTCTGTTCATATCGCACCAATGTTTCCTGAAGCTAGATTAATACAAACCAAGGTTTCAGTTTTGCAACTTTATTCAATTATATTTATCTATTGTTTTCAAAATTGACAACTCAAATGGAAGAGATAAAGAATGGTTAAACTCTTTCCTAAGGGATAAAATTTTAGACTTTTCCAAATTGAAAGCATTTGCAGACAACATATTCAATGTAGTGGAAATGACTGTAATACTATGTAGAAAAGAAGGAAATCGTGTGGGAAAAGGAGAAAATGCTCACACTAGTACTAACGCAACTTTCTTTCTAAAGCCAGTGAATACTTTTCTCACATGCATCAGAGGTGAGACATGAAAAATCGCCAGAAAGAGAGTTGGCCACAACTGGGTATTGCACCTGCAACCTCCAAATCAAGAGATATGCTAACCACTGAGCCAAGCACCCAGTCGGGCTTGGCTTAGCTGGTATTTGAACCAACATCTGCCAGTTCTCAAGTCCTGTGCAGTACCAACTGAGCTACTGGCGCTTGGCTTGTTAAAACTCTGGAATACGTGATAAGGAGATAAGAAACAAAACAAACCTTGCTAGCTAACTCTTGATTATCAAGTTCTAACTGATGCACTTGATCTTCAAGACGTTTCATTTTATCTAAATGCTTTTGTCTCTCCTCCCCGTCATACTGCGCTGACATACGTAAATGCTCCAATTCCTTCCGAACAACTTCTAAGTCTTTCTTCATATTTTCAGCATCTTCAGACTTGTTACTGAACTGTTTGGCACTCTCACGTAACATTTTTACTTCTCGTTGTAGGGTATCTCTTTCTCGGGTGATTGAGTCAACTTTACTCTGTGCATCAGACAGCCGAGATTTCATACTCTCAATCTGCTTTTCTAGATTCTAAATTAAAAAAAGAAAGAAGAAAAAAGGAAACAAAACTACTTGAATATGAAATGATACCTACATCTTACCAAAGATATTTGACTGGCGCACCAGTTACAGGGGTTTAACCCATTACCTCACAATCCCTACTTTTGACGACCCTGAGAAAGAAGCCTTTAGAATACATTGTGGGAAAAGGAGAAAATGCTGGTTACCAGCATTTTCTCCTTTTCCCACAATGTTTTCTGTTTTTCACAAAACAAATTTCAAATCTTCGGTCACTTTTATTTTTTCATCTGCAAATGCTGTCAATTTGGACAAGCCTAAAAATTTTGGCGTTTGGTAATGAGTTAATGCATCTCCATGATGAATTATATCCCGCAAGTTGTCACATGCGTATAAATTCTGGGTCTGTATTCACCAACCATTCTTCAGAACATTCTTAGTCTTACTGTTCAAGATTTTCTAAATTTGAAAATGACACTTCTGATTGGCCAAATGGTTTAGTCAATCAAGAGGGTGTGTTTTTTTTTCAAATTAAAAAAAAAAATCTGGAGAATAAGAACAAGGACATTCTTGAGAGCAGATGGTGAATATTGACCCTGGAAGTTATTTTTCAACAACCAAGTCGTGAGGTAGAATGGTCTTGGTACACACAGAAAATTTATAATTAACTGAGGATTCCATCCCAGGTCAGCTTGAAGGAGTTATGCAGGCCCACAATTTTTTATGTGAATTTTATTTCTGTAACATGGTTTATGCAATAATTTGCGCAAGTGGGAACACTGAACATGCTTTCCTGGAGTTTCTTTTTGCCAGTAGGCCCTACAGTTTTCTTTCCAAACCACTGTCTGGTTTCCCACATAACTATTGTCCAAACAATAATCAGCAGTCAGAAAGAAATAAATCCTGTTGCATTGTAGATTATCAATCCTCGAAAAGAAATTGATCTAGCCTGAGATCGAAGTTCTCAAGTTGTGTAAACTACAAACTGAGCTACGTGTTCCCAGCTAAGAATATTAAAACAATGAACATAAGCTATTAACTCATTACCAAATGACAAACATTTGGACTTTTCCAAATTGAAAGCACTTGCAGACAACAAAATAAATGTGACTCAACAATTGAATTTTGATTTTTGAAGGGTAGAAAACATTGTGGGAAAAGGAGAAAATGCTGGTTACCAGCATTTTCTCCCTTTCCCACAATGTTTTCTAAAGGTTTCTTTCTTGGGGGCGTCAAAAGTAGGGATTGTGTGGTAATGGGTTAATCAAATCTCATAATTACAAGTCACAGTACTTCAACTGACATTCCTATTTTAGGCATTGACACGATAACTCTTTTTTTTTTTTTTTTTAAATCACATAACCTCCCTTGTTTTATCACATAACCTCCCTTGTTTTATCACATAACTTCCCTTGTTTTTGGTGTAATATACCCATTATGAATTTTCTTATCTTATACACGTTTGATACACTTTTGTGTGACTTCATTTTTGACGTCATTTTGTACGTATTCCATACAAGTGAATGGGTCTTATGGATACGACCGCGGGTGTATTTATTGATGTTTTTTTGCATCATCTGATCTATATTTGTGAAATATCATAATGTGATAAAAAGAATCTGATATTCGTGGACTTTTGAGATAAAATTTTATTTAACTCATAAAGGAAAATGTTATTAAGCTCGCCAAAGGCTCACTTAATAACATTTCCCTAAACTCGTTTGATAAAATCTTATCTCAAAAGCCAACTCATGTAAGATCCTACATATCTGTGTTACATTTTGGTCTGTAAATGCTTTCAATTTAGACAAGTGTATTATTTACTTGTGTGGTAAAGAGTTAACCCTTTACCAAACAATCCATAGTTTTCATGACCGTCAAAGAGAAGCCTTTTGAAAACATTGCAGGAAAAGGAGAAAATGCTGGTAGCCAGCATTTTTTCCTCTTCCTCCAGTGGTTTTTGTCCTTTCCAGAACAAACTTCACAAAAATTTTGTTTTCAGCAAAATTGATACTTTCAGTCTAAAATTTTGTTGTTTGGTAACGAGTTAAGGGTATAAACTGATTCAGTACAATGAACATTACCTCAATTCTCTGAGTTTCTAGTCTTTGGTTGACTGTATTGGTTTCTATCTGTTTTGTGGCCTCCAATGTTTTCTGTTCTTCTTTCACCAACTGTTCTTCCAACTTGGCCCTGGTGGAACCTGATTCCTCCATAGCCTGAAATATGGTGGAAAAAAAAAATTATCCACTTCATCATATCTACTTGATAAAATGGTCATAAATGTTCTCATGCCCCTTACTAACAAAAATTCCTGAAAATATTGATAAAAGCGAAAACAAAAAAAAAAAAATCCATTTTACAAACTACATATATGACTGTAGCAATAAAGTACCAATGTGCATTGTACCACTAAAACCTTTTTCAGAATGTCTGAGAGGCATGCTTCTACCTTACCACACAATGATGAGTTTTGACATCCTTGCTAAAGAGGCCTTTTGAAAACATTGTGAGAAAAGAAGAAAATGCTGGTAACCAGCATTTTCTCCTTTTCCCACAATGCTTTCCAGCCTATCAAAGAAAAATTGCACCATTTAAGCCACAATGAAATAGTTGTCTGCTAATGATTTCAATTTGCACAAGGCTAAACTTTTGTTGACTGGTAAAGGGTTAAAAAGCAAGACATTTTGTACAACAAATGATTGAATTATATAACAGAAACTGGGAACCAAAGCAGAAACTGGGAACCAGAACATAATGTAAGTAGGTACCAAGAATTCTCTATACCTACATACATCATATGTTCTGGTTCCCTGTTTCTGCTTTTGATATGATGAAACATGTATTTACTAATCATGACAGTATGTTGAGTAAATGAAGCATTATCACAATAATTACAAAAGCAGAAACTGGGAACCAGAACATATCACTTAAGTAGGTACCAAGAATTCTCTTTACCTACATACATCATATGTTCTGGTCCTCTGTTTCTGCTTTTGATATGATAAAACATCTATTTACTTATTATGACAACATCTTTAGTAAATGAAGCACAATTAAAGTGATTACATAAACAGAAACCGGGAACCAGAACATATCATGTATGTAGGTACCAAGAATTCTCTTTACCTACATACAAATTATGTTCTGGTTCCTGGTTTCTGCTTTTGATATGATGAAACATGTATTTACTTATTATGACAATATGCTTAGTAAATGAAGCACAATCAAAGTGATTACATAAACATAAACCGAGACCCAGAACATACCATGTATGTAGGTACCAAGAATTCTCTTTACCTACATACAAGAAATGTTCTGGTTCCTGGTTTCGGCTTTTGATATGATGAAAAATACATTTACTCATTATGACAACATACGTAAATGAAGCATAATCACAGAAATTACAAAAGCAGAAACTGGGAACCAGAAAATATCATGTATGTAGGTACAGAGAATTACATGCAAATAAAAGTTAGACTACGGACTAAGTTAGAATACAGAAATCATATATTTATTAAAAAAGACATGCCATGATTCCCTTTTTGAAAAAAAAAAAAACTATCTACTGTTATGAAAACATTAATACAGCTATAGAAATATGAAAGTCAAAAGATGTCACACATGCATGAATGATTCAGACTAAATCTATATACAGAGCTCCAGATTAGAGAGAGTGACGTTAATCTTAATACATTATTTCTCTTCCAAACCCTGGCCTCGATGAGACAATTCTAGTGAGTACCCATAACATGGGGTTTAGTGGAGAATAACTAATATTTTCAATTTTTGAAATCGAAATCACTCCCTCTATTGGGACATCTGAGTATACATGTATTATGATGAGAAAATGTAATGATCAGCTATTAATTCAAAAGTTTACAGATCTGTGATAAAAAAAAGAAAATCATTTTTCACTGCAGGATGAGAAAATGTTGATGCCGGTTATAAAGTGTCAACTAAATCTATTGTTATTATTCTTCGGAGAGGACTTTATAAGCTCTCCTTAGCTTCTGTCCCAGTCTTTTTGAAATTAATTATTACAAATGAATATGTTTAAACTAAATCTATTGTTTATTGTATGAAAAGCTAAAGATCTGTATCCCTTACTTTAAGTCTATCCCAAACCACAACAATTTAGCATTTTCAGACGACAAATCAGATGTTTCACATTTTACAGACAAAAATCATCTTTAAGCCACATTTATTGTCTGCAAAGACTTTCAATTTGGTCTTTTCTGAAATTTTTTGTATGGTAAAAAGTTAAAGGTGAACAGACTAGAAAGATTAATCTACAAACTACTACTATGGATACAAAATTATGATGATCACTTTTACGAAATTAAGAATTACCACATTTACAAAAGATGATACCTTTTTCCAGCCAGTTATCTGTAAATTTACAAAACATTGTTCTTTAGATGTCCAGGGTACCTAAAACTGTTTGTTCAGTGTTTAACCCTTTCCCAAACAGCAAATTTTGGACAAGACCAAATTGAAAGCATTTTGCCGTTGACAAATTAACAGTTCCTAAAAAGATTATTTTTATATATGATAGGGTAGAAAACATTGTGGGAAAAGGAGAAAATGCTGGTTACCAGCATTTTCTCCTTTTCCCACAATGTTTTCAAAAGGCTTCTATTCCTGACCTGTAAAAACCAGGGATTGTTTGGGAAAGGGTTAACACTTTTATGAAATTATCTTCGTTTTATCACATAACCTCCCTTGTTTTCAGTGTAATAATTATACCCATTACGAATTATCTTATCTTATACACGTTTGATATCACATTTGTGTGACGTCAATTTTGACGTCATTTTGTATGTATGACGTATGTATTACATAGAAGTGAATGGGTCCTATGGGCATTACTGTGGTTGCATTAATGAATGTTTTTTTACATCATTTAGTCTAATCTATATTTTGTGAAATGCCATTATGTGATAAAAAGAATCTAACATTCATGGACGTTTGGGAAAATTTTTTATTAAACTCATCAAGGAAAAATGTTATTAAAGCTTGCCAAATGCTCACTTAATAACATTTCCCGTGACTTGTTTAATAAAATCTAATCTCAAAAGCCTACTCATGTCAGATCCTATATATATATCACCCCTGCCAGTGCATCTACTATGCCTTCTTTCAATTTCTTTTTAACTCATCATCAAATGACAAAATTTTATTTTGTATTTCAAATTGTGGTCCAAATTGAAAACATTTGCAGAAATACAAAATAAAAGTGACTGAAAATTTGAAATTTGTTTTGGGAAGGGAAGAAAAAATTGTGGGAAAAGGAGAAAATGCTGGTAACCAGCATTTTTTCCTTTTCCCTAAATGTTTTCAGAAGGCGTCTTTTTCAGGGTTGTTCAAAGTCGAGATTGTGAGGTAATGAGTTATGTAATTTGGCCAACATGATTTCAAACCCACTATCTCCTTTCTCACATGAAGCATTTTCCCTTTTTCCCATAATGTTTCCAATAGAATTCTTTCTGAGGGCTTCTAAAAGTCTGGATTGTATGGTTAAGGGTTAAATAAAAGAGTTGTAAAGTACCTTGTCATATTTTTCCTGAGCTACCTGTAATTCATCTTGGGCTGAGAACAGGTCATCTTGTAGAGCATGAACACGATTTTCTAGTGACTTCACCTGAAATGTTATTGGAAAATTCTTACCTTAAATCTTTACCAAACAAAAGAATTGTAGACTGGTCCAAATTGAACGCATTTGCAGATGACAAAATAAATGTGACTAAATGGGAAGGGTAGAAAACATTGTGGGAAAAGGAGAAAATGCTGGTTACCAGCATTTTCTCCTTTTCCCAAAATGTTTTCAAAAGGCTTCTTTCTCGGGGTCATAAAAGTCGGGATTGTGTGGTACAGAGTTAAGTGCCAAGTAAACCCAACATACTTTTTAAGCCTACAAATAAGACCCAAATGGTTGCAAAAATTATGGTTGCTTTTGTCTGTAGTGTTTCAGGAAAGCGGATGCTGTTGATCACAGATTAGATTGCATGTTTTGTGCAGTCTGATCTTGATCTACTTTGGCTGAAAAAGCAACTTGCCATGCAATGCGTTTTCAGACATTTTTACAGCTAATATAACATTACACAAATGAAAAAGAATTTTACTTTCAACAAAAAAATTACTTGAAGTATCAAATGTTTAAATTTTTGAGAATTTTTAGTATCTCTCTACAAACCTTAGCATTCAAAGTTTGCTGTATATTTTCCGAGTCCATTTTCTGATCCTCAAACATCTGTTCTAAATCCTGAAATTTCCGTTCCAAGTTCACTTTCTGTTGCCGTTCCTGCTCCAACATATCCCTGGAATCTTCCAACTCAATTTTAACTGCTTCTAAATCATCAATTTCATCTTGCAGTTTTTCAGTCTTTCTCTTTTGCTCATTCAGGTCTTCTTCAGTAGCAGTTTTTTGTCCAAGAAGTTTTTCTAATTCTTTAACTCGCCCTTCTACTTCGTCTAAAGAACTAGATTTTGCACTAGTAGCCTCTGAGGCTTCCTCTAACTGGTTTTCTAAATCTAATATTCGAGAAGTTAGTTCTGAATTTTCACTTCGCTCTTGTTCCACCATTGATTTGGCTTTACTGAGTTCATTTAGTGCTAATTGTAACTTAGCTTTTAAGTCTTCTATTTCTTTCTTATGTCTGAAAATTGAGATTGGAATCATGTATCATAATCATATAAAAATAAATTACAATTCTATGTTGATGCACTAAATTATGTCAACAGAAACATTTTTTGTCAGATTTTTGACAAACACACCATCAACTATTCTTTCTTTGTTCACTTGTTCACATTATTTCTGAAATACTAACATAAAACTATGAGACTCCCATCAAAAAGAAAAGCTGATATGTAATTAGTGATTGTTTATTAAAATTTTGTGTAATAAAATGCTAATCATCCTGTATACTCAATGACTGTTTTTTATTTTGCTTAACCCATTACCACACAATCCCTACTTTTGACGCCTCTGAGAAAGAGACCTTTTGAAAACACTGTGGGAAGAGGAGAAAATGCTGGTAACCAGCATTTTCTCCTTTTCCCACAGTGTTTTCTACACTTCCCAGAACAAATTGTAATTTTTCAGTCACCTTTATTTTTTCGTCTGCAAATGCTTTCAATTTGAACCAGTCTAAAATTTTGTCGTGTGGTAAAGAGTTAAAAATGTCTTTAGCCACCATGTACATACAAGTGTATTGGTCTTTAAAGACAGCAAAAATTTTCTTTTACTATTTTCATATATCCAACTTATCATATCATGAAATTCATACTTACCGTTTCTCTGCTTCTGAAATAGCATCCTCCTACAAAAGAACAAAAGAGAGTTGATACTGCCGTAAGAATAATTCAGCAGAAATTATTGCTTCGAAAAAAAAGCCTTTCGGAAACATGTCACATAAATTTGAGTCTTTCCCACAATCTCTGATAAGTGTAAAAATTGGTTTTTGCACGAAATATTACTGGTATACGGATTGCATCATGCAAAAAAAGGCATTCGGACATTGGTGTAAATTGTCATCTTGGATCAGTCTGCGCAGGCTCATCCGAGACAGCACTTTATGACTAGACTAGATTTTGGGCTATTGTAGACTTTCACAAAGCAGAAAATTACATAAAAACAGAAAATGTCATTTTGGATTAGCAGTCCCCACAGGCTAATCTAGGTGACACTGTAGGCAAATGTCTGAATGCCCTTTTTCACGTGTTTTAGGCCATCTATTCGTAGCCAAAAATAAACAAACAAATTATGCTGGCAATTAAATGTATCACTAGTAAGCCTTAATACTACTTATGAATTCGTTGTTTGCTAATACACTAACTTCAATTGGGGCTAAAATTTTGATGTTTAACTCTTTACCACACAACAATATTTTAGACTAGGCTAAATTGAAAGCATTTGCAGACGACAAAATAAAAGTGACTGAAAATTTTAAATTTGTTTTGTGAAGGGTAGAAAACATTGTGGGAAAAGGAGAAAATGCTGGTTACCAGCATTTTCTCCTTTTCCCACCATGTTTTCAATAGGTTTCTTTCTCAGGGTCGTCAAAGTAGGGATTGTGTGGTTAATGGGA
This sequence comes from Tridacna crocea, assembly GCA_943736015.1. Classification (NCBI taxonomy): domain Eukaryota; kingdom Metazoa; phylum Mollusca; class Bivalvia; order Cardiida; family Cardiidae; genus Tridacna; species Tridacna crocea. The sequence goes on along the minus strand of OX031072.1, from coordinate 2,831,847 downwards.
TAACCCATTACCACTCAATCCCTACTTTTGACGCCCCTGAGAAAGACGCCTTTAGAAAACATTGTGGGAAAAGGAGAAAATGCTGGTAACCAGCATTTTCTCCTTTTCCCACAATGTTTTCTACCCTTCACAAAACAAATTTAAAATTTTCAGTCACTTTTAATTTTGTCGTCTGCAAATGCTTTCAATTTGGACAAGCCTAAAATACTGTAGTTTGGTAATGAGTTAATAAAGAGTTACGTTTCACAGAATGTATAACTTGATCTTGAATTAAGAATGTCTGATATTAATATTATTGTAATATTTTGCTCTTTTCTTATTACAGACTTCCAATATTCATTCAATTTTGTAGCACAGTAAGGATCAGTAAAACTTCTGTTTTGTTCTGCTCTAATATTTTATGTTATCAATTAGTGTAACTAATGGGTACACTAGTTAATCAAGAAGTACAATTGTGACAAAGCCAAATCATTAGCCATGTTAACTTACATAAAAAATACATTAACCCTTTACTCCACAGATACTCATTTCTACACATTGCTTGAAGGAGCCTTTGGAAAACATTGTGGCAAAAGGTGAAATTGCTCATGATGAGCAATTTCACCTTTTGCCACAATGTTTTCTAAGCTATCAAAAGGTGTCGTACACACATAAGAAACGGCTTCATCCTTGCTGTTATTTAGGGTCAATTAGAGATACCATAGAAATGCCTTATAGGGTAAAGGGTTAAGTGACAAGAAATAAAATGAGATTGCAACTGCATCATTTAACCCTTTCCCAAACAAGCCCTGGTTTTTACATGCCTGCAGTAAAAGTCTTTTGAAAACACTGTGGGAAAAGGAGAAATTGCTCGTAACGAGCAATTTCTCCTTTTCCCACTGTGTTTTCTACCCTTTTTGAGAACTTTCTGCCATTTTCTCCAAATCTAAAATTGTCGTCTGCAAACTCTTCTGGTTTGGAAGAGTCCAAAATTTGTCGTTTGGGAAAGGGTTTACATGCCTTCTATATCTAGTTTAGTATAATTCTTTTAGGATTGTAAAAAATGAATGATACAATATGACCTGCATTTGTCTTTCACACATTTCTCCCACACTAGCTATGGAATATCCTTGATACAAAACCTCAATGTAGCATCTTACATAATTATATGTAACTATCAAATAGGAAACATCTTAAAATATCTCATAAATTCAATCAAAATTTTCAATCCTTTCATGACAATAAACTTTTAGACTTGCCCACATTGAATGAACTTCCAGACAACAAATTAAATATGTCCTTAAAAGGGAAGAAAGCATTGTGGAAACAGGAGAAAATGCTCCTTACCTGTTGATATTCTTAACCCATTACTACACGAGAAAATCTGTGGGAAAAGGAGAAAATGTTGGTTACCAGCATTTTCTCCTTTTCCCAGTGTTTTCAAAAGGCTTCTTTCTAAGGGGCGTCAAAAGTAGGGATTGTGTGGTAATGGGTTAAAATATGGGAATATGTGGTAAAGGAATTAAAATTCAACACACCTTTTTTTATACTTATGCACACTGTACTTACACAAACCATTTCATTGCAACAAACATTTCATCAATACCTGATAAATTTGAGCTATGGCCTGACAAGAGGGGTTTTAACTCTTTATCAAATGACAAAATTATAGACTGGTATAAATTGAAAGCATTTGCTGAAAACAAAAAGAATAAATGTAACTCAAAATTGGTAAAGGGTTAATGCATCTCTATGATGCACAACACTGAGCAAGTCATTACATAGCTATCGATCCATAAAATAGGTTGATCTGAGTCGATTCTTTTAGCAGATGAATGACATCCTTTTCACAGAGTATCACTAAAATCTTGTTACCTTTGATTTGAGATCACTTTTCATATCTTCAACCTCTTTAGTTAGTTTGGCAATTTGGTCCCTCATGTGCCCTGTGATTAACTGAAAGCACAGAAAAACAGCATACATATATACCAAGATAAATTCAAATCTTTACCAAATGATATAGCTTTCTTGCAACCCTGACGAAAACGTTTATTGGTATCCATCCTTTAGACTGTGATAATGTAATTCTGCTAAACTATCAAACATATGTAAATTATCAACGATTAATTAATATATAAATGAAGCAACCATTCAACTGTGTTTAACCGTTTACCAAACAATCCCTGGTTTTCACTATCCGGAGATAGAAGCCTTTTGAAAACATTGTTGGAAAAGGAGAAAATGCTGGTAACCAGCATTTTCTCCTTTTCCAACAATGTTTTCTGCCCTGCTAGAAACAAATTTCAATTTATCAGTTACATTTAGTTTGTTGTCTTCAAGTGCTTTGAATTTGGACCAGTCTAAAATTTTGTTGTTTGGTAAAGGGTTACATCGTCAAAACAAAGTGGAATCAATATTTGTCTATAAAGAATTTTGCACAAACCATTACTGTATCATACCTGCAACTTTAAGAAAAACGAAAAAAATATTTTACAACAATCATTCCACTTTACTTTTCAAACTTGAAGTAACAATAAATCCCTTAAAAACATTTTAGCAAAGGGTGTAATTTCTAGTTACCAGCATTTATCCCTTTTCCAACAATGTTTTCCAAAGTCATTTCTGTCAGGATCCTTAAACTTGTAAATGTGAGCTTAACCCTTTCCCAAACAATCCCTGGTTTTTACGGTTCTGGAATAGTAGCCTTTTGAAAACATTGTGAGAAAAGGAGAAAATGCTGGTAACCAGCATTTTCTCCTTTTCCCACAATGTTTTCTACCCTATCATAGACAGAAATCATCTTTTCAGCAAGAGTTGAATGTTTTTTTCAATTTGGTCCAGTCGAAAAGTTTGTTGTTTGGGAAAGGGTTAAGTCTGGCAGAATTGTAGACTGGTCTACAGTAAAAGCATCAGAGATGACAAAAGAAATCAGGAGCAAATGATAAATTTTGATTTTGAAACGTCAGAAAACATATGTGAGAAAATGAGAAAAGGCTGATTACCAGAATTATCTCCTCTTCCCTCAGTCTTTTTTACAAGTATTTCTCTCTAGGATTATTTAAGAAATAATCTTCTTTCTATCGTGGTATATCGTTCAATAAACCACAGTTGTGAGTTACGAGGCACAATAAATAATCCAAGAGGGCGATAGCCCAAGTGGGTTATTTATTGCGCCTCATAACTCACAACGTGGTTTATTGAACAATATACCACGATAGAAAGAAGATTATTTCGATTCTAACATGGCAAATTCTTAATGAAAGGAAAACAAGTTCAAACTAAGAGTAAAAACGCGGATGAAGATTATGTTCCATTGAATAACTTACTCATTGAATGACATCACTCGATATAGGATGACATCACTGTACATGGATTGTCGTAGATTTTACCACGTTTTCCTTGCACTGTGTTCATAGAGCCAAAGTCGCGTGTCATGTTAGAATTAACGCTTTACCACGCAAGAAAATTCAGACCTTTCCAAACTCAAAGCATTTGCAGAGGACAAAATGAATGTGACTGACAAATTGAAATTAAGTTTGGAAAGGGTAGAAAATATTGTGGAAAAAGGAGAAAATGCTGGTTACCAGCATTTTCTCCTTTTCCCACAATGTTTTCTAAAGGCTTCTTTCTCAGGGACGTCAAAAGTAGGGATTGTGTGGTAAAGAGTTAAAGTCCAGCCTGTGTGGTAAAAGGTTAAAACAAAGACCATTTGCCATATGTACTCACCTCTTGTTTGGCAATTCCTTGTGACTCTTTCTTTGTGGTTTCTAATTCATTCTGAACTGATTCAAGTCTATTCAACAACTCTTTATTTTCTTTATCCAGTTTTTCAGAACTTTGACTAAGTTTTTGGAACTCGACAGTCCTAGTATCTAACATTGTTTGCGTTTCTGTAAGTTTATTCTGTTGTTCATTATACTGATCTTTGGCAGTTTTCAGAAGGTTTAATTCACTTTTTAATTCCTGTATTTCACTAGATAAATTCACCTCAGTTTTACTGAGTCTTAATTTTTCATTTTCTAATTCATCTTTTTCTGCTGTCACTTGGTCCAGTTCATGCTTGAGTGACTCAACTTGTGTTGAAAGATCTTTATTTTCAACACTGAGTTTTTCCACAGATTCATTGAGGAAGGAAGTTTTTGAGCTTTGAGACTGTAAAGTGTTTAGCTCTGAAGTTACATTATCCAAAGTGTCTTGTAATGCATCTTTCTGTTTCTTCAACGACTCCATCTGTGTCTACAGAAAAACAAAAATAGTTTTGTGACATAAATTCAAGTACTCAGATTCAATTGACATTGTGACAGATGAATGAAACAGAAAGTGAAATTAAACACTTTGTTGATATTAATAACACTTTGGCTGTAAACCCTTACCCAAGTGGAGAAAAATTATACAATGATTTCAAAATCAAAGCACTAAAAGCACTGACTGGCTGAGTTGACTAAGAGCTGCTTAATAGATTAGAATTTGCACGCAGGAAAAAAAATAATTTGTAATACAAAATCTATCCCTTAGGCTCTGAAATGATTTCTTTTTTTGGATATAAATATTAACTTCTACCGTTTTTCTGTTTATGAAGCTACCTTGAACAAATTTGGGGGAACTAAATATTGAATGCAAAAGTAATTTTGTAAGGAGGAGAGAACACAAAGGTTTGTAAAAAATTGAAACTTTTAGAAAGTAATTATGTTGATTTAATTCTTAACTCTTTACCACACGACAAAATTTTAGACTTGTTCAAATTGAAAGCATTTGCAGACGACAAATCAAAGATGACTGAAAAATTGAAATTTGTTCTGGGAAGGGTAGAAAACACTGGGGGAAAAGGAGAAAATGCTCGTTACCAGCATTTTCTCCTTTTCCTACAGTGTTTTCAATAGGCTTCTTTCTCAGGGGCATCAAAAGTAGGGATTGTGTGGTAATGGGTTAAACCAACAAGCAAATATTGTTAAATTCCATAGAAGTTATTCTTAACACTTGAATTCCTATCTAGAATGACTGCTAAAAAATTCTTACCATCTTTGTTTTGCCAACCAAATATGAATGCAGAAAAAAGACAAAGAAGAAAAATACATGTATAAATCATAATTTTCATGTTTATCATGTACTTCTGTGATGGATTCATTTAAAACAAAATGTTGATGCATTTTCAAAAATAATAGCTGAAAATATGAAAGCTGACACATTACAAAATGAAAAGCTCAAAACTCACATTCCCTTTTCAAATAACTGTCTTTCCCATCTTTCATACAGATCAAAAATGAAATGAGCATCTTTTTAATTTGTTAAACAAGCAAAGCACATATAAAGCATGAGTTTATAAACACAAAAAAACTTTTGCTTACTTGTAACATCCTCCTAGTATTTTTTTTCTAATATTTCATAGATATAATATATACATTTTGGGTAAAAACTCCAAATTAAGTTTTTTAAGTCTCCTTTCTTATAAGGAACACAGTATCAAAAACAGAACCTTTAATCCAAATTCTTTTGATTTAATCCATATTTTCCAAACTAATGTGTAATAAGGTAAAAAGTTTGTACATCCTGCCTTTATTTCAGATAAAAGTCTTTACACAATTACGAATGCAAATAATGGATCGATCAGACATATCACTTGCTCATAGATATGAGTAAATTCAAAAATAATCAAGTCAAATATCTGACCTAGCAATTTATCATTGCTCCATCTGAAAATTTAATCTTCAAAGTAATTTCACTACAAATTGAGACTGACAGATTTTATAAATGAACAAATTGCATAATAAGACTGACATAAATGAAACTTAATGATATATGGTACAAAATAATGAAAGAAGGCAAGCAAAAGTAAAGCAACAGAGGCATATTGATGCAGATCTGAAATTGCTGATCCATTTGCAAAGCATATAAATGTACTTACACTATTTGGGGATTTTAGATATTTTTTATTGTTTTATCTCAACAAAATGTTTTTAAACAGTTGATGCCTGATTATTTAATTTAGAACAAAAGCAGTGGTGGGAGCCTATGGAAGTTTTGAGACACCATGAAAGTTTGATAAAAAAAAAAATCGATTAGGAATGTAGAACAGTTTTTCAATAGTTCACTATAAATAAACTAGAAGGATATCACTTATGAAGTCTATTTTTAAAGGTTGTCTAAAAGTGGCTGATCAGAGAGTAATGTTTGAAGCGGATTTGTCAAAAGAAAAAAAAAAAATTCTGTAGAAGAATTCATAAAAAATGCCATATGTCACAGCATATGTATCATAACTGATTAACTCAAAAAATTTCCAAGAGTGTGAATACTTTATGAAAACATAAGTATGCCATATGGGTGCCAATACTTGGCTCCTGTGAGTGCTTGATTTTCAGTAAAAATGCAAAGTCAAAAAGGGGCAGAACTGTTAGAAGAAATACTTTAATGGTAACCTGCTCTTGTTTTACAGGTTCCCTTTTGAAAGTGAAAAACTTGTCCAAGTAATGGGTTCCCTTTTGATAGTGATAAACTTGTCAAAGTTTGAAGCAAATATCTTTTGTGACAACAACAGGAATAATTAAACTTGTCTAAGTTTTTTAAATGTTAGGAGTTTTTGCATGAAGATGACGAGGCTTGTTACAATCATAATGCAAATGACATAAGTGCTACAACAATACCTCGATGTTTTCTTTGAAAAAAGCTAATCCCAAAATGCAAAATTTCTGCCTGTTGAGTGCAAAAAGAGTTTTCAGAGTTGCTTGTGAAAAAATAGAAAATGCCTCATATTGTTGGTGCATTTTTGTGTCATAAAACAAGCTAAAAACTACACAATATTTCAGAACATATCATCTACAGAGACACTGAATTGTTCATAAATCAACTCAGTTTATCACAACAGAAAGTAAGATAGGAAATAAAGGTATCCAGTTCTAATTTTAGATAGTTGAAGAAATTTATGCTTTAAAGCCAATTTACATAGGATCTGGACCAGTTATTTCAAAATAGATAACTATCAGCTATTTGAACATTTCCCTATAAATACATGGTTCTACCTCTAGGGTTTTTAATCATTATCAACCATGAACAGAAATTTTCTAAAGGGTTCTACCTCAAATAAGTGCTTCTAATACATGGATCTTTCATTAAAATGTCAAAAATGTCAAAGCAAAATATCATAATCAAGTTCATTAAGCTGTCTGATTTAGGGAAATTCATCATTAATTTTGTCTAATTTGCAAACTAATTCATGACGAAAACAAGGAAAATCTCTGGTAAACAATGGTACTTTTTAAACATTTATACATTCTACCAAAAATTTCTCAAATATACAGTATTTTCTACAGTGAATGTATATGTGACATTCATAGTGGAATATACACAACAAATAGGTGTGTTTCATCTTGCATGTTACAGTATATTTGTTTATGTTACAGTATATTTGTTTTAATATATATTACAATAAAAACTTCTACAGGCAATAAGTGAACAATTATGAAATATAATGCATACTAAAGTTTACATGTAATAATTCAAATCAAGTTTCAAAGAATCATGCTATGGTTATATACTAATATTGATGATTGGTTATACACAAAATATTAGGTCTGATACAGGAAATTTAATTTGTTCTCCCTCTTACCTTTATCTACCAATCAGCAGCAATAAAACAAAAATATGAAAATGAGATGCATATCAACACAAAAGACAGCCACTATAAATGAGGCACAAGAAAGCAAGCATAGCACTTTCTTTTTCTTCAGCTGTTTAACTCTTTATCAAACAGTTCTGTGTTTTTATGATCCTGAGGGAGAAGGCAATTGGAAACAATATTAGAAAAGGAGAAAATACTTGTTATCAGCATTTTCCTCCTTTTTTCAATTTTCTTCTCTTTCTTTGACAAGTCCCATCAAATGAGCCATATTTAATTTGTTGTATACAAATTTATGCTCCCAATTTGGAAGAGTCTAAATTTTGTTGCTTGGTAAAGAGTTAAGATTACATGCTATGTATAGAGCTAAGTATTACAGATGATGAAAGGTAGCAAATGACAATGAATTTGATATTTTGAAATATATGGAGTCAGACAATGTGTAAATAATAACATGATAGGGTTCCTACATGATGCTAATCACAAATATCAACACTATAAAAACCAAGAAAGTATCAACTGCAAGAAATCTTCTAAAGACTGACAAAATTTTGGGAGATTTTTCAACTTGAAGGTGTGAATCATTGCTCATCTTTTTCTTCCTGGTTGTAACCAGCTTGAGGAACTAACTCAGCATATACTTAGGCTTTTATTTGAAACTTAAAAAAAAAAGAGTCAAGTATTTGACCTTTACTAAGTTTTCCTTACAATTGAGATATAAGGAATGAGCCATTTATGAATAGAATAATAATTTATTTATTGAATTCCTTAAAAAATAACAGCAGATTAACAAGGAAATCTTCTATACATTTATGTGGTTTCTTGACAAACAAATGTAAGCAAATTCTTTAAACTACCTTGGATTACGTTGGACTTCATTTACCGGTATACCCTAAGTGATAGAAACAAAAATTATAACATATATTCAAGACATTATCTGGACCTAAAAGTCCTTTGAATCTCTCAAATCTTTTTAAATCTCATTATCAACCTTCACAAGTTGTACATACCTCTGTTTCATCTAGCTGTTGCTCAGTTTCTTCAAGCTCTGCTTTCAAACTTTTGTTTTTCATCAATAACTGAGATATTTTACTTTGTGATTCCTCATTTTCTTTTTCCAAAGTTGACATCTGAAATAGCAGAAAAAGTTAGCTTTATGAAATTGCCGATTCTATTACTTTTCAATGTGATTTCCCTACTTTTCAATTCATTAATTAAATGTATAGTATTTATTCTCTTTTCAGCATTACATGTATTTGATTTATTTCATTATAACAAGTGCACATATCCATGCATTTTGGTGTTTCTTTTAATCAGTATTAAGCAAATCTGGTATGTCTTCTGTGAAAAAAAAAAATAAAATCAACACCATCATTTTAAGACACCATAAAATTTTTTTTGGAGAACAGAAAAGAGCAAGTTTTTTCTTCTAAAAATTTTTGAACAACTATGAATTGTTGGATTACTGTAAAACTTCGTCTGAAAAAAAAAAAAAGAAATGTATATGTACATGTAAAATCAGTTTGTAAACCTAATGCCTTTAAAGAGATTGACCAAACTAAACCATTAACAGGGAAAATGGGCAAATTTCTCCTCTAACCAAGGTTTGTTCAGATCCATATGAGCCATGCTCTGGAAAAGGGGGGTCTAATGCATCATTATAATACATGATACCAACCCTAGGCCTCACATACTACAGATCAATCAGGATTATCTTCTTAACCCATTACCACACAATCCCTACTTTTGACGCCCCTAAGAAAGAAGCCTTTTGAAAACACTATGGGAAAAGGAGAAAATGCTGGTAACCAGCATTTTCTCCTTTTCCCACAGTGTTTTTTACCCTTCCCAGAACAAATTTATATATTTTAGTCACATTTATTTTGTCGTCTGCAAATGCTTTCAATTCAGACCAGTCTAAAATTTTCTCGTGTGGTAAAGAGTTAAATAAATCACTTTCTTATGAAGTAGACTCCCCTTTGACAAACAGAAAATTGACAACTGAAGTTTCAGACCAGGTCAGCCTGTGCCGATACTTTTCTCAGATGCATTTAGCCCCCTTTTTACAGAGCAAGGCTCATATTGATGGATGTGTGCAACACTATCCTAAGTGCCTATACTTGTCTAGGCACTTAGGATAGTATTGAACTCAGCCATCGATATACATTACATGCATTTAATTATACAAACAGAGGATATAAATGCTGTAAAGCTATATGAATAAACACAAACATTGTTAACCCTTTACCCCATAAAATATTTCTATGGTATCTCCAATCGGCTCTTAATAAAAGCAAGGATGAAGCAGTTTCTTATGTGTATATGACACCTTTTGATAGCATAGAAAACATTGTGACAAAAAGTGAAATTGCTCGTCATGAGCAATTTCACCTTTTGCCACAATGTTTTCCAAAGGGTTCTACAAGGAATGCGTAGAAATGAGTATCTGTGGAGTAAAGGGTTAAAGCAATCACCTTTTCTTTCATAGTGTTTATTTCAGTGTCAGCTGTTTTAATTTTCTGTTTGTAGCCAAGAATTTCTGCCTCCAGCTTAGTTTTTTCTTGTATTATCTGTCGTAAAGCCACATCGTTGGGTGATCTTGCAGGACTTGCTGGTCTTTGACGTGGGGAGGCTTTAGGGTCTGAAATATCATAACAATATAGACTCAGCGTCAATGAAAAGTCACCAGGTACTAAAGCTGAATAATTTTCACTGTGCCACAACAGAGAAATTTTTAATTATGCTGATTCGTATTATACCCATTTTCTTACCCGTATCTGACAAATTTCACACTCTTACACATTTGAGTAGTCCATCTCTATTAGAACATTAAAAAATGAATTCTAATCAATTTTCTGAAGGCAAACTATCCAAGGTTCAATTTCTTTTCATCTCTTACCTGATGAATTTTCATCGACACTGAGTATATAATCAATTCTACAAAGTAATGAAAATTTGATTCGGAATAATTTTTTTTTTCCTTTGCAGCTTCAAAATTTGTGTAAATGGTATAGAGAAAACTAAATCTTTGACATAAAAAAAAAGATTAAACAGGGTGTATGATAAAACAAGTGGATTTGTTGAAAGACATTGTTGATTATATGAAATATGTACCTATTTAATATCCTTTGTGCTCTGGTTCATGTTTATTTCAGTTAGGGTGTGAATTATTTTATACGTATTAAAATAAATTCAAGTGATGAATTTTGTACTATTCAGTACTAAACAATTTTTTTCCCTTTCTTTTATCTTTTTTGCATTTTTTTTTTTAAATATTAATTTACCTTCTGTTAATTTGTATCCATTTATCCAAAGATTCCAGAGTACAAAAAAAAAATCAATTAATTCAGAAGTATTCTCTACAAAAAAGTATTTTGTCAGCAAAGTATGTGTACTCAACAGGATATTCACAGTAGCTATACAGATACTTTTTTATGTACTTTAATACCTTTGCTTTCCACTTCTAAGCACAAAAACAATGTGACTATTCATTTTGTGCAAATCCCTACTATTATTCTTTTATCAAAGAACTTAAATTCTTTACTAAATGACAAAATCTTAGACTAGTCCAATCTGAAAGCAATAGCAGAAAACAAAATAAATGCAACTCAAAAATTGAATTTTGTTTCCAGCTGGAAAGAAAACATTGTGGAAAAAGAGAAAATGCTGGTATCCAGCATTTTCTCCTTTTCCCACAATGTTTTCAAAAGCCTTCTTTCTGTGGGTCGTAAAAACCAGGGATTGTTTGGTAAAGGGTTTTAAACAATATGCTGTATAAAGAGTAAAAGTAATTACTTCACATCAGAACTTTAATTCTGCTGAATAAACACAATTGCTCATAAAAACACATCAAGTTCTTGTAGCAAGAATACCATGTAACATTTTCAAAATCTTTTCACCAAATTTGATAAAAACCAAAACCTCATGTAATATTCTTCTGCTTTTAATTTTTCAATAATATATTACACATGAAGTTAAAAAAAAATGTTTTGTTCAGCTTTTCCATGGATATTGAACTTTTTGCCTCTTCTCAATATGTTATAGACATGCAAATCTAAATCAAAAGCTGGTTTATTTTCTGTCAGATAGAAATATCGACGAAACAAACAACAATTACAAATACACATATTTCAAGCTACATTTTTCAAATGTAAGTCTGAACCTTTTTGTTAAACTAAAATGAGAGAAAAGAACCTCCTCAAAGCAAAATCAAACTCGAACAACCATCACCATGCTTTTCTCATAGTGTATTTGAAAGAGTGTGAAAATAAAGCAGAAGGTGGAATAAAACTGAAGCAACTATGTAACTGTCCACCACTGAAATGATCATCTGTTGTGATAAGTGCAAAATGAATCCAAAAGTATGTCTACAAAATATATTAAGTGATTAAAAAAGACCTAAATTGAGAAAAAAAGCAATCCTAAATGTCTCTTTTCATGATTTCTTTAGCTAAATTCAAATTGTCTTAACCCATTACCACACAATCCCTACTTTTGACGCCCCTGAGAAAGAAGCCTTTAGAAAACATTGTGGGAAAAGGAGAAAATGCTGGTAACCAGCATTTTCTCCTTTTCCCACAATGTTTTCTACCCTTCACAAAACAAATTTCAAATTTTCAGTCACTTTTATTTTGTCGTCTGCAAATGCTTTCAATTTGGACCAGTCTAAAATATTTTTGTTTGGTAATGGGTTAAGTAGACAGACCTTTATGTACTTCTAAGAAATATTACTTTGGTTAAATTTACTAGTATATCAATTTTAACCAGTTTACTTGGAGTCTGAAAGTAAACCTTTCTTTGTTTGTCATCAAAGTCAGTTTGTTTGTTTTTTTCGTTTTTTCCAAGGTGATAATGTTTCTATTAAAATAAAATAATCAGAAGCTTGCTGCACTTATTTCAAAATGACAAGTTTGTGATTGAAAAACATCAACTGTCTAGTCCAGTAACTTTCAAGGCAGACTGGGATATCTTTCCTTTGTGACATACAAAATGCATATAAATACTGACCACAAAATGAGAAAAAGGTATACTGACTAAACCAGTCCTCTTGCATTCATAAAAACTTTCACAAACTGAGGTATCACTACTGTTCCAAGTTAGTACTTATTCTTTTTGATACTTTTTCAAAATTAATGATACCAGTTATAATGATATGTGGGATTAATGTTTTACTTGATGCAAGTGAAAAAGAAACACAAAAAATGTGCAAATAAAGCAAAACACCATTATAAAGAAGTTTGTAAAACCAGTAAATTTTTCGCATTCATTGTACAGACTTACAGATTCTCGGGGACACTAAACCAGTCATAAAGGGAGACCACCCATCAAACTGGTCCTCTGATTAAATAGAAAAGAACTTGTATGACTCTAAGAAATTTGGAAACACTAGGAGTTTCATTCACTTGTTCCGCCTAGTTTTCCATTTTCAAGTCACTGACTTACAATACAGCCACAGGTGAACAGTTCCTAATCAACAATTTCTAGTCACAGACATTGCTTCAAAATCTCTTGCTGAAGCTCACTCCAACACTAAATTTTTGTTTCCATGTTGCAATTCAATAACACTTCATAGATAGTGTGAAATCGATGGCAGGTTATGTTTGTCTTCCTTTTCAAGGAAAGACCATTTTTTGGTTTATTTCACACAGACATACCCTAGCTAAATACATATCAAGATGTTTTTTCTGAGCAACAGATTTTCTTTCTCAAACAGAATGAAGAAAATCAAAATTCTAGTAAGAACAATTTATAATTTACAGGTGCCACAACAATGTCGAAGGGCAGTGCTTGGTAAAACTTGAAGATTTATATGGGAAAACAAACATTTCATGTGCATATATATTGTCAATGAAACTGAGTGGAATTAATTTAATATGAAAGCATGTGCTAAACATTTTATCATTTAACCCATTACCACACAATCCCTACTTTTGACGCCCCTGAGAAAGAAGCCTTTTGAAAACACTGTGGGAAAAGGAGAAAATGCTGGTAACCAGCATTTTCTCCTTTTCCCACAGTGTTTTCTACCCTTCCCAGAACAAATTTCAATTTTTCAGTCACCTTTGTTTTGTCGTCTGCAAATGCTTTCAATTTGGACCAGTCTAAAATTTTCTTGTGTGGTAATGAGTTAATACAGTTCAAGATGTGCTGCTTCTTTAAGGCTAGTGGAAGCACAATCAAAAGAATTCGCAGCATGAGCAAGCGGAGAAATATTTATTCTGTTTTTTTTTTTTCAAATCCTACTACCGCCTATTTTCTGAAATGCAAGCATGCTTACACTTGCAAATTGGACACTTCCTTTTACAAGGGAGGTTTTTTATCAGACAATTAATTGTAGACTTGTTGAAACTGAAAGAATTGCAGACAACAGAGTTGATGTGTCCTGAATGACAGGATTTGTTTTTCAAAGGGTAGAAGCCATTGTATGAAAAGGAAAAAAATGCTGATTGCCAGTGTTTTTCTCCTTTTCCCACAAGGTTTTGAAAGGCTTTTTTCTCAGGAAAAGATATTTTTGTGCTGTAAAAGGTAAGGATAAAATTATCATTGCACTGAAGATCAGACTTTACTTTTGATATCATTAAGAATGAAACAGTGAAATGGGAAAGGGAAATATATATATGAGGATAGAAAAAAAACACCCTAAACTCCTTTACGATAAAACTTACCTGACCCTCCATTTGGGTTACCAAGGGGAGCGGTAAAGCTGAAGATTTCTATGGCAACAGAAAGGACAAACAATTCTTTTTCTTATTTCCCCATGCATACATGTACTCTCATTCAATTTAAGTTACGGACAATTATGGAAACGTTTAAAATTCAACTTGGTAAAAACACTTTGGTCATGTCACTTTCATGGTCTGCCACATTTAGTTCCTTAGATCACATGAAAGGAACAAAGTCATAATGTTTAGTTGAATGGCAAATACTGTTTTATCACATAACCTCCCTTGTTTTCAGCGTAATAAACTCATTACAAATTTTCTTATCTTATACATGTTTGGCATCACATTTGTGTGATATCATTATTGACTTAATTTTGTAAGTATTACATACAAGTGAATGGGTCTTATGGATTATTACTGTGTGTGTATTTATGAATGTTTTTACATCATTTAATCTATAAGTTGTGAAATGCCGTTATGTGATAAAAAAGAATCTGACATTCATGGACATTTAAGGTAAAATTTTATTAAACTTGTACAGGAAAAATGTTATTAAGCTGACCAAAGGCTCGCTTAATAACATTTCCCTTGACTCATTTAATAAAATTTTATCTCAAAAGCCCACTAATGTCATATCCTATATTTCCTTGATAACTTGTGTGCAGGAACTACTGTTTCTGCCTTCAACTGAAGAGTTAAATAAAATCATAATTTTTCATTGGTTGTAACCATGAAATATCAAACAATGATCCACCATTATTACACAATTAATTCCAAAAAAGCATGAAATGAATTCAAATATCAAAATCCCATCACTCTCAAGGTCGGACAGCCCTGATGTTAGTTTTATCTTTTTTCTGTTGCGTTGTCTACGCATGTCATATTCTACCAAGATCGAACCTGTCTGACATGATGCATCACACTCCTCAAATTTGGCAGAATTGTAGTAATACACACACTAAAGAAGCAATGGAGAAAATGGCTTTTTTCAATACGTTTGAGGAGAAATCAGGCTGTTTTAGCTCCAGGTATCTCTAAAATGGTGATCGTAGCTGAATGAATCACACCAGGTAGCGTTTTATTGAGCAAACGTTTGTTTTAGATTGAAATTCAAAGTAACCGTTGTCCCGCAGAAAAGTAGTCCTCTTTTGTACCCAGAATGCCCAAATTAGATAGATGTGTATTTGTAGAATGCCATCTAGTGGGAGATAATGTTTTCTGTTGTAATGACAACACCTTTTGATTTTCAGTCAGATTTTCATGAAAACAAACAAACTTACCTGGACTGTTAAAACCTTCTCTTTCTTTATCAAACAGTTCTTTTTCCTTCTTCCTCTCATTTTCAACTTCCTTTAGCTTTGCTTCTAGTTCTTGAAGCTGTAAGTAAATACAAACAATTGAGTGGCACTCCAGTTAAAAAGAGCCTTTAACCCTTTACCAGACAATGCTGAGTTTTAACAAACCCTCCTCCCAAAGAAAAAAAAGAATTTTGAAAACATTGTGGGCAAAGGAAAAATTTGGTGGTAACCAGCATTAGTTTAGTTTGTCATCTACAAATTTATTGTATTAATCTCTTACACAATTTTTATGGATAATTTATCTATGTTTACACATTTTAGCTGGTTAAATTTTGAACCATTCTACATTATATTAAACATTTACTTTAGCCAATGTTGTAACTTAATAACATGCCATGATTATCGTAATTATATATATTTTTTTTCAAAGTTTTGAGAACCTTATCTAACCCTATGAGAACAACATTTTATGCTTTACGCTGCCTTTTACACTTTATCAAACAATACAGTCTAGATGACCCTAAACAAGGCTTTTGAAACAATTTTGGGAAAAAGAAAAAAAATGGTGGTAACCAGCATTTTTTTCCTTCTCTCAAAATAACCTTGTCAGTGAAAAATGCCATAACTTGAACTACATCTACCTTGTGAAATTCAAGGGTTTGATTGAATTTGCGTATATCACACCAGTAAACCCTATAATGAGATAGCAGGGGTGCTAATGATAAACAGGGAAGGATCTAAGTTTGAAATCGTGCGATACATAGTGGGTATGTATTTCCATTATTTTCAATATCTTTTTTAATGTTACATGCAACCAGCTTGAAAGTGTAAATCAATGGGATAACAGAAATGGTTGCTATACAATATTCGAAATGGAGATGGGTTTGAAATATTGTGGTAAAAGGAGAAATGCTGTTATCAGCAGTTTTGGTTGGATACAAAGCAGTATTTTGTATAGTATTACGGGTTGCAAAAAATTCATATCAGCTAGCAATATATCAAACCGAAATGACCCTTTGCCAAATAACGAAATTTTACACTAGTCCAAATTGAAAGCATTAAAATTTTGCAGACAACAATAAACATAAAACAGATACTAAAAATTTATATTTGTATGGGTTAAAAAACATGAGTGGCAACAGAAGAAAATGCTAGTAAAAGCTTTTTCTATTTTGCCAAAAATGTTTACAAAAGTCCTTATCTTTAGGGCTGTAAAAACTTGTGATTGCTATGTAAAGGGTTAATTTTATTAATCTGGAGGATCAGATAAACGCTTTACCAAACAGTCCTGGGTTTTATTGGCCCTTGGACAGAAGCCTGTTGAAAAACATGGTGGGAAAAGAAGAAAATGCTGGTAACCAGCATTTTCTCCTTTTCCCACAATTTTTTCTACTCTATCGAAAGAAAAATTGCACCACTTCAGCTGTACTAAAATTGTCGTCTGCAAATGCTTTCAATTTGGGTGAGGCCAAAACTTTGTTGTCTGGTGGAGGGTTAATCTTTAGGATCAAGTTAATGAATAATACAATGACAGTCGATTCAATGGGGCAAATAATTGATACAAAGAACCCAGAGATTTCCAACCCCAAGTATGGGAAGAGACAATTGAATAAGAAATATTATTAACTCCTTCATTACTGACAGATAAATTGTATTTTCTTAACTCTTTACCACACAATCCGGACTTTTATCGACACCTGGAAAGAAACCTTTTGAAAACATTGCTGGAAACCAGCATTTTCTCCTTTTCCCACACTGTTTTCTGCCCTGTAAAAGAAAAACTGCACCATTTGAGCCACACTGAAATTGTCGTCTGCAAATGCTTTCAATATGGACAAGGCTAAAATTTTAATGTCTGGTAAGGAGTTAACCCATTACCAAACAACAAAATTGTAGGTTGGTCCAAATCGAAAGCATTTGCAGACGACAAGATAAAGGTGACAGAAAATTTGAAATTTGATTTGTGAAGGATAGAAAACATTGTGGGAAAAGGAGAAAATGCTGGTTACCAGCATTTTCTCCTTTTCCTACAATGTTTTCTAAAGGCTTCTTTCTCATGGTCATCAAAAGTAGTGATTGTGTGGTACAAGTAATGGGTTAATATATCTCATGATCTATAGGGTACCACACAAGCCATCACATGCTTTTAGATCAATAATGGACACTTTTTAACCAATTTAATCATGAGTTAGACTAGTCGTTGAACATACAGAAAATTGAGTACAAGCAAGGAGATTAGACTTGTCTATTTTGAAAATATTTTGCAGATGACAAGGTGTCTTCTATAATGGGATCAGTCTTTAGTAAACACCATGGAAAAGAAGAAAAATATGTTGGCTACTGCCATTTCCTCCTCCACAAAAAGTCTTGTGAAAAACTGATCTTTTTAGTAAAACACAGGGTAACAGGGGCTTAGTAAAAGGTTAACCCTTTCCCAAATGACAAACTTTTGGACTAGACCAAACTGAAAGCATTTGCAAACGACAATTCAACTCTTGCTGAAAAGATGATTTCTGTCTATGATAGGGTAGAAAACATTGTGGGAAAAGGAGAAAATGCTGGTTACCAGCATTTTCTCCTTTTCCCACAATGTTTTCAAAAGGCTTCTTTATCTGAACCGTAAAAACCAGGGATTGTTTGGAAAAGGGTTAAATCTTAGAGCACCTTACAATGCAAAACCAATAAAAGCAGGTAACCAGTATTTTCTCCTTTACCTTCCATGTTTAATTCTCTTCCAAAAACATACTTAAATTTTTGAGTCATGTTTATTTTGTCATTTACAAGTGCTTTCAATTTGGACCAGTCTACAATTTTGTCATTTGGTAAGGAGTAAAGAGAGTGGCTGTCCTCCTAGTAAATAAAACACAGATTACAATCTATCATAAAAACAAATCTTTCAAAGGATCTGCATCAGTCTCTTTCTTTTTATGACAAACAGCTGTAGTTTGTCCCAAAGTAATAAACTTTTAACCCTTTACCTAACAAAATTCTAGATTTTCCATAATGGGTATTTTATTTCTCATGGGATGCCAAGCCCTTGTAGGTCAGTCGGTAGAGTACAGGGCCCATATTCACCGACCATTCTTAAGTATGTTCTTTGTCTTGTTCTCCAGAAATTTCTACATTTGTAAGTAACACAACTTCTGATTGGCTAAACCATTCGGTTAAGCCAATCAGAAGTTGTGTTACATGCAAATCTAGAAAACCTTGGAGACTAAGAATATTCTCAAGAATGGTTGGTGAATACAGCCTAGGACTTTGTAGGTTTGATCCTGGGCTCTACCATTTTTCATTTCCGAGGATTAATGATTGTCATTGCGACAAAATTTATTCCCCTCTCATTGCTGACAATGGTTATGTGGAGAAGCAGCCAATGGCTTACAAAGAATCTTGTGGGAATACTAGTAAAAGAAACCCCTGGAAAGAATGGAAAGGTGCACTGCCTGCTGGAATATAATGACAAAGTTGAACATGACTTTAACCGTATCAAATCAATCAATGAATCAATCAATCAATCAACTAATTAATCAATCATCCAATCAATCAATGAATCATTCAATATTTCTCAGGGTTGTTAAAACTTAAGATTAACCCTTTCCCACACGAGAAAATTTAGACTGGTCCAAATTGAAAGCATTTGCAGACAACAAAATAAAGGTGACTGAAAAATTGGAATTTGTTCTGGGAAGGGTAGAAAACACTGTGGGAAAAGGAGAAAATGCTGGTTACCAGCATTTTCTCCTTTTCCCACAGTGTTTTCAAAAGGCTTCTTTCTCAGAGGCGTCAAAAGTAGGGATTGTGTGGTAATGGGTAAATTGGTAAAGGTTAAAATACAAAGACTAGATGATCCAAATGAGGCACAGGGTAGTTAAAAGACAAAAGACTTGAGGTCCTGCTATCACTGAGATCAAACAGGCATTATCACAATTCAAACAGTACTTAAAAAGAAAGTACATGTTCCTAATCTTAGCCCCTTGCAAGCCTTCTATCATTAATGTATTGAATTTGAGCAAATTTAGACAAAAGTGGAAAATCCTAATTTTCTGTTTATGTTTTTCAGATGTTATGAATAAAAGGCTGGCCTTCCAACCAGCCTCAGTGTTAAGGTGGAGGACTTGTGACCTGGAGGCCACAGATTTGACCCTCAATGAATTCACTGGGGTTTTTTTTACGGGAGCACCCTTGAGCAAGATGCCTCAGAGCCCAAGCCCTAGAACTGATGAAACCCTGGAAATACAGGAATGTACGAGCTGTTGCTGTGATATGACTGAAATAATGTTGAAAGCTGCATAAAACACCACTCAGTAAATCAAAGGTTATCAGCTGTTTTGTCCCAAGGAGAAAATGAGTAACCATATGCATGAATAATTAATCCAATCTTTATGTAACGGCATCCAGCTGTTGATGTTCACAGGTGTGATTACCCTATATAAATCCCTTTACATATATAGCTGCACTATATATATCAGTCCTGTGTAGTTCAAGATCAGGCTGCACAAAATATGCAGTCTGATCTACGATCTACTCTATCTATATATATGATGCCTGCTGAACAAACATATTATTGAAGGTGCACTCATTTTGATTTTGCTGCTTGATTGAAAATTACAGAGTTCCCTCTTTACCACATGATCCAGTAAGGACCCTAAGGAAAAAGCCTGCAAAAACATTGTTGGAAAAGGAGAAAATGCTGGTAACCAGCATTTTCTCCTTTTCCCACAAGGTTTTCTACCCTTCCCAAAACAAATTACAATTTTTGAGCCACTTTTATTTCAATTGATCTGCAAAAGTTTGAAGTTGGGCAAGTCTATTATCTTTTTGGTTAGCAAGAAGTTAATAAGATTATAGCAATAAATTGTTAATATAGAACCAAGTCCAATCCACACTGGTTTGTTCTGAGTATTTTCAGCTCTAATAATTTCCTTTCCCAAAATAACCCATAGTTTTAACATCTTTGAGATAGAAGGCCTTCGAAAACATTGTGGGACTAAAAGAAAGGGGATCTGACAATCATTTGCTGGTAAATTTTGGTTAAAACGTTATAAAATTACTTTTAAAAGGAAAGTTATAAAGCTTGCAATCCAGAGTATTTATGTCCCTTACACAGAAGAATTTTAATAACAATGTGGGAAAAGGATGAAAGAATCTTACAATACATGCAGTTGCTTTTTAGGGTATAATTTTGTCAAACTCTTCAAGCAAAATGTTATGAGGCTTGCCAAAAACATGCATGATAAAAATTTTGCCAGATTTGTCTCATAAAATTGTCTCAATACTTTGGTTTGGTTATTTCCGTTTGCTCATCTGAGCGACGCCCCCAGAAGACGGTTATTTGTTACAGGGAATAGTGCAAGAATACAGGTCGAAACTACTGAGAGCTTCGCCTCCTCGTCGTATAGCACCGTCACATGGGACCTCGGTTTAATGTCTCATCCAAAAGACTATTAGAAATTTTAGTTGGCCAGCCAGGGATTCGAACCCACAGCCTGTAGTGACCTGAAAAAAATCCTCCTTGTCATCATAAAATCTAGTCCTGCATATAGGTCAAAACACAAACAGGGTGCCGGATTGATGCAAACCTTGACTTGTGACCATAAACTGTTTGCAAATAATTTATCCTAATGACCAGAGGTCAAGAAGTGTTGACCAATGCCCAGATAAATATTTACAAAGAAAAGTGATAGCACTTTGTGTGAAAAAGTCAACAGACTTAGTAAATCGATATGGTCCGCTTTTATTTGCTTGTGAGCTACGGCATTTCACACCATTAGTGCTATTGATTGTTTTCAGCTTTGATAGTGCTTAAGCCTAGTACCAGTAGTAACATGCTGATGCACAGTGCAAGCATTTCAGGATTTTCAGGGGTCCATGCTTAACCTTTTACTAGACAACAAATTGAAAGCAATTCCAAGGGACATAGTTAACCCTTTACCCCATAGGGCATTTCTATGGTATCTCTAATTGACCCTAAAATAACAGCAAGGATGAAGCCGTTTCAAATGTGTATATGAAACCTTTTGAAAGCATAGAAAACATTGTCACAAAAGGTGAAATTCCTCTTAATGAGCAATTTCACCTTTTGCCACAGTGTTTTCCAAAGGCTCCAACAAGCAGTGTGTAGAAATGAATATCTATCAGGTAAAGGGTTAATGTGGCACATTAGTAATGGGATTTGTCTGTAAAAGATAAGAAATTATGGACCTGAAAAAAAAATTCTGGTTACCAGCATTTTCTCCTTTACCCACAATGTTTCAAAAGCTTAATTTGTCAGGGTCATTAAAACTTGGGATTATGTGGTAAAGGGTTAACTGTTACACCATTTTCTCCTTTTCCCAGAATGTTTTCTACTCTGTCAAAGACAGGAATCATCATTTGAGCTAAATGTACTAAGTTGTCCACATAATCTTTCAATTTCGTTCAGTCGAAATTTTGTAATTTTGTTAAGAGTTAATCAACTTGATTTTTTTTTTCTCTGCCAGTCAAATTCAAAGGCAACGAATAACTCTATACAAAGCAACAAAATTACAGACTGGTCCAAATTGAAAGCATTTGCAGGCGGCAAAAAATAAATGTGACTGAAAAACTAAGATTGGTTTTGGGAAGGGTAGAAAACATTTTGGGAAAAGGACGAAATGCTAGGATCTAGCATTTTCTCCTTCTTCCACAATGTTTTCTACCCTTCCCAAAGTGAATTTATTTAGGCACATCAATTTTGTCATCTGCAAATATTTTCTAAAATTTTGTAGTTTGGTAAAGAGTTAACCCTTTCCCAAACAAGCCCTTGTTTTTATGTGTCTGCAGTACAAGTCTTTAGAAAACACTGTGGGAAAAGGAGAAATTGCTCGTAACAAGCAATTTCTCCTTTTCCCACAGTGTTTACTACCCTTTTTGCCATTTTGTCCATATCTAAAATTGTTGTCTGCGAGCTCCTTCGGTTTGGAAGAGTCCAAAATTTTGTTGTTTGGGAAAGAGTTAATCTATGACAAATAATAGATTTGTCTTATCTAGAGCCAGGATTCTACTGGCTATATATATCTAACACAGCCTTGGCCAACAAAATTGTTTGAATTACTAGAGATTTTTCTGGATTCAAATTGACAGGAAGGTATTATATTCCAAAATACAATGACCAAAGCAAACATTATACAAGGATGAGCAAAGTCAGCCATTTTGAATGGCACAAGTATTTTATATATTGACCCTTTACCAAACCAACCTGTGTTTTAACCCATTACCACACAATCCCTACTTTTGACGCCCCTGAGAAAAAAGCCTATAGAAAACATTATGGGAAAAGGAGAAAATGCTGGTAACCAGCATTTTCTCCTTTTCCCACAGTGTTTTCTACTCTTCACAAAGCAAATTTCAAATTGTCAGTCACTTTTATTTTGTCGGCTGCAAATGCTTTCAATTTGGACAAGCCTAAAGTTTTGTCATTTGGTAATGAGTTAACCCATAACCCTTTACCAAATGACAAAATTGTTGACTTTTCCAAATTGTAAGCATTTGCAGACGACAATATATGTGTGGCTAAAAAATGAAATTGGCATTGGAAGGGTAGAAAACATTGTGGGAAAAGGAGAAAATGCTGGTTACTAGCATATTCTCCTTTTCCCACAATGTTTTCAAAAGGTTTCTTTCTTAGGGGTGTTAAAAGTCAGGATTGTGTGGTGAAGGGTTAAATTGCTACCCATGACTCACTGACCTTTATCGGACAGTGTAGATTAAGATCAGACTGCACAGAACATGCAGTCTGATCCTTGATCTACACTGTCTGATAAGGAGATATTATCCCCCAAAACATAACTCTGAAAAAGCAATATTTTGGTTTTAAAGGTGGGTATTTAGAATTTTTACATCTCACCAAATTGAAAAATATATATATCACTGAAATTCATTTGAAAAAATAATACAAATCATCAATAATTAAGAATCATAAAATTACAAATAAAAAAAATTTTGATGGTATTCCCTTAAAAGGCTACGTAGCCTCTTAAGCTATTTTTAGATTTCGCGCCAAAAATCAAAATAGCATTGTGGGAATGTCAAGTGACTTGCACGTGACTAGTAACACTTAAATTTCATTACATAACAAACACGTAATAATTATTTTCCATAATGTCTTCTTCGGACGCTGTGTTTAAACTTCGTATGTGTATTCCTGTATGTAAATGAGAGAATTGATCATCTAAAAATAGAACGTGTCTCCCATTGGTGTCAATCTGGGCTGTAGTAAATCTCTAATTTTTCGTGTTGTCGGATGGTTTTGGACTACTGGGGTTTTATGAATTCAAATTAAAAGGCTTTGGGAGAATAAGGATGATTTTTTTGCATTTTTATAAAATTTTCGACCCAAAATCTGAAGGGCCACCTTTAACCATCTTCGCAAGCCAAGACCGACGATTCACTATGGTACTCTACCCTTGGAGGATTGAGCTTGATTTTTACATTCACCCGATACACTTTTTCATTGGATGCAGCCAGCTCTAGCTGCAACGAATGAAATCGCTCGTAGCATTTCATCTTTGATAAAAATAGAACAAGGTCTCTCTACCTTTCGAATAAAAGGTAAGACACGGAAACCCACGTGGATGTCTGCTTAATGTGTCATGTGTATTCGTAAGCGCTTTGTAAAATGACATTTCATTTGCTTTTAGAAACATGATGTAAAGGGGAGTAATAACCAGCATCAAATAGAGGGCGCATCGCAGGAATCTCGAAATCGGGCTCAATCAGCCAAGGAAAGATCCATGTAGTGATCGTAAACTTGGCTAGCGAAGATGGGTTTTTACTGTCAAGTTGAAAATTTCATTTTAGTTATTTAGCAGGATAAGGTTAGTGACCTTTAGAAAGAAGAATTCTCTTAACATCATAGGGAAAAAAAAGAAAATAATGGCTTTTATAGTAAGATGACTAAACCAAACGATAATACAAGGACATGATTGTCTGGCAAAGTAAGCCATTTTAAGTCTTTACCACACAATCCCGACCTTTGTCATGACCATGAGAAAGAAAGCCTTCCAAAACATTGTGGGAAAAGGAGAAAATGCTGGTAACCAGCATTTTTCTCCTTTTCCCACAATGTTTTCTACCCTTTCCAAATCAATTGTCAATACACATTTATTTTGTCTTCTGCAAATGCTTTCAATTTGTACAAGTCCAAAATTTTGTTGTTTAGTAAAGAGTTCAATGGTATATTTTACATTAAACCTTTACCAAATTTTTCTTTGTTTTAACAACTCTGAGGGAGAAGAAATTTTGAAAACAATGTGGGAAACCTTTTCCCAGAATGTTTTTTACCCTCTCAGGGACAATTACCATTACTGGTGCCAATTTTGTGATTCAATTTTGCTATTTGGTAGAGAAATTATCTTAGGAAGGCCAAGTAACATAACATGAGATAAGAACCAGTGATGGATTTCTAAATCCATTATTTTTCTTCGAAACCCTATGTTGTGAGTACTCATTAGAATCGTCTCGATGAGACAATTCTAATGAGTACCCACAACATAGGGTTTAGAGGAGAATTGATAATATTTTCAATTTTGAAATCAAAATCACTCCCTCAATCTGAAGCTCTGATAAAAGACAGAAAAAAACAGCTGATCAAACTCTACATTCTGTGCAGTCTAATTGTGATATGCAATGTCCACAAATACAACTAACACATGAGTTGTGTATGGCGCTTTAACTATTAAGTCAATCATGTGACCAAGTTCCATGTTATTTATCATTCTTTTTTACAAATTTTTGATGATTCATGTAATTAAATAATTATTCATATATTTGACTCCATTCCAGACTAAATGACATGATTTTTTTCTAATTAGGCCATCATTATATTAATCATTGTGTATTGAAAAATGAATCAAAATGGTTCAGAGAAGAAACAGTGTGCTACATGGACACATTTGCTTACCTTCTCCTTTGTTGAAGTTAATTCCTCTTCTAACCTCTGATTCTCATCCATGACAACATTTATTTCTTCTTCGTGCTCGTGTTTTAACTGTTCAACCTCGGCTCTTGTAGCGGTACGAGTCTGTTCAATCTCGTCCTGAAATTCTTGACGCTCTTGGTCCAGTGTTCGCTGAAGCTCTTCCGATGCTCGTCCGTCAGAAACAGCTGATACACTGCGACCTTGTTCAGCTTCCAACTCGTCTAGAAGTCTTGCTCTCTCAACGAGTAAAAATGCAATCTGTTCACTTGTAGGGGCTTGGGCAATCTCCTCCAGCCCCTGCTGTATCAGCATCTCAGCCGTCTCATCGCGTAATGCCGACGCTGAAACAATACAAATCATACAAAATAATTGATACAATTATTGCTGAAATAAACAATAAAATTCTAGACTTGTCAAACATGAAAGTATTTGCAGATAACAATATAAATGTGACTAAAAACTTGAAAACTTGTGGGAAGGGTTGAATACATTGTTGGAAAAGGATAAAATGCTGATAAACAGCACATTTTCCTTTTCCCAAATTGTTTTCAAAAGCTCTCTTACTCAGGGTCATAGGAAGTCTAGATTGTGTAGTAAAAGGTTACTGTTGCAAAATTTGTGGCCCATTATCAAACCATTTTTCAACAATCCTGCAGCTGAAACCTTTTGCAAATATTGTGGGAAAAGGAGTCATTTTGCCTGTAAAGGTCAAACAGTACAGAACATTACATTTAGTTTTAATCTTGAATTTTTTATTCAATACTTATCAAGACATTCTGGCATTCCATCTGTTTAGAAGTCTTTGAGAGAGACTGCATGATTGCTTTTTGGTCTAGATTAGATGGAAGCTCCTTTAGAAAATATTGTGGAAACAGGACCAATTGCTTGTAAATATCAGACTGTACACATTATTCCATTTGGTCTTGGATTTACATCCAATACTTATCAATAAGACATTCTGGCATTCTATTTATTTTGCAGTCTCATGATTATCTCATTACCACACAACAATAATTTGAAAGCATTTGCAGATGACAAAATAAAAGTGACTGAAAATTTGAAATTTGTTTTGTGAAGGGTAGAAAACATTGTGGAAAAAGGAGAAAATGCTGGTTAGCATTTTCTCCTTTTTCCACAATGTTTTCTAAAGGCTTCTTTCTCAGGGGTGTCAAAAGTAGGGATTGTGTGGTAATGGGTTAAGTAGTAATTAAGTTTGCAGCTCATTCTTTGGTCTAGCGCTGAAAGAAGCCCCTTTGAGAAATCTATCTTGGCAAAACTTTCACTCAATCTTTCCCAAACACCTTTTTAACTAGTTTTAATGAATTTGAGAGAGCAGGCTTTTGAAAACATTGTGGGAAAAGAAGAAAATGCTGGTTACTTTTACGACATTATTTTCTGCCTTCTAAGAACAAAATTGAATTATGTAGTTAGTGTTTTTTTTTTGACATCTATGCATGCTTTCAATTTTGGTATGTCTAAAAGTTTGTTTAGTATAAAAGCCTTGCACTTGTTCTCTCCTGTAAATTTATCAAAGAAAAAACTGCAATGTCTAAGGCACTTACAGATATCTTAGCAACAGATAACTTTTATCATATTGTTTTTCCCCACAAATGCATTTGCATACATGCTGCTTTACTTAAACCAATTCCTGTTTAATCCTCTACCACACAATCCCAAATTTTAACGATCCTTACAAAGAGGGCTTTTGAAAACATAGTGGAAAAAGGAGAAAATGCTGGTTACCAGCATTTTCTCCTTTTCCCACTATGTTTTCTACCCTACAAAAAAAAATTCCATCAATTGAACCACATTTGAATATTTCCTCTCCCACTGCATTGAATCTGGACAGGTCTTTAAGTTTTGTTTTTAGATAATGAGTTATAACTCATTACCAAACGCCAAAATTTCAGGTTTGCCCAAATCAAAAGCATTTGCAGACAACAAAATAAAAGTAACTGAAAATTTGAAATTTGTCTTGTAAAGGGTAGAAAACATTGTGCGAAAAGGAGAAAATGCTGGTTACCGGCATTTTCTCCTTTTCCAACAATGTTTTCTAAAGGCTTCTTTCTTCATAGGGATTGTTTGATAATGGGTTAAATAGGACTTTGTGCATCTGTCCTTCGTGTAAATGTTATTAGTTGGTGTCATGTCTTTGAACAGACAGTATTATACAAAATTAATGAGTTGCATAAAATAGATATGACTGCATTTTACAGTGCAAGGTTGAATTATTTTATTGACTGAGGGTTGAAAACAAATAGTAGGTGATTTAAATACACAATGTTCCTTGAAAGAACTTTCTTTTTTACACTCATTAACCCACTACCAAACGACAATATTTTAGACTGGTCTAAATTGAAAGCATTTGCAGACGATAAATAAGAGACTGAAAATTTGAAATTTCTATTTGGAAGGGAAGAAAACATTGTGGGAAAAGAAGAGAATGCTGATTACCAGCATTTTCTCCTTTTCCAGCAATGTTATCAGAAGGTTTCTCTCTCAGGGTCGTCAACAGTAGGGATTGTGTGGCAAAGAGTTAAATCTTCTTGTTCAAATATGCTTCAAGGCATTCAAGATAATTTTTTAAATTTTTACCCTGAAATCTTGAATTTAGAGAAATTCTTTTATATGATTGTGTGTGTACTTTATTTTAGTATTTTCTCCAACTGCCACAATATTTTAAATAATGCTGCGTGTTGGAGGTATTGATATGATCATTGCATGAGGGAGAGAGTTAAATTTCATGTTCAAACACACTTCAAGACATTTGAGATTAATTCTTCAATTCTCAAAATATAAGTTTCAGGAATCCTGGATAGAGGAAAATTTTAATTCATTTAAACATTTCATCTAACTGCCTATAGACATTTCATCCAACTGCCACAACATTTTTAATGTATGTCCATGCTTGAAGTATCAAAGGACACAAAGGACAACTGCATGATGGACAGGGTTAAATTTCTTGTTCAAATACACTTGAATACATTCAAGATAAATTGTTTCCAATCCTAGTTTAACCCTTTACTAAATGAGAGAATTTTAGACTTGACAAAATTGCAGACAACAAATCAAAATGTTCCTAACATGATTATTTCTGCCTTTGATAGGGTAGAAAACATTGTGATAAAAGGAGAAAATGCTGGTTACCAGCATTTTCTCCTTTTCCCACAGTGTTTTCAAAATCCTTCTCATTCAGGGTTGTTAGAAGTTGGAATTGTGAGGTAGAGGGATTTGTTTCTGAAGTTTTTTTTGTATCTTTGCTAGATAAGTAAAAGATAATATGTCTCTTATCAAACTAAGGACAATATTTTAGGTACCTTATACAAGTGGCCAGTGTAGATTACAATCAGACTGCACAAAATATGCAGTCTGATCTTGATCCATACTTTTCAATATTCTTTCCCATACAATACTAAATCCTGAGAAAGAGGCATTCAGAAAACATGGCGGGAAAAAGAGAAAAATCGGTGAATGCTTTCACTTTTGACCCGTCTTCAATTTTGAAAAATAAAAAAAAAACATTTGAAAAGTTCACAAACCTGATTCTGACATGTTGTTTGTTCTAACCGAAGTCCCTTTTTCAACAAATATCACACATGTAACTCATTCAAGAATAGAATCAATCCAAATGTCAAAACAGGTGAACAAAATCAAGAAATACTCATATCCTTACATTAAGTACGATTCACTGAGGAAATGTAACAAAAAAAAAGATACCATTGCCTCCAAAAAATATATTAATTCTTTACCACACGACAAAATTTTAGACTGGTTCAAACTGAAAGCATTTGCAGACGAAAAAAAAAAGGTGACTTAAAAATTGAAATTTGTACTGGGAAGGGTAGAAAACACTGTGGGAAAAGGAGAAAATGCTGGTTACCAGCATTTTCTCCTTTTCCCACAGTGTTTTCAAAGGGCTTCTTTCTCAGGGGTGTCAAAAGTAGGGATTGTGTGGTAATGGGTTAATTCTCTATGTCTGTTTACTATATTTTCAAAGTCACCGTCTTACTTAAAACAGCACAAAGCTGATATAGAATCCATATTGATTGCCTTTTACAATGAAAAACAGTTTTAGCATTAAATTTTATGCAAAACATTTCTAGTGAACAATTCCAGTCAATGCACAGGTCAACAACATTACTGCATCCCAGCTATTGCAAATGTCAATTAAATAGATTAACCCTTTATCACATGATCACAACTGTTAATGAATCTGAGGAAGGCTTATGAAAACATTATGGAAAAAGGAGAAAATGCAGGTAACCTGATGTTGAAAGCAGCATAAAACACCAATCAATCAATCAATCCTTTTCCCATGATATTTTCCATTCTTGCAAAGACAAAACCTTTCATTTTTGACAAGCAATTTCTTCTGTCAACAAAAAATGTTAATTCATACAATACGGACATGTATCCCAACATGTACCAATTTTGTCCTCTATTGAAAAGCATAGAGAAAATGATCAAAGGTAATGAAACAGAAAAAGTTATTGAAATTTGTTAAAGTGAAAATCAATATCCCATTATCAGGATACTTTTAACTCTTAAAGTCTGCCTGTTTTAGTAATACTGATATGTTCAGTTTATCCGTACAAATGATATGAGCTGTGCTCTGTGAAAAAGGAGCATAAAGCATCAGCAAAAAGTTTTGGCCCAGATCAGCTCATACCTTAGCCCTTTCCCAAACATCAAATTTTGGACGAGACCAAACTGAAAGCATTTTGCAGATGACAAATTAACAGTTGCTAAAAAGATGATTTTTCAATATGATAGAGTAGAAAACATTGTGGGAAAAGGAGAAAATGCTGGTTACCAGCATTTTCTCCTTTTCCCACAATGTTTTCAAAAGGCTTCTATTCCTGACCCGTAAAAACCAGGGGTTGTTTGGGAAAGGGTTAACCCTTTACCAAACAATCCCTGGTTTTTAGGATCCTGAGATAAAAGACTTTTGATAACCAGCATTTTCTCCCTTTCCCACTATGTTTTCTTACCTGCTGGAAACAAATTTCCAAGTTTTGAGTTACATTTATTCCTCAGCAAATTCTTTAATATGGATCAGTCTAAAATTTTGTAGTTTGATAAGGAGTTAAAATACCACTCTAGCAGACGACAAACTTTTAGACCTGTCCAATTTGAAAGCATTTGCAGATAACAAATTAATCCCTGGTTTTTAAGACCCAGAGGAAGAAGCTTTTTGAAAACATTGTGGAAAAAGGAGGAAATGCTGGTAACCAGCATTTTTTTCCTTTTCCCATTATGTTTTCTACTCCTCAATACTTAAGTTTTGAGGTACATTTATTTTGTCATTTGCAAATGCTTTGAACTTGGACAAGACTAAAATTTTGTCGTTTGGTAAGAAGTTAAATGTAACACAAATGATGAGATTGTCATGATCAAGATGGAGAGCACTGTGAGAAAAGGAGAAAATGCTGTTTACCAGCATTTTATCCTTTTCCCACCATGTTTTCAAAAAATTTCTTCCTCAGGGTTGTTAAAAATTTCGGATCAATCGGTGATAGATATAAAACACTTTTCACAAAAACAGCACAAAATTAGCCAAATCAAAGCCTTAGATATGAATCAAGAATGTCTCTAATCACTAACTCCACATATACTATACAGCAATACAAAAATCATTCATATGGACTGATAGATATATATATTTTTTTCTGATCATACAAAAAGCATCAGCCAATCAGAGAAAAGGTTTCATGGCCACAGATATCTTGATCAAATATTAAGTAATTTAAGATAAGATTATTTATTCATTCAATGAGTAATGCAGTCTACCAGTTCATTAAACCTTTACCTCACAACGACTTTGACAGGGAAAGCTTTTGAAAACATTGTGGGAAAAGAAGAAAATGCTGGTAACCAGCATTTTCTTCTTTTCCCACAATGTTTTCTACTCTTTAAAATTTGTCATCTGAAACAGTAAGTCTCCATTTGTTTTTTGATAATGCATTGTTAGGGTTTGAAAATTGTTTACTCTGCTTTCAACATTATTTCAGTCATATCACAGCAACAGTTCACACATTCATGTATTAGCTGGATTTCACCAGTACTAGGCTAAGGCTCTAGAGTCTCTTGCCAAAGGGCATTCCTGTGAAAAACCCAGCAAAGCAAGTGAGGCTCGAACCTGGGTCCTTCGGGTCAAAAGTCCTACACTTTTACACTGAGCCACACAGGACATGTTATTATACTGCAAAGAAATTTCTCGTGATCTGATTGGTTAACAAGCCGGGAACATATATATCATGTTCCCTGGCAAAAACCACATAAAACCAGTTTCCCTTTTGAGTGCCCCGTAAACATCACTACACGTGCAACAAAACATCCAAAATGGCAGCATCTATCGTTCACCAGACTGCACGTTTATGCACCAAATTGCATGTTTTAGTGACATCAGTTTGCAGAGACATCAGTTTTCATTGAATTGGGGTACTCAGAAGGGAATTTCTATTTCATCAGCATACTGGATTCCTGTGATTATAAAACAGGAAACTTTTGCTTAACATGCTTTGAAACGGTAAAACTTTGCAGTATCATAAATTTGTTGTACGATCAGCTAATAATATTTCTTGTGGATAAGTCCCAAGTTTTGGCATGCAATAAAGGGCGTTATCAAATATCGGAAAGCTAAATACCTACTTGCAGTTGCTGATGGCCTTTTGAAAACGTTATAAAAATGAAATTGCTCACTAAGAGCAATTGCTCCTTCAGCAATTGCCAAACAAAAAAGAAATTACAGATTTGTTCCCACAGGGAGCTTTTACAGATAACAAATAAAAAGGAAATTCATTTAAGTTTGCAATTTGTATTTTAAGGTTAGAAAACATGCTGGGAAAATGCTGTTGGTTTTTTTTCTGTTCCCAACGTTTTCTCCTTTTCTAATAATGTTTTCGAAATGGTCTCTTTCTTGGAAACATTAAAAGTTGGGACCATGTGGTAATGTTTGTAAGCAAAAACACCTTTCATGACTTATATTTCTTAATGCAGCCAGTGTTTTCTCTTCCCCCCTCTCCCATTTTTGTCTTCCCTTTCTTGCAAGTCCCTTTAACCCTTTACTCCACAGATACTCATTTCTACCCATTGCTTGTAGGAGCCTTTGGAAAACATTGTGGTAAAAGGTGAAATTGCTCGTGACGAGCAATTTCACCTTTTGTCACAATGTTTTCTATGCTATCAAAAAGTGTCATATACACATAAGAAACTACTTCATCCTGGCTGTTATTTAGGGTCAATTAGAGATACCATAGAAATGCCCTATGGAGTAAGGGTTAACTCATTACCAAATGACAAAATTGTGGACTTGTCCAAATTGAAAGCATTTGCAGACAACAAAATAAATGTGGCTCAAAAATTGAAATTTGTTTATGGATGGATAGAAAACATTGTTGGAAAAGGAGAAAATGCTGGTTACCAGCATTTTCTCCTTTTCCCACAATATTTTCAAAAGGCTTCTTTCTCAAGGTCGTTCAAAGTCAGGATTGTGTGGTAAAGAGTTAATACAACCACTTAATTATGATGTGTCATCTGCATATGCTTCCAATATGGAGACGTCTGAAAATCTTAGTAATTTCATTGTACAGCTCTAACTGTGCAAAGCCGACCTTCTGTCCTGAGATAGAAATATTCAAAGTACTTCACAAAACAAATTTCAGATTTGATTCCAAAAATTCCTTTGACAGTATGATTTTTTACTTATCTACAATTTTACTACATACAAAACGAGACTAAAAGTTTTACATGATAAGAAAAGTCTTTTTAAAAGTTATGGGCCACCATTACTTTGACTTACAAAAGGTGTGGTAGTGAATAGTTTTCAAAGGTAAAAAATTTAGACCAGTTTACTACATCAATTCATCCTTATCTAAAGGGACTATTTCAACTATTCATTACCACTGAACATTTAAGACTGCAATATAAATTATCTCCACTTTTTCATCGACAAATATACAGACCAAAGTCTAGTAAGTAATTCCTGAAGTTGACTGGCAGCCGGCAACTATGGAACATCCAAGTAAAATTAGATAACTTTGATACCTGCACAAAGAACTGTTTAATCTCTCCCTTACCAAACATCAAGTGTGTTTTGAATAAAGCCGCTTTTGAAAGTATTCTGGGAAAACATGAACATGCTGGTAACTGTCATTCTGAAGCAGGCAATTTTGAAAATAGTGTAGAAAACAAGAAAATGGTGGCTATTAGTCTAGTATTTTTTTTGTTTTTCAAGAAAATTTTCAACTTTATCAAAGACAAATTCCATCATTTGAGTCACTTTTAGCTGACTTTAGCCATCAGCATATCTTTCAAATATGGGTGTGTCTAAAATTACCCTATCTGTTAACCCTTTACTACACAATGCCGAACTTTTGACAACCCTGAGAAAGAAGCCTTTAGAAAAGATTCTTGGAAAAGCAGAAAATGCTGGTAAACAGCATTTTCTCCTTTTTCAACAATGTTTTCAACCCTTCACAAAACAAATTTCAAATTTTCAGTCACTTTTATTTTGTCGACTGGAAATCCTGTCAATTTGGACCACTCTATAAAATTTGTCGTTTGGTAAAAATGGGTTTGTCTAAAATTTCGCTATCTGTTAAAGAGTTACTTCTTTCAACACATGAAAAAAAATGTGGAAAAAAGACAAGACAAAGATTTATAGAACTGTAAAAGAATTCGGAGTTGATAAAACAGTAATTTGTCAAGTCAATTCATGACAGATTTGCATCAACAAATGTATTTCTCGATGATTGATTTATTTGCAGTTTATTACAACATCGGTATTTTCCCAGACTGTTAAAAAAGCTCCTTTTTTGAATTCTATATAATTTTTTTGTAATTTTTCCCTGTCTGAGCCATTTCTCTTTGACCAATTTCTCTTCTCTTTGCTAACTCTTTACCAGACAGCAATTTTTTTTACTTATCCTAATTGAAAGTTTTTGCAGACAAATGTGGCTAATAGTTACACCGTCACAAATCACTAAATGCCACCTGCCAGCGTGGTAACTGCCACTTTTTCACTCATATTCCGCCGGTAGCAGCTTGGTGGCCGGCACAATTGGCAGGCAGCAGGCGGCATTTTAGGCAACCAAATGGATGCTGCATTGTCAGCAAATACTAACTGAGTACTGAGTACTGATAGCTCATGCAGTCAGTAGCATACAGGACTTGAGAACAGAGGGTGGCAAGTTTGATCCCTAGCTCTGCTGATTTCTTTCCAAGATTCATTCAAAAGCAGCAAGTGGCTTGGAAACAACACTGTGCAGAGAACTGGTAACAGAAACTCCAGGTAAGCATAGATACGTGCACTGGCCACCACAATGTAACCGAAATAATGCTGAAGATAGCATTAAAAACTTTACATCAGTTAGTCCCCAACCCAAAATTCTGTATAATACTGTATAATTTTTATACAACATGCACACCTGTTTAAAGTCCTGTACCAGACTTGTCAACCTTAACTCTTTACCACACAATCCCGACTTTTAATGACCCTGAGAAAAAAGCCTTTTAAAAAAATTGTGGGAAAAAGAGAAAATGCTGGTAACCAGCATTTTCTCCTTTTCCCACAATATTTTCTACCCTTTCCCAAACCAATTTCAATTTTTCAGTCACAATTATTTTGTTTTCTACAAAATAAATGCTTTTGATTTCGACCATCTTAATTTTCTTGTGTGGTAAAGAGTTAAAGTATTTGCAGATGTTAAAAAAATGTGGTTCAGATTTTGGAATTTATCTCTGGAAGCTCAGCAAATCATTGTTGGAAAGTGAGAAAATACTGCTTTCCAGCATTGTCTTCTTTGCTCTTTTTCACACCTTTTTTTTTCAGAAAGCTTTCTTCATTAGCATCTTTAACCCATTACCACACAATCCCTACTTTTGACGCCCCTGAGAAAGAAGCCTTTGGAAAACACTGTAGGAAAAGGAGAAAATGCTGGTAACCAGCATTTTCTCCTTTTCCCACAGTGTTTTCTACCCTTTCCAGAACAATTTTAAATTTTTCAGTCACCTTTATTTTGTCGTCTGCAAATGTTTTTGATTTGAACCAGTCTAAAATCTTGTAGTGTGGTAAAGAGTTAAAACTTCGGATTGTTAAGTAAGGGTTAACCCTTTGCCGCAAAAGTTTTAACAATCCTGAGAATTTGGACTTTTTAGAACATTGTGGGAGA
Organism: Tridacna crocea; assembly: GCA_943736015.1. Lineage (NCBI taxonomy): Eukaryota > Metazoa > Mollusca > Bivalvia > Cardiida > Cardiidae > Tridacna > Tridacna crocea. The sequence continues at coordinate 2,796,190 of OX031072.1, read as the reverse complement.
GGAGAAAATGTGGGTAACAAGCATTTTCTTTTTTTACAAGAATGTTTTCTACCTTTTCAAAGGCATTTTATAGTTTCAGCCATATTTTGTTTGTCGTCTGCAATTGCTTTGCATTTAGTAAAGTCAAAACGTTTTGTCATTTGGTAAAGACTTAACCCTTTACCACACCAGAAAATTTTAGACAGGTCCCAATTGAAAGCATTTGCAGTCGTCAAAATAAAAGTGACTGAACAATTGAAATTTAGGTTGAGGGCAGAAAACATTGTGGGAAAAGGAGAAAATGCTGGTTACCAGCATTTTCTACTTTTCCCACAATGTTTTCAAAAGGCTTCTTTCTCAGGGGTCGTTAAAAGTTGAGATTGTGTGGTAAAGATTTGACCCTGTACCACACAACCACCACTTGTAATTACCTTCAAAAAGCAAGCTCCTGAAAACATTGTTGGAAAAATAGAAAATGCTGGTAGCCTGCATTTTCTTCTTTCTCCTAAATGTTTTCTACTTCCTTTCTTGTGACACAAACTTATCTGCTTGTCTGCAAATGCTTTCAATTTGTACCATTTTAATATTTTCTCATTTGGTAAACTCTTTACCAAATGACAAAATTTTGCTATTGTCCAAATTGAAAGCATTTGCAGATGACAAAAAATTAATGTGGATCAAAAATTCGAAATGGATTTGGAAAGGGTAGAAAACATTGTGGGAAATGGAGAAAATGCTGGTTACCAGCATTTTCTCCTTTTCCCACAATGTTTTCAAAGGCTTGCTTTCTCAGGGTCTTTAAAAGTTGGGTTTGTGTGGTAAAGAGTTAAAGGAATGCACCTGATTGACCTCGTTCTTTTCTTATCAACGGAGGGAAAGTGATTTGGTTTTAAAACTGACAAAAAAATCTAATAAAATGCGGATTATTCAATAATGGTTAAGCGCTTTCTAATAATCAGTTTTTTTCAGGTGTTTTAGCAATTGATGTGACCTGTCACCCTTGGCTAGACAAACCCCTGTTTTCATGGCCTAGAAATCTAATGTTTTCGAAAACATAGTGAGAAAAGAAAAAAAATGTTGGTAGCAAAATTTCAATTCAATTTTGCGGTGACCATGGCTGTGAGGTGGAGCCTCAGGCTCATAATCATAAGGTCCCAAGTTCAATACACAATAGCGGGCGTCAATTTTGGGACCATTAACTCATTACCAAAGGATAATATTTTAGGCTTGCCTAAATCGAAATCATTTGCAGACAATAAGAAATAAAAGTGACTGAAAATTTGAAATTTGTTTTGTGAAGGGTAGAAAACATTGTGGGAAAAGGAGAAAATGCTGGTTACCAGCATTTTCTCCTTTTCCCACAATTATTTCTAAAGGCTTCTTTCTCAGGTCATTAAAAGTAGGGATTGAGTGGTAATGGGTTAACTGGCCATCACATTCCGCATATATACTGGTGTAGTTTCTAAGAACAAGAGAGATTAGTATTAGTTGCAACAACTTGTTTCTCAATCTATGTAAAATAACTGTTTATACTAGTAAATTCAATTACCTTTCAACTACATGCACTTATCCAGTTTCCACACTGATTTTCTGATTATCCTTACAGTCAAGCAATATCAAGCCTTCGACATTTAAGCACTTCACAAATAGGTCTCAAGTCTGCATTGTCCACAAAAACTCCGCAATTCAATGTCGAAGTATAAAAGATCTGATCAAATGATTGTTATGATCTCATATTGAAATATCTTCATAAGAATACAGCCTTTTGTTATGCGTAATTTAAAAAACTTGGCGACAAATTCAATTAATGTCGAACCCTTTTCCTAATGTGTTTTTATACTTCTTTATTTTACCTGTAGCTCAGTGGTAACTTGTTGGGCAAGGAATGGAGAGGTTATGGGTTTAAATTTAAATCTGAATTCAAAATTCCTATTCAAACAATAATGGCACTTTTCATTTTGAAAAATAACTATGATCTTTTCATAGAAAATAATATAGTATTTCATGAAAGAGATATTTATTGCCTTCTAGTAAAATAAAATAAAAAAATCTGATTTGATTTTGTTTAAAAAATTGTTTAACTCTTTACCATTTGATCCAATCTTTAAACATTCCTGAAGCAGAAAGCTTTTCGAAAAACATTGTGGGAAAAGGATAAAATGCTGGTGGGCAGCATTTTCCCCTTTTCCAACAATGTTTTTCTACTGTTCCGAAGACTCATCTGAAAATCTTGAGCCATATCATATTTATTATCTTATTGTCTGAAATTGCTTTAAATCTGGTGAATTACAAAGGTTTCTTATTATCGCCAGACAAACACTACTGATACCTCTCTTCAAGCACTTTGTGTGCAGATAATAGTTAGAAAACAAACAACTCTTGTGAGATAGCACGATATTATCAGCACCTACATGGAGCCCTTAATGCAGCCATATTGTTCACTAACCCGAAAAATGACAAGAAAATGAGCATTGAAGACCTTGGCATCATTATCAGTCACTGCTTCACAATGAAATGTGCCTTTGTTAGTACAGATAGCTGCACTTGATTTGTACTTCATATAATTATGGCTTGCACCACGCGTAAAGGGGCTTTCGGACATTTTGCGTGAAGTATTGTCTGGGAACAGCCTGCTTGTACTTCATATATGGCTTGCTACACGTGTAAAGTGGCATTCAGACATTTGCGTAAAGTCTCGTCTCGTCCACATAATGCTAATCTGAAACGGCATGTTACAACTACATTAGATTTTGTTCTTCAGTAGACTTGTGCAAAACAGAAAAATGTATTAAAACAGAAAGTGTTGTCTGAGATAAGCCTGCGCGGACAGCGCAGGCTTATCTCAGACGACACTTTACACAAATAGCTGAATGCCCTTTTACGCATATTGTAAGCCATATATGACGTACAAAAAGGAAACACTTTATACAAATGTCCGAATGCTCCTTTTTGCATGCTGCAGGCCAATATGATGCAACTGAAGTTTGTTTATGTGTGGTCCTGATAAAAAGTCTAAAAACGCCTTCACAGTTGAACTAATTGAAGTAAGATTTGTGGACTGGCAAAGGAATTACCTTTGACATCTTTTTCAATGCGAGAAATTAAGAAATTGCCATAACTGATATTAAGAACCAATTATAGATAGTAATCATCATTCCCTAGTAATTTTCTTTTTTATTTGATGGGTGAGATCATTCTTTGGCTGAAAGAAAAATACTTTTTCTACTACAGAACTTTCCTCACCTGAATCAACCTTTTAACCCATTACCAAATGACAATACTTTAGACTGGTCCAAATTGAAAGCATTTGCAGACGACAAAATAAAAGTGACTGAAAATTTGAAATTTGTTTTGTGAAGGGAAGAAAATATTGTGGGAAAAGGAGAAAATGCTGGTAACAAGCATTTTCTCCTTTTCCCACAATTTTTTCTAAAGGCTTCTTTCTCAGTGGCGTCAAAAGTAGGGATTATGTGGTAATGGGTTAATGCACAGGTTATTACATTTTCCTGGCAACCTTAAGTTATGTACACATTTACTATAGCGCACTGACATTTCTCTACATAATTTTTTTGTTTATTTATGACCATAAACTATGAGTTCTGAGTTTTTGTCAATAAATTCAGTGCTCCAGATAAGAGGGAGTGATGGTATTATAAATCCATTATTTCTCTTCAAAACCTATGTTGTGGGTACTTATTAGAATCGTCTCCATGAGACGATTCTAATGAGTACACACAAGAAAGGCTTTATTGGACAATAATTAACATTTTCAATTTTGAAAGAAAAGTCACTCCCTCCTTCTGAAGCTCTGAAAATATTTCGTTTATCTTGGTTTCTTTGTTCTTTCATGTCTCATCAACATCCGAAATCTTAAAGCATTACAATTAAGGCACAAGGTAAAATTTGACAGACATGAGAATAGTGTTTTACAATAGTGCGGAAAAAAGTGTGGGAAACTCTTCACCAGAGTAATCAAAACTCAAAATAATTTGATATTATACAATTTCTGATTCACTGGCATGTTAGTTAACTCATTACCAAACAACAAAATTTCAGGTTTGTCCAAATCGAAAGCATTTGCAGAGGACAAAATAAAAGTGACTGAAAATTTGAAATTGTTTTGTGAAGGGTAGAAAACATTGTGGGAAAAGGAGAAAATGCTGGTTACCAGCATTTTCTCCTTTTCCTACAATGCTTCCTAATGGCTTCTTTCTCTGGGTTGTCAAAACAAAATTCAATGTGCTTTTCATTTACTTTCATAACAGTTATCGGCTGTAATGATAATAGCTTATGGTCCCTAAATTACAAAGATAACCAAATGTGCACCAAAAGCATGTCCAACTTTGTCCCCTAATATTCTCCGCCATGCCGAAATATAAACTATGGATTTATCCTACATAATTCTCTTCACACTAAAAGGTTAGTGATTACTTGAAGGGAGGTAATTCAACTCAACACAGGCAATCTGCACCGCCTAATCTTTGCATAATTATTGACCTTGATAATCAATTAAGTCAACAAATGATATAGTACTATAAATATTGTTATATATACTCTTAACACCTCCATGTACTACCCTCTAACCCTTTACCACATAATCCTGAGTTTTAACAACCCTCAGGAAGGCTTTTGAAAACATTGTAGGAAAAGGAGAAAATGCTGGTAACCAGCATTTTCTCCTTTACCTATAATGTTTTCAACCCTATTGTAGAACTAATGCATATTTTTACAAATTTTGAATTTGTCCTCTGAGGATGTTCCAAATTCCAAATTCTGATGAATATAAAATTAGTCATTCGGTAAAGGGTTTGTAAGCTCTTGACCCTTTTTTTCTTGTTTAAGAACTTTTGTTGAAAAAATCTTCCAAACAAATTTAATTGAAATTGAAGCAAAAATTTGTAACTTTTTTTTTTCAAATTGCATCCTTTTGCTTAACTCTTTCCCAAACTATAAAATTTTAGACTGGTCCCACGTGAAAAGATTTGCAGATGACAAAATTTATTTTACTCAAAACTTGAAATTTGTTCTGAAACAGTAGAAAACATTGTGGGGAAAAAGGAGAAAATGCTGGTTACCAGCATTGTCTCCTTTTATCACAATGTTTTCAAAAGGCTTCTTTTTCAAGGTTGTGAAAACCAGGGATTGTTTGGGAAAGGGTTAATTATAGGTCTACAAACTTTATATAGGTCTACAAACTTTAGGTATACAAACTTTATATTTTGTAAAACTCATTCAAATTTGGTGACTCTATAATTCTGACGCTCATGTGTGATTTCTTTCCATAAACTAGAGAAAGAGAGTCAGGCCAGGTTCCACCATGTTTTCGAAAGTCTTCTTTGTTGAACTCAGGATTGTTAGTTAACCCATTACCACACAATCCCTACTTTTGACGCCCTTAAGAAAGAAGCCTTTAGAAAATACTGTGGGAAAAGGAGAAAATGCTGGTAATCAGCATTTTCTCCTTTTCCCACAATGTTTTCTACCCTTCACAAAACAAATTTCAAATTTTCAGCCACTTTTATTTTGTCGTCTGCAAATGCTTTCAATTTGGACCAGTCTAAAATATTGTTTGGTAATGGGTTAAAGGGTTTTAACTGTCTTCTACCAGCCAAGAGGGAAAGGGCAAAGATAAATGTACACTTACAATTCTGTTCTTGTCTGTATCTTTCCATTTCCTGTTTAAGTTGGTCATTTTCAGTTTCAAGTTCTTGAATGAGAGCTTCTCGTTCGTCAGATAGATGGCGTATGTGTTCTACGTAATTTTCTACCTCCTGCATTTCCTCTGCCTGAGAACGCTTCAATGTTTCCTCCTTTTCTGTAGCAGATTGAAGGTCATTCTATCAAGAAAAAAAACTTTATCACATAATCTCCCTTGTTTTCAGTGTAATATACCCATTACTATCTTATACATGTGTAATATCACAACTGTGTGATGTCATTTTTGACGTCATTTTGATCGTTTTTTATAGAAGTGAACAGATTTTACCAATATTATTATTGGTGCATCTATAGATGCTTTTGCATCATCTGATCTATAATTTGTGAAATATTGCTATGTGATAGGAAGAACCTGACATTCGTTGACATTTAAGATAAAATTTTATCAAGCTCATCAAGAAAAAATGTTATTTAGCTCGGCAAAGGTTCGCTTCATAACATATTTTCTAGACTCCTTTAATAAAATTTATCTCAAAAGCCAAGTCATGTTAGATCCTATATATCAAAGTCAAAGGCTACAAGGTCACAAACAATGGGGTCAACTTAGATAATCTGTGGCTAGATTATGCTAAAAACATGAAATAGAGCGTCTCAGCCTGAACTAAAGATCAGATATTAGCTATTGCAATGCTGTGTTTGTCAGAATATTGCAAATATGGCAGGGAAGTGGACAGTGAAGACCAAATATATAAGACTGCACAATCAATCTGTGCAATCTGATCTTGATCTTTCCTATCTGCATAAGTAGTTGGATCCAAGGTCAATAGACTGGTCATGACTGAAAGCATTTGTAGACGACATCAAGTTTAGACTGAAATGATGTTCAGATTGTCTTCTGAAGTGTAGAAAACCTCGTGGGAAAAGGAGAAAATGCTGGTTACCAGCATTTTCTCCTTCTCCCCACAAGGTTTTCGAAAGACGCTTTCATTAAAATTCAGGACTGCGTAGTAAAGAAATTCAGAGTTGCTAAACTTACCTCAGCGTTTTGAAACAGCTTCCACACATAGAACAGTTTTTCTTCATCTGAGCATTGTGGATTCAGTCCATCTTCTTCCAACCTTCTGTCTATCTCTGTGGAAACAACAGATGGACTGTCCTGTAAAGAGAATGACAAAAAAAATCTTGATACAGTTATGTCCTTACTTTGTGAGGCTTAACACTTTATTTTGTAGCAATTTATATAAAGTATTCCTTTCGCCTGTTCTGGCACAATGTTCTATGTTCTGGAATGCTGTTCTGGAATGGCCGAAAGGAATATTTCAGAACATAGTACACTGTTCTGAAAGTATGTTCTGAATGGAGCATGTTCAGAACATTGCCCCAAACATATCGAAATGAAAGTACATTGGCATGATGGCTGTTGCAAGAGCTACTGTCATAGCTGTGTTAGTTAAGAAAATGATTAGCTGCTGAAAGACTGAGTAGAGAAGAGTCTACCATGCCCCTATTTATGGTATTCATGTATTAAAAAAGAACAATTGCAAATTTTGCCATGACGAGTTGTCCGTCTTTCAGCCATTTTGTATCACCTAGCAACCGTTCAGCAGATGCTCTACACCTCGATTGGATTAGAACAGTCAGAACATGTTCTGAAGAACATGGCACAGTCTTCTGAAATACGCCATTGACCTGGAACATGTTCAGAGTGTTCCGAGTAGCGAAAGGAATATGCTCCTTGTGTCAGAGAGGTTCCAGAAACATTCAGGGGAAACTAGTATATTTCAGATTGAAACACAAATCATTTGGGGAGATCCAGTGTCAGAGAGGTTCCAGAAACATTCAGGGGAAACTAGTATATTTCAGATTGAAACACAAATCATTTGGGGAGATCCAGTGTCAGAGAGGTTCCAGAAACATTCAGGGGAAACTAGTATATTTCAGATTGAAACACAAATCATTTGGGGAGATCCAGTGTCAGAGAGGTTCCAGAAACATTCAGGGGAAACTAGTATCATTTAGATTGAAACACATATCATTTGGGGAGATCTTAAGTGTCAGATATGTTGCAGACTTATTGCTGGGCAACTAGTATCATTTAGATTGAAACACAAATCATTTGGGGAGATCTAGTGTCAGAGGGGTTCCAGAATCATTCAGGGGGGATCTAGTATCATTTAGATTAAAACACAAATTATTTGGAGAGATCTAGTGTCAGAGGGGTTCCAAAGTCATTCAGAGAGAATTACGTATGTATCAAATTCTAAATCATTAACCCTTTACTCCATAGATACTCATTTCTACGCACTGCTTGTAGGAACCTTTGGAAAACATTGTGGCAAAAGGTGAAATTGCTCATGACAAGCAATTTCACCTTTTGCCTCAATGTTTTCTACACTATCAAAAGGTATCATATACACATAAGAAATGGCTTCATCCTTCCTGTTATTTAGGGTCAATTAGAGATACTATAGAAATGCCTTATGGGGAAAAGGGTTAAGGTAGAACTAGCATCATTATCACAGAAATCAAAATCATTCAAGTAAGAACTAGCAACATTCAAGGGTCTTACCTCTTTACCAAACGACAATATTTTAGGCTTGTCCAAATCGAAAGCATTTGCAGACGACAAAATAAAAGTGATTGAAAATTTAAAATTTGTTTTGTGAAGGGTAGAAAACATTGTGGGAAAAGGAGAAAATGCTGGTTACCAGCATTTTCTCCTTTTCCCACAATGTTTTCTAAATGCTTCTTTCTCAGGGATGTCAATAGTAGGGATTGTGTGGTAATGGGTTAAAACAAGGGATTGTTTGTTAAAGGGTTAATGAGACGAATTCACGTAAAAAAGTAACAAGAAAAACATAATTTTTCATGCTTCAACATGTATATTACATGTACATGTACCTTCTTTTCAGCTGGTTCCATCTCTCAAAGGTCACTGCCTTTTTACAAACAATCAATCAAGTTTTACATCGCTAAAGAAGTAGGTTACAACACTACACACAAGTTAAACAGAACTAAATCATTGTCAGATTTGTTGATTTGTTAAACCTTTTACCACCCTAAGAAAGAAGCCTTTTAACAAAACATGAGATAGAAGCCTTTTGAAAACATTGAGGGAAAAGGAGAAGATACTGTTAACCAGCATTTTCTCCTTTTCCCACAATGTTTTCTACCTTATCAAAAATAAATTCCATTATTAAAGCCATATTTGAATTGTATACATGTATACATTTTTTTGTCATCAAAATGCTTTCAATCTTAAAAATATCTAATTTTTGTCATGTGGTAAGGAGTTAAAAACACAACTTTCATAAGCACTGTTAATTTTGTAATTTCCTACTTTTCAAAACACAATAACTATGCATTTAATAATTTACAGAATGACAAATATTTTAGACTTTGGCATATTCTGGCATATTTTGCAGATGATCAATTAATTTAGACTCATATGATAGAATTGTCATTAAAGTGGTAGAAAATGGTTGTGGAAGAACAAGAAAATGCTGGAGACTGTTCACTGGTATTTTCTCCTTTTTCCACAATTTAAAAAAAATTCTTGCCTTGGGCTGTAAAGACACAAGACTGGTGACCAGTTAATTACGAAATCATCTCAACTCTCTAAAAATATTTTCAATCTGTATGTCCTTTTCAAACACTCATTTCATATACCGTTATAAGTAAAGAATTACAAACTTCCATGAAAGTAAACTAACAAATATTTATAATTTGTTTAGTCCAAAAATTGATTTTTTTCCAATAAAGTTTAAAGTGCTTATGTTTAATTTATCCACATTTTTTGGTATAATCAAAGATCTGCGAAAATTGGCAAAGTGTCAAAGGACATATTTACTTTCGTTATTTTAAAATCGCTGTTCTTTTAAAAACTTGAACTTTGAAGTTATATGTCTGTATTTATTACCCAGTCTAGACCGGACAGAAATGCTTTTGATCACAAAAGAAAATCAAACTTATCTAACCTACAGTAACCTAATTTTCATTTATCTAAGGACCATTACAATTATCAAATTTAACTGAGTACCCCCTCCCCCCATCTCCCAGCTATTTGAAAAAAAAAAAATCTGAAAAAAAAAACAGAAAAAAAAAAGTGGCTGCTTAACCCTATAATAAATAATCCTAGATATTTACGACCCAAAGGAAGAAGTCTTCTGAAAACATTGTAGGAAGAGGAGAAAATGCTGGTAACCAGCATTTTCTCCTTTTCCCACAATGTTTTCTATTCTTCAAGTTTCAATTTTTGAGTCACCTTTATTTTGTTGTCTGCAAATGCTTTGAATTTGGACAAGCCTAAAATATTGTCATTTGGTAAAGAACTGGTGAATTACTGGGTACATATTCACCAACCATTCTAATAATCTGAAGAATTTCTTCTTTTAAAAAAGTAATAATTTCTGATTGGTTAAACGAAATGATTTAGTCTATCAGAAACTGTGTCACTTTCAAAATCTAGAAAAGGACTACAATTGTAATTTAAAATGACTGGTGAATATCAGCTCTGGAGTTTCTTTTTCAAATACTTCAGACAATACTTTCTGAGACACTGGCTTCTTTTTCACAAAACCATAATCAAAATTTTCTGCAAGGAGGTAAAAGTAAATCCTATCTCAATGAAATCTTTAGTCCTCAGAAAATAAGTATGTGGTTGAGCCAGGGATTGGACCCGAATGTGCCTCAAAACTGCTGGTGTGGTTACATCATATCCATTTTACATCTATCGAGAACAAGAAAAACCTGTATTCACCAAGCATTCCTCAGAATATTCTTAGTCTTATTCTCCAATGTTTTCTACACTTGTAAGTAACACAACTTCTGATTGGCTAAACTATTTGGTTTAACCATTTGGTTCAGCCAATCAGAAGTTGTGTTACTTACAAATGTAGAAAATTTTGGAGAAGAAGACAAAAAAATTCTTAAGAATGGTTGGTGAATACGAGCCAGATTGTATTATTGCAGTTTATATATTCTCTCTCAATTCTGCTTCCTCAGAACTACACCAGTACTCATGCCAAATGTGTGGGCCAATGAAGTCCAAAAGCTGACACCAGTCCTGCTCCCAGGAATCAAACTCAGGACCTTACAGTTGCAAGGCCAACACTCTACCTCATGACCAAAAAAAAAACACCTTGTTAGTAATTGTTCAAACAAGCCCTTGACAATTTCTGCAATAATTTCTTCTTCAGTTTATTGCTGTGTGAAATATTTTAAGCACTGGTAAAAACAACTTTTATGATTGGATTATAAGTTAGCATTAATGTGGAATTATCTACCATTATATTACTATATAATCCATGAAAATCACTTATATCATAATTTTTACACCTGTAAAACCTTGCCACAGGGGGTCATAAATTTGCAATAATTTGAGCCCTTACAATAACACAGAAATCTATTTTAACCCATGGAATGCCCACTAACTCTTACATATGAGCCCTGCCATGTGAAAAGGGGGCTTAGTGAAAAAAAAATCTGCAATAAGTATTGAACTAGGTCAGCCTGCACATTCCACTTGTGTGGTATCACACACCACAGAGGTGCATTAATCCATTACCACAAAGTGCCGACTTTTAATGACCCTGAGAAAGAAGCCTTTTGAAAACATTGTGGGAAAAGGAGAAAATGCTGGTAACCAGCATTTTCTCCTTTTCCCACAATGTTTTCTACCCTTCTCAAAACAATTTTCAAATTTTCAGTCCCTTTTATTTTGTCGTCTGCAAATGCTTTCGATTTGGAGAAGCTTAACCCTTTCCCAAACGACAAAATTTTGGACTAGTCCAAATTGAAAGCATTTGCAGGAAACCGAGTAAAAGTGAATCAAAAAGTGAAATTTGATTTCGAAAGGGTAGAAAACATTGTGGGAAAAAGAGAAAATGCTGGTTACCAGCATTTTCTCCTTTTCCCACAATGTTTTCAAAGGCTTTCTTTCTCAAGGTCGTTAAAAGTCGGGATTGTGTGGTAAAGAGTTAAAATACTGTCGTGTGGTAATGAGTTAACCCCTTTACAGGAAGAGCCAGGAAGTGTATTTTCATATTACTTATTACTGTTATTTTTTTGTTTTTAAGATATATCTATGGACATCACATAATACTAAAGATTTTTCTAGAAGTAACTAACAAAAGTATTTGAGCGCATTCCTTTTTAAAGAAAGGATATTTGACTTTTGTGAATAGGGAAATCCCCCATCAAGCGAGGTAACTCTATAAACTTTAGCACTATTGGACCGTTCGCAGGAATCAGGTGACGTCAGCGAATGGCCTCCCAGACAAACTGAAATTGTCCAAAAAAAAAAAATCGTAAAACATGACGGATATCTCTCGTTAAAAGGTGTCTACTGAGGAATCGCCGAATGTCGAAGGTACATTGTTGTGTTTTCTATTGATAGGCTACAGGAAATTATGATCAATGTTTGTTTCGTGGGTGATTCTGGGTTGGAAAGGCTGTCTTGTGCTGGCACCGGCAATCGAGATGTTGCATTCCTTGTGTTTATATTATATAGGGGAGATTTTTTTTCATATTTTATCATTTATTTTGGTTATAGAATGTCAAATTCCTGTGCGTGTATCATTGGTTAACTTCAAAAACCTTGAAACAAGCTGTAGTTACAAAGTTTTGACGTAAACCAACGATACATTAATGCACATCCTGGGTAGCACCAGTACTACTTGGGGCTCTGAAGTGTCATATTCAATGCTCCCACAAGAAACCCCTGTGCTTCTAATTGGGATTCAACCATTGGCCTAAATGCTACCAATCATATAAGATAGAATTAAGCAAGGCAGGACCCCAATTGACCTTTCTGCCGATTTTGATTGATAGGTGTTCCAACGTCTTATCGGCTAATGGAAACACAGCCTTGGGCGTCATGTAAACAACAAAAAAGTTTGACACAATTTCTTATAGACATGCGATAATTTGATTGTGTCTATTTAATTACCAATGCAGACAACACTATTCGAACAGATAAGAAAATTCGTGAAGAAATTGTTGTAATTAACCTAGAGCAAATATCAGCTAGAATAAAACTGAAATAAATGCTCTTTCTCTTTGTATTCAACACCATTTTTTGGTTAGCTTCTCAGGCTTGACAACCGATATTCCGCGTTCCTAAAGGGGACATGCCAAATTCCCGTTTACAGAGAGGTTAATTATCAAATGGTGTCTGTTTGAGCAAAAGAGTGGAGTCAATGTGCCAAATTTGTCTTTCGTATTCTATAGGAGAGTCCAAAAATATTTTCACGTTTATTGTAACCTGTTTATAATTATTGACAAGCCATAATTACAAGTATAGAACATGTTTAACTCTTAACCAAACGACAACATCTTGGTCAGTCCAAATACAAACCATTTGCAGACAACAACTTGAATGTTGCCCATGCTATCCAATTTGCTTTCGATGGGGTAGAAAACATAGAGGGAAAAGGAGAAAATGCTGGTTACCAGCATTTTCTCCTTTTCTCTCTATGTTTTTAATAGCCATCTTTCTCGGAGTCATTAAGACTGGGGATTGTGCGGTTCAGAGTTGAGTCCAAGAGTGCCAAATGAACCCCGATAATCATTTTCATTTCAGTAAATAAGACCCTCATAAAAAAGTTCACAGTTGCTCTTTTCCACAGTGTCAGCAAAGAAGACAGTATAGATTAAGATCAGACTGCAAGTTTTCATGCAGTTTTCATACAGTCTAACCTTACCAAAAGGCAACCACAGCTGTGACAGGTACCTTTAGAATAAAGTTCAACACTTCATAAAGTCTAAAGAGGGTTTGTCAATAATTGTAAAAAAAATCACTGGCTACAGACTCTTTCAAACTGTAGAATCTCACAAATACAGGGTATTGACAACCAAAGATCAGTCTGTGAGGCATGTGCAGCTTGATCATTATTGATATCATCTGTAAAAACCTGGTATTCCTCCTGAGCATGCAAATCGGTTTGGCTAAAAGTTTGAAATAAATTGCCAATATATGAACGGAACAACTTTCTAGATAATTATGGTCTAAGCAATTTTTTAACTCCATTAAAAAAAAAAAAAGATCTTAATTAAACATACAATGCATAGTTTCCGTACTTTTATCGTTTTGACATGAAAGTTCATTTACCCATGAATTGACAGATTGCTTGCACTGTCAAATGATAATATCAATTGATTGACTGACTGACTGACTGACTGATTGATTGACTGATTGATTGATTGATTGAAATTCAATGGTAGGTTGGTTGATTGGTTGGTTGGTTGGTTGGATGGATAGATGGATGGATGGATTGACAGACCAATCAAAGTAATAATTGGTTCAATGAGAGATTAGTTTGAACAAATAGTTAATGAACTGACTGTTTCATGGATTCAAGGAGTTTCATCTTTTTCAGCATTTTCATCTTTTTTCCTAAATAGTTACAAAAGGCATTTTTTTTCAGGATCTTTCTAAAATTGGGTAATGTGGTAGACGGCTAACTAAACTTGCTCACAGCCTGCATCAGGATCAACTTCAAGCTTCAAACAATTCTATACATCTATATAATTATGAGTGTTACCTAGAATAAAGGGGGTTTGATACAGAGACATCACATAATTATAACACCTATTTCGCCTGACATCCAATTAAACTATGAGGTAGACTGGACCTTGGACATGCAGAAAATTGACAAGTAACAAAAAGTTTCGTTCCAGGTCAGCCTGTGTGGACTGCGCGGGCTGACCTGGGTCGATACTTTTCAGCAGATATATTAAAACCTCCTTTTCACAAAACATTGCTCATATCTATTCCCCATTAGACTATGACATCTTCCCTAATGAAAAACACATCAACGAGCATTAGTTTAATCAGGCATGGAACATTTCTCCCATTTTATCATTGAAATGCCATATATATATTGCCAAATATAGAAATTGAATATTTTCTGTTGGGAGGAGGACAGGTCCGAATTTTGCTGTTTAACTCTTTACCACACAATCCCGACTTTTAACGACCCTGAGAAAGAAGCCTTCTAAAAAACATTGTGGGAAAAGGAGAAAATGCTGGTAACCAGCATTTTCTCCTTATCCCCACTATGTTTTCTACCCAGCTGGAAACAAATTTTAATTTTTGAGTTAAGTTTATTATTTTGTCGTCTGCAGATACTTTCAAACTGAAACAGTCTAAAATTTTGTAGTTTGGTAAAGGGTTTATGCATCTGTGTGACAGAGCTCTGTCTTCAAATTGCAGGCTTCTTCTACACTAGTACAGTAACTGATAAAACATGAAGGGGGTAAAGAGAAAAGTCCTGTTTCCTTCTAATGACACGTCAATAAATATAATTTCTATGCAGACGTCTATGAGCTGGAACAGTTCTCAATTCTACGGTTTAGCTTTAAAGATAAGAAATCATCCAAAAGGAGGAAAAAACACATCCCTGCTTGACTTTTTCATCCACCTGTAGTGGGCAACTATGTTTACATCGCAGAGAGTGGAATGACTGCTTGCATCAAGCTCAAAATGTTTTCTGTACAGGTATCAAAGCCCATTGGGTTATCCATAGAAAAAGGGTTTTAAAAAGCAAAGACACCAAAATAATTTTCGCACCATAATGAGTTAGATCTACTAATTGTCACCATAATTACAATACTCTATCAAGCCAGCTCTGTTATTTACAAATGGTTTTTTTTTTGGATTATTATCTGTGTGATTTTAAAGAATACCTTAATCCTTTCCCAAACAATCCATGGTATTTACGACCCGGAGGCAGAAGCCTTCTGAAAACATTGTGGGAAACGGAGAAAATGCTGGTAACCAGCATTTTCTCCTTTTCCCGCAATGTTTTCTACCCTAATAAAGTTAAGTTTCAATTGTTGAGTCACGTTTATTTTGTCGTCTGCAAATGCTTTAAATTTGGACAAGCCTTAATTTTGTCGTTTGGCAAGGAGTAAGAATACCATAATTCTCCTTACAAAACAACAAACTTTTGGACTGAACCAAATTCAAATCAGATGCAAAAGACAAATAAAATGATGACTTCTGTATCAATTTCTGTATCCAACAGTAAAGAAAACATTAATTGTGCTTTTGACCATCATTTTCTCATTTTCTGAAAATGTTTTCAAAAGCTTTCTCCTTCCGTTTCATTGAAATAAGGGGATTACTTGGTAAAGGGTTAAAGAAAACTTATTAAACCTTCAACACCAATCCCAACTTTTAATAACAACCCTAGAGAACTCTTTTGAAAACATTATTGGGAAAGCAGAAAATGCTGGACCCAGTAATTTCTCCTTTTTCCGTAATGTTTTCTATTGTATTAAGGATAAATTTTGTCATTTAAATTATCTATTATTTGTCGTCAGCAAATGCTTTGAATTTGGGATACTCTAAAATTTTATCTGTTGATAAAGAGCTAAACTTTTGTTACTTACAAATATAAATTTTTACAAGCTCACATTAATATTAAGGGTAATTTTTGTGTAGCAAACTTCTCTTATAGAAGAGCTCATTATCTCTTTACCAAACAACAAAAATTTTAAACTTGTCCAAATTCAAAAGGTATGCAAACGACAGAATAAATGTGACTCAAAAATTAAACCCTGACTTTGCAAGAGTAGAAAACATTGTGGTAAAAGGAGAAAATGCTGGTAAAAAGCATTTGCAGACCACAAAATAAACTTGACTCAAAAATTGAAGCTTGGCTCTGGAAGAGTATAAAACATTGTGTGAAAAGAAGAAAATGCTGGTTACCAGCATTTTCTCCTTTTATCACAATGTTTTCAGAAGGCTTCCTCCAGGCAATCATTTAAACAAGGGATAGTTTGGTAAAGGGTTAAAGGTGAACAAGTACAGAAGTACACAATATAATTTTACTTTCAAACTTTTCATTCCCCACCCATTTAATGCACACACATCAGTGCCAACCATTCTTTGAAAAACACCCTAAATATTCTGGTTAGCTCAGGATAACAACTAAATCTATATAAACCATTGACCATGCACGTAATCCAAAGTAATGGCCTGGAGAAAGAAGCCTTTTAAAAACATTGCTGGAAAAGGGGAAAATACTGGTTACCTGATTTTCTCCTTTTTTGAAAGCTTATTTACTCAGGGTCATTAAAACTTGTGACTGTGTGGTAAAGGGTTAAATACTTAGTATAATTATAGGCGAGTAAAAAAAGATTTATTGACAAGAGATATTTGAATTTGACCAGACTCTCAGCAAAAAAAAAACTATCACAAAGTCAACACACAAACTATAATCATCTTAGGAAAGAAAAAAAAATATCGCAAAGTCAACAGACAAATTGTGCCATATCATCCCCAAGTCAGCCCAGTCAATTGAAATGTCAGTGTGTATACTATGTAACTATTTACTCTTTTCTACCATCATTATCAACAGTATTTATAGAGGAACAATGACTATTATTACCTCCTATTGAAGAGTTCTGAATTCTGCCAAATTACAAAGAATAGAACTCTAACTATACACAAATTTACTACAAAATGAATAGTTTAACCTGTTACCATACATTCCAATGATAATATTTGCCTGAGTCTTGTCAAATCCTAATCTGACTCAATCAGATGACACATTTCTAGTTCTTTCCACATTCGTATGAAGGCATTTGTTGATAGAAAAGTAACAAGAAAATTCTGATGTATAACATCAATGGCACTGCAAATCAGTTGTTTCTGAAATAGGGCACATTACAGCATTTCAAATCAACCAAAATAAATTCATGCAGATTTAGGTGAGAAATGAACTGAGAAGTCCTAAACAATCCTTAGAATGCAACTTAAAACTTAAAAAAAGAATAAATAATGGTAAAGCAAAATCATAGCCCTCCTTTGGCGAAATTCAACATAATTTCAATTGGAGCTATGTACAAAATCAGTTGTCATTCAAGATACGATGCTAAAAAAATGGTATTAAAAATAGGTTCTAAATTATCAAACTGATATTAACCCTTTACTCCATAGATACTCATTTCTACGCATTGCCTGTAGGAGCCTTTGGAAAACATTGTGGCAAAAGGTGAAATTGCTCGTGACGAGCAATTTCACCTTTTGCCACAATGTTTTCTATGCTATCAAAAGGTGTCATATACACATGAAAAACAGCTTCATCCTTGCTGTTATTTAGGGTCAATTAGAGATACCATAGAAATGCCTTATGGGGTAAAGGGTTAAAAAACTGGGTATGAAATGACCAAAGTGGTTACAAAATGATTGAAGTGAGTAAAAAATGACCAAAATATAAAAAATAGGCGAATACGAAAAGACCAAAAATTGTACGAAATGGCCTAGGTACGAAATGACTTAACCCATTACCAAACGACAATATTTTAGACAGGTCCAAATTGAAAGCATTTGCAGACGACAAAATAAAAGTGACTGAAAATTTGAAATTTGTTTTGTGAAGGGTTGAAAACATTGTGGGAAAAGGAGAAAATGCTGGTTACCAGCATTTTCTCCTTTTCCCACAATGTTTTCTAAAGGCTTCTTTCACAGGGGCGTCAAAAGTAGGTATTGTGTGGTAATGGGTTAAGCCAGGTAAACAATATGGCTACCTCCATATGTACTTTTCAAAACCAAATGAAAATATAGTGCCGCCGCTCATGTGGTGCCACAATGACTATTAACACCTTTTTTTGAAGAGTTTTGTTCTGCTAAAGATCTTTACAGATTCACAAGGAGGAGTATAATATTCATGACTAGTACGTAAGAAAACCAGGGGTCTACAATTACAGTGTTCACTTGAGTTTTCAAATTTAACCCTTTACCCCATAAGGCATTTCTGTGGTATCTCTAATTGACCTTAAATAACAGTAAGGATGAAGCTGTTTCTTATGTGTATATGACACCTTTTGGTAGCAAAGAAAACATTGTGGCAAAAGGTGAAATTGCTTGTCACGAGCAATTTCACCTTTTGCTACAATGTTTTCCAAAGGCTCCTACAAGGAATGCGTAGAAATGAGTATCTATGGAGTAAAGGTTAAGTTTTGTCATCTGCAGATGCTACAGTTTTGTACCTGTACAGAATTAATCTTTTACCTGTACAGAATTAATCCTTTAACCTACATTACAAATCTGAACAATCCTGAAAAAGGGGTTTTAAAATATTGTACAATGGAGAAAATGAATGAGTAACATTAACCCTTTCCCAAACAATCCCTGGTTTTTACGGGTCAGGAATAGGAGCCTTTTGAAAACATTGTGGGAAAAGGAGAAAATGCTGGTAACCAGCATTTTCTCCTTTTCCCACAATGTTTTCTACCCTATCATATAGAAAAATCATCTTTTTAGCAACTGTTAATTTGTCATCTGTAAAATGATTTCAATCTGGTCTGGTCCAAAATTTGCCGTTTGGGAAAGGGTTAAATAACATGTCATATGCGAATTCTTTATTTAACTCTTTACCACACAATTCCAAGCCTTAACCCTGACAAAGAAGGCTTTTGAAAATTTTGTGAAAAAAGGAGAAAATACCAGTCATCGGCATATTCTCTTATTCTCACAATGTTTTCTACCCTTTCAGAATCAAATTTAATTTCTCAGTCATGTTATTTGTTGTGTATGAATAGTTTGACTTTGAACAAGTCTGAAATTCCGTAGTTTGGTAAAGAGTTAACCCATTAGCAAACAATCCCTACTTTTGATGCCCCTAAGAAAGAAGCCTGTAGAAAATATTGTAGGGAAAAAAGGAGAAAATGCTGGTAACCAGCATTTTCTCCTTTTTCCACTATGTTTTCTACCCTTCACAGTACAAATTTTGAATTTTCAGTCACTTTTACTTTGTCGTCTGCAAATGCTTTCAATTTGGACCAGTCTAAATTTTTCTCATTTGGTAATGGGTTAAGGACTGGTTTAAAGATTTGTTATCTCAAATAGACCTAAATTAAATCCTGTTGAATATAATAGAAAGTCAATCATAGCCAAAGTATAAAAATATGTCAAAATATTTCAGTAAGTGCTCCTAACACTTGAAAAGCCACTTGATTACAAAACATTTCTTCAAATCTATGCCAATATATCAATAATTTTTGACAGGATATTATAGAATATGACAGCCAAGCACCCGACATAACATCTTCACTCTTTTCCCTTTCAAACATTATAATTTATCTTGCAGTCCACAATTTGTTTAACCCTTTACTACACAATCCTGACATTTAACACCTCTGTGAAAGAAGACTTTTTGAAAACATTGTGGGAAAAGGACAAAATGCTGGTAACTAATATTTTCTCTTTTTCCCCACAATGTTTTCTATCCTTCCCGAAACAAATCTGGGTCTTTCAGTAACAATTACATTGTTGTCTGAGCTACCTTCAAACTTTTTGAATGTCTAAATATTTTTAGGGGAGGCCACCAACCCCCCTTCCAACAAGGGGCTCTCCCCACACTCACACCTACAGTGTTCATGCACACCTTTCGCAAGCGCATAATTTACTTTTTCTTGGTTACGCCCCTGTAAATGCTTTGATTTTAGATGAGTCTACATATTTGTAGTGTGGAAAAGAAATAAGGAGGCAAGTTGAGATATTACAGAGACGTAAAGAATTATATTTGATCACCTCTGTCAGTAGTTCAGATATCAGCCCACTATGCAATTGACCCATACTTCAAATCTATCATCTACTGATCAATTTATAACTTCTGTATTGATTTATATGACAGTCTACATTTAACTCTTTACCACACAATCTCGACCTTTAACAACCCTGAAAAAGAAAGCCTTTGAAAACATTGTGGGAAAAGGAGAAAATTCTGGTAACTTTCAATTTGGACAAGGCTAAAATTTTTTGTCTGGTAAAGGGTTAAAGGATTCTACTTCTTTACTACATAAAAAGTATACTTTGGACAACTGTAAAACCAGAGGATTTGCAAACCACTACCATTATTTATTTCTGGTTTGAGGTATCAAATATATCTTTGAAACTGCTTGAAAATCCCAGCATTTTCTCCTTTTCTCACAATTTTTTCATAAGGCTTCTTCCTGAGGATTGTTACAACAGATTGTTTGTTTAATGAATAACTCTTCACCATAAAAATATGCCAAAGAATTTGCAGACCACTTAATACCACATCTTCGCAAGCCAAAATTACGATCACTATGTGGATCTTACCTTGGCTGATTGAGCCTGATTTCGAGATTCCTGCGATGCGTCCTCTAATGGATGCTGGTTATTACCCCCCTTTACATCATATTTCTAAAAGCCAATGAAATATTGACTTACAAACCGCTTACGAATACACATGAAGTGATAAGCAGACATCCACGTGGGTTTCCATGTGGGTTTCTATTCAACAGGTAGCGACCTTTTTCTATTTTTATCAAAGATGAAATGCTACAAGCGATTTCATGCCTTGCAATTAGAGCTGGCTGCATCCAATGAAAAAGCATATCGGGGAAATGTAAAAATCAAGCTCGATCCGCCAAGGGTAGAGTAGCGCAGTGAATTGTCAGCCTTGGCTTGCGAAGATGTTAATACCAATAATCAAATATGGCTAATGGTCATTATTGTTCTAGGTTTAACACTGTGGGAAAAGGACAAAATGCTATAATTTTCTCACAATGTTTTCATCAGGCTTCTTCTTCAGGGTTACTAGAATATGGATGGTTTGTTGAAGGGTTAAAAGATAAAATAAAAACAAGGATTATTCCATAATTATGACATATGATCCCATCCATATTGATATTATGATAGTGTTTATTGAACAGGCATTATCTGTGATACACTGACACCTGAGTGGAATGTCTCCAAAATGTGTCCATTTATAAATGAGCCACGTTCTGTGAAAAACGGATTTAAATGCCTCTGCAAACAGTTTCGACTCAGACCAGCCTGCACAAGCCATCGAGGCTGACCTTGGTAAAAACTTTTTGCTATTGGTCAATTTTCTGCATGTCAAGGGACCATTAAACCTTGTGATTCAGCTACTTGTTATAACCCATTACCACACAATCCCTACTTTTGATGACCCTGAGAAAGAAGCCTTTAGAAAACATTGTGGGAAATGGAGAAAATGCTGGTAACCAGCATTTTCTCCTTTTCCCTCGATGTTTTCTAATCTATCAAAGAAAAATTACATCATTTGTGTGTATGAATGAATGAATGAATGAATGAATGAATAGCGTTATAAGGCCCGTCGACAACTTAGGTCATATTGGGCGCACTTACTTAGTAAACAATAATGCGAGGTGAAAATAAGATACATGTGCAACAACGTCAGACAAATATGATAAATGAGGAATGGACAAAACACAAAATGATGCCCCTTTTGTCGCCTTTTACGACATGCATGCTGTCATGTTTGTTCCACCAGATGAAATGGCAGATGTGACGATCGCTGGACTGCAGTGGTTTATTCTTATATCCCTGCTTAAACCACACAGGGTCCCACAGGCCAATTAATTCCCATTCCAAACCCTATTTATATCGAGAAAAATATAGGATTTGGAACAAGAACTACCCAGCCTGCAGCAATCCTAAAAATTACAAGGAAAGCTGCCGTTGGTCTCTAACTTTAGTCGCCTTCTACAACATGCCATAGAGAAAGGCCAAGGTCCTATTCTATACAGTAAAAAACCCCGGGACCCCACGGGGAACATCATTTGAGCCAAACAGAAATTTTCGTCTGCAAAATTGCAAATGCTTTCAATTTGAACAAGGCTGAAATTTTGTTGTCTGGTAATGTGTTAAGTGGAATATATATTGATCTACCCATATATTTTTCACTATCAAAATTATCATGAAAACTGTTTTCTGTTCAGTTAACATTAAAAGAATTAGATCCATCTCAACCCCAAGTCATAATTAAGACTTGATTCACTGATTCAGATCTATGTAAGGAATATTTAACAACTAAAAATCTGAACGGTAGATCTCCATAATTTTGTTTTCCATTTAAATTTATATAATTTATGTATTTTCCGAAATGAACATTGCAAGCTTTTTCATGGCACCCTTTTATGATGCCTCTTATCAGCGCGTTCATGCTCCGTAATTGATCCATTAATTGATTCAAAATATAAACTCACCAAAAGCCGAGTTGGAGTTACTGACGACGCCATTTTATTACACACAAACAGTGTGTACCCAGCACTGTCAAGAAGTCCAGTTC
Source organism: Tridacna crocea (assembly GCA_943736015.1). Classification (NCBI taxonomy): domain Eukaryota; kingdom Metazoa; phylum Mollusca; class Bivalvia; order Cardiida; family Cardiidae; genus Tridacna; species Tridacna crocea. The sequence goes on along the minus strand of OX031072.1, from coordinate 2,773,460 downwards.
AGGTCCGAAAATATGTACATTTTACCAAAATTCACTTCTCGTCTGGTCGCCTTTCAATTTAGCGTGCACCTAGTCAGCCATTTATAAACAAACATGTATACACATGTCAACAGTATTCCTACGCGGTCTGCAGCCGGCAAGTAAATGAAACCAAATTCGATATCTATAACCTTAGAATGTTACTGCCACAATATGGAAATATTTATAGACATAGTTGAAGTATTCGGGAAGAAACGATACGGTTATTTCGAGTTTATTAAAACATAATATAAGAACTATTTCTTTTATCTAAAGACCAATCCTAATCGAAGGGAAAGCACTCTTGTATTCATTGCAGGTACCCTTCATTGGATAATATAGGGATTGTGTCCCTTACATTCAAGAAAACAAAAATAATGCTTTGGAAAGGAATACTTATTTTATATGAAACTCTCGGTTCAATTATTAGTGCGCGAAAAACATGATGCCATTTACAAGACGGTTCAGGATGTAACTAGGGTAGACTCCATTTACAAGTTTCGACAGCAAAGCATAGAAACTAGTTCTCTCGAGGAAAAGTCGCATCTTATCAAAGGGAGGCCACTCGTATTTCAACTGATCAGTAGGGATTGCTTCCCTTAGACCTCGCCATTCAAGGACTAAGACTGTAGTATGATTAGGTCAAGTATTATACCAAATTCTTGCCAGAAATACTAATGTGCCAAATAAGAAGAGAGAACTAGACTCTAGTTTCTATGAGCTAGTAGCTGTTTCCCACATGGACGATAGTGGACATTTCTTCAACTAAGAAAGAAGACACCTCTTACAACTAGAATCTTGCATTTAGCAACCATCCTTTGGTAGAAAACAACATATTGTTTTACAGCAGATGTTCATTTAACCCTTTACCAAACGAAAAAATTTTAGACTTGTCCAAATATTGAAAGCATTTGCAGACGTCAAAATAAACATGGCTCAAAAATTGAAATATGTTTTGAGAAGGCTAGAAAACATTGTGGGAAAAGGAGAAAATGCTGGTTACCAGCATTTTCTCCTTTAACAGCGATGTTTTCTATAGGCTTCTTTCTCAGGCTCATTAAAAGTCGGGATTGCGTGGTAAAGATTTAAATCAATTTATGTTGATATACTCTCTCCCAAGTAACAAACATTCATTGTTCTTATCCACATTAAAAGCGTATGCAGATCGGAAATTAAACATTTTCAAAAGGATTTTGTCTTCGGTTCACAAAGTCTTTACCACACAGTCTTGTGTTAAAACATCCTTGTCAGAAAAGGCTTTGAAAAACATTGTGAAAAAGGAGAAAAATCCTTGCAAACAACTTTTTCTCCAGTTCCCACAATATTCTTACCCTTTCTAAGATAAATCCCATCATTCTTGACACGTTCAAATTGTTGTGTGCAAAGGCTTTAACTCTTTACCAATCATCAACAGTTAAGTTTAGTTTAAACATATTTATTTTACATTGATTGAGAAACAAGTTCTTACAACTTATACTAATCTCTCTCTCTATTCTGCTTCCTGGGAACTACACCTGTACTGGCGCCGAATGTGTGGGCCAATGAAAAATCCCAAAGTTGACACCCGCTCCGAACTCAGGACCCTTAGGTTAAGAGGCCAATGCTCTACCTCACGACCACGGACACCATCAAAAGTTTAGACTGGTTCAAACTGAAAACACTTGCATATGACAAAATAAACAGAACTCAAAAATTGAAATTTGTTTTGGGAAAGGTAGAAAAAAATTGGGAAAAGGAGAAAATGCTGGTTACCAGCATTTCCTCCTTTTCTCACAAAGTTTTCTAAGCCCTCTCCTTCAGGGTCCTTTAATGTCAAAATTATATGATGGCCTATGAGTACAGGTGGCCTCTATGGCAAGTTTGACTGTACTACCATCTACTTGTGGAACTTTTATTTCGCATAGTTGGTGGTCATGCATGTGACAGACATGTTTTAGACTGGATTGGTACAAAGAACCCCCAGTATAACAAATGTTTGTTGGAAAAATTATTTTATTGATTACCTCTGATTTGTTAATACAGCATAATAATGATCTTACTTTAATTCTTGCAAATCAACAAAGTTTTGCATCTAAATCAAAAGCATTGGTAGAAAATGAATTTTCAAGTGGCTCAGATTGTATAATGTTTTCTTTGATAGGGTAGAAAATATTGTGGGAAATGGAGAAAATACTGGTTGCCAGCATTTTCTCTTTGCCACATAATATTTTCAAAAGCATTCTTTCTCTTGGAGATTGAAATTTGGGATCTTGTGGTAGAGGGTAAACATGAAGAACTGTCTAAAAAAATACAAACAAGAAAAAATTTCATCAACCTGATGGCCACAAAAAAATCTCTTTCCAGATAAAAATGCACCAAAAACTAGTGCAACACTCTACAACTAGCAAAATTTTAGACTTAACCCTTTATAACACAATCTAGACTATTAACGTCCCTGAGGAAAAGGCCTTTTGAAAACACTGTGGGAAAAGGAGAAAATGCTGGTAACCAGCATTTTCTCCTTTTCCCACAATGTTTTCGAACCTTCCAGAAGCAAATTTCAAATATTGAGTCCTGCTTATTTTGTTATCTGCAAATTCTTTTCAATTTAAACCAGTCTAAAGCTCTGTTGTTTGGTAAAGGGTTAACCACTGAAAGCATTTGTAATTTGCAGACAAAAACACAACTAGGTTCTCATGGTGAATATTTTCTTTGAATGAATACAACATCGTTGTACAAAGAGAAAACCTAGTTACGATCAAACTCTTTTAAAAAACTTTCCTCTTCATGGTTTTAATCAAAAACTTTCTATTCTAAGTAAGGTATTAAAAACATAGGATAGATTAGCAAATTGGTAGCATAATTCAGAAGACTAAGTTTTCCCTAACCCAAATGAGGAAAAAAAATCTTTAAAGACTAAGAAGCTAAATTTCAAAACACATAATTCAAATGTTTAATAGGTGTCACATGTAATATTACATGCTATTTGCAGAAAGTGTAAATAAAAGATCAGATTGCACAAGAAATGAAGTCTAATCTTTGTTTTAACTCATTACCAAACAACAAAATTTTAGACTGGTCCAAATCGAAGGAATTTGCAGACGACAAAATAAAAGTGACTGAAGAATTGAAATCTGTTTTGTGAAAGGTAGAAAACATTGTGGGAAAAGGAGAAAATGCTGGTTACCAGCATTTTCTCCTTTTTCCACAATGTTTTCAAAAGGCTTTTTTCTCAGGGTCGTTTAAAGTCGGGATTGTGCAGTAAAGAATTAAAGTTTTACTATTAGTTTTAGGCAAGTATAAGAGTTTCAAGGAAATGAAGTGTAATGTCGATTTCCTCCTTCATTGTAACATTTTACAAAAGAAAAGCCAATGCGGATGATAACCACAAGTGCTAACTGATAGCACTCTGATTACAAGTAATGTTGCTTTCATGGACACTGTAGATTAAGATCAGACTGCACATGACGTGCTGTCCGATCTTGATTCTACGATGTCTGCTGTTTTGTAACATATACTTGCCAAAAACCTTGAAATGATTTTACTTTGGCTTCTTCTTTTTTTAAACAGAAGATACCAGTTTTATTAACTCTGTGCTCCAAAAAGATACTTCTTTACCAAAAACAAAATTTATGATGAGTCCAAATTGAAAGTATTTGCACACGACATTTTTAAATGTTATTTAACCCTTTTCCAAATGACAAAATTTTGGATGTGTCCAAAGTGACAGCATTTGCAGTCGACAAAATAAATATGAATCAAAAATTGAAATCTAATTTGGAAAGGGTAGAAAATATTGTGGGAAAAGGAGAAAATGTTGGTTACCAGCATTTTCTCCTTTTCTCACAATGTTTCAAAGGCTTTCTTTCTTTCTCAGGGTTGTTTAAAGTCGGGATTTTGTGGTAAAGAGTTAAAACTTAAAATGTTTCTAGGGATATTACATTTGTAGGGCAAAAAAGATAATGTTGGTTAATATCATTTTCTTGTTTTCTCACGATGTTTTAAAAGCCTTCTTTCTTAGGACCATTAAGAGACCGGTTTGTTTGGTTATGAGTAATTCAGTATCTTTGAATCATTATATTTTCTTGTAATCAAAGCTTTACAGAGTAATTAGCTAATATCTATGAGCTGTCATCATCTGACGAAAAACTGAAATCTTCTACAATGTCTTCTTTGTCATTATCATCATCATCATCATCATCATCACTGACTCCTTTCTCCTCACTATCACCTTCTTCATCATCTATATCTTCATCATCATCATTTTTATCATCAGATTCATCATCTACACCATTCTCATCATCTTCATCATCAACATCATCATCATCATCATCGTCACCTGAGCCTGCTAACTGTTCCAACTCATCACTATCGAAGTCACTGCAAAACAGAAGAAAGCACTGGTCCATCAATCAAGTTAATAACTTAATAAGGTTAAAAAGATTTTCAAAACATTGTGGAAACAAGAGAAAAAGCCGATAAGCATCATTTTCTCCTTTCCTTACAATGTTCCCTACCATTTTAAAGACAAAAGCCATGACTAGAGGCACACTTAACCCTTTACCAAACAATCTCTGGTTTTTACAACCCAAGGGAAAAAACCTTCTGAAAACAAATGCTGGTAACCTGCATTTTCTCCTTTTCCCACAATGTTTTCTACTCTTCTTGAGTCAAGTGTCAAATTTTGAGTTATGTTTATTTTGTCGTCTGCAAACGCTTTCAATTTGGACAAGTCTGAAATTTCACTGTTTGGTAAAGAGTTGATTAAGAAATTATCTTCTTTCTATCGAGGTTTATCATTCAGTTGTGAGTTATGAGGCACAAATAATCTAAGAGGGTGATGGCCTGAGGGGTTTATTCATAGCACCTCATAACTCACAACATGGTTTATTGAATGATAAACCACAACAGAGAGAAGATTATTTCGATTCTAAGATGACCAATTCTTTATGAAAGGAAAACAAGTTCATCCTCAGAGTAAAAACGTGGATGAAGATTATGTTCCATTGAATAACTCACTAACTTATTTTATACAGAATGACATCACTCTGATTGGAATGCTGCAGATTTCACCTGGCTTTCCTTGCACTGTGTTTATAGAGCCGAATTTGCATGTCATGTTAGAATATGTCTTATGCAAGTGCTTTCAATCTTCATGATGATTATATTATAGTATCTGAGTTTGTAAATTGCACCATTTTACTGACAGCACCCATTCAGAGCTTTTAGACTTGCAAAAAAAGTAATTTGAGCATCGCTCTGTGAATAGGGGGTTTAACCCTTTACTCCATAGATACTCATTTCTACGCATTGCTTGTAGGAGCCTTTGGAAAACATTGTGGCAAAAGGTGAAATTGCTCGTGACGAGCAATTTCACCTTTTGTCACAATGTTTTCTATGCTATCAAAAGGTGTCATATACACATAAGAAACGGCGTCATCCTTGTTGTTGTTTAGGGTCAATTAGAGATACCATAGAAATGCCTTATGGAGTAAAGGGTTAAAATGCATCAGCACAAAATATCATGTTGTGCCAACCTACACACTCTACAGCACCATCTCCTTTTTTAAATTTCATACTTCTCTTTTTACCTGTATTCATCACTTTCATTCCCATCTTCCTTCTTTTTCAGAACTTCCTTCTTATCTGTTGTTCCTTGTTTCTGTTTTCTCTCTATCCGTAACTTTCGCTTCTCAGCTGGCGGGAGGAAACTGAAAGATAATTAATTGATTAATCCCGAGTTACACAATCCCGACTTTCGACGACCCTGAGTACAAAAAGCCTTTGGAATACATTATGGGAAAAGGAGACAATGCTGGTGAACGGCATTTTCTCCTTTTCCTTTACTGTTTGCATTTTCTCTTTTTCCTTTACTGTTTGCTAATAATTCGCAGTCAAATCACACCTTTTTAGTCACATCTAATTTGTTGTTGTGGAAGGCATTCAGTTTGGACAAGTGTAAGGTTTTCTTGTTTGGTAAAGAGTTAAAGAATAATAAGCCAATCTTTCTGTAATACTTCTAAATTAATTAATTACCAAAACGACAAAATTTTAGATTTTGTCCTTGCAGACGACAAAATAAAATTTACTGAAAATTTGAAATTTGTTTTGTGAAGAGTAGAAAACATTGTGAGAAAAGGAGAAAATGCTGGTCACCAGCATTTTCTCCTTTTTCCACAATGTTATTTACAGACTTCTTTCTTACAGTTGTCAAAAGTAGGGATTGTGTGGTAATGGGTTAATGACCATTCAAATAAAGACTAGGCACCTGTAATTCCAGAGAAGTTATCCAATTTCCAATTTTTTTCCCTCTTCTAAAATTAATGTCATTCTTTACTTCATTACTTCCTATACTACACATTTTTGTAACAACTTTGAGAAAGAACTTTGATTGTTGTTTTTGTACAATGAGGTTAAAAGAGAAGATGCTGTAACCAGCATTTTTTTGCTTTTTTCTTCCGTTTTTGTTCCCTTCCAATGGCAAATTTCTGCCTTTTGTTGTCTGTAAGAGGTCATATAACATGACTCCAAATTGAAAGCATTTGCAGACGACAATTTCAATGTGGCTAAAATGGGTCAACTGTTTATTGATAGTGTAGAAAACATCGTGTGAAAAGGAGAAAATGCTGGTAACCAGCATTTTCTCCTTTTTCCACAATGTTTTCAAAAGGCTTCTTTCCAAAGGTTGTCAAAAGTCATCATTGTGTGGTAAAGGGTTAATTGATTGACTGATTGAATTTGAAACATTGTGTGAAAAGTAGATACTGCTGTTTACCAGCATTTTCTCCTTTTCCCACAATGTGTTCAAAGGGCCTCTTTTCCAGGGTTGTTAAAACTGAGGATTTTATGGTGAGAGGTTAAAACAAGATTTGTCCAAATCAAAAGCACTTGCAGACGACAAAATAAAAGTGACTGAAAATCTGAAAAATTTGTTTTGTGAAGGGTAGAAAACATTGTGGGTAAAGGAGAAAATGCTGGTTACCAGTATCTTCTTCTTTTCCAAGAGTTTCTTCAGAAGGTTTCTTTTTCAGAGTCTTTAAAACTCAGTATTGTATGGAAAGGGCTTAAAACAAGGGATTGTGGGGTAAAGGGTTAAACCAAAATGCTTACCTCTCTGAGAAGTCAATTTCATTATCATCACTGTCGCTGTCAAACAACGCAGCAAACTCTTTCTTGTCCTCGTCTGTGGCTTTTTGTGGTAGTTTGGGTCGAACAATTTCTGGCACTGTATCTTCCCCAACAATCTGTAGAAATAAATGTGTCTGGATTTATGTACGGTTTATTTCTAGCTCAACTACACTACTTCAGATATATACATTTATAATATACCAATAGGCCTACAACACACAAAAAGGAATGTTTGGAAATCTGGGTAAAGTGTTGTCTTGGATCAAACTGTGCAGTACGCACAGGCTAACCCCAAATGTTACTTTGTGGATTTATATAATGTATTGTGAACATCTACTGTAGCACGAAATCTATTATTATACTGCAAAGAAATTTCTCGGTATCTGATTGGTTAACATGCCGGGAACATAATATCATGTCCCCTGGCAAAAACCACTTAAAACCAGTTTTCCTTTTGAGTGCCCCGTAACATCACTACATGTGCAATACACCATACAAAAAGGCAGCGTCGATCGATCACCAGACTGCACATTTATACACCAAACTGCACGTTTTAGTGACGTCAATTTCCAGTGACGTCAGTTTTCATTGTATTGGGGCACACAGAAGGGAATTTCTATTTCGTCAGCATACTCGATTCATGAAGTTTCATTTAACCCATTACCAAACGACAATATTCAATGTCCAAATTGAAAGCATTCGCAGACGACAAAATAAAAGTGACTTAAAATTTGAAATTTGTTTTGTGAAGGGTAGAAAACATTGTGGGAAAAGGAGAAAATGCTGGTTACCAGCATTTTCTCCTTTTCCCACAATGTTTTCTAAAAGCTTCTTTCTCAGAGGCGTCAAAAGTAGGGATTGTGTGGTAATGGGTTAACTCTTTACCACACAATCCCGACTTAACGACCCTGAGAAAGGAGGCCTTTGAAAACATTGTGGGAAAACCAGCATTTTCTCCTTTTCCCACGATGTTTTCTACCCTTTCCAAATCAATTTTCAATTTTTGACAGACATTTATCGTGTCATCTGCAAATGCTTTCAATTTGGACAAGTCCAAAATTTTGTCATGTGGTAAAGAGTTAACGCACTTTGAAAGGGTAAAACTTTGCAGTATAATAAATTCGTTGTACGGTCAGGTGGCAGGGGACTTGGAAACTTGTTCACGGCTGTGGTAAATCATGTCGCCACCTCGCCTTCGGCTCGGGGAGACATGATTAACCACAGCCATGAACAAGTTTACAAGTCTCCTGCCACCTGACTGTACAACTAATAATGTACCAGTAGTCGTAAAGTGCTGTCTCTGATTAGCCTGGTTGTAATCCATAGGCTGATCCGAGACAACACTTTATGCAAAAGTCTGAATGCCCTTTTTCACATGTTGCAATCCAACAAGTATTTCAGAAGAGAGAGAATTTGTGTGAAGGAAGGAAAGAAGAGAAGTTTTTACCCTTTATCATACATTATGGGCTTTAAAATCCTCGGGAAAGAAGGAATCGAAACCATTGTGGGTAAAGGAGACATTGCTTGTTGCAAGCAATTTCTCCTTTTTCCCTCAATCTTATGTACTTAATCTGTATCAGTTTCAATATTTTCTTCTATAAGTTAATGCTTTTAATTTCGAAGTGCCCAAAATCTAAGTTTGATAGGTTAATACATTATTTTCCTCCTAAAATGTTTTCAAAAGATGCTGTCTACTGGCATGGATATCGTGTGATGACTGAGGTTGAATAACATTGCACACTAAAAAATCAAAGCACTGAGAGGACTGTATCAGGGCAAATGTAGTATTGGACAGAAATCAAATCTCAGTTGTGTTTCCTAGACTTAAATCAAGTTTGTCTTCAGTCATCAGTTGATGTTTCTGATGGTGATTTAATTATCTTGCAAATGCTTGTCAATATTTCTAATCTTTCCTGAAGGTTCTTTTACTAGGACTATACAAAATGTTCAAAGCCACTGGGTACTTTTCCACATATACAAAACCCAACCAAGCTGAAATAGGATTATGAATCCCGAACAACTTTCACCAATACTTTTTCCAGGTCGGGAATTTGAACTTAAAGCCCCTTGTTTACATGCCCACTATAGGTTTTGCTCATTTTGCACAGATAAAGTAACAAGGGGAGATAAAGCATACCTGGTCCTTGGCTGCAATTTGATGCATCAGTTCCCTATCTCTCAGTTTCCTCCATGATGTGTAGTATTTACCTATAGGTGTGCCTGCATCTTTACACTGTCTCTCCCATATCTCCTGTAAATAAAAAGGTCAACAGTTTAACTCATTACCAAACGACAAGATTTTAGGTTTGTCCAAATGGAAAGCATTTGCAGATGACAAGGTAAAATTGACTGAAAATTTGAAATTTGTATTGTGAAGAGTAGAAAACATCGTGGGAAAAGGAGAAAATGCTGGTTACCAGCATTTTCTCCTTTTCCCACAATGTTTTCTAAAGGCTTCTTTCTCAGGGGTTTCAAAAGTAGGGATTGTGTGGTAATGGGTTAATACAAGGTGCAGGTAACTTTAGATATTTTAGGCAAGAAAATCTGGGCCTGTATTTACCAACCAGCCTTAAGAACGTTCTTTGTTTTTTCTCCAAAATGTTCTACATTTTAAGTAACACAACTTCTGATTGGCTAAACCATTCAGCAAAGTTGTGAAAACCTTGGAGAATAAGACTAAGAATATTCTCAAAAATGGTTCGTGAATACAGGCCCTGGGGCTACATTCGATAAAACAACACTGAAAACCCAAATCATTCATTGGACAGAACTTTTTCTACGTACTATACGGAAAATATTGGGTGAAAACCAGTCTACAAGTTTGTTGTTTCTTAAAGGTGGCCCTTCAGAATTTGGGACAAAAATTTTACAAAAATACAAAAATGTCATCCTTATGCTCCCAAAGCCTTATAACCGTCAGTCAATAAAACCCCAGTGGTCGAACACCATCCGACAACACGAGAAATTTGAGATTTACTACGGCCAAGGTTGACATCGAAGGGAAATACGTTCTATTTTTACATGTACACCTCGCTCATTTGCATACTGGAAAAACACAGACGAAGCTTCAAACATAGCACCCGAAGAAGATATTATGAAAAATAATTACATGTTTGTTATGTAACGGAGTTTAAGCATCATTAGTCCCGTGCCAGTCACTTAACATTCCCACAATGCATTTTTTTTTGTTTTTGGCGCGAAATCTAAAAATAGCTTAAGAGGCTACGTAGCCTTTTAAGGGAATACCATAAAAAAAAATTGTTTTGATAATTTTATGATTCTTGATTATTGATGATTTGTATTGTTTTTTCATATAAATTTCAGTGATATATATATTTTTTGATTTGGTGTGATGTGAAATTTCTAAGTACCCACCTTTAAAGCGTTAAGGGATAAATACAATAATTTGATCTTCCTGTAATTTGTTGCCTGAAAAAACTTTCAAATTTGGCAAGACAGTATAATAACCTCAAGAGATAATGAGTCAATTGCTTAAGTCCTATGAATATACTGTATTTTGATAGAAATTCAAGATAAATACATGTAAGAAAGAACAATTACAATACTTGACAGGATGTATCAGGATAAAACACTGTGGCAAAAGGATTCTTTCTTTCTAAAGAAAATACTAGCAAAGATTTCACTTTTGAGGTTTATGCCAAGTGACAGACCTTGTTAAAGAGACAGTAGGAAACATTGTAGGAAAAGGAGAAAATACCGTTTACCTGCATTTTCTCCTTTTCCCACAATGTTTTCAAAAGCCTCCCACCACAGGTTCTCTGCCTTTTGTTCAACATCAAACATAGTATACAAACAGAAACCAAAGCATTGTTTCTGTTAAATATTTGTGTCCAGTGTTTATAGTTACAACTCAAAATAAACAAGTGTAATTATCATTTTTGAAAGCCTTTGAATTCTTTTGTCAATGTTCAACACTTGAGTGGAATACTTAAATGATGTCATGAACCCACTGCAAAACAACAGAATCATCAAGTTGTCAAAATTGATAGCATTTGCAAATTCCAAATTAACTCTTTACCACACAGTCCCGACTTTTAACGACCCTGAGAAAGAAAGCTTTTGAAAAAACATTGTAGGAAAAGGAGAAAATGCTGGTAACCAGGATTTTCTCCTTTTCCAACAATGTTTTCAATCCTTCCTTAATCAAATTTCAAGTCTTGATACATATTTATTAAGTCGTCTGCAAATGCTTTCAATTTGGACTATTCCAAAATTTTGCCGTTAGGTAAACATTTAAATATTAACCCTTTACCCCATAAGGCATTTCTATGGTATCTCTAATTGACCCTAAATAATAGCAAGGATGAAGCTGTTTCTTATGTGTATATGACACCTCTAGATAGCATAGAAAACATTGTGACAAAAGGTGAAATTGCTCGTCACGAGCAATTTCACCTTTTGCCATAATGTTTTCCAAGGCTCCTACAAGCAATACGTAGAAATGAGCATCTATGGAGTAAAGGGTAAAAGATTTAAATATTACTAAAAACCTGAAATTTGTCAATTAGAGGGTAGAAAAAATTGTGCAGAAAGGATAAAAATGCTTGTAACCAGTATTTTCTCTTTTATCTTTCAAGTTTTCAAAAGCGGCCAGTGTAATAAAGTATTAACCCTTTACTCCATAGATACTCATTTCTACGCATTGCTTGTAGGAGCCTTTTGAAAGTATTGTGGCAAAAGGTGAAATTGCTCGTGACAAGCAATTTCACCTTTTGCCATAATGTTTTCTACACTATCAAAAGGTGTCATAATATACACATAAGAAACGGTTTCATCCTTGCTGTTATTTAGGGTCAGTTAGAGATACCATAGAAATGCCTTATGGGGTAAAGGGTTAATTGGATGTATGCAAGGAGCTTCAAACATATATTTAGTGACACTTAAGGTAAAGATCAGACGGCACAGATTGCCGTCTTATCCTTTCAAATCCTCTCCACACTACATTCAGATATTCTGGAAAAGAGTACTTATGAAATCTCCTTTTCCACTATCCATGTAACTTTTTGTATACAAGTTATGAGCTATATTGTATATGAGTTTAATCTTTACCACACTGTGACAAGTTTTATCACCCCTGAAAGAGAAGGCTTTTGAAAACATTGTGGGAAAAGAAGAAAATGCTGGTTACCAGCATTTTCTCCTTTTCCCACAATGTTTTCTACCCTTCACAAAGCAAATTCCAAATTTTCAGTCACTTTTATTTTGTTGTCAGCAAATGCTTTCAATTTGGAGAAACCTCAAACTTTTGTCGTTTGGTAATGAGTTACCATCTTAGGTCATGTCAAGGTGATTGGTGCAGCCACACATGTGTTCCCTGACTTTCTCAAACCTGTACAGTGACCTTCTAAAACTTTCTTTCAAGTCACTGACTACTTTTCTGACATGGAACAGAGATGAGGGACAAAAAAATCAACATAAAGAAAGTTTGCCACAATCTGGTCATAGTCTAGTCATAGTGGTAAGTCAGATACGCAAACCACTGCGCAACAAGGTTGGGTCATGTGACTTCTGAACATTGCATACATCCTGCTTTCCCCGCCAATTCCCATTCTTTATTTGTAATAATTTGACTGTTTTCTGCAAAATTGAATTATTTATCTCCTTTGCACAGAGATAAAAACTGGCTGTTTTCACATATTAAGCCACAGATTGGTTTAATCATCCATTTGAAAACTATATTATACTCATATTAAAGAGGGCGTATTAATTTTGAAATTGTGTTTTACACTGCTTTAAGTACATTAAACTCTTTACCAAACAACACATTTTAGACTAGTCCAAATTAAAAGCATCTGCAGATGACAGATTAAATGTAGTTCAAAAATTATCAAACTTGTGTTTGAAAGAGTACAAAACATGGGAATAGTAGAAAATGCTGGTTATCAGCATTTTCTCCTTTTCCCTCAATGTTTTAACCCTTTACCCCACAACACATTTCTATGGTATCTCTAAAAGACCCTAAATAACAGCAAGGATGAAGCCATTTGATACATTTAATGACACTTTTTGATAGCATAGAAAACATTGTGACAAAAGGTGAAATTGCTCGTCATGAGCAATTTCACCTTTTGCCACAATGTTTTCCAAAGGCTCCTACAAGCAATGCGTAGAAATGAGTATCTATGGAGTAAAGGGTTAAATAGATTTGCTCCAAGGAGTGGTTAAAACTCGGGATTGTGTGGTACAGTGTCAAGGCATGTCCAAAATTTGTCATCTGATACCGAGTTGAAAAATAGTCACAATCAATTTTGTGTCTGACAAGTCAAAGGCTTTTCTTCCCTGTCTGACCCAGATGAAGCGATAGTTCTACATATTTTGTCAGTTCCAACATTATTTCAGACATATTACGCAAATAGTAAAATACTTACGACAGATTTCGTGTCCGAAAAGTTGAATGCTCAACAAGAATATTTCAGACATATTACGCAAATAGTAAAATACTTACGATAGACTTCGTGTCTGATAAGTTGAATGCTGTTTTGCCCCGTCTGGCCGAAATGAAACGACTGTTCTCACATATTTTGTCGTAAATCTGCTTGATCTGTTTCGTAAAGTTCCCGACTTTACAGTTCTTGAGAAAGTCCTTCAGCTGAAATAATGATATTCTTGTACTACATTTGAAATACAACTTGTTACTCCTTTGCGGTAGAAACAGTCTGAGAAATATATGATCTAACATTGGCGTTGAGATTAGATTTTATTAATCCTTTACAGCACAGCAAAATTTTAGACCTATCTAAACTTTAAGCATTTGCAGATCACTTCTATGAAATATGAACAAAATGATGTCAAAAATGGCATCACATAATTTTAATATTAAACATGTGTGAGATTTACAAATTTGAAATCGGTATATTACACTGAAAACAATGGAGGTCATGTGATAAAATATGGTAAGCATTTCCTGTGGCAAACACGTTTTTTCTCAGAATGTCTCCCATAACATGTACATGTAGACATCTTCCTTATCTATCAGAATTTTTTGTTTCTTTTTCAATACTTTGATATAAATGATATTGCCAGATAAAAAGTAGCCTGTTTATTCTGACAAATCATATATAAATTATTATTTTGATAAGTAAAATTAATATAATCATTTCCAATTAATCATTTATGTGCTGAGACAAGCTTTGAAAACAATATCTGTAAGGCTAATCATGGATTTAAATTTTACAAAATTTGATAATCCCTTGTTTTAAACTGGGTTTTATCAACACTCATTGTCTACAAAATTTTTTGTTTACAGAAAGAAATATCTAACATTTGACGTCTGTTCAACTATTACTAAATGTGAAACAGTAGATTAGATATAAGGTCAATATTTTCAATTTTCTTTTAAATCTATTCAGACATGTTTACTATTACTATGTCTTCTTCGAAAAGAAAAAAGCTCAACAATTTCCATAATTTTTTCATGATAACCCAACTTTTTCCTTCTTCCAACTTTGTCAAGGTCATGAAACACCTTTTAGTTTAGTACAAAGAGTTGAAGTTTGCGAAGCAATACCTGAAGTTGTGCAGGCAGTACAAGCTCAGGGAACCCAATGGTGTGTGCATGTGCTGACAAAAACTCCAGCAGTAGCTCATACAACTGGTCAATGACTCCATCCTGAAAATAATGATGGAAAAGGAAAAATATGAGGATCCATCCTGCAATTAATGATGGAAAAGGAAAAACTGCTTGAAAATAATGACGGACAAGGAAAAATAATTCTATTATATTATGAATCTCCATCCTGCAATTAAGGATGGAAAAGGGAAAAGATAAAGCTCCATCCTGAAAATAATGACAGAAAAGGAAAAACATAAGGCTCCATCCTGAAAATAATGATGGAAAAGGAAAAACATAAGGCTTCATCCTGAAAATAATGATGGAAAAGGAAAAACGTAAGAATGACAACAATATCATAAACCCTACACCTTTACCACATGACACAGTTTTAGCCTTGCCCATATTGCGAGCATTTGCAGATGATAATTTCATTCATTGTGGATCAAATGATGCAATTTATCTTTCATTCAATGAAAACAATGTGGAAAAAGGAGAAAATGCTTGTCTGCAAATGCTTTGGATTTGGTAGAATCCAAAATTATGTTGTTTAGTATAGAGTTAACCCTTTACCACATAATGACGACTTGGCGACCCTTGGAAAGAAGCACTCAAGCTAAGCATGAACAGCATGCTGGTGCCAATGTTGCAGCTGTGTTTTCAGCTTCCCAGGGTGTCAGCCTTAAACCAAAGACCTATGGACTAACAACCCCTACACCTGACACTACACTGTGACAAGCAAAACTCTTGTAAATTAGGGAAGGGGTGGAAAATAAGTTAACCCTTTACCAAACAATCCCTTGTTTTTACAACCCAGTGGATGAAGCCTTCTGAAAACATTGTTCTTCTCTTCTAAAGTCAAGTATCAATTTTTGAGTCACAAGCAAATGCAAAGAATTTTAACAAGTCTAAAATTTTGTTGTTTGGTAATGAGTTAAGTAAATTGGCAAATGTTTAAAACAGATGTTTAACCTGACAAATGTCACACATGCAGAGGTCAATCAAGTTACCTTTACCTTTGCAATGAAAAGGTCAAGGTAAATGACAGAGCTATCAAACTCAAGCCTGTATCATACATATCATGAGTGATTCTAGTCACAGGTGTATGCATGTTGCAGTAAGCAGTAGAACACAGAGCTGTCACTGAATGCAACTTTATACCCTAACAAGTGCTTTGACAGTATTTTGTACACAGATGGACACACACACGGATACATGGATGAAAGGACACACAGACAGAAAGGCTGATTCCAGTACACCTCCGAAAAAATTCCTTATGCAGGGGTATAAAAATGTTATCCCTTTACCACACAATCCCTCAGTTTAACAACCTTAAAGAAGAAACATTTTGAAAACATTGTGGGAAAAGGAGAAAATGCCGGTAACCAGCATTTTCTCCTTTAACCACAATGTTTTCTACCCTTTCCAAGACAAATGTTGACAGTTGAGTCACATTTAATAAGTCATCTCCAAACATTTTCAATTTAAACAGCTCTGAAATTTTGTCAAATTAAAAAGAGTTAGATCTACATGGAAAAAGGTAAAAAAATCTAGTAAATCAAAGCATTGAAAACACTGAAGTGGTATTTGTCATGGAAGCCATTGTGTGCAATTAGTAATCTGAACAAAAATGAGAAATATTATTCAAATACTACCTTGAAAGTCAACCAGCTGAGCAAATGAATAACTTTTTGGTTGAAGGTAGAGTACTCATCACAAAGTTTGAATTATTTGTATATTTATATGGTCTACCTTTGATCATTTGGAGGAGTCAGGAGTAACATTCCTGGACAGTACGATGGAAAGAGAGAGAAACCATGTGAGTAGTCGAATACAATTAAGTGTGTACCTGAAAACTATGATTTTGAACTATCTTTGGCCGTTAACATTTAATTTCCAAAATTATAATCAATTATTTCAACCTGTAAATATTCATGCCCAATTAAATGGAGTAGCTCACAATTATGGGATGAACAAGCAATGGGACAAACTGGTTTTGGAATGAAAAAGCCCAGGATCAAGCCATCGGTAGACAAATTTTGTAACATTGCCCTAATAGAAGGTTATGAGCAAGTGAAGCTATTTCCAATCAAAAAATTAGTATTTCCACAATCAATGGCCTCACCAAGTGTGTTTCAAATTACGCATCTGAGAGCTACAGAAAAAGTCATTTTCCTGAGAAAAATTGAATTTAATTTGGTTTATTTTTTTCGGCTTTGCACAAAATATGCTACAGTCTTCAAAATTCAATATTGAACTCATAGTGGTATTGTCTTTGAACAAATACTACAAAAACTATACTGAAACAAAGTAAAGCCCTAAGAGCACAAGCAAAATCAAATATTGCTGAAACTGTAAAAGTTGTCTTTGATAGGGTAGAAAACATTGTGGGAAAAGCAGATGATGCTGGTTATCAGCATTTTCTTCTTTTCCTCTAATGTTTTCAAAATATTTCTTTCTCAAGGCAGTTAAAAGTCTGCATCATGTGGTAAATGGTTAAAACTGTTGTAGGAGATCTACCACTGTCTACCATAATCATATTAGACAAAATAATGTGGGAGAACAAGTGATCAGGCATTGATTCTTTACCTTGAAAGCTCTTTCTTGCATTACACACTATTTCGGTCTTAACAAAAACAAGATATTAACTCTATACCACACAATCCCGACTTTTAACGACCCTGAAAAAGATGCTTTTAAAAACATTTTGGGAAAAGGAGAAAATGCTGGATACCAGCATTTTCTCCTTTTCCCACAATGTTTTCTACCCTTCCAAAATCAAATTTCAACTGTTGATTCACATTTATTTTGTTGTCTGCAAATGCTTTTAATTTGGACCGGTCTATAACTTTGCCATTTGGTAAAGAGTTAACTCTTTACCAAACGAGAAAATTTTAGACTGATCCAAACTGAACGCATTTGCAGACGACAAAAATTTTAATAAAGGTGACTAAAAAATAGAATTTGGTCTGGGAAAGGAAGAAAACACTGTGGTTAAAGGAGAAAATGCTGGTTACCAGCATTTTCTCCTTTTCCCATAGTGTTTTCAAAAGGCTTCTTTCTCAGGGGCGTCAAAAGTAGGGATTGTGTGGTAATGGCTTAATCAAATCAATGTGATAGATTTCATTTACTGCCCGCCAATGCTTGTGAAAAATTAACATTTTTTTCCTTTGGTTAATCGTCAACCCACTACCACACAACCCTGAGTTTTAATGGCCCTAAAGGAAAAAGGATTTTGAAAACATTGCGGGAAAAGGAGGACAGGCTGGTAACCAACCTTTTCTCCCTTTCCACAATGTTTTCTACCCATCAAAGACAAATTCCATCCTATAAACCATATCTAAATTGTCTGCGAATGCTGTCAAGTTGGACAACTCCAATTCCTTTTTTCCGTTGGTTAAGAGTTATGAGGGAGACTCATACAAGTCTTCTGAAACCATAATAGGCAAAAACAATGTGGGAGGTGATCAGGTGTTATTTCTTACCTTGAAAGCTCTTTCTTGCAGCTGGGTCTTGGAGAATTTGAGAATACAGGCAAAGTTGAAAGGCTTGAAATTGATAGCTTTGTGTTTCTTGTTGAAATCTGTCTGTTCGAACACCTGAAAGTAGAGATTGAGTGTCTTGTTCTAATTTTCATGTCTAAATGTCAATGATCAGATAATTATCTCTTTACCAAACGACAAAATTTTAGACTGGTCCATATTGAAAGCAACTGCAGACAACAAAATAAGCATATCTCAAAAATTTGTTTCCAGCAGGGAAGAAAACATCATTGAAAAAGGAGAAAATGCTGGATACCAGCATTTTCTCCTTTTTATACAATGGTTTCTAAAAGGCTTCTTTCTCTGGGTCATTAAAAGTCGGGATTTTGTGGTATAGAGTTGAATATTTGGTGGGCTATTTGAGAGTCTGTTGTCACCAAATCTGGAACAATATTCTGATCAGTTACCTTTTAAAAGATGACAAAATCTTAGCCCTGTCCAAATTAAAAGCATTTGCAGATGACAATTTCAATGTGGCTTAAATTATGCAGCTTTTCATTGTTTGGGTAGAAAATATTGTAGGGAAAGGAAAAAATGCTGGTTAAGAGCATTTTCTCTTTTTCCCATAATATTTTCATCAGGCTTCTTTCCCAGAGTTATTACTCTTTACTAAACAACTGCAGGTTTCAATTTAATCTTGTCATCTGGTTGAGGGAAACACTTGACACAGTCTGTTAGAGACAATTAGTTGAGAACCTTAAAAATAGGAATTAGACTGTCTTTCCCCCGATATCAAAAAATGAAAAAAAAAATCATCATCTCTGTACTGCATGATTCCAAGTCTTAATAATCCTGAGAAGAGGCCTCTCGAAAACACTGTGGGAAAACGAAAAAAATATGCTGGTTACCAGTCTTTCTGATACAAATTCTATTGATTCTACCATATTTATTTTTAGTCTGCTGTAAGTGCTTTCAAATTGAACCAGTCTAAAATTTTGATATTTGGTGAAGAGTCACATAGGAAGAATTCCACTTTTACAGAAATTTGTCATCTTGAAGTTTCTGAGAATAAACGCAAGTATCTTTCGCAATAAAGTCAGTCAATGTCAAGTACCAAATACTTCTCTTTTTTTTTAAATTACCTCACTCTGAATACATCCACGGCAATTCAACTTTTTTCTTAGCAGATTCCAAAGACACTGTTTTTTTTTCTTTTTAACCCATTACCACACAATCCCTACTTGTGACGCCCCGTAAAAAGAAGCCTTTAGGAAACATTGTGGGAAAAGGAGAAAATGCTGGTAACCAGCATTTTCTCCTTTTTCCACAATGTTTTCTACCCTTCACGAAACAAATTTCAAATTTTCAGTCACTTTCATTTTGTCGTAAGCAAATGCTTTGGCTTTGGACAAGCCTAAAAAATTGATGTTTAGTAATGAGTTAACTCTTTACCACACAATCCCGTCTTTTAACGACCCTGAGAAAGAGGCATATAGAAAACATTGTGGGAAAAGGAAAAAATGCTGGTAACCAGCATTTTCTCCTTTTCCCACAATATTTTCTACCCTATTAAAGTCAGAATTCATCATATTAACAAGATTTAATTTGTCGTCTGCAGATGCTTTGAATTTGATCCAGTCCAAAAATTTGTCGTTAAAATGTTAAAGAGTTAAGGCATTTATCTATCATCTGTAAGATATCTTGATTACTCTTTACCAAACTAGTTCAGACCAGCCCGAACTGGAAGCATTTGCAGAAGATAGCAGCATTTTCTGGTTACCAGCATTTCTCATTTTTAAACAATATTTCCAATAGCTGCTTTTCTGTAGATTGTTGAAACTCAGGAACGTATTATATAGGGTCATAGTCTCCCGCCGTGACGATGTAGCCTTTAAAAACCATGCTAGACTGTTGACAGAACATTATTTTCAAAAGTACTATCGTTCTCAGATAAAAGATGGAACATTAAAGTTGAACTATAGACAAGCAATGTATTTTTGAATGCTCGTAACCAAATGATAAAGAAAACATTAAAGTCACAATAATTTCTCTATTGGCACAGTTTTATTTTTCTGAAAATGACATTATGTATGTATTTAATATAAAATATCTACAATACATAAGTAATGCAATAAAGTACCAGTATTGTATTTCCAAAGTTAACATTATTGCATATTACTAGGTTTTTGTGATAAATACAGCACTTTCAGTCCTTGGTGCCCCTTTAATAGATACTCTGACCTTGACCTTGCAGTGAAATAAAATTTCAGTATCAAATTCCTGAAGCTGACATTATGAAATAGCAGATTTCTATGATAGATACAGTTCTAATTGTCCCTTACACTTCCTTTGTATGCTTTTTCAACAATTAATTTGACCTTAAAGGCTTGGTCAGACTATCTAATGGATATGTAACAGAGGGATAACAGTCAAAAACATGCAGAATTTCGGTGTCTCGTGACACTAAGCCATTACCACTCACGACAAAATTTTGGACAAGTCCAAACTGAAAGCATTTGCAGACACTTTACATATCAAGTGTGACTCAAATGATTGGGTTTGTCTTTGATAGGGTAGAAAACATTGTGGGAAAAAGAGAAATGCGTTTTTTTTTTCTCCTTTTCCTACAATGTTTGTAGAAGGCTTCTTCCTCAGGGCTGTTGAAAGTCTTCTTTGTTTGGTAAAGGGTTAAACATTAAAAGTCACTGAGACTGAAATAAACACAGATATATGACAACTGTATGCAGAAAATCTAAGAATATCATGATCTAATACCTGTATCTGCCTTAACTCATTACCAAACAACAAAATTTTTACTTCGTCCAAATCGGAAGCATTCGCAGATGACAAAACAAAAGAGACTAAAAATTTGAATTTGTTTTGTGAAGGGTAGAAAACATAGTGGGAAAAGGAGAAAATGCTGCTTACCAGCATTTTCTCCTTTTCCCACAATGTTTTCTAGAGCCCTCTTTCTCAGGGTCATCAAAAGTAGGGATTGTGTGGTAATGGGTTAACACTTTACTAAATAGCTAGGTTTTCATTTCCCTGAATAATAATGCTTTAGAAAAGATTATGGGAAAAACAAGAAAAGGCTGGTAACCTACATTTTTCTCTTTTCTCACCATATGATATTACGAGGGGTGTTCGAAAAGTTTCGGGACGAGTGCTGCCATTCTTTTATATTTTGATATTTTTTGATGAGTTTTTCGGTAGTAATAGCTACATCCGTATTCTATATGTTAATCGAAACAAATAAACAAGAATATACGCCACACTTGATGAATGGTCACTATAGCAACGTCAAGTCGACGTAAGCGGGGCACCTTGACGTCACTTCACTAAATCTCTTCTTTTTAATGGCAAGTATCGATCACGATAAGTACTCCAATATGTTTTTGGATTGCGTATAACAAAAGTATTCCCCTACAGGGTGCACCGGCTACTACCTACCATTAAAAGCTACAATGAGTCGCCGACAGTAAGAATTTCCTGCAACAGTACAGAGAACGTGGTGACAGGTTCTTGGTTTTCATTATTATGGCCAATGTAACTTGGATTGGTTTGTATGATTCAGAGACGAAGCAAGACAGTCCTGTGTGGAAAAAAACCCTATTCATCTTCGCCTATAAAGGCAATGGTGGAACGTTTTATTTTATTGAAATGAACGGAGTTTTTCTCTTCCACACAGTGCCGATTGGGAAGACAGTCACAGCACAGTATTACTCAAACGTACGATCTTCTGATTTTCCTATTGTATACGATGACAGGATTTGTTGGTAAAACCAGTGATTCATAAACATAATTTCGTTGTTACATGTATATAGATTCATAGGTTCGACCATAAGCTCGTTCAGGTGCACAGACATGAGTTGATCAGGGCTGTATAGGACAAACGACCAAAAGAACCCGGCACATTCAACTTACATCACAACAACGGCACACCTTATACTTTATCAACTACCAAGAAAGTACCTGTTGATTGATAGAGTAACACTATTGAGCACTCACCATACTCTTCTGACTCGCACCATGTAATTTTTGGTTATTCCCCACCATCAAGCATTACTGACGCGGTCACTGTTTCGACGACGTCGATGACCTTCCCGTCGTGGTCAGGGAATGTATAAGGAACATTCCATCATCAGACTTCAGAACTTGTCTTAATTCGTGCTTACATAGGCATCAGAGGAGCATAAGCTGGGGTATTTTTAATAACCATGACTATTTCATACGTTTGTAAAGACAAACTTTTTATTCGGTGCATCAAGGTGCCCCGCTCACGTCGACTTGACGTTGCTATGGTGACAATACATCACGCGTTTCATGTATCTTCGTAAATTTGTTTCAACCAACCAATAGAATATGGTTGTAGCTATCATTACCAAAAAAACGCATTAAAAAATATCAAAATATAAAAGAATGGCAGCACTTGTCCCGAAACTTTCCGAACACCCCTCGTATGTTTTCTACCCTATCCACTTTGACAAATCCCTTGATATGAATCTCATCTAATTTTGTTGACATTTTGTCATTGACAAAATGCTTTAAAAATGGATGTGTCAAAAATTTTGTCATTAAGTATAAAGTATACATCCATAGCTAATGCACACTGATCAACGTGAGCCGCGGACACCATGTGTTCTCAGTACACCAGATCGAATTTTCCATGGAAGAACCGGAAGTGGTGTAAGTATTTTCATTTCTATGGACCTGATTAACCTAGATAGAAATGTTGATTTACAGCAATGTCAAGACGAATGATTGGTCTGTTTACACACATACTAGGGAATAATAATACCATCATATCAGCGAGCTGTGGCTTTATGAGCAACTGGGGTCTTATTGTTTTGAAGTTTGTTTCCGATTTTCAGACAAAATTCCCTAACCATTGTTCATCTTACAAGTTTGTATGATAAGATAAATGTATTCCCTAAAGGAACACAAAATTTCACTTAGAAATGTCCATCCAAAGTGAAGATATGCGTTTTTGAATGGACCTGGGTAGAGGAAAATATGCTAACAAGACACCATTTTCATTTTCAGAGTATGTACATGTACACCAGATCAGAAAAAGCTTGTGGTAACTGGACACCAACATTTAAATCATCAATATTTCTGCCTGAAACTCCATGCATGGGCTGTATACGAAGACTACTTTTGTAAACATTATGTCACTACGGTCCAATACCTGACAAAGAGCATGTTCAACGCAATTTCATAACTTGTAGCAGTTGCTTTTTTGAAATATTTGCTTAGACTTTGATTACCTTTGACCACAAAACAAAAATTTATACATGTCAAAATTGAAAGCATGTTCGGATGACAAATATGGTTCAAATAGTGGTGCTTGCCTTTGAAAATGGAGAAAATAGTGGGTGCTAGCATTCCCTCCATTTCTAGCAATGTTTTCAGAGGTTTTCTCTCTCAGAGCCATTACAGGTGGCCCTTCAGATTTTCGGACGAAAATTTTACAAAAATGCATAAAAATCATCATTATACTCCCAAAGCCTTTAAATTTGCTTTCATAAAACCCCAGCAGTCGAAAACCATCCGACAACATGTGAAATTAGAGATTTACTACGGCCCAGGTTGACTCCAACGGGAGAAATGTTCTATTTTTAGATGATCAATTCCTCATTTACATACAGGAATAAACAGACAAAGTTTCAAACATAGCGTCCGAATATGAAATTATGAAAAATAATTATTACGTGTTTGTTATGTAATGCAATTCAAGCGTTATTAGTCACGTGCCAGTCACTTGACATTCCCACAATGCTTTATTGGTTTTTGGCGCGAAATCTAAAAATACCTTAAGAGGCTACGTAGCCCTTTAACCCATTACCACTCAATCCCTACTTTTGACGCCCCTGAGAAAGAAGCCTTTAGAAACCATTGTGGGAAAAGGAGAAAATGCTGGTAACCAGCATTTTCTCCTTTTCCCACAATGTTTTCTACCCTTCACAAAACAAATTTCAAATTTTTAGTCACTTTTATTCTGTTGTCTGCAAATGCTTTCAATTTGGACCAGTCTAAAATTTTGTCGTTTGGTAATGAGTTAAGGGAACACTATCAAAATTTTTTTTTTGTAATGTTATGGGTCTTAATTATTGAGGATTTTTATTATTTTGTCATAAAAATTTGAGTGATATATACATTTATTAATTTGGTGAGATGTAAAAATTCTAAATATCCACCTTTAAGATATTGCACAGTTCCAATGTCAACACACAAGTGAGGCACCCATAGAGAACAATAACTGTTAAAAAATTCTTTGATTAAAAGCAATGAACTTTGTAACAGTTCTCTCCCTTGCATAAGTTTTTTCCCTTTCACGGATTCCTCATATCGGCTATTGATTGGTCTGTATCAAACAGATCAACTGCATTAACTCTTTACCACACAATCCTAACTTTTAATGACCCTGAGAAGGAAAGACCTTGAAAACATTGTGGGTAACCAGCATTTTCTCCTTTACCCACAATGTTTTCTTCCCTTCTTAAAACAACTTTTAATTCTTTAGTCACATTTATATTGTCGTCTGCAAATGCTTTCAATTTGGACCAATCTACAATTTTGTTGTTTGGTAAAGAGTTAAAGATTCGAGTGAGTGGGACAGTTCCATATGTGTTACTAGTACTAATTAGAGTAGTCTAATTAGAGTAGTCTAACCAGCTAACTAATAAGAGTAGTCTAACCAGCTTTAACCCTTTACCACACGAGAAAATTTCAGACTGGTTCATATTGAAAGCATTTACAAACAACAAAATAAAGGTGACTGAAAAATTAAAATTTGGCTTGGGAAAGGTAGAAAACACTGTGGGAAAAGGAGAAAATGCTGGTTACCAGCATTTTCTCCTTTTCCCTCAGTGTTTTCTAAAGGCTTCTTTCTCATGATCGTTAAAAGTCGGGATTGTATGGTAAAGAGTTAAATATACTTGGACAATATAGCTAACTCTACCCAAATAATCCTGTTCTTCTTTCATAATGATTGATTGATTCATTCATTGGTGTTTAACACTGTTTTCAACATTATTTCAGTCATATCACAGCAGCCAGTGCACTTATCCATGCCTTCCTGGAGTTTCAGGACTGAACAAGGTTGGGGCCGAGCTTTTTTTTTTTTCAATAAACAGCCTCTTGAAGAAGATTGCTCTTGAAGACAACCACATTTGGATAAAATACTGGTAAATTGCATTTTCTCTTCCCTTGTGTGTTTTCAACTATTTCAAATTCGAATCTCAATGTTACTGCCGCCAGAACATCCACTAGGTCATCTGGAAATATTCGGACATGCACAATTCTAAAACTCTGTATTATGGTAGAGAAATATTAATGTCCTGTTTTCAAGGATAGTACAAAATTTACATAAAACTGATAGTCCAGGAAGATAATCTGTCCTTCAAGAAAGATAAAATTTTCAATGTCAATGCCAATCTATTAGGTCACCTTCTGCAAGATAAACTGTGACCTTGACATTGGCACAGTTTATGCGGGATACTGTCACTTTTCAAATGTTTAACCCTTTCCCAAACAAGCCCTGGCTTTTACGTGTCTGCAGTAAAAGTCTTTTGAAAACACTGTGGGAAAAGGAGAAATTGCTCGTAACCAGCAAATTTCTCCTTTTCCCACAGTGTTTTCTAGTAGTAATTTCTACACTTTTGGAGAACTTTCAGAAATTTTCATCAAGTTTAAAATTGTTGTCTGCAATCTCTTTCAGTTTGGAAGAGTCTAAAATTTGTCATTTGAGAAAGATTTGTCTTTGAAAGAGCAGAAAGTATTGTGGATATTAACTCATTACCACACGAGATAATTTTAGACTGGTCCAAATTGAAAGTATTTGCAGACGACAAAATAAATGTGACTGAAAAATTGAAACTTGGTTTGGGAAGGGTAGAAGACATTGTGGTAAAAGGAGAAAATGCTGGTTACCAGCATTTTCTTCTTTACCCACAATGTTTTCAAAAGGCTTCTTTCTTGGGGTCGTTAAAAGTCGGGATTGTGTGGTACAGAGTTAAACACGCTACCATCCTCTAGTATTTTCTCCTTCCCGTAACAATGCTGTCAAAGCACCTTTTTCAACTTTTTTCTCTGTGGTGTAAAAACTTTTTTATTTTTTTTCCACAATCTTTTCAAAGGTCTCTTTCCTCAGTGGTGAAAAAACATTTTCATTTTTTTTCCCACAATGTTTCCTATCCATAGAAACTTCATGTGTTGAATAACAGTTAATTAATTTCTGCAAATGCTTTCCATTAATACAAGGATCTGACTTTGATATTAGGAAGAGAGTAAATAAAATGTTATGCAAAGCAGAAAAAGTCCATCCCTGACCTATATTATGCATGTAACATGCACCTTTTTGCACTCATCACACAGACAACATGCTTCACTTTCATGCATTTAACTCTTTACCAAGCAGCAAAATTTTTGATTATTGCAAATTGAAAACATTGGCAGAAGAAAAAATAAATGTGACCAAAAAGTTAAATTTATTATGGAGAGGGTTGAAAATATTGTGGGAAAGGAAGAAAATGCTGGTTACCAGTATTTTCTCCTTTTTCTCCACAATGTTTTCAACCATCCCAGAACAAGTTTCAACTTTTGAGTCATATTTAACTTTTGTTACATCTGCAAATGCTTGCAATTTGTACAAGTCTTGAATTTTGTTGTTTGGTATTAAAAAGAGTCAGCCAAATTTGAAAGACAGTGGAGCTCAGTCTTTAATGTACAGGAGTTGAAACCTGGTGGAATGGGGGTAGGGCGGGAGTCGTTGGTTCAAAACACCAGATCCACTAATTTCTGTCCAGCATTGATGATACAGGTAGATAAAACATGGCAGGATTCATGTTTTCAAAAGTTTTCCTCTATAATTATACATATTGATGTAAAGGAATTTGTGCCTCTTTTAAAGGAATGCATGATAGATTGCTTTAAGCAAGAGTGGTTTGCAAAAATCAGTAACAGTACCATGCTTACCCTACACAAACATATTAAGTCAAATTTTGAAAGCGAAGAGTACTTAGAAAAATTGCCTCTCTTGTCCCGTTCATATATTTGTAAATTAAGGATTTCAGCCCATTTCCTTCAGATTCAGACTGGAAGATTTTCTAGAAATAATATACCAAGAAATGAAAGGTTATGCCAAATTTGCCAAAGTGGCGAAATTGAGGATGAGTTTCATTTCTCGCTAGTGTGCCCGAAATACGAACACTTACGTCGGAAGTACCTAGATAAGTATTTTTATATCAGACCTAGTACGTTTAAATTTATCGCTTTACTGTCGAGTAACGACCTAAATGTATTGTCTATGTTCGGTAATTATCTGACAGCTGCTTTTTCACTACAATTTAACACACTCTACAGTTAGTATCATTATATCTTTTTCTTTTCCAAACAAAGTTTACAGACTGATACACTTTATTCATATATCATCATTCTCAGTTGATTCCTTATACTTGTTGTAATTATTAAAATAGCATATATTTTGTTCAATACAGTTTACATGACTTGAACAAAGTGAAAGAAAGAGAGAACGTGCAAGGGAGCGAAAGTGAGGGAGATAAAGGAAAGGACGAGAGAGAGAGAAAGAGAGAGATAAAGAGAACAAGAGACCGGTGACCTTAGAATTTATGTGCCTTTTGATGTAAACATGACTATGTACTGCGTACACGTTAAATAAAATGTTGTTCTGTTCTGTTCTATAATAATGAAAACTTGGGACTGTTTAGCACAGGGTTACCCTTTCACCATTTGACAAAATTTTAGACTGAAGTCTTGTAGATATTGAAATGAATTTAAAATAATTATGGCAACTGTATACCCAACGACAAAATTTTAGACTTGTCCAAACTGCAAGCATTTGCAGACAACAAGATAGTTGTAACTCAAGAATTGAAATTTGTTTCCAGCAGGGTAGAAAACATTGTAGGAAAAGTAGAAAATTCTGGTTACCAATGTTTTCAAAAGGTGTCTTTCA
Organism: Tridacna crocea; assembly: GCA_943736015.1. Taxonomy (NCBI): domain Eukaryota; kingdom Metazoa; phylum Mollusca; class Bivalvia; order Cardiida; family Cardiidae; genus Tridacna; species Tridacna crocea. The sequence continues at coordinate 2,745,307 of OX031072.1, read as the reverse complement.
AAGGGTTGTAAAGACCAGGGATTGTTTGGTAAAAGGTTATAATTATAAACATTAAAACTTGTTTTGGAATGGCAGAAAAGGTTGGGGGAATGAGGAGAAAATGCGTTTTTTTTCACATTTTCTTCTTTTCTAACAATGTTTTTTAAAGTTTTCCTCATGGTCATTAAAAATCAATAACTGAAATTTGTTCCCAGCAGGGTAGAAAACATTGTGGGGAAAGGAGAAAATGCTGGTTACCAGCATTTTCTCCTTTTCCCACAATGTTTTTAAAAGACAAATATCTAAAGGTCTTAAAAACCAGGGATTGTCTGCCAAGGGTCAAACTTTTCTGCGGCTAAATTTGTCTCAAGGGGTTGTGAGGTGATGCAGCGTAAATTTTTTGTGAATGATGCTTAAAACTTCAAACAAATTCAGTGGGACAGTAGGACGCCCCAGCATGATCGAAGATAACTTACACAAACCACCATCAATGCTGAGCTGCTGAGAGTATATGATTTCATCACGTGCATTCGTCTTGCACAAAGCCTTACATAATTGTCCGAGTTTGAAATAATTGGGTGAAAAAAAAATTATGCATGCAAACCGCGAATTTATGTTTGAATTGTGTTCTATGTCTGATTTCATAAGCATTTCGGTCAATTTATGCAAAGATTTAGCCTGTTTATTGACACCTTTCTTGTTGTTACAGGACCATGGCTGGGGTTTTTGAAGTGCTTTGCCCATGGAAACTCCCAGTGACAGTGACAAGAAACAATCTCTGGGTTTCCTATTTACCAATTTTATGCTTTAACCTGTCCCCACACAATACCGATTATTTAACAAACTTTAGGAAAAATGTTTTTGAAAACATTGAGGGAAGAGAAGAAAATGCTTGTAACACACATTTTCTCCTTTTACCATGATGTTTCAACTATTTCAAGGGCAAATCCCAACAACTAAGCCACACTGACCCTTTGCCAAACAAAACCTTGCTTTTATGGGCAAGAAAAAGAAGCCCTTTGAAAACATTGTGGAAAAAAGAGAAAATGCTAGCAACCATTTTCAACATTATTTCAGTATTACTGTGGTAGGCAGTGAACCTATATACATGCTTACCTGGGGTCTCTTTTACCAGTACTCCACACAATTTTCTTTCCAAGCCACTGGCTGCTTTCCCCAATAACCATCATCAAAACAATAGTTAGCAGTAAGAGAGGAATAAGTCATGTTGCAATGATCATCATTAATCCTCGGAAAAAAATCGTCCGAGCCTGGATTGAACCCGTGACCCCTTGTTCTCAAGTCCTGCACGCTATTGACTTAGCTACCTGGGCTCAGCAGGGTCAACATTAAAACTGTTAATCCTCGTCTTAACCCTTTCCCAAACGACAAATTTTGGACTCTCCCAAACAGAAAGAGTTTGCAGACGACAATTTTTTATTTAGAGGAAATGGCAGAAAGTTCTCAAAAGGGTAGAAAACACTGTGGGAAAAGGAAAAATTGCTCGTTATGAGCAATTTCTCCTTTTCCCACAGTGTTTTCAAAAGGCTTTTACTACAGACACGTAAAAACCAGGGCTTGTTTGGGAAAGGGTTAACTCTTTACCAAACAACAAATTTATAGGCTGGTCCAAATTGAAAGCATTTGCAGACGACAAAATAAATGTGGCTAAAGAATCGAAATTTGATTTGGGAAGGGTAGCAAAACATTGTGGGAAAAGGAGAAAATGCTGGTTATCAGCATTTTCTCCTTTTATCCACAATGTTTTCAAAATGCATTTTCTCCTTTTCCCACAATAATTTCTATCCTTTTAAAATCAATTTTAAAATTTCAGTCATATTTATGTTGTTGCCTGTGAATGCTTCCAATTTGGACAAGACAAGAATTCTGTTGCATGATAAAGAGTTAACACCCTATTTCACAAAGAATATCTGAAATGTATGAGCACTTCTTTTCCAGGTTTCATCCCGTCTTTAAGCGAACGATAAACCTAAAGCGTTATAATTGCAAAGCCTGACTGTACATGTATTCTCAGTCTCGTGCAAAGTTCTATGCAATAAACTTTAAATGGTCTCATGAGGACAAAATGTACCTTTCGTGCGACAGCCAAGAGTCCAATTATAGAGTATCATAAATGTGCATTTCTCATCACGTGCATTCCTTATATAACAGGTTACCAGCTGAGCAATTTAACTCTATACCACACAATTACAACTTTTAACAACCCTGAAAAGAAAGCTTTTGAAAACATTGTGGGAAAAGGAGAAAATGCTGGTAACCAGCATTTTCTTCTTTTCCCACAATGTTTTCTACCCTTCACAAAACAAATTTCAAATTTCCAGTCACTGTTATTTTGTCGTCTGCAAATGCTTTCAATTTCGACCAGTCTAAAATATTGTCGTTTGGTAATGGGTTAACTCTGTACCACACAATCACAACTTTTATCAACCCTGAAAAGAAAGCTTTTGAAAACATTGTGGGAAAAGGAGAAAATGCTGGTAACCAGCATTTTCTCCTTTTCTCACAATGTTTTCTTCTTTAATTAATAATGAACGTCTCATCATTTCAGCCATTGTGTAGTTTGTCCTCTGCAAACGCTTTCAATTTGGACGAGTCTAAAATTTTGTTGTGTGGGAAGGAGTTAAGGAGAAGAAATAAAGGAGTAAAAAAAGTTCAAATGTGGCTTAATTTATTGCCCTGTCTATGAAAAGGTAGAAAATACGGTGGAAAAAGGTGAAATTGCTGGTTATAATGTTCTTGAAAGCCTTTCTTTTTTCTTTATTCAAGAACTATCTAATTGCTGGTTACAAAGTTTTGGAAAAATTGAAATTTCTATATCCAAATTTTAACAAGCCCAAAAGTAAAAACTTCTGAAAACAATGTTGGAAAGGGAGAGAATACTGGTAACCAGCATTTTTTATTTTTCCAACAATGTTTTCTTCCCTATCAAAGATGAAAATCACTATCTGAGATACCTTCTGTTAACATACTTTCTGCAATTAAAGCAGCTTTCAATTTGAAAGTCTAAAATTTTGTTGTTTTGTTCAGAGTTCCTGGTTGCCAGCATTTTCTTCTTTTCCCACAATGTTTTCGAAAGATGTATTCCTCAGGGCCATTTAAATACAGCATTGTGTGGTAAAGGGTTTAACCCTTTACCAAACTAAAATTTTTTAAACTGGTCCAAATTGAAAGAACTTGCAGACGACAAAATAAACATGCTCAAAATTTGAAAATTGTTTCCAGCAGGGTGGAAAAATTGTGGGAAAAGGAAAAGAATGCTGGTTACCAGCATTTTCTCCTTTTTCCACAATGTTTTCAAAAGGCTTCTGTCTCAGGGTACTGAAAACAAGGGATTGTTTGGTAAAAGGTTAAAGGTCATCAACAATATCCATTTAACCTCTGGGACTTGTTACATAACATACTTAACCCTTGGGCAATGATCCCTTGTGCATACCCCTCACCATCTTTTCATACAAAAGTTCCGACTGACAACAATCGACCTTGTATGATAACCCATTTTTCATGACCTTTATATCCCTTGGAGTCTAATTCCATATTTACTTAAACTTATATTTTTGATTAGCGCATTAATTAAGAAATCTTGACCAGACAATAAAATTTTAGAATTTTCTGTATGTTTTTGTATCTCGAGGACAATTATTTAAGCGTGGCACGAACAGTTGGATTTGTGTTAAAAAGGTTAGAAGACATTGAAAATCATCTTTTTCCCCTTATGCCATGTTGTTTTCATGATCCGTCTTCTTCCTGGTGACATAAGACCATGTTTTTTAATCGCTAAAGTACTAAGCATTGATAACCGCTTTCTCATATTGCACAATATCGAATTCCGTAATTACATAATTTCAAAGAACTTTAACCAGAGCTCCAGATAAGAGGTAGTGATGGTTTTCTAAATCCATTATTTCTCTCCGAAATCCTATGTTGTGGGTACTCATTAGAATCGTCTCATTGAGACAATTCTAATGAGTACCCTAAACATAGGTTTTAGCAGATAATATTTGATATTTTTAATTTTGAAATCAAGATCACTCCCTCTATCGGGAGCTCTGAATTTAACCTGTCTTACTGGTAGGGTCTTACTAGTAGGCACTCCTGTAAAGCTCCAAGCCCTGGGGTGAAATATTTTGTTTGCACAATTTGATTATAGCCTGGGAAAAAAATGTCAATGATATACTGTATCGACAGTCAAGCACTAAAAATATAAATTTCAAAAGATACCCCATAGGACGAAACTGCAAGATCACTGCATGTGGGTGCCAACACTTAGATGCATTTCGGTGTTGTCGTTTTTTTGCAGTAAAAAAGTTAACCCTTTACCAAACAATCCCTGGCTTTTATGACCATGAGATAGAAGCCTTTTGAAAACATTGTGGGAAAAGGAGAAAATGCTGGTAACCAGCATTTTCTCCTGTTCCCACAATGTTTTCTACCCTACTGGAAACACATTTCAATTTTTGAGCCGGCCCAGGTGGCTAAGTGGTGAGCGAGTTGGACTCATGACCTGGTGGTTATGACTTGATACCCGGTTGAGGCAAACTTTCTTTACGGCGTAATTTTACCTCTCACCTCTGCTGAAACATGTGAGAAAAGTAGTTGGTGGCTTTGGAAAGAAAGTTGTGTTAGTACTGGTGTGAGAAAGCCAGGAATCACAGGCGTCAACGACTGCCATGATATGACCTTAGCTGTTAAAGTGGCGTTAAACTCCAATACAACCAACCAACCAATTCAATTTTTGAGTTATGTTTATTTTGTCATCTGCAAGTACTTTCAATTTGGCCAATCAAAAATTTTGATGTTTGGGTAAGGGTCAACCCTTTACCAAACAATCCCTGGCTTTTACGGCCCCGAAATAGAAGCCTTTTGAAAACATTGTGGGAAAAGGAGAAAATGCTGGTCACCAGCATTTTCTCCTTTTCCCACAATGTTTTCTACCATACTGGAAACAAATTTAAATTTTTCAAGTTACATATATTTTGTCATCTGCAAGTGCCGTCAATTTGGACTGGTCCAAAATTTTGTCATTTGGGAAAGGGTTTACCCATTACCACACCATCCCTACTTTTGACGCCCCTGAGAAAGAAGCCTTTGGAAAACATTGTGGGAAAAGGAGAAAATGCTGGTAACCAGCATTTTCTCCTTTTCCCACAATGTTTTTTACCCTTCACAAAACAAATTTCCAATTCTCAGTCACTTTTATTTTGTCGTCTGCAAATGCTTTCAATTTGGACCAGTCTAAAATATTGTCGTTTGGTAATGAGTTAAGTAGACAAAGGTACATAACTATGTCAACCCTATTTTGAGCATTACCTGCCCTTCTGGCATGGTTGACTGATTGACTGTATCATCACAGTTTTCAACATTATTTCAGTCATATCACAGTGGCTAGTGCACCTATCCATGTTTTCCTGGAGTTTCTTTGACCAGTACCCCCCACATTATTCGTTCACTGACCACTGGCCACTTTCCCACATAATCATTGTCAAAACAATGGGAGAAGGAATGAATCCTGTTGCAATGATCTTACGAACGAAGTCCATAACAAAGAAACAAATGAATAAATGCATGGCAGAAATAAGGGTCGGAGCGGGATTCGAACTCCGGAACTCCCGGACACAAGACCAATACCCTAACCACTGAGCCAAAGAGATATCTCCCTGACGCAGTAGCCAGGTATTGTATTTAAATCGGGAGTTCCGGAGTTCGAATCCCGCTCCGACCCTTATTTCTGCCATGCATTTATTCATTTGTTTCTTTGTTACGGACTTCGTTCGTAAGATGGGGGCTCGTCCGGGATATCATCAATCCTTGTAAAGAAACAGGCCGAGCAGCGGATCAATTCATTGACCTCCCCTTCTGGCATAGGTTCCGTTCTGAAGTCTACACTTTCAGCTCATTAGTCTTTAGAACACATCTTAACCCATTACCACACAATCACTACTTCTGACGCCCCTGAGAAAGAAGCCTTTAGAAAACATTGTGGGAAAAGGAGAAAATGCTGGTATCCAGCATTTTCTCCTTTTCTCACAATGCTTTCTACCCTTTCCAAATCAAATTTCAAATTTTGATACATGTTTATTTTGTCGTCTGCAAATGCTTTCAATTTGGACTAGTCCAAAATTTTGTCGTTTGGTAAAGAGTTAAGCATGATACAGAAATATGAGATTTTGGCGAAGTTTCTGCATAGAATGGTTGTATTGGTTGTATTGGTGTCCCAACTAAAATAATTTGCAGACTACAAAATAAAAGTGACTGAAAATTTGATATTTGTTTTGTGAAGGGTAGAAAACATTGTGGGAAAAGGAGAAAATGCTGGTAACCAGCATTTTCTCCTTTTCCCACAATGTTTTCTAAAGGCTTCTTTCTCAGGGTCGTTAAAAGTAGGGATTGTGTGGTAATGGGTTAACGCCACTTTAACAGCTAAGGTCATATCATGGCGGTCGGTGACTCGCATGTGTTTCCTGGCTTTTGCACACCAGTACTAACACAACTTTCTTTCCAAAGCCACCGATTACTTTTCTCACACGCATCTGCAGAGATGAGAGGCGGAAATACGTTGGAAAGAAAGTTCGCCTCAACCAGGAATCGAACTCACAACTGCCAGGTCATGAGTCTGACGCGCTCACCACTGAGCCATCCAGGCGGGCTTTTGCATAGAATACCTCAACGTTTTCTTGATTATTTATTACCACATGATCCCAGTTTGCTTTAACCCTTTACCCCATAGGGCATTTCTATGGCATCTCTAATTAACCCTAAATAACATCAAGGATGAAGCCATTTCTAATGAGTAAATGACACCTTTTTATAGCATAGAAAACAATGTGACAAAAGGTGAAATTGCTCGTCACGAGCAATTTCACCTTTTGCCACGATGTTTTCCAAAGGCGCCTACAAGCAATGTGTAGAAATGAGTATCTATGGAGTAAGGGGTTAATAAATCCTGTACTTTAACATCCTCACAAAATTAGCCCTTTGAAAATATTGTGGGAAAAGGCAAAAATGCTGGTAACCAGCATTTTCTCATTTTCCCACAATGTTTTCAAGCTTTTCAAAGAAACATTTCCTAATTTGTGCAATCTTTGATTTGTTGTATCCAAATGTTTTCAATTTGGACCAATCTAAAATTTTGTTGTTTGTTAAAAAGATTATAATGAGGGCGATAGAGAGTGAAAAGGAAATAATACATCATAAAATTTACCCATAAATCTTTACCAAACAAAAAATTTATAGACTGGTCCAAATTGACAAAGCATTTGCAGACGAAATAAATGTGACTGAAGAATCGAAATTTGTTTTGGGAAGGATAGAAAACAATGCGGGAAAAGGAGAAAATGCTGGTTACCAGCATTTTCTCCTTTTTCCACAATGTTTTCAAAAGGCTTCTACATCAGGGTCTTCAAAAGTTGTCATTGTGTGGTAAAGGGTTAACCCATTACCACACAATCCCTATTTTCTACAACCCTGAGAAGGAAGCCTTTTGAAAACATTATGGCAAAAGGAGAAAATGCTGGTAACCAGCATTTTCTCCTTTTCCCACAATGTTTTCTACCCTTCACAGAACAAATTTCAAATTTTCAGTCACTTTCATTTTGTCGACTGCAAATCTTTCGATTTGGACAAGCCTAATATTTTGTCGTTTGGTAATGAGTTAAAGCATCGTCGGACCCCATTGCAACTTTCTGGATAAGAGCAACCTTATAATTGCTTTTATCCAACCTTGTAGAGGCCCATATAAACCCAGCAGACATTTTCAAGCTGGAAATAAGACCCACATAATTGCAATTTCAAAGTTGCTTTTATCCAATAATTGTCTCAACAAAGCAGACAGTGTAGATCAAAGATCAGACTGCATGTCTTGCAGTGTAGATCAAAGATCAAACTGCATGTCTTGTACAGTCTGATCTTGATCTACACTGGCCGTAAAGACAACTATAGTTGTAAAAAAGGCACTTTAACCCATTACCAAACAACAAAATTGTGACCTGGTCTAAATTGAAAGCATTTGCAGGCGACAAAGTAAAAGTGACTGAAAATTTGAAAATTGTTTTGTGAAGGGAGAAAACATTGTGGGAAAAGGAGAAAATGCTGGTTACCAGCATTTTCTCCTTTTCCCACAAAGTTTTCCAAAGGCTTCTTTCTCAGGAGCGTCAAAAGTAAGGATGGTGTGGTAATGGGTTAAGTGGTTTAAGACGTGGTATCTATTTTCTTAAGACAGTTTCGCCCTTTACCCCATAAGGCATTTCTATGGTATCTCTAATTGACCCTATATAACAGCAAGGATGAAGCCATTTCCTATGTGTATAATGACACCTTTTGATAGCATAGAAAACATTGTGACAAAAGGTGAAATTGCTCGTCACGAGCAATTTCACCTTTTGCCACAACGTTTTCCAAAGGCTCCTACAAGCAATGAGTAGAAATGAGTATCTATGGAGTAAAAGGGTTATGACAGTTTAGTTGGTTTGATGCTCAAAGGGTATAAGTTATATTGTATGTAAATGCACTAATATTGGATTTACGTCATAGATCCAAAAACGACCCAAAACAGACGCATATAGTGTTTTTATTGACATACAGTTATGCGTATTATATCTTCGCACCTTAAACAGATGTTACTGAAGACAGATCCATCATATGATTTTTGTTCTGTTCATTTAACTCCTTCTCGCACAATCTTAAGTTTTAAAGACAATATTAATTTTATGGTAAAATGTTTTGAAATATTTTAATGAGACTGACAAATTAAAATCTGTTTTTGGAAGAGTAGAAAACATTTCGGGAAAAGGAGAAAATGCTCAGGTTACCAGCATTTTCTCCTTTTCCCACAATGTTTTCAAAAAGTTTCCTTTTCAGAGTTGTTAAAAGTTGGGATGATATGGTAAAGGGTTAAAGGTACAAGATATTGTAACTCTCTGCCCCACCCCCTTCTAAACTCTCTACCAAACGACAAATTTATAGACTAGTCCATATTAAAAGCACCTGCAGACGACAAAATAAATGTGACTCAAAAAATTGAAATTTGATTTGAGACAGGTAGAAAACATTGTGGGAAAAGGAGAAAATGCTGGTTACCAGCATTTTCTCCTTTTCCCACAATGTTTTCAAAAGGCTTCTACCTCAGGGTTGTCAAAAATCATCATTGTGTGGTAAAGGGTTAATAAAGATGTTCATCTGTGCCAGTATATGCAAATATACCACATGATCAGCGTGACAAAATGAAACTACTTCCAGTCTGCACAATCAAAAATGGACTAACGAAGAAATCTTTAGTTGACATCAAAACCAGACAATTCTGTTATCGATGTCACGGTTCTATAAAAGATTTACGAGAGTACCTCTAATTGATCTTCAAGCGCAAGTCTAATAATAGACTCAGAAACATTATTGGTCTGGTACTTAAAGACGTAGGCGCTATAGTGAGGAATGATGCAATCAAGCAACCTTATTTTTTGTGGCGGTTGTCGCCACAGAGTCAACGAAAATTCCAAAATTCGAAAAAAAAATCCAAAATTCGAAACAAAATTCGAAAAATAAATAAGTCTAAAAACCAAACTCATTGCCTATGATTCGGTTAAGAACATACCTAATAACCGCCATGAAATTTCAGTTAACTCCGTAAAAAGTAGTCCACCAAATAAGCTACTGCTTCTAAAGAAGACGGCTTAAACTAATTTTACTGATTAAAGAAGTGTTGATAGTGATTGATTTTATGCTTAAAAATGCATTCTAAGAGACAGTTAAGGTTGGCCAACTGTTATTGCATTCTAAAACATCGGCTAATGTCGGTAAACTACGTACTTGTAACAATCGAATTGCCTCGATAAGCTGCAGAGAATGGTCGGGCATTCACGTCAATTACCGCCGGACACGGCATGATTAAATCATCTTTAGCATTATTTCGTTTTAATATACAATGATACTTTATGAAGAATATAAATATTTTATAGGTGTTTTGTCGATTAATATAACCGATAGATCTAAAATTAAAAAAAAGAAACGATTTTTTTTCTAAGACTTCCGCACTCTCTCGCACGGTGAGAGTAACGAACGACAACTCTGCTCGGAGATTGAGACTTCCGGTGCAGAAGTTTGTCATGCAATTTCGCGACTCTACAATTAAGGCCGATTCACGCAAAACAGAAAGAAAGGCTGCCCAGTCTTACCCCGAGATCAGTTTTGACTGGCATAACTATGCTTGTGGATCGTTTGCCTGAGGCTTGTGATCATGTTGAAGTTGCCTCGACAGGTTATAGTTTGAAGGTTGGCCGACGTAGGTTAAATTCGATGTTCTTTCGAAAACAATGAGGGCGTGTCAATTTTGCCTTCTCTGGCATGTTTCCTTCTCTTACGACAGCGTTGTTTGGAGAAATATAGAAAGGACACGGTGGATCCTTATATGTGAAATGTGAATTTTGTTATGATAAATAATGTGACCCATATGACCCACCACGTCAAGAGGGATGGAACTGAGTTCAGGTAATTAAGATCTATCATATTTTCTTTTTATCTTTGTAAATTTTGTTATACCCGAATTATTTGCTTAACCCATTACCACAAAATCCCTACTTTTGACGCCACTGAGAAAGAAGCCTTTAGAAACCATTATGGGAAGAGGGGAAATGCTGGTTACCAGCATTTTCTCTTTTTCCCACAATGTTTTCTGCCCTTCACAAAACAAATTTGAAATTTTCAGTCACATTTATTTTGTCATGTGCAAATACTTTAGATTTGGACAAACCAAACATTTTGTCGTTTGGTAATGAGTGAAAGTACCAATCCATGTACATGTCTCTTACTCACTTTTTCTGCAATAAAATATATTTCTCTACTCTTTACCAAATTTTACCTAATTAACTCAGGCCTGATTTTTCTGTTACGGTGAAGAGAAGTTCTTAACAATTACCTTTCATTCCTGCATTTAAGGTCACTAAAGAAAAAAAGCTATGAAAAACATTGTGGGAAAAGAAGAAAATAATAGTAACCTGCATTTTCTTTGTTTTACACAATAATTTCTACCCTTTTTGATACAAGTTTTACTATTTGAAGATTTATAATGTTGTCTGCAACATCTTTCGATTATGACCAGTTATAAAAATTTTGTCTTCTGGTTATAATTAACTCATTACCAAAGGACAAAATCTTACATTGGTTCAAATTGAAAGCATTTGCAGACGACAAAATAAAGGTGACTGAAAAATTGAAATTTGTTTTGGGAAGGATGAAAACACTGTGGAAAAAGGAGAAAATGCTGGTTACCAGCATTTTCTCCTTTTCCTACAGTGTTTTCACAAGGCTTCTTTCTCAGGGGCATCAAAAGTAGGGATTGTGGGAAATGGGTTAAAGAGGGTCTTGTTACAAACCATTTTGGGTGGGGAAACATCAAAATATAGAAAATATGTACTGTGGCAATTGTTTTATTGAAGTTGCAGGATCAGTTTGATTGGATAAATTAAAAAACTAAATTCTAAAAACTAAATCGGGCCCTTGTAAATTGCAAATTCTCCTCAGAATTCCATCTACTTCTTGTTTGTGACTGTGAAACAACATACCAATTTAAAGGTCTGCCAGCTACATTTGAAAATGGCAACAAAACCCATTCTATGGAAAATTTGCAATTTTGGTGGAATATTTTCACAAGTGTTTACAAGTAACATAGAACAATTACAGAATTTCTGGGCAGACTGGTGGATCATATATAATTTGTTATTTTCATTGTCTTTATGACCAAAGACTGAAATTTGAATTTTTTCACTGTATGGTAGGTAATTCTAATACACTGTAATGCAATGAACTGTATTTCTATAAAACATTTTTTTACAGCCATGATTGATAACCTGGTTGGACAACTTCCTGGCTGCTTTTTGAAGCCACTAGTGATGCAAATATAAAGAATATGGAAGAGCAATTTGGGAGGTGCAATTGAGTTACTTTCTAAGGAAATCAACCCAGATAGCAGCTAAGCAGGCATACATGGCAAAATACTGAAGGTTTTATATTTTTAAACCTTTTTTTCATGAAAATAATAATTAATGCTCTGAGATAGGGAGGCAAAATGAAGCATGCTGTATTTTTTAACCCTTTACCACACAATTCGAAATTGTCTTTTTCAAATTGAAAGCATTTGCAGATGACAATTCAGATGTCTTATATCAGGTAAACTTTGCTTAAAATTATGACTACTCTTGGTTATAAACACCTATTTACAAAGTGACTAATAGCATGACTTATTGTAACTTTTTGTTTGTACAAGTCGAAAATAGGTTTTGCCTTCTGCACAGGAAAAATATTCATTCATTAGCAACTTGAAATTATAGGTTCTTCTTAACTGGAAATATATGCAGGACATAACTTGAAATGCCATACTCATAGGCTGATGATTTTATTTTTCGTGGTATTAAAATATGGTGTGAAAAATGAGAAAGTGTCCTGCACTGAAAGTTTTAGATCAACATATCTAGTAGGTAAAGGTTTGATTTGCGTAAACTGTGGGAAATATTTCCTTGACCATTCTGGACATAATAATTATGCCGAGCAATGCTGAGGATAAAAATAGAATATTGATTTACGTAAATGATTGTTACCTGGGTCAGGTTAAATGAAGTAAATAATAATGAGCATTTCATTTCAAATTGTGAAAATCATTAATATCACATACACTCATTTAGTAATCTGGCACTGTTTCACCACATGGCATAAACACAAAAAGATAAATATTTGTCAAAATATGGGCCATGCTCTCTGAAAAAGAGACTTAATGCATTTCTGTGATCTATTATACCAAGCAAGGCATCAAATAATTATGGATCTATAAACTCCATTTTGTCTAACATTCAACTTAATCATGAAGTAGACTGGTCCATGGAAATACAGAAGATATTAATGGCAAACATTGTGGGCCCATGTCAGCCTGGGCAGACTACACAGGCTGACCTGGGTCTATTCTTTTTGCAGTTGCAGCTCCTTTTTTTTTTTTTATAGAGCATGGCTCAATAATATATGTACATATTCACAGGTATTGGCTATGAGCAACATGACATTGTGGATACCAAACAGATTCAAGCTGCTGTTTGGAAACAGGTGAAATGGTATAGAAAGAGGATCAGACCAGAAAGACCATAGCAAAATCAGACTAAAAAGATGTACAGAATGTTTTTTGTACAATAGTGTTTTATTAGTGTTTATAGATGATATTGTCTTTCATCTAAATATTTTTTCAAATGTTGTCATATTATGAATAAGAAGTTATCCATTTGAAACAATACTTAGACTGCAGTAAGCATTGTTATTTTTCATATTGGTAAGTCCCACTTTTGTTGTATTTTTATATTTTTGTAACTAAAGCTGGAAACATGACAGGAAACATGATTTGGTTGTCTGAGCAAATGCTTCTTTTTTTCACAATGCTTTGATATTAACTCATTACCAAACGCTAATTTTAACTTTGTCCAAATCGAAAGCATTTGCAGATGACAAAATAAAAGTGACTGAAAATTTCAAATCTGTTTTGCGAAGGGCAGAAAACACTGTGGGAAAAGGAGAAAATGCTGGTTACCTCCTTTTCCCATAATGTTTTCAAAAGGCTTCTTTCAGGGGTGTCAAAAGTAAGGATTGTGTGGTAATGGGTTAAATATTTTCAAGTGGACATGAACTGTTTTCAGGCATTTAACTCGTTACCAAACGACAATATTTTAGACTTGTCAAAATCAAAAGTATTTGCAGACGACAAAATAAAAGTGACTGAAAATATGAAATTTGTTTTGAGAGGGGTAGAAAACATTTTGGGAAAAGGAGAAAATGCTGGTTAGCAGCATTTTCTCCTTTTCCCACAATGTTTTCTAAGGCTTCTTTCTTCAGGGTAGTTAAAAGTAGGGATTGTGTGGTAATGGGTTAATCTATGGTTACCAGAGTATTTGAATCATACTCCAGTGTGATTCATTGGAGGCTTTGCTGTGCAAAAAGTGTTCATGAATGTTTGTGCCTAATAATTAAGAATTCTTTGACTCATTTAACAATTACAAACCTATGACTTTCCCAAATTTAGAGCATTTGCAGCTGACAAATACTTATTGTATGGTAATCGGTTAAGCTACAGTAGTATTCCCCAGGGTTGCTTGCTATATTTTCCATTATGAACATTTATGCAAAGTCATTTGAAAATTCTCAAATGGTTGAACAACAGCTTTGATGAGACTCTTGACATTTTGATTTCCTTGACCATGTATTAAAAAAATAATTATTTAATCTTACATATTGTTGTTAATCTAAAGGCCAGTTTCTGGTCTTTGTTAATTTTAGATTTCTCTCTGTCTTAATATGACTAGGAACTTTCAGCCTGTCATTGTTATGCAAAAAAGTTTGTCTCAGTTGAGAGTTATCTGCCAGTATTTACTTTTGCCTACCATGTATGCTGGGAAATCAGCTTTGCATGGGTGTCTTGTTAAAAGCTTTCTTCACAAAGATTTGTATGTTAACCCATTACTACACAATCCCTACTTTTGACAACCCTGGAAAAGAAATCTTTTTGAAACATTGTGGGATAAGGAGAAAATGCTGGTAACAAAACAAATTTCAAATTTTCAGTCATATTTATTTCATTGTGTGCAAATGGTTTCAATTTGGATAAACCTAAAATTTTGTCGTGTGGTAATGAGTTAAACAGTCTTAAAAACATTTTACTTTGTGTTTCTTCTGAGTGATTTCAGTATACATCTTTTCTTGACCGAAATGCTTGTGTACCACAGTGAAATGAACAAAATCCTGTGGTTTCACTTGACTGGTTTAAATTGTAAATATAAATCTCTAAGCACTAATTAAGATTAACTTATCAATAAATTGTTTACGGAGATACTAAGTGGTGTGTTTTGAACTTAAGAATTGAAGATTGATTTTAGGTAACAGTTTTTATATGTTTTTATGGAAACGTCAGAGACAAATATCTCTATGTATATTTCATGATACATGTACTGAGGCTAATGAAGCAACTGGTTTTCCAAACTCAACAATACAATGTTTCCTTAAATGTACATAGGATAAAATTTTTGCTGATAACTAAACAAGGGTAACGTGAAGAACTATATTATTGTGAAGATTTTCCAAATCATATGTCTCAAGATTTCTAGGTGAAGACAATGACAAAAAAAATTACTTGGAATATTCAGTGTTTTTTGTTAGTGTTTACATTTTTTTCAAACAGAATGTTTCAATGAGCATAGACTCAGTACATGCATTATTGACCACCTCGAAAAAAATCTCTCAAGATTATTTACTGAAAACATTGACAAAAATGCAATTTTGCTAAAAGTATGCAGTTGCTTTTTGTTAGTGTCAGACATATCTGTTAAAACAGACTGGGACTAGATTCAGTAGATGCATTATTCATTATATGGAAAAATATATCAGGATCATCAAGGTGGAAACATTTACAAAAATGCAATTTTGCTTGAAATATGCAGTTCCTTTTTGTTACTGTTGACTTATCTTTTAAACAGAATGACTGAGCTTAGATTCAGTAAATGGGTCATTGATAACCAGAAAACAATAGTGTCTAATTTTTGTCTTGTTATAAGTTTTAATCAAAGAGGGAAGCTTCAGCGAGCTGATGTTATTCTTAAAATGCTTCGATTAGGTCAAGCAGATCACATATTCAGCAACTTCTGCAGATATTTGCAAATTAGTCTTTACATATTTGATCGTGTGAGATTTTAGTCTACATTGATGTTTTTACCAAATTGGAAAGCATAAGTAAAAAGCTGCGTTCTTGCCAAAACTTGTGAAATTGTAGGTGATAAAATTATTCAGGTGAAAACATGGACAGAAATGCAGTTTAGCATGGAATATGCTGTTACTTTTTGTTGTTCACGTTGACATATGTCACCTGATAGTAAAAAGCATAGATCGGAGAACAAAAAAAAAAAACTACCGAGACCTGTACTTTGTTTTGACAGATTTGTGTAATTACAAGACTCAGAGTTGGTCTTGAGTACTTTAAATCAGTGGGTATTTACTATTGTATTCCTTATGTGTGTAGACATATTATTTAATTTACTAACAGCATGATGATCATTGAGTAGTTAGTTAATGCCATTTGGTCGATAGATCAGGGACATACTGTTTTAAAGTTGTTCAGTCTTAAAGCTGGATATTTTGTTTAGTAGCTCTTTTACATGCCAACAGGTTATTGCACGACTATTGTAGGCGAGTAATTAATCCTTTACCAAACAACAAAAGTTTAGATGGTCCAAATTCAAAGCACTTGCAGACAACAAAGTAAATGTTGCTAAATAATTGAAATTCGTTTCCAGCAGGGTAGAAAACATTGTGGGGAAATGAGAAAATGCTGGTTACCGCCTTATTCTCCATTCTCAAAATGCTTTCAAAAGACTTCTATTTCAAGGTTGTAAAAACCAGGGATTGTTTACACTTACAGTAGTTTTGTTCAGTAAGCACCTCCATGTATATTTCATGATACATGTTATCAGGCTAATGAAACAATTTGTTTTCCAAACTCAACGACACAATGTTTACTTGGATATACATCAATAAAATTTTGCTGATGACTTAATATGCTATCGTGAAGAACTATGTTCTTGTGAAGAATTTCACAATCATCTGTCTCTAGTTTAAGATGGAAACATTGACAAAATCAAATTTGCTTGTAATATACAGTTGTTTTTTATTTGTGTCAATACATTTTTTAACTCTTTACCACACAATCCCGACATTTAAAGATGTTAACAAAGAAGCCTTTTGAAAACACTGCTGGAAAAGGAGAAAATGCTGGTAAAATGCTACCCTTTCCAAAAAAAGTTGAATATTTAAGTCACATTTATTTTGTTGTCTGCAAAGTATTTCAACACAGACTGGTTTAAAATTTTGTCGTGTAGTAAAGAGTTAAGCAGAATGATGAAGTTTAGATTCAATAAATGCGTTACTGATTACCTTAAAAAATATGTTCAGGATTATTCAGGTGAACACATTGACAAAAATGCAATTTTGGTAGGAATATGCATGATTACCTCGAAGAAATATCCAAGATTATTAGGCCTAAATGAAAATATGGACAAAAATGCAATTTTGCTTGGAATATGCAGTTGTTTTTTGTTAGTGTTGACACATCTGTTTAAACAGAATGACTGAGCTTAGGTCCAGTGAATGTGTTATTGATTAACTGGAAAGAATAATGTCTAATTTTCTGTTGTTTTTTTGTTTATTATTGTTATTTGAAGTTTTGTGCTCGGTGAAGTTGAACTTGAAAAAAAAATTATAGTCATGGGGGTAATATTTCTGACATTTGTTACTGTATAGTTTACATTTAAATAAATACATGTACCAGGTGATAAGCAAAACTGTTTTACCTGTTTTGTAATACCCACAGCAAGCAAAAGTTTTAGGGGGTAATGCTGGAGTCACCTTGTCCATCAGTCTGTCTATCCTTTCACCCCGAATTTTTCACCTGAGCTTTCAAACTATAAAAGCTATCAACTTGAAACTTCATACATTGGCAGAACACATTATGGAGAAGTGCAGTGCATAAGAACCAAAACTGCCATTCATGTTTTTTGTGTTATTGCCATTTGTTGATATTCAGATGGAATTTTTGTCCAGTCCAGGCCATAACTTCCTAGCTGTTGAAGCTCAAAACTTATATCCCCCACATTGTGATTGGGCGGTATAAAAGGAGTCAGCTTGTCTGTTTGACCAAAAACTCAAGATCAACCGGACAACCGCCACAACAGTGCCGTCAGCGCTTTGATTCCAATACAGACATCAGTTTCCCAGTTTCCAGAATAATGTTCCAAATGTTGCATTCCCTATTAGCTTTCTCCTGGAAATAACTGGAATCAGCCAGAAAATATCTGGAAAACTGGTTTGACAATACATCCGTCTGTGACAGAAGGTTTCTGAAAACATTTTGTAAAAAGGAAAAGGTTATTACTCGATTAATACAATTGTTAAATTCATTAAAATCACACATGCACAACTTCATATATAGGAACACTGTGTGAAAATTTGAGTTCAGTACCTGAAAAACTGTCAGAGTTCCTGGACAGACAGGCAGATGGACAGACAGCCATGGTGATTCCAGTATACCCCTCTTCCACCTCGTTGTGGGGGGGGGGGGGGTATAATTATGGATTCATGAAGTCTTTTTTGTCGTACGGTCATCTGAATCATGATGTTGAATAGTCCTAGGTCATGCAGAAAAAATTACAAATAGGAATTAAAACATTTTACCTAAGGTCAGCCTGTGCAGTCACTACACAGGCTGACCATTAACATAACATGACATAGGTCAATACTGCAGTGAGGTTAATTCTTACTGATTTTGTAATGAAAAGTCGGTGATTATTAAATGATGAACGAATTAATTTAACATTTTACAGTGCTGTTTTAATTTACTGGATCGCTTCAATTATGAAATTTGAATCCACATTTCATATATATAAATGCCATATTAATTTCCATTGTTTTTTTGGCCCGAATATATATCAAAGAAGCTGCAGACAGTGAAGATCCAAGATCATACTACACATTCTGTGCAGTCTGATGTCGATCTACACTGGCCACAAAAACAGCTGAAATCGGTTCCAGCACTTTATCATCATTCACTCTTTACAATCATGTTTCAAAGAACCCGACAGAGAAGGCTTATGAAAACACTGTGACAGGTGAGGAGAAAAATGCTTGTTTTCAGAAATTTTGTCATGTGGCAATGGGTAACAGGCGTTGAAACTGAAGGAACAAGGAAAAACACGAAGTTGATGACTTTAACCCATTACAAAACAATCCCTACTTTTGACAACCCTGAGAAAGAAGCTTTTACAACACATTGTGGAAACCAGCATTTTCTCCTTTTCCCACAAAGTTTTCTACCCTTCACAGAACAAATTTCAAATTTTCAGTCACTTTTGTCGTCTGCAAATGCTTTCGATTTGGACAAATCTAAAATCTTGTTGTTTGGTAATGAGTTACCGTAAGTCTTTAACAAAGAAGTTTTAGACTCATTCAAATTGAAAGCATGTGCAGATGCAACAAAAACCATAAAAAATAGCATTTTAGGCTTTGAGAGTTAGAAAACTTTGTGGTAAAATGAGAAAGTTCTGGCTACTAGCATTTTCTCTTTTTCCATGATGTTTTTCAAATGCAGTCTTCTTATGATGGTTGTAAATACTATGGAATGTTTGATAAAGGGTTAAAGATTGCATTCAGGAAATCATTGGCAACCAGTGACCTTTCACAGGCTTCTTTACAACTAACTGACCAATCACTAACCAGATAACATCAATCATGTGAAAATGATTTGTTTATGATTGACCAATCAACATCAGTTTCACACTGGCCATATTCAAAAGGGGAATTCCCTACTTTTTTGCAATGTTTTACCATAAACTTTCCTGTTAACTCTTTTTATAACTATTGACAACGTCAGCAGGGAGCTTTTGTGGACAGTGAAGATCAAGATCAGTCTGCACAGAGCGTGCAGTCTGATCTATAATCTACACAGTCCACTGATTTATGCTTGATTATGGATGTTCTTTATCTTGTAGCCAAACTGTCTTTGTAGCTTTTGAGAAAATACAATTAATTCATACAGTAGTGAAAGACTTAACCCTTTTCCAAACAGTCCCTGGTTTTTACGTCCCAGAGAAAGAAGCGCTCAACAGACATTGTGCAGAATGTAAAGTCCAATTTACACCATCTTTGAATGCAAAGGCTGACGATTCACTAACCAAGCTACTCTACCCTTGGCGGATAGAGCTTGATTTTTGCATTCCCCCAATACGCTTTTTCATTGGATGCAGCCAGCTCTAGCTGCTACGAATGAAATCGCTCGTAGCATTTAATCTTTGATAAAAATAGAATAAGGTCGCTACCTTTCGGATAGAAGACAAACATGGAAACCCACGTGGATGTCTCTTATCGCTGCATGTGTATTCGCAAGCGGTCTGTGAAACGAGATTTCATTGGCTTTTAGAAATATGAGTAAAGGGGGGTAATAACCAGCATCCAATAGAGGGCACATCGCAGGAATCTCGAAATCGGGCTCAATCAGCCAAGGTAAGATCCATGTAGTGATTGTAACCTTGGCTCACAAAGATGCAATTATACTGGCCTAAAGGTGATATTATTTTAAAGGTTAAAATCCCCACTACTTAAACAGCAAATGGTTTGATTTATCCCTTTACTCCATAGATACTCATTTCTACATATTGCTTATAGGAGCCTTTAGAAAACACTGTGGCAAAAGGTGAAATTGCTTGTGACAAGCAATTTCACCTTTTACCACAATGTATATATACACATAAGAAACTGCTTCATCCATGCTGTTATTTAGGGTCAATTAGAGATGTCACAGGAATGCCTTATGGGGTAAAGGGTTAAATCATTGGCTCTAAAAGTTTCATTTCATTTATTGAGCAGGATATGGATAAATTGCTATACTAACAGAGAAACTTCTCACATCTGTGTAGGTCATTTGCAACTACAGATCAGAACCCATGTTCACTTTGAAACCATCTGCATAGATTCTACCCAATACAATGTAATTGTAAGGCATTCCATGAAGCCAAATTGGGTGTGCAACACTTTGGCCATATCCACATACCAATCCATCCTCGGATACCCCGGGGTCTCCCTATTTGCTACGCTACATCGACCCCTGGGACAATTAATTGAATTTCCCTCGCTTACCGCTGGCCGAATGCTGGCTTTTCATTGGTTCCATCATCATTTTGTGATGGGCGAGTGGACTGTACGCTATGACGTTTCGTATCGATTTTCGGCGGCTGATTCAAAGTTTTATTAGTCAGTTGTCCCAGGGGTCGATGTAGCGTAGCAAATAGAAAGACCCAGGGGTATCCGAGCATGATACCAATCTAAATCTTGCTATGTCTTCTTTTTCTTCTTTTCTCACATAAGTTTTCTATCTTTTCAAAGATAAACCTTGATGTATAATAAAGCGTATCGATAGGTGAGTCCAACACTATTCTAAGTGCCTGTACATTGTGCAGGCACTTAGAATAGTGTTGCACTCATCTGTCGATATAAGAACACTGCTGGAAAAGTAGATAATGCTTGTAATCAGCATTAATCCTTCTTATCCCACAAATTTTTCACCTTTTCAGAGGCAAGCTATATTTAACCCATTACTACACAATCCCTACTTTTGATGCCCCTGAGAAAACACTGTGGGAAAAGGAGAAAATGCTGGTAACCAGCATTTTTCTCCTTTTCCCACAGTGTTTTCTACCCTTCCCAGAAAAAATTTCAAAATATCAGTTGCCTTTATTTTGTCGTCTGCAAATGCTTTCAATTTGAACCAGTCTAAAATTTTGTCATGTGGTAAAGAGTTAAGGCCCTTATTCTCATTTTCAGCCAGTTTTAACACATTTTGTCTTTATCAAATATTGTCATTCTTATATCTTCATGCCAAATATTGCACCTGACGGTTGCATGACTGCGTATAGACAATGTTGATATAAAATCATGTAAACACACTCATCATTTCCGTTTCTGAATGGAAGATTTTCGATATATCTGTTATACACTTGGGTATATTCGTAGGATTGTCATGCTATCTATCATGTGACTATATTTGACCTTAGCCCTGCGTCTAATGACGTAAACAAAGAAAATGGAGGCTTCGATCATCTATATGCTTCGATCGTCAGCCATTTTCCTTCTGACCAATATTCGGTTTCTAATACAAATCTCCGTGTTTCTTTCTTTCAATTACACCATATAGTTATGTTAGTATTTTATCCATGTTTACTCAAAGAACTGATTTCTGTACCATTCTAAATTGTTTGAACAGCATTTTTGCTGAGCTGTAGATGGGCACCTTTAACTCTGTACCACACAACAAAATTTTAGACTGGTCCAAATTCAAAGCATTTGCAGACGACAAAATAAAGGTGACTGAAAAATTGAAATTTGTTCTGGGAAGGTTGGAAAACACTATGGGAAAAGGTGAAAATGCTGGTTACCAGCATTTCCTCCTTTGCCCACAATGTTTTCTAAAGGCTTCTTTCTCAGGGGCCTCAAAAGTAGGGATTTTGTGGTAATGGGTTAATTCATCTCCAACTGCTTTGAATTTGGTTGATTGATTGATTGATTGATTGATTGATTGATTGATTGTATAGTATTTAATGCAATTTTCAACATTAACTCAGTTACACTGTGATGGCAAGTGCACCTATCTATGTCTTCATGAAGTTGATTTAACCCTTTTCCAAACGACAAACTTCAGACTCTTCCAAACTGAAAGAGTTCACAGACGACAATTTTAACTTTCATAACAATGGCAGAAAATTATCCGAAAGGAGAAATTGCTTTTCCCGCTGCGTTTTCATAAGACTTGTACTGCAGACAGGTAAAAACAAGGGCTTGTTTGGGAAAGGGTTAACCCATTAATTACCACACAATCCCTACTTTTGACACCCCCGAGAAAGAAGCCTTTAGAAAAAATTGTGGGAAAAGGAGAAAATGCTGGTAACCAGCATTTTCTCCTTTTCCCACAATGTTTTCTATCCTTTACAAAACAAATGTCAGATTTTCAATCACTTTTATTTTGTTGTCTGCATATGCTTTCGATTTGGACAAGCCAAAAATTTTGTCGTTTGGTAATGAGTTAACCAGAGTGCTCCATGTAATTTTCTTTCCAAACCACTGGCTTCTTTCCCACATAATCACCATCCAAACATTATGGTTGTTGGTAAGAGAGGAATGAATCCTGAGGCTTGCAATGACTATCATCAATCCTCAGAAAGAAATTGGCCATGCTGGGGGTCGGTCGAATCAGCGACTTTCTGTTCTAAAGTCTTGCTTACTACCGACTGAGCTACTTAGTCTCTGCTTTGAATTTAAACGTGACGTCAAAAATTTTGTTGTTTGTATAGAGATATATGGTAGGATATTTAATTTGATAAATTAATATTCAGCAATAGAATTAACATTGCTTTTATCCGACTAAAAGAATTCTTGACATGAAAAAGAACACCTGGTATTTAAACAGTTACAGAGTTCTTATAAATTAATGCCCCCGTAAAAAAAAAACTATGTAAAAGAAAGGGAATACAATAAATAACAACAAAGAAACTTCCAAAGCTTTGAATCATTTGTTTACATTAATATTATGTTGGGGCATTAGACTATGATGCAAAACAGCTGTATGTTAATCCTTCACAATACAGCCCAAATTGAAACGATCCTAGTGTATATAGAAGTCTGTTGGAAACATTGTGGGAAAAGGAGAAAATGCTGGTAACCAGCATTTTCTCCTTTTTCCCACAATGTTTCCCATCTTGTCATTCAGAAATCACCCAATTTCAGCCAAGTTTTATTTCATCGTCTGCAAATGCTTTTAATTTGGTAAAGTAAATAAGCTTTATTGCCTAGTAAAGAGTTAACCCTTTAATGCTATGAAGAAATGAATTTTGAAATCATTGTGGGAAAAGGAGACCAGCATTTTCTCCATTTTCCCACAGAATGTTTTTTTACCCTAATTACGACAAACTCCACCATATGAGTAAAATTTAAATTGTCGACTGCGTATACTTTGAATTTGTAATGAAATCTAACATCTAGTGACGTATGGTTATAAGCATTAAGTACAAATTCTATCTACTAACCCACTAACCGACTTATTATGCCTGCTGTAATGTTTATATTTAAATATTCCATGATTTTCTACTAGATTGTATGATTTCCATGAAAACTCATTTATCCCATGGGCGGATCCAGAGTGGGGGACCGGGGGTCTGGTACCGCTCTGGAATTTCGGCAAAAATGTGGTTATCGGATTCGTGAAATGGTACTGGTTTGATATTGCACAGCATTTATGTAAAATACAGTAATAAATCTTAAAAAAAGGTTCTAAATGTGGAGACCTCCTTTGATGATGGTTAGAACTGGAAACGTTGACTTTTCTTGTAAGCGGCTTACTCCACTGAAATGTGGAAATCAAAGTATCATATTAAGACGAGTGCGTTTTCGGTGGGACCACCCCCGAGAAAGATATTTGGATCAGCGCATGTATCCTTACCACACAATCACAGGTTTTAACCCTTTACCACACAATGTCGACTTTAAAAGCCCTGTGGAAGAGACCTTTTAAAAACATTGGGGGAAAACAAGAACATGCTGGTTCTTTTTCTCCTTTACCCACATTGTTTTTTACCCTACAAAAAAATCACATAATTGAAACATCACTGAAATTGAAAAAAGGTAACGATTAACCAATAGCGAAAAGTTTCAGACCAGATCAACATGGTGCGGAGTGTGCAAGCTGACCCGAGTCGATACTTTTCGCAAATGCATTAAACCCCCCCCCCCCCCCACCCCCATCCCCCTCCTTTTCAAAGAGCATGGCTCCTTTGTTTTGACTTGACTACTCCTAGACGTGTCAGAATATTACATCCTTGAAGTCGGTTAAATATTCTGGAATTATTCCTTTGATCTTGGCATTAATAGATTAAACCTTTACTGCACAATCCAGAGTTAGATATTTATCAACCTATGGGAAGAGGAACCTTGAAAACATTGTGGAAGAAGGAGAAAATACTTAGTTTCATCAGCACAAACTAACATGGGTAACCTTAAATTCACAGAGCGTCGTAACTTTTTACCACACAAACCCCAGGTTTAACAACCCTAAGGAAGAAGCCTTTTGAAAACATTGTTTTCAATCCTATCAAAGACCAGTTCATCAATTGAACCACATTCAAATTTGGTCTGCAAATGCTTGCCATTTGGGCAAGTCTTACTTTTAGTTATGTGATAAAAAATAAAGGAATACCACCCCCTTACTCATCGTTAAACAGCTTATAACATCAATGTTTACGTAAAGGCCATTCACCCAATCTCAGCAGCTACAGTCTTTTGGTATGTCTAGAGTTAGCGGCCATACTGGTCACTAACTCATAAATAAATATCTTGTAATATGGACATATTCATAAAGGCTATTTGGTGACCGGGGCATTATCTCGGCACCTTCAATCTTTTCATATGGAAGTTAGGGGCTGCCACTAGATCTTAAAATGCCTGTTGAGGTATTCAAAGCTCAAGAGTCTAGCTTTTGTAGGCTTTTGTACTTTCGGGAAAATTATGAGACAACAACAAACCACAGAAATAGTTTAGCAGTAACATCTGTGAGCTTTCATCCTTTATTTTCTCTCACATTTCTTGACTCTTGACTCCAACGAATAAACAAACAAAATGGCTAATTTTAGATCCTGTAAGGAGATCATACTGGACCTTGCTCTAAACACAAATTAGACCACGCTTGTAGGGACTTGACCAATCAGCGTTCAGTATTTCCATTGTATATATCGCAGATACAACTCCCGCAGTTGTATATATGGATATAATATGCTAGTATATCCTGCACGTGAATTCCGACAATTTTTATTTGCGATATCGAGTCGGGGCAAAATGTACCCTTTGCGATAAAACAATTTTGAAGTATGATTTGAACTGGGTACAAAAGTCCAATGTTCACATTTTTGGCTTTAAAACATACCATGGCCTTTACAACCATTTCCCTAAAACTTCAATATGAGAAGGATTAAACACTTGTTTTCGCTTAGAAATTACAACACATTCGACATCTCTTTAGTTTGCATTGGAGTTTAACGTGTCAGTGCACCTACACATGAATAGGTTGATTTAGTAATGTTTAACCCTTAACCTGCTTGATAACTGAAAAGAAACCTTCAAGCCAATAATAAAAGCCCAAATTTGCCTATTTCAAAGATATTTTAGGGGAAAATATCGCTTTAATATCGGACAGTGTACATCCAAGATCAGATAATACACGTTCTGTGCTTTCTGTTCTGTATCTACATTGTCCACTAAAAGTCTTTGAGTCGCGTTTAGCAGCCTACAGGTTAACCTCAATGGCTCTACAAAGTTTACAAGGTTTTCATGTTGACATTGCTTACAAAAATTGCTCAAAATTTACGTATTAAACATAATTGCAAAAAAAAAAACCCCTGAACAATATTTCTCAGCAACATTCCATGTGTTTCGTTATAAAATAGACTAGTACTGTCTAATTACAAGAGACACATAGTAAGTTCTAAACGACGAACGTCCCTATTGTCTTTGACAATCTACATCTAACGAAACTTAACATTTTCAAAATTTTGCCAAAAAATACAATTTCGATCTTAACAATCCACAAATAGGTTAACTCTCATTAAAATCATACTGAATAATTTAACATTTTGATATAAATTAGTACCTTACTTATTGCCTCTTTTGAACCAGGTGCAAAACTTTCATTTTAACAATTACAACGACTCAATTTTGTAACAGGCTTTTTATCTACTATAAATATGAGCATATGACGTAAAAGGCATGAATGAATAGTCACGTGGTCTAAGTAAGATAGAAAATCTCGTGCCGTGATATATGGGAAATATACACTCGCTAACGCTCGTTGTATATTTCCCATATACCACGGCACTTGTTTTCTATCCCATACTTATTATAGATGTCTGTGGTTGTGAGGTTACAAAAGCCTCAGCCTGATATAATCATAAGGTCCAGAGTTTGATATCAAGAAGCAGGTGTCAACTTTAGCATTTTTTATTGGCACACAAATTTACTGCTAGTACTGGTGTAGTTCTCAGGATGAAGAATTAAGAAAGAATAGGTTATGTTGTAAGAACTTGTTTTTTAAATCCATGTAAAAAATATGTTTAAATGAAATACTGACCATTTGATATTGACATGCTCCAAGGAAGACTATGGTTTCATCCAGGTATCTGCACCACAGCCGGTCTTCAGGTGCCTAGCCAGATGATGAGGCAGATGCCATAAAGCCCTCACATTAACCCTTTACTCCATAGATACTCATTTCTACGCATTGCTTGTAGGAGCCTTTGGAAAACATTGTGGCAAAAGGTGAAATTGCTCTTTACGAGCAATTTCACCTTTTGCCACAATGTTTTCTACACTATCAAAATGTGTCATATACACATAAAAAACGGCTTCATCCTTGCAGTTATTAAGGGTCAATTAATGATACCATAGAAATGCCTTATGGGGTAAAGGGTTAACATCAACTTCTGTAAGCATGTGTTGGCATTGTCAACAAGAAACAAAAGTGCAAGTGAAACAGCAAAGAATGTT
This sequence comes from Tridacna crocea, assembly GCA_943736015.1. Lineage (NCBI taxonomy): Eukaryota > Metazoa > Mollusca > Bivalvia > Cardiida > Cardiidae > Tridacna > Tridacna crocea. Next base: position 2,718,172 of record OX031072.1, on the reverse strand, counting down.
GAAGTTTTGCCCATACTTAAGGGCTTTATCTTTGATATATCCCTGCCTGTGCCTCTGCTCTGTGGTTGTTGGTTGCAATTCCTGGGTATGAATCACAAAACTTTCTGAATTGCATTCATATCTCAACAATTTTCAAAAAATGTATGGAAAACACAAGGTTTGAGTGACATTACATAGATCAGGACAGGAAGCAGTGTCATGTGATTGAGTGGCATTGTATAACAGACTCAGGATAGGAATAAATCATCCTGCAATTGAGTGACAGGAACCAATCACATGATTGAGTGCTGACATTACACAGACTCGGGACAGGAACCAATCATCATGTGTTTGAGTGACATTACAGAGACGCAGGACAGGAACCAAAAAATTATTGTCTTTAGACTGTGTGACATTGCATGGACCCAGGACAGGAACCAAACATCATGTGATTGAGTGGTATTACACAGAACCAGGACAGGAACCAACTGTCTTTAGACTGAGTGACATTGCATGGACCCAGGACAGGAACCAAACATCATGTGATTGAGTGGTATTACACAGAACCAGGACAGGAACCAACTATCTTTTGACTGAGTGACATTGCATGGACCCAGGACAGGAACCAAACATCATGTGATTGAGTGACATTACAGAGACCCAGGACAAGAACCAATTGCTTTTGACTGAGTGACATTGCATGGACTCAGGACAGGAACCAAACATCATGTGATTGAGTGACAATTTACACAGATCCAGGGCAGGAACAAATCTTCATGGGATTGAATGACAATACAAAGGCCCATGACAGGAACAAGTCGGTAATCACAATGTGATTATATTGGCACATACCCAGGACAGGAATCTGAATTGTCATGTGATTGAATGACATTTCATGGACTCAGGACAGGAACCGTTGTCATGTGATTGCGTGATATTACACAGATCCAGGACAAGAACCAATCATCATGTGATTGAGAGATATTACACAGATACAGCAAGAAAGAAAGACATAGAAAACATTGTGGGAAACATAGAAAATGCTGGTAACCAGCTCCTTTTCCCACAATGTTTTCTACCATTCCAAATTCAAGTTTCAAATTTTGAGTCACTTTTATTTTGTCATCTGCAAATGCTTTGAATACAATCCCAACCTTTCACGACCTTGCAAAAGAAAGCTTTTGAAAACATTGTAGGAAAAGGAAAAAATACTGGTAACCAGCATTTTCTCCTATTCCCACAATGTTTCCCACACTTTTGAAATCAAATTTCAAATTTGAGTCACTTTTATTTTATCGTCTGGAAATTTAGACCTGTCTTAACCCTTTACCAAACAACAAAATTTTAGACTGGTCCAAATTGAAATTATTTTGCAGACAACAAAATAAAAGTGACTGAAAATTTAAAATTTGTTTTGTGAAGGGTAGAAAACATTGTGGGAAAAGGAGAAAATGCTGGTTACCAGCATTTTCTCCTTTTCCCACAATGTTTTCTGAGGGCTTTTTTCTCAGGGTCGTAAAAAGTCGGGACTGTGTGGTAAAGAGTTAAAGATTTTTGTTATTGTCCGCAGAGTGAAGGCCCTTCTGCTTTAGCATGGTTCAAATTATGTTAATTTGAAGCCTATTTTTGTCCTAACATCATAAAATTGTAGTATACAGTGTAACAATTAAGTGCACTTGAAGCTTTTTATTTTGCATTTCAAAGTTTAACCCTTTACCACACAGCAGAATTTTAGACCTATCCAACTCGAAAGCATTTGCAGACAATAATTTCGTAGTAGCTCAAGTGATGCAATTTTTCTTTGATAGAGAAGAAAACTTTGTGGGAAAAGGAGAAAATGCTGATTATCAGCATTTTCTCCTTTTCCCGCCACGTTTTCAAAAGGTCTCTTCCTTGGGGTCGTTAAAAGTTGTCATTGTGTGGTAAAGGGTTAATGAGATTCAAATAATTTAAAGAATGTTCATTTCAATACATTGTTCCATAATTACATGCTTTACCCTTAAAGCTGCTTTCACAACCATAGTGGCTTGTGTGGCCAGTGTAGATCAAGATCAGGCTGCACAAAATGTGCAGCCTGATCTTTGATCCACACTGTCCACTTTGCTGGTACACTGCAGAGAGAAGCAACCATGAAATTGTGTTTATTTGTGTCGTATTTCTAGGATAAAAAATTCAGTTGGGCTTACTCGGTGCTCTACTGGGTAAGCTGGTAATAAAGTTTGTTCACCACAATGAAGATTTACAGGTTTTGTGGCAAAAATAAATATGCGACATGTCTGCAGTCTTCCAATTCTTTAAGTCACAGACCAATTCTTTAAGTGACAATGCGGAAGAAGAATTTTGAAAATACTGTGGGTTAAGGAGAAAATCCTGGTATTAACCAACATTTTCTCCTTTTCCCCAAATATTTTCTATCCTTTCAGAGACAATTATCTGCCAATGGGCAGCATTTAAGTTGTTGTCTATCAATCCCTTTGTTTAGGACAAGGTTCAATCACTAGCTCGGCCAATTTCTTTCTGAGGATTGATGATAGTCACTGCTCTCCCACCACTAACCATTGCTTGGGAAAGCAGCCCAGTGGCTTGGAAAGAAAACTGTTTGTGTACTAGTAAAAGAGACTCCAGGAAATTATGGATAGGTGCACTGGCTGCAGGGATATAATTGAAATAATAATGAAAATGGCATTAAACACCATATAATCAATCATTGTTTTGGACAAGTCTAGAATCTTATAGTATTTTGTAAAGCTTTAAACTTCAGTGCCACATGATCCAAAGTTATAAATGACCTTCAGGAATAAGCCTTTTGAAATCATTGTGGGAATTTTGGGAGAAAATGCTGGTAACCAGCACTTTCTCCTTTTCCGACAATGTTTTCCATCCTTCACAAAACAAATTTTCTGTCCCCTTTATTTTGTTGTCTACAAATGCTTTCAACTTGAAAAACCTAAAACTTTGTCGTTTGGTGGTAATGAGTTAACCAGGAAATGGAACAAGGTTTCATAACATTATGATGCAACTTTCTCCTACATTGTGACAGCTGACATTTCTTATCTATCATAATTGTTTATTTTTGGAATTCTTACAACTTGTTCAGCAGTCGTTGTTTACATTTTGTAAAGTATATCTGTCAAGAAAAAACGCAAAATATTTCAATATTCTTGGACAAATCTTAACCATGGGCGGCATTGTAACAATCATTTTTCCCTTTACAAACAATGTTTTAACTCTTTACCACACAAGAAAATTTTAGACTGGTCCAAATTAAAAGCATTTGCAGACGACAAAATAAAAGTGACTAAAAAATTGAAATTTGTCTTGTGAAGGGTAGAAAACATTGTGGGAAAAGGAGAAAATGCTGGTAACCAGCATTTTCTCCTTTTCCCACAATGTTTTCAAAAGGCTTCTTTCTCAGGGGCGTCAAAAGTAGGGATTGTGTGGTAATGGGTTTAAAAGCCCTCTTTTTCAAGCTTATAAAACACAAGATGGTACTCAGATTCAAAGTTGATATTTTTAAGTGCAAAGTAATCATTGGGGGGTTTTTTTTGGCGCATGATCAAAATTGATATTTCAGAATGGACATCACTGGCAATATTTTCACGAATGGCTCAGTCAAGAGTAATAAATTATTATCGATTATGTTCATGAGATGAAAATTTTTTTCAATCTTTCACCGAAATAAACAATGATATTAATTATCCCTATTTCATACTTTTAACCCCTTTTTTTGTTGGGACTTTTGTCAAAACCAAGAGCAGTGGTTTTCGATAATTCCTCGTGGTATGTACATGTACCTCCTTCAGTAAAAACATAATTACGTAAAGCACGAAAAATATTGTATAAATGCGAGTCAATGAGGTCATATTTCCATCTGGGTGAATGGCGAGCCCTGTTTATCTAGGTAACTAGTGCACGTGAACTTCTATTTCCGTCTTCAATTAGACAGAAAATATGAAACCGTTATTTGGCACTCAGGTCAGAACCATGAAATTACCGAAAAAGCATGAAACATTAAAAAATTGATAATCCATTAGAAACAAGAGGGTGTAACACTACATGCCGGTACCAATGTTCAGCAGTAGTTGCTTGAAATACAGACTGATTTTTTGAGAAAATTCTAGGTGGAAAAAGGGGCATAACTGTTTCAGAACTTTTTTAATCCATTACACACAATCCCTACTTTTGATGACCCTGAGAAAGAAGCCTTTAAAAAACATTGTGGGAAAAGGAGAAAATGATGGTAACCAGCATTTCTCCTTTTTTCATAATGTTTCTATCCTTCACAAAACAAATTCCCAATTTTAAGTCACTTTTATTTTGTCGTCTGCAAATGCTTTCGATTTGGACAAGCCAAAAATTTTGTTGTTTGGAAATGAGTTCAATTGTTACTTGCCTTATTAGTATAGGTTCACCTTTTAATAGTAAAGAACCAGTCTAAGTTTCCATAAATATCTTCAGTTATGATAGAGATATTACAAAATGTCAATTTTGTTTTCGCACAAAGATGCAGATGATAAAGTCAAAGATGACAGGGCTAGTACAGTACCGCGGCATTTTCCTCAGAAACTGCTGAGCCAACAAATGATCATCCATTTAACACATTACTACACAATCCCTACTTTTGACGCCCCTGAGAAAGAAGCCTTTAGAAAACATTGTGGGAAAAGGAGAAAATGCTGGTAACCAGCATTTTCTCCTTTTCCCACATTGTTTTCTACCCTTTAGAAAACAAATTTCAAATTTTCAGTCACTTTAATTTTGTCGTCTGCAGATGCTTTCAATTTGGACCAGTCTAAAATATTGTCGTTTGGTAAAGGGTTAAGAAATTGATCATCTTCGCTAATTCCCCCCCACCCCCCTCTTCAATGTTGTCTAAAACTAATATTTTAAAGCCTCAAATGGCAAAAGGGTGCCATGTAGAACTTGACCTTTGGTCAGTAGGCCATTAAAGTGGAAGTTTTCATATTTACGCAGTTGGCAAGTGTGCAGTTGGCAGGTCTTACGAAAACATTATTTCATCATACATATGTACTTAACCCTTTACCTCACAATCCCAAGATTTAACACCACTGTGAAAAAAGCCTTTTGAAAATATTGTGGGAAAAGGAGAAAATGCTGGTTACCAGCATTTTCTCCTTTTCCCACAATGTTTTCTCCCCATCCTAAAACAAATTTCAATTCTTTAGTCAGATTTATTTTGTCGTCTGCAAATGCTTTCAATTTGGACCAATCTAAAATTTTGTCGTTTGGTAAAGAGTTAACCCATTACCACTCAATCCCTACTTTTGACGCCCCTGAGAAAGAAGCCTTTTGAAAACACTGTGGGAAAAGGAGAAAATGCTGGTCACCAGCATTTTCTCCTTTTCCCACAATGTTTTCTCCCCATCCTAAAACAAATTTCAATTCCTTAGTCAGATTTATTTTGTCGTCTGCAAATGCTTTCAATTTGGACCAATCTAAAATTTTGTCGTTTGGTAAAGAGTTAACCCATTACCACTCAATCCCTACTTTTGACGCCCCTGAGAAAGAAGCCTTTTGAAAACACTGTGGGAAAAGGAGAAAATGCTGGTCACCAGCATTTTCTCCTTTTCCCACAATGTTTTCTCCCCATCCTAAAACAAATTTCAATTCCTTAGTCAGATTTATTTTGTCGTCTGCAAATGCTTTCAATTTGGACCAATCTAAAATTTTGTCGTTTGGTAAAGAGTTAACCCATTACCACTCAATCCCTACTTTTGACGCCCCTGAGAAAGAAGCCTTTTGAAAACACTGTGGGAAAAGGAGAAAATGCTGGTCACCAGCATTTTCTCCTTTTCCCACAATGTTTTCTCCCCATCCTAAAACAAATTTCAATTCCTTAGTCAGATTTATTTTGTCGTCTGCAAATGCTTTCAATTTGGACCAATCTAAAATTTTGTCGTTTGGTAAAGAGTTAACTATTTGATAATTATATAGAAAACTTACTGTAATTGAACCCTTTACAATACAATTCTAAGTCATATCAACTCTGGGGAAGAGGCCTTTTAAAAACATTGTGGGAAAAGGAGAAAATGCTGGTAACCAGCATTTTCTCCTTTTCCCACAATGTTTTCTACTCTTCACAACACAAATTTTAAATTTTCAGTCACTTTTATTTTGTCGTCTGCAAATGCTTTCGATCTGGACAAGCCTTAAATATTGTCATTTGGTAATGAGTTAAGCCATTGAATCATTAATAGGCCACAAGCCTCATGCATCACAACATTACATAAAGCTCAGAATAATCCAAAAAGACATATTCAGACTGGAAATATTTCAAAAACCCATATCAGGGTTCGAAATTCCCACATATTTACTCGCAAAATGCAAGCCAAAATTGGAAAATGCAAGTTGAAATTTCAAGCACTTGCTAAAAAATGCAAGTGCAAATTATTGAAGAACAGTTACTGAATGTACTAAATTTCATATGTGAATACAAAAAAGGGTAATTCTTTTCATTCTGGATAAACGTCAGTCATGTCACACTGAGAATACTCTTCGACGGCTGTTAACAATTTTACATGTTGCCACTGAAACCTCAGAGTTGTCGTTCGTTATCCAAATTTCGTGAGGCAAGTGTGTTCGTCTGCACTCATAGCCGATACTGAGGTTTTGCGTTTTTTACACGGAAAAACAGTAGGCGAATTTAATCTCTGATTATAAAGTAAAAATATTTGTCAATCTTTCATGAAAAGTTAATTATTATGCACAAATAGCAATGGGAAGCGAGTTGGACGTGGTGGACTCGATAAACCAGTTACCGGACATGCAGATATTCGGATGTGATATGTCCGTATTTCATTTACAAAATCGTCCACCATTGTAAGTTTTATAGAAATTTAACTTGGTTTTAGAACAGAAATTCAACTGGAATTAAATTGATTGCTAAATGAGGATTTTAATAGATCTATCAATTAAAGTTCCTTTTTTGTTTGTTTGTTGTCTCAGTTGACAGGTTATGTAATAGAACAGAATTGAACCGTTTGTACATGCCATGCGTTCTTTACAATGGATAGGCAAGCTGAGCTTCAAAAGAAAATGCGAGTCCAATTTTGATTTTGCAAGTGGAAATAAAAGCTACTTGCTTAAATTTGCAAGTGGATAAAAAAATGAAATTCGAACCCTGCATATACATATAATTACAAGTTGAAGGCAACAAATGCATTTTGTCTTGCCAAGAATCATCTCTGCAAAGCAGGTAGTGCAGATCAAAGATTACACTGCATTTCCTGTGCAATCTGATCTTGATCTACACTGACCCAAAAAGCAATTAAAATGATAAAATACATTTTAAACTGCTCTTTCACCATATTTGGCAGCCGCATTCAGTAAGTATGAAAAATATCATAGTTACAATTAGTTACATGTATCATAAGGCCATGAAAACAAATCCACACCAGATTAGAAACTGTTAATCCCCAGAAAAATGTCCAAATCCAAAGGATTAATCTTCAGCCTGGTTTCTCTTTGGGTGAAAACTTTAATCTGCCCATTACTCTAAAATGATACCACAATTATTCTAAAATTAGTGCTCAGACCATTTCCATACATTTAATAATACAGTCCCGGAGGCCAAATTTACACTCTTACCAAACAATCTAGGGTTTTATCTAACGACCCCTTTTTGAAAATACTGTAGGAGAAGGAGAAAATGCTGGTGGGAAAATGCTGTTATTAACCAGCATTTTTTCCCTTTCCAAAGTTATTTTTGAGCTGATCAAAGACAAACCTTAAATTCTTGCAAGCATGATTACCGGTACTTTGTGGTCTACAAAATGCTTCCAAGATTTATTTATATAACCCTTTATCACACAATCCCGACTTTAAATGACCCTGAGGAAGAACAATTTTGAAAACATTGTGGGAAAAGGAGAAAATGCTGGTAACCAGCATTTTCTCCTTTTCCCACAATGTTTACTATCCTGCTCAAAATGCTCAAAATATATCTCAATCTTTAACTCTTTACCACACCATCCCTATTTTTAACGACCCTGGGAGACAGGCCTATTGAAAACATTGTGGGAAAAGGAGAAAATGCTGGTAACCAGCATTTTCTCCTATTCCCACAATGTTTTCTACCCTATCAAAGACAAAAATTATCATTTGAGCTACTTTTTGCTGTCGTCTGCAAATGCTTTGAATTTGGACTGGTCTAAATTTACCTTGTGTGAGGTAAAGGGTTAACCCTTTCCCAGACGGCAGATTTTGGACCAGACCAAATTCAAAGCATTTTGCCGATGACAAATTAACAGTCGCTTAAAAGATGATTTTTCTATGATAGGGTAGAAAACATTGTGGGAAAAGGAGAAAATACTGGTTACCAGCATTTTCTCCTTTTCCCACAATGTTTCCAAAAGGCTTCTATTCCTTTCCCGTAAAAACCATGGATTGTTTGGGAAAGGGTTAAGTAACATTTATTTTGCAGACTGCAATTTGCTTTCAATTTGGACCAGTACAAGATTTTGTCTTTTGGTAAAGAGATAAAGAAATATGTGAACACAGTATAGTTTAGAATACTCAAAATTATGCTTATATTTCTGGAGTCTGAAGGAATTTAGACTTTCATCCTTGAATTCTGATCAGTGCCTGCCCATTTAGAATACCTTGCTCTAGGGCAGTCAAGTGACCACATCCTGCAAGAATAAATTTAACTCTTTACCAAACAACAAAATTTTAGACTGGTCCAAATTAAAGCACTTTTATATGACAAAATGAACATGAATCAAAACTTGAAATTCGTTTCCAGCAGGGTTGAAAGCATTGTGGGAAAAGGAGAAAATGGTGGTTACAAGAATTTTTTTACATTTCCCACAATGTTTTCAAAAGCTAGGCCTCTATCTCAGGGCCAATATTAACAACCTGGCATTGTTTTGTAGAGGGTTAATCCTGTACAAGGACATGAAGTGCTTCAACCCATCTCAAGAATGACATTTTTTTTATTTGTGTCCAAATTTGAAAGCGATATTTATTATTTCAAATAATTATCAGCTAAAATAAAGCTGACAGATGATGGAATTCATTTTGAACATATATAAAACATTTCAGACCAAACAGAAAAGACCTTCTGGTGCCATTACTTTCTCCTTTTCACATACTGTTTTACACAAGGACTTTTTTAACAGTCATAAAAATACTGGCCAGAGACTAAGAACCACAAATGATTAGATTCGATTGGAATGGATCGTGTATATTTCTTACCAAATAAGGAACTTTGGAGTGTCTGTAAACCTCTCCACCAGGATGTCCCAGTTCAAACTTTTATCAAAAACTTTCCATCCATCTAGTTTGTAATGAACTTTTACTTCTATATCATTTTGAAATATCTTCACCTTAAACCATTACCACACAATCCCTACTTTATACGCCCCTGAGAAAGAAGCCCTTTGAAAACATTGTGGGAAAAGGAGAAAATGCTGGTAACCAGCATTTTCTCCTTTTCCCACGATGTTTTCTACCCTTCACAAAACAAATTTCAAATTTTCAGTCACTTTTATTTTGCCGTCTGCAAATGCTTTCAATTTGGACCTGTCTAAAATATTGTCGTTTGGTAATGAGTTAAACCTTTCCCAAACAATTATTTCAGACTGATCCAAATTTAAAGCATTTACCAATGACAAATTACAAGTAGAACAAATTATCAAAATCGTCAGTGATAGGGTAGGAAACATTGTGGGACAAAAGAGAAAATGCTGCTTACCAGCATTTTCTACTTTACCCACAATGTTTTACAAAGTTCTTTAATCAAGGGTTGTTAAAACTCTAAATTGTATATTAATCATTTACCACACTATCCTAACTTTTAACACCCCTGAGAAAGAAGCCTTTTGAAAACATTGTGGGAAAAGGAGAAAATGCTGGTAACCAGCCATAATGCATGTCACAGAATTGTGCAAGTGTCAGCCTTGCTTAAAAGTTCCTCACTTGAACAATAAACCCATTACCACACAATCCCTACTTCTGACAACCCTGAGAAAGAAGTCTATAGAAAACATTGTGGGAAAAGAAGAAAATGCTGGTAACCAGCATTTTCTCCTTTTCCCACAATATTTTCTACCCTAACAAAAAAAATTTCCAATATTCAGTCACTAGTATTTTGACGACTTTAGATTTTGGACATTCAGCCAAAAATTTTGTTGTTTGGTAATGAGTTAACCCTTTCCCAAACGACAAATTTTGGACTCTTCCAAACCAAAAGAGTTTGCAGATGACAATTTTAGTTTTGGAGAAAATGCCAGAAAGTTCTCAAACAGGATAGAAAACAATATGGGAAAGGGAGAAATTGCTCGTTACGAGCAATTTCTCCTTTTCCCACAGTGTTTTCAAAAGACTTTTACTGGAGACACGTAAAAACCAGGGCTTGTTCGGGAAAGGGTTAAGCTATGCAAACACCAATCCCTCCTCCTCCAATTAACATCGAAACAATTCTAATGAGTTCCCACAACATAGGGTTTGGAAGAGACATAATGGATTAAGAATGCCATCACTCCCTCTTATCTGGAGCTCTGAATAAAAATATTTTGTCATTTGGTAAAGAAACTTTATCTGTTCAACATCTAAGATCTACATATCTACATAATATTTACTAATTGTCAAAATATTATCACATCAATCATTTCATTCACTATTGACAAACAGCGATATCTCCTTGGTCTGGGCCATTACCCATTCACAAAACCATCCCAAATTTTAACCACCGTAAGAAAGAGCAATTTCTAATGGCCAAGAGAAGGAGAGGCTCTCGAAAACATTGTTTGAACTGGAGAAAATGCTGGTAATCAGCATTTTCTCCTTTTCCCACAATATTTTCTACCACATCAAAGTCAGAACTCATCATATTACCAAGATAAAATTTTTTGTTTGCAGATGTTTTGAATGTGGTCCGGCCAATAAATTGGCCGTTTGGTAATGAGTTAACCCTTTCACACACAATCCAGACATTTGATGACCATGAAAAAGAAGCCTACAGCATTTTCTCCTTTTCCCACAATGTTTTCTTCCCTTTCCAGTTTTTTCTTCCCTTTCCAATGTTTTCTTCCCTTTCCAAAAAAACTTTCAAATTGTCCCACAATGTTTAATATCCTTTGGACAAGTCTCAAATTTTGCCATTGGGTAAAGAGTGACTAGAGGTTACTTGCCTAATAGAAGTCGGGCCAGTTGCACAGGTTTTATGGTATTGTCTCAGAAGAAAGCATTTGCATACATCAAACATGGCTCAAGCTTTAGAATTCAGATCAGAGAAAGAATAGAAAAACCTTCTGGTCAAAAAATTATTAATGCAAGTTACCATCATTTTCTGATTCTCTCACAATGTTTTCATAAACCTTTTTCTCCCAGTTCTCATAAACTCAAGACTGTGTGGTAAAAGCTCACCCGTCACAACTCTGCCAATTCTGTAGCTACATCTAACCTCATTCATATCAACGGTTGTTTCCATTTTAACGTGATCTTAAACATTTTGGGCGTGCCAATGTCAATGACGTTTAGCAACGAAATAACCTCAATGAAGTTATCCGCATCTGTCTAACTGTCTGTGAAAACTTCAATCAGAATTGATAAACCACGTTAAAAAATGAATGTACAAACTGTTTTTCAACTGAAATATAGTTAGAAAAAAGATTTCGATAGAAAATAGAAACCCAAGTTTTATTTTGTAAGAGGAGCCTGACAATTTTCAGAACTCTAGGTAAACGGGCGTATAACTTCTGGGCCATGAATGTACCAATCTGCAACATATCAATCCATATCGATCCACCAGTTACAGCCGAGGGATTCAATGGCTCCCATCACCCAAGGTATGCCAAATGGTAAATTTGGCTATGACAGATGACCAGGGAAGGCCAATAAATAAAACCACAAAAATGTTTGTATGTATATAAATAATATAGGAGTGCCTTGCATCACTCAGGTAAACTTACCCCATATCTTTATCAAATGATCTGCGTTTGTGAGAAATTGTGAGAAAATGACTTTTGACTCATTACCAAATGACAAAATTTTAGGTTTGTCCAAATCGAAAGCATATGCAGACGATAAAATTAAAGTGACAGAAAATTTGAAATCTGTTTTGTGAAGGGTAGAAAAAGACCTGGCATGCGATGATCATATCAGGTAATTTACCAGTACACATACTCTGATATTTATATAACTGAAGTACAGCAAGACATACTATTGAAATACCATTGAAAATGGTCCTAAATGCCATGGTAACCCGTATGGTTGTACCTTACTAGTACTGTCGGTACAAAAAGTCCTGGCATGGGATGATCATTCTAGGCAATTACCAGTACTGTTATATTTATAACTGAAGTACAGCCAGAGAATACTATTGAAATACCATTGTAAATGGTACTAAATGCTGCGGTAACCTGTATGGTTGTACTTTACCAGTACTGTTGGTACAAAAAGTCCTGGCATGCAATGATCATTCTAGGTATATATTACCAGTACTGTTATACTTAAACCTGAAGTACAGCCAGAGAATACTATTGAAATACCACTGAAAATGGCACTAAATGCTGTGGTAACCCATATGGTTGTACTTTACTAGTACTGTCGGTACAAAAAGTCCTGGCATGCAATAATCATTATAGGTATATCACCAGTACTGTTATATCTATAACTGAAGTACAGCCAGAGAATACTATTGAAATACCATTGAAAATGGTCCTAAATGCCATGGTAACCCGTATGGTTGTACCTTACCAGTACTGTCGGTACAGAAAGTCCTGGCATGCGATGATCATTCTAGGTATATATTACCAGTACTGTTATATTTATAACTGAAGTACAGCCAGAGAATACTATTGAAATACCGTTGTAAATGGTACTAAATGCCGTAACCCGTACAGCTGTACCTTACTAGTACTGTCGGTACAAAAAGTCCTGGCATGCGATGATCATTCTAGGTATATATTACCAGTACTGTGATATTTATAACTGAAGTACAGCCAGAGATACTATTGAAATACCATTGAAAATGGTACTAAATGCTGTGGTAACACGTATGGTTATACCTTACTAGTACTGTTGGTACAAAAAGTCCTGGCATGCAATGACCATCCTATGTATATTACTGGTACCTTGTTATACCGTTATTTATAACTGTAGTACAGGAAAGATAATTATTGATATACCATTGAAAATGGTACTAAATGCAAAACATATCTGAAAATGAATAAAAGTGGTGCAAACAGGATTTAATTATAATTACTCATTTTTGTATTCACTATGTACAAACCAAGAAGAACAGGATGTTCTGTATTGCTTTAACCCTCAACCAAACAATCCCTGATTTTTACGACCCTGAGATATAAGCCTTTGGAAAACATTGTGGGAAAAGGAGAAAATGCTGGTAACCAGCATTTTCTCCTTTTCCCACAATGTTTTCTAACCAGCTGGAAACAAATTTCAATATTTGAGTTGCGTGTAATTTGTCGTCTGCCAGCGCTTTCAGTTTGGACAAGTCTAAAATTTTGTCGTTTGGGAAAGAGTTAAGTGTGAATGATTCACTTTTTTTTCCATAAAATGATTACTTAAACCCTTAACCCATTACCACACAATCCCTACTTTTGACGCCCCTGAGAAAGAAGCCTTTAGAAAACATTGTGGGAAAAGGAGAAAATGCTGGTAACCAGCATTTTCTCCTTTTCCCACAATGTTTTCTACCCTTCACAAAACAAATCTCAAATTTTCAGACACTTTTATTCTGTCGTCTGCAAATGCTTTCAATTTGGACAAGTCTATAATAGTGTCGTTTGGTAATGAGTTAAAGCGATGAAAAAAAAAAAAACGTGAAATGTTTATCTAAATGTAAGATCCATTAAATTGCAGGATCAGGGTTGCTCTTTTTCTAGGATGTTTTAGCAAAGTGGATGGTGCAAATCAGATATGCAGCTGACAGACTGCACATTTTGTGCAGTATGATCTTCAGATGGCTGGAATTAGGCAAGGATAGATGTGAACGCCGCTTTTTCTTTTTTAGCTAAGTACAGAAAAAAGAACATTTTTCAGTTTCAACAGGATTTAGTTTTTATGAGTACATTTTGATGATTAAGATCAAACAGGACACAAATTCCTGTCTGTGCATGTAATTCTTACCCAAACATTCCAGACTGTTAACCACCCTGCAGAGGAGGGCTTTTGAAAACATAGTTGGAAAAGGAGAAAATGCTGGTAACCAGCATTTTCTCCCTTTCCCACAATGTTTTCTACTATATCAAATACAGATATCATCTTTAGAGGGATATCAAAATAGTCACCTAGACAATTGCTTTTAATTTTGACTAAAATTCTAAAATTCCGGGGGTTTTTTTTTGTAGAAAGTAAGTACATGTACTTTTCAAAACTATATAGAGTTGCCTTTGCAGCTTAGTGTAAATGAAGATTGGAGACACCACAAAACAAGAAGACAACACAGTCTGATCTTTGACATTTGTAGTAACTTTGTCAGCTTTGCTGTCGAGACAGCTTCTCCGGAACTGAAGAGCTGAAGAGCAAGTATAAATTTGCAATTATTTGGGGTGTTACCATTTTAATCTAAAATCTGTCTACATTTATACATTTTTATATCCTTATTTCTTTGCCAATTATATCTTTTTTTTTTTTCCTTCATCATGCACTTTTGTGACTTGCAATCTGTACTTAATTTTTTTTCCACTTTGACAGATTTTTTTTCTACCCTTACAACCCAAAAAACCATTATCAGGACAACTGCCCCACAGACAATCCTCCCCCTGGACTATAATGCCCCCCGAGGACAATCCCCCCCCGCCCAGACAATTGCCTCGAGGACCCCCCCCCCATCCCCCTCCCCCCCAATTATTGACAGCAATCAACAATGTCTGCATTGAGCAATATTCTATATTTCAGGGGGCAGGACAATTGTCCCAGAACCCCAAGAAACACTAGAAATAAGACCCAAAGAATCATGGACAATTGTCCCAGGACCCCAAAAAACACTAGAAATAAGACCCAAAGAATCATAGTTTAACTATTAACCACACAATGGTGACTTTTGATATCCCTTTGAAACAAGCCTTTAGAAAACATTTAGAGAAAAGGAGAAAATGCTGGAAATCAGAATTTTCTCCTTTCCCTGCAATGTTTTCTATGCTATCAATACACCAATACACTGTTGCACCATTTGAACTACTATTGAAATTGTTATCTGCAAATGCTTTCAATTTGAAAAGGGCTAAAATTTTGTCGTCTGGTAAAGGGTAAAAGATTACTATTTTCAAGAGGTGAGTAATAAAGATCAAAGATGGAACTTCATGTTTTATGCAGACTGATCTTGATCTACACTGAGCACCAAGATAGTAGCTTGTTATGTACAGTTTAATCTTTTATCACACAATGACAACTTCTGACGACTCTGAGGTAGATGGAGAAAATTGTGGTATTATTTACCAGCATTTTCTCCTATTCCCACAATGTTTTCTAGTATTCTCAAACCAAATCTTAATTTTTCAGTCACATTTATTTTGTCATCTGCAAATGCCTTCTGCTTAAACCAGTCTATAATTTTTTCGTTTGGTAAAGAGTTAAAACTTAGGATTATGTGGTAAAGATTAATAAGCCTGTGGAGCAACAAGGGACAATAATGGCCCTCTTGTTCCATCATGTTTTCTCAGTCTTCTCAGTCAGAGCTGTTCAAAGTTGGGATTTTAGTGGTAAAGGGTTTAACTCTTTACCAAACGACAAAATTATAGACGGGTCCAAATTGAAAACACTTGCAGACGACAAAATAGACGTAACCAAAAAACTGAAATTTGTTTCAAGCCGGGTAGAAAACATTGTGGGAAAAGGAGAAAATGCTGGTTACCAGCATTTTCTCCTTTTTCCACAATGTTTTCAAAAGGCTTCTATCTTAGGGTCGTAAAAACCAGGGATTGTGTGGTAAAGGGTTAAGAGGTCAGAAACTAATGAATTTTTCAACTGAAATTTATAATTTATGTGAAAATTGCTTCAACAATTGTTGTCTTCGCTACAATTATTTACAATTCTATTAATATCAAAAAGCCCACAATGTGTATTTTACTCGTATTGTTGACAACAGTTTTTGTGCGAGACACATGTCAGAATTTACGTCATTGGCCATTGAAACTGCATGAAAATCAATTAGATTTTTCCTGATTAAGTAAGGTCCTTAATCCACTCAAGTATAATACTTTAAATTCTTCACCAAATGACAAAATTTTAGACTAGTCCAAATTGAAAGCATTTGCAAACGACATCAAAAATCAAAAGTTGAATTTTGAATTGGAAAAGGTAGAAAACATTGTGGAAAAGAGAGAAAATGCTGGTTACCAGCATTTTCTCCTTTTCCCACAATGTTTTCAAAGGCTTTCTTTCTCAGGGTTGTTAAAAGGCGACATAAATGTGTGGTAAAGAGTTAACAAACAATTTGGAGTTTTAATCAACATGTGTGAGAGAGCTTTTGAAAAATATTGTGGGAAAAGGAGAAAATGCTTGTAAACCAGCATTTTCTCCTTTTTCTACAATGCTTTATATCCTTGAAAGGCCAGATCTTGTCATTATAGGCAAACCCAATTTGCCAACTGCAACAGTGCTTTCAGTAAAGACAGATACCAAGAAACCTTTTGAAAGCAGGGTGTGGAAAGCAACCAGCATGTATTCTCATTTTACAATACTGTTCCCATTCAAAGAGAAAATTCAATGCTTTTAATCCTGTTCCAATTTATCTATAAATGCTTTCAATGTGGATAAGTTTAAGTATAGTACATGTAATCTTTCTATCCTGGTTTATCATTCAATAAAGCAGTTGTGAGTTATGAGGCACAATAAATAATCCATGAGGGCAATGGTTTATTTATTGAGCCTCATAACTCACAATGTGGTATATTGAACGATAAACAACAACAGAAAGAAGCTTATTTTGATTCTAACATGAGAAATTCTTAATGAAAGGAAAACAAGTTCAAACTTGGAGTAAAAACACGGATGAAGATAATGTTCCATTGAATAACGAATGCATACTTTATACAGTCATGACGTCACTATATCTTTGTTACAGAATAACCTCACACGGAATGTTGTAGATTTTACCACGCTTTCGTCGTACAAATTCATGTGTCATGCCAGAATTAAAATTTTGTCATTGGGTAAAGTGTTCAATCCATGCAAGAGACAATCCAAGTTTAATATGAATGTTACAGAACATTTGAATCTAGATCAATATCAGACTGCAAAGAACGTATACTTTTAAGAACTGATCGCATGGTTTGATCAAAAATTGAAATATTGCAATTTTAAGATCTGGGCCATTCTAATACCAACTAACGAAGTGACCCTTTTCATAATTATGCTAGATTTTATCAGGATTTCATTTTTCCAAATGACAAAATTCTAGACTCATCCAAATTGAAAACAACAAACAAAGCGTGGCTCATATGATCTGTTTTTTGTTTGAAGAGGTTGAAAAAACATTATGAGAAAAGGAGAAAATGCTGGTAACCAGCATTTTTTCCTTTTCTCAAAATGTTTTCAACAGCCTTTTTTTCTCATAGTCCTTGTAACTCCAGATAATCCAAACTTTTAACAAACCTGAGAAAGAAAGCTTTTCAAAAAACTGTGGAAAAAGCAGAAAATGCTGATAACCAGCATTTTCTCCTTTTCCCACAATGTTTTCTACCTCACCCAAAACAAATTTCTATTTCTGAGACACATTCATTTTGTAATTGTCATGCAAATAATGCTTTCAATTTGTCTAAAGTTTTGTTGTTTGGCAGTCTCGTTAACCCTTTACTCCATAGATACTCATTTCTATGCACTGCTTATATGAGAGCCTTTGGAAAACATTATGGCAAAAGGTGAAATTGCTCATGACGAGCAATTTCACCTTTTGCCACAATGTTTTCTACACTATCAAAAGGTGTCATATACACATAAGAAACGGCTTCATCCTTGCTGTTATTTAGGGTCAATTGGAGATACCATAGAAATATGCCTTATAGGGTAAATGGTTAATGGATAATGGGACATGAAAATTAATTCATGTATTATTCATTCCAAGCAAATTGACAATTACAATGCATGCATGCACTTGAATCCTACATATACATGCAACTAATTAGCGAATTTTACTCTTTCATAATTTTTTTAGTCGGAAATGAGATTTTAGATTTAATCATACTCAAAGGTTATGCAGATGACACATTGTATATACATACATAAAAGCAAAATTCTCCTTTTCCTGTAATGTTTTTAATAACCTACTTTCTCTGGACAGCAAAAGCAAGGTTTTATTTGGTAAGCAGCTTTAACTCTTTACCAAATGACAATATTTTAGGCTTGTCTAAATCGAAAGCATTTGCAGACGACAAAATAAAAGTGACTGAAAATTTGAAATTTGTCTTGTGAAGTCGACCAGTTGAAAACATTGTGGGAAAAGTTTGGTTTGTGAAAGGAAGAAAACATCGTGGGAAAAGGAGAAAATGCTGGTTACCAGCATTTTCACCTTTTCCCACAATGTTTTCTAAAGGCTTCTTTCTCAGGGTCGTCAAAAGTAGGGATTGTGTGGTAATGGGTTAAAGAAAAGCTACAAAATTTTTACTCATACGAATTGATAACATTTGCAATTAAGCCATAGGCTGCTAAGAGCCAGTCACTGGCCCTTTTGCAGATAGTGTGGATCAAGATCAGAGTGCACAGAAGGTGCTGTCTAATCTTGAATTTACACTGATAAAGATAATTCACCCCTAAAAGTAAGTTTAACATACATTATTTGGGTCCTTACTACTTCAAACTGAAAAGTTTTATTCAACTCTTAAACAAATGACAAATTTTAGACTTGTCCAAAATGAAAGCATTTGCAGATGACAAAAAATAAAGGTGACTCATTGTTATGTACATACCCAGTTATTCCTAGCTTTGTTCATGTGTGTATCTATTTTTGAATGGTTTTCCCCTGTTGCTATTTTTAGAACTGGATTCTCTCTTGTGGAATATTGTGCTGGAAGTTTCCAGGCCTTTTTACAATCTGATTACTAAGAATTATGCAACTTATTTTAACATGAATTTTCTGGAAGTTTCTCTGTTATTATAAAAGGAAAAGCTTTTTACATCTCAGTGTTCACTAGTTAATACATGATTGCCAGACTACAGTGGGGATTATTTGTGTTTGTGTCATAATTAGTGCCTGGATTACATTCAGTTTGGATTCGGATCAGACTAGACTAAAGTGAGGATTACTTCGTGTGCTTGGATTACATTCAGTTTGGATCAGGATCAGATTGGAATTAAGACTGGAATAATTTGTCTTTTGAATTTAACGTCTAAGGTATTGTTTTGTACTATTGTAATATTGTCACTGTTTATTTGATATTTTTGTTAATAAATTCTGTTAATTGTTATCGTTTGTTGCTGGCTTCTTCTTTCTAGTTACGCCTGACTCGTAACACTCATAAAGAGAAACTTGATTTTGCATGAGTAGAAAACATTGTGGGAAATAGGAGAAAATGCTGGTTACCAAGAGGGAAAAACGAGGGATTGTTTTGATTTCAAGATTGAAAATATTATTTATCTTCCACTAATCCCTATGTTGCAGGTACTCATTTGAATCGTCTCATCGAGTACCCACAACACAGGGTTTCAGACAGAGATAATGGATTTATAATGCCAACACTCCCTCTAATCTGGAGTTCTGATTATGTGTAATAAAATCATGGCAAGAATGAAAATTGCTCACTGGTGCAATTTCTCTTGCTACATTCACGTTTCTAAATATTATTTCCGCTGTAAAGTGAAATAAGTCCTCTACAAGATATAAAGTGTGTCTGGGGTCGGTAGATCGATAACAAAACTGCACACATTGTAACATCGCACACTGTGCACTCGTGATGATCATGCCTTTACATGTTTGCATTGATAAGGGCCATTATTTCAATCAAGCAACTTTTTATCCGCTTAACTCATTACCACACAAGACAATTTTGGACTGGTCCAAATTGAAAGCATTTGCAGACGACAAAATAAAGGTGACTGAAAAATAGAAATTTGTTCTGGGAAGGGTAGAAAACACTGTGGGAAAAGGAGAAAATGCTGGTTACCAGCATTTTCTCCTTTTCCAACAGTGTTTTCAAAAGGCTTCTTTCTCAGGGCCGTCAAAAGTAGGGATTCAGTGGTAATGGGTTAAACATGACATACTTAACAATTTCATATCTTCCGTGTTGAAAACAATTAAGACCGACCAATTGGTGTTTAACTCATTACCATGCAATCCATACTTTTGACGACCCTGACAAAGAAGCCTTTAGAAAACATTGTGGGAAAAGGAGAAAATGCTGGTAACCAGCATTTTCTCCTCTTCCCACAATGTTTTCTTCTTTTCACAAACTAAATTTTAATGTTTTCTACCCTTCCCAACATAAATTTCAATTTTTAATGCACATTTGATTTATCGCCTGCAATTATGCTTTCAAATTGGACCAGTCTAAATACTGTTGTCTGGTAAAGGGTTAAACCCTGACTTTGTGTGGTGTCCGTGGGCGTGAGGTAGAGACTGTCCGCCTCGTAACCAAAAGGTCTTAAGTTTGATTCCCGGAAGATGGTGTCAACTTTGGGATTTTTCATTTGCCCACACATTCAGCACGAGTACTACTGTAGTTCCCAGGGAGCAGAAATGAGAGAGATTAGTATAAGTTGTCAGAACTTGTTTCTCAATCGATGTAAAATAAATATGTTTAAACTAAGCCCTGAATTATGCATCATAACTTGTCATTTTCTAATTGAATATTTCAATACATGATTTACTTACAAGTTCTGTTTTCTAACCCCGTAAAAAATTCTAACAGACTAACTGGGATACATTATGCAACATGTTCAGCCGTTAGCAAACGATAAATTCTAGAGCGCTCTAAGCTGAAAGCATTTGAAGACAACAAATCAAAGATGGCCCTATACTGATGAAATTCGTTCTTGACAGGATAGAAATCATTGTGGAAAAAGGAGAAAATGCTGATTCCAGCATTTTCTCCTTTTCCCATCTTGTTTTCAAAAGGCTTCTTTCTCAGGGTCACTTAAATTCCCAGGATAGGGTGGTACAGGGTTAACCCTACATTTTTGTGTTTTAATTTTCACCAAGTTTTCACCTAAATTTTCAAAAACAGTACTTCTAATCATTTAAAGCACATTTGATAAAATACCATCTTCAAACATCTTGGAATTTCTAAATCTTTGTCATTAGTAATTCACTACATTGCAATAGCAAGGTTCTTTTTGTCACCAGCATTTTCTCCTTTTCCCATAATGTTTTCCACACTTTCCAAATGAAATTTCAATTTTTGATTCATGTTTACTTTGTCATCTGCAAATGCTTTCAATTTGGACTAGTCCAAAATTCTGTCATTTGGTAAAGAGTTAACGAATTACCACACAATCCCTACTTTTGACGCCCCTGAGAAAGAATCTTTTAGAAAACATTGTGGGAAAGGAGAAAATGTTGGTAACAAGCATTTTCTCCTTTTCCCACAATGTTTTCTACCTTTCACAAAACAAATTCCAAATTTTAGGTCACTCTAATATCTTGTTGTTTGCAAATGCTGTAGATTTGGATAAACCTAAAATTTTGTCGTTTGGTAATGAGTTAAAAGGGGAGATATCATGAGCTGATACAAAATTGATACAAAGAAAAAATACATACACTTCAAAAGTTTACAGTTTGTTTGAATGGGATTTTAACACTTCACCAAACAACAAATTTTTGGACTGGACTAAATTCAAAGCATCTTCAAACAACAAATTATATCTTGTTCATTTGATGATTTCTGACACTGACAGGGTTGAAAATATTATGAGAAAAGGAGAAAATGCTGGTTGACCAGCATGTTCTCCTTTACCCGCAATGTTTTCTATAGGCTTCTTTCTCAGAGTTGTTCAAAGTCCAGATTTGTGTGGTAAAGAGTTAATCATTTTAAAACATATGCCTAAGTTTTAATGTCCTCTGGAAAAAAGCTTTTAAAACACTTTCCATTTCTTTTGTTGTCTGCAACTGCTCTCAGTATTTGGACTAGTCCAAAATTTTGTCCTTTAGTGAAGGGTTAAAATTATTGTCCTCTGCAAATGCTTCCAATTTGGACTAGTCGAAAATTTGGTAAATGGTAATGGATGAAGTGCTCTTGAATCTAGCAAACTTATATGCTTAGTATTTGCCTGTACCATTCTGATCTATCTTACTTGATTTGAAATTACAAAGACTAGCCAATTAATTGGCTGTGAGTCATAAAGTCTGAACCAATCAGATTGCTAGATTAAGATTTTAAATTCAGAAGAATAAATTAGAATAGTTTGTGAAATATAGTTGAAATTCAACAGACTAGCTATGATTGGCTGTGACAAAAAGTCACTGAACCAGTACAATTGCTCGATTCAGATTTTAAAATGAGAACAATAATTAAAATGGTTTGTTAATTAACCCATTACCACACAATCCCTACTTTTGACCACCCTGAGAAAGAAGCCTTTCAAAAACATTGTGGGAAAAGGAGAAAATGCTGGTAACCAGCATTTTCTCCTTTTCCCACAATGTTTTCTACCCTTCACAAAACAAATTTCAAATTTTCAGTCACTGTTATTTGGTTGTCTGCAAATGCTTTCAATTCTGACAAACCTGAAATTTTGTAGTTTTGTAATGAGTTAACTACACTCAAAATTCCACAGACTAGCTATGATTGGCTGTGTCAAAAGTTACTGAACCAATCAGATTGCTCTATACAGATTCTGAAATTAGAACAATAATTAGATTGGTTTGTGAATTATAGGTATGATGCAATAACATTATAAGGAAATTATCAATCATTCATTCATGGTTTCATACATTAACATTTAACGCTTTACAGCACAATCTTGAGTTTTAAAGACCCTGATGAAGAAGGCTTTTGAAAATATTGTGGGAAAAGGAGAAAATGCTGATAACCAGGATTTTCTCCTTTTCACAACAATATTTTCTAAAATTCCAAAGAGAAATTTCATTTCAAAAGTTACATTTAAAAACGATGTTTGCAATAAAATGCTTACAATTTGGACTAGCCTAAAATTTTGATGTTTGGAAATGGGTTTACTCATATAGTGCAATTAACAGCTAGTATTTTAGGCTATTGAAATTGAATACTTTTGTACAGTCTGCAAATGCTTTTAATTTGGACTGGTCTAAAATTTTGCTGTGTGGTAACAGGTTAATAGTGGCGAATAATATACCAGAGCTGGATGTGGAAATGCAGACAAATTTTTTTATTCATACATTTTAATTTTAAACCATTACCACAAAGTCCCTACTTTTGACGACAGTGAGAAAGAAGCCCTTAGAAAACATTCTGGGAAAAGGAGAAAATGCTAGTAACCAGCATTTTCTCCTTTTCCAACAAAGTTTTCAAAAGCTGTCTTTCTCAGGGTCGTTAAAGGTCAGGATTGTGTGGTAGAGATTATTTAGGAAGTTCAATATAATTATGTCATAATATCCCATATAGTAATTGACAGTGTTGACCCAAGATCAGACTGTCTGATCTTAGTCTCCACCCACACAATGGCAACAACTGTTGTGACTGACAACTCTGAGGACTGATGGCAATTACATGATCTTTGCCAAACATCAATAATCAATTACGCACTAAGTCCAAAGGTCAAAGGGCAGACAAACTAATTGATTTTCCATTACGCAAAGGCCAATTCCAAACATAAACATCCAAATACAGCTCCAGATAAGAGGGAGTAATGGTATTCTAAATCCATTGTTTTCAGTACAA
Organism: Tridacna crocea; assembly: GCA_943736015.1. Taxonomy (NCBI): domain Eukaryota; kingdom Metazoa; phylum Mollusca; class Bivalvia; order Cardiida; family Cardiidae; genus Tridacna; species Tridacna crocea. Next base: position 2,694,416 of record OX031072.1, on the reverse strand, counting down.
AACCTATGTTGTTGGTACTCATTGGAATTGTCTCAATGAGACAATTCTAATAAGCACCCATAACATAACTATGATTTGGTGGAGAATGATTAATTTTTCGATTTTGAAATCTTTGAAATCAAAATCATTCCCTGGGTCTGAAGCTGAGACTGACTCCCAAGTACAGATAGGTAAGAATTATCTTTTACCGACTTTTTTTCTAGGATTTATGGCAGTGTTAGCCATGCATTTTCACATTCTGTCGCATCACATCAGGTAGTAAGAGGGAAAAAATTTGTCCATTTCAAATGCTCAGATATCTTTTACCCATTTACAAACAATCCCTGCTTTTTACATACTTCAGATAGAAGTCTTTTGAAAACATTGTTAGAAAAAGAGAAAATGCTTGTAACCAGCATTTTCTTCTTTTCCCATGATGTTTCCTACCCTTCCAGAAAAAAATTCAATTTTTCAGTCACATTAATAAAAGTTTTATAAAATTTGTCGTCTGCAAATGCTTTCCATTTGGACCAGTCCAACATTTTGTCGTTTGGTGCGCAGCAGGTTAAAAAGATGCATCAACTCTTTGCCACATTTGTGACGACTTTTGACGACCCTGAGGTAGGTGCCTTTTGAAAACATTGTGGGAAAAGGAGAAAATGCTGGTTACCACCATTTTCTGCTTTTCACACAATGTTTTCTACCCTTCACAAAACAAATTTCAAGTTTTTAGTCACTTTTATTTTGTCATCTGCAAATGTTTTCGATTTGGACAATCCTAAAATTTGGTCGTTTGGTAATGAGTTAAAGTCTTTTTTACATTAAGACAGTGGCACCATGGACTCAAATGCTTTCATCACGTGTTGGATTAATGTACGTTGCTGTGCAACGACTTTTAATAAGTATATTGAAATGGACAAAGTCCAATCTCGTGCATTCCAGTTTCACTCTAACACAATAAGGAGGGCAGGGTTCAAAGTGCAAACATGACTTTCTAAATAAGGAAGGTTTCAATTTAAAAGCAGGCATATTTATAAACACTCAGTGACTGATAAGTGACCTTTTATTAGTCTTACGTCTTTATATTTATGTCAATACACCGAAATTACCTCCCTCCCCCCCTTTATCTTTCGAAATTTCGAAAGAGAGGTCAGTGTAACTCTGATTGAGGGATTGGTCGATCTACACTCAAATGCAATAAATGCTTTTTTTACACACTTAAGAAGTTGATGACTTCAGTAAACATTGAGCAAAAAAGAGCCATTGCTTGAAAAACATATTTCTTTTCCTTTTCATTTCTTTCCTTTTTAAAACTAAACCATGGCATAGTTTTCTCCGAGAGCTCCTGAAAACATTGTGGGAAAAGGAGAAAATGCTGGTAACAGCATTTTCTCCTTTTCCCACAATGTCTTCTTTCCTTTCTAAAAAATTTCAGTTCTCTAGTCACATTCATTTTCGTCATCTGCAAATTCTTTCAAATTGGACAAGGATAAAATATTGTCGTTTCGTAATGAGTTAAACAGCATTTTCTCCATTTCCAACCATGTTTTCTACCCTTCCCAAGACAAATTTCAGTACATAAGTCGCATGCACTACCATTTATTTTGTGCTTTCAATTTGGATCAGTCTAAAATTTCATTGTTTGGTAAGAGTAAACTTGTTGCCTGCAATTGTGTTCAACTTTTACAAGTCTACATTTTTGTGGTAGGAATTGTTTGATAAATGGCCAAGTTCTATTTTACACCGGTACAGACATGTTGAACTTTCTTCTGATGATGTGGCACGTTGATAAATGTGGGACGCCCTTCCCACATCCTTGAAAGTATTTGAGTGATATTACAAGTTTTACCTACATGTCATTTTATTTTATTCACCACCACAAAGTTTAAACCTTATTCTTCTAAACTGAAGGAATGAAATTCTCAACCCAATAGTAAAAACCCAAACATTGCTGTATAAAACGAAAGGTATCTCTTTATAGGACAGTGTAGATGCAAGATCAGACTGCACATTCTGGGCTGTCTGATCTTGATCTACATTGTCCACAAAAGGTCGGTGAGACCCGCTTAGCAGCCTAAGGGTTAAACCCGCCTTGGGTCGTAAATTATGACAACACCCTTCATTCAAGTCTATGCAAATATTGTCATACAGAGCTGTTTCAATTCTCCCAACCTTTTATGTTATAAATGACAAATTTCAGTCTTATTCATATTGAAATAATTTCGCAGACGAAAACTCTGCAGAAGTGGCTAGAATGACATGACCTGTCTTTGAAAGGGGACAAACCATTGTTGGAAAAGAAGAAAATGCTGGTATACACATTTACTTCTTTTCCAACAATGTTTTCAAAAACTTCCTTACTCCGAAGATCACAGGACTGCTTGATGAGCAGCATACACTCTCATCTCTTCAGACATACAGACATTGATCAAAAGGTGTTTTTCAAGGTGTAAATTCTAGAGATCAGATTGTACATTTTTTTCATGTCAATCTATATCTTTATGCTGTTCACAAACAGTATCTAAAATACAGTTTATGATGACCTTACCCTTGTCTGAGGTTCTTTAGGCTATATTTTGACCCTGAATTTAGAAAATTTAGGACAATCTGGTCCATCCTTTCATCTAGCACTTAACCCATTACCGCACAATCCCTACTTTTGACGCCCCTGAAAAAAAAGCCTTCAAAAAATATTGTGGGAAAAGGAAAAATTGATGGTAACCAGCATTTTCTCCTTTTCCCACAATGTTTTCTACCCTTCACAAAACAAATTTCAAATTTTCAGTCATTTTTTTGTCATCTGCAAATGTTTTCAATTTGGACAAACCTGAAATTTTGTCGTTTGGTAATGATCGAGTTAACCATGTAACATGCAGTTAACTCTCAAAAACCAGGATCTGTATTAATTTTATTAGCAATTTTTAAGAACAGTCTATTAGCATTGTTTTCTAGAATTTTCTAAAGTTGAAAGTAACACAGCTTCTGGTTGGCTAAACCAAATAGTATAACCAATCAAAGTTGTGTTACTTTCAATTTTTCTCATATTTCTGCCCTTAGAACAAGTTCATAGAGTAAGAATTTGTTTGGCTATACGGTGTAATTACCGTTCGACGCTGAAAACTAAGGTAGATAGACCCATAGATCTGTATCAAATATTGCAATACAACTTCTGAACAGAAATAAGCTGATCATCAAACTGCAAGTGATGGTCATTTAACCCATTACCAAATGACAATATTTTAGACAGGTCCAAATTGAAAGCATTTGCAGATGACAAAATAAAAGTGACTGAAAATTTGAAATTTGTTTTGTGAAGGGTAGAAAACATTGTGGGAAAAGGAGAAAATGCTGGTTACCAGCATTTTCTCCTTTTCCCACAATGTTTTCGAAAGGCTTCTTTCTCAGGGGCGTCAAAAGTAGGGATTGTGTGGTAATGGGTTAATTTAAGAGAACCAGCATTTTCTCCTTTTCCCTCAATGTTTTCCACCCTTCCCCAAAGAAATTTTTAATTTTTCAGTTACTTTTACTTTATCATCTGATGATAATTTAATTCTGACTTTTGTCGTTTGGTAAAGAGTTAAAACAAAAACCTACAAGTTAGAAAAAGCTGTTGTAGATCTAGATCTACAGTCTGTTTTGAAGAGCAAGTGGATCAGTAGATCTATTCCAACAAGACTGACCACCCTGTTGGTCCTGAAAAGAACATTTAGAAGTCACTAAAATAAGAGTAATATTTGAAATAAAATGAGTCTACATCATACGAAATTCGTGCTAATGAGTTACCAATCTGTAACAGTCATGAGGACAAGGTCTTGTGCCCTGAAATTACACCATGATATCGAAACAATCATCAGTTTGATGCAATTGGTCATATGGATACATTTACAGTTTCGTCATCGCCGAAAATTGTTTCATTAGATGTATCATTTGAAATAAAGTTCAAGTAAATCAGTACTGAAATTCAAGACGTGACAGTAAACTGCATCAGGGTGTGAAGGTGTTCTATTTCTAGCAGTCCTAGTTGGGGGAAAAATTAACCGAAACAGATAAGACACGGATGCAGATTTGCTCTAGATCTTTATCTAAACAAAAAAATCCACAAAGTCAAAAGTATAAAACGGGTAAGCAAAACAGGAGAATTTCACAGGAAAGGTAAATAAGAATAAAAGACTTCTTCAAAGGAAACGTAAACAAGGTATAAATTTACTAAATGCGATAAAAAAAAAAAAAACGTGGTATAAAGGGTGACACGGTAACCTTCACATGACCATCAGCCCTATGACGTCATTAAGGTTATAGTAACGAATAATCAATCGCTTCTACTATTGTACTAATGTTAGATCTACACTTTACTCAGACTAGCTAAACTTGGTCTGATTGGAAAATTTTCCATGATCATTATCAATTCAAATATCTGAATAGAAAGATATGTGTGTAATTTATTCGGGCTGCAACACGTTTGTAAGCCGGAGGTTGGTTTGTATTCCAAACAAACTCGTTTGTTGACATTTTCCGCCATATTGCCAAAGGAACATCACGTGGGTTTTCATCTCCAAGGATATCACGTGAAACTTTGAATTTGATTGGTTAGAGTTCCCGCTCTCTCATGCAGGCATTCCATTCATCTCATCAACATAAGGGTCAATCAAAGGGTGTTATACCTTTTATAGAGTTGCATCATCACTCATGAATCTCTCTAATTTCGATCCAAATCATATTTTCAGTTTTTACAAACAACCAGAAAGTACTCGTCAAACCTTTTTGAAATAAATATTATCGAAAAAAATCGTCTTTTAGCATGTTTGAAAGGTAAGTTAAATATTTTAGCAGAGTTAGACAAAGAATGCAATTACCCCTCAAGCGCCCCATACCTTGTACGTCACATGAGAGTCAATGGATAACATAGCTGGCGCGAATAGTTTTTCTGGCCCATTGCCAATTTCGTTTGTAGGCCTTCAAGCGGGTCTAAATATAGTATTTTGATTGTGATTCGACAACAGAAACCAAAACAAATGGCTTATACAGGGCTATCCCACTGAAATGTTTCAGAATTTTTCTAAAAACTTCTTTGGAAATTATAAGTCAGTATGAATACTTTTATTTTCCAGAAATTTGATTAAGAAAAAACAGATAATAGTTTCGTGTTTTGACATCTTTCTCCCCGCGGTAAGCTATAGTAGACTCGTCGATGACCCAGACAGATCGATTTTTGAACGCTTGCCAAGTTTTGCTATACAACTATCGTGTGTACTACCTAAACATCTCAGAATAGTGTTAACAACGGCGGTGTAAACTTGTAGTCCAGTTGAATTATTTGTTTTATCATTTATCAAAATCATCGGACAAAATAACATTTTATACAAAGTGACTGTATTTAGCAAAGACATTTGTGAAGAATTGGATTTATTGATACAGATTTAACGTTTGACTTGGGAGAACTGAGTACTCGTTAAGTAACATTCACGGAGATTTTACCACGTGGACATTATCAACTGAATTATCTGTGAGAAAATGGCCATGTTTCCAAACGCCACAAAAGGATATATGCCGTATGTTAATGGTAAAAATTCGCCTGGACTGGTGAAAAATAAACGTTCGAAACCTCATGTCAATGGGGGAAAACTTCATCACAAGAGTGAAAATCGTAGACATATGTTATCTGGTACGCAGAAAATCTACCAAGTTACGCTTAAAGACAAGAAAGGACAAACATACAAGTGTATTGTGAAAGCAGATGGAACCAAATCATTGCCTGAATTATGTGAATCAAAACTAAAACTGGCTTCAACACACTTATCCATGCCGAACTTGGGTTACTCGAGCCCAACTAAACAGAGGAAAATCTTAGCCGAAAAACTTGAAGCTATCAACAGTATTCCAGAGGACGAGAATTTCTCAACATCGTTAGATTTGCGTAACTGCGGCAAAAAGGAGGGTATTTTTAGTGCCTTTATTCGTATTATAAAGGAGAAAATGGGTAAAAGTGACAAAGAAGAATCCAAAAAGCACACGAAACCACATGGTAAATCAAAACGTAAACCGCGTGACTTGAATCAAAGAAAACGTCAGAGAACTGTGTCGGCCATGTCAAATTTAGACCCTATTGAGGAATCGCCAAACGAACACGAGTACGAAGCAGGTGATGATGATAACGATTCCTACACGCATTTCAGCAGCAGTTACTCGTCAGAATCGGACTCTTCCAGTGTGGCTTCTTCAGTGAGCTGCACGATCGAAGCTGTTGACGCGAAAGGTTCTTGATGTTGGCCATCTTGTATTTAGCGGACTCTTTCTAAATGGTTTGCTCAAGCACCTTAAAATGCAAGCGATTTAACTTACACTAAAGCATTATTTGCGTTTGCTTGTCTTACGCCGCGCTGGATGTAAGAGATGAGGAGGAGAAAGGCCTGCGTGAGCGGTTCACAGAGTATTACGACCGCGTGTGAATATCAGCATTCTAGCTTTTTATCAACTTTTTACGATTGTTTTAAAAAGAAAATATCACAACAAGCTTTACTGAAAAAAAAAACAACATTACGCGCCAAAAGTTGTCTGGTCGTACTACTTACGGTTACGCCCATTTCTTCAGCGAGATCGACTTCTTATCACAAGCGGGAAAGTGTACTGGGCATTCATAATATTGGACTTGAGTATGGTGGACCAACATGGACTTGCTTATCAAATGGTTCTATTCCAGTCATGACATCTAATGTTGTATCTAAAGCAACGGCAGCTAATTTTAAGTTAAATGCATATATGTGGACTCTCAGTTCTTAGCACAAGTAACCTTCAGCGACATTGCTCTCATAGTGAACTCCTCGTGTCAGCGGAGGACTATGGGAATAAGCTTTTCATCCGATTAAGTACAGTCTAATGAAAAGCCAAAATCCCGAAAATAAAAGCAGTCTCGTTGCAGGATCTGTGTTTGCATATTTATTGTAAAATGTTATGTAGCAGAAAGAGAGGCGTAAATGTGTTTGAAGCAGAGCTATGTATTTAATTTTACGGTGCTAGTGTATTTAATACGTCGTATGTGTGAAAAAGATAAATGCTCATATTTTCATTCATCAGTTTATTTATTTCACTGTTATGCACCTTCAGTATGAAAGCTATGTATGAATGTTATGAAAAAATGAAGTAATTTATTGAGAGATGTGTTTATGAACGAAATGTTGGACGATTACGTGAGTTGTTAGTATGTGTCCGCATGTGAAAGTGTTCGTAAGAGTGTTCGTATTTTTGTTGCAAAAGTCATGCGATGTGAAAAAGGGGTTACATGAATTTGCAAAAAGTTCCGACTAAGTTCAGCCTGCGCATGCCGCGCAGGCTGAACTTAGTCGAAACTTTTTGCTATATGTCAATTCTTTGCATGTCAAAGGACCAGTGCATCCCATGATTCAATTGGTTGTTATTCAACATAGATGGATTCATGATTATGTGCCGACTTGCTGGGTCTGTTTTACATCTGAGATGCATTAAACCTCCTTTCCACAGCGCATTACTCAATTTACTATGCTTTCCTGCATATATTACTACAATGTGTTCAAGGAAATTATGTTCGTTTCAACTGTTTATATTCTAGTAAAATAACGTAAACAGAATGTTCCATAAACTTTTAATAGCAAAGAAAACTTGAAAAGATAGGTTACATCACTTTAAAAAAGAACGAGTACAAAGATGATAATAACAAAGGTTCTTAAGATAAAGATGTATTCATGTAAAACATCTATTTCTGCATTATTAAATTAAGTTTTACCAATGAAGAGCATTTGCTGGAAAGAAAAATATCCGTTATTTAAAAATATTGAAAAACAACGTGTGAAAGGAGCAGTTGCGTGTCGTAGGCAACCTGCTCCGTTTCCTACAATGATTTTCAAAGAAGTCAATATTACAGATGCTGATGCGTAAAACTGGTCTATTTCTGGTCATTGATTAAAAACATTTACGAGCATCGAAGCCATCACGCGCCATTTACCTATTATCAAGTAAGCGAGACTGGATCTGATTATCAATGCTACGCTCGCTGATGATTCACGACCATCTATGTAGTGATTCAGTCTGTTAAGCATAGGTATTAGAATCAGTCTACAGACACAAATGAGTAATCAGAATCTATTACTTGTGTACCAGTCAATAACCTTTATCCTGCAAAATAATTTAAGTGATACTGAAAACCCACATATTACTATTTCAAATGTATGTTTCGGGGAATAGATGTAAAATCTCCTTAGCGGACAGTGTAGATCCAAGATCAGACTGCACGTTCTGTGCAGTCTGATCTTGATCTACGCTGTCCGCAAAAGGTCTGCGTTTCACGCTTCGCAGCCTTGGGGTTAAGTCCCCGGAAAAAAAAATAAGATTTTTTTTTTCGAACGAGACGCTTTATTTCGGAAAATTTGAGACACTTTATTCCGGAAAAGTCGACAAGTATTAAAAAGCACCCTCATTTTTTTTTTTCAAATCAATGTATTTATTTTTCTTTCCTACAAGATTTTATTTTATCTAGCCTAAATCTTCTAAAAAGATAAATCTATAGACAACGCCATAATCTGGGGTATCGCCGCGAGACAAGTTTTATCGATATTGCAGTTTTGACCTTAAGAAAATAACGGATTTGTCTGATCAATATGCAGACGAGAGTCTGGAAGCGCGGGAAACATTCAGACGAGAAAACAGTCCTTCCTCTTGGTGCAGTATTGATCCGTAACAGCTCGGATGTTAGACTAGTCCGCATTTGGAAATTTTTTTGCAGCCATGAAATATTTCTCCTGGAATATCACTGCTTACTGCGTAATAGATTCGAGGATTGAACTCTGACATTTACATCGCATCTCGCTGAAGAAAACGCAGAATATTGAGAAAATATGTTTGTGTCAATTTTGGTTACTTGGATTAGAAGGTGTCTTGTAACAAATAGAAACGGCTCAAAGATTTTGGAGTGAGAGAGGAGAGAGAAAGACGAAGAAAAGGTGAATGAGAAAAAAATGATGTATGTGTACGTAGACGAAACTACAATGTCTTTCATGTAACTAAAGTTCGTATAATTTATGCGCATTAACTCTTACACCAAACGTTTCCTTGTCTTAACGACTGTTACGAAGGGTGGCTCATGCAAACATTGTAAGAAAAGGATATGATGCTGATAAAACAGCAATTTACTCTTTTCTCACACTGTTTTCAATAACCAATTTTATACGCTACATTAATTTGCAGTCTGCCAAATGCATTCGGTAAAGGCAAGTCTGATATTTGTCTGGTGAAGAGTTTACTTGGCCAACCAGTCTACAAAATAGACAGTTAGATACCTTTCTGAAATTAATTTGGAATAAAAACATTGTTCTTTAGACTACAGCAGTTTGGAAACTCATTGTAATGAATTTACATGAAAAAATCGAAAATCGTACAACACCTTAAATTAATTGTCTAGGGAAAAAAGGTAGAAAAAAAAAAGATTTGTTCGAAAAAAAGAAAATTGCTATGTTGTAGACTGGTCTATGATTTTGTTATGCTTACACTGTATTTGTTTCAATGTGGTTGATATCAGTTAACATTGTCGCAAACTAAATTAACTGTGAACCATTCCAACATACATTGTGCGTGTTTCTGTTATGCTCTGTCCGGTCCTGACGGGCTAGTACCGGAAACGGGAACGGCCCTTCTATTAAACATGTCAATATTGTTAAAGCTTTCTCTTTAATATTGCACCATCGGATTAATATATCTTCTTTTTTCTATCTATCGGCCCATCTTATTATTATGGTTAATACAACTGTTTGTTTCGTATCTAAATTCTGAAAAACATATCGTGGTTTTAACAATACTTCAATAACATATTAGAACAAGGTAAAGACTAAGGTGAGAATGCACTGACCGTTCAATATGATCTTCGTTCTATCCTGTCGATGATTTTGTAACAAATTCTGGCTAAAACGACAACAAAACTGATACTTTTTGGTTCCTGCTTACTTAAATTTTCAACAATAGCCATTTAACGTTCTTGAAATCCGTTGGTGCAGTAGCGTTGTTCTGTTTTTTTGTGTTCTTTGTTTTTAAATGCCATACCAATGCAATTAATTTATGTTTCGGAGTACAAGGACAATCGGTATACGGTTCCATTAACTCTTAACCAAACGACAAAGTGCTAGACTTGTCCAAATTGAAAGCATTTGCAGACGACAAAATAAATGTGACTCAAAAGTTGAAATTTTACGTTGGAATAGAAGAAAACATTGTGGGAAAAGGAGAAAATGCTGGTAACCAGCATTTTCTCCTTTTTCCTACAATGTTTTCAAAAGGCTTCTTCCTCAGGGTTGTAAATACCAGGGACTGTTTTGCAAAAGGTTAACAGTGTAATAAAAACTCTGGTTTGTGCGGTCTGATCTTTGATCTAAACAGTCCGCAACAAGGTCAGTGAGACATGGTTTGCAGTCTTAGGATTAAAAGTGTCCTAAACAGTTTTTCAAAGTTCTGAAAAGTTTGTTTATGGACTTGACAGTATACTGCAACAAAAACTGCAAGGCCCGTAGGTACACCGATTGTCCCTTGTACTCCAATATTATTATGTGTGTTATAATGAACAATTGTATATTAAACATACGGGGCTGTCCCGAGGTTTTAAAATTAAACTGGAGAAAAAAACATAGAAAATGTCTCAATTATGAAAAATTAAAAAGATGAAATGAAATTAATATCTTTGTCCTCATTTATGCGTGTGTGAGAGAGACCGGAGGGAGTGTTTGGTATGTTGTTTAACTTTTTATCATACAATACTGTCTTATAGTAAAGACCCCCAAGACAGAACGCTTTCAAAGTGTTGTGGGAAATGCAGAAATGCTAGTTTCCACAATGTTTTCTCTCCAATCAAAACTAGACCTCTTCGTTTTAGCAAAAATTTATTTGTCGTCTGCAAATGCTTTGGATTTGATCCAGTCCAAAATTTTGAGTATGGTAATGAGTTGATCCTGTTCCCATGAAGTTATTCAAAATCTAAATCGAACGGAAAAGCTTTAACTTTCGATTCTAAAGAACTGTCAAGATTTCATAGTAACAGAATTTCTGATTGGCAAAGGTCAGCGGAAAGGCTCTAGCCAATCAGGAACTATTTTACTTTCTTAATTTAGAACAAGATGGCTGGCAAGTTCGTTCCTAATGTCAATTAAGTATGGCCGTATTCGAGTTGAGGTTTTTGTGTCACTTTCAACAGTATTTTGTTATATCACAGCGACAACTCCCTTTATCTCATTACCGAACGACAATATTCAAGGCTTTTCCAAATCGAAAGCATTTGCAGACGACAAAATAAAAGTGACTGCAAATTTTGAATTTGTTTTGTGAAGGATAGAAAACATTGTGGAAAAAGGAGAAAATGCTGGTTACCAGCATTTTCTCCTTTTCCCACAATGTTTTCTAAAGACTTCTTTCTCAGGGTAGTAAAAAGTAGGGATCCTGTGGTAATGGGTGTATATACATGTATGGCCGTATTCGAGTTGACATTTTCGGTCACTTTCAACAGAATTTGTTATATCACAGCGACAACTCACTTTATCATGTCTTTCTGGGTTTCCACGATAACTAGACTGGCGTCCTGCTTTGCCTTGGTTGGTTGGTTGTATTGGGGTTTAACGCCAATTAATGGCGGTCGGTGACGCATATGTGTGTCCTGGCTTTCTCATACCAGTACTAACACAACTTTATTTCCAAAGCCACCGACTACTTTTCTCACATGCTTCAGCAGAGATGAGAGGCGAAAATACGACGGAAAGAAAGTTCGCCTCAACCGGGTATCGAACTCACCACCACCAGGTCACGAGTCCGACATGCTCACCACTGAGCCACCCGGGCGGGCGGGCTTGATGCATGTACAAAAAGTATCGACCCATGGAATCTACTGTCATGTGTCGAATCCACCAGCCACATCTGAAACCACCAGCCACATCTCAGTTTCCCAGTACACTTCTATATACATGATGATTCCCGTATGTTTTTCTACAAAATGGATTTCACGTATCCATTATAATGTAATGAATTGCTTGGGTATAATGGATAATAATGATCGCTGCTCCAGATAAGAGGGAGTGATGGTATTCTAAATCCCATTAGTTTTCTTTGAAACCCTATAATTGGAAAAGCAGCCAGTGGCTTGGAAAGAAAATTGTGCGCTTGTTTTAACTTTGCTTGGTATTCGTCATTCGTCATTTCCCCTTTTTGTATAATTTGTATACTTGGGAGAATAAAAGATTTGTCATGTCTTGTCTTGGTAAAAAAGATTCCAGGAGAGCATGGATAGGTGCGGTGCACGGGCCCCCGCGATATAACTGAAATAATGTTGAAAACGGCGTTAAACATCATACAATCAACCAATCACATAAAAGGCGACAAATTGTCAAAACGATAACAGTAATAGAAGGTTCAAAAAGTTAATTGGAAATGGCCATAGTAGGTACGTGGAAACATAAACGTATCTATGACCATATATGGTAAGAACTAATTTAGAGCCATGAACTTGTTTAACCTGGGTTGCATATACCGTGTTCTATTTGGCATGCAACATGCAAAAAGGGGGCATTCGGACATCTGCGTAAAGTGTCGTTTCGGATCAGCCTGCGCAGTCCGCGCAGGCTGATCCGAAACGACACTTTCCGTTTTTATGCAATTATCTGTTTGGCGCAAGTCTATTGTAGATCAAAATCTAATGTAGTCGTAAAGTGTCGTCTCGGATCAGCCTGCGCGAACTGCTCAGGCTGATTCGAGACGACACTTTACGCAAATGTCCGAATGTCCTTTTCTCGCGCGTTGCAAGTCATATAAGAATGTAGCAGCCATTTCACTGAAAGGTGGCGAGCTCGCAATGCGTCATAAGCATGGCAAAAAGGGGTTTTACCCCTTCACCAACCAATCCCTGGTTTTTACGGCCTTGGGAATAGAAGCCTTTTGAAAACATTGTGGGAAAAGGAAAAATTCTGGTTACCAGCATTTTTTCCTTTTCCCACAATGTTTTCAAAAGGCTTCTTTTCCTTACCCGTAAAAACTAGGGATTGTTTGGGAAAGGGTTAAACACCGACAGTCAAGAAAGCATTATGTTAAATGAAGAATTCTCTCGTTTTGAGCATTTTTTTTCCCATTTTGCACAATTTTTCAAACGCCCTTCTACATCTTAGGTAAATAAATATCTACGTTGTCCGTTCTGTACGTAATCTACCCCATGTAAACATTCATTTTCCAACAGGTGTAAGGTTAAACGTTCAAATATTCATGGCAATCTACAACCTCACAGCATGATAGTGTCTGTCGCCTTTGTACGAGTACCTAGCATCGGAAGAATGACCATGTGACCATAACACACCCTTCTTCCGGGTAAACGAGGTTTACTTGAGTTTTAGTGAACCTATGGAAAAGGACTTTTGTAAACATTTTAGGAAAAGGAGAAAATGCTGGTAACCCAGCATTTTCTCCTTTTCCCACAAAATTTTCGAATCTTACAGGCAAGTTGCATCGTTTGAATCACTTTTAACTCATTACCAAACGACAAAATTTTAGACTAGTTCAAATTAAAAGCATTTGCAGACGACAAAATAAAGGTGACTGAAAAATTGAAATTTGTTCTGGGAAGGGTAGAAAACACTGTGGGAAAAGGAGAAAATGCTGGTTACCAGCATTTTCTCCTTTTCCTACAGTGTTTTCAAAAGGCTTCTTTCTCAGGGGCGTCAAAAGTAGGGATTGTGTGGTAATGGGTTAAGTTCTGGGCATAAGCTTTCAGATTGAATAAGTCTAAATTTTTGTCGTTTTCACCTTTGTCATTTTTTTTTTCTCGAACGTCTGCCTGTCTGTCTGTCTGTCTGTTCAATGATGGTTTTTGCATTTTTTGCATTTTGTCGTCTAGTAGAAAACCACTGTTGATTACCCATAATTCCCAATAATATTACTGGAAATTTGTGTCGGGCGGAGTTGGCGGTGTGTGATGCGATAATGCAACGTCGCCTGTAACTTGCGAAAAAGGGACAGTCGCACATTTGCGTAAAGTGTCGTCTCGGATCAGCCTGCGCTGTCCATGTAGGTCATACAGTGGCGTAATTACGTAATTTTCTGTTTTGCACAGGCCTACTGTAGCACGAATTACAATGTAGTCGTAAAGTACCGTTTCGGATTAGCCTGCGCGGATTGCGCAGGCTGATCCGAAACGACACTTTATGTAAGCAGTCGAATGCCCCTTTTCGCGTGCTGCAGGCCAATTATATCCACTAGTACGGGTAACAGTCTAAAAGATTCACTGATGGTAACACGGAAGCAGTCTAGTTAGGACACTGCTGATGGCTGTAGGAAGTACTCAGTTCTCTGTTAGGCATACTCTGAAAAAAGGGGATTTACTGCAACTGTTAACCCATTACCACACAATCCCTACTTTTGACGACCCTGAGAAAGAAGCCTTTAGAAAACATTGTGGGAAAAGGATGAAATGATGTTAACCAGCATTTTCTCATTTTCCCACTATATGTGTTCTCTAATCTTCTAAAAACAAATTTAAAATTTTCAGTCACTTTTATTTTGTCGTCTGCAAATGCTTTCGATTTGGACAAACCTAAAATATTGTCGTTTGGTACTGAGTTTAACCTGTTGACCTATGATAGCCTGCGCATTAATACTGGTATTTTCTTTTCTGCATTTCATTGTGACTGTTCTACCTAATTATTCAGTCGATTTAATCACAAACTGATATCAAACTGTGCTATATTATGCTTGGTACATACATTTCTAAGGTTCTATCACCTTAACCCTTTCCCAAACAATCCCTGTTTTTTACGACCCTGAGATAGAGGCCTTTTGAAAACATTGTGGGAAAAGGAGAAAATGCTGGTAACCAGCATTTTCTCCCTTTCCCACAATGTTTTCTAACCTGCTGGAAACAAATTTCAATTTTTGAGTAAACATTTATTTTGTCGTCAGCAAGTGCTTTCAATTTGGACCAGTCTAAAATTTTGTCGTTTGTTAATGAGTTAAACGCCCTTTCGTAAATCATTCCTCATAATACTCACGAGCCATGCTTTGCAACTAGGGCGCTTAAAGTAACAACAAAGCCCAAAAGAAAACAAGACATTTTACGCAAATATCTGAATGCCCCCTTTTCGCGAGTTGCAAGCCAGAAAGGGTTACGTGCGTAACGTATTGAAATAGGTCGGATAATAGTTAACCCATTACCACACAATCCCTACTTTTGACGCCCCTGAGAAAGAAGCCTTTTGAAAACACTGTAGGAAAAGGAGAAAATGCTGGTAACCAGCATTTTCTCCTTTTCCCACAGTGTTTTCTACCCTTCCCAGATCAAATTTTAATTTTTCAGTCACCTTCATTTTGTCGTCTGCAAATGCTTTCAATTTGAACCAGTCTAAAATTTTGTCATGTGGTAAAGAGTTAAGTACTTTTTACACCATATTCTTATTTGTTTCCATCTAAATTTAGTGGGACACTTCAGTTACTGTTACTGACAATTGAAAATCGACCTAATTGCATCACTGAAAGTGAATAATAATAGTTTAACTGTGCCAATTTAAAGTTGAGTTCCGTTAAAATTGGCGCGAAACAATCGCTTTTGATTTTCGCTTTAGAGCTAAAAACAGAGAAAAAAATGGGATAATAAATAAATAAAGCATAGTGGACATGAATCTTGCAAGCACAGGTAAATTCTGACAGAAAAAAAATAACAGAAATTTCAAGACGCAGAATGTTACTAGCGCCATTCCGATGACTTGGACCGGAAGTTCCAAAAATAAAACTCTTTCGTATGGTTTCCAGCTTATCAGAGTTTCATCTGCGGATATTGGAGAGCCAAACAAGAAGGCTAATGCTGAATTAAAAGATGGCGCAAAAAGAAATTGGCCAGGTTCGTCTACCTGTATTTTCTCACATACTTACTCATAATGATATGACCACAGCGAGTTGAAACGTTGCCAAATATGGAAAGAATTTCGTATCTTTCTCACGAATATCGTCTATTTATAGACATTGTTGAATGTCACAAGATAAAAATTTCTTTTTACTACAGGGCGAATGTTCCAGACTTAATCTTGAAAATAGCCGTCCTAAAAGCGTTATCTTAGCTTAATGACAACGTCTTTTTTAGTTTTGCCTTTCTTTCCACATACGCTTAAAACCCATTTACCAAACAATAACTTCTACGGCCATAGCGAAGGAAACTTTTGAAAAAAAAAAACTGTGCGAAAAATAGTACATGCTGGTTACCATCTTTTTCTCATTTTCCAACATTTTTTTTTTTATTGTACCTATTAAATCAATAAAATTCATTATCTGCACCCTAGTATACTCAAATACCAATAAACAAACTAATATGCTCAATGAATATTCGAGTATTTCAACGGTTCATCAGCAGTAGAGACACTTATTTGTATACCAACTATCAACCTTATCCAAAAGGACATATCGTCGGTTTACTTCAAAAACCTCGTAACTACAGCTTGAAACAAGCTGTAGTTACGAGGTTTTTTGAAGTAAACCGACGATATTTTTAAATTTTCATCACTGAAAACATAATTTTAACCTACCTATAGACAACAAACTGGACTTAGTATAAATTAATAAGCTGAGGTTCTCTCATAGGTTGGAGAAAAAAATGTGGATAAAGAAGAAATTGCTTCTTACAAGCAATTTTCTTATTTTCACGCAATGTTTTGAAAAGCTTTCTTTTCCGAATTCGCTATCAGAGGGTATTGTTTGGTAAAGGTTTAACTTAATCTACATCATTGATCTACAGTTTAATATTCATAACGAATAATTAAGAAAAAAATAAAAATAATAATAATACATGTAGTAAAAAGAGCTACAATGCCCACCCCAAACTACAATTTTATGTGGTGCGCATATTAAGGTCAAAGTCAAATGTAAAAGTCATTATTTGAAAAAAAAAATATATAATCTTTGTACTTCGTGTATATCTTTTTCATAATTTGGAAAAAAAAGTTCCTGAATAATATTTTTGCTCTAAATAAACTGTCTTGAAAGGTGTTTTCAATTCCGATTGCTACAGAATTTAAGCTACGTAGCTGCAACGGCTCAGTCACGCATGACGCCTTTTTCAATTTCTAGGCCTACTTTAGACTAATACTTTTCAACAAATATATGCTACTTTTCCATTTATATCATGTTTCGTAAGTGGTCAACTGTATGGGCGTTAAAAAAATTCGAGAGCACTGTCATACACAAATACCTGGCAAAAACTAGGTCGGTGACAAATGATAAATGATAGTTCATAAAACGTTCACCTGAGAGGTTATTTCCGCTTAATTTTCACATTAATAGTCACACATTTTGTTTCATTTCATTTCTCTTTTTGCCTTTCTTAAACTTTCTTTAAAGCCTATATACATCTACTCAATTATTAAATACCAGGACAATTGCAGAAATAGCTTATTACATGTGTCTCAATTCGTCTCTGTGTGTGCGCATGTTGTTTTTTTCCAGGGGATGTCCTACCATAGACGTTGAGCATTCATGTCTATCTTGTAAATGTCCTCATCTTTCATTCAAATAATCATGAATTCAGGACAAACCCTTTCCTATTGCCGCAAAGTGGTAGACTGATGTCAGGAATACTATGACGAAAATTGTGAAATATGGGTTAAATTGAGTATTACGAGCTATTTCTCCATTTTTTTCATGTTTTAATTCCATTTGGCTATGGCTGCAATCGAGTTTCACTTTGCAGCGCTGTGTCCTTTTTCGTAAAAAATGTTCGCTGAAATGTAGGAGCTCACGACTGAAAATCTCGATATGAGGTCACATGTGAAAGTGGGTCAGTAAGGTAAGCACGTCATTTTCATTTTTATGTATAAATATTAATATTAATGAGGGACGGAAAACAACCCTGCGGTATCCCATAAACGTACCTATTAACGGACGTTTTGAAAGAATGTGCTTGACATTTTACGCCACTTACAATAGATATCCAAAATACTGCGATTGTACGATTGTATTTTTGATAAAGCTCCTCCAAGCAAGGGTTTAAAGCACGAAATAAATAGAATATTTGTTGTTGTTGTTGTTTATTTTGGTGCAAGATCGAAATTTATTTAATCTCGTGAACACTATCGGTAATATTTTCACGAGTGGCGCAGCCACTCGTGAAAATATTACCGATGGTGTTCACTCGGTGAAATAAATTTCGATATTTCACCAAAAAAAAAAAATCCTCTAATTCATCTCACTATCTGAGGAACATGTCGTGACTCGTGACCCTAGAAGTGTCCAACAAGAAAAAAGTATGATACGAGTTGACAGGGTTAATTAGTCACCGGCTCGTTAGCATTTACGTGACTTACGATATGATAATATCATGTAACGGGGACAACATGCGAACGTTTATGGTGCGAGTAGAATACGAAATCATGGCTTCACTCAGAGGCGAGCGGAAAACCACAGGCTTACATAAATATTGTTCATAAGATTGGTGAATATTCCGAATGAGGACAGACCCAAAATAGTACAAGTTATTTCATGCTTTCCGGTATGGTATCGAGAAATAGCAGTGAAAATATTTTTCGATCTTATATGGTACCACCAGTGAAAATACCGACTTTTACGTTCTTGTTGCCTAGGTAAATTGCGCGTGCCTCACAACCAGATGGGCAATATGACGTCATATACCTTAGATTTCTCGCGCTTGATGTAATATTGTAATGCGTTGCTATGCGGGAGGGGTAGACTACATGAGACTACGCCACGGGGAATAACGGAAAAGAACTGTACTGGATTTTGATAAAGCTTCTCCCAGAAAGGGTTAATAGCATGAATCCTGTATTCCTTCAAATAAGTGAAACGTTGCGGACAGTGCAAATCATGACCATGTTACAATAAACGGGCTTTTTAAACAGTCACTTCGAAAGTTTTATTAAACTTATTTAGCCGGATAAGGCTTGGTAATTTGATTTTAGTGAATTAGCAAGTTAGGAGTTGTAGGAAAACAAGAAAACAGTGGCAAAAACAATGTCTTCTAGCCTTTCACACATAATTTTAACCGTTTGAGGCACTTCGATTTATCTTCGTCAAATGTTTTAGGTTTGGAAAAGTAAAACACTGTACTCGTATCGTTTGGTGAAAAAACAAAACACAAGTTTGTATTGGTAACTGAACCATCTGTCTGGGACATGCCCAAGTTCCTGTCCTTATAAACAAATGTCTGGATGCGCTTTCATGTTATCTTCTGTAACGATTTTTGGGCCAGCAAGGATCCAAACTCACCGGGGCCTGTGGTCTAGAAGCCTCTGAACATCCGGCGATTGGCAAAGTTTTGTTAACCCGTATCTTGCTGAATAACTAAACTAAAATTTCCTTTTCCATTTGGTAAAAACCCAAACATTGCTATTTCAAAGTTAGTTTTGGAGAATAATATCTCCTTATCGGACAGTGTAGATCCAAGATCAGACTGCACGTTCTGTGCAGTCTGATCTTGATCTACACTGTCCGCAAAAGGTCACTAAGTCGCGCTTGGCAGCCAAACGTTTAAACCTTAACATAAACAAACATAAACTGTATATTGGTAACTAAACCATTCCTCTGGAAGTTTCCCAAGATTCTGTCCTTATCTGACCTCTAGAAGTTTTCGTCGCCTGAAGGAGACACATGATTGTAACCCTCTACCAGACGACAAAATTCAACACTTGTCCAAATTGAAAGCATCTGCACACGACAAATTAATCTTGACGCAAAAACTCAAATTTGACTTGGGAAGGGTAGAATACATTGTTGGGAAAGGAGAAAATGCTGGTTTACCAGCATTTTCTCTTTCTCCCACAATGTTTTCAAATATCTCTTTTCTTAAATGTATTCCACAGTGGAGACGTGTTGTGCAGATATAACGGTTTACCCCACAAAAATGTTTAGAAACATCTACATGTAAATTGAAAGCATTTGCAAACGACACAAATAAGTGCGGCCAGAATCATAGGTATATTTGGTCAATGACGGATAGAAAACATTGTAGCGGGGTAGAAAATACGGTAGGGAAAAACCTTTTCCCACGATATTTCCAGAAAGATTTTATTCTTGCGTGTCGTATTAGCACGTGACTGTCTTGGGCAAAGGGTCTGGGCAAATCGAAGAGATCGATCAGCAGACGTTATGAATAAAACGTACACGCGGAAAATCACTGCATGACCTCAAACAACGGAGACGTACTGAATGCTTTTAGCCATAGGCTAAATTGTGCGACTCAATGACCTTTTGCGGACAGTGTAGATCAAGATCAGACTGCACAGAACGTGCAGTCTGATCTTGTATCTACACTGTCCGATGAGATGTTGTCTTTCTCAAATAAAAAAAAAATCTTTGAATAAGCAATATTTGGACTTCAACTATCGCGACTGGCTGACCTTTTGCGGACAGTGTAGATCAAGATCAGACTGCACAGAACGTGCAGTCTGATCTTCGATCTACACTGTCCGATAAAGAGATGTTATCTTTCTAAAAAAAAAAAACTTTGACATAGCAATATATGGGCTTTAAGTATAGGGTTTGAAATTTCATTTCACTTCTTTAGCAGGGAGTTTAGGATTATGACTAGATTCTTCTATAGATGGTTTCTTTTCATTTCAAGTGCTTTTGACCATCATAGCTTCCTTAGTGTGAAGTGCCGACTATGATCAGACTGCACAAAACGTGCAGTCTGATCTTTGATCTGCCTTGTCCACTTTGCTAAGACCCTCTTGACAAATACGTAAATCTTAAAACTGTAAACTTGGAGCATACGCTAATTTTTATGAAGTTTAACTCTTTACCACACAATCCCGACTTTTAACAACCCTGAGAAAGAAGCCTTTTGAAAACACAGTGGGAAAAGGAGTAAATATTGGTTACCTTTAGAAAACATTGTGGGAAAAGGAGAAAATGCTGGTAACCAGCATTTTCTCCTTTTCCCACAATGTTTTCTACCCTTCACAAAACAAAATTTAATTTCAAATTTCAGTCACTTTTACTTTGTCGTCTGCAAATGCTTTCGATTTGGACAAACCTAAAATTTTGTCGTTTGGTAATAAGTTAAGGATTATCAAAATGATTATCTTTCAATAAATCTATACATGAATGAATAATATTTGAAACACTTGGTGCGATCATGAGTAGGAACTATACTAGAGATTTGCAATTTGTCATTCTGCCATAATGCTGTGTTATAAGAGGTTTACTCCAAAGAGGAAATTAGGCACCTGCAGGAGGTCACGTGTTCGTCCTGTGACCTTTACAGTGGTATGTACAGTTAACCCTATATCACACAATCTCGACTTTTGACACCCTTGTGAAAGAAACCTTTAGAAAACATTATGGGAAAAGGAGAAAATGCTGGTTACCAGCATTTTCTCATTTTCCCACAATGTTTTCTTCCCTTCCTAAAAGAAATTTTAATTTTCTATTCCCATTCATTTTGTCGTCTGCAAACGCTTTCAATTTTTCAGACCGGTCTAAAATTTTGTCGATTGGTAAAGGGTTAAAGAAGTTGGTAAACATTGTGATAAACAGGCTGTAGATTAAGATCGGGTGGAAAGAGAGAGATCGGGCGGAGAGAGAGAGAGAGAGAGAGAGAGAGAGAGAGAGAGAGGTGGAATCTGTATTACATATCATTTTACGACCTCCTTCCCCCCCCCCCCCACCCCCCTACACATACACACAAAAAAAAAAAACAGCACCAATACTGTCCAGACATTTTATACCACGGTACTTGGCTTCCGAAAGTGTGGATTTATATCGGACTACGACCATGGTAGACGACAGCTTCTAAGTTGAACGAATCTGTACCTGTTCCGAGCAGAATTTCAGGTTCAATATGTGGGATCAAGAGCGAACATAACACTGATAATTATATACTGCATCAAACTTTCATTGCGTACTAAATAACCCTTTTCCCCATAAGGCATTTCTATGGTATCTCTAATTGACCCTAAATGACAGCAAGGAT
This sequence comes from Tridacna crocea, assembly GCA_943736015.1. Lineage (NCBI taxonomy): Eukaryota > Metazoa > Mollusca > Bivalvia > Cardiida > Cardiidae > Tridacna > Tridacna crocea. Next base: position 2,672,485 of record OX031072.1, on the reverse strand, counting down.
GAAGCTGTTTCTTATGTGTATATGACACCTTCTGATAGCGTAGAAAACATTGTGACAAAAGGTGAAATCGCTCGTCACGAGCAATTTCACCTTTTGCCACAATGTTTTCTAAAGGCTCCTACAAGCAACGTGTAGAAGTGAGTATCTATGGAGTAAAGTGTTAAAAGTGATCAACTTCAAAAGCTTTTCAGCGCTCCAGATAAGACGGAATAACAGTATTTTAAATCCCATTATTTCTCTTTCAAACCCTATGTTCTTGGTACTCATTATAGAATCGTCTCTATGAGACGATTCTAATGAGTACCCACAACATAGGGTTTTGTGCAGAATGATTAATATTTATAATTTTTAAATCAAAATCACTCCCTTTATCTTAAGCTGTGGTACTTTTTGTCATAAAATCCTGTCCTCCTTGTTAATTAACCCTTATATCTTGCTGAATAAACGGAATGAAATTATAAAACCGATAGTAAAAACTTTGTTATGTCAAAGGTATATTTGGGGAAAATTATCTCCTGATCGGAAAGTGTAGATTCAAGATCAGACTGCAAGTTGTGTGCAGTCTGATCTTGATCTACACTGTCCGAAAAAGTCATTTAATCGCGATTACCAGCCTAGGAGTTAATTTAACCCTTTACCCCATAAGACATTTCTATGGTATCTCTAATTGACCCTAAATAACAGCAAGGATGAAGTTGTTTCTTATGTGTATATGATACCTTTCGATAGTGTAGAAAACATTGTGGCAAAAGGTGAAATTGCTCGTCACGAGCAATTTCACCTTTTGCCACCATGTTTTCCAAAGGCTCCTACAAGCAATGCGTAGAAATGAGTATCTGTGGAGTAAAGGGTTAAACATGTAGACCAAATAAAAAATTTCACCACCCACGGAAGTCGTCTGTTTCATTAAGTCTCATAAACGATCCCACGTTTTATCGTTCTGAGGAAAAATCCTCTGGCATCATTGTTGTATATCTAAAAAGAGAAAATACTGGTTATCAATAATTTTCTTTGGTTTTCTCAATGTCTTTTATTTTTTTTTAATCTAAATAATTTTCTTTTTAATGCAAATTGCGCCATTTCAGTCACCTTCGGTAGACGTCTGCAAATGATTTCCTCTTTGAAAAGAAAATCAAAGGACTGATAGTCCTGAGAGTCGCCTGTAGGGTAATGGGTCAGAATTTTTCACCCTTTTTTGTTCAAATCTATTAAAAGCATTCAAGATACAAAATAACTTAACCACAAGAGATGTATTAATGCATGCATATTTCTGAGTTGTCATCCTAAAATTCAAAATATCCGTATTAAAATTTACATTTAAAAAATGTGGTGGAAAGTATAATTTAGACACCAGGACCAGCTTTAATGAGTTCATTTTTTTTATTCACAGACAACAACCCTTTATAAATAAAGACCGGATTATCTTCTGGTATAGGATCTAGTGACATATTTTTAGACCAAAAATGCCCTTTTGCAACTCGCTCATATCTAATCTTAGCAGTCTGACAAAGTTTCATAAGTATTAGACTGAACATAAATGGATTCTACAGCTCTGTTACGGTATCGTCTGATTTGACCTAATGACAACCTTTAGGCTTTTTCTTTTAACCCCAGGTGACCTATATTCAGTTTCTCAAAAATATTATTGAGACAAACAGCCGGGGAATTTCATGATCATGGAACTGAACTTTAGCCTTTGGAACACAAACAAATATTTGACTCAGTGATCTACCTGTCCTTTGGAAATAATTTGTTTTTGTTGTTGTCCAGATTGAGGTTTTGACCAGCAATGGACTCTATAAATATGGCTGCTACAACTCAATAAAATCTATAACCCAGCAGCACGATCATCAGCCTTTAATCTTTGTCTGCGTTTTATAACGTCCCAGGGATTATAGTGCTTCCAAACCAATCGAAAATTGTCTACATGTATATTGCTTTGGTGTAAATTAAATGTTTACGATTCGCTTTATTACCCTTTACAAAAACCCTTCACAAGATTACAAAAACTCCAATAAAGAACTTGTTGTTCGAGCGGGTTAACACTGATCTGTTCTATTATATTTGAATTATAGCGGAGTAAAAAGTCAGTTTCTCAGATTGCTGGTTGTTAGAACTGCGTAGTGTAAATTCAGATTTTGGCAGTTACAAAAGCACCTTGCGTTCCAACACCCGCACTAATGAATTGTTGTTTAATAAATACTAGATCTAGGTTAATCGCCCATTGAAAAAATAAAACTGCGGACTTTAACAAATTTGGCCGTCATTATGAACGAAAACCAATTAAATATAGTAAACTTCAAGGCAAGCTGAAAGTAAAGGCCGGTTCAGCGACTGATTCATAAATATGTAAATTCATAGATTTCCGTGGTGCAAATGACATTTATACGTCACGTGATTACAAGATCTATATTTTTGTCGCAAAGCTACATTCCAGAAAACACCTGCAAAGCGATAACTTGGTACAGCCTAGAACCGTGTACTTTGCCTACGCTATGTACGATCTCTGGTGCACCTAGAATATGGGTGTGCAAAGTATCTTAAGTCTAGATTAAATAGCTGGGAAGAAGCAACGTGTAAGAATGGCTAAGAAGGCAATGCAACCATTCAAAGTCGTTATAAATTCGTTAAAAATAATAGCCTACTGTTGAGAAAAAAAAAAGCAATTGAAAATGAAAGCTTCCATGTTAACTCGGCATCGCCTTTCTCTGTCCAATCATAGGTTGAGCGTTGAATTGAAATAAGGCTTGCAGTTAGGATTGTAAGATTATAAGAATTAGAGTGTACTTCTAATAGGTAATTATCAAACAATTTTCACTGAGAATTGTCCAAAATAGAAGCAGAAAAGATGCTTGTAGTTGAAGATTTCTCAGCGTGTCCGCAGACTTGTTTAGTTCACGGCAGCTATTTTTACATATACGTAATGCGCTATTTTTAGAGATGATGTCTTACACAGACATCAGGCTAATGTGTACCCTTGCGGACGAAATGATTGTTTCAAAGGTTTGAACCGTTAAACAGCTCAGTCTTTATAGACATACTCATTATCGCAAAGGCACAATTGTAAATTATTTACAACAGAAAAAAATTGGGTTGTTCACCGAATAATAAGAAAACTGTTTTATCTCGTAAACCGGAACTTGGGACAGGAAGCAGTACAAGGCCGGAGGTATGCTTACGTCACCCCATAGATCAGGACGATAACAATGAGAGCCTGTTTGCTACGCAAACAGGCGACTCAAAAAGAAAGCTTCGTCCTCTAGTGAAGATGGTTAACTCGTTACCACTCAATCGCGAGTTTTGACGCCTTCGAAGAAAAAGCTTTTTGAAAACTTTGTGGGAAAAGGAGAAAATGCCGGTAACCAGCATTTTCTCCTTTTCCCACAATGTTTTCTTTTCTATCCTTCCCCAAACAATTTTATATGTTTCAGTCATATTTATTTTGTCATCTGCAAATTCCACCAATTTGGACTAATCTACAATATTTTCGTTTGGTAAAGAAAGTCTACTCCATCAAAATGCAGCGAGTCTCGAGACACTCCTTGTGGAAAGCCCCTAGATAACCTCAATGACCCCGTGTGAAAGTAGGGCGCGGCCCACTCCCCTAGAGAACTCAAAACTCTTCCCCACACAAGCAATATTTTACTGTCTGCTGCACTATCAACTCATTTGACCTCGTAACCCAGTGAGGATCGGCCACACGCATGCGCATTCGTACGTTACCATAGCAGGAATTGGCGCGCGCGGGTAAATTTCCACTGCGTGCGCATCCTCCCATGAATGAATAATACGCGTTGTGGAAAGGTCGATATTCGTAACGGCGTATACTAGCCTTGTAAAATTTTCCAATGGAAGCTCAAATTCCTTTGAACAATCGATATTATTTTATGCTCGTAGTTCTTAACCACCCACTTGGTTTAACTCTAATGGTATCTAGAATTCGATCTACAACTTTTTGTTCTGCAAAATAGTCCCACCCTCATGAACAAAAACCCATCAACAAACAAACCCACGTGTTTACAACAAGCTTGTCAACACAGTGGGAAAAGGAGGAAGTGCTGCCAACTAGCATTAGACATATCTATTATCCTTTTTAAAGCAAAATACCATTCTTTGAGACCAGTTAATATCTCTTTTCATTTGACGAGCGTAAAACGTAGTTGACTGGTAAGAAAAAACCTTCAAAACAAGACTTATGATGCCCTCAGACTGGGAGCGTTGTTGAATGGGATTCAAGGTGACATTAGCCACGTGTTCGCTTTAACATTTCAAAGTAAAACCTCACAAACCAATTGTCGGTTTACTTCAAAAACCTCATAACTACAGCTTATTACAAGCTGTAGTTACGAGGTTTTCGAAGTAAACCGACGCTATGTTTGTCTATAATATGCAAATACAATGCTGGGGATCTCCTGTGGCTTGCCGAAAGACCCATTGACATAACTGGCATCGGCAGCCAAGTCGAACTCTGATTTCTTACTTTTACGAATCCATTGCCTTCACAACGGAACCAAGAAGTCAGGACAAAAATCCGCCTTCTCTTTTACGTTTTAATGATGTCATTAATGTCGTAAGTTTGTTTCTTTAAATGGTGTTTTTACACCTCTTTCAACATTATAATGCCGTAGGTAAAGTAGCAGTTGTTCCTCTTTGGGGGAAAACCTGTCAACTGTTCCTCCTTGGGGAAAAACCTGTATGGAAAGCCAGGAATCATATAATTATATACGATAAAGTGGAAAGTGAAGCCATGCTCTATGAAAAGATGAAGGCGCAGTCAACATGACTGGAAACTTTTTGCTCTTACTAATTTCGTTCCATATCAAAGGACCATCCTACCACATGCTTAAGCCTGTCGGAAGACAAAAATTGATCCATGTAATTATAACGTGATGTGTTCCTTGGTATGATACACCACGAAGATACATTAAGGTAAGACCTGTGTAATGGAAAACATCTTTTTCCACTAAAATATCATCCTGCAAAATTAGCTATAATTAAAAATGAGTATTATTGAACTACTTTCACCAATTCATTTTTTCCATTTTTTCCTTCTTTGCATTATCATTTATAAATCTAAAAACTACTATATTCTCCACTCAAAAAGCGATAATAATTACCTCCCTTTTCAGAAAACTAACAATTAGTCGTAACCCATTGTCACACAATCCCTACTTTTAACGACCCTGAGAAAGAAACATTTAGAAAACTTTGTGGGAAAAGGAGAAAATGCTGGTAACCAGCATTTTCTCCTTTTACCACAATGTTTTCTAACCTTCTCAAAACAAATTTAAAAAATTCAGTCATTTTTATTTTGTCGTCGGCAATTGTTTTGCTTTATACAAACCTAAAATTTTGCCGTTTGGTACGGAGTTAAACCCGCTTTTGCCGTCTATAGCGTCCCTCATTAATAGAGAATATATTTTAGGACATAAATCAGAGCTGGTTGACATTCACAAAGCCCTAGTTTCAAATACAAATATTTACATTCCATTCAACCCTTTTACAACACGATCCCCGTGTTTAAGTCTTTACCATACAATCCCGACTTTTAACAACCCTGATAAAAAAGCCCATAGAAATCATTGCGACACGAAAAAAAGTTTGTTCTCTCTATTAATGATAACTTTAAGTATAACGCTAACTTGAATAACTCGCATTTTTTGTTAGAATTCAATAGTTCGACCAATTTAGTCACATTTGGTCGTAAGTATTTTTTTTTTCGAATACTTTCTACGAAGAAAGTCATAGTGCGAAAATTTCAAAATAAAGTGATATAAAGCCATGTACATATCTAGACATATAAATTCTTCGATTGATTTTGCCGTTCAAAAATTCACAATCCAAATACCCTTTTCACAGAAAACCTTGATTCTTTATAATTAGATCTAGATCTACCGCTTTACTGAAAAACAAAATTTTAGATTTGTCCAAATTCAAAGCATTTCAGACGACAAAATAAATGGGGCTCAAAAATTGAAACTTGACTTTAGAATAGAAGAAAACATTGTGGGAAAAGAAGAAAATGCTGGTTACCACAATGTTTTCTAAAGGCTTCTATCTAAGGATCGTAAAAACCAGGGATTGTTTGGTAAAGGGTTTAATTAAAATTTATTTTGCAAACTTAGTGAAAATGAAACTAACAAGCAAAATTGGAAAATCCCGAATTTTCATCTTTCAAACGTATTTTTATTTTGTTTGAAAGACATTTAATCGGACAGTGTAGATCAAAGATCAGACTGCACGTTCTGTGCAGTCTGATCTTGATCTACACTGTCCGCAAAAGGTAATAGAGTCAAGCTTACTTGCCAAACAGATAACATAATTATGGGCACATCTTCAAAGGCTACCGATTGGACACCTCACCGTTTACTACACAATCCAGAATTTCAACCAGTCTGAAGGTGAAAGCTTTTGAAAACTATTCTTGGAAAAAGGACAAAAATGCTGGCGACCAGCATTTTCTCCTTTTTCCCAGAATGTTTTCTACCAATCAAATGACAATAGTAATCATTTTAAAAGTCTACCTATACAGTCAGACATAAGAATCACCAAAACTGAACAGCAATAGCCCATGAGCTTAGACCAGCATTACCCATGCCCACAATTTGCCATTTCTGGGCTTCGGAAAGTTTTCTCGTAGCCATCCTTTCATTTGGATCATAAATCAGCCTGTTTTACTTATCTAGTGGGTCCGTGCATAGCTTGAAAATATGCCAAATAATAGGTTATCCATTTAAGAAATTATGACTAAATTTGTTCTTGTGATGCTTATGTTTGACTGTATACTAGTATTTTGTCTTCTGCAACTCCTTTGAATTTCGTCTTATGTAGAATTTCGTCCGATGTATTGCATGCATACACAATCTCATAAAGAAAACGTTGTGAGAATATTGCCAAACTCTTTTTTTTTGTTAATTATCAGTCAGACATTATAATTATTGTAACATTAGTGCAATTACACTATTCCGTTAAAATAATCAATTCTTTACAAACGTAACTATTTTAGAAATCAAATACGGTTGACAGAATATGACTTCCCTCTAACTGGCAATAAACATTGTGGGAAAAGGAGAAAATGCTGGTTACCAGCATTTTCTCCTTTTCCCACAATGTTTTTAAGTGCTTTCTATCCATAAATCTTCAAAACTTGGCAATGTTTAGCGAAGGGTCAGATAATATTACGATATAGAAATATATAGCGTTTCAAACGATCTCGAATTTCAACACAATGAGATCAGAAAAGGGCGTCCTTTGACAGATTTGTCCTCGTGACCAACTAATGCTACAACCGTGTACTTCCTGCCATTAACTTGATGACAGTCAGTGCGACAGGATTCCTTCCTCTCACCGGTGATCAATGTTTCGAAAAAGGTTATGTGGGAAAGCAGCCAGTGGCTTGGGAAGAATATTGCACGGAGTACTGGTGAAAAGAAACTCCAGGAAAACATGGATAGGTGCACTGGCCGATATAACTGCGCCACTCGCGAGAATATTTACCATTGATGTTCACTTGATGACAAATTTTCATCTACACCAAATTTAACCCTTAACCAAACAATCTCTGGTTTTCACGGCCCTGAAAAAGAAGCCTTTTGAAAACATTGTGGGAAAAGGAGAAAATGCTGGTAACCAGCATTTTCTCCTTTTTCCCACAATGTTTTCTACCCTACTGGAAACCCATTTTATTATTTCGCGTTTATTTTGTCGTCTGCAAGTGCTTTCGACATGGACCAGTCTAAAATTTTGTTGTTTGGGAAAGGGTTAAATAATATTCTCTGTCTTGAACAGGTGAATAAATAATCCGTGTGGGAAAAAGAGAAAATCCTTGGCCGCCATGGAGCACTAGAAACAGGGTACTGATGTATTGGATGAGTGCTTCCGGTAGTCGTGGCCGAGCCGCAGTAGCTCAGTCGGTACACGACTTGAGAGCAGGAGGTCGCGAGTTCAACCCCCGGCTCTTTCCTAGGACTGATGATAGTCATTGTGACAGGAATCATTACTCTCTCACCGCTGATCATTGTCTCGACGGTGGTTATGTGGGAAAGCAGCCATTGGCTTGGAAAGAAAATTGAGCCTAGTACTGGTAAAAGAGACTCCCGGAAAGCATGGATAAGTGTAATGGCCGCCGCGATATAACTGAAATGATGTTGAAAAACGGCGTTAAAATCATACAATGAATCAACGGTAGACATGCCCCAGATAAGGAGTCCTTTCAAACATGTACATGTATGTCCCGGGTTTTTATTAGCACTAGATGAGGGCTCTAGGGGCTCTAGGGTCCCAAAGGATACTCCACCGAAAACCCGAGAACGCCGGATTTAGAATTTTACATCATCACCAAAGAGCCACGCAGGGTCCATGGAATACGGAAAGCGTTTGCGCATTCAGGGTCTGTATTCACCAACCATTCTTAAGACCATTCTTGGTCTTATTCTCCAAAATACTGTCAATGTGAAAGTTAGAGAACTTCTGATTGGCTAAACCAAATGGTTTAGCCAATCAGAAGTCCAGATACTTTCACAGTCAGGAAATCTTGAAGAATAAGTCAAAGAATGTTCTTCAGAATGGTTGGTGAATACAGACCCAGGTTCCAACATTACCGGTCCATCTGACCTTCATTTCGTAAACATATGAATGATACCACCGAGACGAGCTATGCGAGTACCCATAGTATTGGGTTGGGCAAAACAATCCTAATTACTATAGAACGATAACAATACCCCCCTCTTATCTGGACTGTTGCCTAATGAGGTGAGCCGAAGGAATTTCACCACCCCTAGAGCGCAAAAATAACCTTTATGGCACCAAATACGGCCGTTTTCCAAAAACAGATTTAAAGGTACATTGTTATTCATTTTTCTGGCAGTTTTTAGCCAGTCATTCACCCTTTACCAAGCAATCCCTGGTTTTTACGACCCCGAGATAGAAGCCTTTTGAAAACATTGTGGGAAAAGGAGAAAATGCTGGTAACCAGCATTTTCTCCTTTTCCCAAAATGTTTTCTACCCTACTGGAAACAAATTTCAATTTTTAAGTTACCTTAATTTTGTCGTCTGTAAGTGCTTTCATTTTTGGACCAGTCTAAAATTTCGTCGTTTGGTAAAGAGTTAACCCTTTCCCAAACAATCCCTGGTTTTTCGGGTCTGGAATAGTAGCCTTTTGAAAACATTGTGGGAAAAGGAGAAAATGCTGGTAACCAGCATTTTCTCCTTTTCCCACAATGTTTTCTACCCTATCATAGACAGAAATCATCTTTTCAGCACGAGTTGAATTGTCGTCTGCAAATGCTTTCACTTTGGTAAAGTCCAACGGTTTGTTGTTTGGGAAAGGGTTAAACTACTTCATGACTATATTCTATGTCAATATAATCATTTATTCTATCTTCATATCTTGGTATCTTCAAACCAAAATGTTACCCCTGATGACTGCAAGATTCCCCAGATCACGCCAGACAGGAAGTGCTTAATTAACTTGTACAGCGTGATCTTGGGTCTACGATGTCGGCAAAAGTCCTGCTCTGTGATATTTCTGTAGTATAAGTATCTCGATATGTCACCAGATGGTACAACACTTATTAAAAAAAACGTCTCGAACAATACAAAAGAATTATGTGACCTAGCGCAAATGGAACTTAACTCATTACCACACGAGAAAATTTTGGACTGGTCCAAATTTAAAGCATTTGCAGACGACAAAATAAAGGTGACTGAAAAATAGAATTTTTTTCTGGGAAGGGTAGAAAACACTGTTGGAAAAGGAGAAAATGCTGGTTACCAGCATGTTCTCCTTTTCAAACAGTGTTTTCAAAAGGCTTCTTTCTCAGGGGTGTCAAAAGTAGGGATTGAGTGGTAATGGGTTAATACACCGGTTTCACAGATTAACCCATCCTCGTTGACCCAGTTTCGATTCATGGAGAGTAACGTAATGCTTAAACCTGGATTCCGAGGATGAGATTAACCCGGATCCTGCTCAAAAAATTAAATACATGTACATGTAAAAACTTTTACATACCCAGATAGTATCATTTCAAACTAACTCTTTGGGAGAAAGAAATCTCTCTATCGGACAGTATAGATCCAAGATCAGACTGCACAGAACGTGCAGTCTGATCTTGATCTACACGGCCCGCAAAACGCAGGTATCTTGCTCTAAGTCGCTTCAGGGTTAAGAAATTATGGATGAAAATTTTCAGTTTACATTAGAGAACAGACTGCCACGGTGTGCGAAATAATCGAGAGAAAAGGACGAGTTCCTTCGTGATACAAACATGTAAGTTGGAGTAAAAATATAACTGATGGGGTGGGGGCGGGAATGAGAGAGAGAGAAAGAGAGAGAGAGAGGGATAGAAACAGTCATAAAAAGACAGACAGGCAGAGACAGACGAATGGAGCTCCAGACAGACAGACAGACAGACAGGAAGGCAGACAGGAAGGCAGACAGACGGACAGACAGACAGATAGAGGTATCCAAAAAGCAAAGACTTTTCCAGGGAATTTCATGTTAACCCTTCACGAAACAAGTGAAATGAAACTTTCAAGCTGATAGTAAGAAACTTACATATTTATTATCTCAAAGTCATTTTTTGGGCTAAGCAACATCTCTTAATCGGACAGTGCAGATCTAAGATCAGACTGCACGTTCTGTGCAGTCTGATCTTGATCTACACTGTCCGCAAAAGGTCTTCGAGTCGCGCTTCACAGCATAAAGGTTAGACATATACCTCAGTCTCAAGAACGGAGCGTGTTTCACAACATTGTCTCTTATGTTTGTAAACAAGACTGTCTTCTGCAGGCGATGTCTGTTTCCATGGAAACGCAAAAAACCCTACTTAGCACTCCAGTCATTCCATCCATATATTTCATTATTTTAAGTTGTTTTGTTTTTTTTTAATTCCGTCATATTGATTTAAAATACTTGAGAGGAAAAATTCGAAGAACTACAAATTTACAGAAAAGACTTTTAGATCGTTGTGAAAATGCAAACAGTGATGCAAAAGGAAGAACTAAAAAGAAAATTTTCTAGCTGAAATGATGTTCGAATATATTGAACAATTTTAAATTGTGTCTGCCTGACCATTACGTGAAGAAAAAGATTTTCTTTTCTTTTAAAACATGGAGGGAAAAGGAGAAAATGCTGGTAACCAATATTTTTTCTTTCCTCCTACTCTTTCATAGAGCAATGCCCATTATCTTAGCCGTCAGAAAGCGCTTTTTTTCATGAAAGATTTTTAATTTTTTTCGTGTAATAAAGACATATAATTTAGCCATGCCAAGTGAAAAGGGGACTCAATGCATCTGCGAAATCTTTCGAGCCAGGTCAGCTTGCACAATCCGCGCAGGCTGACCTGAGCCGAAACTTTTCGGTTGACTGGTCAGTTTTCTGTATATTCCAGGACATATTACGACAATTGCCGCCCGGACAATCGCCCCTGGACAACTGCCCCCCCTGAGGACAATCTCACCCCCCCCCGACCACTGCCCCCCGAGGACAACCCCCCCTTACCATTGCCCCTCGAGGGCAATTTCCCCCCGGACCATTGCCCTCCGAAGACAAGGAATTGCCCTTGGGGACAATAGTCCGGGGGGGGGAGGGGGGCAATAGTCCGGATTGTCCTCGGGGGGCAATGGTCCGGGGGGGAAATTGTCCTCAGGGGGCAATAGTCCGGGGAGGGGGGGCGCAATTGTCCTAGTATCATTCCAGGACAAGTGTAATTCATGATTAAGTTGGTTGTACAAAACAGTGAATAATATAGAGTCATTAAGTATGTAATGGCTAGCTAGGTATCTTGGATCATGGAAGTACATTCTGCGAAAGCTTTCGACCCAGGTCAACCTGCGCGATCCGCGTAGGCTGACCTGAGCCAAAACTTTTCGGTATTTGTCAGTTTTTCTGTATGTCTCAGGACAAGTGTATTTCACTATTAAGTGGGTTGCTTAAAAAAACTGGATAATATGGAGTCACAAGTACATGTGATGGCTTTGTACTACTGATCAGGGCAGTACATTAATTCTTTACCAAACAATCCCGGGTGTTACGACCCTGAGATAGAAACCTTTTGAAAACATTGTGGGAAAAGGAGAAAATGCTGGTAACCAGCATTTTCTCCTTTTCCCACAATGTTTTCTACCCTGCTGGAAACAAATTTCAATTTTTGAGTTATGTTTATTTTGTTGTCTGCAGGTGCTTTCAATTCGGACCAGTCTAAAATTTCGTTGTTTGGTAAAGAGTTAAGCCTCCATTTACCGAAGCATGGCTCAATTATTTTTTCAAACAGTTACAGGGAAATGATTTTAAAAAGATCCTCGTGTTTGAATGAAAAAAAAAAAACGCGACAGGTGGATGAAATTGATCTGTTGTCGGCTACAGAAACATCTTGCACTTACCTACATGAAGGAAACCTGTCAATTAGACTTTACCTGGGAAAAAAAGTAAGACAAAAACGTAGCTGGTTGCCAACAGTTACTGATTGTTCTAGATACAATACAGCTTGACATCTTCGCCCTTTCAATCATCGATTTGTTTGTCATTTGATGCCGTTTTCGAAATTCACTGCGTAAATTTAAAGGAACTCCAAACTACGTTTCGTTTTGCCAGTTTTTCCTTCTTCTTTTTTTTTAAAGAATCATAGAAAAAATGTATTTTTTTGTGTGTGTGTGCAAAGGTGGCATTAAGTTAATAATACATGATTACAAAGCACGAGGGATTACCGAGACTTTTGTATTCTAATAGTTACATTTCTTATTCCGTTAGTAACGGTATACATGTAGTCGTAATTACATAACAAGGGAAAGATACCTACTTAACAAAGTTTGTTGGTTCCATGGCTCAAAGATACAGCCGCCAACTATGGCTGGTGGTCGAGGGTCCAAGCCCTATAATAGGCATTCTTTTTGTGTGGTTTTTTTTTGTGTTTTTGTCTGTTTTATTTCCCCAGGAGGTGTAAACAGTAAAGGCCTATGGTACTTACCCCTTTACTCCATAGATACTCATTTCGACGCATTGCTTGTAGGAGCCTTTGGAAAACATTGTGGCAAAAGGTGAAATTGCTCGTCACGAGCAATTTCACCTTTTGGCACAATGTTTTCTATGCTATCAAAAGGTGTCATATACACAAGAAACAACTTCATCCTTGCTGTTATTTAGGGTCAATTAGAGATACCATAGGAATGCCTTATGGGGTAAAGGGTTAACTTTCTCTCGTTCTCCGACCAAAGAGATTTGGGTTTAAATCTGGTAAAATGGCCCTTTAAAGCAACATTTAATCTCCAGATAGCAGTGCAATAAGATTGGAACATTTTCAGTACGGAAAGTCATCACCAAATAATCACAATTTCAAGCCATCTTTCGTCCGGAATATCTCATCATAAGGGACAGCGCAGTTCAAGATCAGACTGCTTGTTTTGTGCTGTTTGATCTTGAACTATACTGTCCTAAAAGGTAACTAAGTTATAAGTGCTTTCTATATAAGTTAATGTGCATCTGTATTATAAGTTCTGATTTTGCCTTATATAAGTTATGTTTGCATGTTTATAGACTTCTGTAATACCCAATAGGGACTAGAGTGAGGAAATCGACTAGACGCATGGTATCTGCAAAGAGGTTTCTTGAATCGCCTGCAATGAATATTTTATACAAACAAAACCGAAGATCCGCATTCACCAAGCATTTTTAAGAACATTCCCTGTCTAACTTTCCAAAAGTTTAAGAATTAGAAATAACACAACTTCTGATTGGCTAAACCTAATGTGGAATAACCCTCTCGGGTCATTTCTCTGTGACCCTGCTCTACAAAATGACCCATGGGTCATTTCACTACGTAGAGGAATGATCCGGGTCATTATTCTACGTGGAGAAATAACCCCAAGGTCATTATTCTACGTAGAGAAATGACCTATGACCCGGGTCATTATTCTACGTTGAGAAATGATCCCAGAGGGTTATTTCTCTATGTAGAATAATGACCCGGATCATTCCTCTACGTAGAGAAATGACCCATGGGTCATTTTGTAGAGGACTGTCATTTCTCTGCATTACACCGGAGGTGGTTACCAAAATATATGGATATGTCACAAAATACGCGTTCTGCTACCGTAGCACAAATAGAACCAACTAGAACACGTGTGCACTTGTCCCCGTGACTCGAAATATCGTTGAAAAACGTTGCCAATCTATTCATATTGTTGCAAGTATCAGAGAAACACTGTGACAAATAGCCTGACATTTGTGTATCAGCTGCAGACATTAAAACATGCAGTAACTGGTCTTGTTCCAATTATATATGTCTCTACTCTAGGAACAGAGGAATCTGTCGTAGTCATAATATATGGCATGCGACACGCGACTTCCGTTTCTATGTAGCTTTTTGCTTTGCACAAGTCTTCTGCATGTAGCAAAAATATAATTCAGTCGTAAAGTGCCGTCTCGGATCAGCCTGCGCAGTCCGCGCAGGCTGATCCGAGACGACACTTTACGCAAATGTTCGAATGCTCCATTTGCGTGTTGCAGGCCATATATAGAAAGGGTATCTGTTTCCAACGTAAAAAATCAAATATATTTATTTCATGCTTTTAACCCTTTTTTGGGGTAAACTTAAATCAAAATGTAGTACAGTTCTTATCGGTTATTCCCCATGGCATACAACCCTCCGCATAGCAACGCATTACAATATTACGTAAAGCGCAAGAAATTTAGAGTAAATTACGTCATATTTCTATCTGGTTGAGAGGCACGCGCATTTTACCAACGTAACTAGTGCGCAGCAGCCATTAACTCCCGCTAGATGGCATTCTACAAATACACATCTTCGAAGAATATGACATGCGCAGACAACGCGCAGGAGCTACTGTTTACACCTTCAATTGCAGAGATAGAATATTAAAATCGGTATTTTCACTGGTCGTAACCATGAAATATCGAAAAATATTTCACGGTTATTTCTCGATAAACTACCGGAAAGCACGAAATAAATTTCAGCCTTGCCATGGCAACTTATGTTAAACCAAAAAGGGACTACACCAGGAGATCGACTCGACATAATTTATGGTCTCTACATACGGTTTTCTCGACCACCTTCATATTTTATACACAGAAAGAGTCCTCTATAGTGGAGATTCCCGGTTCTATCATTTAATTTGTTCAAATGTTCACGCCGTATAAGCATCATTTTGTTTCTTTACAGCTAACAGATCCCCTGTTATCATTCCCTAAAACATAACTTTGAAAAAAGCAATATTAAAAATTTTCAATTTTAACTATCGAAATGAAAATGTACAATGACCTCGCTGATGAACCTAGGCAGGCTTTGGACACCAAGGTAACACATCTTAGATCTGATATGGTAGCACTAAAAGGCTTCGATAGGACACGTGTGTACTGGCACCTGTGACTTGAAAGATCGTGTATGAAAAAAAAATCGTGGATGAAAAACATTGCCAATTCATTCATATTGTTGCCAATATCAGAGAAACAGTATGACAAATGGCCTGACGACAGCAGACTGGTTCTGGTCCAACTATGTATATCTACTCTAGGAACACAGGAATCTGTCGTCGCCATAGTAATATTTGAGCCATGCTCTGGTAAAAGAGTGCTTAATGCATCTCCGTGATGCATGGTACCAACCATCTGAATCTACAGGTAGACTGGGCCCGTATTCACCAACCATTCTTAAGAACGTTCTTGGTTTCAGTCTCCAGAATTAGCCAATCAGAAGTTGCGTTACTTTCAAATTTAGAAATTCTTGGAGAATAAGACTAAGAATATTCTTCAGAATGGTTGTTGAATACGGGGTCCCGGTCCTTCGATGCGGACTGCGCATGCTGGCATGGGTCGTTACTTTTCGAAGATGTGTTATAGCCCCTTTTCGCGATGCACAACTTAACCCTTTACTCCATAGATACTCATAGAGCCTTTGGAAAATATTGTGGAAAAAGGTGAAATTGCTCGTGACGAGCAATTTCACCTTTTGCCACAATGTTTTCTATGTTATCAAAAGGTGTCATTTACACATAAGAAACAGCTTCATCCTTTAGGGTCAATTAGAGATACAATAGAAACGCCTTATTGGGCAAAGGGTTAATAAGTTTTGACAATAAAGAAAGCATTTAACGTTTTGCAGCCCAATAGAACAATTATATTTTATGAAGATGGTACAGATTCAAGATCAGGCTGCACGTTCTGTGCAGTCTGATCTTTATCTAGCCGTCCCAAAAGACCCCTGTTTTCGCCAATGGTCCAGAAAAAAAGAGTTAACCCATTACTATACAATCCCTGGTTTTGAGGACCCTGAGAAAGAAGCCTTTAGTAAACATTGCTGGAAAGGAGAAAATGCTGGTAACCAACATTTTCTCCTTTTCCCACAATGCTTTCTACCCTTCCCAAATCAAACTTCAATTGTTGGTTTACATGCATGTTGTCGTCTGTATATGCTTTCAATTTGGACTAGTCCAAAATTTTGTCTTTTGGTATAGACTGTTAAATGTTCCGATTTTGGGATATACACCTAAAGAATTGTACGTGAGATTGTTAAAAAAAAGAGTTACATGTACCGATTATGGCATGCATACAGATAGGATTGTTAATGAAAATGTTATTAATCAGACTGAATTTGCATAAATAACTTTAACAATATTTACATACAAGCCTACGTCCCATTCAAACTCACCATCTTATCTTACCATACAAAACCAATCGGCCTTCGAAAGGTCACTAGTAATCAAAACGAGATCAAGTCTTTATCAGACGACACAATTTTAAATTTGTCCAAATTGAAAGCATTTGCAGACGACAATTCACATGTGGCTCAAATGATGGAAGTTGTCTTAGATTGGGTAGAAAACATTGCAGGAAAAGTAGAAAATGCTGGTTACCAGCATTTTCTCCTTTTCCCAGAATGCTTTCTAAAGGCTTTCGTTTCTCAGGGTCGTCAAAAGTAGGTATTGTGTGGTATTGGATTAAACATCGCAACAGTTGTTAGTATCTGTAAAAAGTAAAACACTTCTACGCTACAGATGTCAATTGATGTTTACCAAACGCGGGAAAGGACGACGCAAAAAGCAAAACGCCTCCGCAATTTCTATAAATAGAAAGCAGACGACTGCTCCCGCAGCCAGTAAACATTATCGATTTTCCGTTAGCTTTTTGAACTGGTCTTACTTCATTATTATACAAGTATTTCTATTGTATGGAAATTATGTAAGGGGAAAGTAATAAATATTGCAGAAAAAAAAGATGAGAAGTCCAGATATGATTTTGGCAATTACATGGCTTCTTTTCCACCATAATTTGAAAGAGTTACACATCATAAGAGCATTTTTATTTCAGTATAAGATGGCAAATAAAGGCTGTCAAAATTGTAAGAAATTTGCAGACGACAAATTCGATGTTGTTGACTTATGATGATGAAATTTGTCTTTCAGAGGGAAGTCGAAAACATTGTGGGAAAAGAAGAAATTGGTGGTCACAGAATAATAAACTAAAATGTGGCAAAATTATGAAACATGCCCTTGAGAAGCAGACAACATGGTGAGAAAAGGAGGAAATATTGGTTACCAGCATTTCCTCCTAGCCTGAAAAAAGTCTTAATACCCTCTCTTTGGCGCCGTTAAAACAAGGCACTGCATGATGGGTAAATTTAATTTTCATCTGCCTTATTTCGTTCACATCTTAACCCTTTACCACACAATGCCGACTTTTGACACTCCTGGAAAAGAAGACTTTTGAAAAACATTGTGAGAATAGAAGAAAATGCTGGTAACCAGCATTTTCTCCTTTTCCCACAATGTTTTCTACTACATCAAACAAAAGCAAGAGCTGTCATTGAATGTGACTTAATACCCCTGCCAACGCTTTGACAGAAACAGGTATTTTGTACATAGACGGACATACGGACGGACACACGGACAAACAAACCGAGTTCGAAAACATTCGTTTTGCTGGGGTATGATTACACCATTTGAGAAGACTGAAACTGTCGTCTGCAAATGGTTTCAGTTTGGACAAGGCTAAAATTTTGTCGTCTGTTAATGGGTTGGGCTACAACCGCGCTCCTTCATGGTATTTTCTCGGACAGCCTTCTTTTTTTCCCAAGGTCAGGTCTCTAAAATCTAAAAGCATGATGGACCCAATATAGATCTAAATGGGTTAATCCGTTTCTGAAGTCTGTTGATGTATTTTTCAATCCTTATCCTTCTAAACAAATTCAAATGACACGTTCAACCCACCAGAAAAAAATCCGTATTTTTATATTTCAATTTTTTTTTTTTATTTTTGGATAAATATCTCCATATCGGACAGTGTAGATTAAGATCAGACTGCACGTTCTGTGCAGTCTGATCTTGATCTACACTGTCTGCAAAAGGTCAGTTTGTCGCGTTTAGGAGCTAACGAGTGGTAATGTTAGAAGACTTTCAGCATTCCGCCATTGCGTAAGTCTGGTTCCATCGATTTTCATGTCTTGAATGTCTATCTCCTTAAAAAATGAGAAACCAGTCAATTATTACATAAAGCCATGAAAGAAATTCTCTGTTAATTTATTCCGGTATATTCGATTCCCACGATTGGACAGTTAAGCCGTTACCACAAAATCCCTACTTTTGACGACCCTCAGAAAGAAGCCTATAGAAAACATTGTGGGAAAAATGAGAAAATGCTGATAACCAGCATTTTCTCCTTTTCCAACAATGTTTTCTACTCCTGACCAAAGAAATTTCATATCTTCTCTCACTTTTATTTTGTCGTCTGCAAATGCTTTCGGTTTGGACAAACCTACAATATTGTCGTTTGGTAACGAGTTAAAGATGATGATTCCAGTATATCCCTCCCACCACTACTTTGTAGGAGGGCGGGGGGTGTATAAAAATATATTTTTAAAAAGATAGATGGCGTAAAAAACAATTCTAATGAGTCCCTACAACATAGGGTTTAGTGGAGAATAACTAACATTTTCAATTTTGAAAGCAAAATCACTCCCTCTACTTGGAGCTCTGCTTGTCTACATTTTTAACCAATCACAAATCTCTATTTATTCAATTGTTATCAGTTCAAAAAAGTAGGTCAAACGCCAGCAAATTCAGCCACACTGAAAAAGCACAAGACTGGACGAGTACGCTAGCACTAAACATGATCTCTTTGTTTTTATTATTTTCCTTAACCCTGTACCACACAATGCCTACTTCTAACGCTCCTTGGAAAGAAGCCCTTTGAAAACATTGTGGGAAAAGAAGAAAATGCTGGAAACCAGCATTTTTTCCTTTCCCCACAAAGTTTTCTGCCCTATTAAAGCAAAATTGCACCGTTTGAGCCACTTTGAAATTGTCCTGTGCAAATACTTTAATTTGGATAGGTCTAAAATTTTGCTGTGTGGTAACAGGTTAAAGTGTTTATGGCCTTTCACGCACGTTCATTATTTAGAAACATTTACCGTAATGGAATTAAATGGGTTCTATAATGCAAGGACAAAAAGGTATATAAAACCACCATTGTTATGGTTATGGTCACGTGAGTTTTTCACAATAGCCAATCAAATACCAGTACGTGCACGTCCGTTAGTTCTTTCCAAGAAAAAAAAAAACAACATCTGATTGTACATCTCTTCTTGTTTTTTCATAGAAAGGAAGACAATGCAAACACTTGATTTCCATGAAATTTATTTATTTTTTCTAGAAAGCGTTATATTTCTTAACACTAAGCACCGAGGTCAAAGATCTTTTAGGTCTGATAAAACGTATAATTTTCATCGTTTGGTCACTTGATTTGTAAACTGACATCAAAAAGTTTTCCAGAACGTGTGAAAAAGCTTAGCACAGAAGAACAGTGCGTGATTTCATATTTATTTCTGCGAACTAAGCATAGCCCCTCCCACCAAAAAAACCCAATTTTATAAAAAAAAAAATTGTCTGCAAAAAAGATGGTGTATACATGTAGTATGCTCAAAAATCCCGTTCACCTCACAATCCGGAGCTTTAACGACCTTGATCAGGATGGCTTTTGATAACATTGTGGGAAAAAGAGAAAATGCTGATAACCAGCATTTTCTCCTTTGCACACAATGGTTTCTGCCCTACAATAGAATTTACACTCATTTGAAACAATGTTCAATTTGTTGTCTGCATATGTTTCGCGTTTTTAAAATGGTAGAATCAATCGTATGGTCTATTTCTAAATCCATTTCTTTACTTTCCACAAAACGATCTCCTGATTACACGACGCCTTCTTAGAAAGTAGCCGTTAAAATTCTTTTAATCCTTTACTCCATAGATACTCATTTTGACGTATCAACAACAGACAGCTTTGGAAAACATTGTGGGAAAAGGAGAAATTGCTCGTAACGAGCAATTTCTCCTTTTCCCACAATTTTTTCCATATTCAGATATTTGTATCCTCATTTATCCATATATTTGACATCATATCGTTATTTGCTGCTGAAATAGAAGAGCCTCAAATTGGCATATCAGGTAAAGGGTTAACCCTTTCCCAAACAAGCCCTTGTTTTTACGTGTCTGCAGTACAAGTGTTTTTAAAACACTGTGGGAAAAGGAGACATTGCTCGTAACGAGCAATTTCTCCTTTTCCCAAAGTGTTTTCTACCAATTTGGAGAACTTTCAGCCATTTTTATCAAATTTGAAATTCTCGTCTACAAACTCTTTGAGTTCGAAAGAGTCTAAAATTTGTCGTTTGGGAAAGGATTAATACACGTCCATTTTTCATGCAATGCAGTTTTTGTACAGTGTCTGATCTTGACCTATCCCGTCCGCACAAGGCCCCTTATTTTCGCCATAAGGGCTGAAAGGGTTCAAGAAAACAATTGACAATGAAATCGAGAGTATCCGGGCTTCAAGTTGCCATTTCTGTAAACCGGATGTCCTCATCTCGACTAATGACGTAATACTGCCGGAACCGGAAACCGCAAAACTCCGCTATCTTTTCCCGTAACAATTGAAACTTTCGAGCATCCAGCACACATTTTCTGCATTGGGAGTGCAGCAGAGAACGGGCACTTAAATATGAGAACTGAAATAGATTTGCACAAGAAACGAGAGCTCCCTTAAATTTGTTTTAGACACAACAAGCTATCCCCATTTTTTGCAGTCTCAGTAAGACCTACAGAAGATACGAACTCAAGATCTTAAAAAGATTCGCACTAGTAACCTGTATAGAACCTACTTGCGGTATCGACTGAGTCGAAGACCACGACACGACGACCACAGTCGAAGATCACAACATGATACTCCATTGATAACTAGCAATGGGCACAGAGTTGTGGAATTTAAAAAGAAAAACAACAACAGAAGAATCCGCGATAGTTTGCAAAAAAGAGTAACGTTTTATTAGTTTCAATGACAAATAAGACCACGCAAAGATTTGAGCTCTCTCTGTGTACAATGACGACCCCCTTTGCATCATGAACTGAGTAACAGAGTTTTCGTTATGAACCATGAAATGACGTCCTATACAATTAGTTTTATAAGCGAATGTCTTAATTAAAGACTGATTTCATTACATCAAAGGTTTCTTTCGCCATGAAGTTCGGAGGTTTCAGTGGAACTAACTAAAATTTCGAACACCCCTAACCTCTTTATTGAAAGCTTACTAGCGATACCAACTGAGACATACACAGCTCAGTGACCATTAATATTTCTCTGGCAATATGAGGGAAGAAGACACTCTTATTACAGACAATTATTTACATTACAGCGCCTTCTTTCAACACTGTTGTGCAGCTAAACGACTTCTGAAAACATTCAGACTAAAAGGTAGATTCAAAAACTTTTAACTCTGTAAGAAATCCCTCCTTCACTTGGTACCGACTGAGTCACCGAGGATCCGTTCACTAAGTCATATTAACCCATTACTACACGAGAAAGGTTTAGACTTGTCTAAATTGAAAGCATTAGCAGACAACAAAATAAAGGTGACTGAAAAATAGAAATTTGTTCTGGGAAGGGTAGAAAACACTGTGGGAAAAGGAGAAAATGCTGGTTACCAGCATTTTCTCCTTTTCCCACAGTGTTTTCAAAAGGCTTCTTTCTCAGAGGCGTCAAAAGTAGGGATTGTGTGGCAATGGGTTAAGCCACTGGTATTTGGCAAACGAAGGACTGGGACTTGTCACTTGCATTTCAACTCTTACCAAACGACTAAATTTTGGACTTGTCCGAAATAATTCATTGTATACTCAAAATAAGAAATTTGTCAATTGAGTACAAAACTCAGTGGGTTACCAGCATTTCCTCCTTATTTCCCCCAACAAGGTTGTCAACAGCCTTTACCTTGGGTTTGTTAAAAGTGGATACTGTTTATAAGAAGCTAAACCCTGCCCCCCGCCTCCCTCATTTCTCCTCTTGATATGCAACTGACTGAGTCACCTTGGGTTGGTTGACCAAACGATAACCTTCAAGATAATTTGCAAAATGGACCATCAGCGCAAGGCGCCTAGTACTTGTTTTCAGACAATTACATGCATTACCGTGCAATTAAGAGGTGAGTGGGCGTCGAAATTAGTAACATGTGCTTAGAAACATGTTTATCCCTTTGGCTGATAAGCGTGACTCTGAAACCTTTAGGGGACAGTGCAGATCCCATCGATCTGGTAACCATAAGGTCCGGACCTCGATACCCGGGAATGGGTGTCAATTTTCGGACTGTTCATTGGACCACCCCTTGGGTGCAACTCCTTGGTTTGTATTCACCAACCATTCTTAAGATCATTCTCAGTCTTATTCTTCAAAATTTTGTCAATATGAAAGTAACAGAACTTCTGATTGGCTAAACCATTCGGTTTAGCCAATCAGAAGGTCTGTTACTTTCAAGGTTAGAAAATCTTGAAGAGTAAGACACAGAATGTTCTAAAGAATGGTTGGTGAATACATAATTTACAGGAAGCAGAACCGAGAGAGATTAGTGAAAACTGCAATAAACTTGTTTTTCAATCGATGTAAAATAAATATGTTCTATAACTAAACTGTTCTTTCGTCATCAAGACTGGGTGAGATTCTCTGACTAATAAATTTACTCACTCCATAAATACAAAGCAGACCGATTTAGCAATGCACACCTTCACCACTTTCTTCTTACCCTTCAATCAACTGTATCATTGTTTATATGGAATAACAGCGCGAGTCAATAACCTTTTGCGGACAGTGTAGATCCAAGATCAGACTGCACAGAACGTGCAGTCTGATCTTGGATCTACACTGTCCGATAAAGGCATATCTTTCCCGGAAAGACTGTGTTTGAAATAGCAGAAATTTGGTCTTTACTATTGGCTTGAAAGTTCCGTATCATTTTAATAGCCGCATGAAGGTTAAAGAAAAAAAAGAGAGAAAAAGAAAAGATTTGCTCAAATCTTATTGTTTATGTAACCCGTAGAGTCCAAAGAAATAAAATTAACAAGTTGATGTTTCTTTATTGTCGAAATTGGCTGCTTTTCCGTCTCTTGTTGTTAGCTTATATATATAGTAGGTAATGAATTCTTGCAGGAAAAGAGTCGAAAACTCCTGTAATTCGTACAGTCGGGGAGCTTGTAATAAGGAAATTCCGATGCGAGGAATTCCTTGGCACTGCGCCGAGATATGTAATAAAGCTACAGATTTTGACTCTCTGCGTATAATATTCGTCTTTATGTAGATACAACAAAACACGTTTTGTTGCTTCTTTCCTTACCACAGACGATTATGTGTAAATAAAGATCAGACTACACAGAATGTGTAGTCTGATCTCTAATCGATACTGTCCTCTGCTATTATATTCTAGATTATGACCGAATTTTCCGTGATCTTGCACAGGAAATGTATTTCTTGCCTCCCAAAACAATAAGCATAATTCGTCTATATCAATAGGATACAACAAAAAAGAGATCTATAGGTATTGTTTCGGAAAAAAAAAACAAGAACAGTTGCAGTAAAAAGATGCGTCGTCGTAGATTAATGGCATGCATGCTCCCATCTTACTTTTGCCATGATGTTTCAGAATTTGTAAAAATTATATTGAGCAATGCTTTGACAAAAGGAGGCTTAATGCATTTCCATGATGCATGTCGTCAAGCAAGCCATCACATGCTCATGAATCCGTAATAGCCACTGTTCTTAAGCTACCAAATTAATCATGAGGTAGACTGGTCCTTTGGACACGCACATAGAATATTAACAACAGCGAAAAGTTTCGGCCCAGGTCAGCCTGCGCTGTCCGCGCAGGCTGACCTGGGTCGATACTTTTCGCAGATGCATTAAGCCCCCTTTTCACAGGGTATTGCTCTTATATAACGGGAAAATTTCGATCGGACCGTACGTAGTATATAATATATACAAGATCTAGATAAGTAGAATTCAAGTGGGCTAGACGCTTGCCTATAAATAAAAGTCTTATATAATGTGCACTCGATGGAACCCAGCAGAACGCATTTCTTCCTACTGACGAAATCTAACGTCCTGCAGCTGAGAGTCTTTTTTTTATATTATTTTTGAGAAACATTGTATCAAAAGGAGAAACTGCTCGTAACGAGTCTAGCCGAATCTGTCCGTTGTTTGGCAATGAAATACAATGTCACAGGGATCCGCATTAGGGTTCCCTTTCCTTAACCCTTTACCCCATAAGGTATTTCTATGGCATCTCTAATTGACCCTAAATAACAGCAAGGATGAAGCCGTTTCTTATGCGTAAATGACACCTTTTGATAGCATAGAAAACACTGTGACTGTGACAAAATCGTCACGAGCAATTTCAACTTTTGCAACAATGTTTTCCAAAGGCTCCTACAAGCAATGTGTAGAAATGGGTATCTATGGAGTAAAGGGTTAACTATACCAAAGGACAAAAAGTCAGATTTGTCAAAACTGAAAGCACGTGAAGACTAGCTATGGCTAAATTGATGGTTGATTAAAAAAAATAAATAAATAAATCTCCCCATATATAGTCTTTGAAAGGACAGAGAAAAATCGTACCACCGTCTTTTTAAGTCTTCTTGCTAAATACACTCTCTCACTATTGCGTATTGGCTTGCGTATACGTGTACGGCGTACACGGCGTTTCGCAATAAAAAAAGGCACGCCGCGATAACGCCGAAGTAACGTCAACTGACGAAGCTAAAACGCCAAAGGAACGGCAAAGAAACGTCCTAGATACGCCGTGCCTATAATTTTGGAGAAAATACGCCACAGTCGTGGCGATTGACCCGCGTAAAGAAATTTTGTCGCGTACGTCGCTTATACGCAGAAGTGAGAGAGAAGCATTACAGTCATTTGGGGTTAGTGTATTTACAGGGCAAGGAAGCTCTGAACTAGGTTGACCGAATTTGGCAAACGTTGCACCCACACACATGCCTTTCATATAAAACTATTGTAGACGAAAGTTAGTAGACGATACTTGAAAAGGATAATTGCAGTCGAAGATATCATCAAACAAGAACTATTTAATAAAAGAATTAGATCTATGAGTAGATGGCGTTAAAGGTAAGAGGTACTGTAGTACGAACATAGTAACTGCACCATGTCCTTGCAATAGGAGGCTTAACCCTTTCCCAAACGGCAAATGTTGGACTCTTCCAAGCTGAAAGAGTTTGCAGACGACAATTTTAGATTTGGAGAAAATGGTAGAAAGTTCTCGAAAAGGGTAGAAAACACTGTGGGAAAAAGATAAATTGCTCGTTACGAGCAATTTCTCCTTTTCCCACAGTGTTTTCAAAAGACTTTTACTGCAGACACGTAAAAACCAGGGCTTGTTTGGGAAAGAATTAATGAATATCCGTCCGTGCTGTATCATACCAAGCAAGTTCCCATATAAGTTTAGATCCACAGAGTTCCAGACAAAGGATATGATCTTGCTTTCAAAATTGAAAATGTTAATTATACTCAACAAAACCCTATGTTGTGGGTACTCATTAGAATCGTCTCATCGAGACGATTCTAATGAGTACCCACAACATAGGGTTTGGAAGAGAAATAATGGATTTAAAATACCACCACTCCCTTTTATCTGGAACTCTGATTCATAAGTTCCATTTTTGTCTTAAAACCAGACGAATCGTACGGTAGGATGGTACTTGGAAATACAAAAAATTTCCCTATGGCAAAAAAAGTTTCGACTTTGAGATCAGCCTGCGGCGTGCTCTGGCAAAAGAGGACTTTTTGAATCTCCTTGACGAAGGCTAGCATACCAAGCAAGTCATCACATAATTATAGACCGATAAAATCCATTTTGTCTAAAAAGCCCGGCCGAATAATAATGTAAAACAGTCCTTAGACAAGCAGAAAATTTACGAAAAGCAAAAAGTTTCGACTCAGGTCAGCCTGCGCGAACTGCGCAGGCTGACCTGAGTCGTCACTTTTTGCAGGTGCATTTAACTCCCTTTTCATAGAGCATCACTTAACTCTTTACCACACGAGAAAAATTTAGACTGGTCCAAATTGAAAGCATTTGCAGACGACAAAATAAAGGTGACTAAAAATAGAAATTTGTTCTGGGAAGGGTAGAAAACACTATGGGAAAAAGAGAACATGCTGGTTACCAGCATTTTCTCCTTTTCCCATAGTGTTTTCAAAAGGCTTCTTTCTCAGGGGCCTCAAAAGTAGGGATTGTGTGGTAATGGGTTAACTCTCTCTCTTGGTTCAACAAGAAGAGAAACAATGAAATGTTGCCCCGCTAGGAACCGTCGCACTCATGTAGATGCTTTTGATATTAAAAATAGTGCAGACAAAAGCCTTTAGACGCTACTTGAAAAGAAAAACTGGAATCGGAGATATTATCAAAAAGAGTTACTTTTCTTAAATCTCAAGATTATTAAATTCTGTACTAAATAGTCTCCACATGAAACCGTTTGTTCGTCTGCTTTGAATTCTTAAAGCTTTTGAAATTTAAGTATTTAATTCTTTACCAAACAATCTCTGGTTTTTGAGACCCTGAGACATAAGCCTTTTGAAAACATTGTTGGAAAAGGAGAAAATGCTGGTAACCAGCATTTTCTCCTTTTCCCACAATATTTTCTACCCTTCAAAAAAGAAATTTCAATTTTTGAATGTCGCTTATTTTGTCGTCTGCAAGTGCTTCCAATTTGGACCAGTCTAAAATTATGTCGTTTAATACAGAGTTAAACAAAAACACGTGATATAAATGGTAACAGGTTGTTTGAGATGAAAATAAACGATTCTAACATCTTTTGAGACACGTTAAGCAACCATGTGACAAGCAGATCTACTTTCATATCCATGGTGTTGTTCTATTTTTAATTGAGAAAATGATTTTCTTTCTACGTACCTGAATGCGCTAGCTTTTGACTTACTTTTTTTGGTACTGATAACAGATGAATAAACAGACATTTGTGATTGGTCAAAATTGTACACACGTTTTATTCGCTGGCAACTTTACGTCGTCTTTTTTCTTTCTTGAATATGTTTCTTGATACTGTTTCTTATCTATTTGTTTTTTCATTTTCTTCGTCTCTTAATGTCTGACATTTTGCGAAACGAATGTCTTTTATACAAGTACGCGTATTTGTGTTATGAAATCATTACATCTTCACCAAATTCTGTTGAGACTGTTTTCTGAGATACAGATATAAAGAGTACTCTTAAACTGTCTACTCGAAGCTCCTCTAATAAGTACCTACATCAGAGGAGAAGAAATAGTTTTTTTTTATTCTGGCTGTACCTTTCACCTAATCCTCCCGGCTTCTTCTGGGTCCGTATTCACCAACTATCCTTAAGAACATTCTTGGTCATATTCTTCAAGATCTCCTGACCGTGAAAGTAACAAGACGTTTGACTGGCCAAACCAAATGGTTTAGCCAATCAGAAGTTCTGTTACTTTCACACTGACAAAATTCTGAAGAATAAGACCAAGAATGCTCTTAAGAATAATTGGCGAATACGGACCCTGCTCTTCTGCATACCATACAAACGAAACACTTTTTCTCTCTTTTGCACAACAAGCTCTTGCCTTTTTTCATGCATCCCTTTGGAACATTCCTCTGCCACTGGTAAGCAGATGGTCTCATTTGACATGCAACATGCGAAAAGGGGTATTAGGACATTTGCATAAAATGTCGTCTCGGCTAATCCGAAGCCACACTTTCCGTTTTTATGTAAGTTTTCTGTTTTGCGCAAGTCTATTGTAGCATAAAATCTAATGTAGTCGTAAAGTGCCGTCTCGAGTCAGTCTGCGCGTACACCTCAGGCTGACCCGAGACGACACTTTACGCAAATTTTCGAATGCCCTTTTCGCCTGTTGCAACCCATTTATGTGTAAGCAAATGAAATGCGCTATTTTGCTCGTCTTACTTACGGAAGAAGTCAAACCCTGCAATTCTATATGTCAGGACATTATCAAGATCTCAACACTTTTCCAAAATGAGAAATTAACATATTTTCTGATGGAGCAAACCAAATGGGGTTTCAACCCGGTTTGCAACAGTATCATGGCGCTCTGTGTACCTTCATGTTGCCAAGCCCATCTGGGACTTCTAGAATCATTATCTCTCACAACAGCCGTGCCAAACCAGCAATTGCTTAACCGCATAATAAACATCATCGAAGCAATGTCAAGAAGTGAGGGAGAAATGAGTCCAGTCGCAATGACCATTTTGATTTTGAAATTCCAGCTAGCTACCCCACGATTAAAACAGCCGTAGAAATTCACGACTTCTTTAAACAACCCATTACCACACAATCCCCAGTTTTGACGCCCCTGAGAAAGAAGCCTTTAGAAAACAATGTGGGAAAAGGAGAAAATGCTGGTAACCAGCATTTTCTCCTTTTTCCACAATGTTTTCTGCCCTTCGCAAAACAAATTTCAAATTTTCAGTCACTTTTATTTTGTCATCTGCAAATGCTTCCGATTTGGACAAAGTTAAAATTTTGTCGTTTGGTAATGAGTTAAAACAGCCGTAGAAATTCACGACTTCTTTAAACAACCCAGAGTACGTTTCCGACTGACCTTCAAAGGCGAATATCGTAAAATTTGCATAATCATCAGTAATTGCGTTTTTGTTGACACAAATGCACTTGAAAATGTTTTTCTGCACAACGGAAAAAAGCTGTCTGCAGGTTCCGATGAATTAACTGTTTACCAGACAACAACAATTCAGTTTTGTCAACGCTTTACCAGGCATTTTTGACGAGTAAATATTTAAAACAATCGCAAATGACATATAAAATGAGATTCAAACGATGAAATGTCTGTGTTAAACATTGGATAACGTTATGGGATATAGGACAAAATGCGAAAAAAACTTGTAATCGACATTATTTTCGTTTTTCCACAATGTTTTCAGAGGCTTTCTTCTTCAAGGTCGTCAAAATACGGAATTATTACGGTATAGAGTTAAACAACGGTTTTTTACATTCTACCAATCTGGTAAAGAAATCATCGGCGGTGTAGCCAACATTTTTGTGTACGAAATGTAACTCGCACAGCGTCTGTGGTCTTGTCATTAGTCAAAAAGCATTAACGAGGATCGCAGATGAATATCGTTATCATATTAAGTTGCTGAGTTGGCGAATATTGCATACAGATCAACCACTCACTGATTGTTGCACGTTACAGTTATAGAACTGTTGAATTAACCCTTACGCTGCCAAGCGCGACTAGCTGACCTTTAGCGGACAGTGTAGATCAAGATCAGACTGCACAGAACGTGCAGTCTGATCTTGGATCTACACTGTCCGACAAGAAGATATTTTGGAATAGCATCAGCCGGGCTTTTACTATCGGTCTGAAAGTTTCATTTCATTTTTTTAGCAGGTTAAGGTACAATGCAGTTTCTTGCTGTGTATAGGAATACGATGTATCGAAACTGGTTAACCCATTATCAAACAACTACTTCATTCAATGGCCTTGTATTGCAAAAGAATGACTGATTAGTTGATTGACTTATTAATTGATTGATTGATTGATTGAATGGTGTTTTACGTCGCTTTCAACATTATTTCAGTCATTTCGCGGCCACAGCTCACATTTTCATCTATGTCCTGGGTTTTACCCGAACTCGGCTAGGGCTCTGAGGTGTCTTGCCCAAGGACACTCCAACGAAAAACCCATTGGATCCAGTTCAGATCGAACCCGCGGCTCTATAGTGTGCTCTATGAAAAGGGGGCTTAATGCATCTATAAAAAAGTATGGACCCAGGTCAGCCTGCGCGGACTGGATCGATCGTTTTTGCATTTGGTCAATTATCTGCATGTCAAAGGATCAGTTTACCCCATGATTCTGTAGTTATTTATATAAAACCAATTTTATGGATCCATAATTATGTGATGACTTGCTTTGGTATCAGGGATCACAAACAATCACTAAACCCCCTTTTCCCGGAACATGACCCATATACCTGTACTTTCAGCGACGTTTGTTTGTTTGTTTCGTCTTGAAGGTTACAAAAATAATACTATGGCTGGGCTCCAGATAGAGGAAGTGATTTTGATTTCAAAAATGAAATTATTAATAATTCTCCACTAAACCCCATGTTATGAGTGCTCATTAGAATCGTCTCATCGAGACGATTCTAATGAGTACCCACAACATAGGGTTTGGAAAAGAAATAAAGGATTTACTATACCATCACTCCCTCTTATCTGAAACTCTGCTATTATATTCTAGATTATGACCGAATTTTCCGTGATCTTGCACAGGAAATGTATTTCTTGCCTTCCAAAAAAATAAGCATAATTCGTCTATATGGCTAGGATACGACAAAAAAGAGACCTAGGTATTGTTTAGGGAAAAAAAAAAGAACAGTTGCAGAAAAAAGAAGCATCGTCGTAGATTAATGGCATGCTTGCTCCCCTCTTACTTTTGCCATGATGTTTCAGAATTTGTAAATATTATATTGAGCAATGCTTTGACAAAAGGAGGCTTAATGCATTTCCATGATGCATGTCGTCAAGCAAGCCATCACATGCTCATGAATCCGTAATAGCCACTGTTCTTAAGCTACCAAATTAATCATGAGGTAGACTGGTCCTTTGGACACGCACATAGAATATTAACAACAGCGAAAAGTTTCGGCCCAGGTCAGCCTGCGCTGTCCGCGCAGGCTGACCTGGGTCGATACTTTTCGCAGATGCATTAAGCCCCCTTTTCACAGGGTATTGCTCTTATATGACGGGAAAATTTCGATCGGACCGTACGTAGTATATAATGTATACAAGATCTAGATAAGCAGAATTCAAGTGGGCTAGACGCTTGCCTATAAATAAAAGTCTTATATAATGTGCACTCGATGGAACCCAGCAGAACGCATTTCTTCCTGCTGACGAAATCTAACGTCCTGCAGCTGAGAATCTTTTATTTTTTATTTTTTGGGAAACATTGTATCAAAAGGAGAAACTGCTCGTAACGAGTCTAGCCGAATCCGTCCGTTGTTTGGCAATGAAATACAGTGTCAGAGGGATCCGCATTAGGGTTCCCTTTCCTTAACCCTTTACCCCATAAGGTATTTCTATGGCATCTCTAATTGACCCTAAATATATAACAGCAAGGATGAGGCCGTTTCTTATGCGTAAATGACACCTTCTGATAGCATAGAAAACGCTGTGACAAAAGGTGAAATCGTCACGAGCAATTTCACCTTTTGCCATAATGTTTTCCAAAGGCTCCTACAAGCAATGTGTAGAAGTGGGTATCTATGGAGTAAAGGGTTAACTATACCAAAGGACAAAAAGTCAGATTTGTCAAAACTGAAAGCACGTGAAGACTAGCTGTGGCTAAATTGATGGTTGATTGAAAAAAATAAATAAATAAATCTCCCCATATATAGTCTTTGAAAGGACAGAGAAAAATCGTACCACCGTCTTTTTAAGTCTTCTTCCTAAATACACTCTCTCACTAATGCGTATTGGCTTGCGTATACGTGTACGGCGTACACGGCGTTTCGCAATAAAAAAGGCACGCCGCGATAACGCCGAAGTAACGTCAACTGACGTAGCTAAATAGAGAATAGATGGTTGGTGTCTTGAATGGGTTAAGTTTATCGGGCAAGGCGGAGGAATTTATCCGGTGAGCCGAAGGCGAACCGGATAAATGCCGGAGCCGAGCCCGATAAACTTAACCCATCCAAGACACCAACCGTCTATTCTATTTATCCTGTAAACCCGGAAGTGACAGGATAAAACGCCAAAGGAACGCCAAAGAAACGTGGTAGATACGCCCTGCCTATAATTTTGGAGAAAATACACCTCAGTCGTGGCGATTGACCCGCGTAAAGAAATTTTGTTGCGTACGTCGCTTATACGCAGAAGTGAGAGAGAAGCATTACAGTCATTTGGGGTTAGTGTATTTACAGGGCAAGGAAGCTCTGAATTAGGTTGACCGAATTTGGCAAACGTTGCACCCACACACATGCCTTTGATATAAAACTATTGTAGACGAAAGTTAGCAGACGATACTTGAAAAGAATAATTGCAGGCGAAGATATAATCAAACAAGAACTATTTAATAAAAGAATTAGATCTACGAGTAGATGGCGTTAAAGGTAAGAGGTACTGGAGTACGAACATAGTAACTGCACCATGTCCTTGCAATAGGGGGTTTTAACTCATTACCAAACGACAAAATTTTAGGTTCGTCCAAATCGGAAGCATTTGCAGACGACAAAATAAAAGTGAATGAAAATTTGAAATTTGCTTTCTGTAGAGTAGAAAACACTGTGGGAAAAGGAGAAAATGCTGGTTACCAGCATTTTTTCCTTTTCCCACAATGTTTTCTAAAGGTGTCTTTCTCAGGCTCGTCAAAAGTAGGGATTGTGTGGTAATGGGTTAATGAATGTCTGTTCGTGCTGTATCATACCAAGCAAGTTCCCATATAAGTTTAGATCCACAGAGTTCCAGACAGAGGGTGTGATCTTGCTTTCAAAATTGAAAATGTTAATTATACTCAACAAAACCCTATGTTGTGGGTACTCATTAGAATCGTCTCATCGAGACGATTCTAATGAGTACCCACAACATAGGGTTTGGAAGAGAAATAATGGATTTAAAATACCACCACTCCCTTTTTTTTTCTGGAGCTCTGATCCATTAAGTTCCATTTTTGTCTTAAAACCAGACGAATCGTACGGTAGGATGGTACTTGGAAATACAGAAATTTTACCTACAGCAAAAAAAGTTTTGACTTTGAGATCAGCCTGCGCCGTGCTCTGGCAAAAGGGTGCTTTTTGAATCTCCTTGACGAAGGCTAGCAGACTAAGCAAGTCATCACATAATTATAGACCAATAAAATCTATTTTGTCTAAAAGGCCCGGCCGAATAATAATGTAGAATAGTCCTTAGACAAGCAGAAAATTTACCAAAAGCAAAAAGTTTCGACTCAGGTCAGCCTGCGCGAACTGCGCAGGCTGACCTGAGTCGCTACTTTTTGCAGGTGCCTTTAACTCCCTTTTCATAGAGCAGCACCTAACTCTTTACCACACGAGAAAATTTTAGACTGGTCCAAAAGCATTTGCAGATGACAAAATAAAGGTGAATCAAATTGAAATTTGTTCTGGGAAGGGTAGAAAACACTATGGGAAAAGGAGAACATGCTGGTTACCAGCATTTTCTCCTTTTCCCATAGTGTTTTCAAAAGGCTTCTTTCTCAGGGGCGTCAAAAGTAGGGATTGTGTGGTAATGGGTTAACTCTCTGTCTTGGTTCAACAAGAAGAGAAACAACGAAATGTTGCCCCGCTAGGAACCGTCGCACTCATGTAGATGCTTTTGATATTAAAAATAGTGCAGACAAAAGCCTTTAGACGATACTTGAAAAGAAAAACTGGAATCGGAGATATTATCAAAAAGAGTTACTTTTCTTAAATCTCAAGATTATTAAATTCTGTACTAAATAGTCTCCACATGAAACCGTTTGTTCGTCTGCTTCGAATTCTTAAAGCTTTTGAAATTTAAGTATTCAATTCTTTACCAAACAATCTCTGGTTTTTGAGACCCTGAGACATAAGCCTTTTGAAAACATTGTTGGAAAAGGAGAAAATGCTGGTAACCAGCATTTTCTCCTTTTCCCACAATATTTTCTACCCTTCAAAAAAGAAATTTCAATTTTTGAATGTCGCTTATTTTGTCGTCTGCAAGTGCTTCCAATTTGGACCAGTCTAAAATTATGTCGTTTAATACAGAGTTAAACAAAAACACGTGATATAAATGGTAACAGGTTGTTTGAGATGAAAATAAACGATTCTAACATCTTTTGAGACACGTTAAGCAACCATGTGACAAGCAGATCTACTTTCATATCCATGGTGTTGTTCTATTTTTAATTGAGAAAATGATTTTCTTTCTACGTACCTGAATGCGCTAGCTTTTGACTTACTTTTTTTGGTACTGATAACAGATGAATAAACAGACATTTGTGATTGGTCAAAATTGTACACACGTTTTATTCGCTGGCAACTTTACGTCGTCTTTTTTCTTTCTTGAATATGTTTCTTGATACTGTTTCTTATCTATTTGTTTTTTCATTTTCTTCGTCTCTTAATGTCTGACATTTTGCGAAACGAATGTCTTTTATACAAGTACGCGTATTTGTGTTATGAAATCATTACATCTTCACCAAATTCTGTTGAGACTGTTTTCTGAGATACAGATATTAAGAGTACTCTTAAACTGTCTACTCGAAGCTCCTCTAATAAGTACCTACATCAGAGGAGAAGAAATAGTTTTTTTTATTCTGGCTGTACCTTTCACCTAATCCTCCCGGCTTCTTCTGGGTCCGTATTCACCAACTATCCTTAAGAACATTCTTGGTCATATTCTTCAAGATCTCCTGACCGTGAAAGTAACAAGACGTTTGATTGGCCAAACCAAATGGTTTAGCCAATCAGAAGTTCTGTTACTTTCACACTGACAAAATTCTGAAGAATAAGACCAAGAATGCTCTTAAAAATAATTGGCGAATACGGACCCTGCTCTTCTGCATACCATACAAACGAAACACTTTTTCTCTCTTTTGCACAACAAGCTCTTGCCTTTTTTCATGCATCCCTTTGGAACATTCCTCTGCCACTGGTAAGCAGATGGTCTCATTTGACATGCAACATGCGAAAAGGGGTATTAGGACATTTGCATAAAATGTCGTCTCGGCTAATCCGAAGCCACACTTTCCGTTTTTATGTAAGTTTTCTGTTTTGCGCAAGTCTATTGTAGCATAAAATCTAATGTAGTCGTAAAGTGCCGTCTCGAGTCAGTCTGCGCGTACACCTCAGGCTGACCCGAGACGACACTTTACGCAAATTTTCGAATGCCCTTTTCGCCTGTTGCAACCCATTTATGTGTAAGCAAATGAAATGCGCTATTTTGCTCGTCTTACTTACGGAAGAAGTCAAACCCTGCAATTCTATATGTCAGGACATTATCAAGATCTCAACACTTTTCCAAAATGAGAAATTAACATATTTTCTGATGGAGCAAACCAAATGGGGTTTCAACCCGGTTTGCAACAGTATCATGGCGCTCTGAGTACCTTCATGTTGCCAAGCCTATCTGGGACTTCTAGAATCATTATCTCTCACAACAGCCGTGCCAAACCAGCAATTGCTTAACCGCATAATAAACATCATCGAAGCAATGTCAAGAAGTGAGGGAGAAATGAGTCCAGTCGCAATGACCATTTTGATTTTGAAATTCCAGCTAGCTACCCCACGATTAAAACAGCCGTAGAAATTCACGACTTCTTTAAACAACCCATTACCACACAATCCCCAGTTTTGACGCCCCTGAGAAAGAAGCCTTTAGAAAACAATGTGGGAAAAGGAGAAAATGCTGGTAACCAGCATTTTCTCCTTTTTCCACAATGTTTTCTGCCCTTCGCAAAACAAATTTCAAATTTTCAGTCACTTTTATTTTGTCATCTGCAAATGCTTCCGATTTGGACAAAGTTAAAATTTTGTCGTTTGGTAATGAGTTAAAACAGCCGTAGTAATTCACGACTTCTTTAAACAACCCAGAGTACGTTTCCGACTGAGCTTCAAAGGCGAATATCGTAAAATTTGCATAATCATCAGTAATTGCGTTTTTGTTGACACAAATGCACTTGAAAATGTTTTTCTGCACAACGGAAAAAAGCTGTCTGCAGGTTCCGATGAATTAACTGTTTACCAGACAACAACAATTCAGTTTTGTCAACGCTTTACCAGGCATTTTTGACGAGTAAATATTTAAAACAATCGCAAATGACATATAAAATGAGATTCAAACGATGAAATGTCTGTGTTAAACATTGGATAACGTTATGGGATATAGGACAAAATGCGAAAAAAACTTGTAATCGACATTATTTTCGTTTTTCCACAATGTTTTCAGAGGCTTTCTTCTTCAAGGTCGTCAAAATACGGAATTATTACGGTATAGAGTTAAACAACGGTTTTTTACATTCTACCAATCTGGTAAAGAAATCATCGGCGGTGTAGCCAACATTTTTGTGTACGAAATGTAACTCGCACAGCGTCTGTGGTCTTGTCATTAGTCAAAAAGCATTAACGAGGATCGCAGATGAATATCGTTATCATATTAAGTTGCTGAGTTGGCGAATATTGCATACAGATCAACCACTCACTGATTGTTGCACGTTACAGTTATAGAACTGTTGAATTAACCCTTACGCTGCCAAGCGCGACTAGCTGACCTTTAGCGGACAGTGTAGATCAAGATCAGACTGCACAGAACGTGCAGTCTGATCTTGGATCTACACTGTCCGACAAGAAGATATTTTGGAATAGCATCAGCCGGGCTTTTACTATCGGTCTGAAAGTTTCATTTCATTTTTTTAGCAGGTTAAGGTACAATGCAGTTTCTTGCTGTGTATAGGAATACGATGTATCGAAACTGGTTAACCCATTATCAAACAACTACTTCATTCAATGGCCTTGTATTGCAAAAGAATGACTGATTAGTTGATTGACTTATTAATTGATTGATTGATTGATTGAATGGTGTTTTACGTCGCTTTCAACATTATTTCAGTCATTTCGCGGCCACAGCTCACATTTTCATCTATGTCCTGGGTTTTACCCGAACTCGGCTAGGGCTCTGAGGTGTCTTGCCCAAGGACACTCCAACGAAAAACCCATTGGATCCAGTTCAGATCGAACCCGCGGCTCTATAGTGTGCTCTATGAAAAGGGGGCTTAATGCATCTGCAAACAAGTATGGACCCAGGTCAGCCTGCGCGGACTGGATCGATCGTTTTTGCATTTGGTCAATTATCTGCATGTCAAACGATCAGTTTACCCCATGATTCCGTCGTTATTTATACAAAACCAATTTTATGGATAGATAATTATGTGATGAATTGCTTTGGTATCAGGGATCACATAATATTATGTGATGACTTGCTTTGGTATCAGGGATCACAAACAATCACTAAACCCCCTTTTCTGCAACATGGCCAATATACCTGTACTTTCAGCGACGTTGTTTGTTTGTTTCGTCTTGAAGGTTACAAAAATAATACTATGGCTGGGCTCCAGATAGAGGAAGTGATTTTGATTTCAAAGTTGAAAATATTAATAATCCTCCACTTAACCCCATGTTATGAGTGCTCATTAGAATCGTCTCATCGAGACGATTCTAATGAGTACCCACAACATAGGGTTTGGAAAAGAAATAAAGGATTTAGTATACCATCACTCCCTCTTATCTGAAACTCTGCTATGGTGTGGGAGGACAAGCCTGTCGCGCTGATACAAATCTTCTGTGGGTTTATTTTGAATAGTTTCTGTCAAATTTTTGTTTTGTGCATGCGAGTTTCCTAGGTAATAAAGCCAGCCAAGCCTTATTGGGATCTCTAAAATGTGAACTTAAACTTTTTACACAGACAAACAGAATATCGAATGTATGTGTGTAACCATCTTCGCAAGCCAAGGATACTAAGGTAGTACCCTTGGCCGCTCGCCTCTTTAAAAATCGAAGCTCCCGCTGCGCCATTTCATTGGACGCGATCAAAACCCATCGCGTCCAATCAAACCATCCGTAACAAGAAATCTTTCACAAAACAGAAAACAATGGCGGCGCCCATTAAAAACGAAAGTTGTCGTGTTTGTGACGAAAATTTGCCAAGAAAGAGTAGACGATCGATATTTAATGAGTTTTTTTTAGTTTACGATCAATTATGTGAAGTATTAGGACGGGTTCTATAGCCAAATGATTGCGAATTATCGTAAGTCTGTTCGTCTTGTTTTTGATGTGATGAAACCGAAAGCGCAGCAACATTTGATGCATGGCCAACAAATTTTATTACGAGCATTTTGATTGGTCAGAAATAACATCAGCAAAGGTTACGCAACTCGTAATATTCGACAGGTGGCGCAGCAGGAGTTTCGATTTTTAAAGAGGCGAGCGGCCAAGGTACGTAACGAACAAAGTGGAGTTAGTATCCTTGGTTTGCGAAGATGGTGTGTAACATTTTCCCCCCTGATTCTATCAATGAACGGCAAATATTTACAAGATATTTACAAGATGAAGTTTCTTTATGTTTTAATTTTTGTCCTTTAACCCTTTACCTGATTTGCCAACTTGAGGCTCTTCCATTTCAGCAGCAATTAAAGATATGATGTCAAAAATATCGACAAATGAGGATACAAACAAATATCTGATTGAGTGGAAAACATTGTGGGAAAAGGAGAAATTGCTCGTTACGAGCAATTTCTCCTTTTCCCACAATGTTTTCAAAAGCTGTCTTTTATTGATACGTCAGAATGAGTATCTATGGAGTAAAGGTTCTAAATGCGCACCGCTCTGGCAAAGGAAGGCCAAATGCATTCTCCGAGATTCATTACAACAAACAAGCCATCACATACTCGTAATTTCGGATCCCAAAAATCCTTTTTGTCCGACAACCGAGGTAGGCTGATCCTTTGACACGCACAAAAAATTAACAAAGAGCAAAAAGCTTCGACCTTGGTCGAGCAGGCTGACATAGGTCGATACCTTTCGCCGATGCATTAAGCCCCCTTTTCCTAGAGGATTTCTCGTATAATGAGAATGCTTCCATGTGTCGTGGCCGAAAAGTGAGTATGTTTTGCAGGAAAAGAATTGCAAAATGATTGTCTGGTAAAGCACAGGTGTTCTACGTGGCCCAGAGCTGAAGTGTAGGACTTATAACCTAGACACCTCGGATTCGAGCCTCAATGGAAGGACTGGGTATTCGTGGGAGTGTCCTTGGGCAAGACACCTCAGAGCCCAGGACATAGATAAACATGTGATATAACTGATATACATGTAATGCTACAAGCGACACAGTATACCATTCCATCAAATAAATCAGGTAAAGCATCTTGGGTGCATGTTACCGGTTCCATGATATGACAGATTGAAACGTATATCGATAGGTGAGTGCAACACTATTCTAAGTGCCTGTACAACGTACAGGCACTTAGAATAATGTTGCACTCACCTATCGATATAATATTTCAATATCGTGACGGCTGATGGGTGTTGCATGTTCAAGAAAAACCAAAGCACACACACCTTGATTACAAGTGTCACAGAAGAAAACTCCATCACAAGGGACAACGAACAAGCTTTCTACCGGGCGAACCTTCCAAACAGTTTAACCCTTTCCCAAACAAGCCCCGGTTTTTACGTATCTGCAGTAAAAGTCTTTTGAAAACACTGTGGGAAAAGGAGAAATTGCTTATAACGAGCAATTTCTCCTTTTCCCACAGTGTTTTCTTCCCTTTTTGAGAATTTTCTGCCATTTTCTCAAAATCGAAAATTGTCGCCTGCAAACTCTTTCAGTTTGGAAGGGTCTAAAATTTTTCGTTTGGGAAAGGGTTAAAGAACAGGTATATAACTTACTTTTAACCCTGTACTTAATCCTTTCCCAAACGGCAAATTTTGGATTAGACCAAAGTCAAGGCATTTTGCAGATGACAAATCAACAGTTGCCAAAAAGATTATTTTTCTAAATGATTGGGTAGAAAACATTGTGGGAAAAGGAGAAAATGCTGGTTAACACTATTTTTTCCTTTTCCCACAATGTTTTCAAAAGGCTTCTATTCCTGACCGGTTAAAGACAAATAAAAAGGTTTGACCACAATCACACGTGTCTGAAATACTTTTCGAAACTTGAAAAATAATGTGGGAAATGAAAAAAATATTGGTTACCCAGTGTTTTCAAAAACCTTTTCTATTAGGGTCTTTATAACTCTGGTTTGAGTTGTAAAGGGTTAATACATTGTCGGGTAGATACTCAGAAATTCCCGCCAGGGGTCGTTTTCACCAACCATTAACTGATTGATTGATTTATCAACTTAATTAATGATTCGATTTGCGTTGTCACCACCAGTTGCCCATATGGGCGACGCCCCTTTCGTTTTGTTCATGGCAGATAGTGCAGGATACGGGACGAAATCCATCCAAAGCTATGCCTGGTGTATAGCACCGTCACACGGGACCTCGGTTTAACGTCTCGTCCCAAAGACTAGTAGTATTATAGTGATTTTAGATGGCCAACCGTTGGGATCGAACCCAAACCCTCAAGGGACCCGAAACATCACGTTTACGAGTCCTACCCTCTATGTGTAATGAGCTGTGCGGCCTAGTTACCTACCATTAAATCTAAACTGAATTCTTACATACCGAGGACTTTTCCAAATTTGACAGCAAACCCCATTTCTGATTGGCTAAATAAACAATTTGTATTATAGAAATGTGCTAGTTTCTAAATTTAGAAATAGACAATGGATGTTTTTTTTTTTTACAATGGCCACTGAACACAGGTGGGGCGCTATAAAATGAA
Source organism: Tridacna crocea (assembly GCA_943736015.1). Lineage (NCBI taxonomy): Eukaryota > Metazoa > Mollusca > Bivalvia > Cardiida > Cardiidae > Tridacna > Tridacna crocea. The sequence goes on along the minus strand of OX031072.1, from coordinate 2,631,782 downwards.
TGTACAAGACGGTTTCACCAAAAGACAAGATAACAACACATTGTTTCCTTTATCATTTGCATGTGTCAGTTAATCATTCCTGACAGCTTTTTGCTGATAAGCCCTCCCTGTTGTGTCAGGCTATTGTTACAGTACATAAATTGCGTGTATTGCTTTTTTCAGGAATTCGCGGCATAGGGTAATTAACCCTTTACAAAACAATCCCTGATTTTCACAAACCATTGAAATTTGTGGAAAAAGAAGAAAATGCTTGTAATCAGCATTTTCTCCTTTTTCCACACTATTTACCACCCAACTGGAAACAAATTTTAGTTTTTTGAGCTACGGTTATTTTGTCGTCGGTAAGTTCTTTCAATTTGGACCAGTCTAAAATTTTGTCGTTTGGCAGAGTTACGGTTATTTTGTCGTCTGCAAGTTCTTTCAATTTGGACCAGTCTAAACTTTTATCGTTTGGCAGAGTTACGGTTATTTTGTCGTCTGCAAGTTCTTTCAATTTGAACCAGCCTAAAATTTTGTCGTTTGGTAGAGTTACGGTTATTTTGTCGTCTGCAAGTTCTTTCAATTTGGACCAGTCTAAAATTTTGTCGTTTGGTAAGGGGTTAACCCTTAAGCTGCCGAGCCCCGGCAACTCAGCCGGTAGCGCACAGTACTTGGGAATAGGAGGTCTCTGGTTCGATCCTCGACTTTACAAATCTCTGTCGAGGATTGATGAAAGTCATCTCGACAGGATTCATCTTCCTCTGTCATCGCTGAGTATTGTTTCGACATTGGTTAGTTGGGAAAGAAGCCAGTGGCTATGAAATAATATTGTGCAGATTACTGGTGACTGCGGGAGAGCCTAGATAGGTGCACTGGCAGCCGCGATATAAATGAACTGTTGGTAACAGCGTTACACAAAAAAGGCTTGATCCCATTACCACACAATCCCTACTTTTGACGCCTCTGAGAAAGAAGCCTTTAGAAAACATTGTGGGAAAAGGAGAAAATGCTGGTAACCAGCATTTTCTCCTTTTCCCACAATGTTTTCTATCCTTCACGAAACAAATTCTAAATTTTCAGTCACTTTTACTTTGTCGTCTGCAAATGCTTTCAATTTGGACAAGCCTAAAATTTTGTCGTTTGGTAATGAGTTAAAGACCATAAAATCACTCGATCAATCGATAACCTTTAGCTCAGCCAAACCCCCTCTAGTGCACAGAAAGTACAGTCTAATCTCTACCCAATACTACTTTCCGACACGGACAGATTTTTTCATCGAGGGAAAGTATGAAATTGCAATGCTTCACTTTTATGTATTAGTTGTAAGTTCTCATTCAACTTTTGTAACTGTTTAACCGTTCGAATGCAGACAATCACCAGCCCAAGGTTATTCCAACTGCAAATCAGATTATAGTAATCAACATTTTCGCATAAGATTACTCGCCACTTTGCGTGATCGTAAACAAATTCAAAGGCATTTTTTGAGTGCAGTCAAGGTCGTTTGTAAAAATCGGTTAATTCGTCGAAAACGTCTGCGGCAAGCGGTGTGTAGTAATACATGTATTGGGGTGTAAGATTAATATCGGGGTTTTCTATAAATATGTGACCCAGCACGCAAAAAGGGACCCAACCAGCCGATATAGCTCAGTAGGTAGAGCGTAGGACTTGTGAACACAATGTCCTACAGGTTGTGGGTTCGAATCCCCGGCTGGCCTTCTAAAAATTACTAGATCTAATAGTCTTTCGGATGAGACGTTAAACCGAGGTCCCGTGTGACGGTGCTACACACCAAGCACGTTAAAGAACTAGGCGGAATTCTCAGTAGTTTCGTCCTGTATCCTTGCACTATCCCCCGTAACAACTAACCATCTTCTGGGGGCGTCGCTCAGATGGGCAACCGGTAGCGACGATAAATAAACGAAAATAATCAAATCAAATAAAAAAGGGACCATCTGGGAAATCTGTACATCAATTAGATGAAAACAGATCAACGAAAGTGCAGGACAGTTTAAGTTGAGAATTAAAAATGATTGTATAACAAGGTAGAATTACCACTTTTCATACAGAACATGTCATTACAGCGAAAAGTGTCAACCCTGGTCAGCCTGCGCAATTCGCACGGTCTGACCAGGGTTGACATTTTTCGCAGTTCCTAGAAGGTGCCTTTGTGCGTGATGGGTCATATATTTTCCCCTCGAGTGCGAAGCGCAATTTTGATCCATTTAACGCCGTTGTCAACATTATTTTAATTATATATCAGCGACCAGTTCATTTACTCATGCTCCCTGGAGTTTCATTTAACAGAGCTTCGCGTATTTTTTCGCGCCGCACTAGCCCCTTTCTTACTTAATCCTTTACCACACAATCCCAACTTTTAACGACCCTATGCAAGAAGACTTTTGAAAACATCGTGGGAAAAGGAGAAAATGCTGGTAACCAGCATTTTCTCCTTTTGCCCACAATGTTTTCTTCTCTCCACAAAATAAATTTCAAATTCACTTTTATTTTGTCGTCTGCAAATGCTTTCAATTTGGACCAGTCTAAAATTTCGTCATTTGGTAAAGTGTTAATCGTCGAGGAAACAATGATCAGTGGTGAGAAAGGGTTGAATCACACCTCGGCTAATTCAGCATCTACATCTAACTTTGTCTCTACAACCTACGTTTACATCAGCATTGCCAATCACGTGATCTTATACATGGCGGTGCCATTGTTAAGTCGTTTAGCAACGACAAAAACAGCCTCGATAAAGTTATTCACATCTATCTATCTGTCGGTGAAAACTTCAAAAATGGATGTACGAACTGTCTGTCGACTGGAATATAGTTCGAAAGATTTCGATAGAAAATTGGAGACTCACGTTTTCTTTTTTACGAGGAGCCTTACAATTTTCAGAACGGTAAACCGGCGTGTTTCCGGCGAAGAAATCTACCATGTAAGTGCATATCGAGCTACCCGATACAGCCGAGGGGTTTAATGGCTCCCATCACCCGAGATTGAATCACCATCACTTTCTCCATTTCCAGCGATGTTTTCAAGCCCCTCCTTCTTCTTCTGGGTCAAGAAAATCATACGATTGCTTTGTAGAGAGTTACAGTAACATCATTTAGAATACCAGCCTTGTAGTTGTCCAATGTATACACGAAATGAAGACGGCAGGGAAAGTCATTGTTTACAAGTCTACGTTCATCCTCAGACACCAGCTTGATTATGCAAATGTTAATAATTAATCCCCACATGTGGTGCACGCGTAACCAGCTGCACGTGCATAGTTGCATATTGCATGTATAATCAAGCGAAATAATCCCTGCCAATAATGCTTAGTGCTGGCGACGGATTAACCCTTCACGCGCCTTTAACAAATAAAGCTGCTCTAGCGGCAAGTGTAGATTAAGATCAGACTGCACAAAACGTGCAGTCTGATCTTTTATCTACACTGTCCGCTCTCCCGATATAGTCTGGACTAAACCAAGTTTAAATTACAATTATTTCGGTCTTGATTCTAGAATAACAATGTCTGACAGAGCTACAGATAGAGTGATTTTGATTTAATACTTGAAAATTAAGTTATTCTCCACTAAACCCTATGTTATGGGTACTCATTAGCATCGTATCATCGAGACGATTCTAATGAGTACCCACAACATAGGATTTGGATGAGAAATAATGGATTTAGAATGTCATCATTCCCTCTTTTCTGGAGTTCTGATGTCAGTTTTTGTTTTGGCGTTTAGGGTTAAGCTACTAACGTTAGCATTTTCTGACAAACATCATTATTGAGACAATAACCCATTAACACACAATCCCTACTTTTGACGACCCTGAGAAAGAAGCCCTTAGAAAACATTGTGGGAAAAGGAGAAAATGCTGGTAACCAGCATTTTCTCCTTTTTCCCACAATGTTTTATACCCTTCACCAAACAAATTTCAAGTTTTCAGAAACATTTATTTTGTCGTCTGCAAATGCTTTCGATTTGGACAAACCTAAAATTTTGTCGGTTGGTAATGAGTTAACCCTTATCCTGCTGACATGTCTGCAAAAGAAATGTAAATAAAACATGTCCTCAAGATACTAGAGGATAACGTTTCATCACAATGTGATGGTATTTTTCCATTCATAGAAATGAAAATCAAAGCACTGACGGTACTGGAGTTGTATTCAGAAAAGTTTATGTGGATCAATGACTAACACGAAACTTTTAAGTCGATAGTAAAAAAAAAACCCAAATGTTGGTATTTCGATGGTATTTTTGAAAGAAAGATATTGCCTTATTGAACAGTGTAGATCTAAGATCAGACCGCACGTTCTGTGCAATCTGATCTTGATCTACACTGTCCGCAAAAGGGCAATTAGTTGCGCTTGGCTGCCTAAGGGTAAAAACAGCCAGTCGTATGGTTGATGCAGTATAAGCACAACTGCATACCAGAAAACAGAAACATCTGTTTCCCTCTTGCATTAAACCTCCCCCCCCTTATTAACCTACCACTTGTTTTGGATATGAGTGTGTGAAAGCATTGCTGGAAAAGAAGAAAATGCCAGTAACCACAACGTTTTACACCCTAAAACAAGTTGGCCAACCATCATATCAGATAAGACTTAACCACACAATCCCTACTTTTGACGCCCCTGAGAAAGAAGCCTTTTGAAAACACTGTAGGAAAAGGAGAAAATGCTGGTAACCAGCATTTTCTCCTTTTCCCACAGTGTTTTCTACCCTTCCCAGAACAAATTTCAATTTTCCAGTCACTTTTATTTTGTCGTCTGCAAATGCTTTCAATTTGGACCAGTCTGAAATTTTGTCGTGTGGTAATGGGTTAATTTGTTGTCTGCAAGTCTGTCAAAATGAACGTAATAAAAATATCGTCTTATCCGGTATTTAGCTGCACCAAATATACATGTACATCGTCCTGCAAACCCTCTGTTTGTCATGAAAAATATGCCCCTTCGGGTACCTCAGCGGCAAACGTATCTGACTTGTGACCTGGTGGTTATAAAGATTTAAATACCTGTGAGAAAGCCAGGAAACACATGCGTGGGGACACTGACTGTCGTGATATGACCCAAGCTGTTAAAATGGCGTTAAGTCCCAATATAAACAAAAATGAAAAACAAAAGGGCCATGATTAATTTTATGTATATGAGTTTTGCTCTATTACAATGTATCAGTAATTGATATATCTGCAATATGCATCGACCCAGCTTAGCCTTCGCAGTCAGCGCAGGCTCACCTGTGTAGAAACTCTTTGCTATTCATCAATTTTCTGCTTGTCAATGAACTATTCTACCTGCGATTAAGTTGTTTATAAGACAACAGGGATTTTCATAGATCCAAAATTATTCGATGAATTGCTCGACAAAGTGCATCGCGGAGATGAAATAAACCGCATTTTCCTCAAGGACCGCCAATGTTCTATTTATAAAGCCATTAACACTGTAAAAACAATTGTTTCAGTTTTGCACTAAATCGAAATTTTTTGCTATTTCGCCATTGTTTTGCATACCGATGGACTATAGTTGATTCTACCTCATGATTAAGTCGGTAGTTAGAGAAAGTAGTTTATATAGATCAAAAGTTATATCGTGGGTTCACTTCGAAAACCTCGCAACTACAGCTTGTTACAAGCTGTAGTTACGAGGTTTTGGAAGTAAACCGACGATATGCGACTTGCTTGGTATAATGCATTACGGAAATACAATAAACCGCATTTTCCACGATATCCGCTTATTACATACATATTCACTGTAAAAACCATTATCTCCCGCTAGATGGCATTCTACAAATACACATCTATCTTTATTCAGTTATGATCAGCAAGCAGGTAACCTATGCACCAGCCATTTATTATTAACCCATTACTCCATAGATACTCATTTCTACACATTGCTTGTTGGAGCCTTTGGAAAACATTGTGACAAAAGGTGAAATTGCTCGTGACGAGCAATTTTTTGAAAAAATTCCCCGACTTCAGGTAATAAAGTCTTCAATAATTCCGTTAATACATGACCGATTGGAATTTGGTTTGAAGCAGAGAAGGCGGAAGGACTCCATGGATTTGCTTGATGTGTTAGATTTTTTAAACAACACTTGACGAAAAAGTTATTGACGAGCAAACAAATTTTTTACCCTGGATAATTTGTTTCCTCGTCAATAACTTTTCTATCAGGTGTTGTTTAAAAAATCTAACACATCAAGCAAATCCCTGGAGTCCTTCCACCTTCTCTGCTTCAAACCAAATTCCAATCGGTCATGTATTAACGGAATTATTGAAGATTTTACCTGAAGTCGGGGAATTTTTTCAAATATCGGTCATTCGGTTGTTGTTGTTGTGTCACGTGATTCCCCGCCGTGCATAATACAACAGGTCGAATCTTCGAAAGAACATGACATGCGCAGACAACGCTGTAAAAAACAGGTGGTTCAGTTTTGCATGGAGTCGAAACTTTCTGCTGTTCGTCAATTTTCTACTTCATGTTTCGGCTGATTTTTTCAGGCAAAAATGATGTCGTAGATCTATAATTATATGTGACTGGTTTAGTATAATGCTTTATAGAAATGCGATAAACCGCATTTTCCGCTCGAGCTCCGCAAATTATATCTGATCCATGCTCTGGCAAAAGGGGGCTTAACTCTTTACAAACGAGAACATTTTAGACTGGTTCAAATTCAAAGCATTTGCAAACGACAAAATAAATGCGACTGAAAAATTGAAATTTGGTTTGGGAAGTGTAGAAAACATTTTGGGAAAAGGAGAAAATGCTGGTTACCAGCATTTTCTCCTTTTCCGATAATATTTTCATTTGCTTTCTTTCTCAGGGTCGTCAAAAGTCGGGATTGTGTGGTAAAGAGTTTATGCATCTCTGTGACACAGTACACCATGCAAGTCTTCACCTAATTACAGATCAATAAAATCCATTTAGTCGAACAAATGTCTGAATAATGATGTAGAATGGTCGTCAAACATGCAGAAAATTTAAAGATAGCGAAAAGTTTTGGCCCATTCGGGCTGAAAGGGCCAAGACTTTTCGCAGGTGCTTTTCGCAGATGCAATAAGCCCCCTTTTCACAGAGCATGGCTCAATTTCTATTTTTAAAGTCCCGTTTATTGCACCAACGTCATTAGATGACGGATTATTCTACACTTTTACGACATCGTGTATATTTCCAAATGTATGTAAAAATCTCATTCATCAATTTGTAGACGTCGTACGCAATCCAGGTGTGTTTCATTATTGTATGAATTATTTTTTTTAAATATTGGTTTATTTCTAGTCTATGTTCCGTGGGAAGAGGGCTTTTTGAAAAACATTGTGGGAAAAGGAGAAAATGCTGGGTAATATTCGAAGTCGAAAATGGGGCCATGACTGTGTCAAAAATATATTGATGGTTATCTGCATATGTTACACAGGTTGCCTTTTGTATAGCTAACAATCAGTCCATGTTTAAAGTCGTTGTCTGCGCATGTCATATTCTTCGAAGATTCGAGCTGTCTGCATGGTATGACGCATCACTCCCCCCAATACTTGGGGGATTGTAGTATTACGCACTATAAAGTAGTAATGGAGAAAATGACTTTTATCAATACGTTTGCGGAGAAATCAGGCCTGTTAAGCAATGACAGAAAAACATCTAAGTTTTTTTTTCCACATAGATGCAGGCGACGACGCCTGGGCTAGGACAAATAGATCGAAAACAGTCGAGCGGAAAATATGTGACCATATGGAGATAAATTTCAACATGTTTCAAATTGAAAGTTTGTACACGTCACGAATACGTGAATGGAAAAGTATCGTACTTTGTGCATAATGTCTTTATTTGACATTTAACATGTCAATCCTTAGGCTGTTACGCGCGACTCGGTGAACATTTGCGGACAGTGTACATTAAAATAAGACTGTACAGAACCTGAAAGTGCAGTCTGATCTTGGATTTACACTGATCGATATAGAGATACTTTTCTCTGTCTCTTTCTCCTTTCCCCCCCCCCCCTCCTCCTCCTCCTCCTCCTCCTCTCCACCCACTTTGTAGGTTTGAAATAGCAAAATTATGGTGTTGACTATCCGCTTGAAGGTTTATTTAAGTTAACTATACCAAACGACAATATTTTAGGTTTTTCTAAATCGAAAGCATTTGCAGACGACAAAATAAAAGTGCACGGGAGAAATGTTAAACGCCAAATTGGGTCATAAAAGAAGCTCGTAAAACGGGGTACAACTGGGCTTTTCGTTAGACAAACGAAAGCTTTTTGCCTTCAATCAAGGCGGCACAGCATAGATGCACTGATGGAATAACCTTTGAAAAATTTATTTGACCCCCTCTGATTATTTTACCTATTTTTTGATTGATTAATGTTGAAGTCTCAATGCTTGACCTCACGACAATATTTTACACTTGTCTGCATTAACCCATTACCACACGAGAAAAATCTAGACTAGTCTAAATTGAAAGCATTTGCAGACGACAACATAAATGTGACTGAAAAATTGAAATTTGTTCTGGGAAGGGTAGAAAACACTGTGGGAAAAGGAGAAAATGCTGGTTACCAGCATTTTCTCCTTTTCCCACAGGGTTTTCAAAAGGCTTCTTTCTCAGGGGCGTCAAAAGTAGGAATTGTGTGGTAATGGGTTAAAGCATTTGCATACGACAAATTTAATTTCATTCTAATTATGTGAAATATCTTTGAAACAAGAAAATAATGCTATGTTTCAAAAACCTTTTCTAAGAGTCGTTAAAACTCTGGATTTTGTGGTAAAGGGTTAATTTTTCACATACAACTCAATTTCAGTCACGGCGACAACTCACCTATCAATGTATGCCTCTGGATTCACAAGCACCATACTTAGACTCCTGCCTGTCTTGCCGTGGGACACTCTCACGAAACCTCCAGTACTCTCAGTAAGGATCGAATCTGGGGCTTCAAGATTTCTAATCCTCAACGTCCAGCATTAAGCCATTCAGTACAAATATACAGCATTTTTTGTTGTCATGGATTATTCGCATGATAGTTATATACCCTCCACATGATTTAAATAAAACTTTGAAATCGAAAGTGAAAACGCAAATATTTATATATTTCAAAAGTTATTTTTGGCCACAAAAATATCTCGTAATCGGACAGTGTAAATCCGAGATCAGACTGCACGTTCTGTGCAGTCTGATCTTGGATCTACACTGTCCGCAAAAGGTCAGTGATTCGATTCGAAACTAGCAGCAAAAGGGTCGTAAAGTGCTTATCTATTACCTCAGCCCTGTTTCTCTTCCTTTCCTTTGCTTTAAAACAAATATATCACAATTCCCAGAAAAAAAGAAGAAAACAGGATTTCGTGTATCATCAGTGGATCATGCGTTTTCACTCTTGTACCAGTCAACAAAAACATTCAGATAGAATCTTCTATTTTGAAAATATTTGCAAACGATACAACCAATTCTTGGCTCAAACGTAAGTGTTGGTATTTATAGGAATAGAAAACATGGTTACCAGCATTTTCTCCTTTTTCCCACGATGTTTTGAAAAGCTGTGCGTCGGTAGAAGCACGTTACCGTTTTAGTAAAGGGTTAACCTGAAGAAGGCCAAACCAAAAACAGAAAATGTTCAGTCGGTCAAACTGATCTAGTTATTCCAATTCCAAGGTTTTCTTATTTCTCGTCAATTTGTTTGTATTGGAGTTTAACGCCTTTTTTTAACAGCTCAGGTCATACCATGGCAACTAGTGACGCACCATCGCTTCCTCGCAAGTGTATATTGAGATTCTAGGACCATTGCCCCCCGGACAATTGACCCCCCACAGACTATCCCCCCCCAGGATAATTCCCTCCGGACCATTGCCCCCCCCCCCTCCGCGGACAAGGAATTGTCTTCGAGGGGGCAAAAGTCCGGGGGGGGGTCCTCGGGGGAAATAGTCCGGGGGGGGGGGGAAGAGAATTGTCCTGGGGGACAATGGTCTGGGGGAAATTGTCCTAAGGGGGAAATTGTCCGGGGGGCAATTGTTCTAATACGGTATATTGACACAACTTTCTTTCCAAAGCCACCGACTAATTTTCTCACATGCATCAGAGGTGAGAGGCGAAAATTCGCCAAGAAATAAAGTTCACTGCAACCGGGTATCGAGCCCGCAACCTCCAGGCAACTAGTCAGATACGCTACCCACTGAGCTATCCAGCCCGAGTAATGCAGAGAAATGACCATCCCCTACAAAATGACACATGGGTGATTTCTCTACGTAGAGGAATGACCCGGGTTATTATTCTACGTAGAGAAATAACCCGCTGGAGTCATTTGTGTATGTAGAATAATAACCCTGGGGCTATTTCTCTACGTAGAATAATGACCCGGGTCATTCCTCTCTAAGTAGAGAAATTACCCATGGGTCACTTTGTAAGGGACAGTCATTTTTCTGTATTGCACCGACCGCCGAGCTTTTGAAGGATAGGGCAGATTCTAGGAGGACATGGAAAGGTTCATAACACAAATCAGTGCAGTCTGATCTCGAACTTGCTATGTCCACAAAGGCAGTCATACTTACTGTTAAAAGTACTTTCAAAGAACTCAGGAAATCGGTCAAAAACAGACCTAATTTTTGCATGCTATTATCAAACCTCCACTTCCTTGTACTGATACAATGTTTCCAAAAAAACAACAGCGATCTTTCAATGAAATTTTGTACCTGGGAAATACAAAGGAATATGAGGCAGACTCTGTGAAAAGGGGGCTAAAGGCATCTGCAAAAAGTATCGACCCAGGTCAGCCTGCGCAGTCCGCGCAGACTGACCTGGGCCGAAACATTTTGCTGTTTTATATTTTCTGCATGCACAGAGATCATTCTGCCTCATGGTTCAATTGATTATAAGAGAAAAAATATTTCATGGATTAACACTTTACTCCATAGATACTCATTTCTACACATTGCTTGAGCTTTGGAAAACATCGTGGCAAAAAGTGAAATTGCTCGTCACGAGCAATTTCACCTTTTGCCACAATGTTTTCTATGATTTCGAAAGGTCCCATATACACATAAAAAACAGCTTCATCCTTGCTGTTATCTAGGGACAATTAGAGATACCATAGAAATGCCTTGTGGGGTAAAGGGTTAATAAGTTGATGACGTGTTGCTTGGTAACTTGGATCGTTGAGATGCATTAAGCCCCCTTTTGTCAGAGTAAGGCTCATATTTAAGTGATATTTCAAGTCGTAAGCAAAACAGACTTACAGAGTAGATCTAGAATGACAGAATATGTTTGGTTTGTTGTTGTTGTTGCCAAAAGAAAACAGGTTGTCATTAGTATCATTTGTCTGTTTTCACTCTGCATGTTTTCGTGCAGCAAAACAATACAGAATGCCTCGTCAAATTAGTATAACTTTTGGCCAAAAATGCGAGCACGTATTGTAACCAATCAGCAGCCGCATAAACGGGGGGGGGGGGGCCAGGAGCAGGTTTTTCACAGTTTGAAGTTACGGGCCCAGCCCCGGTAGCTCAATCGGCAGCGATTAGGACTTCAGAGCGAAGGGTCGTAAGTTCGATCCCTGGATCGGCCAATTTCTTTCCGAGGATTGATGATAGTCATTGCGACAGGATTCATTCCCCTCTCACTGCTGACCATTATTTCGACGATGGCATTATGGGAAAGCAGCTCGGGGGTTGGAAAAAAATACGTGCGGGATACTGTTGAAAGAGACTCCAAGAGGGCATGGATAGGTGCACTCGCCGCCACGATATAAGTGACATAATGTTGAAACGCCGTTAAACACCATACAATCAATCAATCAATCAATCAATCAATGAAGTTACGAGGAGCCAGCTTTTTACACGATTTCAAATTCATAAAAAAAACTTTGACCAGCTTTCTAGTTAAACCAACTTCACAACTTCGTTACAAAATTAACCGAGATCATATTAGAATTGTCGCAAGCTGGCGAATAACCATTTTTTGTTTCCTTCACAATGTCGAAACAAACGACGGACTGTATATCATTCCTAAAGTCACTGAACCTCCAGATAACATTTCTTTCTGTCTGGTGACAGACGAAAGGCAGGAAGAACCGAATTCCTTGAATGGCGACAGATAATTGGAACTACTTTTTATAGCGACGATACATGTGTTGACGGTAATCTGTCTTGTGCTTCCGGTTAACTCTTTCCACCAAACAATCACGATTATTGATGGCCCTGAGAAAGGGGCTTTTCTCCTTTTCCTGCCATGTTTTGTGCTTTGCCAAAAAAAAATTTCAGTTTTTGAGTCACATTCATTATATTGTCTGCAAATGCTTTCACAAATTTTAAAGTAACCTATTTCTGAGGTTAATTTACTATTTTGTAGTTTAACAGCTTAGCCCATATCACGGTGGTCAATGCACCTACCAATCTCTTTCCTAGCTTTGTCACTCTCGTAACTACTGACGTAACTTTCTTTCCAAGCCTATGACTGCTTCTCTCATATGAATTACAGGTGAGAGGCCATAAATTGCAAAAAAAAAAAGAAAGTTCGCCTAAACCGGGTATCGAACTCGCTATCGCCAAGCCACGTGTAAGATACAGTTACCACTGAACTACCCGGGCGGGGGATGGGGGCAAGTTTCTAGGAAGCAGATCGGGTTATATACTTAGAACTTTAAAAGAATTTTAACGGCGTATCTGGTAAGAGGGGTTTGAAAAGAAAAAATACCAACAAGATAGAATTACGTGGTTTTTTTTTTTACGCGGGAATCACGGCCCAGACTCGTGACCACTCACGTATTCCCGGAATCCAGCATGATACAGATTCTGGCGAATGATTCACGTTCAAGAAAATTCAGGTAATAGACAAACAAACACGTGCCCGTGAAAACGCTTATGGCGATTTCGATGTTTATTATCTATCTGTTTTGTTCTTCGGGTAACATTACGTACTTAAGACAACAGTGTAGATCAAGATCAGACTGCACAGAACGTGCAGTCTGATCTTGATCTACACTGTCCGATGTATTAGAAAGGTATTCAGGCCTAACTAGCCGACGATTTGCAGTAGTTCGGTCTATTCTACATATGCTAAGGTTGCTGTAAAATCGGTTTGCAGTTTAAATTAATCACGTGACGGACACATGTAACATTGCTTTGCACCAAGAGAACGTTTGACCCATCTCTAGCAAAATGATTTCGGCTGGTAATATTATGCTGTATATATTAAGGTTGGAAAAAGAGATGGGTTTTTTTTGTCGAATTGGAAAACAAACCATAGTCTGAAATTACAACCCAAAAAGTGCATAATTATGAAAGTAATAGTGGGAAACCTAGAAAACATTTCGCTTGAAACGTTCAAGGAGGGCAAAAATACGTGCGGTATACAATTTTAAAGATGCCTGTCTACAGCCGATGAGCAGAAACGCTGTTAAATTTCAAAAAGAAAAATAGAATTGTACAGAAATATGTCCTTTGTGTACACAAGGATAAATTACTGACATATATCGTGTAAATGAAAAAAGAAACACAGGGGTTTGTGTGAAAAACCTAAAATTGGCCAGAAGAAAACTGGCTGACGATCGAAGCTGTAAACAATGGCGGTGACTCACGGAAATTTATCGTTGGTTTCCGCCTAGAGTCGGATACGGTGTAACTTACATATAGGCCTCGATTTCCGTCTAAAAATAGAGGCTGCAACAGAGAAGCATCCATTTTCCTTTATTTACCGCATCAAGGCCAAGGTCAAATATAGTCACGTTACAGTATGCATGATCATCATACGAATCTACCCGAGTGTATAACGGATATCGAAAATCTTCGATTCAAAATTCGGAAACGACCAGTCTGTTTACATTGAAGGCCGCAAGTCCGCGAAATGCATTTTCTATCAGGCGTAATCTAAGCAACCTTGCAACCGTCAGGCGCAATATTTGGCATAGATATATAAGAATGACTATATTTTGATAAAGTAAAAACAAAGTGAGTTAAAACTGGCTTAAAATGAGTATTATTGCCTCTTTAATTATCAAATCGACGTCGATGGGCAACTTCTGCCACATTTCCGGTGTGATGCAGAAAAATGATCCCCATTACAAAATGACCCCCGGATCCATGGGTCATTTCTCGACGTAGAGATATGACCCGGGGTCATTCCTTTACGCCGAGAAATGACTGTGGGTCATTTTGTAATGGGGATCATTTCTCTGCATTACACCGGAAGTGCAAAGTTATTTATAACCGGAACTGTAGGATGCCATGCGTAAACAAGGTACGATCTATCTGTCAACTATGCTTTACTGTTCAATATTCGTCTGCGTATGTCATTCTCAATCGTATAAGCTTGAACAAAAATCCATCACAAGAAAAAGAAACCTGTAACAGAAATTGATATATATTATGACATTTAAACCAGGCAACGATCGGGTTGGGGTAGGTCAGAGACATAAACATAGACTTTATTTAATATGCCACTGGATACCGAGTAGGGGTACAATTATTGGAGGAGGGGCGGGGACGACCTGGACCGATTCAGATCGAAAAATTTCCGGAGCCCTACCCAATACAATCAACTTCATAAAATAAGGATGAGGATGAAACGGGTTGAAAACTGGATGAAAACTACCAGAAAAGGAGTATATATGTACCTTTTAAGTGGCCAAAAAAAAAAAGGCCAAATGTAAACAAAAAGGGTGTTTAAATGCATCTGAATTTATATCATGTCATTTAAATGGTATGACAATTATTGTGAAGATGACAGTCTGTCACTCACGGTGCGGTCGATCCAAGTGTTAGTCGCAAAACTAGGTTGAAATCTGCCAGGTAGCTGCGTCTTTTGTTTACGCTTTGTCTGACTTTCAAGTTCTTTTTTCTGCCAACGACTAATACAATGGCCTGACCACATGATAAACTATCTTCTCTACAATACTCTCTATATTTGTAAATGGTATGATTTAAATTTAAATGTAATGTGACACCTGCTTTTATAATTTGGCGTTAACTGAGCCTTTAAAAGTCTGGATGGTGAGGTAAAGACTAATGAGACACTTGTTTATGTTTTGATCGTCTAGACCGTTACACATTTTCACACGTAGAGGTATGACAAAAATAATGGTATCGGTTACCGTAAATTGCGTAATGTGACATCAAACATGTTGTTTATCTTGTTTGTCTAAAACGTTCTGAATCCGTTATTGTATTTTTAAAGCAATTATGTCCCCATCGCAGTTAAGTTGAAACCTATCCTTGACCATTAAAAATATGAATATAATGTAAGAAAAAAGGCGGGTAAATACACTTTTTATGAACATGAAATTTTGTGAAGGAGAAATAGTGTTGCTTGTGTAATGTAGAGAAATGACCCTCCCCTACAAAATGACCCATGGGTAATTTTACTACGTAGAGAAATGACCCGTGGGTCATTTCTCTACGTAGATAAACGACCCGGGTTATTATTCTACGTAGAGAAATATCCCCCTGATGTCATTTCTCTACGTAGAAAAATGAACCGGGTCATTTCTCTACGAGGTCAAATGACCCATGGATCATTTTGTAGGAAGAGTCATTTCTCTGCATTACACCGGAAAGAAAGATCGTCTCAACCGTCCGACAACGCCGGTCATGAGTCCGACAACGCCGGGCCAATTATGTTATGAAACTAACGTTTATAATCATTCTTGTATCTTCATTTTCTCGGTGTTTTTAAGCATATCATAGATCAATTCCATCATTTAAACCAAATTTCAGCCGTCGTCTAAACATAGTTTCAATTTGGACAAGTCTTGTTAGTCGTCTGGAATCATTTTTTTTCCAAACGCAGTAACAAACAAAGTAAATTTAAATTACAAAAATTGTCTTCAAAAAGGGTAGAAACACTGCTGAACAATGATATAATGCTGGCTAACATCATTTCGTCCTATTCCAACAATGTTTTCAAAAGTATTCTCTTACCTACATTATCTAACACAAGGTAATAATTAATCTGTAACGTACTTGTAGAGGTTTATAAGACTATAGTTCTCACCCACTTTTTGGACAAGTTCTGCAATGTATGCCGTAATGGTGTGACATGGCTTAATCTTTCACCGTGCCTGCATGGTGTAAACTGACAGTCCAAATTATTCAACTTCCTGAACTGCTATATCATTATCAGCATTGATGCTCGTGCAATGTTACTACACATATATATTTGAATATATTCCAAGAAATAATATTTAATATGACGAAATATATGCGAAAACAATTATTAGCCTTTTACGCGGCCTGTGTAATGCAGAGAAATGACCCTTATTACAAATGACCCGGGTCATTTCTCGACGTAGTGGAATGACACATGGGTCATTTCTCTTCGTAGAAAAATGACCCGGGTCATTATTCTACTTCGGGAAATGACCGTGGGTCATTTTGTAATGGGGGTCATTTCTCTGCGTAGAAAAATGACCCTGGTCATTATTCTACGTCGAGAAATGACCCATGGGTCATTTCTCGACGTAGAGAAATGACCCATGGGTCATTCCTCTACGTCGAGAAATGACTGTGGGTCATTTTGTAATGGGGGTCATTTCTCTGCGTAGAAAAATTACCCTGGTCATTATTGTTCGTCGAGAAATGACCCATGGGTCATTCCTCTACGTCGAGAAATGACCGTGGGTCATTTTGTAATGGGGGCCAGTTCTCTGCATTATACCGGCGTCGGCATCGGGAAGTATGGCCTGGCCACTTTTTTTTGCCAGATATACTACTGGCCTCCCCCTTTGTTTTTTAAACATGTTTCATTGTTTGCGTTTTCACAGGCATAGGTGATCCCAAAATGAATTAAAATCGCTGCTAGATACGGCTTTACTCCCAAATTTTCTCAAAGATGGTCTGACGAATCCTCTTGATAAAAGGTGACACACCATATCTCCCACTCGTGCCGCTGTCGGGGAATAGTCGGTGAATGCCGGAAGCCTTTCATAGCCGTACCACTCTCAACAAGTCGACAACTGTCCTGTTATAATTCCGACCAAAAAATCAGCTGCCATCTTGGACCTTTCAACTGGTGCCAAGAAACAAGAAATATCTTCAAAAAAAAAGATAGACTTAATAAATTCGCCTTCAAATAGACAAGGGCCCATGAAATAAAGATGTCTACATTTCGACCAATCAGAAATTTCTATTCATTCACTTGTTATCAGTACCAAAATGAAGGTCAAAAGCCAGCACATTCACCTACGCTTAAAAATGTCACTTTTATGTATAGAGGCAGACAGTTTGTCGTAAAATCACCATGAGATCTTCCCTTGTCTGTAAGCCTTTCTTTTCCTTAACAATTATATGAGAGCAAAGCTATGTAAAAAAGGGCTTACTGCTTCTGCAAATAGTATCGATCAAGGTCACCCTGCACAGTACGCGCAGGCTGACATAGGTTGAAACTCTTTGCATTGGATCACTTTTCTGCTCGTCTAGTATTATACAATAACTTGCTTGGTATCCCTTTACTCCATAGATACTCATTTCGACGCACTGCTTGTAGGAGCCTTTGGAAAACATTGTGACAAAAGGTGAAATTGCTCATGACGAGCAATTTCACCTTTTGTCACAATGTTTTCTATGCTATCAAAAGGTGTCATTTACACATAAGAAACGGCTTCATCCTTGCTGTTATTTAGGGTCAATTAGAGATGCCATAGAAATGCCTTATGCGGTAAAGGGGTATAATATGTCAAAGAAATGCACTAAACCCCCTTTTACTACAGCATGACTCATGTAAACTTATCCTGTGAATGTTCGTGGACCTATTTGCTTACTTTCTAGCGAATTCTATCATTACCTCAATCTGTGATTTAATCTGATTGACTTTCAGATTCATTCCAATCTTAACTAATCAGACGTATAGTCTTGCAAATGAAGTATTAGACTCAGTTTTGTTCAAAGAATTCTAGACTTCATGATTTGTATCTCATACAGCATTCACTCAATAAGTCTACCATACACAGTTGCAGGTGACTTCTTAGTTTCCTGTGTAATGCAGAGAAATGACCCCCATTACAAAATGACCCACGGTCATTTCTCGACGTAGAGTAATGACCCATGGGCCATTTCACTACGTAAAGAAATGACACATGGGCCATTCCTCTACGTCGAGAAATGACCCGTGGGTCATTTTGTAATGGGGGTCATTTCTCTGCATTACACTTGCAATGGTTAGAATTAATAACCGCTCCTTTTCTCGTAACGTTTTTAACCCTAAACCATGCAGGCTGTAGAATGCACAACAGCACGGCGATGACGATGATGACAATGAAAGATCAACAAGTAACTAAAATAGCATGGCATACATAGTCTGTTACTAAAAAAAATTCATTTACCGCACAATGCCGACTATTAACGACACTGGGAAAGAAGCCTTTTGAAAACATAGTAAGAAAAGGAGCCAGCATTTTCTCCTTTTCCCCACAATCTTTTTTACTCTATCAGAGAAAAATTGCGACATTTGAGCCACACTGAAATTGTTGTCTGCAAATGCTTTCAGTTTGGACAAGGCTAAACTTTTGTCTGTAGATAAAGGGTTAAGGTCTCTTGTTCAGGTCTAATCTGATCTATCTCTATCTTCAGAAGAGTACATATGGGAGAAAACTGGGCCTGTAATCATCCAGGTTTTTAACAGCATCCATACTATTTTAGAAGGAAACACTTTCCGATCGCTAAACCATCTAGTTTCTGCCATTTATAACTTGTATTCCAATTAAACTCACCAAGCTTGGGTGGACCGGTAGTGCAGTGGTAACGCGCTGGACTATCAATCCTGAGGCCCAAGGTTCGATACACGGCCTTACCAGGACATTTCTGAGACACGTTGTGTTTCCCACCCAACTAGAGGTGAACTGGTATGGAACTCAGAGGTAGCCTCGCGTGTATCGGTGCTTTACACCGGGCACGTTAAGGAACCAAAGAGGTATATTCGAAGAAGAGCTAGAGGCTTGTACCCGGATTTCCTTGTATTCGATTCTTTCTCTATAATGGTCCATACCCAATATGCCTAGAGCACGGAGGGACCTTAATCCTACAAAGTCATCATCAACTCACCAAGCCCCGGTAGCTCAGTCGGTAGTGTACAGGGCTTGAGAAAGTGGTGCTGGTCCGATCCTCGGCTCGTCTAATTTCTTTCCGAGGACTGGTGATAAGTGATTACGATGGGATTCAATTCCCTCTCACAACGATCGTTGTTTCGACGATGGTTACATAGGAAAGCAGTCAGTGGTTTCGAAAGAATATTGTGTGGAGTACTGGTAAAAGAAAGTCTATGAAAGCATAGACAGATGCACTGGCCGCCCTGATATAACTGAAATGATGTTGAAAAGGGTGTTAAACACCACACATCAATCATTCAGTCCACTGAAAGTCAGAAAACTATCGAGCGTTACAAACTAGAATGGTTGAAAAAGTACCCAGAATGCCACTTATCCCGCGAAAACTGCTTGGACATGGCATGCAACAAGGAGACAATCTGGCACTAAGCTTGTTTTATACAGTTTAAACACAATGACAACTTTTGATGATTCTTTCAACTTTTGAAAGAAGCCTTCTGAAAACATTACCAACATTTTCTCCTTTTCCCACAATGTTTACTACCCTATCTATAAACGATTGCACCATTTGAGCCACACTGAAATTGTCGTCAACAAATGCTTCACACAGAATAAGTCAAAGATGTGCATTTCTGAGAACTGCTATTGAAGAAAACTTTGACTGTGAATTTAATTCACTGATTAATATTAATAAATACCCCAATATGATAAAGTAATTTGCTTAAATGAACTCTTTACCAAACCACAAAATTTTGGACAAGTCTAAATTCAATGCATTTCCAGGCATGACTCAAAATTAGAAATTGATTTGTGAAATGGAAGAAAACATTGTAGGAAAAGGAGAAAATGCTGGATACCAGCATTTTCTCCTTTTCTCACAATTTTTTTAAAGCTCTATCTAAATATAGGATTGTGTGGTTTTGTCTCCAGTGTAGCTTAATAACTCTCTAGATAAGACATCATAATTATAACACTTGACAGTAACTTATCAATACAGTCATGTAATATAGTACTAGGAACACAGGAAACTTTTTAATAATTTCAGCCTGATTTTAATGTACTTCAATTTCAGTAACTCTTTATAAAACAATCTTGGGTCCTAGGGAGGAAAATCTCTTTTGTTGGACATTGTTGAAAAAGGAGAAACAGTATTTTTCCCTTTTCTAACATTATTTTGTACCTTTCAACAAACAAATTTCATCATTTG
The DNA here is from genome assembly GCA_943736015.1 of Tridacna crocea. Lineage (NCBI taxonomy): Eukaryota > Metazoa > Mollusca > Bivalvia > Cardiida > Cardiidae > Tridacna > Tridacna crocea. The sequence continues at coordinate 2,611,598 of OX031072.1, read as the reverse complement.
AGACACACATGATATCTAGTTTTCGATTGCTTTCAACACAGGCAAGTTTAAAACTTTGTTGTATGGTAAACTATGTCAATATCAGACAACTCTTGTAGCCCTCCTGGAAGCCTTGCCTTTTCTTTACTTTCAATCCCTTTTGGTTCATACCTTTTCCTGGGGCACAAACTGTGGATTCCGATCAAACACCATCTTTCAGTGTTTTACGATCTGAATCTACAGCTTTTGCTGTCATCTTCTTGCACTCTAGAAGACCAGCATTATGGGTTGAAAGGAAGGACAAAAGCTTTTGTCAAGTTCATGTTTACTATATACAACAACAAACAATGGGCACTTGACCTCTTTACCCATTCTTGAACCCTTTGCAGTCCCATGTTCTAACAACCCCTTACGAGAGGACTTCTGAAAACATTGTGGGAAAAGGAGAAAATGCTGGTAACCAGCATTTTCTCCTTTTCTCACAATGTTTTCTACTCATTCAAATACAATTCCCTTTAGCTGACCAGTAGTTCATTTTGTCCTCTGCATTTTCTTTCAGTTCAGCAGAGTACAAAATTTTGTCAACAGGCAAAGTGTGATCTTGTGTGTGAAGATTTTAGGGATTCCATAGCATAAGTTATCTTTTACATCAATGTTTTCTACCCTTCCCAAACCAAATTTCAGTTTTTCAGTCACTTTTATTTAGTCATCTGCATATGCTTTCAATGTGGATCAGTTTATCTTTTGGTAAAGAGTTAAAAGGCAGAAGAATTTAATATTATCAATTTACAATCGAGATAAACATAGAACATTCTAGATCTCAATACTGATATCATTAACTCTTTACCAAGCGGCAAAATTTTAGACTGGTCCAAATTGAAAGCACTTGCAGACGAAAAAATAAATGTAATTCAAAAATTGATTTTTTTTTTTCCAGAAGGATAGAAAACATTGTGGGAAAAGGAGAAAATGCTGGTTACCAGCATTTTCTCCTTATCCCATAATGTTTTTAAAAGGCTTCAGGGACGTAAAAACCAGGGATTATTTGGGAAAGGGTTAACACGTATTTTCAAACAATCACCAAACAATTACAATTATGAATATAAATAGTACTTCGGATCCAAGCGTAAATGGGCTGATGCAATTCTTTTTGATTGGATTGTAACTGATATTAGTATAATTTAATATCATTCTTTTTATTAGAATGGTAAAATATACTTTTTGATTTGTGTTAAGTAATTTTATGAAAAACATTGTATCTAAATGAGACTTAATTGTTTACCAAACGACACAATTTTAGGTTTGTCCAAAATTGAAAGCATTTGCAGACAACAAAATAAAAGTGACTGAAAATTTGAAAATTGTTTTGTGAAGGGTAGAAAACATTGTGGGAAAAGGAGAAAATGCTGGTTACCAGCATTTTCTCCTTTTCCCACAATGTTTTCTAAAGGCTTCTTTCGAGGCTTGTCATAAGTAGGGATTGTGTGGTGATGGGTCAAAGCCTTATCCAAATTGAAAATATTCACAGACGAATAATTCAATGTGACTCAAATGATTGTATTTGTGTTAGAAAGGTTACAAAATACTGTGGGAAAAGGTGAAAATCCCTTCTTTCTCAGGGTTGTTTAACCCTTTACCCCTTAAGGCATTTCTATGGCATCTCTAACTGACCCTAAATAACAGCAAGGATGAAGGTGTTTCTTATATTGTGTATATGACACCTTTCGATAGCACTGAAAACTTTGTGACCAAAGGTGAAATTGCTCTTGACAAGCAATTTCACCTTTTGCCACAATGTTTTCCAAAGGCTCCAACAAGCAATGAGCAATGTGTAGAAATGAGTATCTATGGAGTAAAGGGTTAATAAGCAATTAACTAAACTGAAAACAGTATCTCAAATGCAAGTGGAATACATGTATAAACTACAGCCACAAAAGTTTTGAAAATTCATTAACTTTCTGCATAACCATTTATTTAATTTCTAATAATTATTTTCCCAAAGATTCAGGCAATGAAGAAAAGGATAGTTATTTTGGCGGGCTAACACTTGTTGTAAAGTGAATTCTCATTCAGGAAGTTTCTACTTCCTTTCAGAGAAAAAGCGTGAAACTAGACTGTCAAGTGTCCATAAACAATAATGTTTACACACAAAAACCTTTGTCTACAATAGTGCAGTATTTTATGACCCATATTTCACATGAACAAGTGTTTTTGGAAAATAACAACATACTAATTGTTAACCTCTAGTTATCTTCATTTAAAAATTGACTTCTTTTTCTTTCCTTTGATGAACAATGGTGAAAATTATCTCTAAATAGCACCTTTTACATCTATGGTTACCTCTGCACCACTGCAAATCAAGATCAGACTGAACAAAATATCAGAGAATGAAAGTAATTTTTTTAGTTAAGCTGATAGTATTTTAACTCTCCACCACACAATGACGACTTTTGATGACCCTGAGAAAGAAGCCTTTTGAAAGCATTGTGAGAAAAGGAGAAAATGCTGGTAAACAGCATTTTTTCCTTTTCCCACAATGTTTTCAACCTTTCCCAAATCAAATTTTGAATTTTCAGTCACTTTGATTTGGTCATCTGCAAATGCTTTCAATTTGGACCAGTCTATAAATTTGTCATTTGGTAAAGAGTTAAAGAACAATAAATACTGTGGAACACATTGGATGCTGTGGAAGGTCTCTTTACCACACAATTTCGACTTTTAACGACCTTGATAAAGAAAGTTTTTGAAAACATTGTGGGAAAAGGAGAAAATGCTGGTAACCAGCATTTTCTCCTTTTCCAACAATGTTTTCTACTGTTTCCAAATGGATTTTAACTTCTGATTCTTATTTATTTTGTCGTCTGCAAATGCTTTCAATTTGGACCTGTCTACAATTCTGTCGTTTGGCAAAGAGTTACTGACCAAACAAACATTTTAATAATTCTATGTGTATAAAAATATTAAGTTGTATCAGAGCTCAGGAACGTGACTTTACTGCTGCATTCTAGAATATTTATTTCTATGTAAACATATTAACCCATCCTGTAACACATACAGGCCCATTTTGAGACACTGCCATAAAATCTACTGGTCAAATACATTCACATAACAAAAGAAGAAATATCTTGTCATCATGATAAATTTAGTCATTTTGTGACAATGTTTTCCAGATCATTCCCTTCTTTAAATTTTGATTTGCCAAATAGTTTATGTTGTCTTGTCATCTTTGTTCTAACTTCTTGAAATCAGTCCAAAATTTGCATTCAAAATAAGTTTACAAGCTAGTACAGTTTCAATCTTTTAACTCATTACCACACAATCCCTACTTTTGACGTCCCAGAGAAAGAAGCTTTTAGAAAACATTGTGGGAAAAGGAGAAAATGCTGGTAACCAGCATTTTCTCCTTTTCCCACAATGTTTTCTACCCTTCACAAAACAAATTTCAAATTTTCAGTCACTTTTATTTTGTCATCTGCAAATGCTTTCTATTTGGACAAGCCTAAAATATTGTTGTTTGGTAATGAGTTAACTCTTTACCACACAATCCTTTTTTGTTTTGATACCCCTGGAGGGGTAAAAGCTTTTGAAAATGTTGTGTATAAAGGAGACAATGCTGGTAACCAGCACTTTACGCCGGGCTCATTAAAAGAACCAAGGAGGTCTATTCGACGAAGAACTAGGTGCTTGTACCCAGATTTCCTTGTGTCCGATTTTTTCTCTCTAATGATCCATATCATAGGTTTGCAGAGCACGGAGGGACCTTAATCCTTCATAGTCATTATCATCATTATCAGTCAGAAATATGGGAAGAAAAGTTTGCTACCCGGCTCGGCCAATTTCTATCTGAGGATTGATGATAACCATTGCCACAGGATTCATTCCTCTGTCACCACAGACAATTGTTCTGATGATGGTTATGTGGGAAGGCAGCCAGTAGCTTGGAAAGAAAATTGTGAGATGTACTGGTAAAAGAGACTCAGGCAGAACATGGATAGGTGCACAGGCTGCCTTGATATAACTGAATAAATGTTGAAAATGTTGTTAAACATCATACAATCAGTCAACTAAGAAGTGGGTCACATGATGAATTTTGTCTTTAACTCTTTACCACTCGAGAAAATTTTAGACTGGTCCAAATTGAAAGCATTTGCAGACGACAAAATAAAGGTGACTGAAAAATTGAAATTTGTTCTGGGAAGGGTAGAAAACACTGTGGGAAAAGGAGAAAATGCTGGTTACCAGCATTTTCTCCTTTTTCCACAGTGTTTTCAAAAGGCTTCTTTCTCAGGGGCGTCAAAAGTAGGGATTGTGTGGTAATGGGTTAAAAGGGTACAAAAACTTGTAGGAAAAGAAGAGAAGCACCGATACACATGAGGCTACCTCTGGGTTCCAAACCAGTTCACTTCTAGTGAGGTGCGAAACACAAGCGTTGTCTGCGCATGTCATATTCTTCGAAGATTCGACTGTCTTATATGACGCATCACTACTAGCCCCAAAAGCAGGCTGACTGTAATATTACGCTCTTTAAAGTAGCAATGTTGAAAATAGCCTTTACGTATCAATACGTTTGAGGAGAAATGAGACTTGCTTTAGTGCACAGATTTCTCTAAACTGGTGATCATAGTTGAGTGAAATGCACGAGGTGGCGTTTTATTGGGTAAAACTTTTTTTTGTTTTAAATTCAAAGTAACGGTTGTCGCGTAGGAAAGTGATTCGGCTCTGTACCCAGCATGAACTGGCCACCGTTGTGTACCGTGTATTCCCTTTACACGTAGTTGTATCAGGGGTGGTAACCAGTCTATACCCAGCATGCCCATATCAGATAGATGAGTATTTATAGAATGCCATCTAGCGGGAGATAATGGAAACACAAGGTGTCTCTGAAGGGTCCTGATTGGGCAGGGTTTGATCCTCGGGTCTCAGAATTGATAGTCCAGCATTTTACCACTGCACCACGGGTCCATCCCCTTCTGACCGATAAACTGTACATGCATAATATTCATGACCCTGTCCCCGACTCAAAATTTCTGTTTTTAGTCTCAAAAAGTCCACGCTGTCCATGTGATGAATATGATAAATGACTGTCCAAAATCTGGTTCATAATTTCCTGAACTCTTTACCACACAGTCCTGACTTTTAATGACCCTGAAAAACAAAGCCTTTGAAAACATTGTGGGAAAAGGAGAAAATGCTGGTGACCAGCATTTTCTCCTTTTCCCACAATGTTTTCTACCCTTTCCAAATCAATTTATTTATTATGTCATCTGCAAATGCTTAACCACACAGTCCTGACTTTTAATAACCCTGAGAACGAAAGCCTCTGAAAACATTGTGGGAAAAGGAGAAAATGCTGGTGACCAGCATTTTCTCCTTTTCCCACAATGTTTTCTACCCTTTCCAAATCTATTTATTTTTAATGTCATCTCCAAATGCTTTGGATTTGGACAAGTCTAAAATTTTATCATTTGGTACAGAGTTATTAGTTAACTTACACTGTCACGTCTTGTTTTTTATCTCGTGCTGCCGCTACAGGGTACCAGCATTTAACTCTTGATTCAACTACTCTGATTTTTTAACAAACCTGAAGAAGAAGGCCTTTTAACCCTTTACCAAACAACAAAATGTTAGACTGGTCCAACTTGAAAGCACTTGCAAACAACAAAATAAACATAACTCAAAAATTGAAAATTGTTTCTAGCAGGGTAAGAAATATTGTGGGAAAAGGAGATTATGCTGGTTATAAGCATTTTCTACATTTCCCACAATGTTTTTCAAAAGGCTTTTATCTCAGGGTCGTAAAAACTGGAGTCTCATTTACCAGTGCTCTGCAAAATCTTTCCCAGCCACTGGCTGCTTTCCCATGTAACCTGCCTTCCCACATAACTATAATTGAAACAATGGTCAGTGGTATGAGAGGGATAGATTTTGTTGCAATGACTATCATCAATCCCTGCACAGAAATTGGCGAAGCTGAGGATCGAACCAGGGACCCCCTGTTCTTAAATCATGTACTCTACTGACTAATAGCAACCGGGACTCCGCATTAAATCATCTGTTAGTATGGAAGGGCAGGGCAGCAAATAAATTTTACAAAATATCATAAAAGCAAACATTTCATAATAATTTGCTGAAATATGAAGTACAAATGGGCGGGGTGACTATAAAATTTTGACTATAATTAACATTTTTTTCACAATCTAGTACACATAATTTTTTTTACTTGACCTAATTCAAAAAGTTTGCAGACAGCTCAATGAACTATAGATCAAGTAAAGGAATTTGTCCTTTAATGAATAAAAATCATTGGGGAAAAAAGCAAAATTGCTAATTACCACCATTTTCTCATTTTTCTCAATATTTTTAAAAGCTTTCCTACCCAGGTTCATTTAACCCATTACCACACAATCCCTACTTTTGACAACCCTGAGAAAGAAGCCTTCTGAAAACAATGTGGGAAAAGGAGAAAATGCTGGTAACCAGCATTTTCTCCTTTTCCCAAAACATTTTCTACCCTCTCTAAAACGAATTTCTATTTTTTAGTCACATTCATTTCGTCATCAGCAAATTCTTTGAACTTGGACCAGTCTGAAACTTTTTCATGTGGAAAAGAGTTGAATTTCTATTTTTTGAAACAAACAAACTACAAAGTGCAGAGAGATAGAATTTTGTCTCTATTTTAAAATGTTTCCCTTGTAATTTTCATTGCCATCAATAAGGTTTGCATCTAAAAATACTTTGGAAACGGATTTAGTAGCTAGACACCTTGACAAAAGGTTAAAAGTCAGAACTAAATTTAAAACATTCTTTCTGAAAATAGATCTAGAAATATCAGAGGTAATAGTGAAAGTTCTAGTGAAACAAGCCTGTTACATAACCCTAATGTCCTGTTAAATAACTAAAATGAAATTTTCACTTCTGACAGAAAAAACTCAAATATTACTTTGTCAAAGATATGTTTTGGGAAATAATAACTGCTTACTAGACTGTGAAGGCCAAGATTAGACTGCACATTCTGTGCAGTCTGATCTTGATCTACACTGTCTGCAAAAGGTCAATGAGTCATGCTTAGCTGACTATGGGTTAACTCATTACCAAACAACAAAATTTGGACTGATCCAAATTAAAAGCATTTGCAGATGACAAAATAAATGTGACTGAAGAATTGAAATTTGTTTTAGGAAAGGAAGAAAACATTGTGGGAAAAGGAGAAAATGTTACCAGCATTTTCTCCTTTTCCCACAATGTTTTCAAAAGGCTTCTTTTACAGGGGTGCAAACAGTGGGGATTGTGTGGTAAAGGGTTAACCCATCTTTCTGTCAGAGTATTCTCTGAAATCAATACTTTATCAAACAATCACATTTTTTTCAACAACTTTTGTTTATTTGTATTGGAATTTTTAAATACATTTTTTTTAAAACTTATACGATATCACTATGGTCTGTGTACTTATAACTTATATGCACATGTTTCCTGGCTATCTGACACCAGGGCCCCTAGGAAGCAATTTTGGATGGGGGGGGGGGGGGGGGGGGGTTTGCCAAAATTTTCCAGAATCGGCTTGTTGTCCTGAATTGACATATATATTGCGTTTGGTTATGCAGTGAGAAATAATCCACCTATTGATAACATTACAAGGGACCTAAATAGAAGGAAATTAAATTTGTTCAACAATGTGGTGCATTATGAGATTTGGAGAAAAATAAAGCAGAAAATCACACTGAAATGTGACCTTAGAAATTGTTTGGTCTCTACTAGATAACAAAAGTAGATGAAAAATTCCATGGCTCTCCGCCATTTGTCTAGAACTATTTTAATTTGTTTGAAATTTTCTATCTGAGTAAGCTACTCTGAAATATTATTTCATCCTCTTCATGTACGACGATTTTCTAACAATATTCGGCCAAACACTGACACAGTCATATTTTATCGGTGATCAAATTATTGGGGGGGGGGTTACCAGTCCTTTGTCTGCAAGTCATGTTCTTCGAAGATTCCACTTGCCTGTTATACTGAAGCTATTACATAAGCCTGTAGGTGCTGTTTTAACTCTTTCCCAAACAAGCCCTGGTTTTTACGAGTCTGCAGTACAAGTCTTTAGAAAACACTGTGGGAAAAGGAGAAATTGCTCATACTGAGCAATTTCTCCTTTTCCCACAGTGTTTTCTAGCCTATTGGAAAACTTTCTGCCATTCTTATCAAATTCAAAATTGTCATCTGCAAACACTTTGAGTTTGGGACAGTCTAAAATTTGTCATTTGGGAAAGGGTTAATAAATGGCCAGTGCATAGGTTACATGTCGGCTGATCACAGCGAAATGAATTGCACCAGGTAGCGTTTTACCAGGTAAATGTTTATTTTTGTTTGAAATACAAAGTAACGGTTGTCATTTAGAATGTAGTCTGGTACTGTACCCAGAATGCCCAAATAAGATACATGTGTATTAGTAGAACACCATCTACCACAGATAATGACAATCTGTCAGGTTTATTCACGGTGGGGAATCACATGACACAACAACAACAACAATGAGCGATATTTGAAAAAATTCCCCGACTTCAGGTAAGAAAATCTTCAATAATTCCGTTAATACATGACCGATTGGAATTTGGTTTGAAGCAGAGAAGGCAGAAGGACTCCAGGGATTTGCTTGATGTGTTAGATTTTTTAAACAACACCTGACGAGCAAACAAATTTTTTACCCTGGATAATTTGTTTGCTCCTCGATAACTTTTTTATCAGGTGTTGTTTAAAAAATCTAACACATCAAGCAAATACCTGGAGTCCTTCTGCCTTCTCTGCTTCATACCAAATTCCAATCGGTCATGTATTAACGGAATTATTAAAGATTTTCTTACCTGAAGTCGGGGAATTTTTGCAAATATCGGTCATTATTGCTGTTGTTGTGTCACGTGATTCCCCGCCGTGTTTATTTGGGGCACTAAATGTTGATCTACCAACAAGCCTTAAATCTTTACCACACAAGAAAATTTTAGACTGGTCTTAATTGAAAGCATTTGTAGACGACAAAATAAAAGTGACTGATAAATTGAAATTTGTTCTGGAAAGGATAGAAAACACTGGGAAAAGGAGAAAATGCTGGTTACCAGCATTTTCTCCTTTTCCCACCGTGTTTTCAAAAGGCTTCTTTCTCGGGGCAAAAGTAGGGATTGTGTGGTAATGGGTTAAGTATATTGTTACGCCCAATTCTTACCCTCTGAGTTGGTGACTTAATTTGTTTGGGTGATTGATCTATAACTATAGGTTTTTAATTTTCAGCTGTTTTTCTCAGCTGCCCATAGCTCCACCCAGATACTGCTAGGTTCAATGACAGTTTCGTGACCTTGGAATGATTTTCAAGGACTTTTTTTGCTCAGCTGTGCTACCCTAACTTGCAATAATAGTTTCTCCTTTTAACCCATTAACACTCAATCCCTCCTTTTGACGACCCTGAGAAAGAAGCCATAAGAAAACATTGTGGAAAAAGGAGAAAATGCTGGTAACCAGCATTTTCTCCTTCTCTACTCTTCACAAAACAAATTTTCAATTTTCAGTCACTTTTATTTTGTTGTCTGCAAATGCTTTCGATTTGGACAAACCTAAAATTTTGTCGTTTGGTAATGGGTTAATTTCAAGTGATTGAGTTGACTGGTTGGTTGCACTGGGGTTTAATGCCACTTTAACAGCCAATGTCGTATCATGGTGGTCGTTGACGCACATGCGATTCCTGTCTTTCTCAAGTGAAAGAGAATTTCTAACAATTTTCATTATTTCTTTATGACAAGAATAGTTTAACTCTTTACCACACAATCCTGACTTAATGACCTTGAAAAAGATAGCTTTTCAAAACATTGAAGGAAAAAGAGAAAATGCTGGTAACCAGCATTTTCTCTTTTTCTCAAAATGTCTTCAACTCTATCAGAGACAAAAACCATCATTTGAGCTGTTTTTTTTGTTGTTGTCTGCAAATGCTTTAAATCTAAAGGAGTCCAAAATTTTGTAGTTTGATAAAGAGTTAACCAGAAAAATAACACAAACCAAACAAATACGCAAAAGCCAGGGGGCACCCTAATACAGACAGATAGACCAAAGCATCTAATAGATTCATTGACTTTTGTTTATTTTTTGTCCCCACCTGTTGTCATTATGGGTGACATTCCCAAAAGCCTGTTAGCTTTGTCATGAGAGATAGCTAAGATACAGGGTAACACCTATACTAAGTTACACCTTATTCTTAACTCTTTACCACACAGTCCCGACTCTTAACAACCCTGAGAAAGAAAGGTTTTGAAAAAAATGTGGTAAACAGTATTTTCTCCTTTTCCCAAAATGTTTTCTACCTTCCCAAATAGAATTTCATTTTTTGATTCACATGTATTTTGTTGTCTGCAAATGCTTTCAATTTGGACTAGTTTGTTGTTTAACATTTAAACCGAAAGACTAATAGTAATTTCAGATCAGGCCAGCCATGGGAATCGAACCCACATGGGCATGATGATGAGTCCTATGCTCCTCAAACTGAGCTATGTGGGTTGGTCAATAATAAACCATGGCTTATGCAATTTCAGCCTCAGTTGGTATACATATACCTACAAAAGCACCCCAATAATTGTGCCATTTGCATTCATTAAAGGGAGGTAATTTTAATAGCCACAACAGTTTGCACTCGAAATAGCCCTTTACCAAAGGACCAAATTTCCGACTAATACAAATTGAAAGCACTCGTGCTGAAGATAAATTTAATGTGACTCATGTTTGAAGATTATTCAGGAAACTGGGTAGAAAACATTGTGGGAAAGGAAGAAAATGATGGTTATCAGCATTTTCTCCTTTTCCCACAATATTTTTAGAAGGCTTCTTTTACGGGGTCGTCACAAAAGTCGGCATTGTGTGGTAACGGGTAAATTATTCTGTGAAGCAATCAATGAGAGTGACCAGTAGAAGTCTTTAAATCTTGTTTCACAAGTGGGCAACAGTGACCAGGGTTCACTAGTCTAATATTTAACCCATTACCACACAATCCCTACTTTTGACGCTCCTGGAAAAGAACCCTTTTGAAAACATTGTGAGAAAAGGAGAAAATACTGGTAACCGGCATTTTCACCTTCTCCCACAATGTTTTCTACCCTTCACAAAAATTTTTTTAAAAATTCCATCACTTTTATTTTGTCGTCTGCAAATGATTTGGACAAGTCTAAAATATTATGTCATCTGGTAATGCGTTAAACAAAAAGACTGCATGGATAGCCCTTCAGCTTAAGGACAGAATAACAAAGTTCAAGAACAGTTGTACCAGTGACTGTTCATTGCCCTGGGCTAGCCTATACAGTTTATATCAACTTATGATGTTTTTCATAACTAACAAATATATGATTATACAGCTTTAACCCATTAGGACAAAATGACGACTTTCAACGACCCCAAGAAAGATGCCTTTTGAAAACATTATAAGGGAAAAAAAACAAATGCTGGTAATCAGCATTTTCTCCTTTTCCCACAAAGTTTTCTGCCCTGTGAAAGAAAAATTGCATCGTTTGAGCCACTATGAAATTGATGTCTGCAACTGCTTTCAATTTGGATAGGTCTAAAATTTTGCTGTTTGGTAAGTAACAGGTTAATGGTTAATCAAAAGTCCCTATGTACTAAACCTTTACCAAACAATCCAAGGTTTTACAACCCTGAAATAGAAGACTTTAGAAAACATCATAGGAAAAGGAGAAAATGATGGTAACCAGCATTTTCTCCTTTTCCCACAATGTTTTCTATCCTGCTGGAAACAAATTTCAATTTTTGAGTTACAATAATTTTGTCGTCTGCAAGACTTTAGTGCTTTCAATTTGAACCAGTCTAAAATTTTGCGGTTTGGTAAAGAGTTAATAACCCTGAGGAGTAAACCTAGGAAATATTGTGAGAAAAGAACAAAACGCTAGTGATCAGCACTATCTCCTTTTCCTACAATGTTTACTTCCCTCTCAGTGACTATACTTTCATTGTCCGAGACACACTGGTGCTCAAAAATTAAACATCTGATATCTTTCACCGAAAAAAAAAATGGAAAAGTTAAAAATGGCAAAACTCTATGTTTGGAGATGTCGGTATCATTCATTTCAACTCCATCAACAAAGGTTTCGTAAGATTAAGATGAAAACAAATTTAAACTTCAAAGTCTCAAGTTAACTCATTACAAAACGACAAAATTTAAGGTTTGTCCAAATTGAAAGCATTAGCAGACGACAAAATTAAAGTGACTGAAAGTTTGAAACGAGTTATGTGAAGGGTAGAAAACATTGTGGGAAAAAGAGAAAATGCTGGTTACCAGCATTTTCTCCTTTTCCCACAATGTTTTCTAAAGGCTTCTTTCTCAGGGTCATCAAAAGTAGGGATTGTGTGGTAATGGGTTACATCTCAGCTCTCTGCCACACAATTTCCAGTCTATTAATGACACATAGAAAGAAACCTCTTGAAAACATTTTGGGAAAAGGAGAAAATACTGGAAACCAGCATTTTCTCCTCTTCCCACAACATTTTCTGTCCTTTCAAAGACAAATTCCATCATTTAATCTACATTTAGATTTTTCTCTACAGATGCTTTCAATTTGGACAAGTCCGTATTTTGCTAGTGTGGTAATTAACTCTTTACCACATGACAAAATTTTAGACTGGTTCAAATTGAAAGCATTTGCAGACGACAAAATAAAGGTGACTGAAAAATTGAAATTTGTTCTGGGAAGGGTAGAAAACACTGTGGGAAAAGGAGAAAATGCTGGTTACCAGCATTTTCTCCTTTTCCCACAGTGTTTTCAAAAGGCTTCTGTCTCAGGGGCGTCAAAAGTAGGGATTTTGTGGTAATGGGTTAAAGAGTTCAAGCACTAAATGCAGCTAAAACAGACATTTCTAATCTAGACATAATGACCCCAGGCTGCACAAATGTCGACAATATTTAAAGCAACTTTTACAATGTATATCAAAGATCAAACTGCACATTCAGTGCAGTCTGATCCTGATCTATACTGTCCACAACAGCAACTGCAGAAGCTGTCATAAAAGAAGCTTCAAGGGGTTATGCAGAAACTCCTAGTAATTATGCACCCATAAATTTTTAATTGCTTCAAGGAAAACATGCACTCTAGGTATGTTGTTTGACAAATTACAGGTATAAAAGGTATCATGAGAGTAAAACATGATTTCAGATTTCTAAGACCCTTTTCCTTTTCTTTTCACTGTCATTATTCTTCAATATACAACACTAGTTTATACTTGTCCAAACTAAAAGCACTTGCTGACAACAAATTCATTGTGGTTCAAATTATGACATTAATTTTGTAGAAAACATACTGGGAAAAGGAGAAAAATGCTTGTAACCAGCATTTTCTCCTTTTCCCAAAATGTTTCAAAAGCCCTTTTCCATCAGGGTTTCTAAAATATGATATAGATTGACTATATGATGTTTAATGCCCTTTTTACATTATTTTAGCTATATCACAGCAGCCAGTGCACCTATCCTTGCTTTCATGGAGTCTATTTTCGCAGTACTCTTCACAATATTCTTTCAATGCCACTGGCTGCTTTCCCACATAACGAACCTTTGTCCAAACAATGGCCATTGGTGAGAGAGAAATGAATCCTGTTGCAATGACTCTCATCAATCCTCTACAAGAAAATGGCCGAACCTCATGTGGAACCAGTGACCTTCTGTTCTCAAGTCCTGCACACACCACTGACTGACCAGTTACTGGACTCAGCATTAGCAGAGACATTAGAAATCTTTCAGGGTCTGATTTCACCAACCATTCTTGAGAATATCTTTATTCTTTTTCTCCTTATTTTCTAAATTTGTAAGTAACAGAACTTCTGATTGGCTAAACCGAATGGTTTAGCCAATCAGAAGTTCTGTTACTTTCAAATACAGAAAATTCTAGAGAATAAGACAAAGAATTATGCTCTTATGAATGGTTAGTTGATATGAGCCCTGATCAGACAAATTCTTCAGTACATGTAGAAATATTCCCTTTGTCATCATGTTTTCTAGATGTCTACTTGTAGATCTAGTATAAATAAATTGATTTTTTTTCTGTCCATATTTCCAGTCATTTTTTTCTGATTTTTTCACCAGTGCACAGAGGAATTTGCACTTCAGAAAAAGCTTCTGAAATTCACCAGTTCAGATGAATTTCCACTTTAGGGAAGGCTTTAAAAACATCATGAGAAAAGGAAACACGCTGGTAATCAACTATTCTTCCTTGTAGAAACATGCTGGTAATCAACTATTCTTCCTTGTAGACAAGTCCAAATATCTGAATCAAGTTTGAAATGTTGGTTGCAAAGCCTCTGAATTTGGACTGGTCTACAATTTTACAGTATGGTAAAGAGTTAAGAACCAGACAACCGGGTCAAAAGTAAGTTCACAATGAATAAATATAGTACCAATCCAATTTTATCATGAGAACAGGAAGTCACAATTTAGGTCAAACTTCATGGCTGGCAACGCTTGAGGAATTTTCTAACATTTCCCACTGAAAATTATGATCTTTTCATTCAAATGGTAGTTATTTTCTGATATATTTAAGCGCTAATGCATAAAATGTTATAAAACACCTTAGCTAATTTCATAATACACCACTATCCTGTAAAGGTCTACTATTTTGAAACCCAGTACAAAATAATCCAAAGTTGTTACAACCCGAGGGAGAAAGGCTTTTGAAAACATTGTGGCAAAAGAAGAAAATGCTGGTAGCCAGCATTTTCTCCTTTTCCCACAATATTTTCTACCAATTCAAAGACAGAAAATAATCATCATAAGCTATCATCAGCACTTTTTAAATCTGGTCTGATCAACTGAGCCTCCTCTAATTTGTCATCTACAATAGCTTTAAATTTATACAAATCGCCAATTTACATCAAAAACGTCATAACTAAAGCTTGAAACAATCTGTAGTTACAAGGTTTTTGAAGTAAACCGACAAAATGTAAAATTTCAGCATTTGGTAAAGATAAATATTCCATATGGTGAAGTTAACCCTTTACCACACAATGACGACTTTTAACGACCCTGACAGTCAGGCCTGTTGAAAACTTTGTGGGAAAAGGAGAAAATGCTGGTAACCAGCATTTTCTCCTTTTTCCACAAAATTTTCTACTCTGGAAGAAAAATTGCATCATTTGAGCCACTTTGAAATTTTCATCTGCAAATGCTTTCGAGTTGGATCGGTCTAAAATTCTGCTGTGTGGTGAACCAGGGTTAACCCTTTACCACACGGCAAAATTTACGACCAGTCCGAATTGAAAGCATTTGTAAATGACAATTTCAAAGTGGCTAAAATAGTGCATTTTTTCTTTGATAGGGCAGAAAACTTTGTGGGAAAAGGAGAAAATGCTGGTTACCAGCATTTTCTCCTTTTCCCACAATGTTTTCAAAAGCCTTCTTCCTCAGGGTCGTTAATAGTCGTCATTGTGTGGTAAAGGGTTATTCTGCCAATGCAGTGCAGTCTCTGGTTCAAAAGACACTCTCTCGGAATTCTGACTAAGACTCTCAAGATAGAGTCTGCAGGTAAATACAAACCCAAAATTCCATGCCTCTTACGTCATTGTTATGATACTAGAGAGATAAGAACTGCACCGAGAAGAATTTCGAACATCCATGAACGTCCGGGGCAACCAGCTTTATCATGTCTGGAGCATTTCAGTTAAATCTCTGCCAATAAATCTATTAACCCTTCACCATACAATCTCGAGTTTTAGCAACCTGAAGAAGAAGGCTTTTGAAAACATTGTGGGAAAAGGAGAAAATGCTGGAAACCAGCATTTTCTCCTTTTCCCACAATGTTTTCCATCCTACCAAAGAACTATAACACTACATTTGGGCCACAACGAAATTCTCCTTTGCAAAGGCTTTCAATTTGGAAAAGGCTAACATTTTGTATTCTGGTAAACGGTTAATCTCTTCACCCAAAATCGGCCTATAACACTCCTGAGGAGAATGGCTTTTGAAAACATTGTGGGAAAAGGGGCACAAGCATTTACTCTATTTCCCACAAAGCTTTGTAAAGACAAGGCCTATCAAGTGATCCACTGTATGTGTTTCCAGATACTGAAGCCAAAGATAAGACCGACCATACAGTCTGATCTTGGATTAAACACAGACCCCTATGGACAGAATGATATATTCTGGTCAGAATATTCTAGCTGTGACATGTTTATTTTCCTGCAGATAGTGATCAGAATAGCATAGAGCATGCAGTCTAATCTTTACATAAACGCAGTTACCTTTGTTCAGATATACTGGTCAGAATATTTCGGTTGAATTTCTCAGCAATGTGTTTTCTTAACTGAAAGCAAATCTTGTTCTTGCCATTGTTTCTTACCCTAAGACCTCAGAAATTTATCTCTGTGGAAAATCTATGATATTTTAATACTTCTATAATTATCAGACATGAAGCATTTTTCTCTGCCAAAAGATTTTTTGAGAGTTTTCCATATTCATTTTTTTCTTAAATATCATTTATTTTTGGAAACTACTCTGGCTACAAAAAAAGCTTAAAATTTCTATTTCCCTTTATCACTCAATCCCGAGTTTTAAGAAACCTGAGCAATTAATTAAAGGTTTTTGAAAAAGTTATGGAAAAAGAAAAAAACACTGGTAACTAGCATTCTCTCCTTTTCCCACAATTTTTTCTACCCTTTTAAATACAATTATATCACCATAATTATAAACTATCTTTAGTTTCTCCTCTAAAAATATTTTTCATCATAGATGTATCTAAGAATATTTATTTTATTTTATTTTATCTGGTTGTGGGATAAATTTGGTCACACCATTTCATTTCAAGATCTGTAGCACTTGAACAAGAGACCAGATCAAAACTCTTGTTGGTACAGAGTAGGATGAGAAATATAGAAGTCTAACTGGTTCCGCAGTCTAAGCTGGCTTTATCAGAATAACTCCTGCTGGGACAATACAATCCTCTGAAGTGCACAACTGTGAGTTCTATTATACGCTTCACAAAAAGCTGCCGTCAGTGTGGATTCAAGATCGGACTGCACATTATGTACAGTCTGATCTTGATTTATACTGTCTGCAAAAAGCTCTTGTTCTCGCCTGAAGTGCTGAAAGGATTTAAAAGTTATTTTGAGAATTTTATGAGTTTATTTTCAGATCATGATTACCATAACTACACCTTATCATGCCAAAGGCATGCGATTCATTTCATACAAGATATGTCAGTATTGTATTTCGGGGATGCTCCGTGAAAAAAGGTGTTCCTGGTGCACATGCAAAAAAATATCAACCCACACTAGTATGTGCAGCCAGCATCACGAGGCAGACCCGTGCCAATCTGTTTCCCTGACAACTGCTAAAATTTCTGCATGTCAAACAACCATTCCATCGCATGATTTGGTTAGTTTTTTGACGCAATATATCTGTATTTTGCGATGACTTGCATGGGATCATGCTTCAACCCTTTACCACGCAATGACGACTTTTGACGACCCCTTGATAGAAGCCTTTTGAAAACATCGTGGGAAAAGGAGAAAATGCTGGTAACCAGCATTTTCTCCTTTTCCCACAATGTTTTCCATCCTTCCGAAATCAAATTTCGATTTTTCAGTTACATTTCTTTTGAAACCTGTAAATGCTTTCAATTTGGACTTTTTCTGTAAATTTATCTTTCAGTAAAGAGTTGTTCCTTTACTACACATCACCCAAAGTTTTCACCATCCTGTTAACCCTTTACCAAACAACAAAATTTTTGACTGGTCAAAATTGAAAGCACTTGCAGATGACAAATTTAACGTAACTCAGAAAAAGAAATTTGTTTCCAGCAGTGTAGAAAACATTGTGGGAAAAGGAGAAAATGTTGGTTACCAGCATTTTCTCCTTTTCCCACAATGTTTTCATAAGGCTTCTTTCTCAGAGTTGTTAAATGTCGGGATTGTGTGGTAAAAGGTTAAAGTAAGCCATTTGAAAACATTGTCGGAAATGAAGAAAATGCTTTCTAGCCTTTCAAAATCAAATTTTGATTTTTGAGCCACCATTAATTTATCGTCTGCATTAATGTTTTTTATTTTGAGCAAGTTTTAAAATTTTGTTTCTTTATTGGTAAAAATTTAACTCTCTACCAAACGACAAAATTTGAGCCTAATAATGACAATATTGAAAGGTTTTAGACGACAATTTCAGTGTGGCTCAAATCGTGCAATTTTTCTTTGACAGGGGAAAAAACACTGTGGGAAAAGGTGAAAATGCTGGTCACCAGCATTTTCTCCTTTTCCCCCAATGTTTTCAAAAGGCTTCTTTCCCACAAGTGTTAAAAGTCTGGATTGTGTGGTAGAGTTAAGAAGATGCATATAACCCCCTCTTTATAGTGCCGTACATTCCATTTTTATACACTTCTATATTTATGTAATTCAAAAGCATTTTAAAAGGACAAATTTTTGCTTGAAATGATGGAATTTCTCTTTGAAATGTTGAAAACATGAAAAAGGGGAAAATAGCTGTAAGCATTTCCTCATTAATTCCCCCTAAAATATTAAACAAACAACTTATTGAAAGGGGTTATTAAGTTAAAAAGACAAATATTGTTCCATGTTTGGATAACTCTACCAAACAAGTTTATCAAGCCTTAAGAAAATAAGCTTTTGAAACCATTGTGGGAAAAGAAGGAAATGCTGGTAACCAACAAAAATTTTTATCCATCAAAGACAGTTGGTTTAGCCAATCAGAAGTAGTGTTACTTTCATATTGAGAAATTTCGGGAGAACCAGACAAAGAACATTATCTTAAGAACGATTTGTGAATACTACTTAGACCCTGGTTCGAATCTGGGACCTCTGAAGCGACAGTTAAATGTTTTACCAGTACATGCCGATCCATCCTACATGAATAAAACAACGATGTTCATTATCAATGTACAATGAAGGCAATAATATACACTTTCATGACCAAAAGGTATGCTAAAAAAGCCTCCGGCAAACAGCAAGTAATTAATCCCGACAGCACTTAACCCTTTAGTTGTCGGCATAGTTTTAGACTTAACCCTTTACCACACAATCCCGACTTTTAATGACCCTGTGAAAGAAGCCTTCTGAAAACATTGTGGGAAATGGAGAAAATGCTGGTAACCAGCATTTTCTCCTTTTCCCACAATGTTTTCTACCCTTCCCTAGGCAAATTTCAATTTTTTATTCACATTCAT
Source organism: Tridacna crocea (assembly GCA_943736015.1). Classification (NCBI taxonomy): domain Eukaryota; kingdom Metazoa; phylum Mollusca; class Bivalvia; order Cardiida; family Cardiidae; genus Tridacna; species Tridacna crocea. The sequence goes on along the minus strand of OX031072.1, from coordinate 2,592,429 downwards.
GTTGGCATCTGCAAATGCTTTCAGTTTGGACCAGTCTTAAATTTTCTTGTGTGGTAAAGAGTTAATTGCCAACATTAAAAGCACCCACAGCCTATAAATCAAACACAAGTAACAAAATTTAATTTAGAAAGGGTAGATAACATTGCTGGAAAAGGAGAAAATGCTGGTTACCAGTCCAAGTAACAACTTAAGTCCTTATCTATAGCATTGCTGAAACCCGCTAATTGTGTAGAAAGGAGTCATCAGTCCTTTACCATGCCATCCGACGATTTAACAAACCCTTGGCAAGAAGGCTTTAGAAAACATTGGGGGAACAGAAGAAAATGCTGGTATGAACCAGCATTTTCTTTTTTTCCCACAATGTTTTCTAACTTGTCAAAAGAAAAATTCAAAGCCAAAATATAATAAGCCATCTGCAAATGCTTTCTTTTGGCATATTTTTGGACCAATCTAAAATTTTGTCATCTGGGAAGAGTGGAATACAAGCAACAGCACCTGATGTTTTCAGTTGAAAGGATGGACCTCTCATAGACCTTTCCTGGTCACTCAAACCAGAATATCATGACAAAAATCTTGACAAAATTTATATCTTGATGGTACAGATCTAAGATCGGATGGAATACTTACTGCACTCTGATCTTATACTTAAAGATGATCCAGTAAAGTATTCAAAACTTGGCAGAGAAAGACATATCCTTTTCTCTGTATGTTTCCATTCATTTCATCTTTTCAGGCATTAAAAAAAAGCAAAAGAGCACTTATTATTATTAACCCATTACCACACAATCCCTACTTTTGACGCCCCTGAGAAAGAAGCCTATAGAAAACATTATGGGAAAAGGAGAAAATGCTGGTAACCAGCATTTTCTCCTTTACCCACAATGTTTTCTACCCTTCACAAAACAAATTTCAAATTTTCTGTCACTTTTATTTTATTGTCTGCAAATGCTTTCAATTTGGGCAAGCCTAAAATATTGTCATTTGGTTACATGAGTTAAAATGTACCATTTTTTCACAGACAAAACTTTTAATACTAATGAAACCATATTCCACCCTGTAATTTCAATAATTATACTGAAAAAAAAAACTGAGGATCTGATGAAACTTTAGATGAAGCTAACTTCAATCCTTTATTCAAATGATGAAAGCTTCAAGACTCCCTGAAATGGGAAACATTTGCATTTGGAGAAATCAGCGAATATGGTTTTGAATGATAGGCACTGTCAAAAAAAGAAGACAGATTTTATAATGGGCAATGGAGAGAAAACTGTTAACCAGCATTTTCTCCTTATCTCACAATGTTTTCAAAAATCTCTTTCCCATAGTCTAATTAAAAGTCCAGATTGTGCAGTAAAGGATGAACTCTTTCAAACTACAAACTTGTAGACTGGTCCAAATTGAAAGCATTTGCAGACGACAAAATAAATGTGACAGAAAAATTTGAATTTGATTTTCGAAGGGTACAAAACATTGTGCAAAAAAGGAGAAATTGCTGGTTACCAGCATTTTCTCCTTTTCTCGCAATGTTTGCAAAAGACTACTTTCTCAGGGTCGTTAATGTCAGGATTGAATAGTAAAGAGTTAAGTTATTTTACCTAGATGAACTCCCATAATTTTATACCATGATGATAAAATGTTGATTGATGCATGATGTCTCATGCCTTTTCCGTCTCATCCTCTCGCAATCTATGTCAGTAGGCCATTCGCACTGCTTCACATACGCCGTAAAACAATGTTTAGTAATGACTTTAATTAACCTATTCTCTGTACATTTACGACCACATACGCCCTTATGGTTGAAAGTATTTAACCTTTTCACTCATTACCAAACGACAATATTATAGACTTGTCCACATTCAAAGCATTTCCAGACGACAAAATAAAAGTGTCTTAAAATTTTAAATTTGTTTTTGAAAGGTAGAAAACATTGTGGGAAAAGGAGAAAATGCTGGTAACCAGCATTTTCTCCTTTTCCCACAATGTTTTCTAAAGGCTTCTATTCCTGACCCGTAAAAACCAGGGATTGTTCAGCAAAGGGTTAACGTACCATCCGGAGTTTTAACAATCCTGACAAAGTCTCTTCAAGCTTTTTGAAAACATTATGGGAAAAAGCGAAAAATGCTGGTAAACTTGCATTTTCTCCTTTTGCCGCAGTATTTTCTATTTTATCAAAGACTTATTCCATCAATTGAGTTGGATTTTAATTATCAGCGGCAAAAGGTATCAATTTGGACAAGTCTATATTTGGAGTTAGTGAAGACTGAATAGAAAACATAATTCATGAGAAGCGAAGAAAGTACTGTTACAAGAAAATGTTTCTTATTCCACAAAGTTTTCCATACAGTCGTTGCAAAATCATACTGTCTCTTTTTTCTTTATCAAGTGCTTTTCCTTTCTTTAATTTCCCAAGTAGATCTGAAAATAGCCTAGGTACAGTAGTAATTAGTTACTTGCTTTCAAATTACTCTCCAGAAAGGCAACACCAAAACCACAAGCCCCCTAGCGTCAGTATAATGAACGTGACTGGACTAACATGTAAGTACAAAATGGTCAACAGAAAGACAATAACAACTTATGACATATGCTGTATGAAAAGGGAGCTTAACCCTTACCCCATAAGGCATTTCTATGGTATCTCTAAATGACCCTAAATAACAGCATAGAAAACATTGTGGCAAAAGGTGAAATTGCTCGTCACGAGCAATTTCACCTTTTGCCACAATGTTTTCCAAAGGCACCTACAAGCAATGTGTAGAAATGAGTATCTATGGAGTAAAGGGAGCTTAATGCACCTACAACCTGTATCGACCCACGTCAACTTGTGCAGTTCGCACTATCTGACATGGGTAAAACCTTTTATCATTCGTAAATTTTCTGCATATCAGTCAGGACCATGATTTTACCTCCATATGGATTGCAACATGCGAAAAGGAGCATTCAGGTATTTGCGTAAAGTGTCGTTTCGGATCAGATTGCGCAATCTGCTTAGGTTAATCTGAAACGACACTTCCCGTTTTTATCTAACTGTCTGTTTTGTGCATGTCTACTGACATGGTTTAATAGATCAAAAGAGATGCATTTACCACAGTAAAATGAATCATAGGGATGCATTAACCACTGTAAAATGAATTACAGGGTGCATTAACCACAGTAAAATGGATCACAAAGATGCATTTGCCACAGTAAAATGGATCACAGATATGCATTAACCACGGTAAAATGGATCACAGAGATGCATTAACCACGGTAAAATGGATTGCAGACATGCATTTGCCACGGTAAAATGGATCCCAGACATGCATTTGCCACGGTAAAATGGATCGCAGACATGCATTTGCAACGGTAAAATGGATCGCAGACATGCATTTGCCACGGTAAAATGGATCACAAAGGTTCATTTACCATGGTAAAATGGAGCACAGAGATGCATTTGCCACAGTAAAGTGGATCACAGAGGTTCATTTACCACAGTAAAAAAGATCACAAAGGTTCATTTGACACGGTAAAACGGATCACAGACATGCATTTGCCACGGTAAAATGGATCACAGACCTGCATTTGCCACGGTAAAATGGATCACAACGGTTCTTTTACCATGGTAAAATGGATCACAGACATGCATTTGCCACGGTACAGTGGATCACAGACATGCATTTGCCACAGTAAAATGGATCACAAGGATGCATTTGCCACGGTAAAATGGATCACAGAGATGCATTTGCCAAGGTAAAATGGATCACAGAGATGCATTTACTGCATAACTAAATGTTAAAATCAGCTGGTATGATGGATCACAAAGATACATTTGCCATGGTAAAATGAATCAATGATGCATTTGCCACAGTGAAAATGGATCACAAAGGTTCATTTACCATGGTAAAATGGATCACAGAGATGCATTTACCACGGCATAATGGATCACAGAGGTGCATTAAATACGTCAAAATGGATCACAGAGGTTTATTTACCACGGCATAATGGATCACAGAGATGCATTTACCACGGCATAATGGATCACAGAGATTCATTAATTATGGTAAAATGGATCACAGGGGTTTATTTACCACAGCATAATGGATCACAGATGTGTTTGCCATGTTGGAAAGGGTCACAGAGATGCATTTACTGCACAACAAAATGTTAGACTCATCCATATTGAAAGCATTTATAGAGGAGAAATTAAACTAAACTTAAATGCTAAGGTATGTTTTTTACAAAGTAGAAAAACACTGTGGAAAAAAGAGAAAATATTGGCAACCACCATTTTCTCCTTTTCCTACAATGTATCCAAAAGCTTTCTATCTCAGGGTTGGCATATTGCAGATTAGTTAGATAAACAGATACATAGACCAATTTATTTCAGTATAAAATAATGACATCATAAAAGCAATACATGACACAAATTGGAAATGATAATAAAATTGTGTCAATTTTAATTAAATACAAAGGATGACACAAAAAAAGAGGTTATAAATCCCTAGTATTTCCATTGTGGTCCTTATGGTGTAATAATTCTGCTGACATTTTCCATGGATTTTTGAAACAAGAGACTCAGTAACTGTTTTGTAAGAGCTAAAAAGGGTATCAGAAGAATTATTGAGAAATAAATGATTATACAACATTTTCTTTTAGACCAAAAAGGAACTCTTCAAAGTCTAATTTTGCCATCAAGAATTCCTAATTACAAGGTCAACCTAAATTGGATCAAGGTCAATTAATCAGGTCAGATACAAGTGGTAATTTACGCTATATCAAACAACAAAATTTTAGACTGCTCACACCTGAAATCATTTTCAGAAGAGAAGCTGAATGTGGCCCAGATAATGAAATCTTTCTCTAACAGGTTGGTAACCGGCATTTTCTCCTTTTCCCAAAATGTTTTTGAAAGGCATTGTTTTGGGGGTCATTAAAAGTTACTGAGGGATTGTCTGGGATAGGGTTAACTCCTTAACCCATTACCACACAATCCCTAGTTTTGACGACCCTGAGAAAGAAGCCTTTAGAAAACATTGTGGAAAAAGGAGAAATTGCTGGTAACCAGCATTTTCTCCTTTTCCCAAAATGTTTTCTTCCCTTCCCAAAATAAATTTCAATTTTTTGGTCACATTAACTTTGTCGCCTGCATATGCTTCCAATTTGGACTACGGTAGTCTAAAATTTTGTTGTTTGGCAAAGAGTAAACACTAAATCACAAGTTTTAAAGACAAGCCTTTTGAAAACCTTGTGGGTTTTATTGATCATAATGGAGTTCAATGTCATTTTAACAGCTCAGGTCATCATGATACTTAGTGCACCTATGCATGTATTTCCTGGATTCCTCGCACCTGTACTGGCACAATTTTCTTTTCACCTGCCCGGATGGCTCAGTGGTGAGCGTGTCGGACTAATGACCTGGTGGTTGTGAGTTCGATACCCGGTTGAGGCAAACTTTCTTTCCGGCGTATTTTCGCCTCTCACCTCTGCTGAAGCATGTGAGAAAAGTAGTTGGTGGCTTTGGAAAGAAAGTAGTGTAAGTACCTGTGCGAGAAAGCCGGGAAACACATGTGCATTACCGACTGCCATGATATGACCTTAGCTGTTAAAGTGGCATAAAACCCCAATACAACCAACCAACAATTTTCTTTTCAAGTCACTGACTACTTTTCTCACGGACATCAGAGGTGAGAGGCTACAAATTACTGGACAGAATGCTTGCCTAAATTGTGTATTAACTCTTTACCAAATGACAAAATTTTTGACTGGTCAAAATTGAAAGTGACATACAGATGACAAAATAAACTTAACTCAAAAATAGAAATTTGTTTCTAGCAGGGTAGAACACCGTGCGGGAAAAGGAGAAAATGCCGGTTACCAGCATTTGTTCCTTTACCCACAATGTTTTCAAAAGGCTTCTATCTTAGAGTCGTAAAAACCAGGGGTTGTTTGGGAAAGGGTTAAACTAATGACCACCAGGTCACAAGTCAGATATGCTAACTATTGAGATGTCTGTCCAGCTGAAAAACCTTATGGGAAAAGGAGAATACCGTAATTTGCTTAAATTTTGGGACAGTAAAAAATACTTATTTTTTTTCGTGTCCCAAAACTTTGGTCTACAAAAAATAATTATTTTGTCAGCTGTCCCAAAACTTATGGTCAAACAAGACTATCTGTCATACTGAAAGTCACTCGCCGCTAGTTTAACCCGTCGAATATTGCCGATGTTAAAATATTGGAACGTTACTGATGTCAAGTTTGCAAGGTGATCTATTTTAAGACAGATTGGAATTTCATCGATCAATTTGAGCACTAAGAGATTAAAACTTCGCTTTTTCTCATTATTTTTGTTGATTATTAACTTGTCACTCATTATTGTCTGCGTCTTTGGATCGCGATGAAGATGTTATTGTGCGTTTGTAGATAAATTCACAACATATCTTACCTCCTTACATGTACGTGAGGTGACGTTAATTCCACTCTGATAAGTACCTACTTGGACCGATCTCAAATTTGATTGGTTCGTCGATCTTCAATCGATAAACCTTGGGTAACACTGTCTACCTTGATTTCTATTTATAGACATTAAACTCGATTGACCATGAATTACACGCGTGTCAACTCTGTCAACTTCAGATGTACACACATTATGGATCTTGGATGGAAGTTTATCACACCCTTTTTACACTTACATCGGATTTCTGTTCGATTTAGGGTTTAAATTAGACTGTCAGGTGATCGTTTTTTTTTTGTCTGGAATCAGGTAACTCCCCTTAAAATCGTGAGGGTTGGGAAGCATGCTTACGACGTTATGTGTGGAGAAATAAAGCTATGCGAAAGCCGAAATAAATATTTGCAAACAAACGATTTCAAACAGATTGAAAAATTTTCTTTTTCTCTAAATAGCTATTCATTGTCCCAATTCTCTGGAACAAAAAAATACCGATCTCGCTTTGCAATTCTTAGTATGTCCTAAATCTTTGGGTCATGAAAAATAATTATTTTCGCGATTTTTGATGGTGTCCCAATTTTTTGGGTGTCCCAAAACATATGCAAATTACGGTAATTGCTAGTTACCTGTAATTTCTCCTTTTCCCACAAGGTTTTCTACTTTCCAAGACAAATCCTTTCCTTTTAGCCAGATGATAATATGTTGTTTGAATGTGCTGGTTACAAGCATTTTTGTCCTAAAAAATCTCACAGCCCTTTCATTAAAAAAAAAATCTGACAATCATGCACATTTAATATCTTTCATATGCAAATGCTTTGGATTTGTAAAACACACAAAAAAAACTTTCAGAAGTTTATACAAGTTTTGAGACATTTTACATTTTCAAAACCACCCATTCATCCCTGTTGATTTAGCCTTTGCAGGTAACAAATTAAATTGCAGCGGAAATGATAAAATGATGAAGTAATAAAAATTCACGATGGGAAATAAAAAACAAACTTGATTACCACTATTTTATCCTTTTCCCATAGTGTTTTTGATAGAGACTTCCCAATGGTTGGAAAAACATGATATTCTTTGGTTTAACCTTTACTTTATAATCCCATGTTTAAACGACACAGAGGAATGCTTTTGAAAACAATGAGGGTAAAGGAGAAAATGCTGGTAACCAGCATTTTCTCCTTTTCCCACAATCTTTTTGACTCTTGCACAGGTACATCTCATCATGTGAGTCCAAGTCTTAGTACTGATGACTGAAAACACTTTCAAGTCGGATTAGTCTAAAATTGTGTTGTATGATAATGGTTTTACACAGTGAAGAGCCTTATCTCAAATTCAAAATACTAATGGGAAATGGGAGGTGTCACCGACTTTCGATGCATTTTTTGACATTTTAAGTGATCAGTTTACATCAAGGTGAAAAACTTAGACGCCATCGCTGTGGAGTTGCTCACGACAACGATGTAGGGTTCCTCACGTGAGGTTAGGGGTATACCACTCCCACTGAGACTTTTAAATCGGTCAACAGCTATTTTGTGTCTCACGTGAGGGGTGGGAGATCACATGGGGTATCTGGTATCACTTAACTCTCGAGATCTTTACCAAACCAAAAATGTTTTGACTTGTCCTAATTGTCGTTGAAAAATGTTTTAACTCATTACCAAGCGACAAACTTTTACACTGGTCCAACTTGCAAGCATTTGCAAAAATCAAAATAAAAGTGACTGAAAATTCGAAATTTGTTTTATTGAAGTGCAGCACACATTATGGGAAAAGGAGAAAATGCTGGTTACCAGCATTTTCTCCTTTTCCACAATGTTTTCTTAAGGCTTCTTTTTCAAGTTTGGTATTGGGTTAAATCTGAACCAGTTTGAGAATTTGTTGTTTGGTACAGTGTGGTACAGAAGTTTTAACCCTTTCACAACTGAATAAATAAACTGCATTTTCTCATTGGCCAAAAATACATTTCCTCTGCAAGATCAAGGCATTAGTCAGTTCAGTTATAATCTAGAATACAGTAATGGACAGTGTAGATCAGAGATCAGACTGCATGTTCTGTGCAGTCTGATCTTGATCTGTACTACCTACAAAAGCTTCTGGTGTTGTTAATAGTATGGACAGGGTTAAGAGTAATTCAGTTTGACAAGGTAAGCATATTTTTGTTTTAGTAAAGTCATATTTTCTGTACAACATTTTGAACTGTGCATCTGTCAATTCACTGCAGCATCTATGCAACTTTCGGTGCAAAAGTCGACACTTTATCAGCAGTGTACAAATAATAACTCGTTCGTAACAGAAACATGCAAGAACAACATTCAAATGTGGCTCAATGGATGGGATTTGTTTCCTAGAGACTTGAAAACATTGTGGGAAAAGGAGAAAAATGCTTGTTAACCCTTTACCACACAGTGACGACTTTTCATGACCCTGAATTAAAAAGCCTTTTGAAAACATTGTGGGAAAAGGAGAAAATGCTGGTAACCAGCATTTTCTCCTTTTCCCACAAAGTTTTCTACACTATCAAAGGAAGGTTGAAACATTTGAGCCACTTTTTAAATTGTTGTCTTCAAATACTTTCAATTTTAATAGGACTAACATTTTCTGTGTGGTAAAGGGTTAAACTCATTACCACTCCACAAAGTTTACAACTTTTCCAAATTGAAAGTATTAAATTTACAGACCAGCAATTCAATGTGAATCAAATAATGGGAGTTGTCATAGTAAAGGTTGTAGAAAGGTTGGAAAACATTGTGGGACAAAGAGAAAATTCTTTCTTTCTCAGAGTTGTTAACCCTTTACCCATAAGGCATTTCTATAGTATCTCTAATTGAGCCTAAATAACAGCAAGGATGAAGCCGTTTCTTATGACTGTGTATATGACACCTTTTGATAGCATAGAAAACATTGTGAGAAAAGGTGAAATTGCTCGTCACGAGCAATTTCACCTTTTGTCACGAGCAATTTCACCTTTTGTCACAATGTTTTCTAAAGGCTCCTACAAGCAATGCGTAGAAATAAGTATCTATGGAGAAAAGAGTAAAAAATTCAGGGTAATTGTGCAATAAATGGTTAAAAGCATTTTCTTCTTTTCCCATATTGTTTTCTAAACTTTTTTTTACCCTGGGCTCTTGATGCATACTTCACCTGGGCCCTAGCCTGGTGCTTGTGAAACCCAGGAATTTATAATACATAAATATTAGACCTGTACATATGATATGACTGAAATTATGCTGAAAACAATGTGACAATCGATCAACCAGGCAACCAATCAATCAACCAATCTTTTCATGTAACTGACAAAACATGTCATCTGCCATAAAAACCCCAAAATATATAAGCTGTCTTTTATTCACACAAGCAATTGGGTAATCACATGACGTAAACACTACAACAAATGAACTGGGTTGAAAATTGCTTCCGCAGAATCACAATTATGAGTGACCAAATTTAGATACATTGTTGCTATTTTAGGACCAACCAGTAATTAATTTCACCAAGAAATGTCCTCATGTGTCCTGGATGGCCAGAAAATGACCAATTCACCCAACACTCTGAGGAAAATGACCTAATAAGTCAAACACATAAATCATGTGCATAGCAACATCGATGAACTTACTATACATGTATTAAATTACATGACTTACTATACATGTATTATTTAGTTAGGTAAATTGCAGTCTGATAGATTAAGATCTAGCTGCATAAAAATATGCAGCCTGATCTTTGATCTACATTATCTACTTTACTGAATGATTAATATTACTGTTCAACTCTTTACCAAACGACAAAATTTTAGCCCTGTCAAAACTGAAAGCATTTGAAGATGACAATTTCAGTATGGCCCAAATGATTCAATTTTTCTTTGATAGGGTAAAAATACACTGAGGGAAAAGAATAAAATGCTTGTTACCAGCATTTTCTCCTTTTCCCAAAATGTTTTCATAAGGCTTCAGTCCAAGGGTCAGCATTGCAATGGTAAAGGGTTAAAACTCATTACACAATCCCTACTTTTGACGACCCTGAGAAAGAAGCCTTTAGAAAACATTGTGGGAAAAGGAAAAAATAATCTCTAACAGCAAGGACAAAACAGTTTCTTATGTGTATATGACACCTTTTGATAGCATAGAAAACATTGTGACAAAAGGTGAAATTGCTTGTCACGAGCAATTTCACCTTTTGTCACAATGTTTTCCAGAGACTCCTACAAGCAATGAGTAGAAATGAGTATCTATGGAGTACAGGGTTATGTCAGACACTCAGTGCATGAAAAACCAGTCTACATGTTCTCTGCAGTCTGATCTTGATCTGCAGCAACCTGCACAGAAACTGTTATATTGTTTTGCTAAGGGTTATGAAAACAACATTCCTCAAGTGAAAAAAAAAAAACTTCCGGAACACCTATTATTTGAAACAAGATGAGGAACATATTTTGTTTGAAGCAAATCAAGGAATGTTTCTCCTTGACTTCCTAGATCTAAATGTGTGACATAATTTTAAAAAAATGCTTTTTCTAGTGTTATCAGATAAGGATTATGCCATTTAAAATGTTTCCAAGCAAATATTGTAGGGAAAGAGGGAGGAGAAATGCTGGTAACCAGCTTTTCTCCTTATAATTTACTTTAATATTTTCGAAATGCTGTATCTTCAGTCTTGTTCAAATAAAAATTTGTTGATAGATAGTCAACAGATCAAATATAAAGATTATTGAAGAACCTTTCCCATGAGAAAATTCTAACTAAACTGCCTGTTATACAAAACTGCCTGTTATACAGTAAGCAAGAAACCCAGTCTTTTGATTGGTCGAAACATAGACACTACTCATCCAATCAAATGATTATCTCAATTTTAGCTGCAAAATAGTTTCAGGAGATAACAACATTATTCAAATGTAGGCTGCTTAGCCTAATATTTTCACTCTTCATTCCTTTACCAAACAATCCTAGGTTTTCACTACACTTGGAAAGGTTTTGAAAACATTGTGGGAAAAGGTTAAAATGCTGGTAACCAGCATCTTCTCCTATTCTCACAATGGTTTTGTCCTATCTTAAGCTTATGCTTGTTTGTTTGCCTTTTACAGGGAAGAAAATAGTGTCTTCCCTCCCCCATATTTTCTATCCTGTCACAGACATATCTTCCCATCTTCATGTTTATTGTCTATAAAACCTTTCAATTTGGACCAGTTTAAAACTTTGTCCTCGGCAAAGAGTAAAGCATACTTAACCCTTTACCATTAGACAAAATTTTAGATTTGTCGAAATTAAAAGCATTTGTAGATAAATTTTCACGCAGCTCATATGAAATTATTTTTCTTTGATAGGGTAGAAAACATTGTGAGAAAAGGAGAAAATGCTGGTAACCTGCATTTTCTCCTTTTCTCACAATGTTTTCAGAAGCCTTCTCTTTCAGGGGGCGTTAAAAGTAGTCATTGTGTGGTAAAGGGTTAATTCAACTTTGTACCAATTTTTCGATTGTTGTCTGCAGATGTTAAGAAATTGGAAGAGTCTAAATTCGTTGTGTGGAAACAGTCTTTCCAGGGGGCGGGAAACCTAAAAGGCCTCAATTACCTTCCTGGAGGTAACAGTCTCAGGTAACAATGACGAGGTTTCTATAGTAATCACAGAGCAAATTTTTAGAATTTTTTAGCTATCCAGTTTTTTGCTCTCTTCATTCTTGTACCAGTTTGACCCACTGAATCCACCCTTTTACCAGACAAAAAAAACTTTACATCAAATCAAAATTGAAAGCACTTGCAGACACCAAATTAACTCTTTCAACCATACAATCGCGAGTTTTCACAACCCTGAGAAAGACACCTTTGAAAACATTGTGGGAGAAGGAGAAAATGCTGCTAACCAGCATTTTCTCCTTTTCCCACAGTGTTTTCTACACTTCCGTAAACAACTGTTTTGATTTTTAAACCATTTTTATTTTGTCTCCTGCAAATGCTTTCAATTTAGACAAGTCTAGAATTTTGTTGTTTGGTAAAGAGTTAAATGTTGGATACCAAAATGGCATAGAATTTCTTCTTTTCCCACAATATTGTTATAAACAGAATGTTGTCTTCCTTAGTGTTCTTATAAGTTCAGGTGTGATTTTGGTCCAGAATTCACCCTTTACCGGTCGAGAAAATTTTAGCCTAGTCCAAATTGAAAGCATTTGCTGACAATAATTTTGTTGTGGATCAAATGGTGCTTCTTCTTATTCTTTCACAGGGTAGAAAACAGTGTGGGGAATGGAGAAAAATGCTGGTTAGCTGAATTTTTTTTCTTTTTCTACAATGTTTTCAAACGGCTTCTTTCTCAGGTTCGTTAAAAGTCCAGATTCTGTGGTGGAGATTTAACCTTTTGCTCCATAGATACTCATTTCTACGAACTGCCTGTAGGAGCCTTTGGAAAACATTGTGGCAAAAGGTGACAAGCAATTTCACCTTTTGCGACAATGTTTTCAATGCCATCAAAAGGTGTCATATACACATAAGAAACGGCTTCATCCTTGCTGTTATTTAGGGTCAATTAGAGATACCATAGAAATGCATTTCCTCCAGGGTTATCCCACAAACGAACATTTTCTCCTTTTCCCACAATGTTTCCTACCCTTCCAAAAACAAATTTCAATACTTGTATAACAAGTCATTTAACTCTTTACCACACGAGAAAATTTTAGACTGGTTCAAATTGAAAGCATTTGCAGATGACAAAGTAAAGGTGACTGAAAAATTGAAATTTGTTCTTGGAAGGGCAGAAAACACTGTGGAAAAAGGAGAAAATGCTGGTAACCAGCATTTTCTCCTTTTCCCACAGTGTTTTCAAAAGGCTTCTTTCTCAGGGGCGTCAAAAGTAGGGATTGTGTGGTAATGGGTTAATACTTCAAATTTGGACAAACCTAATACTAGTATATATTGTCATAACCATCTGGTAAATTTGAGTGATTATTACAGTTGATATAATATGTAGCTAAATAACAATGCATGGAATTCCTTTTAGGTGGGTCATTACTGTAATGGTACACGTAATTACTGCATTTCAGTTATTGGCAACTTTTCCTTCAATGACAACTCACATCTTTGTCATAATACTGAAAAAAGCCCACATTCTTGCAAACCGGAAAAATGCAAGGGAGATTTAGGTAATACGTACACACTGCAGCTTAGCAAATAGATCAATTTTTTGCATGGGGGAAACCCTTCAACTAATTGATAAATCCAACACGCACTTTCAGTTTAGGAAATTTATAAATAACCTTAAAAAGTACAATTTCAAAGTTTTTTAACTCTTTACCACACGACAAAATTTCAGACAGGTCCGCACTGAAAGCATTTGCACCCGACAAAATAAATGTGACTGAGAAAATTAAACCTGTGTTAGGAAGGGTAGAAAACATTGTGGGAAAAGGAGAAAATGCTGATTACCAGCATTTTCTCCTTTTCCCACTATGTTTTCAGAAGGCTCCTTTCACAGGGTTGTTAAAAGTCGGGATTGTGCGGTAGTGGGTTAAGTCAATGATATCACAAAGAAGCAGTCACTTTAGGTCATAGATATGCCTGCACATTCTGATCTTAATTTACACTGCCTGCAAAACCATACCTGCAGCAGGTGCTTACAGGGAAAAGGATTTTTTTTTTTGAAAATCAACGCAAAGAAAATTTAATCGTCTGGTGAATTCAAGGAATTTCAGTTTCGTTATTGGATTAAGTTGCCGCCTTTTATCAAATTCCCCCCTACCAGTTATGGCAAAATATTTTTGTTTTAAGTTTCATCTACCTCCAAAAAAGCTGGGTTTTTATCACAATTTTATACATAAGACCTGAAACCTCAAGTCTCAATGCCGAAAGACAATTTCAGCATAGCTGAAGATCAGAATGTACAGCTGGTCTTGCAGCCTGATCTTTGATGTATACTGTTCAAATTTTTTTGTTCATGTTTGTCTTTTGCATTGACTCCTTTACACACAATCCTGACCTTTAATGACCCTAAGAAACCTTTTGAAAACATTGTGGAAAAAGGAGAAAATGCTGGTGACCAGCATTTTCTCCCTTTTCTACAATAATTTCTACCCTTTCGAAGCAAAATTTCAATTTTTCAGTCACACTTATATTTCTCTTCTTTTCCCACAAAGTTTTCAAAAGGCTTTTAGACTGCATGGTCCTTGAAACTCTGGATTGTGTGGTAGAGGGCTAAACCCAATGTAATAAATAATCACAATCTATCAAAATTTTGTTTTACCAATGTTAACCCTTATCCTGCTAAATAACTAAAGTAAATTTTAAATTCGATAATAAAAACCCAAAAATTGTTATTTCAAAGGTATGTTTTGGGGAAAAATATCTCTAGATCGGACAGCGTAGATCCAAGATCAGACTGCACGTTCTGTGCAGTCTGATCTTGATCTACGCTGTCCGCAAAAGGTCAGCGAGTCGCGATAAGCAGCCAAAGGGTTAATATTGTATGGCTTTTCCCCTGAATTTCTGTTTTAGGGTTATTACCAGTATACATGACTAATTTCCCGCCAAAAATTGTACACCACTCATTTCATTCATAACTGCTGAATGGAAAAACCTCATGGTTACACACAATGGTATTTTTATCTGTTATGAGTCTACAAATTTACTCCTGCCTTTTTAGTCCCACAATCTCTTTGTTCTGAATTGACATCCTGAAATCACTACAAATAGTTATATGAGCCAGGCTATGGCAAAAGGGGGCTTATGCATCTCTGTGATGCATCATACTAAACTCTTTACCCCATAAGGCATTTCTATCTCTAATTGACCCTAAATAACAGCAAGGATAAAGCCATTTCTTATGTGTAAATGAGACCTTTTGAAAGCATAGAAAACATTGTGACAAAAGTTGAAATTGCTCATCACGAGCAATTTCACCTTTTGCCTCAATGTTTTCCAAAGGCTCCTACAAGCAATGTGTAGAAATGAGTATCTATGAAGTAAAGGGTTTAAATCAAGCCATCACATACTTATGGATCCATAAGTATTACTTTTTTTAACCCTTTACCACACAATCCCGACTTTTAACACCCCTGTGAAAGAAGACTTTGAAAAACACTGTGGGAAAAGGAGAAAATGCTGGTAACCAGCATTTTCTCCTTTTCCCACAATGTTTTCTTCCCTTCCTAAAACAAATTTCAATTCTTTAATCACATTTATATTGTCGTCTGTAAATGCTTTCAATTTGGACCAGTCCAAAACTTTGTCGTTTGGTAAAGAGTTAAACAACCGATTAACTCTTTACCAAACGGTACAATTTTAGACTTGTCCAAATTGAAAGCATTTGCAGACATCAATATAAAATAAGTCCGAAAAATTTGGTTTTGGAAGGGTAGAAAACACTGTGGGAAAAGGAGAAAATGCTGGTTACCAGCATTTTCTCCTTTTCCAACGGTGTTTTCAAAAGGCTTTTTTCTCAGGGTCTTTAAAAGTCAGGATTGTGCACTAAAGGGTTAAACAACCGATTAAATCTTTACCAAACGGTAGAATTTTAGACTTGTCCAAATTGAAAGCACTTGCAGACGACATTATAGATGTGACTTTAAAATAGAAATTTGTTTTGGGGAGGGTAGAAAACATTGTGGGAAAAGGAGAAAATGCTGGTTATCAGCATTTTCTCCTTTTCCAACAATGTTTTCAAAAGTCTCTATCCTTAGAGTCATTAAAAGTCAGGATTGTGTGGTTAAGAGTTAAATCATGAAGTAGACTTATGTCCCCTGGAGATACAGAAATTTAACCAAAAGCAAACATTATCCGGCCTGCTTGGACCGCACAAAGTGTGTACCGCGCAAGGTGACCTGGGCGAATACTTCTCGTAGATGTATTATTTAGCCCCCCTTTTCCAGAGCATGGCTCAATTTTATTTCAGCAAAATGATAATCAACATCTTCTTAACCTATACCATCTTCGCAAGCCAAGGGTTACCATCCAGTATACTACTCTACCCTTGGCAGATTGAGCTGATTTCGACAATCACCCGATACGCGTTTTCATTGGTAATGCAGCTAGCTCTAACTGCATCAAATCAAATCACTCGTAGCATTTCATCTTTGATAAAAATAGAACAGGGTCGCAATAAAAATAGAAGGTACGTAAACATGAATACCTTCATGGATGTGTACAGGATCTGTAATGATCTATTACCAAAGAAAACATAGACAAACAATATTTACATAGTTTCAAAATTGTGACCAATTAATTATCAGATATTTTAGGCTATATCCCAGCACCTGACCATGGAATGTCGAAGTACATTTGTGGTTATTGCTTCATGTTGAATTATTGTATTCGTAAGCGGTTTGTAAAACGACACTTCATTAGCTGTAAGAAATATGATGTAAAGGGAGATAATAAGCAGCATCTAATGGGGGAATGTCTCGGGAATCTTGAAATCTGGCTTGATCCGCCAAGGTAAGATCCACGTAGTGATCGTAACTTTGGCTCGCAAAGATGACCTTTACAGAAGCTATATAAAAACAAGCTCACACTCTCACTTTGGAAATAAGACCTGATTAAGTGCAACTGAACAATTAATTTTTGTCTGAATTTCATTACAACATACAGGGTAGATCAAAGATCAGACTGCAAGTTTTATGCACCCTGATCTTAGGTTCGACTAAATTTTGTCAGTAAAACAGACAGAGTCGATAAAAGATCAGACTTCAAGTCTTATGCAGTCTGATCTTGATATACACTATCCATAAAGGCCTAACAATGTTAGAGCAGAAAGAAGACCAAATTCAGCACAAATCAGTTGCTTGCATCCGCAGTGTCTCAGCAAAGCCGACACTAGATACCAAATATCTACATTGGCTGTGTCTTTTCCCATGATGTTTCAAAAGGCCAGAATGATGCAATAACCATGTAATGATTTTTATGCTAAAAAGAAAAGCTTCAGTCTTCGAGTGGCAGATACCTAAATTTGTGTTCCCTTATGCTTTCAGTTTGGAAAAAAATTTATATCAAACATTTCAGTTTGTCTGGGAAGAAGTCAAAACACACTTTTCATAATTGTAAGGAAAACATATTCATTGAAATACTTTAAGGAAAACTTTTGCAAGTTTGTACACGCATGATTGCGCAATTCGGTGACTGCACTTGATGAATGGCAAACCAGTCTTGAATACAAAATCAGATTGGTCTAGACAAAATAATGTGCATTTACACTTCACTCTCTACCAAACAGTACTGAGCAAAAGTTATATGTATGACTGACACAATGTTTTATGAGATCAGGCAAACTAAATGCTGCCCCTGCGAAAAGTAGTTCTTGAATTCATGAACAATTCCTGAACTACAGTTCATGAACAATCCCATGAACAGCAAATGGCCGGTTCATGAACCGTTTGTGTTCATGAACTTTTGGTTTTGTTCCATGAACGGTTCATGAACAGTTCATGAATAACCGCTCTTAATCAGTTCAATGAACTGTTCCATGAATTAAAGTTCATGAACTGGTTGTAGTGTTTGAGACATACTTCTTTTTTGGTAGAAAACTTTGAATCTTAACTCCAACCCCTCCATTCCCATTGTTCAAAAAGGTTATGCAGCATCAAGTAGCTTTTTAAGGAGTTAGAGCAAAAATGCACTTGTAGCCACGCAGTAAATTATTATTTTTTGATTTGTATAAATTTACTCCTCTTACAGTAAATATCTGCAAATTGCATGACTGAAAATGGGTTTAAGTTATTACCATCCTAATTCTTGTAGAAATTTCTTATCAGGTGATACATAAGGATTTATACTGATATAATATTTTTGGGCTTTTCTAACTGACCAGAAATTGTTTTGATGTCCATCTTGAAATTATTTGTCGATATTTTGCAATTTTTCAAAAAAGGGAGGTAATTAATGTCTCCTTTTGTGATGAGAATAGAGTGGCCTAGATTTATAAGTGATAATTGTTAGATGGAATGAGTGGCTCAGTCAAAGTAGGACAATAATACTCATTTTTAATTATAGCACCTTTTTTAGGATACTATTACAGTGGAAATAGCTGTTTTCCATTAGAATGGTCCCACCTAAATACATCCTTGAACTTCTTAAAAAAAGCAAGTTCATGAATTGTTCAAGAACAATCAGTTCATGAACTGATGTAAGAGTCTATTTCATGAACTGTTAGTTATAGTTCATGAACACGGAGTTCATGAACCGCCAGTTCACGAACAACTACATGACAGTTCACGAATTTTTCTACCAGTTCTTGAATAATTCATGAACAGTTCATGAATCGAAAACATGTACCATGAACTGTTCATGAATTCAAGAACTACTTTTCGCAGGGGCGCTCATGTAGTAAAACAATATTATGTCAGTGACAGATAGAAAACATTTTTGGAAAAGAAGCAAACTCTGCTTACCAGCATTTTGTTTTGTGCTCAAAATGTTTTTTAAAAGTCGTATCTGTCAGGGCATGCATACTTTGGGATTGTTTTGTAAAAGGATTAACTCTTCATCAAATGACAAAATTTCGATTCGACCAAACTGAAAGCATTTGCAGTCCACAAAATAGATGTTGCTAAAATCATTCTTATTTTCTATGACAGGTAGAAAACATTGTGGGAAAAAGGAGAAAATGCTGGTTACCAGCATTTTCTCCTTTTCCCAACAATGTTTTCAAAAGCCTTTATGCACAGTGTTGTCGAAAAGTCTGGATTTTTGGGGGGTATTAGGGATAAGAGCATGCCAACCACATCTTTGATTGCTTTTGCCGACATTATTGATTGACTGATATTACGTTTTTTCATTGATACAAAATTAATGTGGCCCGTCACACAAAAAGGGAACAACTGAGAAATCTGTGCATCAATTAGTTGAAAACGTATCAACGATAGTGCACTTCAGTTTAAGTTGATAATTCAAAAAATCTTTGTATAACAAGGTACAATAACCACTTTTCATACAGAAAATATAATATAAGCAAAAAGTGTCAACCTTGGTCAGCCTGCACAATTCGCGCAGTCTGACCGAAGTTGATACTTTTCGCACTTCCCTGAAGGTCCCTTTAGCGAGACGGGTCACACATAAGTTGTTTATTTAATCCCACATAAGTTGTTTATTTAATCCTTTGTCCCACAATCCTAAGTTTTGACGTTCTATGACAGAGACAGCTTCTTTAAAACATGGAAAAAGAAGAAAATACTGGTAACCAGCATTTTCTCCTTTTTCCCCTGTGTATTCTACCTTTTCCCCAGAAAAGAAGTTAAAAGTCATCACCGTGTGGTAAAGGATTAATCACCTTTTTGTGATAAAGACAACATAGTGGAAAAAAGACAGATTTATTCTTGAAAAAATATCCATTTGTCTTTTTTTTTTTCAAATTGTCTCCACATCTTGATGTCGTGATGCTTCCCAGCAAAAACTGCAGGTCTTCTCTATACTCACACATTTCACTATAAATACAGAGCAAAACACTCAGATTCTTTTGACGATAGCAAGACGCAAATGCTACCAATAGCGAGATGCAATGATGCTACCTATAGCGAGACACAAATGCTACCTATACGGAGACGCAAATGCTACCAATAGCAAGATGCAATGATTCTACCTATAGCGAGACGCAAATGCTACCTATAGCGAGATGCAAATGCTACCTATAGCAAGATGCAATGATGCTACCTATAGCGAGACGCAAATGCTACCTATACCGAGACGCAAATGCTACCAATAGCAAGATGCAATGATTCTACCGATAGCGAGACGCAAATGCTACCTATAGCGAGATGCAAATGCTACCTATACCGAGACGCAAATGCTACCAATAGCAAGATGCAATGATTCTACCGATAGCGAGACGCAAATGCTACCTATAGCGAGATGCAAATGCTACCGATAGCGAAAAAGAAATTTTCCATTCATCATTCTATCCTCAAACAGAGCCAGTGCAAAAATGGCATCATGGTGCATCATGGTTATCTTCTCCAACTTCTAGGACATCTTACGAATGAATAATATTATAAAAAGAAAGAAAACACTCCTTTTTTCTTTTGTAGTCAGCTGCCTGTTGCTTTTGCCATAATTTCCCATTCAGATTTTGTATAGAAAAGATCAGCATGTGCTCTGACAATCATTGATCCATTCACCCTTAGTTTATCACAAGCACAACTTGATAAATATAGTGCCGAAACAGACTTAAATAAGCTGTTCTATGCAACAGCATAGAACCAAGATCATACTAATCAGAAGATGTGGTCTGATCTTGGACCTTCACTGTCTGATGCTTTGTTATGAGCCAAAACAACAAAAGGAAGGCAAAGTATTTTTTTTTTGTATTCCAAAGGACAAACTGCCATCCCAATGTGATGGTATTTTTCCATTCACAGAAGTAATCAAAGCAGTGACAGTACTGGAGTTGCATTCAGGAATCTTGACTAGAATCAATAACAAACAGAAATTAACTTTTCAAACAAACTAAAACAAAATGCTTCTATTGGAATACTGAGGTTTTGCTGCTTGCTTAGAAGTCTTTCTTTTTTCCCAGCAATGTTTTCTACTTATTCAAGGACAAATACTATCACTTGAAATAGCTTTGAAATAGTATCTGTAAAGTCTTTCATTACAGACTAATCTAAAATTCTGCCATTTGGTAAAAGGTTAATAAAATATATCTTTTCATTTACAGAAGTAAATAGCAAAAATCTTGAAATGTGAAGTATAAGTAGGCCAGAATACTTCTTACAGAAAGAGCCTAATTGTTTACATTTTGTAGTCAGGATCAACACTAACCAACCGTTCTTGAGAAAAATATTTCTTGTCTCAATATTCTCAAAGATATTTAGTATGTGAAAATAACATAAGGGATGGTTTAGCTAATCAGAAATTGTGTTCCTTTCAAATTTAGAAAATTCTAGATAATAAGACTGAGAAAGTTCTTATGAATGGTTGGTGAATACGGACCATGATCTTGTTTTACACTGTCTGCAGAAAAAACACAAATTATACTTTAGTCCTACATAGGTAAATAAGTGCAAATGTTACAGCTGTGACCCAACGAACGAATGTATGGAAATTCAATTATACTGAATACAAAAGAACTTGTTTGCTTGATGTTTTATGCTTTATCAAGAATTATTTTTAGCTTTTCTTTTCAGAAAGTTCGAAAGATCATTATTTTGTGCACAATTATGAACATGTATAGTTCATATCTAAATGTCAAGCAATGACTGAGGATTGAATTTCCTCCATCAAGCTCTTACCCAAAAATCATTTAGTTTGTATTATTTGTTCAGTGCTATCACCTGTTTTCAATATTTTTTTTTACATTTGTTGCAGCACCCCATGCACTTACCTATGCTTTCCCTTAGTTTTTCAACCAGTATTTCACACATCTATTCCAAGCAACTGGCTGCTCTCCAACATAACATTAAAACAATGCTCAGAAAGAAACTGAACTAGTAACACCTTGATTTCAAGCCCTGTTCATTTCTGATTCAGGTACCAAGGACTCTGTGGAAAAATGACAGATTTTCTGTGTGGTATTCTTAGTAATACAGCTTTCAACATTATTTCATTCATATAACAATTGTAACTTTACTAGTGCTAGGACTCTGAAGCGTCTTGCCCAAGGATACTCCAGCAATAAACCCACTGCATCCAGTGAGACTCTTCAGGTTGTAAAGTCCTATATTATACTACTAGTCCATGCAGGACCCATCCCCCACCCCCTTCCCCATGGGAAAATGATTACTGTGCATAATGCTGATGAGTATCAAAGACAGACATACTAAAATCATTTCCAACAGTGCAACCCATTAAATTTATAACTACAGACTTAAAAGTAATAAGGAAAAAGCCCATCTTCTCCAAAACAACTATTTGTCATCTATATATGGTGTTGTAATGCCATAATATTAGATAAGTATACAAGTATTTAAACCTTGTCTCTTTACAAGATATCTAGATAATAGACTTGTCTAAACTGAAAGCATTTCACTTAAACCATAAATTCGATTTGTTTCTGAAAGGGTGAAAAAACACTGTTGAAAAAGGAGAAAATGCTGGTAACCAGCATTTTCTCCTTTTTCAACAGTGTTGTTTTTTTTAAAAGCCTTTTTACCTCTGAGCCATTAACCCATTACCACACAATCCCTACTTTTGACGACTCTGAGAAAGAAGCCTTTAGAAAACATTGTGGGAAAGGGGGAAAATGCTGGTAACCAGCATTTTCTCCCTTTCCCACAATGTTTTCTACCCTACTCAAAGTAAATTTCAGATTTTCAGTCAATTTTATTGTGTCGCCAGTAAATGCTTTCCATTTGGACAAGCCTAAAATTTTGTTGTATGGTAAAGAGTTAAAACATAAGATTATTTGGTAAAATGGTTGACGATTCATTAATATGACAAAAAAGAAATTCACTTGTGCTTTATTGTTAATGGCGATTATAATGATGACACATGATAATGAAGGGCCAATAATAAGTCAAATGTTAATAAGTCAAGGTGAAAGTGAGGTCATTGACCGTTACTAGCCAGCTACTCTGCTGTATTGCTAATCAAGATCATGCTGCCTTTGACAAATGAACTGCAGATATAGATCTAACTGCACTTTCTGTGCAATCTGCCCTTGGATCTTCATGGTGTGCTTTTTCAAGAAATATCCTGGTGAAATGTCCTTGCATTTGCAACTTAAGGACTTTTTTTCATGACAGAGAAAATCCAGTTCAGTCGATTTAGTGCTCTAAATAGTAATAGAATCTTCCAATTTCACCTAGTCCTTACTATAATAATCATCTTCCCCATGAAATAATAAGATTTTATACATTGTTTTTAATCAAGTGTTTATTGTCCTTTTTAAGTGTAATCAAAGCACTCGAAATCCTGAAATGCCCATTTGTGGAGCAGTTGCACCTATGTATAAATGTAATAAGTTGTAATCAAGTAATACAATTTTATCCACACATAATATATGTGTAACTTTAACTAATAAGAAGAGTTTGCAAAGGCAAGGAAGGTTGTTCTGCAATGTGGGCAGCACAGTTACTACTTTTTTGTTCTTAATTAAGGAGTAGAGTTTTGCCCATCAATATACAGTATAGGTAAAAACATTGAGTTTGGGATGTATTACCTAAAACATTACACTTCTAAAACTTCTTTGGATTCACTGGCCACAATGTCTGCTTGTTGCTGACTTGTAAAGTCCTCTAAAAATTGCATCCTTGACCTTTCTCTGGAAATGGAAATGATCTTTGCTGGTAATCAAAACCCATGGTAAATCTTTGCACTGGCTCAAAATTTCATACAATCCTGCTTGGCCTGCAAGTCTTTTTTTACAAAGGTGGAGGATACAGCTAGATGTGCAAGGTGTGCCAGAGGCTTAAGGTAGGTCAAATACAACAACAATGATCCATTTAATATGTGCATAATATGTAGCATCCTCGTTGACCCTGTTTCGATTCACGCTGTAATCGGCCCTGGGTTATTTGGCTGGCAATTCCTCGTTCTCATGAATTATTCATGAAGCATTTTGATTGGTAATCTCAGTTTTTCTTTGAGAAAATTTAAACTATTTTTATCACAAAAATGCCATCATTTCCATTTTTAGTAACTGACGAAATGAAATTGAGATACAAGAGAGAATGAATATGTTATCTTTCTTTTCGATTGGCTATAAGGGTACTTTCCGACCATATGAATATTCATAGGAAACGAAGATTTGCAAAACAATTTTCCCAGGGGTAATGCATGGAGAGTAAGGTAATGCATAAACCTGGGTTCCGAGGATGAATATGTAGATATCAATGAACTTATTAGAAGCCCAAGATATAACAACATACACCAAGTATATCGATCAATATCTCTCCAGGTCAAGTAATTTCCCTATCAATGAAACGGCCATGTTCAGATTGATTAACAAATCTTCAAATGTTCTGATCTTTCTAGGATATTTTTGGAAAAATCCTACCAAATAAGCATGGATTGAAAATCGTCCTGCAATTTTCTGCATAAGTGAATCGTTAACAAATGTTTTGCCTCATTAATACTCAAACTAATGCTCAAAATCTTCCACTATGACAAGTGAAGGTGTCTTTTTCACAGGGAAAGTGGTACATAACACTAATCCACCCACACAAACTGGCCGACTTCTTAGTTACCACTTTACTTGGTCATCTCCAATTTCTAGCCCTATAGTGCTATACAGGGTATACTGATAAAATGTTCTGCTGTTCTGTAAAAGAGCAAAGAAAAACATTCTCAAAGGAAATAGCTTGTTTTTTCTCATCAACAGAGAAGAAGGCAGCTACTTTATCTCTTTATATTCTTATATTGCTTAATTATAGCATGTAGCATCTTTTGCTGGTGAAATAAGTGAAAGGCCTCATTGTGAATCTCCATTAGTAACCTATCAATGAAGACCGAAACATAGCAAATCTAGGACAGTTTATTGAGAATTAAAACATATTGGATGCTGTGCATTAAAGATCATACTGCACATTCTTTGTTGTCTGTTCTTAATCTATATTTTCCAAGCAGTAAGCATAGCCTTCAATTACCATGGTTAGAGTAAGCTCTCTACAACACCATAAAATTTCAGACTTGTCCAAATTCTAAGCACATGGGCACCAGAAATATAAACATAAACCTCACAATGAAAGATACTGTGTGAAAAGACCTTTGAAAGCATTGGGAGAAAAGAAGAAAATGCTGGTAACCAGCATTTTCTTCTTTTCTCCCAATGTTTTCAAAGGATTTGTCACTTGCTCAGTGTCTTTATAATTTGGAATTCTGTTTGGTAATGGGTAAAAAGAAAGAGGTCTTAACTTCCTTGCACAAAAGGATCATCTCTACATGGATTATTTTTAGGAAAAAAGCTGTTTCGGTCATAAAGCTTGTGTTAAAAAATAGACCATACTTTTCCTCGTGCTTCTTTTTTTCACATAATTGATGTCATGGAAGCAAAAAATTTTTAGAGATATTTTTTTCTTAGGTCTTTTTTTAAAAAATGAGAGAAAAAAATGCTTTTCGCCGCACCTAATACCTCCAATGTGGTTTTGGAGAGTACAATAAAGTACTATAACTTATGTGTCATTGATAGATTGATCGATTGATTGAATGAATGACTGAATGAATGAATCAAAGTTTAATACTGATTTCTACATCATTTCTGTCATATTGTTACTCAGGTCACTTACACATGTACGTTCTGGGTTTCAACTGTACTAGGCCAAACTTCATTGGGTTCAAAATGTTTCTTGCCAAGCTTACTCCTAATCTTCCAGTGGAAATCAAACTCTGAGGGTCTCTAGATCGTAAATCCTACTGATGGTGCTACCAGCCTTTTCTCCTTACTTCACAACATTTTCTACCTTTACAAAGGAAGTTTCATCATTTGAGTCAACGGTAATTTATCATTCACAATTGCTTTCAAATTTGGACAAGTCTAAAATAATGTTGTGTGATAAAAAGCAAAGGGTTAAAAATCAAATCTTTCCATTGACCATCTTGAACACCAATAAAAAGGTCAATACAAGTTGTCAAACCAAACCTGTAGTCACCGACTACTGGCCAACGACTTTTCACCTTTATGCATGATAGTTTTATTGGTCACTGTCCGATGTCGTTCATTGGGTCAGTTTGAGGGAAAAAGTCACAAAGGTCAAGCATCTGACCTGGGGCCCTGCGGTCATTGACTGACCCCTTCCTCAGCAGCCCCATTGACCTCTATTCACACACTGATGCAAATTAAGCCCAGACAAATTGAAATCTGCCCCTGTCACTTACTGACCCCCATTTCAGTGGCTGTTGACCCGCATTTGTCCGAATGCATCCATCTGAATGTGTCTCATCAGATCAAAGGAAAGGATCATGAAAAGAAAGTTTTGATGTCCTGTTCTGATACAAGTATGACTTTTAACACTTTAACATGCAATGCCGAGAAGGAAGCATATAGAAAACATTGTGGAAAAAG
This sequence comes from Tridacna crocea, assembly GCA_943736015.1. NCBI lineage: Eukaryota > Metazoa > Mollusca > Bivalvia > Cardiida > Cardiidae > Tridacna > Tridacna crocea. The sequence goes on along the minus strand of OX031072.1, from coordinate 2,566,101 downwards.
GAGAAAATGCTGGTAACCAGCATTTTCTCCTTTTCCCACAATATTTTCTACCCGCTCAAAGTCAGAAATCATCAAATTAACAAGATTTAATTTATTGTCTGCAGGTGCATGCTTTTTATTTGGTCCTGTCCAAAAATTTGTTGTTTGTTAAAGACTTGGCGGGGAATCACGTGACACAACAACAACAACAATGACCGATATTTGAAAAAATTCCCCAGGGTAAAAAATTTGTTTGCTCGTCGATAACTTTTTTATCAGGTGTTGTTTAAAAAATCTAACACATCATGCAAATCTCTGGAGTCCTTCCGCCTTCTCTGCTTCAAACCAAATTCCAATCGGTCATGTATTAAAGGAATTATTGAAGATTTTCTTACCTGAAGTCGGGGAATTTTTTCAAATATCTGTCATTGTTGTTGTTGTTGTGTCATATGATTCCCAGCCGTGTAAAGAGTTAACCCCTTGGCTGCTAAGAGCAACCCAGGGACCCTTTAGCAAATAATATAGATCAAGATCAGAAAGTGCAGTGTGATGTTGGATTTGCACTGTTCAATAAGGAAATATTTTCCTCTGGAAAGTAACTATGAAATACACCATTCACACACCATTGGCTTAAAAGTTTTACTATAACTGTTTTCTTAACAGTTCCTACTGTTAACATCCCTGACTGTAAGACTTTTTGAAAACTTTATGAGAAAAGGAGGAAATGCTGGTAAGGGTCCCTATGACACGATTCAAGAGTAATTTAGTTACTGTTGTCCAAACCAATATCATTTGCAAATGTCTCAGATGTCTCAAAAATGTCTCAATTCATTTGACTTCTCTTTAAGAGGTTAGAAATTGTAGTAAAAGGAGGAAATGCTGAATAACAGGATATTCTCCCTTCACTACAGCACCATCAGCAACCCTCCTCTTAACCCTTTCCCAAACAAGCCCTTGTTTTTACGTGTCTGCAGTACAAGTCTTTTGAAAACACTGAGGGAAAAGAAGAAATTGCTCATAACGAGCAATTTCTCCTTTTCCCACAGTGTTTTCTGCCTGTTCGGATAATTTTCTGCCATTGTTATGAAAGTTAAAATTGTCATTAATGGACTTACCCCTTACTAAACGACAAAATTTCAGACTGTTCCAAATTGAAAGCACTTGCAGACGACAAAATAAATATAAATCAAAAATTGAAATTCATTTCCAGTAGGGTAGAAAACATTTTGGGAAAAGGAGAAAATGCTGGTTACCAGCATTTTCTAAGAAGAAAATGCTGCTTACCAGCATTTTCACTTTTTCCCACAATGTTTTCAAAAGGCTTCTATCTCAGGGTCGTAAAACCAGGGATTGTTTGGTAAAGGATTAAAAAAGACTAAAATTAAATAGAGCTGTCACTGAATGTGACTTTATACCCCCACCAGCGCATTGACAGTATTTTGTACACAGACGGACACACAGACGGATGGACACATGGACACTGACAGGCTGATTCCAGTATACACTTCGTTGTTTTGTGGGGCGTATAACAATGCTAGGCAAGTTAACAAATGCTATTTGTCCAGGAGAGGGTGTAAGAAAGGGAGAATTTTTTTTGTTGAAACCCACATGAAATCACAGTGTGAAAGGTCAAGAAAAATACAAATGCCAGGAAACTATTGATTCATACTGACACAGTTTCATTAATAGTACATCCTGTAAGATTAGCAGGATTGACTGGTAATTAAAAGTTTTAACTTCAGACCATTTCTAATTATATCTTCACGAAAAATCCAACATTTTCTGTAAATTACTGTGGCAAATTATGTTTCAGAATTATCAAGTGGATCAACATCAACAGTTGTTTTGATACTGAAGGAAATAACAGGGGGATAACCATACACTATTACACCATCCAAAAATCCCTACCTTTTTTTAACCATTAATCAAATAATTCATTATTTGAAGATCCTCATGAGGACAAAGGTCTTGGTAAACAATTGTTGGAAAATATTTTGAATGTTTCCTACCCTATCCAAGACCAATCACACCAAAATTGTTTATCATCTACAATAAATTTGTTGTATAATAAAGTCTTACAAAACTGCTGAAACTGTGTGTGAGAAGTATGGGGATTTCCAAAAATTCAAAACTTCCCCACTGTTTCCTATAATTAAGTTTCCTTATAATTGATATTCCCTGGCAAGGCCCATACAAACACAAAGGGAAATGAGAAAATGCTGGTACTTGTAACTGATACTTTCTGCTTTTCCCATAATGTTTTCAACCTTCAACCCTTTGCAAGATACATTCCATAACTAGAGCCATGTTTTGTGCTTCCATATGCTTTCAGATGATACAAGTCTAAAATTTGGTCATCAGGACTGGTATTCCCCCAACTGTTCTTAAGAATTTTCTTGGTCTCTGAATTTTCTGGATTTGAAAATAACACAACCTCTGATTGGCTAAACTATCTAGTTTAGCCAATCAGAAGTTGTGTTATTTTCAAATTTAGAAAATCTTGGAGAATTAGACTATGACTATTCCTGAGAATGGTTGGTGAATATGTGGCCCGGTAACAGACTTAGATGTTTACCCTGAGATAAATTCTAAGGTTTTAAAAACAATTTCTTGGAACTTCAGAAGAAAAATGAAGGTTACACCAGCATTTTCCCCCGTTCCTCAATGTTTTCTGCCTGTTGAAAGGCAAAACCCATCCTTTGTCATCTGTGGACTCGTAATAAACATGGACAAGTCAGAATTTTTTCATCCAGTAAAGAATCAACTTTTTACTACACAAGAAACTTTTAGACTTTTTTACTACACAAGAAACTTTTAGACTTTTCCTGAATATAACCCTTTCCCAAATGCCAAATTTTGGATTCTTCCAAACCAAAATAGTTTGCAGACGACAATTTTAGATATGGAGAAAATGGCAGAGAAGGGTAGAAAATACTGTGGGAAAAGGAGAAATTGCTCGTTATGAGCAATTTCTCCTTTTCCCACAGTATTTTCAAAAGACTTTTCCTGCAGAAACGTAAAAACCAGGGCTTGTTTGGGAAAGGGTTAAAATAATGGCATATCACAAATTAAAAGCAATTGCAGACAACACTTCAATGAGGCTGGCAGTATGAGATTTTGCTGCGAATGAGTAGTAAAGATTGTGGGAAAAGGAGAAAATGCTGGTTAAAAGCTTTCATTCTCAAAGACATTACAGCTCAGGATTGTACGGAGAAGGGTTTTATAGACGAGTAAATAAGTTTCCGTTTGTGAATCATAGGAAGTTTATTACCGATTTTAATCGTTTTCTCAAAAGTATCATGTGCATGAGTACAACAATAATACTACAATTTGTTGATTCAATTGTATGTTTTTTCATTTCCTCAAATATCCCTCTCATGCCCTTGTTGATTGATTGACTGTATGATGCTTAACTCTGTTTTTAACTCTTTACCAAACAACGAAATTTTTGACTGGTCCAAATTGAAAGCAATTGCAATGACAAAAGCAACATTACTCAAAAATTGAAATGTGATTTTAGAAAACAGTAGAAAACAAAGTGGGAAAAGGAGAAAATGCTGGTTACCAGCATTTTCTCCTTTTTCCACTATGTTTTCAGAAGGCTTCTTTCTCTTGGTCGTAAAAACCAGGGATTATTTGGTAAAGGATTAACATTATTTTACTTATACCTATCCATATTTTCCTGCTTTTTTTTGTACCATCCATATATTCTTTTCAAGCCACTGGCTGCTTTCCCATATTACTATCATCATAACCATGGTCACCAGTGCTCATGCCCTTGTACAGTAGTAACTTTCCTCAGGTGCTCTCACAGTATCTGATTTGAGCAGCATTAGAAAGTTTTATATCATGCAAACCTGAAGGTCAAACATGATGTTAAAAGTTTCTTACGCAACATTCTTAGAAGCAAATACTAGCATCAGGAAAATTACTACAGTATATTATATTCCCTTTATGTGCCTATACATTTTAACAACAAAATATTGAATATTACTGATATTTTATTCAGAAACAGTAAACAAAATAAAATAAAAATAATGACTTAGAAGCCAGTAACTGATTTTTTTTTAATGGGGAATGAATATCACAACATGAATTTTTTACTAAATAAACTGCAAATGATTACATAATTATATCTATAATGTGCATGAGTTACATCACACTTTCATCACCATAACAATTTGGAACCATATTTCAGTGAGTAGATATGGATTCTTCCTGTATTGAGTAGAGAAAAAATGAGGTAATACTGACATCATCATACCAATTTGAAACCATATTTCAATGTGTAGATATGGATTTTTCCTGTATTGAGCAGAGAAAAAATGAGGTAATACTGACATCATCATACCAATTTGAAACCATATTTCATTGTGTATATATGGATTTTTCCTGTATTGAGCAGAGAAAAAATGAGGTAATACTGACAACATCATACCACATTTGAAACCATATTTCACAGTGTGTAGATATGGATTTTTCCTGTATTGAGTAGAGAAAAAATGAGGTAATACTGACAACATCATACCACATTTGAAACCATATTTCACAGTGTGTAGATATGGATTTTTCCTGTATTGAGTAGAGAAAAAATGAGGTATTACTGACATCATCATACCAATTTGAAACCATATTTCAGTGTGTAGATATGGATTTTTCCTGTATTGAGCAGGGGAAAAATGAGGTAATACTGACGACATCATACCACATTTGAAACCATATTTCACAGTGTGTTGATATGGATTTTTTCTGTATTGAGCAGATAAAAAATGAGGTAATACTGACATCATCATACCACATTTGAAACCATATTTCACAGTGTGTATAGATATGGATTTTTCCTGAATTGAGCAGAAAAAAAAAAGTTATACTGTCATCATCATACCAAATTGGATCCATATTTCACAGTCAGTGTAGATATGGGTTTATTCCTGTATTGAGCACAAAAAAATCAGGTATATCATAAAACTTTTTTTATACTTCTGCAGTAACTCTTGAAAGCTTCAGAAAACAATGTGGAGTAAAAAGTTACTGCTCAAGACAGTTAACCCTTTATCACACAATGACGACTTTTAGCAACCCTATGAAAGAAGCCTTTTGAAAACATTGTGGGAAAAGGAGAAAATGCCAGTAACCAGCATTTTCTCCTTTTCCCACAATGTTTTCTACCTTGTCAAAGGAAAATTTCAACTCTTTAGCCACATTGAAATTGATGTCTGCAATAGCTTTCAATTTGGACAAGACTAAAATTTTGTTGTCTGGAATAGGGTTAACTTTTTTCAGGTGACATAATTTTGGAAATTAAAATCATTTGTAGACAACTATTGAGGTGTAGTTCATATGATTTGATTTGTCTTTCATAGAGTAGAAAACATTGTGGGAAAAGGGGAAAATGCTGGTTACCAGCATTTTCTCTTTTTCCCATAATGTTTTCAAAGCCTTTCTTTTCAGGGTCATTAAAACTCTGTATTGTTTGTTGAACGATTTGTACAAAAGAACAGTGCAAAAACTTGTCTATCTAATCAAACAGATAATGAAGAAGTGTCTGCTATCAACATCTGATGAAACTTTATCATTTTTTTATCTGATTAGTGAGGTCTTTAACTGACTGACATTGTCAGTTATGTACTATTAAGTCATGAGAATTGGACCATGTGATAGTTTTGTTTGTAAACATTGTGATGAAAGTTATCTGAACCCTTTGAGTGCAGACAGAAAGGGGAAATTAATGTCAAATAATTGTGTAATCCTTTCACACAAAATCTAGAGTCCTAAAGACTTTGTATAAAAAGCCTTTTGAAAGTGTTGATCCAATAACAATACACTTTCTCATTCAGGTACTGTGATTGTTTGTTGTTACCCTTTCTTTATAATTAAATGTCAAACTGAGTGCACGATGAAACTGATTTCCTTTGTACTCAAAGTTATGTCATTTTGATAAAGGACCTTATCTGTGCGGACCTTTAGTTTACCAGATGACAAAATTTTTGCCTTGTCCAAATTGAAAGCAATTTGCAGACGACAATTTCAGTGTGTCTCCAATGATGCAATTTTTAGCTCCACTGGCCGAAGGCCAGCGGGTTTATGTCATGGTCCGGTGTCCGTCGTCCGTCCGTCCATCTGTGCGTGCGTGCTTGCGTCCGTGCGTGCGTTAAATTTTATTTCAAACATCTTCTTCTCTGAAACTACCCATCCAATTTTGATGAAACTTCACAGAAATGATCCTGCCATGGTCCTCTTCAGAATTCCTTGAAAGAATTTTATTCCTTCAAAAACTCTGGTTGCCATGGCAACAAAACTGAAAAATATTGAATTTTTTTAAAAATCTTCTTCTCTGAAACCATAAGGCCTAGGGCTACCAAATTTGGCATGTAGCTTTATCTAGTGGACCTCTACCAAGTTCCTTCAAATAATAGCCCTGGGGTCAAAATTGGCCCCACCCCGGGGGTCACAATTTTTATATGGGCTTATATAGAGAAAACTTTAAAATCCTTCTGGTACCTAGCCATAGGGCCTAGGGCTACCCAATTTGGCATGTAGCTTTATCTAGTACACCTCTACCCAGAGTGCCCAAATGATAGCCCAGAGGTCAAATTTGGCCCGGCCCCGGGGGTCACAAGTTTTATATGGGCTTACATAGTGAAAACTTTAAAAATCTTTTCGTACCAAGCCATAAGGCCTAGGGCTACTCAATTTTGCATCTAGCTTTATCAAGTGGTTGTCTACCAAAGGTGCCCAAATTGTAGCCCTGGGGCCAAATTTGGCCCTGTCCTGGGGGTCACAAGTTTTACATGGGCTCATATTGGGAATTTTTTAAAAATCTACTTGTACCTAGCCATAAGGCCTAGGGCTATCAAATTTTGCATGTAGCTTTATCTAGTGGGCCTCTACCAGGAGGGCCCAAATTATAGCCTTAGGGTCAAATTTGTCCCCACACCAGGGGTTACAAATTTTACATGGGCTTTTGTGGTGAAAACTTTCTGAGTCATCTTGTTACTAACCATAATAAAGACTAGGACCACTAAATTTAGCCCTGTCTCATGGATTTTATGTTTTACAGGGCCTTTTATTAAGAAAACTTTGAAAATCTTCTTGTTTATAACCACACATTCTAGACCTGTATTATTTGGTATGGGGCTTTATCTTGTAGACCTCCACCAGGATTCAAGTAATTATAGCTTTGTGGTCAAAATTGGATTTGCCCAGGTGTCACAACTTTTTTGTAGGTTTTTATGGGAAAAAAACTGTATGTCCTCAAGTTTGAAACCAGTTGGCCAAATAATGTAATGTTTGGCTTGTAGTGTTTTTACGAATTAGCCAGTGGAGCGATACAGGGCCATCATGGCCCTCTTGTTCTTTGATAGAGCAGAAAACATTGTGGGAAAAGGAGAAAATGCTGGTTTACCAGCAATTTCTTCTTTTCCCACAATTTTTTCAAAAGGCTTCTTTTCCAGGAGTGTTAAAAGTCGGCATTGTGTGGTAGAGGGTTAATGGGCCTGATGCTGAAAGATTTTGAAAACACTGTGGGAATAGGAGAAAAATGCTGGTAACAATGATTTCCCTCTTTTCCCACAAAATTTCATCCCTATCAAAGACAACAGTGATCATTCCTGTCTAAAACAACCCCAACACAGAAAGCGGCTGAAAACATTGTGGGAAAAGGAGAAAATGCTTGTAACCAGCATAATCTCAGCAGAAGTCCGAATGACATCACTGAATGATTACATTGCAGACCATACTATCTTACCTCACCCGCCCAGACTTCAAACAGTCAGTCTTCCTTAGCTACTAGGCTATTTGAAGGTAACATCCCAGTTGGTCTACTCCCATTTCGTCTACTCCCATTTCGTCTACAAATTTGCGCATCAGTCCCATTTCGTCTACACCTGCTCTGCACAGTTGTCCCATTTCGTCTACATTTTTATTTGTTCATGATGTTTCTAACTAATAAATCATTTAATTTCAATATTTACTTTCCAAAAGAGTGATTTAGATATTATCTTATTTTAATTTGTACTGCAAGTTTGTAGATAGTTTCTAATGATACATTAACACCTGTGCAGACTTGGGCAAAGCAGGCGTTGAGAAGGGATTATGACACCTAATTTACAAGTTGTTGTCTAGTAATTTGAAGGCACACTTCAAAACAGAAGGTTAATTTGATTAATGATGTACAGAAACAATGTAATCATTTTAAAAACATCTTAATTATTATTAACATGTTTTATTTAATTTATCTATTATTTATCTATTTACTTTTTCTAGGGAAAACATATATCATGACTTAATGCAATAAGTCAGATGATTAAACACATTTGTATCTACACATTTCTATTTATTTGATGATTTGTACATATAAAAGCACCAAATAAGAAAAAAAAACATATATAAGATTTAAATGAATCATTCAAATTCATTTTCAAAGTTAATTCATACAAATACATGTACATCCAAACATAACTTACTGCAGACAAAATGGGTGTAGACGAAATGAGATTAGACGAATTGGGACTGTAGACGAAATGGGACTAACTACACAAAAAAATCTGTAGACGAAATGGGAGTAGACCAAGTGGGATTAAACCTATTTGAAGGTCTAACCTATGATCGCTGTACATCTTACCAGTCTATCAAAAGATTTAACCCATTACCACACAATCCCTACTTTTGACGCCCCTGAGAAAGAAGCCTTTAGAAAACATTGTGGGAAAAGGAGAAAATTATCACCATTTTCTCCTTTTCCCACAATGTTTTCTACCCTTCACAAAACAAATTTCAAATTTTCAGTCATTTTTATTTTGTCGTCTGCAAACGCTTTCAATTTGGACATGCCTGAAATACTGTCGTTTGGTAAAGGGTTAACTCTTTACCACACAATCCCGACTTTTAACGACCCTGGGTAAGAAGCCTTTTGAAAACATTGTGGGAAAAGGAGAAAATGCTGGTAACCAGCATTTTCTCCTTTTCCCACAATGTTTTCTACCCTTCCCAAATCAAAGTTCCATTTTTCAGTCACATTTATTTTGTCGTCTGCAAATGCTTTCAATTCGGACCAGTCTAAAATTTTCTTGTGTGGTAAAGAGTTAACTCTTATCCTGCTAAATAACTAAACTGAAATTCTCAATTTGATATTTATAACCCAACTATTGCTATTGCTATTTAACCCTTAACTGAATAGATACTCATTTCTACGCATTGCTTGTAGGAGCCTTTGGAAAACATTGTGGCAAAAGGTGATGAGCAATTTCACCTTTTGCCAAAATGTTTTCTACACTATCAAAATGTGCCATATACACATAAGAAACGGCTTCATCCTTGCTGTTATTTAGGGTCAATTAGAGATACCATAGAAATGCCTTATGGGTTACAGGGTTAAAAGTTACGATTTGGGGAATAATATCTTGTTATCGGACAGAGTAGATCAAAGATCAGACTGCACGTTCTGTGCAGTCTGATCTTGATCTACACTGTCTGCAAAAGGTCAGCAATTGGTGCCTAGCAGCCAAAGGGTTAATGAAACACAACCCCTCTCACCTCTTAGAAGACTTTGAACTGACAGTATGGTGTTTAATGCCATTTTCAACATGACTTAAGTTATAGCACGGCAGCCAGAGCACATATCTATGCTTTCCTGAAGTTTGATGGTGAAGCACACAGGGTAGATTTAAGATCAGGCTGTACATTCTGTGTAGTTTGATCTTGAATTTACATGTAGTTTATGAGTCTGTAATTTTAACCCAGATTCAGCAGTCTGCACAAGTTCATGGGTACTGGACTGAAAACCAGTCCAAGCAGCTGTACAAAGGGAAGGAAGCATTAAAGATAAAGAGGGAAAGAAGCATTTAAAGATAAAGCACGTGTGCAGTCTGGCCCTGATTGTCATTTGAATCACAAGATAAATTATGGCCTGCAACACACGAAAAGGGGCCTTCGGACATTTGCATTAAGTGTAGTCTTGGATCCACCTGCAGTCCGTGCAGACTGATCCAGGACAACACTTGCCAATCGTGTGTGATTTTCTCTTTCAAGCAAGTATAATGTGGGACAAAATCTAATGCCGACGTAAAGTGCCATCTTGGATTAGCCTACACAGACTGCGCATGCTGATCCGGGACGAAACTTTATACAAATGCCTGAATGCACCTTTTCACATGTTGCCGGGCCATATGATGGTAAAGGGTCAAATTTTTATTATTTGTGGAGTCCCAATAATGTTTGCAACATGGTTTATAACATTTTTTTCTGTTACAGAACTGAGGTCAGTGCACCTGTCAATCCTTTCCTATGCTTCGTTTATTTTTCATATTTCTGTTATACCAATGTCAAAGTCCACTTTGTCATGTTGGCACAAGACTGGGACCTCTGCAGTGCTTTCAAAAGGGCTGTATGCCCACATAAACCCAGTGTATCAATGCAGGTCAAAGATCAGACTATATTTTTCAGTCTGATCTTGATCTACACTGGCCAAAAAGGCACCCATTAGAGTATCGAAAGTGCTTCAACACTTAGGTCATAACCACACAATCCGGACCCTGAGATGCCTTTTGAAAACGTTGTGGGGAAAAGGAGAAAATGCTGGTAACCAGCATTTTCTCCTTTTCCCACAATGTTTTCTACCTATTCAAGGACAAGTACAATGATCTCAAAACCAATGAATTTGTCTTCTGTGAATTCCCTTGAAATTATGCTATCTAGTAAAGGATGTAGGGGTTTGCATAAAACTGCATGCTGGGTATATCATATTTGACATTCCAATGGATAGTTTTCCATTATCATCCTACACGTCTAATACCACTTTTTTTTTCAATACACCAATATGCCACCTCCGCCAACATCCAAGCTGTCAAAACATATGTTTGCGTTGTTATGTAGATTTTTCCCGCTATACGTTATCAATGTTAAACTGTATCACTGGCTGCTCTCATGATTTTTCCCAATGATACTATATTTACCTTCCGCTGTCTGTTGAGCAGAGCATTCATGCACGTGCAAGACAAGTATTGTCTGGTTCGACCCTTTACTTGGCTTGGCTATTTTCTTTCCTAGGATTGATGATATTCATTGTAACAGGATTCATTCTTCTATCACCACTAATCATAGGTTTTACGATGTTTATGTGGAATAGAAGCAGCCAGTGGCTTGGAAAGGATATTGTGCGGAGTAATGGTAACAGGCACTTCAGGAAAGCATTGACAGGTGCACTGGCCACCACAATATAACTGAATGTTGAAAATGGCATTAAAATACCTCACAATCAATTAAGCCTTCATTGAACCATGTTTTAACAATCCCGAAGATGATTGGTTATGAAAGCATTGTGGGAAAAGGGGAAAATGCTAGTTACCAGCATTTTCTCCTTTTACCACAATGTTTTCATTTGCGGCAGAGACAGATTCCAGCATATGAGCTGCATTTAACCCTTTCACTATTAACCCTTTACCAAACAATCCCTGGTTTTTACGACCCTGAGAAAGAAGCCTTTTGAAAACATTGTGGGAAAATGAGAAAATGCTGGCAACCAGCATTTTCTCCTTTTCCCTAAATGTTTTCTACCCTGCTGGAAACCAATTTCAATTTTTCAGTTATATTCATTTTGTTGTCTGCAAGTGCTTTCAATTTGGACCAGTCTGAAATTTTGTCATTTGGGAAAGGGTTAAAAAAATAAACTGCATTTTCTAAAAGGCTAAAAAATAAATTTCCTCTGCAAGATTAATTTAGAGACAGTTTTGTCATTGTCTGAAATATAGCAGAGTAGATCAGAGATCAGACTGCCCATTCTGAACAGTCTGATCTTGAAAATATTGTGAGAGATAGAGAGAATGATGTGGTCCAACATTTTCTGCTTTTCTCACAATGTTTTCTACCCTATCAGACAGCTTGTAACAGGCATTTTCTCTTTTTCCCACAATGCTGTCTACCGTAATAGATAACTGGCAACCAGAATTTCATCCTTTTCCTACAATGTTTTCTATCCTATCAAACAGAAATCATTACTTGAGCATCATTTCACCCATTACCACACAATCCCTACTTTTGACGACCCTGAGATAGAAGTCTTTTGAAAACATTGTGAGAAAAGGAGAAAATGCTGGTAACCAGCATTTATTCCTTTTCCCACAATGTTTTCTACCCGTAACAAAAAAATTTTTAAATTTTCAGTCACTTTAATTTTGTTGTCTGCAAATGCTTTCCATATGGACAAACTTTAAATTTTGTCGTTCGGTAATGATCATAATGTGATCTGCAAATACTCTCACTTTGGAATTTTATGTGGTTAAAAAGACAACGCATATTTCAGAAAGATTTTTCCAATTCTCCTGCATGTCAAATTTGTTTCCAGAGATAACCAATTCACATCTCTCCAGCCCGCCCCCTCTCAGAGGTCTTGTCTCCATTATAAATCCATAATTTCCAGTCTGTAACATGAGGTATCATGATTTTTTTCGTATTGGATTTCTGGTTATCTTGCTCCCAGTTGAGCTACGAATTTCTTCCCCTTGTCTTGTTTTAGACATTACATGAAATAACACGTCTAGACAGACAGCAATCATATTTTATCATTTTTCCTTTTTTGGAATCGGTGGGTTCCTTCATGGCTCAGGGGTAAAGTGTGGGACTAGTAACGTGGAAGGCCTGGTTTTCAGCCTCTGTGTGGAAGAAGCCCCGCCCGGGTAGCTCAGTGGTGAGCGTGTTGGACTCATGACCTGGTGGTTGTGAGTTCTGAATACCCGGTTGAGGCGAACTTTCTTACGGTGTATTTTTTGCCTCTCATCTCTGCTGAAGCATGTGAGAAAAGTAGTAGGTGGCTTAGGAAAGAAAGTTGCGTTAGTATTGATGTGAAAAAGCCACACATGTGCGTCATGGACCGCCATGATATGACCTTAGCTGTTAAAGTGGTGTTAAACCCCGATAAAACCAACCAACTTAGTGGAAGGAAGCACTGGCCCAGGTCAGACTTATAACGCAGGCTCAGACCTTGGTCGATAATTTTCGCAAATGCATTAAGCCCCTTTTTCACAGAGCAGGACTCCTAAATATGTGAGTGGATGTGGTGATACACCTGAAATGATGCTGAAAGTGTCCCAAAACTCCATTCAATCAATTAATAAAAATTTGTTTTAATTCTATATGACACAATACTGGCTTTTAACCCTTTACTCCATAGATACTTATTTTGACGTATCAACAACAGAGAGCAAAAATTTGAAAATATTGTGGGAAAAGGAGAAATTGCTCGGAATGAGCAATTTCTCCTTTTCCCACAATGTTTTCCACTCAATCAGATATTTCCTCATTTGTCCATATCTTTGACACCATATGATATCTTTATTTGCTGCTGAAATGGAGGAGCCTCAAATTGGCATATCAGGTAAAGGGTTCATACCCCTGAAAAAGAAAGCTTTTGAAAATAGTGTTAACTAGCATTTTCTTCTTTTCCCACAATGTTTTCCACTCTATCTACATATAATTCTACTTTCATCTGCAAATGCTTTGGTGAAAGGTCAATATAGCTATCATAGGAACAAAAATGAAATAGGTTTTAACTCTTTACCAAACGACAAAATTTTAGACTGGTCCGAATTGAAAGTATTTGCAGATGACAAAATAAAACTGACTGAAAATTAGAAATTTCTGTTGGGAAGGGAAGAAAACATTGTGGGAAAAGGAGAAAATGCTGGTTACCAGCATTTTCTTCTTTTCCCACAATGTTTTCAGAAGGCTTCTTTCTCAGGGTCATTAAAAGTCAGGATTGTGTGGTAAAGTTTTAAATGATAAAGCGATGGGTTGAGCTGTTTTTAAAACGCTTTGATAAAACCTATTTGATGTTAATTCCGCCCATTTTAACATACCATATCTATACATTCATGAATGACAAAATACAAATGTATAATACTCTCTTTATGGTCTGGAACATGGGAAAAGGTGCTTTTGGACATTTGCATAAAGTGTTGTCTCGGATCAGCCTGTGTGGAGAGTGCAGGCTGATCTGAACCCCCACTTTATGTCAACATTAGATTTTATCCTACAGTAGAAAGTCACACACCATCGGAAAGTGCTGTCTCAGATCTGAGCCTGCATGTACCACACAGGCAGATCCAGAAAGACATGTTACACAAATGTCCGAATGCCCCTTTTCGCGTATTGCATGCCATATAGTAATGCAAAATATCTGGAAATGGTAGTTTTCATTCATGTCTACCTGAAATTTGTGACCTCTATAGTTTTTGACCCCATGCAGGGCTTTACTTTGAACACTTTTGGGTTATTATTACAAAAAGGTACATATGCTAAATTTACTAGACCTATGCCTCATAGGCCGGAACAAATGGATTTTAAAAGATTTTCCATGTTTCTGAATCCTGAACATAGTTGGAAAAGCAAAATGCTGGTAACCAATGTTTTCTTCCCTTCCCAAAACACATTTCAATTTTTGAGTCACATTTACTTTGTCATCTGCAAATGCTTTAAATTTGGGCGAGTCTAGTGTTTTGTCATTTGATAAAGAGTCTTGTCAATATTGAAAGCATTTGCAGACGACAAAATAAACATGACTCAGGAATTGAAACTTGATTTTAGAAGAAAAGAAAATATTGTTTCTCCTTTTCCCAAAATGTTTTCAAAAGGCTTCTTCCTCTGGGTCGTAAAAAAAAGGGATTGTTTGGTAAAGGGTTAAATAAGATTCATATTATTTGTACTTGAAAAGTGGAAACATTGTAGAAAAAGGAGAAATTAAAGGTTACAGCAATGTTTTCAAAAGCCTTGAAAAGTTTCTCAGCTTTGAGATGCCATAGGGTATACTTTGGAAGGGGTTACATTGAGATTTGGGTCTAATTTTGGCAAGATCCCATTACAATTTACGATTTAACAACAACATTCTTTTGGCATTGTTTTTGCTTGGCTCATGGACAATTTTTTTTCAATCAAACAGATTAGCTCTAGATTAAAACTTTTAACACAATCCCAACTTTTAACGACCCTGAGAGAGGATCTTATAGAAAATATTGTGGGCAATGTAGAAAGTGCTGGAAACCAGTATTTTCTCCTTTTCCCACAATATTTTCTATCCTATCAAAGTCAGTAATCATCATATTACCCCAAGGTTTAAATTTAATTTGGTCCAATGTTTTTAAAAAATCTTTCTTTTTCAGGGTTGTTAAAAGTCGGTATTGTGTGGCATAGAGTTAAGTGTCTATGCAAAAAATCAGGTTAAGAAACTAGGTGAGCTTGTTGTTTACATTGTCTAGTGTTTCAAAATTGAGAGAGAAAAAGACTTCTGTCCAAAATTACACCTGTTAGGACAAGACATCCAAACTTATAAATCTGCATTAGTTAACCCTTTACAATACAATCACGAACGAGTCTCTGCAATCCAAAGAAAGAAGCCTTTTGAAAACAATGTGGGAACAAGCACTTTCTCCTTTCCCAACATTTTTTTCTTACCTTTCAGTGGCAAATTTCAAATTTTATGAACCATATCTGGGTTTTCCCTGGACTTTGTCATGGGAGTCATGTTACTTAACCCTTTCCCAAACAAGCCCTGGTTTTTATGTGTCTGCAGTAAAACTCTTTTGAAAACACTGTGGGAAAAGGAGAAATTGCTCGTAACGAGCAATTTCTCCTTTTCCCACAGTGTTTTTGAGAACTTCGTGCCATTTTCTCAAAATCTCAAATTGTCGTCTGCAAACACTTTCAGTTTGGAAGAGTCCAAAATTTGTCGTTTGGGAAAGGGTTAAGGTATGCTATGTTCAAGGTTGGCATCAAATATCTCTCAATTATTACTGTTGTAAATATTGGTACATTTTTTTTAGACATAGCTTGGCATGGAGTAAAAAGTCTGACATTCAGCCTTGCCGGTTTGTCTATTTTGGAATTCATCTCTGTTTTAACCCATTACCACACAATTCCTACTTTTGACGCCCCTGAGAAAGAAGCCTTTGAAAACATTGTGGAAAAAGGAGAAAATGCTGGTAACCAGCATTTTCTCCTTTTCCCACAATGTTTTCTACCCTTCCCGAAACAAATTTCAATTTTTGCGCCACATTTATTTTGTCGTCTGCAAGTGCTTTCAATTTGGACAAATCTTAAATTTGTTGTGTGGTAAAGAGTTAACTCTTTACCAAACAACAATATTTTAGACTGGTCCAAATTGAAAGCATTTGTACATGACAAAATAAACGTGACTCAAAAATTGAAATTTGTTTCTAGCAGGGTGGAAAACATGGTGGGAAAAGGAGAAAATGCTGATTACCGGCATTTTCTCCTTTACCCACAATGTTTTCAAAGGCTTTCTTTCTCAGGGTTGTCGAAAGTCGGAATGGTGTGGTAAAGAGTTAACTCTTTAGCAAATGACAAATTTTAGACTGGTCCAAATTGAAAGCATTTGTACATGACAAAATAAACGTGACTCAAAAATTGAAATTTGTTTCTAGCAGAGTAGAAAACATGGTGGGAAAAGGAGAAAATGCTGGTTACCAGCATTTTCTCCTTTTCCCACAATGTTTTCAAAGGCTTTCTTTCTCAGGGTTGTTGAAGGTCGGGCTTGTCAAATGACAAAATTTTAGACTGGTCCAAATTGAAAGCATTTGTAGATGACAAAATAAACGTGACTCAAAAATTGAAATTTGTTTCTAGCAGAGTAGAAAACATGGTGGGAAAAGGAGAAAATGCTGGTTACCAGCATTTTCTCCTTTTCCCACCATGTTTTCAAAAGGCTTCTATCTCAGGGTCATAAAATCCAGGGATTGAATCATAAAGACCTGACATGATTTTATCTAACAATCAACAGGAGTTCCCACAAAAACATTGTGGCAAATGTAGAAATTGCTACATTTGTTTTTTATAATAATTATGTATGATGCAAGACGCAAAAAGGTGACCTGCAGGAGCTATAAATAATGTCTGTAAAGGTAATCCGGTGAACTAATTTATGAATCAACAAACAGTTTTAAATAAACCCTCCGCTACTCAGGCACAAGTCACGGATCTTCTGCTGCTAGTATAGACCAAGATAAGACTGCACAAAACCTGCAGTCTGATCTTTCCTGTACACTATCCAATAAAGAGATGCTTTTCCCTAAGAATCAACTGTCTAAAAGCAATATTTGGGTTTGCACTATCAATAAAGTTGTATTTAAGTTCTTTACCAGATTAAGGATTAAAGTCAACTTCTGAGACAAAAACAAGATATTCATGATTAGATGTGAAGGTCATGAAAACACTGTGATGCATGCATAAATTTCCTCTTGCACTGGTGAACTCTGCATTTGTTACAATATTTTTAAAAAATCTTCATCGAGTGCATTCATTAATAGAGCGTTGATCTTCATATGGAGAGGATCAATTCAGTCTTACTCACTATTACAGACTAATTATGGCAGCGTAATGCACACTTTGATTTCAAGCCAAGTACCGTAATTAGATCCTCTGTTTGAATTGTTTTACTCTAAATACCAATTGAAAAAATTCTGGACCAAAGTGAAACGAATTGCAGACAACAAAATCAAAGTGAATCAAAAATTGAAATGTGATTTTAGAAGGGAAGAAAATATTGTGGAAAAAGGAGAAAATGCTGGTTACCAGCATTTTCTCCTTTTCCCACAATGTTTTCAAAAGCTTTCTTTCTCCAGGTCGTTTAAAGTCGGGATTGTGTGGTAAAGAAGTAAAAATCTCACCCTTCAATGTTTTCCATGTGTTGATAATTTTAGTCTGATCCAAATTGATAGCGCAGCTGAGAACAAATCAAATGCTGCTGTAATAATAGAGTAAATTTTTAATTGGGTAGAAAACAATGAGGGAAAAGGAGAAAACGCAGGCTATCCGAATTTATTTAAATGGCAGCAGAAGATATACCATAATATGCCAAAGTCAGCTCCTATTTCATCATAGCAGATTGTCCTCTCATAATTAACCCTTTACTCCATAAGGCATTTCTATTGTATCTCTTATTGACTCTAAATAATAGCAAGGATGAAGCCGTTTCTCATGTGTATATGACACCTTTTAATAGTATAGAAAACATTGTGGCAAAAGGTGAAATTGCTCGTCACGAGCAATTTCACCTTTTGCCACTATGTTTTCCAAAGGCTCTTACAAGCAATGCGTAGAATTGAGTATCTATGGAGTAAAGGGTTAAAACATGGACTTGATTATTATCATTATTTTTCTGGTGATAGGTGATGCAACTAAATTGAAAGCAGTTGCACACCACAAATTCAATATGATGCAAACGATATGAATTATGCTTGGAAGGATAGAAAACATTGTGGGAAAAGGTTAAAAAATGCTGCTTACCAGCATTTTTTCCTTTTCCAACAATGTTTTTGTCAACAGCATTTTCTCCTGATCCAAAGATCTTTTTCACCCTTTTCAAAGACCAATCCATTTGTATGAGCCACACTTGATGTGTTGTCGCATGCAAATGCTTTCATGTAGACATTTCTAAATTTTCAGAAATCAGCCTAACTGATCTTTTGCAGACAGTGTAGATCAAGATCAGACTACGTGCACAGAACATGCAGTCTGATCTTTAACTCATTACCACACAATCCAGACTTTTAATGACTCTGAAAAAGAAGCCTTCTGAAAACATTGTGGGAAAAGGAGAAAATGCTGGTAACCAGCATTTTCTCCTTTTCCCACAATGTTTTCAACCCTTCCGAACCAAAATTTCAATTTTTCAGTCACGTTTTGTCATCTGCAAATGCTTTCAATTTGGATCAGTCTTAAATTTTGTCGTTTGGTAAAGAGTTTACACTGTCCAATGAGGAGATGTTTAAATCCCCCCAAAATGTGTTTGAAATAGAATTACATGTGCTTTTTATTCTGTCTGCTTGAAATTTTCATTTGCACTAATTTAGCAGGATAAGGGTTAACATGACTGATTGACATTTTGCAAACAATGCAGATCAAGATCAGACTGCACAGAACATGCAGGCTTATCTTGGATCTACACTGTCCGACAAGGGGATATCTTTCCTCCAAAAATGCCTTAAACCTTGGGGCTTTTACTGTTGGCTTGGAAGTTTCATTTGAATTTATTTAGTAGGATAAGGGTTACGCCTTTACCAAACGACAAAGTTTTGGACTTGTCCAAATTGAAAGCTTTTGCAGACAACATATTTAATGATACTCAAAAACTGAAGTTTAATTTGGGTAAGGTAGAAAAAAATTGTGGGAAAGGGAGAAAATGCTGGTTACCAGCATTTTCTCCTTTTCCCACAATGTTTTCAAAAGGCTTCTTCCCTAGGGTCATGAAAACCAGAGGTTGTTTGGTTAAGGGTCAAGACAAGGAATCGGGCCAAAAATCAAAATGGCTATTTATCTTTTTTGTCAAAATGCGTAATTTACCCCTACATGTCTCCATTTTCTGGATCAAAAACAGTCTTAAAGTATATAGTAAACAAAACTCTTTCAGTAAAGCAGCCAATCACAATTGATGTTTCATTATTTTGACAGATCCAGATTAAAGACAACATTTAACCCATCACCACACGATCCCTAGTTTTAACAACCCTGCGAAAGAAGTCATTTGAAAACATTGTGGGAAAAAAAGAAATTGCTGGTAACCAGCATTTTCTCCTGTTCCCCCAATGTTTTCTACCCTTCACAAAACAATTTTTTATATTTTCAGTCACTTTTATTTTGTCGTCTGCAAATACATTCCATTTGGACAAGCCTAAAATATTGTCATTTGGTAATGAGTTAAAGCATCGAGCCTGATGTTTACTACCAAAAACCAGAATTTGACCAAAAGATTTTAATCATACTGTTGTGGTAAAAGGCTATAGCAACCGAACCGACAACATGATTATTCCAAAGCCAAATGTGGCTTGGCTGGGGTCAAGACTCATGAAAATCCTCATTTGGCATACCTCGAGTGATGGTAGCCATAAATCCCTTGGCTGTATCGGGTAACTGGATATGCACCTACACGGTTTATTTCATTGCCAGAAATACGCTGGTTCACCATTCTGAAAATTGAAAATTGCAAACTCCCTGTAAAAAAGAAAACTTGAGTTTCCATTTTCCATCGAAATCTTTCTTAATATATTTCAGTTGACAAACACATTGAACATTCAATTTTCAACATGGAATACCATTTGTGATTTGCATTTTCACCATCAGGTAGATAGGCGTTGTCTGCGCATGTCATATTCTTCGAAGATTCGACTGTCTTATATGACGCATCACTACTAGCCCCGAAAGCGGGCTGTCTGTAATATTACGCTCTATAAAGTAGCAATGTTAAAAATAGCTTGTACGTATCAATACGTTTGAGGAAAAATGAGACCTGCTTTAGCAACAGATTTCTCTAAACTGGTGATCATAGTTGAATGAATTGCACGAGGTAGCATTTCATTGGGTAAACCTTTTTTTTGTTTTAAATTCAAAGTAAAGGTTGTCGTGTAGGAAAGTGGTTCGGTTCTGTACCCAGGATGCCCATATGAATATTTATCGAATGCCATCTAGCGGGAGATAATGGGTAGATAGGTGTAAAAAACTTCATCTAGGTTGATTTATGTCGTTGCTAAACTACTGACAGTGGTGCAGCCATGTATAAGATCATGATATTGGCCGTTAAAATGGAAACAACGGTTATACAGACGCGGTTAGATGTAGGTACAGAAGTCCTATAGAGTACTCTGTCCTAAGGATCATTGCGTTATAATGCCACTAAAATAATTTTTACTAAAACAGCAACAAATCTCAGCA
This sequence comes from Tridacna crocea, assembly GCA_943736015.1. Classification (NCBI taxonomy): domain Eukaryota; kingdom Metazoa; phylum Mollusca; class Bivalvia; order Cardiida; family Cardiidae; genus Tridacna; species Tridacna crocea. Next base: position 2,545,410 of record OX031072.1, on the reverse strand, counting down.
CTGTGTACAGGTACCATTTCTCCACTGCAGTTGCTTTTGGGAAGAGATAGAACTTCTGAAAGAAATTTCTGAAGGAAATTCCAAGTTCTGAAAGAAATTCCAAGTCAAATTAGAGCTGTCACTGAATTTGACTTAACACCCCCGCCAGCGCTTTGACAGAAACAGGCAATTACTAGTATTTGTACACAGATGGGCATACAGACAGACACACGGACAGACAGGCTGATTCCAGTATACCTCCCAAACTTTCGTTTTGCGGGGATATAAAGAAGGGGGATAACTTTCAAAATACTTTGATGGTAGCCTGCCTTTATTGTATGGGTTCCCCTTTTAACTCGTTACAACAATGACAATGTTTTAGGCAATGTCGAAAGCATTTGCAGACCACAAAATAAAAGTGACTGAAAATTTGAAATTTGTGAGGAGTAGAAAACATTGTGGGAAAAGGAGGAAATGCTGGTTACCAGCATTTTCTCCTTTTCCTACCATGTTTTCTAAAGGCTTCTTTCTCAGGGTCGTCAAAAGTAGGGATTGTAAAGGGTTAATAATTCACATATAGTCTTAATCTGAAGTAAAATCTGCGGTACTGACACAGATATTATAAAATTTCAAAGTTTTTGCATGATGACAACCCACACAATAGGCCTATAACCATGAGTCTATCCAGATGGGGGGGGAAGACCAGGGGTCCGGACCCCCCCCCCCCCCCACTCCCGGAATTTTGGCAAAAATGTGGTCTTCGGATTCATGAAATGGTACTGGTTTGATATTGCACAGCATTTATGTAAAATACAGTCATAAATTGAAAAAAAAAAGGTTCTAAATGTAGAGACCTCCTCATGGTTAGAACTGGAAACGTTGACTTTTCTTGTAAACGGCTTACATCCACTCAAATCCGGAAATCAAAGTATCATATAATAAGACAAGTGCGTTTTCGGTGGGACCTCCCTGAGAAAGATATCTGGAACCGCGCATGTATAACAATACCATGATGCTTTCTTCGTAAAGAGCCAATCTAAAAATGTAGATTCGGGATCAGTGGCCCTGCTGTGTTTTATGTAATCTGGGTCCATTATAATTCACCAACCATTCTTGAAAAATATTCTTTGTGTTATTCTCCAGAATTCTATGTATTTGAGAGTAACACACCTGATGACAGGCTAAACGATTTGGTTTAGCCAATCAGAAGTTGTGTTAATTTAAACAATAAATCTTGGAGAACAAGACTAGGATTATTTTTAAGAATGGTTGGTTAACCCTTTACCACACAATGCCAACTTTTGACAACCTTGAGAAATGGGACTTTTGAAAACATTGTGGGAAAAGGAGAAAATGCTGGTAACCAGCATTTTCTCCTTTTTCCACAAGTTTTTCTAGTACCCTATAAAAGACATATTCTACTATTTTAGCAGTATTAAATTTTGGGTCCACATAATAATGCTGTGGATTTGGATTAGTCTAAAATTTTAACGTGTGGTAACGGGTGAATACCAACCCTGATGATTTTCCAACCTGTTCATTTAGGTTGACCTCAGCAAACTCAATTGCTCCCAATAATGGACAAAAACAACTAAAAAAAAAAACTCTTAACCCTTTGTCACACTGTCTTGTATTTTAACCCTTTACCAAACGACAAAATTTTAGACTGGTCCAAATTGAAAGTTTTTGCAGACAACAATAATTATGAACTAATGACTTTTTACTTAAAAAGGGTAGAAGACACTGTGTGAAAAGGAGAAAAATGCTGGTTTATCATTTTATACTTTCTCACATTTCCAAACAGGCTTCTTCCTGAAGGTCGTTAAAACTCTGGAACGACAAAATTTTAGACTCAGATCCAAATTGGAAGCATTTGCACTTGACAAATAAAGTGTTGCACAGATGAAAATAAGTGTATCAGAAAGGGTAGAAAATATTGTAGGAAAAGGTTACCAGCATTTTCTCCTTTTCCCACAATCTTTTCTGAAGGCTCCATCCTTAACCCTTTACCCCATAAGGCATTTCTATGGTATCTCTAATTGACCCTAAATGACAGCAAGTACGAAGCCGTTTCTTATGTGTATATGACACCTTTTGTAGCACAGAAAACATTGTGACACGTCATGAGCAATTTCACCTTTTGCCACAATGTTTTCCAAAGGCTCCTACAAGCAATGTGTAGAAATGAGTATCTATGGAGTAAAGGGTTGAGGTCACTCATAACTCCAGATCTTTGGGTAAAGAGTTAACCCATTACCACACAATCCCTACTTTTGACACCCCTGAGAAAGAAGCCTTTAGAAAACATTGTGGGAAAAGGAGAAAATGCTGGTCACCAGCATTTTCTCCTTTTCCCACAATGTTTTCTACTTTTACAAAACAAATTTGAAATTTTCAGTCACTTTTATTTTGTCATCAGCAAAAGCTTTCAAATTGGACCAGCCTAAAATGTTGTCGTTTGGTAAAGAGTTAAGCTGGGGAAGTCTACAGAGATAAATATTTACATCAGTATTCATCTATAATTATTTTGACTGAAGCATCATTATAATTCCCCATTACAAAACATCAAACAATGGTTATTACAAATTGACATAATAATGCAAGAATACTGTCTCTGAAAAAAGGCACTGATCACAGAGAGGGAATATTTAACCCTGAGGCCACTAAGTGTGACTTATGACCTTCTGTGGACAGTGTAGATCAAGATCAGACTGCACAGAGCATGTAGTCTGATCTGAGATCTACACAGTCCAATATGGAGATATCTTCCAAACTGCTAGTAACCAGCATTTTCTCCTTTTCCCACAATGTTTTCTATCCTATCAAAGACAGAAATCATTTTTTCAGCAACAGTTGAATTGTCGTCTGCAAATGCTTTTAATTTGGTCTTGTCCAGAAGTTTGTTGTTTGGGCAAGGGTTAAACCTTTCCAAAACAAATTTAATTTTTCAGCTACATTTTACTTTGTCTTCTGCAATTAATGCTTTCAATTTAAAGAAGTTTAAAAATTTGTCATCTGGTAAAGGGTTAACTTTGAATCAGATGAGAAAATTTTGCTTTAGTCCATGTTATTAACACCCCCACCCCCTTGTTTTCTATCCTTTTAGAAGAAATTTTCACCATTTAACCCATTACCACACAATCCCTATATTTCTGACGACCCTGTGAAAGAAGCCTTTAGAAAACATTGTGGGAAAAGGAGAAAATGCTGGTAACCAGCATTTTCTTTTTTTCCCACAATGTTTTCTACCATTCACAAAGCAAATTTCAAATTTTCATTTACTTTTTTTTGTCGCCTGCAGGGTCGTCAAAAGTAGGGATTGTGTGGTAACTGGTTAAGCCCCCTTTTCACAGAGCTTCAAGGCCCTGGATATCGTGGTTTGTTTATTTGACCCTCAGCAGGTAACGAGTAAGAGAAGATTTTTTGTCTCCAAAATTTCAACAATCACCCAATGCCCACTGTGAGCAGAGATAACTTGTACCCTATTGTTTTTAACCTTCATAGCACCTTTCATGAATATAGTTGCCTTAATGCTGCCAGTATAGACCAAGATCAGGCTGCACAAAACATGAAGCCTGATCTTTGATCTATTCTGTCCGCTCTGCTGAAACCCTGTAGACCTGGAAGAAAACATTACGGTAAATTATGATTGGTTGGGTTTTATTTCCACACTGAATATCAATGTTGGGTTTATCACACACTCCAAGGTTTACCGTCAGTTACTCTTTCCATGCCAAAGATGACACCAAAAGCTTTTATGGACAGTGTAGATCAAGATCAGACTGCACAGAATGTGCAGTCTGATCTCTGATCTACAATGTCCACTTCTATATTCTATATTATAACCAAAGTGTTTGTTGATCTTGTAGAGGAAATATAATTGTAGCTTTTGTGAAAACGAAATTCATTTATTCAATAGTGAAAAAGTTAAGGTCTAAGGTCAAGTGAAAAGAAGGTTGAAGTATGACAAGTTCTTGTTTCTAAATTTTGACACCAAAATACTTTACTCTTTTCCACACAGCAAAACTGTAGACTTGTCTAAATACAAAGCACCTGCAGAAGACATGTGGCTCAAATGGTCAAAATTGTGTCTGAAATGGTAGAAAACATTGTGGGAAAAGGAGAAAATGCTGGTTACCAGCATTTTCTCCTTCTCCCACAATGTTTTCAAAAGTGTTCTTCTTCATGGTCATTAAAACTCAGGATTGTGTGGTAAGCCGTTAATCCTCAAAGTGCAGGAATCAATTTGAAACCTGTTTTGTGGACAACGTAGATCAAGATCAGACTGCACAGAACATGCAGTCCAATCTTATATCTACACTACACTGTCCGCTGCCTAGCAAAGTATTCTTGTGTTAGCAGCCTTCAAGCAGCAATTTTGGGGGGCTGCTTTTCCAGATTGAAAAGATGTAAATGATTAATTCAAGGGTGTGAGGGTTAAACCAAAATATTTTTCTACTTTATCATTGACAGATAAAAAACATAATCCTTCAAAAATTTTAAAACGTTTCAATATTTATCTAGAATAACATTTTATTTTCATTTTAACCCATTACCATACAATCCCTACTTTTGATGCCTCTGAGACAGACTTAGCCTTTAGAAAACATTTTGGGAAAAGAAGAAAATGCTGGTAACCAGGGTTTTCTCCTTTTCCCACAATGTTTTCTACCCTTTCCTGAACAAATTTCACTTCTTGAGTCACAGTAATTCTGTAATCTGCAAAATTTAATGCTTTCAGTTTGAACAAGCCTAAAATTTGGTCGTTTGGTAAAGATCGAATTAAATTTCATTATAATATCAATTTCCAGATTAATCCATTACCACACAATCCCTACTTTTGACACCCCTGAGAAAGAAGCTGTGAGAAAACATTGTTGGAAAAGGAGAAAATGCTGGTAACAAACATTTTCTCCTTTTCCCCACAATGTTTTCTAAAGGCTTCTTTCTCAGGGGCATCAAAAGTAGGGATTGTGTGGTAAGGGGTTAAAAGTCATCCAAGCTAAAAATTGCATAGTCTTGTATTCTTTAGAAACTAACTGACAAGAAATCAAGCAAAATACATAAACATTTGGTCAAAATTCCGCTCAGAGAATAGAGTATGAAGATATAAGAACAAAAGCAAATATCAAGCACTTCACAACTACTTAATAAAAGTCTACTATTTCCTACTTTTTTTCCTTATTTGGAGAGAGAACTGACACCATTTCATAAGTGATATTTACCCTTTACTCCGCAACCCCATGACATTAAAGGACACTGAGGCTTTAACTCTTTGTAACTATACAATCCCGACTTTTAACGACCCTGAGAAGGAAAGCCTTTAAAAACATTGTGGGAAAAGGAGAAAATGCTGGTAACCAGCATTTTCTCCTTTTCCCACAATCTTTTCTACCTTTTCCAATTCAAAATTCAATTTTTGATTCACATTTACTTTGTCGTCTGCATATATGCTTTCAATTTGGGCTAGTCCAAAATTTTGTCGTTTGGTTAAGAGTTAACTCTTTATCAAAGGACAACATTTTAGACTGGTCCAAATTGAAAGCACTTGCAGATGACATAATGAAATAAACTCAAAAATTGAAATTGTTTCCAGCAGGGTAGAAAACAATGTTGGAGAAGGAAAAATGTTTATCACCAGCATTTTTTCCTTTTCTCAAACTGTTTTCTACAGGCTTCTTTCTCAGGGTCGTAAAAACCAGGATTGGTTGGTAAAGGGTTACCTTTTACCACAGAATGATGACTTTTAACACCCCTGTATCAGGAGCTTTTTGAAACATTGTGGGAAAAGAAGAAAATGCTGGTTACCTGAGCATTTTCTCTTTTTCCCACAACGTTTTTTAAGTCTTTCTTTTTCAGAGTCGATAAAAGTCGGGATAGTGTGCTAAAGAGTTAGATATAATTTGTTCTCTGCAAATGCTTTGGACTTCAGTAAAAAATTTTCTCATTTTGTATAGAGAATGACAACCCTGAAATCGTTTGCATGAAATATGCAGCATAATGCATGTCAAGGTTCTTTTAAAAATATGCATTCCAAAGTTCTTCTTGTCCCCTTAACACTTTACCACAGATTCCCAACTTCTAACAACTCTGAAGAAGAGGCTCTTTGAAAACATTGTGGGAAAAGGAGAAAATGCTGGTAACCAGCATTTTCTCCTTTTCCCACAATGTTTTCTACCCCATGAAAGACAGAAATCTTCATTTAAGCTACATTTAATTTGTTGTCTACTAATGCTTTCAATTTTGGTGTAGTCCAAAAGTTTGTCATCTGGTAATTTAAGGACTTAACCTATTACCAGACGACAAAATGTTAGCCTTGTCCAAATTAAAAGCATTTGCAGATGACAATTTCCATGTGACTTAAATTGTGCGATCTTTCTTTCATAGCAGAAAACATCATGGAAAAAAGAAGAAAATATTGGTTATCAATATTTTCTCCTTTTTCAACAATGTTTTCCAAATGATTTTCCCCGGAGTCGTTAAAATTCGGCATTGTGCGGTAAAGAGTTAACTCTTTACCAAACAACAAAATTTTTTGACAGGACAAATTTGAAAGTATGACAAATCGATAGTGAGTGCAATACTACTCTAAGTGCCTGTACGTTGTACTTGGACAGGCACTTTGAGTAGTAATGCACTCACCCATTGAAATACTGTGAGACAACAAATTAATTGTAGCTGAAATGACGAATTATGTCTTTGATTGGGTAGAAAACAAAGTGGGAAAAGGAGAAAATGCTAGTTACCAGCATTTTCTCCTTTTCCCACAATGTTTTCAAAAGCCTTCCCTTTCAGAGTCATTATAAGTCAGGATTGAGCAGTACAGAGTCAAGCTACTTAACCCTTTACTCCATAAATACTCATTTCTACGCATTGCTTGTAGGAGCCTTTGGACAACATTGTGGCAAAAGGTGAAATTGCTCATGACAAGCAATTTCACCTTTTGCCACAATCTTTTCCACACTATCAAAAGACGTCAAATACACATAAGAAATGGCTTCATCCTTGCTGTTTATTATGGTCAATTAGAGATACCATAGAAATGCCTTAACCCATTACCACACAATACCTACTTTTGACGCCCCTGAGAAAGACGCCTTTTGAAAACACTGTGGGAAAAGGAGAAAATGCTGGTAACCAGCATTTTCTCCTTTTCCCACAGTGTTTTCTACCCTTCCCAGAGCAAATTTCTATTTTTCAGTCAACTTCATTTTGTCGTCTGCAAATGCTTTCGATTTGGACCAGTCCAAAATTTTCTCGTGTGGTAATGAGTTAAGGGGTAAAGGGTTAACCTTTCAGCTCAAAGAGTGACATTCCTTACACAAAACTGGTTTCAAACCTGGATGATACTTCTTTAGCCTCCTTAAACGAAAGGATTGTTTGATAAAGAAATAAAGTTAAAAAAGACGTCATAGAAAAGTTAAAATAAGTTTACCACCAAGATCGTGGAATTTGTTATTTATAAAAAAGCTTATAATTATAATATTTGTCCTATAAATAGTTTTGCGCTTCACTTCTGTATTTATTATTTGGATACCGGGTCTTATCTACTATAATAACACCGCATACATATCGTAAGTGATTACTATTGAACAATATCGTACACTTATTACTTACAGCGTGACATAACTGGACTAACATGAGTTCTATTACCGCATGTTCTTCTGTTTCTGTGAAGACATGATTTGCAGGGTTTTGATGAGGTCCCAGTCAGATTTTGTAAGAATACCTTTTGTAACAATAAAGTGAACAAGTCAGCACCAAAAATGTGCTTTATCACATTTTCATTCACAGAATAATTTGTCGATTGTTGCACTTTACTATTCAGTTGGTAGCGTGCAGGACTTGAGAACAGGGGGGTCATTGCTTCGATCCTGGGCTCGGCCAATTTCTTTCCAAGGATTGATGATAGTCATTGTAACAGGATATATTCCTCTCCTACCCCTAACCATCGTCTTGACGATGGTTATGTGGGAAGCAGCCAGGGGCTTGGAAAGAAAATTGTGCAGAGTACTCAGGTAAGAGAGATTCCAAGAAAGCATGGATAGGTGCACTGGCTGCCATGATATAATTGAAAAAAAATGTTGAAAACAGCGTTAAACACCAATCAATCAACTATTTACCACAGGATAAAATTTTAGACATGACCCGAATTCAAAGCATTATACAAATGACAAATCAAGTATGGCTCCAAGAGAATGAAGCTTGTCAGTAACTCTTTACCAAACAACAAAATTTAAGACTTGTCCAAATTGAAGGCATTCGCAGACAACAAAATAAACATGACTCAAAAATTGGAACTTGACTTTACAAGAGTATAAAACATGGTCGGAAAAGGAGAAAATGCTGGTTTCCAGCATTTTCTCCTTTTCCCACAATGTTTTCAGAAGGCTTTTCCCTCTGGCTTGTAAAAACCAGGGGTTGTTTGGTAAAGGGTTAATTGTGTATGTAACAGCTTCTGGAAAGGAGAAAGTGCTGGTTACTAGCATTTTCTCCTTTTCCCACATAATGTCTAAAAAAGCTTTCTTTTTAAAGATTGTTTAAACTTGGGATAGTGTGGAAAAGAGGATAAAACTTGTCTGTTAATGGTGTTAAATTTACACAACTTTCAACATTATTTCTGTCATACCCATTCATGTATGTCTGAAGCAGAACTATGAATGGCTGAGGCCAAGAACTTTATTAATAAACCCTCCTTAATTTTATGACCCTGGGAAAGAAGGCTTTTGAAAACATTGTGTAAAAGGGAGTAATGCTGGTGACCAGCATTTTCTTCTTTTCCCACAATGTTTTGTACCCTATCAGAGAGTTCAAGTTCATTTGCATAGCTTGATCTACTCTGTCTGCAGATGTTTCTGAAATATACAAGCGATTTCCTTGAAATGATGTCCTCCATCAAGGAAAAAGCGTAACTTAAAAGTCGCTCCCAGTTGGTCATTTTGCATCGAATAAAAAAAAAACATCTCGGCAGAATGGGTTGTTGTACACTTGTATAGATTTTCACGAAATTGGACCATCCAATGGTTTTGGAGATATTGAGCCAGATGGACACACGGATGGACAAACGGACAACTCTAAAACTATATCCCTCCGCCTTCAGCGAGGCATAAATAAAGTCCAAAATTCAACATGTAGGAAAGGATTAACCCAGCTCAAGGACACACCTACCTGATTTTTGGGTGGGAGGAGGATAATGTCTGTCTTGTTTGATTAACCCATTACCACTCAATCCCTACTTTTGACGCCCCTGAGAAAGAAGCCTTTTGAAAACACTGTTGGAAAAGGAGAAAATGCTGGTAACCAGCATTTTCTCCTTTTCCAACAGTGTTTTCTACCCTTCCCAGAAAAAAATTCTATTTTTCAGTCACCTTTATTTTGTCGTCTGCAAATGCTTTGAATTTGGACCAGTCTAAAATTTCCTCGTGTGGTAAAGAGTTAACACTGAGAAAGGTTAACACTTAGAGTGCCCAACAAACTTAACAAACATTTTTAATCTAGAAGCAATCCTTAACCCTTTACTCCATAGATACTCATTTCTAAACATTGGTTGCAGGAGCCTTTGAAAAACAGTGTGGCAAAAGGTGAAATTGCTCATGATGAGCAATTTCACCTTTTGCAACAATGTTTTGTATGCTATCAAAGGATGTCATTTACACATAAGCAACGGCTTCATCCTTGCTGTTATTTAGGGTCATTTAGAGATGCCATAGGAATGCCTTATGGGGTAAAGGCTTAAATAAGTGTCAGGTTTTTCCATGACGCACAAATCCTGCGTCATTGACGCAATTTTAATTAAAATGACCCCCAAAATAAATGACAGTGCGTCATCGGTGACGCAACTTTCCAAAATCTAAACAATGTACGAAGTTGAATGAAGCGTCATAATTCCAAGTCTTTTCTTGCTTCAATGTCAGACGAACACCGTTCTTTTTTTAACTACAGGGTTTATTTTAGATAAAAGTGGTTTTCAGGTAATTTATTTATAGAATAAGACTGGTTTACGCATTATTGCCGAAATGTTTATTGGGCACGTGTCATAAATATGGGCCCAGTCAAAGTCGTGGTTGGGTTCTTTGTATTTCATAGCGTATTTTACACGACTTCCGGTATATAAAAGTACACATTACCAGTCTGTGCTGTTAGCGGAAAAATAATGTCATGACGAAGAAAACTGTAGCATTCTTCTATCCTCTGCTTCCTACAACTGCCGATCAAGCCACGCCAAGCACCGATTCAGACGAAAATGTTTGGTCTGTCAAAAAATAACATCGGCCTTTCCGTCAGAAATGATCGACCGACTTTTCAAGCTTGGAAGTTGGCGTTTAAAAGGTAAAATCCATTATAAATCGTGTTTGAAGTTGATGAGGAGTAAATCTATATTTTTGACCCCGAAAATTAATGAAATGACCCGCAACTAATGAGGAAGGGGGTCACAATGACCCCCAATTTTCAAAGCCGAGGGAAAACCCTGAAGTGTGCTGTCATTTTATGTTACTTTCATTCAGAAACTCTCAACACAGCAGGCTGTGTCAATTAATGATCAGGCTGCACATTCAGTGACGTCTGATCTTCATCAATACTGAGCACAAACGCAATTATACCCAGGAAAAGTTTTTTAGCTTAACAATTTCTCTACTAAACATGTAAATCAATAAATTGCACTTTCTCAAGGTTATAAATACATTTTCTCTGCAAGATCAAGAGAGAGTTCAGTCATAATGTACAATACAGCAGTGAACAGTGCAGATCAGAGATCAGACTGCACCCTCTGTGCAGTCTGATCTTGATCTACACAGTCCACAAAAATTTTCAATGTCATCTATAGTATGGAAAGAGTTAAAGGTTAGCACTGGCAGTGGTCAAACCTTATTACCAAATCTCATTAACTATTTAATCATAAACATACTGGTCTGACCCAAAAGTACAACAGTAAAAGTACAGTACATGAGTAGTGGTCTTGGATGCTGGATACTGTTGATACTGAGACCTGGGTACAGAAAGGTCACTTTATTATGTTCACAAGGTCACTTTATTATAGACTGCAATTATTAACCCTTTCCTAAATAACAAAATTTTAGACTGCACCAAATAGAAAGCACTATTAATGCAGATGACAAAAAAAATATACCTCAAAAATCGAAATGTGTTTCCAGTAGGGTAGAAAAACATTGTGGGAAAAGGAGAAAATGCTGGTTACCAGCATTTTCTCCTTTTCCCACAATGTTTTCAAAAGGCCTCTTTATCTCAGGATCATAAAAACCAGGAATTGTATGGTAAAGGGTAAACTGATGGGTGAGTTATGGATTCTTCTCCAGGGACAGTGCAACATAGAATGGCTGAAAAAAAGCTTTCCACTATAATGCATTTCATGAGCTATGTTTTCAGCCTTTGTGGGCAATGTAGATTAAGATCAGGCTGAACAAAATGTGTAGCCTGATCTTTGATCCACACTGTCCGCTTTCCTGAAGCACTGTAGAACAAAGCGACAGCAATTGCATAAAGTTGTTACCTGCTTCTATTATGAGCATGTCTGATAGGTTTATAAGCCCTGGTGGCTCAGTGGTGAGAGTATCGGACTCATGACCTGGTGGTTGTGAGTTCGATACCCGGTTGAGGCCAACTTTCTTTCCGGCGTATTTTCACCTCTCACCTCTGCTAAAGCATGTGAGAAGAGTAGTCGGTGGCTTTGAAAAGAAAGTTGTATTAGTACCAGTGTGAGAAAGCCAGGAAACTCATGTGCGTCACCGACCGCCATGATATGACCTTAGCTGTTAAAGGTGCGTAAAACCCCAACACAACCAACGACTGATAGGTTTATTCAACCCTCTAAGGGTTAACCCTTTACCAGACAACAAAATTTTAGCCTTGTCCAAATTGAAAGCATTAATTTGCTGACAACAATTTCAATGTGGCTCAAACGGCGCAAATTTTATTTGATAGGGTAGAAAAAATTGTGGGAAAAGGACAAAATGCTGGTTACCAGCATTTTCTCCTTTTCCCACAATGTTTTCAAAAGGCTTCTTTTTCAGGGTCATTAAAAGACGAGATTGGGCAGATAAAGTGTTATAAGCAACATTTTATTTTGTTGTCTGCAAATGCTTTCAATTTGGTCCACTTATTTTTTTTTATTAATTTGGTTGCATTAAATCAATCCTGACTTGTCAAAAATAATGTGTGTGAGGGAAAGTATAAGAAGGGATAGACAAAATTGTTTGGGTGTGAGAATGTACTTTTGTATGTTTATCGCTCCAATTTTCTCACCTGGCCTTTACCTTTTGCTATTGCAGGGTAGGCCTAAAGCAGACTGTCTGGTCAAACATTGTTTTTCTTGGTCAAAGGCCAAAAAAAATATTGAAGAAAAAGGTCTAAATTACTCTTAATCCTTTACCAATCATTTCTTGGCTTTAATAACCCCGAAAAGGAGGATTATAAAAGACAGTGTGGAAAAGTAGAAACTTTTTCTGTCTTAATATAAGTCAGCCATCCAATCCACCCACTTATCTCAACCTTTCAGTATGATTTCTAAACAAATATTTGACATTATTATAGTTGCCTTTGCAGGGACTCAGGGTTCGAAATTCCCACATATTTACTCCCAAAATGCAAGTCAAAATTGGAAAATACGAGTTGAAATTTCAAACACTTGCTAAAAAATGCGAGTGCAAATTAGTGAAGAACAGTGACCAAAATGTACTAAATTTCATCTCGCAATAGAAATGAAATAATTCTCTTCGTTCTGGATAAACATTGGTCATGTCACCCTGAAAATTAATACCCTTCGACGGTTGTTGATAATTTAAATGATGCCACTGAAGCCTCAGAGTTGTCGTTCGTTATCCGGGTTTCTTGAGCCAAGTTCGTTCGTCTGCACTCACAGCCGATACTGAGATTTGTGTTTTTATAAGGAAAAACGGCACGGGAATACAATCTCTGACTACCAAACAAAAATTAATGTCAACCTTTCAAGAAAAGATAAGATAAGATGCGCAAATAGCAACGAGAAACAAGTCGGACGTGACTGACTCGCTAAACCAGTTACCTGATACGCAGATATTCGGATGTGATACGTCCGTAATTCAATTAACAAAATCGTTCACCATTGTAAGTTTTTTAGAAATTTAACTTGGTTTGAGAACAGAAATTCAACTGGAATGGTATTGGTGCTTAAATGAGGCTTTTAATATCAATTAACGTTTCATTTTGTTCGGTTTTGTCTCTACCCGACAGTTTAGGTAATAGAATAGAATTGAACAGTTTGCACCGGCCATTCATTCTTTACCGTTAATACTATTTAGTAGGCAAGCGAAAAAAATGCGTGTCTAATTTTAATTTTGCAAGTGGAAATAAAAGCTACTTGCTAAAATTTGCAAGTGGATAAAAAAATGAAATTCAAACCCTGGGACTGTGGATGTAAACGGCACAAAACATGCAGTCTGATCTTTGATCTACACTGTCTGATTAGCTGAAACACTACAGACAAAAAAGTAAATCGTAAAATTGCCATTTCTCTGCCTTTATTTCTAGTATGAAACTCTGTTAAGATTATTTTTTTGACAATATCAGGGTTAGAGTGCCCAATAAACATGCACAGCAAACAATTTTATTCTACTAATAAGATCCTAATAAAGGCAATGTTATGGTTTCTCAAGCCAGAATGTCTTAGCAAAGTGGACAGTGTAAATCAAAGATCAGACTGCACATTTTGTGCAGTCTGATCTTGATCTGCACTGGCCTGTATAGCCAATCAAGTCGTAAAAGTAGCTATAAGGTTTCTTACGATAACATGAGGATCACTGTGCTTATTTTTTTACTTTCCCATTCATTCCAATGACCTTGGCCACTGTTTGCCATTTCTCTTTCATATTCATCGTTGTGTCATAGTTGATTCTTAGGTCACAAAAAAAGCCCCTTCTAGTGTCAAAAATAAACCCAACAGAAATTCTAATCCTACAATACAAAACAAAATAAAACATAATTTTCATGGTTGTTTTTCTCTGCAGTATATCAGCAAAGTGGACAGTGTTGATCTAAGATCAGGCTGCAGGTTTTGAGCAGCCTGATCTTGATCTTCACTGGCCAGAAAGTGTAGTAATGAAAGGTGCATAATAGGTTGAAACAGAACAATAATTTACTAGACTTAACTCTTTACCACACAATCCCAACTTTTAACACCTCCTGAGAAAGAAGCCGTAAAAAACATTCTGGGAAAAGGAAAAAATGCTGTTAACCAGCATTTTCTCCATTTCCAACCATGTTTTCTCCGCTATAAAAGACAAATTTTATTTTTTGAACTACTTGTAATTCTTAATCTGCAAAATGCTCTAAATTTGGACAAGGCCAAAATGTTGTTGCATAGTAAAGAAATCAACAAAATGAACCAAATGACTGCAAAAGAAAGAAACCAAATTACACCATTACAATCTGTCAATTTCATTATATTACTTTTCACTTTGTTGTTTTTTTTCTGTGTGCAAAAGACATCAAATTGCAAATCAGTCTGCTCGTACATTACCTATAGCTCCACAGACAGTGCAGTCTCATTATCTAAAGACACATTTAGGCTTACATAAGGGATAATTACGACTAATTGTTTCTAAAGTTATAAACATGTTCTGTATAAGTGGAAATTTTTGCCATTTCGCGAATATGGAAAATTCGCAAACTTTTCTGTTCGCATATTTTACCTCAAGTACACCAACAAAAATAATGGGTCCCTTGAGTTCGCAAACATTTTGGTATGCAAAATGTCATCTTCGCGAGCCAAGTTTACGATCACTACGTCGATCTTACCTTGGCCGAATTGAGCCCGATTTCGAGATTCCTGCCATGCGCCCTCTATTGGATGCTGGTTATTACCCCCCTTTACATCATATTTCTAAAAGCAAATGAAATATCGTTTTAAAAACCGCTTACAAATACACATGAAGTGATAAGCAGACATCCACGAGGGTTTCCATGTTTACCTTCTATTCGAAAGGTAGCGACCTTATTCTATTCTTATCAAAGATGAAATGCTACGAGCGATTTCATTCGTTGCAGTTACAGCTGGATGCGTCCAATGAAAAAGCATATCGGGAGAATGTAAAAATCAAGCTCGATCCGCCAAGGGTAGAGTAGCGTAGTGAATCGTCAGCCTTGGCTTGCGAAGATGGCAAAATGTCCATAACCTGTAATTCGCAATTGTATAACTACATTATACATAAACAATTTTCATGCACCAGTCTGTTTTGCTATCGGGAAAAAATTGTGATAAATGCTTGTAATGATGTTCCTTTTTCCACAATGCTTTCTATTATCTACTAACATCTTTCAACAATCAAATTTTTCTTTTTTAAACTATTTTAGACACAAAAAAAATTAGGCACATTTAAAAAGAAAACATCTACAGGTGACAAATGAGACATAGCTGAAATGATTGCATTTGTCTTCAAAACCTTTCAAAGGCTTGAAAAAAAATGTGGTAAAAGGAGAAAATGCTGGTTTCCAGCATTTTCTCCTTTTACCATATATTTTTTCACAAGTGTTTTTTGTTTGGTTTGTTAAAACCCAGGACTGTGAGGTACACTGGGTTAAAAGGTTTTATTACAATTGTTATTATATTACTCAGAATTATTATTACAAAAGTCATTCTTTCAGTAAAATAATTATAATGTCTATATCACTCTGTAACCTTTTACCAGTACTTAGGTGAACCAGTCTTGATACAGATTTAGATGAATTCTGTATTCTATATTCTGTGTTGTCTGTGCATGTCATATTCTTCGAAGATTCGACCTTTCTCAGCAAGGACACATCACTCCCCCCAAGTGTTGGGGGGATTGTAGTAATACATGCCACAAAGTAGCAATGGAGAAAATGGCTTCTATCAATAGGTTTGAGGAGAAATCAGGTCTACTTTAGCTCTAGATTTCTCTAAACTGATTATTAGCTGAATGAATCGCACCAGTTAGCATTTTATTGAGTAAATGTTTATTTTAGTTTGAAATTCAAAGTAATGGTAGTTGCGTAGAAAAGTAGTCTGGTTCTGTACCAAGCATGCCCAAATTAGATAGATGAGTATTTGTAGAATGCCATCTAGCATGAGATAATGCACTCATGGTCAGTAAAAAATGAAATCTAAATCACTACATGTCAAAGTGTGATCATCACTTTGAACTCGTTAACAAACAACAATACTTTAGGCTTGTCCAAATTGAAAGCATTAAATTTTGCAGACGACAAATTAAAGTGACTGAAAATTTGAAATTTGTATTGTGAAGGGAAGAAAACATTGTGGGAAAAGGAGAAAATGCTGGTTACCAGCATTTTCTCCTTTTCCCACAATGCTTTCTAAAGGCTCCTTTCTCAGGGTCGTCAAAAGTAGAGATTGTGCGGTAAAGGGTTAATGACCATGAAGGAAAAGGCTTTTGAAAACAGAGTGAAAAAGGAATAAATTGCTGGTAACCAGTATTGTGTCCTTACCCTATAATGTTTTCTACCCTTCCCAAAATAAATCTTCTCAATTTTTGCGTCACATTTAAATTTTATTGTTTGCAAATCTGGACATGTCTTACATTTTGTCATCTAGGAAAGATTTCAGTTATGAAACATTTATAAAGCCTTCCCCATCAGGGTTATTAAAACTGTGGAAAGTGTGGTTATGGGGGGTTAATTCTTTACCACACGACAAAATTTTAGACTGGTTCAAATTGAACGCATTTGCAGACGACAAAATAAAGGTGACTGAAAAATTGAAATTTGTTCTGGGAAGGGTAGAAAACACTGTGAGAAAATGCTGGTTACCAGCATTTTCTCCTTTTCCTACAGTGTTTTCAAAATGCTTCTTTCTCGGGGGCGTCAAAAGTAGGGATTGTGTGGTAATGGGTTAACAGACATCGAAAGACAAGGGTAACCAGACTGGTAAAAATATCGATAACAGAATGATAACTTACTTTCAAAGACTGATCATTGAAATAATTGCGTATCAAGTCAGAAAGGTTTACAGGTTCTTCAGAGAAAGTAGGTAAAATGCATAATTTACCTCATTCTTAATAACCTGGATTAAGACTTAAGTACAAAGACAATTAATTTATTGCCCTGGAAATTCAGTGTTTCATATCAAGCCAGTTGCCAGCTTTAGATTGGCAAGCAGCCTCTTCTTTCTCCAGTCTCTTTTACCCATTTTGTGTATGTTGAGCCCCGGTAGCTCAGTCAGTAGCGTACAGGACTCGAAAACAGGGAGTCGTGAGTTTGATCCCCTGCTAGGCTAACTTCTTTCCGATAATTGATGATAGTCACTGCGACAGGATTCATTCCTTTCCCACTGCTGACCATTGTTTTGATGATGGTTTTGTGGGAAAGCAGCCAGTGGCTTGGAAAGAAAAATGTGTGGAGTACTGGTAAAAGAGACTCCAGGAAAGCATGGATAGGTGCAAAGTGGCTGCCATGATATAACGGAATAAATGTTGGAAATGGCGTAAACACCATACAATTAATCAATCAACCCAATTTGTGAATCTTGTACTTTACCTGAAACTTTGCTTCTCATGTCGTAATGTGCTCTAGTTTCGACAGATCTATATCTTGTTTGGTAATAATTCATTAGCCCCTTACCACACAATACAGAGTTTTAAAGATCCAGACAGGAAAGACCTTTAAAAACAATGTGGGAAAAGGAGAAAATGCTGGTAACCAGCATTTTCTCCTTTTACCACATTGTTTTCTCCCCTATCATAAATGACGTCTACTCATCTGCAGAATGCTTTCAATTTGGACATACGGTATCTAACAATTGTTTTCATCTGGTAGGAGGATGAATTAAAAGTACACAAGATACTAGTTGCTAAATTAGGCTCTGATGAGAGGACAACCATAACGACATTATTTTATACCGTTCACCTTTAGTTAAATCAAATGCTCTTGAAAAGCCTGATCAAATTTTGAACCTTAACTTTTTACCAAACGACAAAATTCAGACGGGTCTAAATTGAAAACTTTTGCAGATGACAAAAATAATGGCGGCAAAAGACAAAATTTGTCCTTGAAAGGATAGAAATCATTACGGGAAAAAGGAGCATAATTATAATATATGCTTTGATTTATTCTGTAGATCTGTGCACCTTTTCAAACTAATTAGATGAGTTAAATTGGTAACAAGGAAACTCCACTATGCTTTTTGATAAATGCCATCCTCTCGCACTCTTGCCCATCAGCACTTTGGGCCAGGGCCCCGATCTACTAGGGCAGTTACGATCAAAATTTGCGTACCGGTAATTGTTATGTAACTATAGTATAGTGGCATTTATCTGCCATGAGATGCATGATAATTATCATGGTGACTTTAGCAGATTAATGCCACTATACTATAGTTACATAAGACATATGCACATTTTGATCGTAACTACCTCAATAAAATGGGGCCCAGGCCCTTTGAAGGCTGTTTATAAGTATTGTTTATAGGGGATAGCACAAATACAGGATGAAACCAATCCTAAGTTATGCCTGCTTCTTTAAATGCTCTGTGAATAAGTACTGTCCCATAGGACCTTGATTTTTTATGTCTCATCCAAAAGGCTATTTTGGATGGTTGGTTGTGGGAATCAAACCCACACCCTCAAGTGACCTGAATCATCGAATTAACCCATTACCACACAATCCCTACTTTTGACGACCCTGAGAAAGAAACCTTTAGAAAACATTATAGGAAAAGGAGAAAATGCTGGTAACCAGCATTTTCTCCTTTTCCCACAATGTTTTCATCCCATCACGAAACAAATTTCAAATTTTCAGTCGTCTGCAAATGCTCTCAATTTGGACAAGCCTAAAATTTTGTCGTTTGGTAATGAGTTAATGAATCTTTCGCTTTACCAACAGAGCTATGCAGGCTGATCATTTTAGTCTTGGCTATGTCTACCTACCCTGTTTGGTAAAGACTGTTATTACAATCAATGCAAGCCCCTGTTCTCTTCCACATCGGCACTTTGTACCGGCATTTTCTCCTTTTCCAACAATTTTTCTACACTATCAAAGAAGTCAGGTTAATTTCAATCATTATTTGAAATTTGTTGGCTGCAGACGTTTCAATTAACTCATTACCAAACGACAAAATTTTAGGATTGTCCAAATCAAAAGCATTTGCTGACGACAAAATAAAAGTGACTGAAAAATTGAAATTTGTCTTGTGAAGGGTAGAAAACATTGTGGGAAAATAAGAAAATGCTGGTTACCAGCATTTCCTCCTTTTCCCACAATGTTTTCTAAAGGCTTCTTTCTCAGGGACATCAAAAGTAGAGATTGTGTGGTAATGGGTTAAGAAGAGTAAAAAATTTGTTGTTTGGTAAAGAGTTACCTCTGGCTTAAGGCCTATGCCATTTGGTAACGAGTGATTGACAGACACAAGGGTCATAGATCATGGAAATAGAATCTGCTTTGCCAATATTGCATCAGGCACCATGCCAGAAGTTTTACATAATCCCCCATAGTACTCAATAATTATAATGAATATCCTTCCCAAAAAACCAACTCTGAACTAAGATTGACCCCAATCTCCAACATTCCATTAATTCTTTCTCTTTCTATGGCCACTAAAAGAACTCTTGCAGTCAGCCTAGATCATGATCAGAATGCACAGAACAAGCAGCCTGATCTCTGATCCACATCTTTCACTATCTTATGTTTAACCTGTTACCACACGACAAAATTTTAGACCTAACCATATTGAAAGCATTTGCAAATGAAAATTTCAAAGTGGCTGAAATGGAGCAATTTTGGTGTGATAGGGTAGAAAACTTTGTGGGAAAAGAAGAAAATGCTGGTTACCAGCATTTTCTCCTTTTCCCACAATGTTTTAAAAAGGCTTCTTCCTCAGGGTAGTTGAAAGTCATCATTGTGTAATAAAGGGTTAAGCTACAACCAAAATTTTGTCTTGTTTACAGTGGAACTGTAGATTCCGACCTTGTAAAAAAGTATGATCTTAGGAGCTTGCAGTGAAAGAGTTCAACCTTTACTGTACAGTCCCTTTGCTTTGATAGAGTAGAAAAAGATTGTGGAAAAAGATGAAAATGCTAGTTATTAACATTTTCCCCTTTTCCCACAAATTTTTTCAAAAGGCTCCTTTCCCAGGGTTTCTTAAAAGTCAGCATTGTGCAGTAAAGAGTTTGATCCCATTTCCTCGGATCATGGCCCATTTAACCCATCACCATACAGCAACATTTTAGTCCTATCCATGATAAAAGCATTTTTAGATGACAATTTCAAAGTGGCTCCCATGGTTCAATTTTGCTTTTATTAGGATAGAAAACTCTGTAGGAAAAGGAGAAAATGCTGGTAACCAACATTTTCTCCTTTTCCCAGAATGTTTTCAAAAGGCTTCTTTCCCAGGGACATTAAAAGTCGTCATTTTGTGGTAAAGAGTTAATTATGTGTAATCAAGAAATGGTAATTAACAATCTTTGTTTATCAAACTGTCATCAATTAATTGGACCTAAATAACCAAATTTAGACCCAAAATAACCATGTGACATTTTCTTTTTTGAAATTTCTAATTTTGAAATAATGCTGAGTCAGTCCATTATTTATGGGGTTCAAGATGATATTTCTTAACCATTATAGTGGTGAACAATGATTCAGTGCTTTTTAAGAAGGTTTAGATGAAAATCTGATTGCCCCTAATGTAGAGTCTGATCTTAAACCAACATTGCTATCTAGTTAGCAAGATATTCTGATAAAAACAGTCTTGAGATTGTAACATCTTCATCTGTTCCAATGAGTGAAAGTTTTATTTCATAATACATAAAGTTATAGATAGGAGAATATGAAATAATCAAAACAATGGAAAATAAACTTTGATTGTTTTATGGCACTCTGTAGTCTTTACCAAATGACAAAATTTTGGACTTGTCCAAGTTGAAAGCATCTGCAGACAACAAAATAAATGTGGATCAAAAATTGAAATTTGATTTGAAAAAGGTAGAAAACATTGTGGGAAAAAGGAAAAAAATGCTGGTTACCAGCATTTTCTCCTTTTCCCACAATGTTTTCAAAGGCTTTAATTCTTTCTCAGGGTCATTTAGAGTCACAATTGTGTGGTAAAGAGTAAATGATAACAAACAGGATAATTGCCAGAATGCAAGGTAGGCAGCAATTTTGGCACTCCTGGCACACACTAGCATTGCACTTAAGTTTAATAATTCTAAGTTTGATTCTGAGTTAGCTGAAATAGTCATTATTGTTTAGGGATTTGTATGTGCACATTTTTCAATGCATGCCAGTGAACAACTGAAAAATAGCCAATTTGTAATGTTTGTTGCAATCAATCCCAACAGAATGTTCATCTACAGTCTATTACCTCTATGATGGCATTTATTCATCTGAATACCAGTGCCGGTATTCACCAACCATTCTTCAGAATATTCTTAGACTTATTCTCCAAGAATTTCTAAATTTGAAAGCAACACAACTTCTGATTGGCTAAACCAGAAGTTGTGTTGCTTTCACATTTCGAAAATTCTGGAGATTGAGACCAAGAACGTTCTTAATGGTTTGTCAATATGGGCCCAGTACTTTGAGAAGTTTCTCACATATCAGTAACTCATTAACAGGATTTTTTCAAAGTTCTTTGTTAAAATATGTGCATGCAATGTAGATGGCGTATGCAGTGTGCTAAACAGGTTTGATGTTCATTTAGAGATCATCAGACATCTATTAATGACATACAAGACTGCAAAATTACTGAGATCACATGGGAATAATTAATCAATCAGTACAGTATAGGTTTAAGAGTTCCTTTTGCAGAGAAAAAGGTAATATGTCAAAAGTCCAAATAATCATGATTACTAGCTTTAAAGGTCGACAGCCAGACAGAACAACTCATGGGATGGGAATAAGAAAAGCTTTACATATATTTGCATAATAAATTATATAGATTTTGCCTGTAACCCTTACCCAAACAACAAAATTTAGACTCTACAAAGTGTTAAAGGTGGCCGTTCAGATTTTGAGACTAAAATTGTACAAAAATGCAAAAAAATAATCCTCATACTCCCAAAGCCTTTTAATTTTCATTCATAAAACCCCAGTAGTCGATCACCGTCCAACAACAGGAAAAATAAGAGATTTACTACAGCCCAGGTCGACACCAAGGGGAGACACGTTCTATTTTTAGATTATCAATTCGCTCATTTACAAATAGGAATACACAGACGAAGTTTCGAACATAGCGTCCGAAGAAGCCATTATGGAAAATTATTATTACATGTTTGTTATGTAATGGAATTTAAGCGTTATGAGTCACGTGCCAGTCACTAGGCATTCCCGAAATGCTTTATTGAATTTTGGCGCAAAATCTAAAAATACCTTAAGAGGCTACGTAGCCTTTTAAGGGAATACCGCCAAAAACATTTTTTTTTGTAATTTTATGAATCTTAATTATTGATGATTAGTAATGTTTTTTCATATAAATTTCAGTGATATATAGATTTTTTAATTTGGTGAGATGTAAAAATTCTAAATACCCACCTTTAAGCCGCTGAGGTGATAATTTCAAGCTTGATACCTACAAACTTATGTTCTCTGATAAGGTAGAAAGCAATGTGGGTAAAGGAGAAAATGCTGGTTATCAGCATTTTCTCCTTTGCCCACAATGTTTTCATAAGCCTTCTTTCTCCAGGACATCACGACAGTTGTTTGTTTGGTAAGCAGTTAATCCAAAGCATTGATTAAACAGAAACAGTGTGCCATATGTCACAAGAGAAAGGTGTCCTCTTCAATGTATTAGTTTTTACTTGTACCTTTTCAAGGTAATGAATATACAGACACATAGATTACAAGGAAACATGTAGATAGTTTAGGGACAAGATATACAGATGGTCCAGGGATCAAACATGTAGATTCCTGAAGGGCCAGACATAAAAAACATTTAAGGATCAGACACGCAGGTAGCTAAGGGACCTGACATAATAGTAACCTGAAGGAACAGAAATAAAGATGGCCAAGGTGCCATAGATACAGATGGACAATGAAACAAACATACAGAATGGCTTAATATTAGGACTGAACATACACATGGTTCAGGCAGAAAACCTACAGATGGCTATGGGCCCCCCAAAAAGCTGGCCTGACAAAAAATGGTGACAAACAGACCCTATATACAGATTGCTGAGGAAATAAACATACAGAGCGGCACAGGGACCAAACATGCACATGGTCCAGAAATAAAACACACAGAACATGGGGGCCCATTATATGGATAAGAAAGGAAAGGACAAACAGATGGATGACAGGCTGAATATACACTTGGTCCAGGAACAACACTTACAGATGGCTGTAGGGGCCCAATACATAAATGACCAAAGGTATGGACAAATGGTATATGGCTTATGGACCAAACATACACTTTGTCCAAGAACAAAACATTGAGATGGCTATGGGGCCCAATAAACAGATTGCCAAAGGAAAGGACACACAGATGACTGAGGGACCACCATGGTCAAGGAACAAAACATTCAGATGGCTGTAAGGCCAAACAAACAGGTTGCTAAAAGAACTGAACATACATATTGTCCTGGACAAAACATACAGATGGCCACGGTGGCCATTATACAGATGGCATTAGTAAAGGACATACTGCTGGCAGAGGGACAAAACCTTACAAACATGGCCCAGGAACAAAATACAGATGGTTATGGGGCCCAATATACAGATGGCGAAAGTTAAGGATATACCAAATTGCTGATGTCTGAGAGACCAAACATTCACATGGAGCAGGAACAAAACAGATGGGTAAAGGACAGGACAAACAGATGGCTGATGGACCAAACATACACATGGTCCCGGAACAAAACATACAGATGGCTATTTTTGGGGCCCAATATAAAGATGGCTAAAGGAATGGACAAACAGCTGGTTGAAAGACCAAGAAGACACACAGTAAAGAAAAAGAAACATTAAGATTGCTCAGGTACCCAAGAAACAGTTGGTCCAAGGCCAAAGAAACACATGATCCTGTAACAAAACATTCAGATGACCATAGGACTCAATGTACAGATGGCCAATGGCAGGAACAATAAATGGCTTAGGGATCACATAATTATAGGCCTAGTCCAGGAATAAAACACACAGATGGCTATGGTGCCCAATTAACAGATGGCTACAGAAAGGACAAACAAATGGCTGGGAATCAAACATACACATGGTACAGGAAAAAATCATTCAGATTGCTGTGGGGCCCATAAAGATAGGCAGAGGAATAGACAAAGAGACAAGTAAGAGATGAAACATACAAATGGGCAAGGAAACATACAAAGGGTTTGCCAAGCGACAGAACATAAGATCACGGCGTGTATGTAGCTATTACCAGAATTCACCTTGAGAACTACAGGCTACAATGCTAACCATTTACAACACAATAGTGAAAAAGGCAGCTTTTTGATAAATTTTGGAAAACAGGGAAAATGTTGATGAAGAGTTTAACAAGATGGACAAACTCTGTGTCTTTTCGGTACAACATTTGCCTCAATGGTATTTAGCATCTGTCAAGGTGATATATGACTGTGCGTTTGTTTACAAACCCATAGATCATGAGTTCAATCACTGACCTTGGCAGAAAATTTATGTATCAGCCTGTTACATATTTTATTACAAAAGACAACAATAACAAAAAGCCAAGGTAAACCCTTTACCACATGATCCTAAATTTTAACGAGCGTGAAGTAGACAGCTTTTGAAAACATTGTGAAACTTACGAATTATGGGTTGATGCTTTTTGCAGATGCTTTAAAGCTCCTTTTCACAGAGAATGGCCAAATGAAATGTGTCCTGAAAGAGATGTAAACGATATTTTACGGTGAAAGATCTGAATTTATGTCACTGAGTAAGCATTATTGGTAATATTTTCATGGTAATATTTTCATGATGTTCACAAGATTATTATTATGCTTTTAACCCTTTTTGGGTGAAGTTAATCAAAATCCAGTACAGTTCCAGCTATTCTCCGTGGCGTACCCCCTCTGCATAGCAATGCATTACAATACTATGTCAAGCGTGAGAAATGTAAGGTATATTCTCTCATATTTCCATCTGGTTGTGAGGCATGCACATTTTATCTCAGTAAAGGAACAACTGTTCTTGCTGTCAATTGAAGAGTTAGAATATAAAAATCTGTATTTTCACAGGTCATAACCATGAAATATTGAAAAATATTTCACTGATATTTCTCAATAAACTACCTGAAAGCATGAAATAAGTCATTGTATGATGATTACCAGCATCTCTTCCTTTCCTGAAATGTTTTTAAATGCTCTTTTGCTTGGGTTTGTTTGCAAAAGACTAATCGCTTAACCCTTTCCCAAACAACAAATTTTGGACCCTTCCAAACCGAAAGAGTTTGCAGACGACAATTTCAAATTTGGAGAAAAATTGCAGAAGGCTCTCAGAAAGGGTAGAAAACACTGTGGGAAAAGGAGAAATTGCTCGTTAAGAGCAATTTCTCCTTTTCCCACAGTGTTTTCTACGACTTTTACTGCAGTCACGTAAAAACCAGGGCTTGTTTGGGAAAGGGTTAACAAAGATTTTTATATTTTCACTGCCCTGAAGAATAAAGCTTTTAAAAACATTTGAGGAAAAGGACAAAATTACAGACACAAGACTGATCTTGTGCCTTTTTACTGTGCATAGAAGCTCTTTAAATTTTCCCCTGTATCATCTGTCATTATAATGTCCAAAAAGCAACTACAATTTGATCATGAAATTTCATAAATTCTGGTAACAATGAAACATGAATTATGAGAATGCACTTAGTATTAGCAACTTCCCTCAATGTTGCAAGGTTTTGTTGACTGTTTCAACGCTATGAATTTCTGTTCTCTCTGAAAAATGGTTGCAGGTGATAAACGTGTAAATAAGAATTCTGAATGAATGAATAGCGTTTTAAGGCCCATCGACAACTTAGGTCATATTGGGCGCACTTACTTAGTAAACAATAATGCGAGGTGAAAATAACATACATGTGCAACAACATAAGACAAACATGATAAATGAGGAATGGATGAAACACAAAATGATGCCCCTTTTGTCGCCTTTTACGACATGCGTGCTGTCACTTTTGTTCCGCCAGATGAAATGGCAGATGTGACGATCGCGGGACTGCAGTGATTTATTCTTATACCCCCGATTAAACCACACGGGGTCCCACAGGCCAACTGATTCCCATTCCAAACCCTATTTACATCAAGAAAAAAAATATAGGATTTGGAAAAGAATTCTGAATGAACAGTACATGCAGCATGAAGTAAAGACAATAAACAATGTGAATGCAACATCTTGCTTACATAAAAGAGCCATGCTTTGTGGAAAGGGGGTTAAATGCACCTTTCTTTGATGCATTATACCAAGCCAATCATTGAATAATTATGTGTTTATAAAATCCATTTTGTGAAACAAGCCCCTGAATACAAGCCCCTGAATAATGTGGTACACTGATCCTTTGACAAGCAGAAATATTACCATTACCAAAAAGCTTTGACCCAGGTCAGCCTGAGCATGCGCAGGCTGACCTGGGTCAAAGCTTTTTGCGAGATGCATTAGGCCCCCCTTTCACATATCATTAAGTTTAATGTTGCATATACATAATAACAGATGCTGATAGACAGAAGATAAGCTTTTCTTTTTTGTTCACATGACTGTACATACTCCAAGATGACTGAGATTTTATCAATGAACCTGAATGCCAAGAGCAAGGCCAGTATTCACCATCCATTCTTGAGAATATTCTTAGTCTTATTCTCCAAGGTTTTCTAAATTTGTAAGTAACATAATTTCTGATTGGCTAAACCATTCAGTTTAGCCTATCAGAGAATGGTTTAGCCAATCAGAAGTCGGTTTCTTACAAATGTAGAGAACTATTGAGAATAAGACAAAGAACATTCTTAAGAATGGTTGGCGAATACAGGCCCAAGAGTTCCATCCATCTGGAATAAACTAAACATTACAATCAGTGACCCCTAGCAGCCCCTACTTATCAAGGACAAATAATTTTCAGGGGCATGGGTTCAAATCCTTGGTTGGGCATGATCTTTTCAAGGACTGATGTCTAGTCATTGTAAGAAATATATACACAGTTCAATGGCCTTCTTTAAAACAAAAACTTATTCACGCTTCTACAACATGATTTCAATCATGAAAACTCAAGCTGTCACATTATTTATGTATTTCTTTAACCCTTTACAACACAATTCTGACTTATAACAACCTACAGGAAGAAGCCTCTAGAAAAGTTTGTTGGAAAAGGACAAAATGCTGGTTACAAGCACAGGTTATTAACATTTTCTCTATTTTCCACAATGTTTCCTACTCTTTTTAAAGACAAGTTCCATCATTTAGATATATTTACATCGTTGTAGGCAAATCATTTCAATTTGGACAAGTCTAAATTTTGTCGTTTGGTGAAGGGTCAACACTTTTCTGCTCATCTAAAATATAGCCTAGACAAAACTGAAAGCATTTGCAACTGACAAAAGAAATTAACCTCAAATGACAGACTTTCTCTGTGGTAGGATAGAAAATAATGTGGGAAAAGGAGAAAATGCTGGTTATCAGCATTTTCTCCTTTTCCCACAATGTTTTCTTAAGACTTCTTTCTCAGGGGCGTCAAAAGTAGGGATTGTGTGGTAATGGGTTAACTTCAGGATTGCCACAGGTTTTAGAGGACTGGTTTGACCTGTTATTTCATCTTATTTGAATGTTTGTTTGTTCTATGCCAACTGGATGGCCTTTTAAGTAACCAAATGGTGTTTTATGCCACTTTCAGCATTACTTCAGGCTTCTTTTTCAAGATCTTCAAAATTTGAGATTGTCAGGTAAAGAGTTCAGAAGCTTAAAGAAGCTGGAAGTACCATTATGTCTAAAAACAGAAAGTTAACCCATTACCACACAATCCCTACTTTTGACACCCCTGAGAAATACGCCTTTTGAAAACACTGTGGGAAAAGGAGAAAATGCTGGTAACCAGCATTTTCTCCTTTTCCCACAGTGTTTTCTACCCTTCTCAGAACACATTTCTATTTTTCAGTCACCTTTATTTTGTTGTCTGCAAATGCTTTCAATTTGAACCAGCCCAAAATTTTCTTGTGTGGTGGTAATGAGTTAATTCTCAACCCTACTATATGCCAAATGTTACAGTAAGGTACACTGTTAGAGTAAGGTACAGTCAGTCAATGAACTTCCACCTTCCTGCAAAAGGTCAAAGGGCAATAAACAATCCTCGGTCAAAACTTGAATCGAAGGACACTGAAAATCACGGAACAACCTCACTGCACATATTGTGCAAGGCACGGCTCAGACATTGACTTTTTTACTATTTACCCCAAAAGTTTGTGTCCCAAAGCTTTACTGAACGAAATTTTGGAAACCTCATTGAATGTCCTATTTGAAATTTAGCTTGAGAATTAGACTTGAGGCATTTGCATCCAACGAAATTCAAAGGTGCCTTTTAACCCTTTACCAAACAATCCCTGGTTTTTACCACCCTGAGATGGAAGCCTTTTGAAAATGAGAAAATGCTGGTAACCAGCATTTCTTTTCTTTTCCCACAATGTTTTCAGTCCTGCTGGAAGCAAATTTCAATTTTTGAGTTACGTTTGTTTTGTCATCTGCAAGTGCTTTGAATTTGGACCAGTCTAAAATTTTGTCATTTGGTAAAGGGTTAATTTTGCAGGCAACCAATCAAATGTTGGTCAAATGACAGGATCAGTTTCTCAAGAGGGTAGGCAAAAAGAGGAAAAGGAGGAAATGCAGGTTACAACGAAAAACCCAGGACCTCAGACAGTGAGTGGGAGACAATCAAACCAAGCACCCATAGCTTACTATTCCTACATCTTCACCACAAAGCTGTGCAGGATTCAAAATATTTTCAAATTCTGACAGTGAGGATCCACCCAGAAGATTAAAATCTGTCACATTGGAAAGATATCGACCTTTAACAGTTTACTAAACAATCTGGAGTTTTAGCTAGCCTGAAGATGAAAGCTTTTGGTAAAATTGTGGTATAAAGGAGAAAATCAGCATTTTCTCCTTTTTCCCACAAGGTTTTTGCCTCTTTCACATGTTAACTAAAACTGGAAATTGTATGGAAAAGGGTTAAACAAATAAAGGACAGAAATAATTGAATGGACCAATTTCATCGGTGGGAAAAAAAAGCCATACTATACCTACTTCAAAGTTGTTTCTACCAGCGTATGTTTCAAAGTAGAAGCAAGTGCAGTTTTAAGATCATACTGCATAGAAAATCTATGCAGTCTGATCTTAATCTACACTGTCTGCAAAAACAAATTAGGCAGGTTCCATAACTTAACCCTGTCTGAGGTTAACCCTTTACCAAACAATCCCAAGTTCTACGAACCAGAGGAAGAAGCCTTCTGAAAACATTGTGGGAAAAGGGTGAAATGTTGGTTATCAGCATTTTCTCATTTTCCCACAATGTTTTCTACTGTTCTAAAGTAAAGTTTTTAATTTCTGTGTTGCATTTTATTTTGTTGTCTGCAAATGCTTTCAATTTGGGCAAGTCTTAAATTTTGTCGTTTCGTTATGAGTTAATTAAGAAGGTCAAGTGTACAAAGGTGAATAACCTGAACTTTGACCTACATTTCCAGCTTCACTTCACTCTTTATCACATGACCCTGGGCAGAAAGGCTCTTGAAACCATTGCTGGAATTAAGGAAAAAAAATGCTGGTTACAAAGGAAAAAATGCTGGTAACCAGTATTTTCTCCTTTTCACACAATGCTTTTTTTTCCCCTACACCAGACAATTCTGACCATTTAATCAATATTAAATTTGTAATCAGTAATGCTCTTGATTTGGTCTATTCCAAAATCGTTGTTTGGCAAAGAGTTAAACCATAAATTAGAATGAAATATGAGGAAACATGAGAATAAAAGAAAGTAGTTTGTGCCGAATAAATAAATACTAATTATGAATTGAACATGATCATATAAAACTAAACCGTATGTGTGGATCACGTTTAGCATTTCCCAAAACATTGTCTCCATGATTTTCACGACAGCGTGTATCTATACATGTATTTGTTTCCTGGGTTTTGCAAGTACCAGGCTAGGACCCTGGAGTGCCTTGCCTAAGGACAATTTAATGGTCCTCCCATTGTGAAATTATATAGATAACAAAATTATATGTAACCCTCTACCAGATGAAAAATTTAGGCTAGTCCAAATTGAAAGCATATGCAGGTGACAGATCAGAATGCAAAGAATGTGCACAGGGATTTCAGTCTTATCTTGGATCTACTCTGTTCACTTTTCTGCCAGATGTTCTGATAAAAATTTGCCTTAAAATTGCAATAAGTGCATGTTCTGCCCTGCTTTAATTTGCCTATTTCATGTATTTATCACTATAAGGTTTACTATTCAACCCATTACCACACAATCCCTACTTTTGACACCCCTGAGAAAGAAGCCCTTTGAAAACACTATAGGAAAAGGAGAAAATGCTGATAACCAGCATTTTCTCCTTTTCCCACAGTGTTTTCTACCCTTCCCAGAACAAATTTCAATTTTTCATTCACCATTATTTTGTCGTCTGCAAATGCTTTCAATTTGAACCAGTCTAAAATAATGTTGACTGGTAATAAGATAATTGAATCAGCTTTAACCCTTTACCACATGGCAAAATTTTAGACCTATCCAAATTGAAAGCATTTGCAGACAACGATTTCATAGTGGCCCACATGACACAAAATTCCTCTGGTAGGGTAGAAAACTTTGTGGGAAAAGGAGAAAATGCCGGTTACCAGCATTTTCTCCTTTTCCCACAATGTTTTCAAAAGGCGTCTTCCTCAGGATCGTCAAAAGTCGTCATTGTGTGGTAAAGGGTTTAGCCAAAGCTCTAACTTGGTTTCCTGGATACACTGGACTGTTGGGATTGATTGGTTAACTCATTACCACACGACAAAATTTTAGACTGGTTCAAATTGAAAGCATTTGCAGACGACAAAATAAAGGTGACTGAAAAATTGAAATTTGTTCTGGGAAGGGTAGAAAACACTGGGAAAAGGAGAAAATGCTGGTTACCAGCATTTTCTCCTTTTCCCACAGTGTTTTCAAAAGGCTTCTTTCTCAGGGGCATCAAAAGTAGGGATTGTGTGGTAATGGGTAAAGGGTTGGCAATCCATAATGCAAGTCAGGTATTCTCATTATTCTAGGGTGGGTAAACAATCTATTGTTACAGAGACTTTGTTGTGGTAGACGTGATCTCTTGTCTTGTCAGAGATTAATAAACAGTGGTAGTAAACAATTAACCTGTTAAAGGTGGCCCTTCAGATTTTGAGATGAAAATTTTACAAGAATACAAAAAATCATCCTTATACTCCCAAAGCCTTATAATTTTCATTCATAAAACCCCAGTGGTCGAAAGCCTTCCGACAACAAGAGAAATTAGAGATTCACTACAGCCCGGAAAAAAGGTCTATTTTTACATGAGCAACTCGCCCATCTACATACTGGAAATACACAGACGAAGCTTCAAACAAAGCATCCGAAGAAGATATTATGGAAAATAATTACATGTTTGCTAAGTTATAGAATTTCAGCATCATTAGTCACGTGTCAGTCACTTAACATTCCTACAATCCTTTTTTTATTTTTGGCGGGAAATCTAAAAATAGCTTAAGAGGCTACGTAGCCTTTTAAGGGAATACCATCAAAAAAAATTTTTGTTTGTAATTTTATGATTCTTAATTATTGATGATTTGTATTGTTTTTTCATATATATTTTAGATATATATATATTTTTTCAACTTGATGGGATGTGAAAATTCTAAATACCCACCTTTAAAGGCGCAGTAAATGCCAAATGTAAACAGTGCCAGTGTAAAATTGCATTAAGATTGTAAACATATACCATTCAAAAGTATGGAAATTATTGTGAATTTGAAAATCTGTTTTTGTACAGATGGTCCAAGTGTTAGTTGTTGGCAGAAAAATGTGATTTTTAAAGTCTGTAAAGAAGCCTTTTGAAAACATTGTGGGAAAGGTAGAAAATGCTGGTAACCAGCATTTTCTCCTTTTCTCACAATGTTTTCTATCCTTTTTGGAAACAAATTTCATCAATAGAGCCATTTTGATGTCTGCAATTGCACTCAATTTGAATGAACTTTTGTCATTTGATAAAAGATAACCCTCTACTTTGAAATGCCTACATGACCTGGTGGTTATAAGTTCGATACTCGGTTGAGGCAAACTTTCTTTCCGGCATATTTTCGCCTCTCACCTCTGCTGAAGCATGTGAGAAAAGTAGTCGGTGGCTTTGGAAAGAAAGTTGTGTTAGTACTGGTGTGAGAAAGCCAGGAAACACATGTGTGTCACCATGATTATGGCCTTAGCTGTTAATACAACCAACCAATGAAATGCCTACTTTTGATGACCCTAGAAAAGAAGCCTTTTGAAATCATTGTGGGAAAAGAACAAAATGCTGGTATCCAGCATTTTCTCCTTTTCCCACAAAGTTTTCTTCCCCATCATAGAAAAATTGCACATTTTGAGCCACATTGAAATTGACGTCTGCAAATGCTTTCAATTTGAACTAGACTAAAATTTTATTGTCTGGTAAAGGGTAAAAGGGCTGCAATGTGTCATTTGGTAAGGGTTGAAGAAATATTTGTCTAGTAGAAGAAATAAAAATAAAACAAGGATATTAATAAAAGTACATAGTACAACAGTTTCGAAAAGCAATTTATCACAGAATTGGGTTAACTGATGAAGCATGTGCAGATCATGAAAATCCATTTGACTGAGATAATCATGGAGACACTTAGTTTTGTGGCCCATAACTCTTTACCAAACAACAGATTACTCCAAATTGAAAGCACTTGCAGACGACAAATTAAACACAACTCAAAAAATGGAATTTGTTTCCAGCAGGATAGAAAAAATTGTGAGAAATGGAGAAAATGGTGGTTACCATCATTTTCTCCTTTTCCCACAATGTTATCAAAAGGCTTCTGTCCCAGGGTCGTAAAATCAGGGATTGTTTGGTTAAGGGTTAAAAGCTAAACACAGGTTTAGCTTCTATTGCAGAGAGTGTGGAACAAGGTCAGACTGCATAAAATGTGCAAAGAAAGTGTAGTCTTATCTTGGATCCACTCTGTTCACTTTCTGCCAAACATATTGACAAAAATTGCCTTGAAATTGCAATAACTGCATGTTCTGTCCTACTTTAGACTGTCTTTTTCATGTATTTATCACTGTAAGGGTTACAATATCTGAATCAAGCTTTAACCACATGGCAAAATTTTGGACCTATCCAAGTTGAAAGCATTTGCAGACAACAATTTCATACAGTGGCTCACAAGACACAATTTTCCTTTGATAGGGTAAAAAACTTTGTGGGAAAAGGAGAAAATGCTGGTTACCAGCATTTTCTCCTTTTCCCACAATGTTTTCAAAAGGCTTCTTCCTCAGGGTCCTTCAAGGTCGTCCTTGTGTAGTAAAAGGTTAAACCAAAGCTCATCTTGGTTTCCTGGATACACTGGACTGCTGGAGAGAGAGGGCGTAGACTTTTAAGCCTTCGTCAAACAATCCATGTTTCAATGAACCTGAGGTAGAAAGCTTTAGGAAACAATGATGGTTAAAAAAGAAAATGCTCGCAACCACTATTTTTTCCCCCATTCTCCACAATATTTACTACCCATTTAACCCATTACAACACAATCCCTACTTTTGACGACCCTGAGAAAGAAGCCTTTAGAAAACATTGTGGGAAAAGGAGAAAATGCTGGTAACCAGCATTTTCTCCTTTTCTCACAGTGTTTTCTATCCTTCACAAATTTCAAATTTTCTGTCACCTATATTTTGTCATCTGCAAATGCTTTGATTTGGACAAACCTAAAATTTTGTTGTTTGGTAATGAGTTAAACCATTAGTATGAACCCAAATTTTGCCGTTTCAGATATATCTTTTCGAAAAAAAGAAAATGTCCTTATTGGACAGTGTAGATCAAAGATCAGACAGCAGAGAATGTGCAGTCTGATCTTTGATCTACACTGTCCGCAAAAGGTCAGCAATCCACGCTCAGCATCCTCACTAGGGGTTCAAAATTACCTGTTTACAATATGTCCCATGGAAAAAGGGTGGAGGTAGGTCAAACATAAATAGGCCATGTCTGAAACATGGGGGGAGTCATCTGAACAACTCCTCATAAATCATATGAACTCTGTTACTGATTTACCTTTCCCTGTGGAGGCTATTTTTAGATCTTTAACTCTTTACCACAAAATCCCAACTTTTAACGACCCGAGACAGAAGCCTTTTGAAAACATTGTGGGAAAAGGAGAAAATGCTGCAAACCAGCATTTTCTCCTTTTTTCCACAATGTTTTCTACTCTGCTGGAAACAAATTTCAATTCTTGAACAACATTTATTTTTCTCTCTGCAAATGCTTTCAATTTGGACCAGTCTACATTAATATGTTGTGTGGTAAAGAGTTAACTATTTCCATACTGTTGACTTACCAGACGATTTTGTGGACAGTGCAGATCAAGATCAGACTGCACAGAATGTGCAATCTGATCTCTGATTGACACTGTCCACTGCTTTATTCTGAGTAAACCCAAACGGCAGTGTTTTAGGCTTGTCCAAATGGTAAGCAAATTGCTGACAACAAAATAAAAGTGATTGAAAATTTGAAATTTGTTTTGTGAAGGGTAGAAAACATTGTGGGAAAAGGAAAAAATGCTGGTTACCAGCATTTTCTCCCTTTCCCACAACGATTTCTAAAGGCGTCTTTTTCAAGGGAATCAAAGGTAGGGGTTGTGTGGTAATGGGTTAACTCTCATTTCTCTTGATCTTGCACTGAAACTGTATTAGTAGATTATGAGAAAATGCAGTTTATTTATTCAGTATTCTAACATGACACGCGACTTTGGCTCTATAAACACAGTGCAAGGAAAACGTGGTAAAATCTGCAACAATCCATGTAGAGTGACGTCATTCAATGAGTGAGTTATTCAATGGAACATAATCTTCATCCACGTCTTTACTCCCAGTTTGAACTTGTTTTCATTTCACTAAGAATTGGCCATGTTAGAATCGAAATAATCTTCTTTCTATCGTGGTATATCGTTCAATAAACCACGTTGTGAGTTATGAGGCGCAATGCATAACCCACTCAGGCTATTGCCCTCGTGGATTATTTATTGCGCCTCATAACTCACAACTGTGGTTTATTGAACGATATACCACGATAGAAAGAAGATTATTTCTTAAATGACAAATGCTAACTCTCTACCACACACGACAGATTGATTCATTGTATGGTGTTTAAAGCCATTTTTAACATTACTGCAGTTACATCATGACGGTCACTGCACCTCTCCATGCTTTTCATTTACCAGAACTCCGCATAATTATCTTTCCCAGCTGCTTTCCCACATAACCATCATCAAAATAACGCTCAGCCGTGAGAAAGGCATGAATCCTGTTGTAATGACTATCATCAATCCCTGGAAAGAAAATGGGCCAGTAGGGGATTGAACGAGCGACCAGACCTGTTCTCAAGTCCAGTGAGCTATGTACTAACTGAACTCCCTGGGGAAAAGGAGAAAATGCTGGTTACCAATATTTTCTCCTTTTCCCACAACGTTTTCAAAAGAGTTCTATCTCAGGGTCGTAAAAACCAGGAATTGTTTGGTAAAGGGTTAAAAGATTTCTATCCTTCAATGGGTAAAAAACATTGAGAAAAAAGGAGAAAATGCTGGTTACAAGCATTTTTTCCTTCCTCAAAAAAAAAAAGCCTGCAAAAGCTAAAGGTTTTTTATTGGTTATTTAACTCTTTACCACACAATCCCGACTTTTAACGACCCTGAGAAAGAAAGTTTTTGAAAACAATGGTTGGAAAAGGAGAAAATGCTGGTAACCTGCATTTTCTTCTTTTCCAACCAAGTTTTCTACCCTTTCCAAATCAAATTTCAATTTTTGATTCACATTTATTTTGTCGTCTGCAAATGCTTTGAATATGGACTAGTCCAAAATTTTGTCATTTGGTAGAGTCAAAATCTGGATTGTTCCAGTAAACTAATTGTTATCAGAACTCATGCCTCTCATAAAAGTACATTCAAACTCTTTCCTTACTGTTGACAACAAAAGAATCGTTTAGTGGACAGTATCAATCAAGGTAAGTCAGCACATTCTGTGCAGTCTGATCTTGATCAAGACTGTCCAATGCTTTACTTTAGATTAAGACAAAACTGTCCCTTCATCTTTCATTGAAATAAGATTTATAGCCAATGAAAGAGTGTGTATCATTTACTTAGCAGTGAAAGAGTTAACCCATTACCAAACGACAATATTTTAGACTTGTTCAAATTGAAAGCGTTTGCAGACGACAAAATTAAAGTGACTGAAAATTTGAAATTTGTTTGTGAAGGGTAGAAAACATTGTGGGAAAAGGAGAAAATGCTGGTAACCAGCATTTTCTCCTTTTCCCACAATGTTTTCTAAAGGCTTCTTTCTCAGGGGTGTCAAAAGTAGGGATTGTGTGGTAATGGGTTAACCCTTTTCCACAAGACAAGGTTTTGGACCTGTCCCAATTGAAAGCATTTGCTGAAGACAGTTTCAATGTGGCTCATATGAAATGACTTTTCTTTGAAAGGGAAGAAAACATTGTGGGAAAAGGAGAAAATGCTGGTAACCAGCATTTTCTCATTTTCCCACAATGTTTACAAAAGCCCTCTCTTTCTGGGATCTTTTTATCTATGTTACTTTTGAAAATTTTTTTTTATATCGCAGAAAATGCTCATCTTGTATTTCGAAAACTAGGGTTCTTAACGGCCTTGCCCAAGAACACTTCAACACGAACAGCATGTTTTACTTTACAGGGGCCTTTCTTGGCCAGTATGGGATCATACCACAGACCTCACAGACCCCAGGAACATGATAATTTGACATTCTTGCCCTCCTACAGTGGCTCATTAATGATATCTTTAACCTTTTAAGTGTTTATCAAACCTTTCATTGCATTTTCTCAAATTTTGTTGTCTGATCTTTGATAATCACTGTCCAATTTGCCAACACACTCTTGATAAACGCAATCATGACTGTCCACTTTTCTGATACATTTTAGACTAAAGCAATCATGACTGTCCACTTTGCTGACACATTCTGGATAAAAGCAATCATGGCTGTCCACTTTGCTGACACACCCTGAATAAAGCAATCATGACTGTCCACTTTTCTGACACATTCTAGGCTAAAGCAATCATGACTGTCCCCTTTGCCTACACATTCTGGATAAAAGCAATCATGACTGTCAACTTTACTAACATATTCTGGATTAAAGCAATCATGACTGTCCACTTTCCCTACACATTCTGGATAAAAGCAATCATGATTGTCAACTTTACTAACACAATCTGGATAAAAGCAATCATGACTGTCCACTTTGCCTACACATTCTGGATAAAAGCAATCATGACTGTCCACTTTGCCTACACATTCTGAATAAAAGCAATCATGACTGTCAACTTTACTAACACATTCTGGATTAAAGCAATCATGACTGTCCACTTTGCTGACACACTCTGGATAAAAGCAATCATGACTGTCCACTTTGCTGACACACTCTGGATTAAAGCAATCATGACTGTCCACTTTGCTGACACACTCTGGATAAAAGCAATCATGACTGTCCACTTTGCCTACACACTCTGGATAAAAGCAATCATGACTGTCAACTTTACTAACACAGTCTGAATAAAAGCAATCATGACTGTCCACTTTCCCTACACATTCTGGATTAAAGCAATCATGACTGTCCACTTTGCTGACACACTCTGGATAAAAGCAATCATGACTGTCCACTTTGCTGACACATTCTAGACTAAAGCAATCATGACTGTCTACTTTGCCGACATATTCGGGATAAAAGCAATCATGACTGTCCACTTTGCTGACACATTCTAGATTAAAGCAATTGTTACTGTCCAAATTTGCCGAGACACTTGGGATAATAAAAGCAATTGTGACCATCCACTTTGCCAAGACATTTTGGATAAAAGCTATCATGGAACTGCACAAATGTTGGACACATTTCTATGCTGAACATTTTGTCTGTTAATTTGATCCTCTTAGGGTGAACTATTTGTAAGCCAAGGACACTCTAAAATGCTTTAAAGGGCCATGTAGATTAGAATCAGTTGATGCAGAATAAGAAGCCTGATCTTGGATCTATATTATTGTAAAAAATAAGTTCCAATGCTTTGATTGATTGGTTGGTTGTATTGGGGTTTGACGCCATTTTAAACAGCTAAGGTCATATCATGGCAGTCGGTGATGCACATGTGTTTCCTGGCTTTCTCACACCGGTACTTACACTACTTTTCTTTCCAAAGCCACCTACAACTTTTCTCACATGCTTCAGCAGAGGTGAGAGGCGAAAATACCCCGGAAAGAAAGTTCGCCTCACCTGGGTATCGAACTCACAACCACCAGGTTATGAGTCCGACACGCTCACCACTGAGCCACCCGGGCAGGCTTCAATGCTTTGAAGTGAAACTCCTGAAAAGTACAAACACACTTATTAAATAGGCTATCTACCGTACTCATAGATATTATTGTCGTTCAAACCCCAGGTGGACAAGAACAAGTTCCCATCGGGTCAATCCAAAACTGGTCCAGCTCAGTACAAACCGGTATGATATAAACGGAACGCAATAAAAACCAACAAGGATGGGATTAAATCCTTTTGGTCATTCCTATCATAGGCTCTATTTTGAAAATTTTGTAAAAAGTAAACTTCAAGGATGTGATTGAATCTGTACTTCACACAGACTCAATGAAGATGAGGTAACAATAGCACTGACTTAGTATATACAGGATATGAAATTCATTCAGTCTTAACTCTTTACCACACGAGAAAATTGTAGACTGATCCAAATTGAAAGCATTTGCAGACGACAAAATAAGGGTCACTGAAAAATTGAAATTTGTTCTGGGATGGGTAGAAAACACTGTGGGAAAAGGAGAAAATGCTGGTTACCAGCATTTTCTCCTTTTCCCATAGTGTTTTCAAAAGGCTTCTTTCTCAGGGGCGTCAAAAGTAGGGATTGTGTGGTAATGGGTTAATCCTTTACCAAATTACAGAATTTAAGACTTGTCCAATTTGAAAGCAATTGTGGATGACAAAATTAACTTGACTCATAATTGAAACTTGACTTTGAAAGAGTATAAAACATTGTGGGAAAAGGAGAAAATGCTGGTTACCAGCATTTTCTCCTTTTCCCACAAGGTTTTCAGAAGGCTTCCTCCTCAGAGTCCATAAAACCTGGGATTGTTTGGTAAATTCTTAATTTAGGCAGTTGAAATCCGATAAAGTTTGTAAAGATTTCATTGTTCATTCAAGTAAACTCGTAAAACAAAACAGAACTCTACATTCACTAATTTTTTAAAAGACCAAGCAAAAAAAATGATTAATGGCTTACCCTTTATCAAACAATACCAAGTTAAAGTCTTTAACTGCCGATGTTGCCTTGGATAGCTCTAGTGGACGTTGTAGATTAAGATCAGACTGTACAGAATGTACAGTCTGATCTTAGATTTATACCATCCACTATCAGATTCTTAACTTTAACCAAAACCAGGCTAAATTGAAAGGAACATAATGCCAAGAGACCTTGAGAGAATATTGGCTCCAATATTGGTTAGTAGTGAAAGCATTAACCCTTTACCACACGATCCCGACTTTTACCAACCATGAGAAAGAAGCCTTTTGAAAACATTGTGAGAAAAGGAGAAAATGCTGGTTAACAGCATTTATTCCTTTTCCCACCTTGTTTTCTACCCTTCTCAAACCAAATTTCAATTTTTGAGCCACAATTACGTTGCAGTCTGCAAATGCCTTCAATTTGGACCAGTCTATAATTCTGTCGTTTGATAAAGAGCTAAACAACTCTGAGCAAAAAGATTTTCGAAAGTATTTCGGACTAATCAGAAAATGCTAGTGATCAGCATCTTGTTTACTTTCCACAATTTTTCAATTTTCAAAGACAAATTCTGCCATATGAGCTACTTTGCCAAATTTGGACATATCAAAAGACTTTGTCCTGTTGTGAAGGGTAAAATAGGCCTGTATACTATGACTTACAATAGGTAAAAAAATGCGAACAATGAAAATTATCATATCTTAACTACGAGTACTATAGTAATGGTAAAATAGTAAACAAATTCATGACACACTTTTTAAACTCCCATACTAAAATATAACTTGTAACCGACTTCTATCATTCCTCATAAAGGTATTGACAGTTTTTTGGTTTTTGTCCAGAAATCGATTAACATTATCAAATGCTTAATGATCCTGAACATTTGATTTAATTGAGCCCATAAAGTAGTAATTGCAGTAAGTGTAGATCAAGATCAGACTGCACAAGATGTGCAGTCTGATCTTTGATACACAAAGTCCTTTTTGCTGAGACATGCTGGATGAGAGCGGTCTTTTACAAAGCCATTACCTGGGTCTTGTTTCTAGACCAAAATTGTCCACTTTAGTTTATTCCACACTTAACCCTTTACCACACAATGCCGACCCTGAGAAAGAAGTCGTAAGAAAACATTGTGGGAAAAGGAGAAAATGCTGGTAACCAGCATTTTCTCCTTTTCCCTCAATGTTTTCAAAAGGCCTCTGTCACAGGGATATTTAAAGATGGGATTGTGTGGTAAAGGGTTAAACAGGAATACTTGATGAAGGACTAACATGTATGTCCAGTAAGCAATGTAATGCAGATTCTTTATTTAGCAAGTATGTCGGCATGCACTTGCATCATGCATGATAAAAAAATCACATGACTCCATAGCATTTCATCATTTGAACTCTATACCAAACAACAAAACTTTGGACCCAACCAAATTGAACGCATTTGCAAACAACAAATTAAATGTTAACCCATTACCATATAATCCCTACTTTTGATGCCAAGAGAAAGAAGCCTTAAGAAAGCATTGTGGGAAATGGAGAAAATGCTGGTGACCAGTATTTTCTCCTTTTCCCACAATATTTTCTACCCTTCACAAAACAAATTTCAAATTTTAAGTCACATTTACTTTGTTTTCAAATCCCTTTTTCTTAACCCTTTGCCAGAGGATAAAATTATCAGCTTTGTCTAAAACTGCAAGCATTCCTGATGACAATTTCATTATTGCTTACATGGTGCAACGTTTCTTAGATAAGGTCGAAAACATTGTGGGAAAAGGAGAAAATGCTGGTTACCGGCATTTTCTCCTTTTCCCACAATGTTTTCAAAAGGCTTCTATCCCCAGGCTGTTAAAAGCCTGCATTGTGCGATAAACAGTTATAGTTTCATCAAGGTTGTATGTGGACATGCACCTGCAACATGCATGATAAAAAATCGCATGTCTCTATAAAGACAACCATAACTTTATCATTTTAACCCTTTACTAGATAACAAAATGTCACACTTCTCCATAATATAAATATTTACAGAGGATCGAGTTCACAATGCCTTAAAAGATCAAGAAAGTTTTGGTCTACTTTCAAAGTTAGAAAACATGCGGGAAAGACTAGTAATTTACCTTTTTCCACAATGTTTTTCTACAGCCTTTTCTTTAGGATTGTTATAATGAGCTAAAATGATCAAAAAAATTTTTTGTTCAAAGTAAGAAAACATGCGGGAAGGAAGAAAACGCTAGTAATATGCATTTTTCCTCTTTTTTCACATTGTTTTTCTAAAGCCTTTTCCTCGGGATTGTTACAACTTGGTAATTTGTTGTTAATGCACGACAAAGTCAGTGCAAGTCCTCGCATTTCTGGCATTCAATTCAACATTTATAAATGTCAACAAACACCCCCTGCCATCTCTCATCCGCATGCTATATACTAATCAAAACATTGAGACAAGTGGATAATTTTTTCCTTCACTTTTTTTTTTAAAAAGAAAAAAGGTCTACCACCAGCTGGTGGAATTGTGCTTTTAGGCACTGACACACAACAGTGGTATTGGTGCCCCCTCTATTACCATTTAACTCTTTACCACACAATCCCAACTTTTAAACAGCCCTGAGGTAGACATTTGGTAAATATTATAAGAATTGGAGAAACTCCTGGTTTCCTTTTCTCATAATGTTTTCTTTCCCAGCAAAGACAAATTTAATCAACAGAGCAACATTTCATAATATGTTGTCTACAAATGCTTTCAATTTGGACCAGTCTACATTTCTTTTATGTGTGGTAAAGGGTTAACCCTTTAAATTTCAGACCAGTCTAAATCCACAGCACATACAGGTCACACAACTGTTGTAGCTCCAATGCTGATAATTGTCAGTGAAAGGGTAGAAAACAGTGTGGGAAAAGGAGAAAAAGCTGGTAATCAGCATTTTCTCCTTTACCAACAATGTTTTCAAAACCTCATCTTCCTTCGGGTCGTTAGAAGTCAGGACTGTCTGGTATAGGTCTAAGACAAACTTATGACATTACACAAGGTTTTTTTTTTGTTTCTGATGGTGCTCTTTGAATTAATATTTTGCTTTCACATATCCTGACTTTTCAAATACCTTTCCTATTAATCTTTTTCTCTATTTCAACAACTGTTTATAATTCTGGACTGGTTTAAAAACTTTCATAACTATGTAGTCCAAGGGATAAATAAACATGTCTACCAAACCAGGATGACAGATGGTTTAGAAAAGACCAACTAAAACAATGTGATAGTAAATCACTTTCTCATCATGCACTTCAAAATGTCACAAACACATGACACATTTCTCACCATGTAAAAGGTCATTCTTCCATCCAGTGCAATTTCTATCTTTAGCCCCTTAACCTGTGTTCTGCTAAGAGTAACTTACTGACCTTTTGCAGACAGTAAACTGCACAATCCCAAGTTTATACAACTCTGAGTAAGAAAGCTTTAGAAAATATTGTGGGAGAAGAATAAAATGCTGGTAAGCAGCATTTTCTTCTTTTCCCACAATGTTTTCTTCTCTTCCCATAAGAGATTTCAATTCTTGAATC
Source organism: Tridacna crocea (assembly GCA_943736015.1). Classification (NCBI taxonomy): domain Eukaryota; kingdom Metazoa; phylum Mollusca; class Bivalvia; order Cardiida; family Cardiidae; genus Tridacna; species Tridacna crocea. Next base: position 2,502,430 of record OX031072.1, on the reverse strand, counting down.
AAATTTAAATTTTCGTTTGCAAATGCTTTCATATTGGACTGGTCTAAAATTCTGTCAATTGGTAATGAGGTAAAGGATAGAAAAACACTGTGGGAAATGGAGAAAATGCTGGTTACCATTACTGTCTCCTCTTTCAACAATGTTTTCAACAGCTTTTTTCATAAGGGTCACTAATTCTTTTCTTTACAACAAAATTTAGAATTTGCCTGAGAAAAGGTACACACATTGAGACAAATGGAGAAAATAGCGCTTACCAGCATTTTTTCCTTTTCCTACAATGTTTTCAAAATCTTTCTCCTCTGTATCATTAAAACTTAGGATTGTGTCGCACAGGGTTGCAGCTCTGCTTTACATTTGTAGCCATGGTCATTGACCATATCCCTTCTGGGAAACACAGTTACACACTGTTGCTCAAGAAGTCTTCTATAAACTTGAGAATTATATGAAAATCAAATAATTCTATTACCAAACCATTCCTATGCAACCTTAACCCATTACCAAACAACAATATTTTAGGCTTGTCCAAATCGAAAGCATTTGCAGATGACAAAATAAAAGTGACTGAAAATTTGAAATTTGTGTTGTGAAGGGTGGAAAACATTGTGGGAAAAGAAGAAAATCCTGGTCACCAGCATTTTCTCCTTTTCCCACAATGTTTTCTAAAGGCTTTTTTCTCAGGGTTGTAAAAAGTAGACTAGGGATTGTGTAGTAATGGGTTAAAACACCATAAAGAAGACAAAAAAGGTTTTTTTTATTTTTCCGGACAAAGTTCCAAAACCATGTGACATTCATGTCAGTATAAAATGTTCTTAGAAGTAGTCAAAGGGAGACAACTATGTTTTTACCTTACAAAAGAAAAAAAATATACTCTTCCAATATGTCACAACAAAAGGGCTGGAGCTCTAATCAAAAGAAAACGTATGCTCTCCCAATCTCATCACAAGAAAAGGGCTGTAGTTCTAATCTGTGATAAAAAGGTCCAAAATAAGGTCTACTTACCTCAGGAAGGACATCTGACCTCAACAAAGGGGCTGTAGCTGTTAGTTTAACCCATTACCACACAATCCCTACTTTTGACGACCCTGAGAAAGAAGCCTTTAGAAAACGATGTGGGAAAAGGAGAAAATGCTGGTAACCAGCATTTTCTCCTTTTTCCACAATGTTTTCTACCTTTTCCAAAACAAATTTCAAATTTTCAGTCACTTTTATTTTGTTGTCTGCAAATACTTTCGATTTGGACAAACCTGAAATATTGTCGTTTGGTAATGGGTTAATTTCAAAGCTTTTGAAAAAATGCTGGTTTATCTATGAATCTAACAGGGAATATATCTCTTGTAGGGAACATCGGTAACATTTTATTCAAAAAGGAAAACTTCTTTAACCCTTTATCAAACAATCATATATTTTAATGACCCAAACAAAAAAGGCTTTTCAAATTTTGTAGGAAAAGGAAAAAGTGTTTTTCCCGCAAAGTTCCAACTGTTTGGTAGCCAAGTCCTATGATTTGTCAAGCATATAATTTGTTGACAACACATGCTTTCAAATTTGATTAGTCTTACAACTTTGCTGTCTGGTAAAGAGATAAACATATATAAATGAAAAACTCTTTACCACACAATCCTGATTTTTAACAACTCCGTGAAAGAAGCCTTTTGAAAACATTGTGGGAAAAGAAGAAAATACTGGTGACCAGTATTTTCTTCATTTTCCACTCTGTTTTCTGCAAGGTCAATGCCAAATCTCATGATTTCAAGGAAATTTAGTTTGTTGTCTGCATATCCTTTAGAAAATTTTTAAATTTTGCTGTTTAGTGATGGGTTAATAACATGGGCCAACAGTTCTAAATAAGGGACATAATCTAATAAATTCAACAGTTATACATGTCAGCACATAGACAGCTGAAGTACAGCAGATGGGACATACAAGTCATTCCTCTGGCTTGTACATTTAACCCATTACCACAAAATCCCTACTTTTGACACCCCTTAGAAAGAAGCCTTTTGAAAACACTGTAGGAAAAGGAGAAAATGCTGGTAACCAGCATTCTCTCCTTTTCCCACAGTGTTTTCTACTCTTCCAAGAACAAATTTCAATTTTTCAGTCACCTTTATTTTGCTGTCTGCAAATGCTTCCAATCTGAACCAGTCTAAACTTTTGTCATTTGGTAATGAGTTAAAAGGACACTCTGGTACATGTTTTAACCTAGAACTCCAGACAAGAGGGAGTGATGGTATTCTAAATCCATTATTTCTCTTCAAAACACTGTTTTAGGTACTCATTAGAATTGTCTCTGTGAGACAATTCTAATAAGTGCCCACAACATAGGGTTTAGTGCAGAATAATTAATATTTTCAATTTTGAATCTAAAATAACTCTCTTTATCTAGAGCTCCATTAACCCTTTACCAAACAATCCCTTTCAAAAGTATTTAACCCTTTACCCCATAAGGCATTTCTATGGTATCTCTTAATGACCCTAAATATCAGCAAGGATGAAGCTGTTTTTTATGTGTATATGACACCTTTTGATAGTATAGAAAACATTGTGACAAAGTTTCACCTTTTGTCGCAATGTTTTCAAAAGGCTACTACAAGCAATGCCTAGAAATGAGTATCTATGGAGTAAAGGGTTAACATCGTTTGAGCCACATTCATATTATTATCTGCAAATGCTTGCAATCTGGACAAGCCTCAAATGTTGTTGTCTGGTACAGAGATAACTTGAGTGACATCAGCAAAGGGTCAATTTTCTAGGGGGCCAAATTTAAAGGTACTTACCTCCAGGAGAAAAGGCAACACTGGTATGTAGATATTGGTTGATTTTGAAATCATTGTCAGTGCTTGCACGCAATGGAATCTTAACGGGTAGTACTTTTGGGTTGGTATAAGCCTGAACAAAAACAGAACACAGTTTTACCTCTTTAGTTGTTAATGATTTAACCCATTACCACACAATCCCAAATTTTGGTGACTCTGAGAAAGAAGCCTTTAGAAAACATTGTGGGAAAAGGAGAAAATGCTGATAACCAGCATTTTCTCCTTTTCCCACAATGTTTTCTACCCTTCACAAAACAAATTTCAAATTTTCAGTCACATTTATTTTGTCGTCTACAAATACTTTCAATTAGGAGCCCAAATTTTGTTGTTTGGTAATGAGTTAACAAAAGTTTCAACTGTAATTCAGAAATGCCATTAAAATCAGTTTGATGAGTTTTCAACAATGGTTTTTGGCAAAGGCTTTGGGAAGATTACTGTATGAAATATTGATAAAAAAAACTCCAAAAAAAAAAAAGTATAGATAGGATCTGACATGAGTGGACTTTTGAGATAAAGATTTTATTAAAGGAGTCTAGGAAAATGTTATTAAGCTCGCCAGAGGCTCGCTTAATAACAATTTCCTTGACAAGTTTAATTAAATTTTATATCAAACGCCCTTGAATGTCAGATTATTTTATCACATAACGATATTTCACAAAATATAGATCAAATGATGCAAAAACATTCATAAATGCACCCGCGGTATTTTACATGAGACCCATGAACTTGTATGAAATGCATACAAAATGACATCAAAAATGACTTCACATAAATGTGATATCAAACGTGTGTAAGATAAGAAAATTCGTAATGGGTATATTACACTGAAAACAAGGGAGGTTGTGTGATAAAGTTGCGTAAGTCATCACATTATAATTGAAATAATGTTAAAAAGGTATAAGACACCATACAAACAAACAACAAGAAAGACAACAGCAGGGCTATGACAGTACTTCCAAGTTTTCATGATCAAAATGATGTTATGTCTTTACCATACAATCAAGACTTTTTACAACCCGGAGGGAGAAGAATAGTAAAGAACATTGTGGGAAAAGGAAAATATGCTTGTAACTGGCATAATATAGTGCTTCTTTTCCCTTGATGCTTTCTACTCTTTTATAGACAAATTCAATCATTCAAGCCATTTGAAGTGTCGCTTTTAAAAGCTTTCAATAATGAAAAGTACAAAACTTTGACCTCTGGTATAGAATTTATTCTCTACTACACAACTAAATTCTAGACCTGTGCAAATTGACAGTGTTTGCAGGGAACAAAATAAATGTGGCTTGAAAGTCAAAATTTGTAGTGTAAAAATATTGTGGGAAAAAAAGAAAATGCTGGTTACCACCATTACCTTCTTTTCCCAAAATAGTTTTATAAAGCCATCTTTGTCAAGGGCCTTAACATAAGGACCTGTATTCACCCACCATTCTTGAGAATATCCTTAGTCTTAATATTCAAGGTTTTCGAAATTTGTAAGTAACATAACTTCTGATTGGCTAAACCGAATGGTTTAGCCAATCAGAAGTTGTATTTCTTTCAAATATACAAAATTCTGGAGAATAAGAGAAAGGATGTTCTTAAGAACGGTTGGTGAATACAGGCCTAGGATTGATTGGTAAGTAGCTGAACTACATACAAACAAACAAGCAAGAACAATGACACAAATAGCAATAATGCTATCACAATGGCTCAAATTTTTATCCAAATATAGCCTAGCTAAAAATGAAAGACATTATATTAAGTGTTACTTGATGGTTCCGATGACCGTCTGTACAAGGGGATAGATGAGGGGCTCCAGGATCTCATTGGGATATGTCATACTGATGACTCTACTCCACAGTGTCAAACAGTGTATATACTGCCAGTTGTACACAGCCTGAACAGATTCCTGGTAAAATAAACATCTTGAAATAAAATATAGACTACCTGGCATATCATTATACTGCAAAGAAATTTCTTGTGATCTGATCAAATAATGTGGCCGGAACATATATACCATGTACATTGGCAAAACCAAATTAAAAAAAAAGTATCCCTTTTGGGGCCGCATATACATGACTACACTATCAACACAATCTCCAAAATGGCGGTAGCCATCAATATTTCCATCAAAATTATTCACCAAGCTTAACGTTTTAGCAATTATTACCAAGGTTTCAGTGACATCAGCTCCCAGTGACATCAGTTTTGATTGAATTGGGGCACTCAGAAGGGAAATTCTACTTCCTCAGGGTACTCAATTCTTTTAAAACCAAAAAAACAGGTAAAATTTGCTTGACAAACGTTGGAATGATAAAACTTTGCAGTATGATAAATTCATTCTACGGTCAGGTTGCAGGGGACTTGGAAACTTGTTCACAGCTGTGGTAAATCATGTTGACCCGAGCCAAAGTCAGGTGGCAGGGGACATAGAAACTTGTTCATGGCTGTAGTAAATCATGTCGCCTCGAGCCGCCAGTTCTCCACTCTGGGCGACTTGATTTACCACAGCCATGAACAAGTTGCCAAGTCCCCTGCCACCTGGCCCTACAACTTATAATGTAGTTAATGAAGGATTTTCATAAATCTTATCTTTACAACACAACAATTTTCTTTATGTTTTATTCATTAATTTTATAGTTATAGATCATCTACTGTGTGGACCGGCCCTAACACTTACATTTAAGTCTGTTAAAAGAAGATATCGAGGGACATTGTACTCTACCACAGTATGGTTTCAGGGACACTGTCAAGCCTCATTTCACTTCTACAGTTGCCTTTGTCGTCAGTATAGATTAAGACCAGACTGCACAAGTCATACAGTCTGATCCTTGATCTACACTGTTTGTTGGCTGATACAGTACAAATAAAGTGGCTACGAAATAGCGATTATCTGGGTTTTATTCCAGTATAAAATGGTTCATTGCTATAAATTACCACAGGCTGGAACTTAGCCCAATTTGAAATCATCTCAGAACAAGTTTTGAGTACATATGTCTCATAATTATGTTTAATATAAACAATATCAACAGTTTTCCCTGACCCCCTCTTTGTTTTAAAGCTTGGAACACCAAGTTTTCTAAATGCACCCCCATTACTCAACCCTTTACCACTCAATCCCGACTTTTGACGACCCTGAGAAAGAAAACATTTTCTCCTTTTCCCACAATGTTTTCTATTCTTCCCAAACCAAATTTCAATTTTTGAGTCACATTTATTTTGTTGTCTGCAAATGCTTTCAATTTGGACAAGTCTAAAATTTTGTCGTTTGGTAATGAGTTAAAAGTTTGCCTTCTTTTGCTTATTTGAAGGGCAATAAATGACTCCCATGTTAGTAAGTCTATGGAAAACCCCAAATGTCCCAAATTTCTGAAACTTTATGAGAAGATGTCCCCTCTATGAATGTTCCTTAGTAGAACACTTGAGGACATGACTATTACACTACCTTGTAGTTAAGCATAAATAGTAGCACAAACTCATACTCAGTTGTAAGATTCTATTAAACTCGATACTTAAGAAATGATCTTCTTTGTATTGTGGTTTATCATTCATTCTAACATGACATGCGACTTTGGCTCTATAAACACAGTGCAAGGAAAACGTGGTAAAATCTGCGACAATCCATGTAGAGTGACGTCATCCTATATCGAGTGACGTCATTCAATGAGTGAGTTATTCAATGGAACATAATCTTCATTCGCGTTTTTACTGTTAGTTTGAACTTGTTTTCCTTTCCTTAAGAATTGGCCATGTTAGAATCGAAATAATCTTCTTTCTATCATGGTATATCGTTCAATAAACCACGTTGTGTGTTATGAGTGTTACGAGTCAGGCGTAACTAGAAAGAAGAAGCCAGCAACAAACCCGATAACAATTAACAGAATTTATTAACAAAAATATCAAATAAACAGTGACAATATTACAATAGTACAGAACAATACCTTAGACGTTAAATTCAGAAGACAAACTATTCCAGTCTTAATTCCAGTCTGATCCTGATCCAAACTGAATGTAATCCAAGCACACAAAGTAATCCTCACTTTAGTCTAGTCTGATCCAAATCCAAACTGAATGTAATCCAGGCACTAATTATGACACAAACACAAGATAATCCCCACTGTAGTCTGGCAATCATGTATTAACTAGTGAACACTGAGATGTAAAAGCTTTTCCTTTTATAATAACAGGGAAACTTCCAGAAAATTAATGTTAAAATCAGTTGCATAATTCTAGTAAACAGATTGTATAAAGGCCTGGAAACTTCCAGCACAATATTCCACAAGAGAGAATCCAGTTCTAAAAATAGCAACAGGGGAAAACCATTCAAAAATAGATACACACATGAACAAAGCTAATAATAACTGGGCATGTACATAACACTTCCCCCCTTGAAAAGAAAAAGAAAGGTTTATGAAATAAATCTTTCTTTTTTGCAATATTATTTGTATACACGTATATGACACTTTAACTGAAGTATTACAGAGGAAATAACAAACACAAATATTAATTATTTAAGACAAATGAAAATAATCAAGGTAATGAAAGTACAATTTAAAAATTCAGTTTGAACATGATTTAGGGAAAATGACTATTTGAATTTCAAACTCTTGAAAGAGCATCTGGTATAATGTTATCTTTCCCTTTTATGTGTCTTATGTCAAGATTAAACTCTTGAAGCAATAAACTCCACCTCAGTAATCTTTGATTCTTATTCTTAAGTTTGTGTAGAAAACTTAAAGGGTTATGATCACTGAATACAACAATTGGTGAAGTTGAAGAGGTTAAATAAACTTCGAACTGCTGGATTGCCAGAATTAAGGCAAGACACTCTTTTTCTATGGTAGAGTAATTTTTCTGATGTTTGTTAAATTTCTTAGAAAAGTAACAAACTGGGTGATCAATACCATTATTATCTTCTTGTAAAAGAACAGCACCAATACCAACATCACTTGCATCAACAGCTAATTTGAAACATTTGTCAAAATCAGGTGCCAAGAGAACTGGTGCGCTCTTTAGTATGGCTTTCAGATGATCAAATGCATCTTGACATTTGTCATTCCATTTGAACTTTGTGCTTTTCTTAAGTAAATTTGTTAAAGGTTCAGCAATACCTGAGAAATTTTTACAGAATTTCCTATAGTAGCCAGCCATACCAAGAAATCGCATCAGCTGTCTTTTACATTTAGGCACAGGAAACTCAGAGATAGCACTGACTTTAGCTTCTAAAGGTTTAACTTGACCCTGTCCCACAAGATGTCCTAGAAATGTTACAGTAGCATGACAAAATTCAGTTTTTGCAAGATTCACAGTCAGTTTCGCTTTACTGAGTCTGTCGAAGAACTTCCTGATTCTTTGAAAGTGGTCACTCCAACTGTCTGAGTAGATGATGACGTCGTCAATATATGCATCACAGCCATCTAATCCACATATAACGTTGTTTATAAGTCGCTGAAACGTTGCAGGAGAATTTTTCATCCCAAACGGCATAACTTTGTATTGGTACAGACCGTTTGGAGTAGCAAAGGCTGATACTTCTTTTGCTCTATCAGTCAGTGGAACTTGCCAGAATCCTTTTAGCAGGTCAAATTTGGTGACATATTTAGAATTTCCAACTTTGTCAATACAGTCATCAATTCTTGGTATTGGAAAAGAGTCTGTTTTTGTCACAGAGTTCACTTTACGATAGTCAGTACACATTCTATAAGTTCCATTTGATTTAGGTACTAATATACATGGTGAACTGTAATTACTCTGGCTAGGTTCAATAAAGTCATTTTCCAGTAAGTATTTTATTTCATCTTGGAGGTATTTCTGTTTCAAAGGATTCATTCTATATGGATGTTGCTTTATTGGTTTAGAATCTTCCACAATGACATCATGATAGATTTTATCTGTTCTTGTGGGGATATCAGGAAATAAATGTTCATATTCATGTATCAACTGTTTCAGCTCTTCCTGCTGCGATGGTTCCAAGTGAGATAGTTTGTTGTTAAGATTTCTCAAAATATCAGAATTCTCAAGTTTAGATGGACCAGGATCAGATTTATCAATGAAGTCCGAATTTACTTCAAGATCAGATACATTTGATTCTTGTGGGACAGTGTTTACAACTGTAATTGGTTTTGAAATAGAGCTATCTCTGTCAAAGTATTCCTTTAACATATTTATATGACACATTTGTTTGTTTTTACGCCTTCCTGGAGTATTAATTATATAGTTTAAATCACTTGTTTTCTTGTCAATAGTGTAGGGTCCAAAATATCTTGCCTGTAGAGGTCTGCCAGGTATTGGCAAAAGAGCAAGGACTTTGTCACCTGGTTTAAATTTTCTATCTATAACATGGTTGTCATATTTTGCTTTCATTTTGCCCTGAGACATTTTAAGATTGGACCTAGCAACCTCACATGCCCTAGACAGTCTATTTCTGAAGTCAGAAACATACTGTAGTAAATTCAAAGGTGTTTCATCATTTGAGAGAAATTTCTCCTTCAAAAGTTTTAAAGGTCCACGAACAGAATGGCCAAAAACTAATTCAAAAGGACTGAAACCAAGAGATTCTTGTACAGATTCTCTGGCTGCAAATAGTAACAAATGGATGCCCTCATCCCAATCTTTTTCAGTGTCAAAGCAATATGATCTTATCATATTTTTTAATGTCTGATGAAATCTTTCTAAAGCACCTTGACTTTCAGGGTGATAGGCGGATGACCTGTATTGCTTGATTCCTAATTCATGCATAACCTGTTGGAATATACCAGACATAAAATTTGACCCTTGATCAGACTGAACTGATTTTGGAAGACCAACAAATGTGAAAAACTTTATAAGAGCTTTGACTATTGACTTTGTTTTGATGTTCCTTAAAGGAATAGCTTCAGGAAAACGTGTAGAAGTACACATAATTGTTAAGAGATACTCATTTCCTGACTTGGTTCGAGGTAAAGGACCAACACAATCTATAAGTATCCTACTGAAAGGTTCATCAAAAGCAGGAATAGGTTGTAATTGAGCTTTGGGAATGGTTTGGTTGGGTTTACCTACCATTTGACATGTATGGCAAGTTTTACAATATTTAGAGACATCTGATTTGAGACCAGGCCAATAAAAATGATTAATAATTTTGTGATAGGTCTTGTTTATACCTAGATGACCTGACATAGGACTTTCATGGGCTATACTTAGTATTTCATGACGATATGACTTTGGAACCACAATTTGGTGGTAAACAGCCCATTCATCATCAGCTGGGACATCAAATGGTCGCCATTTTCTCATAAGAATCCCATTCTTTATATAGTAACACATTGGGACCTGTGAAATTTCATCTTCAGGTAAAGCCCTAAAAATTAATTTTGAAATCTCAGGATCAGTTTGCTGTTCCTGGATAAGCTGTGACTTTGACAGCGTGTCGTGACCTTGGTCAATAGACCTTGGTGGAGAATGGCAAGACATTGACGAGTCTGTCTGAGTATCAGACAAACTGGGATCAAGAGACTTTTTAATCTCATTATTAAAATATTGACCGATAAAAGTATCCGTCAAGTCAATATCAGAGTTTGAGTTTTCCAAAATGGCCTTTTTAGCCATAGCTCGGGTAACTGCACAAGAAGGATACAAGTCAGGAATTTCCTGCTCGATAGGGTCATCTGTTTGACCTATATTTGGTGTGTCAGTTACAAGTGGATTTACCACAACCTTATCTCCAGCTAAGTCATTGCCTAGCAATAAATGGACACCTTTAAATGGTAAGGAAGGTTTAATACCAATAACCACAGGCCCAGTAACCAAATCTGATGACAAATTAACGTGATGGAGAGGGATATTAACAGTTCCACACTCTACACCCTGAATAAGGACACTAGTACCGGAAGAAGTCTTCTCAGAAAAAGGCAGTATATCTGCTAAAATAAGAGATTGAGAAGCTCCTGTGTCTCTTAAAATTTTAATAGGGGTAGGTGGGCAATTATCACCTGAAAGTGATACAAAACCATTCAACATAAATGGTTCAAAAATCTCCATAGTAGAATCAGACTTGGGTTTTGTGACTATGTCAATTGTATTGGTTTTAATAGAAGACTGTGGCCTTGGTCTAAGAGTGGTGAGCCCTGTTGGTTTGGCTTCATCACTTTCTAACTTCCTTTTTAATTTCAAACATTCAGAAACAAGGTGACCAGGTTTCTTACAATAGTTACAAGTGGGTCGAGATAAGGGATATTGACTTTTGGTTTCACTAGTAGAATTGGGTTTGGGTGTATTGGATTGACTGGGCATGCCAGATGAATTACCAGACATAAATTTATTTTGGGGATGTGAGGAAGTAGGTTTGGGTTTATTAATAAAAGAAACTTTATGTGTAAGGTAGTAATCATCACCCAGACGAGCTGCTTCTTCTAAAGTTTCAACTTGTTTTTCGTCTAAGAATGTCTTAACATCAAATTGAATACAACGTTTGAATTCTTCAACTAACATAAGTTGTCTGAGTTTATCAAAATTTTGGTCTATTTTCTTAGAACAGCACCATCTATCAAATAACTGTTCTTTGTTTCTAGCAAATTCAACATGAGTCTGGTTAGAATCTTTTTTACAATTTCTAAATTTTTGTCTATATGCTTCTGGGACCAGCTCATAACCTTTGAGAATAAGTTCTTTAACAGTCTCATAATGATGACATTGTTCAACACCTAGTTGTGTATAAATTTCACGAGCTTTGCCTATCAAAACACTTTGCAGAAGCAAAGTCCAGTGCTCTCTTGGCCAATTTAAGTTTTCTGCAACTTTTTCAAAGTGTAGGAAGTATTTATCAACTTCTTTTTCTTGAAATGGAGGAACAAGCCTAATATGTTTTGTAACATCAAAATTGTATTCAATCTTTTGCTTCGGCTGATTTGCTCTTTCTTGCATTTCTATTTCCCTCATTCTTAATTGAAATTCTCTCTCCTTCTCTCTCTCTTCCCTTTCTCTTTCCTTCTCTCTCTCTTCCCTTTCTCTTTCTTCTCTCTCCCTTTCTCTTTCCCTTTCTCTTTCTTCTCTCTCCCTTTCTCTTTCCCTTTCTCTTTCCTTCTCTCTCTCTTTCCATTCTCTTTCTTTCTCTCTTTCCTGAATTTCTAATTGTCTGATCTGAAGTTTTAATTCAAGTTCTTTCGAACTTGAAACTGACTGAACGTCAACTATCAGGGAAAGAGCATTTTCATTAAAAATTTCCTCATCAACAAAATATTGTACCAAAATGTTCTTAATTTCATGTTTACGCATTGAAGATTTTATTTCAGACAATTTATAGTGCTTAGCAAGATTAAGCAAATCAGTCTTTTTACCCAAATTCAATAACTCCACAGATGGTTCAGCCGTAAATTTATCTAAGTCAAAAGACATGTTTGTTTGTTGCTGGATTCAAGTACAAAATTATTATAATTACTGATTAGTAATTTTGACTAACAGGATGTATTAGATTTTTTTAAATTGTGAAAAGCAAACATCTATGTCCTATTTTCCAATCGATGGTTAATCCCAAAAGGAAAACGAATGCGTTAGTCTATTTTCCAATCGATGGATAGTCCAAAATGGAAAACAAATACGTTAGTCTATTTTCCAATCCCGGACGAGCCCCCAATTTCTGTTACGAGTCAGGCGTAACTAGAAAGAAGAAGCCAGCAACAAACCCGATAACAATTAACAGAATTTATTAACAAAAATATCAAATAAACAGTGACAATATTACAATAGTACAGAACAATACCTTAGACGTTAAATTCAGAAGACAAACTATTCCAGTCTTAATTCCAGTCTGATCCTGATCCAAACTGAATGTAATCCAAGCACACAAAGTAATCCTCACTTTAGTCTAGTCTGATCCAAATCCAAACTGAATGTAATCCAGGCACTAATTATGACACAAACACAAGATAATCCCCACTGTAGTCTGGCAATCATGTATTAACTAGTGAACACTGAGATGTAAAAGCTTTTCCTTTTATAATAACAGGGAAACTTCCAGAAAATTAATGTTAAAATCAGTTGCATAATTCTAGTAAACAGATTGTATAAAGGCCTGGAAACTTCCAGCACAATATTCCACAAGAGAGAATCCAGTTCTAAAAATAGCAACAGGGGAAAACCATTCAAAAATAGATACACACATGAACAAAGCTAATAATAACTGGGCATGTACATAACACTTCCCCCCTTGAAAAGAAAAAGAAAGGTTTATGAAATAAATCTTTCTTTTTTGCAATATTATTTGTATACACGTATATGACACTTTAACTGAAGTATTACAGAGGAAATAACAAACACAAATATTAATTATTTAAGACAAATGAAAATAATCAAGGTAATGAAAGTACAATTTAAAAATTCAGTTTGAACATGATTTAGGGAAAATGACTATTTGAATTTCAAACTCTTGAAAGAGCATCTGGTATAATGTTATCTTTCCCTTTTATGTGTCTTATGTCAAGATTAAACTCTTGAAGCAATAAACTCCACCTCAGTAATCTTTGATTCTTATTCTTAAGTTTGTGTAGAAAACTTAAAGGGTTATGATCACTGAATACAACAATTGGTGAAGTTGAAGAGGTTAAATAAACTTCGAACTGCTGGATTGCCAGAATTAAGGCAAGACACTCTTTTTCTATGGTAGAGTAATTTTTCTGATGTTTGTTAAATTTCTTAGAAAAGTAACAAACTGGGTGATCAATACCATTATTATCTTCTTGTAAAAGAACAGCACCAATACCAACATCACTTGCATCAACAGCTAATTTGAAACATTTGTCAAAATCAGGTGCCAAGAGAACTGGTGCGCTCTTTAGTATGGCTTTCAGATAGAAAGAAGATCGTTTTGATTCTAACATGACCAATTCTTTATGAAAGGAAAACAAAGTTCATCCTTAAAGTAAAAATGCAGATGAAGACTTCCTTCTATTCAATAACTCACTAACTTACTTTACACAGAATGACGTCACTCCATGGATTGTCGCAAATTATACCACGCTTTCCTTGCACTGTGTTTATAGAGCCGAATTTGTGTGTCATGTTAGAATATATAATTTACTTTATGGTCAGCACAGACAACTTTTATTAAAGAAAGAACTTGACAATTTTTAGAGTTATGGTCTGGCCTGTGAATTTCTTTTCACATAGCCATAGTAGAATAGGAGAAGACTGAGAAGAAAATTACCTTCTTTCTTATAGCCGTGGCATTCCTGAGATGTATCGCCAATTGCCGTATGTACATAAAAGTGTACTGATAGGCAAGCTCTATATCAAGGGAGATAATTTCCACAAACGATCTCTGCATGAAGTTAATCAAAGGAAGTGTATTGGGTGAGGTGAATTTACAGTTTCTCACATATGCCATGTACAGTTTCTGAAAAAAAAAGATGGGTTATAAAACAGTACCTCTAAAAAAAAGATCTACCTCTAACTTGTAGGTTTCCTTCTTTTACCTCCTTTACAGAATCATTATAAAAGAATTTAAGTCTGTAATTCTAACATTAGTTGTTTCTACATAAAAAACAGACTTTGTTTCTCAGCTTTTTCCAGGTAACACAAATCCTCTTTTCACATTAATGGGGTTTATCAGGGTATCCTATAAATGAACTGACCTGAACTGTAAGAGAAATGTATTTACCTTAATGCAGTCTTCTAAAGAAAGCCCCTGGCTGACTTTGATCAGTCTGTTGATGATCAGAAAAGCCAAAACTCTGGATGTTTCTTCCCCTGTACTCCATACACTTATGGCTTTCTATAGGGAAAAGATCTCAAACTTTTACTATGCATCATGGACAATCTATTCGTTAAAATGTATTCAAAGCTGTTTACTGTAGAGATATCGACATGCAAAGATATAGGCTTAACTCTTTACCACACAATCACAACTTTTAACGACCCTGAAAAAGAAGAATTTTGAAAACATTCTGGGAAAAGGAGAAAATTCTGGCAACCAGCATTTTCTTCTTTTACCACAATGTTTTCTACCCTTTCTAAACCAAATTTTAATTTTTCAATCACATTTATTGTCTGCTGTCTGCAAATGCTTTTGATTTGGACCATATTTGGACTATAATTTTGTCATTTGGTAAAGAATTTTAGACTGGTCCATACTGAAAGTATTTGCAGAATACACTATAAATAGGTTACTGAAAAAACTGAAATTTGTTTTGAGAAGGGCAGAAAACATTGTGGAAAAAGGAGAAAATGCTGGTTACCAGCATTTTCTTCTTTCCCAGCAATGTTTTAAAATGGCATTTTTTGCCAAGTCATTAAAAGTCCACCTTCTGAGATAAAGGCTCATTCAATAAACTTGACACACACAAGAATAGCTTCTTTGTTATGATGGCAGGATCCAGCACGGCTCAGAGGTAAGGTGAAGAACCATGATCTGGAGGCAAAGGGTTTGATTCCCACAAGAAGTACCAGATTTTGTCGTGGAAGGATCCTTGTGTAACATACTGCAGAGCCTTAGCCTAGTACCAGTGACAACGACATTATACATGAATATGTGAGTTTTGTAATAATATGACTGAAATAATGTTAACAGAACAATAAATCACTTTCGTTCAATTAATCAATCCTCATACAGGAACATTTACTTTATGTGTATGTCATAGGCCAGATTGGAATCTAGGCAGATCTGGAATCTGCCAAAGCAAATAAAAGTTATTATTTTGTGTAGACCGAAATAGATTGTTTTTCAAATTTCTAATCATATTAATCCAAATTTGTTTACAACTGAAAGACATTCTTAATTAAAGAAATTTATTTGTTTTTTTCCCACAATTCCTCCGTTTTCCACACTGTGTTCTTTTTTTGCTAAAGTGCAAAACATTCAAAATTTATTCTTACTCTGAATTTCTAATTAAAACTTCTTTTATTTTGGGGTTTAAGGGGTTAAAAAAGATGTTTTATATGTAGCTGCACTATATTAAACGAGAAAATATTCCAATTTGGTTTAAGGAGATTGTAGGGCTGTCTAGCCAAAATGGAACCCTAATTTGGTTTAACTCTTTACCACACAATCCCGACTTTTCACGACCCTTAGAAAGAAGCCTTATGAAAACCTTGTGGGAAAAGGAGAAAATGCTGTTAACCAGCATTTTCTCCTTTTCCCACAGTGTTTTCTACCCTTCTCAAGCCAGATTTTAATTTTTCATTCACCTTTATTTTGTCTTCTGCAAATGCTTTGAATTTGGTCAAGTCCAAAATTTTCTTGTGTGGTAAAGAGTTAAAAAGAATTCCAGTTTGGTCTAGGCAGATTCCGGATATGCCCAGATTCCAGTTTGGACTACGACATATGAATGTAGTTTGCTGTTAGAACATGAACTGTATCTTTGCCAGGCAAATAAAAAGGCCACATACCTTTAATAATGCCTTTGTAAGCTTGGAGTCACATGTAAAGAAGGCCACCAGCTTGTGAAGATGTTTTAGCAGGACGTTCACCATACTGACTTGTGAGATTTCTGACATCAGCTAGAATAGAAAATACACTTTAAAAACAAACTATCAAATGTACTTAAGTTAACTTTCGTTTTGTTTTTTGTTCAACACAGTTTTAAAAAGTAAATGTTTTTCAATTATGCTACCTTTAACCCTCTGGCAAACAACAAAATATTTTACTTGAAAGTCAAACATTGAAAGCATTTGTATACAACAACATGAATGTGAGTGAAAAATTTAACTTTGTTTTAGAAAGGGTAGAAAACATTGCAGGAAAAGGAGAAAATGCTGGTAACCAGCATTTTCTCCTTTTCCCACAATGTTTTCAAAAGGCTTCTTTCCCAGGGTCGTCTAAAGTAGGGATTATGTGGTAAAGGCTAAAGAGGAATATAACATCCCCCAATATTAAAATGTCTTCCAATTGCAAAAGCCATTTCAAATTTTTTTGCCTCCATCTTTGATTGACCAGGATTGACAAGGATTGACAAGGATTGAGGCCACTTGACTTCAAATCTGCAGCCAGAATCTGTAACCATATTACCAAGCAAGCTGCCATATAAAGAAACTCCTTTGGTCTTACTCATGAACTAATTTGAATTATTTACCTTGTATAGAGGTTGCATTCACCAACCATTCTAAAAACTCTTCTAAATTCTACATTCCTAAACAAGCTATATGATTGGCTAAGATGGATTGTCTCATCCAATCATATTGCTTTTTCAGGAATTCAGATTTAATCCTTTCCACACATTCCAAACTTAGAACAACCTTGCGATTCATTATGGGAAAATGGGAGAGTGTTTGTAATCAGCATTTTCTCCTTTTCCCAAAA
Source organism: Tridacna crocea (assembly GCA_943736015.1). Taxonomy (NCBI): domain Eukaryota; kingdom Metazoa; phylum Mollusca; class Bivalvia; order Cardiida; family Cardiidae; genus Tridacna; species Tridacna crocea. The sequence continues at coordinate 2,485,363 of OX031072.1, read as the reverse complement.
TGTTTACGATCCTATCAAGGACTGAAATCCTCATTATCTGTAAATGCTTTCAACCTGGTGGAGCCCTAAATTTTGTCATTTGGTAAAAGTTACTATCAACCCTTTACCACACAACCCCGACTTTAAACGACCCTGAGCAAGAATGCTTTTGAAAACATTATGGGAAAAGGAGAAAATGCTGGTAACCAGCATTTTCTCCTTTTTCCACAATGTTTTCTTTCCTATCATAAAGGAATTTTATCTTTAGAGCCACAGTTATATCGTCATTATGTAAATGTTTTCAAATTCGACAAGTCTACTTTTCAATCAAGTGGTAAAGAGTTATATTTCAAATGGTTGCTATATAATTTTAACCCTTTCCTGTAAGACAAATTTTAGGCCATTCCAAATTGAAAGCATCTGCAGATGACAAATTCTGAAAGTAGAACAAATGAAGTTGAGTTTTTGACAGGGTAGAAAACATTGTAGGGAAAGGATAAAATGTTGGTACCCAGCATTTTCTCCTTTTCTAATAATGTCTGCAAAATCCTTCCTTCCCAGGGTCATTAAAAACCAGGGATTGTAAGGTAAACGGTTAACCCATTACCAAACGACAATATTTTAGACTGGTCCAAATTGTAAGCATTTGCAGACGACAAAATAAAAGTGACTGAAAATTTGAAATTTGTTTTATGAAGGGTAGAAAACATTGTGGGAAAAGGAGAAAATGCTGGTTACCAGCATTTTCTCCTTTTCCAACAATTTTTTCTAAAGGCTTCTTTCTCAGGGGTGTCAAAAGTAGGGATTGTGTGGTAATGGGTTAAACAGCTACTGAATGTGACCCCTGTATAAAGTAACAGGTCTAGCTACATTACCTTTAAAATGTCTGACAAATATGATTTGACACCATTCCTAATTCTAATCCAGCGTTTGTCATTGGTGGAGGGTACTGCTGGTTTCTGTAAATCAGTGGTTGTTTGCAGGTTCAAAAATTTATGAAGAGCAGCCGGCATCTCAACCAGGCACATTTTTATCACTGCATTAAACACTGTAAAAGAAAGAGAATAATTACAATCATTTATAATTAACATTTAGTCGATAACAAAGAAACAAATGCATAGCAGAAATACAAAGTATTTGAACCCACGGCAGACAAATATCCTTGTTTTTTTAGGTTTTAAAGACCAATAGCATAACCACTGAGCCAAACAGATATCTGTCGAACACAGTTGTTAGGTATTGTATTTAAATCAGAACGAAGCTATTCATGAAGAAGTGGTCTCCCATAACACACTCCCTCTTTTTGGCAGTAGGCCTATTAATTAGACAACAGTTGGCTCAACGGCCAATCCTGGATGAGCCCTCATCTTAAGAACACAAAGTCCGTAACAAAGAAACAAATGAACAATTGCAAAGCTGAAATGCAAACCAAATCTGGTGGGATTTGAACCCAAGGCGGACAAATATCCTTGTTTTTTCGAGGTTTTAAAGACCAATACCATAACTAGTGAGTCAAAGTGATATCTCCCAAATGAAGTTGTTAGGTATTGTATATAACCCTTTACCACACAATGACCACTTTTAACACCCCGGACAGAGAAGACTTTTGAAAACATTGCAGGGAAAAGGAGAAAATGCTGGTTACCAGCATTTTCTCGTTTTCCAACACTGTTTTCTACCTTATCAAAGAAAAGTCATTTCATACGGTCTACAATGAAACTCATAATGCAAATGCTTTCAATTCAGACAGGTCTAAAACTTGCCATGAGGTAAAGGGCTAAATCATGACAAAGCTATGCATGAAAGAGTGGTCTCCCATAAAAACTACAAAAAAAATTTACTCGTTTCAGACAAGTTTTGCATACGAATTCCAAACCTTTGGCTTTAAATCTCTCTCCCAGCTGAAGAGAAAGTAACTTTATTCTAATTTCTCATGATCAATGTATCAACAATGGTTATGTGGGAAAGCATCCAGTAACTTGGGATGAATACTATACACAAAAATAGTGAAAAAAACTCCTGAGTTGCACCGGCTTTCCCGAAATTACTCAAAAAATGTTAAAAATAGGGTCAAACACCATAGAAAAAAATCTTACAGCAATTCTCTCACATTATAAATGGATTATATGACTTTTACTGTTCCATGTTATTTAAATCCTTTACAAAACAATCCCTTGTATTAACAAACCTGAGATATTTCACACAATATTTTTCCTACAGGCTTCTTTCTCAGAAGTGTCAAAAGTAGGGATTGTGTGGTAATGGGTTAAGTTTAGATCTGCAAGTGCTTTCAATTTGGACCAGTGTGAAAGCTTTTCTGCTTCGTAATGGGTGAAACAGTGTTTCAGAAAGATCAGAGCATTTATCCAAGTTTTACTTAAGTTTCTGGAGTGATAACTACAGCATCATTTCCAAACCACCAGCTGCTTTTCCACAAATACATAATGATGTTTAAAAGGAGAAAATAATCCATGAAAAAGACTGTTGTAATGTGTACGTATACACAGCTCCAGATAAGAGGGAGTGATTGTATTCTAAAATCATTATTTTTCCTTCGAAACCCCATGTTATGGGTACCCATTAGAATCATCTCATGGAGACGATTCTAATGAATACATCCAACATACAGTTTAGAGGAGAATAATTTATATTTTTAATTTTGAAATCAAAATCACTCGGTCTATCTGGAGATCTTTATACAGAAATAGTATGAGCAGTGAAGTTTCAGTGACTTTATTATCAGACTATGCTCTACTGATACTTTATCTATAATCCATAGAATAGCATGCATGAAATAACTCTTTACCAAACGACAAATTTTTTACACTGGTCCTAACTGAAAGCATTTGCAGATGACAGATTAAATGTGAATCAAAAAATTCAAAATTTGATTTGGCAAGGCTAGAAAAACATTGTGGGAAAAGGAGAAAATGCTGGTTACCAGCATTTTCTCCTTTTCCTACAATGTTTTCAAAAGCTTTCTTTCTCAGGGTCGTTAAAAGTCGGGATTAAGTGGTAAAGAACTGATCAATTTTACCAGTGCCACCAATAACTGTAAACTTGGTTTCCTCAGACTCTCTGGAAGTTTTCTGCACAGCTGCTCTTAAAACGTGGGCAACAGTGGTAATCAGAACTGGGGATGGCTGTGCCTAGAAATATACATAAATTCTACATTCAGTTAACTCTTTACCAAATGACAAAATTTTAGGCTGGTCCAAATTGAAAGCAGACATCAAAATAGAAGTGATTGAAAATCTGAAATTTGTATTGGAGAGAGTCGAAAACATTGTGGGAAAAAGAGAAAATGCTGGTTACCAGCATTTTCTCCTTTTCCCACAATTTTTTCTAAAGGCTTCTTTCTCAGGGTCGTTACAAGTCGGGATTGTGTGGTAAAGGGTTAAACTGATAATTTAGTGTAACTGATCTAGAACATGCATTATTTGCGATTCTAACACATGTGAATTCAGCTCTATAAACATAGTGCAAAGACAGTGTGGTAAAATCTATGTTATCCTATGTAGAATGACATCATTCTGTATAGAGTGACGTCATTCTGTACAAAATGCAAGTTATTCAATGGAATAAAATCTGAATCCATGTTTTCATTCTAAGTATGAAGTTGTTTTCCTTTTCTTTAGATTCAGTCATGTTAGAATCAAAATAATCTTCTTTTTATCATGGTTTATTGTTCAATACACCATGTTGTGAATTATGAGGTGCAATGAATAACCCACTGGGGCTATCGCCCTTGTGGATTATTAATTGTGCCCCGTAACTCACAACTGTGGTTTATTGAACAGTAAACCATGATAAAAAGATTATTTATTAAATGTCAGTGCCCATCAAGACAAAAGGAGCCTATTCAGTTTTAATGCTGCAAATCAAAATTTCTCGCAAAACACAGGTAAATACAAATAATTGGATCTGCATCAGAAAGAGTAAAAAAACTGTGGTAGAAACTACCTGTTACTAGCAACTTATTTCTACTTTTTTTCCACGATATTATCAACTCTTCTTTTCCCCAGGGATTAAAAATTTGAAAAGAGGCATTTTAGCAAATTGTGAGAAAAAAAGGGAAAATGCAGGTAACCAGCACTTTCTTCCTTTCTCCACAATGTTTCCTGCCGTTTCCAAGACAAATTTCATCATTTGAGTCACATTGTTTTGCCTTCTGGAAATTTTTTAACTCACTACCAAACAACAATATTTTGGGCTTGTCCAAATCGAAAGCATTTGTAGACGACAAAATAAAAGTGACTGAAAATTTGAAATTTATTTTGTGAAGGGTAGAAAACATTGTGGGAAAAAGAGAAAATGCTGGTTACCAGCATTTTCTCCTTTTTCCAAAATGTTTTCTAAAAGATTCTTTCTCAGGGTCATCAAAAGTAGGGCTTGTGTGGTGATGGGTTAAATTTGTAAGCTGTAAGTCAATTTCAAGAGGTAAACTCTAGGTGCATGCAATCTAGTATTTGTGAATTAGCTGGTAATCTAATCAAGTACCATGTTTTGGTGTGTATAACACGCACATTTTTTCAGCTCCGAATAATTTCAAACTGGGGACTGCGTGTTATACACTACAATAGGCAAAACCATGTTTTTCTTCTCCTTGAAAATCGGTCGTATATCTGTTTAAAGTGGGTGGGGGGTACAAAACGGCCAAATTTCTCTCGCCACAGCCTTAACTTTCGTCATCATCCCATTTCAACTTTAACCGATTTAAAAAAAAGAATGTGATTTAATTTTGTTAATATGTACTTGTACATTCTTAATTTATGGATAAGGATTCGTAATTTCCCGATTCTATCAGCCATCTTGGCCATGGCGAATGTACCCCGGAATGATAAATATTGATTTACTGTTATCGTCTGATTTGTCTCATATTTTTTTATTCTTTGTTAATAGCTAAAATTGAACAATTATAAAAAAGTGAAATAAGGATTCAGAGAGAAATGAATGATTTAAAAAATTCATCGCTACTTTTCACAAAAACCGTGATTTACATCATATAAGTCTATGTTTATTTCACACCTGTCACATTTGTCGATCGAGGTGAGAAAATAGGAGATTAACTACGATATGGTCGTCAGTTCAATGTGTGAATTTGCAACATGCCATAAGCTGGCATGTTTTTATAATCCCCCGAGAACACCTCAAATCATTACCATTTCCACTTTGATTAAAAATGGTTATTTCCCTTTGATAAAGTACCGCCATTTACAATTCATCAAGATAGCATCCTAAGCATCCATGTTACGATATTTTGGTCAATTTTTGATGCGTGTTGCACATCCGAACAACGTTCTTTACTCGGATATGATGCTGAAAAAGGCCTGCGTGTTATACATGCCTGCGTGGTATACACAACGTTTTACGGTATGTCGTAAACTGAACTCCCTGTTGTTTCTTGTTTGTTTGAATGGTGTTTACATCATTTTCAACATTATTTCAGTCATATCATGGCGACAGCTCACATATTCATGTATTTCCTGGGTTTCACCCATACAAGACTAGGCTCTGAAATGTCTTGCCCAAGGACATTCCTGTGAAAAGCCAGTGGAGCCAGTGAGGTTCGAACCTGTGACCTCCAAGTCGCGAGTCCAACACTTTACCACTGAGCCACAAACAAACTTTTAGACAAAAAAAAAGCAAACTTTTAGACAAAAAAGGGGGAAAAAAGCAAACTTTTAGACAAAAATGAAAAAGCAAACTTTCAGACAAAGTTCAAATCTCTTACCTTCAGCCTTTCTGTCCATTGTTCTATCATCCCTAGGGTGACCTTTTTACCCTTTGGGACATCTTTATCATCAGCAATAGCATCATCAGCATTATCATCATCATCTCCACTCTCAGCATCACTCATTGTCTAAGAGACAAACAAAATATTGAAATTAACTTTTTACCAATTGTGTAAATTTTGGACTGGCCCGAATTGTAAGCATTTACAGACATCAAAATAAATGTAACTGAAAAATTTACATTTGGTTCGGGAAGGGTAGAAAACATTGAGGGAAAAGGAGAAAATGCTGGTTACCAGCATTTTCTCCTTTCCCACATTGTTTTCAAAAGGCTTCTTTCTCAGGGCCATTGAAAGTCTGGAATGTGTGGTAAAGGTTAAGCCTTTAGTGGTTATCTACCCTTATTGTATGGGTTCCTTTATCAAAGTTAACATTTCCTCCCAGTTTGAAGTAAATGTCTTCAGTAATAACAGATATTATAAAATGTTGAAAAGTTTTTGCATGACAACACAGACAATTACAACAACTGGATTCAGTGTTCCCACTGAAAATTAGATGTTTGTGGTTTTTTTTTTGTACCCCCTGCAACTGAAAAATGGAGGAATAAGAAAAAAAAATCGGAGTACAAATTCAGAAAAACTTGTATGCCAACAACCCTAAACTATTTTCTTAAATGCCTCATTCTCATTTGTGTGCAGAACAATCATACAGATCTAAGTGAATGTACATTTCTAAATGTATCCGACAGTTAAAGAATTGTTTGGCAAAGTGTTACTAGTAGTATTTATGCTCATCTTTTCACATGCCTTTTGTACAAGTCAATCTGGCTGAAGACTACTGTACTCAATATGCAGTGTTTCTAGATTTTGAATGGTCTTTGACTAGTGTACTTAGCTTGCTTACGGAAACCTGAAGCCTGAAATCCGAAAGCATCTAAAATACAACATTTTTTAGTTATTCCCAATGTAAGTTTACAGATGAAAGATGTTGACGTCGACAACATGTTTTTCACAGACTGCGTTAAACTAAGAAAAGCTGAAACAAGGGTAATTTTTGGAAACAGACAAGTCCCTGTCTGCATTATTACTGATCACGATAATAAAGTCTGAGTATGTCGACCATGTAAATGTTCTAATCATAGAAAGCTGGAAATACAAATTTTTTCTGATGATTTACACTTGCAAAAATCACTTTAATGCGTGTCATTCTATGCCAGCATTTCCTATTTCTTTTTTATCTTCTTCTGTATTTTTTGTATGTGAATTTACATATAGGCTTTTTATTTTGTTTGTTTTTTATTTCATTTATATGTGTTTCACCTACGATTTTGCATGATCGGGAACTCTGTGTACCACATCAACATCTCAACATTTTTTTTAACTCCTTACCACACAATCCGGACTTTAAACTACCCTGAGAAAGAAGCTTTTTGAAAACATGGTGGGAAAAGGAGAAAATGCTGGTAACCAGCATTTTCTCCTTTCCCCACCATGTTTTCTACCCTTCCCAAGACAAATTTCAATTTTTCAGTCACATTTAATTTGTCGTCTGCAAATGCTTTAAGACTAGTCTAAAATTTTCTCGTGTGGTAAAGAGTTAAAAACAGCCATGCTTAAAAATTTCTTTTTAAACTTAAATGGGCAATAAAATGGCAGTTTCTCACCTCGAGAGTTTCCGGTGGCTGATGATACATCTCTTCATCGGAATCTGTATCTACATCAATATCCTCAAAATCTTTCACAGTAATGTCTTCTTTGTTCTTCTTTCCTTTCAGCAGTTTCTTAGCCTTTTCATTATCTTTTGCTTGCTTTTCTTTCAGCCCATCTGTCTTTCCTTTTTTTGCTGCCAGATTAGCTTCTTTAGATTTACTTTTTGCTTCAGCTGGTTTAAGTTTCTCTTTCTTCTTCTTTTTATCTTTTTCATCCTTCATTCTATTCCCTTTATCTTTCTTTCCATCTTTCTTTGTTACTGGTGCATCATCACTTTCATCATCGGAAGACATTGGAATGTCTATATCTTCATCATCTAGATCATCGCCATCATCTTGATCAGCATCACTCTCTCGTTCATCATCGTCATCATCATCATCATCATCACTAGTGTCAGTGACATCAGAATCTGGAACTTCTGCATAAATACAAAAATCAAGATTGCTTTACTCTACCACACAATCCAGACTTTTAACGATCCTGGCAAGGAAGCCTATAGAAAACATTGTGGGAAAAGGAGAAAATGCTGGTTACCAGCATTTTCTCCTTTTTCTACACTGTTTTCTACCTTATCAAAGTCAGAAATCATCATATTTATAAGATTTAATTTGTTGTCTGTAGATTCTTTGAGTTTGGTCTGGTCCAAAAATTTGTTGTTCGGTAAATCTTGAGTTAAACATTTACAATATGGTTATGATCTTTTAAGACCCTGTGCAAACCCTTTCATAGACACATCCAAAAATCAACCACATCAACTTTGTTTCTTGACCAGTCTAAAATTTTGTGGGGTGTTGCGTAGCTTGGTGTTAAAGTGTAGAACTGGTATCCTGGAAGGCTTGGGTTCAATCCTTCGTGGATCCATCAGGTGTTTTGTAGGAGTTTTCTTGGGCAAGACACTATAGAGCCCCGCCTGTTAAGCCCCGGCAGCTCAGTCAGTAGTGTGCACGACTTGAGAACCGACAGTTTTGGCTTCGATCCCTGGCTTGGCCAATTTCTTCACGAGGATTGACGATAGTCATTGCGATAGGATTCATTCCTCTCCCACCACCAACCATTGTCCCGACGATGGTTATGTGGAAAAGCAGCCAGTGGCTTTGAAGGAAAATTGTGCTGAGTGCTAGTAAAAGAGTCTCCAAAAAAGCATAGATAGGTCCACGGGCTGCCACCATATAACCAAAATAAGGTTGTAAACAGCGCTAAACAAAATACAAACATATAATCATCAGAGCCCCCACCTAGTACTGGTGAAATCCAGGAAATGAATGAATATGTGATATAACCGACACAATGTTGAAAGTAGCGTTAAATATCAATAATTCAACCAGTCTTGTCATCCTGTCAAAAGTTGATGGCATCTGAAAATTGCCATCTGTACTTACCAAATTTCAGAAGGGACTTGTCTTCTTTCTGAAGAAACTCATAAAATTCTGGATCATGATCTTTCAACTTGTCTAGGGAGGATTTGTGCTGTGCAAGCAGCCCCTTTGTTTCACCATGTCTACAAATATGAAGGAGAAAAAAGTAAACTTTAAGATGCACTCTTTAACCCATTACCACACAATCCCTACTTTTGACATCCCTGAGAAAGAAGTGTTCAGAAAACATTGTGGAAAAAGGAGAAAATGCTGGACACCAGCGTTTTCTCCTTTTCCCACAATGTTTTCTACCCTTCACAAAATAAATTTCAAATTTTCAGTCAGTTACATTTTGTAGTCTGCAAATGCTTTCAATTTTGACAAGTCTATAATTATGTCGTTTGGTAATGAGTTAACCCTTTACCACTCAACAACCATTTTTAATGACCCTGGGGAAGGAGGCTTTTAAACATTTTGGGAAAAGGAGAAAAATGTTGGTAACCAGCATTTTCTCCTTTACCAAAAAAGTTTTCTGCCCAGTTTCAGTAACACGTTTCATCAATTAAACCATAATTAGTTTTTCTTCTGCAAATGTTTTGCTTGTCAAATATTTTGTTGTGTGGTAAACGGTTAACTGTTGACAAGATTGACAAGATGTTACTCTCATCCAAATTGAAAGCATTTGCAGACCAAACATAAGATGTGATTTGAAATGACAGCAATGCCTTTGAAAAGGTAGAAAATATTTAAAGAAAAGGAGAAAATTCTGGTTACACTCATCCAAGTTGAAAGTTTTTGCAGATCTGATCAAAAAATCTGATATGAATCAAATGATAGCATTGCCTTTGAACAATTTAAAGGGTAGAAAATATTGTGGGAAGAGGAGAAAATGCTGGAAAATTGTTTTTGGAAGTCCTTTTGCTTTGGGTCATAAAATTAGAGACAGTGTAATTAGGTGTTAACTCTTTACCAGCAACGAAAATTTCAACATATCCAAACTGAAAACATTTGATGATGACAAATCAAATGTGACTGAAAAATTAAAATTTGTTTTTGAAAGGTTAGACAATGTTGTGGGAAAAAAAGAGGATGCAAGTTGCCAGCATTGTCTCTTTTTCCCACAATATTTTCAAAAGGCTTCTTTCTCAGGGTTATTAAAAATCAGGATTGTGTAGTATAAGAGTTAACCCATTACCACACAAAAATCCCTACTTTTGACGTCCCTGAGAAAGATGCCTTTTGAAAATACTGTAGGAAAAGGAGAAAATGCTGGTAACCAGCATTTTCTCCTTTTCCCACAGTGTTTTCTTCCCTTCCCAGAACAAATTTCAATTTTTCATTCACCTTTATTTTGTCGTCTGCAAATGCTTTCAATTTGAACCAGTCTAGAATTTTGTCGTCTGGTAAAGAGTTAAGAAGCTTACTATTTGCAGATGTCACCTCTCAGCTGCATGTTGCCTTTATATCTCCAACATAAAAATAATGGTTGCCTTTTACTATAAATGTGTGTAAGTTGCAAGAATGCAAACAGGCAGTATCAAACAACACAAACATGCAATTACCCCTTGTCATCCTTTTTCTTCTTCTCCAAGTTCTTTTCAAACATTTTTCCTTTAGTTAGTTTCTTATTTTGTTTCACCTTTTTCACAGCGGGTTCGCCAGAATCACTGCTGTCAAGGTTAGTGAACCCAGCAAGAAATTCATCTACGCTCTGGTCTTCCAGTTTCCTAAAAAAAGAAACAACATGTACGCTCTGGTCTTCCAGTTTCCTAAAAAAGAAACAACCTTAACTCTTTGCTACACATAGAGAAAGAAGCCTTTAGAAAACATTGTGGGAAAAGGATAGAATGGTGGCAACCAGCATTTTCTCCTTTTCCCACAATGTTTTCTAGACTATCCTTCACTAAACAAATTTCGAATTTTCACTCATTTTTATTTTGTCGCCTGCAAATGCTTCCGATTCGGACACACCTAAAATTTTGTTGTTTGGTAATGAGTTAAATGGTATTTGGAATGATACTGCTAAATAAACGAAAATGGACTTTGTAAGTCCACAGTCTACAGTAAAGTCTTAATTGCTCATTTAGGAAAAATTTGTAGACCACCTTTATTATTGACGCTACTAGAACTAGTGGATCACATAAAAGCAGTGACAAACTCCTGCAGTTATCTATTTTGAAACAGCTCAATGTTGAAGTTACATGTATTTGTTTTGAAAGTTTAACCCATTCCCAAACAAGCCCTGGTTTTTACGTGTGTGCGGTAAAATGCTTTTGAAAACACTGTGGGAAAAGGAGAAACAAGCAATTTCTCCTTTTCCCACAGTGCTTTCTGCCATTTTCTCACAATCTAAAATTGTCATCTGCAAACTCTTTCGGTATGGAAGAGTCCAAACTTGGTCATTTGGGAAAGGATTAAATTTATTGTACTCATGAATTTTGATGGAGATTGATGGAAAAGAACATATTTGTACTTATTTTTTCCTTTTGTACTCGACAGCAATGAGACTGTGGTTTATATTAAATTTACATTTTCACAACCAATTGTAAAGTTATTCAATGCAAAGTTCACGACAAAACAGATATCTTTTTTGCTTCAAAAATGGTAGGCCTACCCCATGAAACGGTTTAGCTACAGGAATAGAGGTAAGAACGTATTTTATAAAAATCAAACCAATCACAATGCGTCATCACGTCTTTCTGAATGCTAAAAGTGATTCAATATGCGAGAAAAGTTTTAGAAAAACGTTGATGAATTTAAAATTTCAGAATGTCAATGAATTATTGAGGACTTACACTTTCTTCTCCACCAGATTATTGTCGTCTGCTACTCAGGAAGTTGTTTACATTTTCGAATCCGCTTCAGATTAGGAAAGATAAATTAAAAAAGTTTCCCATTGGGACTAAAATGATAGATAATTGTATATAAAAGGATATGGGTAAACATTCTAAAGTTTCCTGTCTGCATGTAAGTCAGATTATTTACTTACTTTCTTTTATTTATCTTTTCCATGCTTTTCTTGGTGGAGGCGGCCATGCTTGTTATCTTCGACTCGGCTTTTGATTCACGCTGAAACTGATAGCTTGCCGGGTACCAGAAGATTGCGCAAGGTTACTTTCCTCGCACCTGGTACACTCGGCCCATATCTATTTCGAACCATGAAAGTTGTTAACTGAACCTTTTCCCAGACGACAAAATTTTAGACTGGTCCATATTGAAAGTACTTGCAGAAAACAAAATGAAATTCGGTGAAAATTTGAAATTTATTTCCAGCAGGGTTGAAAACATGGAGGGAAAAGGAGAAAATGCTGACTTCAAGCATTTTCTCCTCAACTCACAATCTTTTCAAGCCGAAAGAAATGAAACGCAGTAATAAATGTATGTTTTGGTCATACACGGTATAAATCGTATTTGCATGAAAGAGCTTCCAGGTTCGTTTTCAACCTTGATTAATTGATTGGTGTTTTATGCCACCCTGAATATTATTTCCATCTTATTACGGCGACAGGTCATAATTATTCATATTCATATACATGTATATCCCCAGAACTAGGCTGGGGCCGAAAAGTTCTTGAAAGAGGAAAATGATGAGTATGTTCAATGAGGAATATGTTTACATGTCACTAAAAGTGGTTTCTGATGTTATGATTTTAAAACTAAACGAGAAGTATGTGTATGTTGAATTCTTCATATCTTTACATACGTGCATGTAAATTTTCATAAGAATAAAAATGTATTACAAAAAAAAAATGTCTATCATAAGAGTTAAGTTGCCAATATCAGAATAATGACTAGTAACGGATTTCATTTGTTAAGTACGTTCTTGGGTATCATTCATAGTTGTGTAAATATGGAAGTAGTGTCTAACAGTTAAGCAGATGGAGGCTTTTGATATTTTTCAAATTTCAGGGACTCGCGCCGATGCATGAATTATTGATTTCTTTCAAAAATAAATCGATATGCGATAAACTTTGCAAACATTTGAAATGTATCGTCAAATCACACGGGACGCAGACAGTCCACCAAATCGTGCGAGTTACTCATCAGTTCCTGCATTTCCAACTATCTAATGCTATTCGGATGAAGATTTTGGTATTTAGTTATTTGTGAGGTATAGAATAAATCCAAAAGTAGCAGTTTAAACAAAATTGATTTCTGAAGTAAAGAAACGATTTTAAGATTTTCAGATAAATTTTTAAGTTCAGTGTTTTTTCTTCTTCTTTTATCATCACCAATTTTCATCTCTGAAATCACCCCGAGCCCCGCGTCTGTCGAAAAAAATATGTCTGTAAAAATAAAGGAAACAATAGGCATATGCAACGTATAGTGCTTGGCCGACAAGCTGCATAATTATGCTTCTTTTGGAAAATAATCAGACATCGATCTCACATCTTTGGCGTTGGAGTAGATCAAGTTTTGAATGAACAATTATTTTTTGAAGTGTGTGCAGTGCAGTAGATAGAATTTCACCTGACGAGTTGAAGTCAAAATAGTGTGGAAAGAGCTTCCTCTCTAGATTTAAGGTCTTTATTGCAATACTCTTTAGTCTTGATTATACGTATTTTTTTTGTTACGCCATATATACCTCCAGTGCTAGAGTTAGCGTCTAGTATGTATCGGTGATGCCAGGATCTAAACAGCATTATTATAGACTGAAATTTACACTGATAAACAAAAAGAGATCTCGCAAAGTGTTATGAGTCCATCAGATGGTCTAACCTCTTGAAGTATATAACTTCTATATTTCAAGTACATGGTTTGTTTTTGCATGATAATAGTGTGTTTTCTACGTTGTGACCCTGTCACGAATATAGTTTCTTACGATATGCCTATGTGGTCGAATAATCTTTTGCAATCCATCTTTCCGCGAACATGGAGGTTCGTGCTGGCAAGCGCCGTTTCCTTTAAATTTTTGTGTGCGCGCGTGCAACGGTTTCAACTTTGTGGGGTAGGCGAAGGGGTTGAAGCAGCTGAAAGGAGATGGCATACTTCTTGAGCGTAGCTGTATAGGCTGGCTATTGATTTGTTTCTTAATAGTTGTTGCTAGTGTATAAAATATCTCTTTGTGTGTGCGTCATGGTTTGTGGGGTGGGGCTGAAGCCACAGAGAGCAGGAGATTCCACAATTATTGGGCGTAGCTGTATAAGCTTGCAATTGACTAGCATCTTTATATTTGTCGCCGATGTAAAATTAGTAAATGTGATCCATTAATTAAAATATTCTGATGTATGTTCTGTGGGCCTGTGAATGCTCTTTTGAACGCCCATTTCTTACACCAACTTACCGTGGTTGCTACCGGTTATCGACACCCCACGGCAGCTTATTCATCCCTAAACAAAAAAATGTATGAAAGGTGATAACCCATTTTCTCCCCTAAAATAATTTATTTCTTTTATGCGTTACAACTTTACTTATTAATCATAATGTACAGCCTACAGATATTACCAGACATACCTAGCAGCCGCAGCTTCTTTCCAATCATAGCTGGACTAATATGCATAACAATAGGTTTATCTGCTACTTTGGTCCCTGGATGCAGACAATAAGGTACTGTCGCACAGGTCTTCTGTAGTCACATGTATGGGCTCGTGTCCCGGACCCTCTGTAAAATTGGAATGAGGATCCCACTTCTGACGCCAAGTTATAAGGGTTTAGCGGTCTGGCTGAAGGTCCTTATAGTCAGGTTGGAAAAATGGTAGGCCTAACACGGCGGAACAATAAGTAAAACTCGACAAGAGGTTTTCTGTCAATAGGAAGTGCGCTTGATGTGACTTCTCAATTTTATTAACGGCAGTATGGAATATGCGGATGCAATGGTAGATCTACTCTTGCACTCAATCTCTCTCTCTCCAAAATTATGGTAAGGCTAAAAGTACATTTTACAGGTTAAAGGCTCAGAGTTAAACATATGCATACAAGGGACATGACCTATGCGACAGGATTTTCGTCAAATAGATCTAAATTGGTAAAATTATACAATCACCATCTCAAACAATGGTATGGAAGAAAGCAAGTTTTTGGTAAAGGAATATGGTTCGACATAACTTCAGTACTTTGATTCCCGTGTGTAACGGTCTGATCTATCATACTGATCTTCAAAAGTTATATGCTTTCAAATAGTTTATTATTGAATAAGAAGACTAGAGCTAAATGATTAAATCCTTTTTGGAACCTTTTATTACTAGTATGTACTAGAATGTTGTGGTTACGAAGTTTTCTTTGTGTTGTTTACTAGATCTAGATCTACTCTGAGGAAGATGCCAGCATTTGAAATCTGCCGCCTTATATAACTTTACAAGACTGGTCACCTGACCAGAAAGAGCCAATCAGCATACAGAATAATGAAAGCATTGTGATTTACCCTCTCACATAGACAGATCTATACACCGTGTTGGTTTCTGCTTAAGCCTTGCTAGAAGCTAAAATTACACGTAGAATAATATAATAGTAATGCAAGATCAAAATTCAATCACCTAAAAACAAGCAGGCTATACAAATACTGAAAATGGTTCCAGCAGTTAGTCTACTCTGCGGTAATATTTTGAAATGGCTACGCTAACAAAATCTGGAGGTGGCAAAACTATACTGAATATTACTAGTCAATTAACCAAAGTAATACAAATTAATATTACTTAAATACATAAAAAAAACCTGGATGAAAGATACATGCAAGCAACAATAACAACAATGGTCAAATAGAGTTATGCTTCCTTGTATAATCTTGCTGTTCGAAAGTTTTTTCATCCTGTAGAAGCTGGGAAATAACATCTCAAACGGCAGTTAGTCATTATAGTTTGTGCTTTTGGAACTGAACACGTATGAAAGAAGACATCTCCACATCATGATACAAAGGTAAGTGGGTTTTACTTGTTTTGGCTGTACAGCAAAGGGTTTCACGGATTTGTATTTTGTTGAGTGGACATCTCAGCAGGCCATAGATCGTCATGGTAGGTAATATATATGGTAAATATAGGACTCAAAACAGGTGCTAAGGATGAAATACGGGTTATGGAATAGATTCTACTTCTGGGATCTGGTTAACCCATTACCACACAATCCCTACTTTTGACGACCCTGAGAAAGAAGCCTTTAGGAAACATTGTGGGAAAAGAGAGAATGCTGGTAACCATTTTCTCCTTTTCCCACAATGTTTTCTACCCTTCACAAAACAAATTTCGAATTTTCAGTCAAATTTTTATTTTGCCGTCTGCAAATGCTTTTGATTTGGACAAGCCTAAAATATTGTTGTTTGGTAATGAGTTAAAGCCACAGTAGTGTCCAACTTAATAAACAACATTTTTGGCTTTAGTTATTACTGCGGCTGTAACGGCTAAATTTGGTAACTGGAATACTTCTGGTGGCTGGAACTGACATATTTTCTTACAGGGTAAACAGATACCCCCCTCCCAATCAGCCAATCAAGTCTCATCCATCTGTGAAATTATCAAATCACAGAAGCTTTAAGGAAATCAGTATGGGTACCAATCAGCCAATCAGAGAGGCTAGGAGAAATTCAAATTGGGCCCAATCAGCCAATCAGAGAGCTTCAAAATCACTTCAAAATGGCACCCCAGTATATTGATAGATAAAACGGTGAAAAATCAAAGTACTGAAAGTGCTGTTAGAAGGCGAGTTTAGAATATAGGCATAACATATTGAAATACATTTTCCTGTATTAAATCGCCTCTCCTGATACAGCCAAGTCTATAGAGTTGTGCATTGTTCCTGTGCAATGAAGACCAGTTTACCATCCTGAGTTTTAACAAACTTTTGAAGAAGGCATGTGAAAATATGTTGAAAAAAATTAAAACGAATGGACTTTTCTGAAACTCCTTTCCATTTCATTTGAAGGAAAAGTTTTATGTGATAGCAAGGAGTTTTAATTTGCTGTTACCCGTATATGTTTTACGTTGTATAGAAACTTAGATCTAACCCTCTATTACCCCAATAATGAGTTTACAAGGTCTAGGAAGAAGGCTTGAGAACTTTTGGTCTGAAGAGGAGAATACAGTGCTAATTGACATTTTTTCCTTTTCCTAAAATGTCTTCCATCCTATTTCATACAGGTTCCATCAATGGTGCCAGATCGAAAAGTTGCTACCTGAAAATGCATTCAATTTTGGAAAGTCTGAATTTTTTTCTTCGTGTAAAGAGTCAAGAAAGTTTCTTTTCAAAATTAAGTTTTTAAATGGCCCTTTCTCAGGGTTGTTAAAACTGTACTTGATAGGGTATGGTAAAGGATTAAAGAATAGTTTTTGCTTGAAAATGCAATCAATTTTGATAGATCTAAAACTGTAACTCTGTAATGAGATGGTTAATTTCTTGAAAGTCTTTACCATTTTATTCCATGGATAATTTTATTGAGAGAGCAAAGAGTTTTTAGAAAGGTACATTTTAGAGTATAGAAACTAAGATTCAGCCTTTTAGATCACAATACTGACTTTCAACAATGTTGAAGAAGAGGCTTTTCAAAGCTTTGTAGGAAAAGTAGCAAATAATGATAATCAACCTTTTGTTTGACTTTCCTACAATGTTTTCCATCTTAGTAACCCTTTACAAAACCCTTCAGAAAATAACAAAAAATTAGGGCCGTCTACATTAAAGCAATTAGCAGATAATAAGTTAAGAGCAGCTGAAAATGTGCCGTTTGGCTGGGAAAAAGTACAAAACATAGTGGTAAAAAGAGAAATACTGGTGACTAGCTTTTTTTCCTTTTCCAAAAGTATTTTGAAATTTTTTTTCCCTTGAGGTTGTCAAAATTTCAGTGTCGTTCAGTTAAAAGGCTTTTTTTTTTTTATTTGTTTGTTTACCATTTTATTTGAAATATACTTTACCAAGACTGAAAAAGACTTTCAAAACAAACGACTTTGAATGTTCTAAACGGAGATTTAACATTTAGATTACAATACATGTGCTGGGTTTTAATGACCTTAAAGAATGGGGCTTTTTAGAAAGGGAAGGGTATTTTAAAAGCATGCAGGAACATGAGAAAATACTGGCAACGAACATTTTCTCCGTTTTGCGCAATGTTTACCATCCTATCAAGGATAACAAACCAACATCAATTGACGGTTGACTTCTTAGGTCCTATAAGGAACGTCGGAAGGTGTTCCTCGTTTATACGATTCTTGTAATCTATGACTCTGTTAACCCTTATACTAGAGTGCTGGATTGATGAAAATGGCATTTTACATCTCGGGAAAAATGCTTAATTATTGCAACCTCACCCTGGGCTGTTTTGGTCGGGTTATTACAATATAGCTAAACCGACATAAGATTGCATATTCTGTGCAGACTATAGAATCGTCTGCCTTGTCTTCAAAAGAGACAGGCGTAATAAACGATTTAAGGGTTCATTGACATTAACGCTTGTCTTTCATTAATCCCGCGTAACCGAATGTATGTTCAGCTTGTCGGCAAACATGAAAGCAAAATGATTGCCAACTCGTCAATATTGAGATACACTCTTTTCCTTTGTTCGACAAAAATATATCGTGCACAGTTACACAGATACAGGACCTTGGTCCGTGTTCTTAGAAAATCATGAACACGTCCGATGCACTCTAGGACAGTGGGATTCTCCCTGTCAAGTTAATTTTATCATTGTGTTATTCTGTTTTGGAAAAAAGTGTATAGTTGAAGGAAATTCTTTCGAGGAAAATAAATGGGAATATATCAGGTAAAGATTTCAGTTCTAATAATGATGTGGTAAGTGATTATGATAACAATTCATTGCGATAAGCGTTTATTCTTTACCTGACAAAGAAATTTCAGACTAAGTTGAAATTGAAAGCATTGATTCATACAGATGACAAATTCAGGGTGGCCCAAATTAGCGACGAAATTTGTTCTCGATAGGGTAGAAACATTGTGGTAAAATGAAAAAAAAAAATGCCGGTTTCCGATTGTAATTTCCCCTCTCCTCTCGATGTTTTTAAAAGCTTGATTTTCAGAGTCGTTTCAAGTGAGTGGTAAAGGGTTAAATATTTATAAATAATTGCTGAACGTTAAGCAACGTGACGACCAAAAGAAGAAGTTAAAATTCTTTGCATGTTAAAACGGTTACAGATCATGTTATTGTCATTTTTGACGTAGTAAAGTCCGATCATACTCGTATATAAGGAAAGAGGTGATCAGCCTGTAACCCAGGCTATACATCGGTACATCATACTGACCAGAACTACTTCAAAATGACACATCTATTGTGATTTCAACTGATTTACCTTTTTCTTTTCACGGGTCTCCGGAATCAAAACTCGGCCACGCCGATGCGTAACAATAACCTAGTCATTAATCATAAAGTCAAGCACAACTTTGATAAAAGAAAAATATTTCTTTGAAAGAGAAAATTTTGTTTAAACACTTGATGATTCAAAGGAATTTATTTCATTGAAATTTTACTTCTCACAAAGACAGAATAAGGTTGCCAACAGAGGAAAGGGGTCTATCAGTGATACGTCATTCAAAGAAGCTATCCGATTGGTTAGTTCTAGGATAGTAAATTTACATGTACCATCCCACTGGTTAGTTGTTTATGCGTTGTGAAGTGGAAGTAGGTCCGAATGACGTCATGCTAGTAGCTTTCGATTGGCTTATAATAGCTATGGTTTATTTGTTGCTGTAGCAACGTGATTATATCAATGAACTGATCCAAAGTATTTTGCATTTGTCAAAAACGATGCTTTTTACGAATTCGATTTCATTCCTTCTAGAAACTTGAAGTTTCTTCTTGCTGTTCTGATTAAATTTACAATGGTCTCGACATTATTTTGTTCTAATGTACTCGAGAAGTATCGAACTATTTGAAAGGCGTTTAGATAATGCTGTTCAGAGGCATTTTCAGCAAGCTGCCGAGCGTTGACATATGAAGGCGAGAATGAAAAGCTCGCCTTCCAAAAAAACCGCATAAAAATGGATTTATAGACTTCTTTAAAGGCTGCTGTGAAGTCCTTGACAAACTGCCACACATGCACCATCCACACATGCCGGATTTCACCTAAAAAGGGCCAAAACAGGGTGGCAAGAGACCTTGCTTTGGTCTTTTCAAATCCCTAGCAAGAGTTACTTCCCTTAACCCATTACCACACAAGCCATACTTTTGACGCCCCTGAGAAGGAAGCCCTTTGAAAACACTGTAGGAAAAGGAGAAAATGCTGGTAACCAGCATTTTCTCCTTTTCCCACAGTGTTTTCTACCTTTCCCAGAACAAATTTCAATTTTTTAATCACCTCTATTTTGTCGTCTGCAAATGCTTTCAATTTGGACCAGTGTAAAATCTTGTTGGATGGTAAAGAGTTAAAATAAATCCTTGATGCCCCCTTTTACCCTTTAATTGGATTTTCTGACATTAAATTCTGCACATTGAATAAGCCAAAATGATCAATGTACAGTGTAAAAGAAAGAAAAAAACAGAAATTAATGCAACAAGCGGCTTAAAAAAGACTGAAAACTTTCAGTAGCATTTGCTTCCTATCACATAAATCATACAAAGGAAACTGAAATGTAACTTTTTCAATCTCTTCAAACCACAACACCAAACCCACTTATGTTGACAACCGTCTCATAGGTGCCAGTAAGACACATGTGAAAAGCCTGAAAAATAATGTGACAAGTGGCTAAAAAAAGACAGAAAACTCTTTCAGTATCAATTGCTTTCTATTGCATGAATAAACAAATGGAACTGAAGTGTAATTAGCTCCACTGGCCGAAGGCCAGCAAACTATTGTCATGGCGTTGTGTCCATCATGCGTGCGTGCGTGCGTGCGTGCGTCTGTAAACTTTTTCTTTAAAATCTTCTCCTCAGAAACTATGGACTGGATTTTAACCAAATTTCACAGGAATGTTCCTTAGGTGGTCCTCTTTCGAATACCTTCAAATAATTATTTTCCATGAATAATTCTGGTTACCATGGCAACCAAAGTAAAAAACCTTTAAAAATCTTCTCCTCCCAAACTGCTAATTGGATAGCATTATTTTTTTGCAGGAATGTTCTTTAGATAGAGGTCTACAGAATTCCTTAAAAAAAAAGATCCATCAAAAAACATGGCTTTTATGGGAGACTCATTTTCCTTAAAAATTATGGTATAAAGTAAAATCTTTGAAAAATTTCTTCTCTCAAACTATTCGTTTTGATTTCATTATTGTATTGCAGGTTAGTTCCTATGGTGGTAGGTCTTTACCATACAATCCTGACTTTTAATGACCCTAAAGAAGAAGTCTTTGGAAAACACCCTTGGAAAAGGAGAAAATGCTGGTAATGAGCATTTTTCCTTTTCCCTCAGTGTTTTCTACTCTATCAAAGAGAGAAATCATCATTTCATCAATGTTTAATTTGTTGTCTGCAAATGCTTTCAGTTTGGTCACATCCCAAATTTTGTCATTTGGTAAAGAGTTAAAGATGGTTGCTTTACATAATTTATAATCCTTTTCATATAAAACAAGAGAACCTCTGCACTTTTATTAGTTCTGGTAAAGGTTTGTTGACCTACTGGTGACCTGGTACAAAGAGGGACAGGACTTTACTGTTGTGATAAGGCATTTTGTTATCCAATCAAACTGAACCTGCAACTTCAATAAAACAATTGCCCCAATACATATTTTCTATATTTTAATGTTTCCCCACCCAAATTGGTTTGTAACAAGACCCTTTTTAACCCATTACCACACAGTCCCTACTTTTGACGTCCCTGACAAAGAAGACTTTAGAAAACATTGTGGGAAAAGGAGAAAATGCTGGTAACCAGCATTTTCTCCTTTTCCCACAATGTTATCTACCCTTCACAAAACTTTCAAATTTTCAGTCACTTTTATTTTTTCATCTGCAAATGCTTTCCATTTGGACAACCCTAAAATGTTGTCATTTGGTAATGAGTTAACTATAACCAGAAGACAAAATTTTTATGACTGGCCATAATTGAAATATGTTGCAGACAACATGATAAATCTTCAAATTAGTAAAACTTGTATCAAAAAGGGTAGAAATTATTGTGTAAAACTAAGAAAATGCAGGTTACTATTATTTTCTTCTTTTCTCACAATGTTTTTCATAGCTTTTTTTCTTTAGTGACCTAAACTGCAGGAATGCATGGTAATTGTTAAACACTTCGCTTCAAGGGTACAGAAAAATCAGGCCTGTGGAGCGATACAGGCGCTAAAGTGCCTCAAGTTTTTCTAAACTTTTCAAACCGCAAACAGAAACCCAGTTACATTGACTACCGTTTCATATGTGCCAATTACTCACATGCGAAAACTCCAGAAAATTATGTGATAAGTGGCTAAAAAAAGACTGAAGGCTCTTTCAGCAGCAACTGCTTCCTGTTGCATAAGTCAAAGAGAACTAAATTTCTAATATATATTTTTTCTCCAATCTCTTCATATCATGAAAAGAAACCCATTTACGTTGACTGCCGTCTCATAGGTGCCAGTTACATACTCAAGAAAAACATGAAAAATCGATTTATGGAACATTTTGTAGCAGACGACACCTGTTGCTTAAGTCAATTATAGGAATTTTTCTTTTTTGTTTTCTCTCACTAGGGCCATTGATTTGGTTATGATGACTATCTCACCCATACGTGGCGGTTACGAACTGCACATAAATCGTAAAATCATCTTAGACACTTTTGGAGGCAACTGATACCTGTTGCACAAATCAAAGACAGGTAAACCAAATGTTTCCCTGTTTTCTTACAGGGTCAATTTTGGTGATCGTGCAAGTCAAAAGTCAATGTTATGTTTAACTGCTTTGCAAAAATATAAAATTCAGTAGCAACCAGTTGCTGTTGCAGAAACTTTTTCCAATATAAAAAAAATCTTGTTTTTATTATGTTTGAAGAATTTAAAAATAGACCATAAAGATATAATAAGATAAAAGAATAACTTGTAATCAAATTTCTCTTTGATAGAGTAGAAAACATTGTGGGAAAAGGAGAAAATGCTGGTAACCTGCATTGTCTCCTTTTCTCAGATCATTTTCAAAAGCTTTCTCTTTCAGGGGTATTAAAGGTGGGTATTAAGAAATTTCACATCACACCAAATTAAAAAATATATGTCACTGAAATCTATATGAAAAAACAATACAAATCAGCAGTAATTAAGAATCATAAAACAACAAAAAAAATTTTCTTGGTGGTATTCTCTTAAAAGGCTATGTAGCCTCTTAAGCCATTTTTAGCTCACCTGAGCACAATGTGCTCAAGGGGAGCTTTTAGGGTCACTGGGTGTCCGTCATCCGTCGTGCGTCGTCTGTCGTGCGGCGTCCGTCGTCAACAATTCTTTAAACATCAACTCCTCCTAAACCACCGGGCCAATTTGGACCAAACTTGGCTGGAATGTTTCTTGGGAGGTCCTCTTTAAAAATTGTTCACAGAATTTGATTCAGTCAAAAACTCTGGTTGCCATGGCAACCAAATGGAATTTTCTAGGAAAATCTTTGAAAATCTTCTCCTCTGAAACCGCTGGTCAGATTTTAAAATAATTTCACAGAGATGTTCCTTGGGTGACCCTTTTCAAAAACTGTTCGTTAAATTATGATACATCAAGAAACATGGCTCTGGTGAATGGGGGCTTCTTGCACTATACAGAAATAAAGGAATTCTTAAAAATTCTTCTTCTCTGAAACAGCTGGTCAGATTTTAAAATAATTTCACAGAGATGTTCCTTGGGTAACCCTTTTCAAAAAGTGTTCGCGAAATTTTGATCCGTCAAGAATCATGGCTCTGGTGAATGGGGGCTACTTGCACTGTACAGAAATTCTTTAAAATTCTTCTTCTCTGAAACCGCTGGTCAGAGTTTAAAATAATTTTACAGAGATGTTCCTTGGATAACCCTTTTCAAAAACTGTTCGCGAAATTTTGATTCGTCAAAAAATGTGGCTCTGGTGAATGGGGGCTACTTGCACTATAGGGAAATGAAGAAATTCTTAAAAACTCTTTTTCTCTGAAACCGCTGGTCAGATTTTGAAATTATTTCACAGAGATGTGCCTTGGGTGACCCTTTTCAAAAGGTGTTCGTGAAAGTTTGATTTGTCAATAAACATGGCTCTGGTGTATGGGGGCTACTTGCACTATATGGCCATGAAGAAATTTTTTAAAATTCTTCTCTGAAACTGCTGATCAGGTTCCGAAATAATTTCACAGAAATGTATCTTAGTTGACCCTTTTCAAAAATTGCTCGAAATATTTTGATCCATCAAGAAACATGGCTCTGATGGCTGTGGGCTATTAACACTATACAGACATGAAGAAATTCTTAAAAATTCTTCTTCTCTGAAATGGTTGTTTAGATTGTGAAAAAATTGGCTATGGTCCTCTCAAAAATTCAGGTGAGCATACCAGGGCCATCTTGGCCCTCTTGTTTTTTAAATTTCCCACCAAAATCAAAAAAGCATTGTGGGAATGTTATGTGACTTGCACGTGACTAATGACTATCAAATTCCATAACATAACAAACATGTTATTATTTTCCATAATGTCTAGAACTTCGGATGCTATGTTTGAAGCTTCGTCTGTATATTTCTGGTATGTAAATGACCAAGTTGTTCATGTAAAAATAGGCCATGTTTCCCTTCAGTGTCGACCTGGGCTGTAGTAAATCTCTAATGTATCTAGTTGTCAGATGGTTTTCAACTACTGGGGTTTAATGAATGAAAATTATAAGGCTCTGGGAGTATAAGGATGATTCTTTTGTATTTTTGTAAAATTTTCGTCCCAAAATCTGAAGGGCCACCTTTAAAAGGCGTCATTGTGTGATAAAGGGTTAATAAGGATAAACATATGCCCCCCTCCAAATCAGCCAATCAAATCTTATCCCTCTGTGAAATTATCCAATCACAGAAGCTTTAAGGAAATCAGAATGGTTACCAATCAGCCAATCAGAGAAGCTTTGAGAAATTCAGATTGGGCCCAATCAGCCAATCAGAGAGCTTCAAAATCATTTCAAAATGGCGCCCTAACATATCAGTAGAAAACATTGAACAAAAAACGGCATAAAAGTGGCTTTAAAGTCTTAAAGATTTCACTGAAAAAGGGCCAAACTTTAAGAAAACAGGGTGGCTGAAGACCTTGCTTTGGTCTTTTCAAGGGTGTGTTCTCTGAACGCCTACCAGATTTAATTAACACCTATCTTGGAGGGGGGATTAGGGGGCCGGTGTGTTCTCTGAACGCCTACCAGATTTAATTAACACCTATCTTGGAGGGGAGATTAGGGGGCCTACTGAGGGGCACTGATAATTATAATTGTCTTAAAAGCCTTTTGAAAACATGGTGGGAAAAGGAGATAAAACCATTTTCACCTGGTTCCTCATTGTTTTCTAAACCTTTATGGATAATTCCATCAAATGAGCTTTGATATGTGTGATTAACTGTGTATCACAGACTTGAACTTTCTGAAGAGAAAACCTCTTGATAACATTGTGGGAAAAGGAGAAAACAAATATCTCCCTTTTCTTCAATGTTTTTTGAACTTGATAATTGCACCATTTGAATAAGCATCAACTTGTCTGCAAATGATTTGAAAAGGAACAAGTCTAAATTTTGTGTTTTTGGTGGAGAGTTGAAACAAATAAGATAAACTTTTAATAATAAATAGGTGTAATATCTGTTTGCACTGCCCAATTATTTCCATTAAACTGATGCTGTGCTGTTTGGTAAAGAACTAAATCATAGCCAAATTACTTTCTTTGTCACATTGTTTAAATCTATATTTTGAACAATTTAGAAACTTTACATCTCACTAGATAACAAAATATGTATATCACTGAAATTTATCTGAAAAAATAATACAAATCATCATCTAAAAATAGAACTTGTCTCTCGTTGGTGTCAACCTGGGCCGTAGTGGATCTCTAATTTCTTGTGTTGTCGGATGGTTTTCGACTACTTGGGTTTTATGAATGAAAATTAAAAGACTTTGGGAGTATAAGGATGATTATTTTTTCATTTTTGTAAAATTTTGTCCCAAAAGCTGATGGGCCACCTTTAATTGGATTTTCTTACATTAGATTCTGCACATTGAATAAGCCAAAATGATCAGAAAAGCCCAGAAAATAATGTGACAAGTAGCTAAAAATAGACTGAAAACTCTTTCAGTAGCAATTGCTTCCTATTGCATGAATCAAACAAATCGAACTGAAGTGTAAGTTTTCTAATCTCGTAAAACCGCAACAAGAATCCCAGTAATGTTGACTACCGTTTCATACATGCCAGTTAGGCACATGCGAAAACACCAGAAAATTATGTGACAAGTGGCTAAAAAAAGACTGAAGGCTCTTTCAGCAGCAACTGCTTCCTGTTGCATAAGTCAAATAAAGAGGACTAATTATTTAATATATATTTTTTTTCTCCAATCTCTTTATATTCTGACAACTAACCCATTTACATTGACTACTGTCTCATAGGCGCCAGTAAAGTATCCGCGAAAACATGAAAAATCGACTTGCGGAACATTTCATAGCAGATGACACCTGTTACCAAAGTTAAATATAGGGAATTAAATTTCTAATATATATTTTTTTTCTCCAGTCTCTTATAGGTGGCCCTTCAGATTTTGGGACGAAAATTTTACAAAAATGCAAAAAAACCATACTTATACTCCCAGTCTTTTAATTTGCGTTCATCAAACTCCTAGTAGTCGAAAACCATCCGACAACACGAGAAATTAGAGAATAACTACGGCCCAGGTTGACACCAACGGGAGACACATTCTATTTTTAGATGATCAATTCTTTCATTTACATACAGGAATGCACAGATGAAGTTTCAAACATAGCGTCCGAAGAAGACACTATGGAAAATAATTACTACATGTTTGTTATGAAATGGAGTTTAAGCATTATTAGTCACGTGCCAGTCACTTGACATTCCCACAATGCTTTATTGATTTTTGGCGCGAATCTAAAACTAGCTTAAGAGGCTACGTAGCCTTTTAAGGGAATACCATCGAAATTTTTTTTTTTTGTAATTTTATGAGTCTTAAATATTGATGATTTCTATTCTTTTTTCATATAAATTTCAGTGATATATGTATTTTTTTATTTGGTGAGATGTAAAAATTCTGAATACCCACCTTTAAATATACCATGACAACAAACCCATTTACATTGACTACTATCTCATAGGTGCCAGTTGCGTATCTGCGAAAACATGAAAAATCGAGTTACGGAACATTTCATAGCAGACAACACCTGTTTCTTAACCCTTTCACAAACGACAAACTTTTGGACTAGACCAAATTGAAAGCATTTGCAGACGACAATTCAAGTCTTGCTGAAAAGAGGATTTCTGTCTATGATAGGGTAGAAAACATTGTGGGAAAGGGAGAAAATGCTGGTTACCAGCATTTTCTCCTTTTCCCACAATGTTTTCGAAAGGCTACTATTCCAGACCCGTAAAAACCAGGGATTGTTTGGGAAAGGATTAAGCCAAATATAGGGAACTAAATTTCTAATAATTTTTTTTTTCTCAATTCTCTTTATACCATGACAAGAAACCCATTTACGTTGACTACCGTCTCATGGGTGCCAGTTACATATCCACGAAAACATGAAATATCGACTCACGGAACATTTCGGAACATTTCGAAGACACCTGTTGCTTAAGTCAATTATAGGGATTTTTCCTTTTTTTCTCTCACTAGGGCCATTGATTTGGTTACAATGACTATCTCACCCATACGTGACAGTTATGTGCTTCGCATAAAGTCATAAAATCAACTTAGACGCTATCGGAGGCAACTGAAACATGTTGCACAAATCAAAGAAAGGTAAACTGAATGTTTCCCTGTTTTCTTACCAAGGTCAATTTTGGTGAGTCAAAAGTCAATGTTTTGTTTAACCACTGTGCAAAAATATAAAATTCAATAGCAACCGGTTGCTGTGGCAGAAACTTTTTCCAATTAAAAAAAATCTTGTTTTCGTTTGAAGAATTTAAAAATAGGCCATAAAGATTCAATAAGATGTAAGAATAACTAACAATCGAATTTCACTTTGATAGGGTAGAAAACATTGTGGGAAAAGGAGAAATTGGTGGTAACCTGCATTGTCTCCTTTTCTCAGATTATTTTCAAAAGCTTTCTCTTTCTAGGGTGTTAAAAGGCGTCATTGTATGGTAAAGGGTTAATAAGGATTAACAGATACCCCCCTTCCCAAGCAGCCAATCAAATCTCATCCCTGTGTGAAATGATCCAATCATAGGAGCTTTAAGGAAATCAGAATGGGTACCAATCAGCCAATTAGAGAGGCTTTGAGAAATTTAAATTGGGCCCATCAGCCAATCAGAGAGCTTTAAAATTACTTCAAAATGGCGCCCTAATATATCGATTTATAGAACAGTGAATAAAAAATGGCATAAAATTGGATTCAGAGTCTTCTTTAAAGGCTGCTGTGACTACCGTTTCATACATGCCGGTTACGAACATTCGAAAACACCAGAAAATATTGTGACAAGTGGCTTAAAAAGACTGAAGGCTCTTTCAGTAACAACTGCTTCCTGTTGCATAAGTCAAACAAGGAGAAGTAAATTTCTGATATATTTTTTTTCTTTAATGTCTTTATACCCTGACAAGGAACCCATTTATGTTGACTACCGTCTCATATGTGCCAGTTACGTATTTGCGAAAACATGAAAAATTGACTTGTGGAACATTTCATACCAGACGACCCCTGTTTCTTAATAAATGTTTTTTTCTCCAGTCTCTTAATACTGTGACAACAAACCAATTTCCTTTGACCACTGTCTTACAGGTGCTAGTTATGTATCCGCGAAAACATGAAAAATTGACTTACAGGACATTTCATAGCAGACGACACCTGATTCTTAAGTGAAATATAGGGAACTAAATTTGTTATATATAGTTTTATTCTCCAATCTCTTTATACCATGAAAAGAAACACGTTTACGTTGACTACGATCTCATATGTGCCAGTTACATATCCGCGAAAACATGAAAAATCGACTCACGGAACATTTCATAGCAGACGGCACCTGTTGGTTAAGTCAATTATAGGGATTTTTTTTTTGTTTTCTCTCACTAGGGCCATTGATTTGGTTACGATGACTATCTCACCCATACATGACGGTTATGTGCTGCCCATAAAATTCGTAAAATCAACCAAGACACTTTTGGAGATAACTGATACCTGCTGCATAAATCAAAGAAAGGTAAACCCAAATGTTTCCATGTTTTCTTACCAGGGTCAATTTTGGTGACCGTGCATGTCAAAAGTCAATGTTATATTTAACCACTGTGCACAAAAATAAAATTCAGAAGCAACCATTTGCTTTTCCAGAAACTTTTTCCAATGAAGAAAAATTGTTTTTGTTTGAAGAACTTAAAAATAGGCCATAAAGATCCAATAAGATGTAAGAATAATTAATAATCAAATTTCTCTTTGATAGGGTAGAAAACATTGTGGGAAAAGGAGAGAATGGTGGTAACCTGCATTGTCTTCTTTTCTCAGATTATTTTCAACAGCTTTCTCTTTCAGGGGTGTTAAAAGGCGTCGTTGTGTGATAAAGGGTTAATTAGGATAAACAGATATCCCCCCCTCCGAATCAGCCAATCAAATCTTATCCCTATATGAAATTATCTAATCACAGAAGCTTTAAGGAAATCAGAATGGGTACCAATCAGACAATCAGAGAGGCTTTGAGAAATTCAAATTGGGCCTAATCAGCCAATCAGAGATCTTCAAAATCACTTCAAAATGGTGCCCTAATATATGGATAGAAAACTGTGAACATAAAACAGCATAAATGTGGATTCAAAGTCTTCTTTAAAGGCTGCTGTGCAGTCCTTGGCAAACTGCCAGGCATTCACCATACACTCATGCCAGATTTCACTGAAAAAAAGGCCAAAATTTAAGAAAACAGGGTGGTAGAAGACCTTGTTTTGGTCTGTTCAAGCCCCTTGCAAGAGTTACTTCCCTGAAAGTAAACCCTTGATGCCTTCCTTTACCCCTTAATTGCGCTTTCTGACATTACATTCTGCACATTGAATAAGCCAAAATGATTAATGTACAGTCAAAAAAAAAACAACAGAATTTAATGTGACAAGTGGCTGAAAAAAGACTGAAAACTCTTTCAGTAGAAATTGTTTCCTATTGCATAAATCAAATAAAGGGAACTGATATGTAAGTTTTGTAATCTCTTCAAACCACAACAAGAAACCCAGCTATGTTGACTACCGTCTCATACATGCCAGTTACGCACATGCAAAAAGCCCAGAAATTAATGTGACAAGTGGCTAAAGAAAGACTGAAAAGGCTTTCAGTAGCAATAATTGCTTCTTATTGCATGAATCAAAGGGAACTGAAGTGAAATTTTTCAAGTCTCTTCCAAGCGCAACAAGAAACCCAGTTTGAGTTCTGTTATCTACCATTTGATATGTGCCAGTTACACACATGTGAAAACACAAGAGAGTATTTTGACAAGTTGAAAGAAGAAGACTGAAGGCTCATTCAGTAGCAACTGCTTCCTGTTGCATAAGTCAAACAAAGAGAAGTAAATTTCTAATATATTTTTTTTCTCCAATCTCTTTATACCCTAAACGAACCCATTTACATTGACTGCCGTCTCATAGACGCCAGTTATGTATCTGCAAAAACATGAAAAATCGACTCGCTGAACATTTCATAGCAGACGACACCTCTTTCTTAAACCAAATATA
Organism: Tridacna crocea; assembly: GCA_943736015.1. Classification (NCBI taxonomy): domain Eukaryota; kingdom Metazoa; phylum Mollusca; class Bivalvia; order Cardiida; family Cardiidae; genus Tridacna; species Tridacna crocea. The sequence goes on along the minus strand of OX031072.1, from coordinate 2,454,922 downwards.
AGGAACTAGATTTCTAATATTTTTTTTTTCTCCAGTCTCTTTATACCGTGACAATAAACCCAATTACATTGGCTACCGTCTCATAGGTGCTAGTTACCTATCGCGAAAACATGAAAAATAGACGTACGGGACATTTGACAGAAGAGGACATTTGTTTCTTAAGAGAAATATAGCGAACTAAATTTCTTATATATTTTTTTTCTCCAATCTCATGAATACCATGACAAGAAACCCATTTACGTTGATTACCATCTCATAGGTGCCAGTTACGTATCCGTGAAAACAAAAAAATCAACCCAAGGAACATTTCGTAGCAGACAACGCCAGTCCTATTGGTTAAGTCAATTATAGGGATTTTGTTTTGTTTTCTCTCACTAGTCCCCTTGATTTGATTTCCATGACTATCTCACCCATACATGACGGTTATGTGCTGCCCATAAAATCAACTTAGACACATTCAGAGGCAACTGATACTTGTTGCACAAATTAAAGAAAGGAAAACCGAATGTTTCTGTTTTCTTACCATGAGAGTCCAAAGTCATTCTTATGTTTAACCACTGTGCAACAGCCAAAATTTAAGAAAACAGGGTGGTAGAAGACCTTGTTTTGGTCTGTTTAAGCCCCTTGCAAGAGTTACTTCCCTGAAAGTAAACCCTTGATACTCTCCTTTACCCCTTAATTGGGTTTTCTAACATTAAATTCTGCACATTGAATAAGCCAAAATGATTAATGTACAGTTTAAAAAACAAACAAACAACAGAATTAATGTGACAAGTGGCTGAAAAAAGACTGAAAACTTTTAGTAGAAATTGCTTCCTATTGCATAAATCAAGCAAAGGGAACTGAAATGTAATTTTTGTAATCTCTTCAAACCACAACAAGAAACCCAGCTATGTTGAATTACTGTCTCATACATGCCAGTTACACACATGCAAAAAGCCCAGAAATTAATGTGACAAGTGGCTAAAGAAAGACTGAAAACGCTTTCAGTAGCAATAATTGCTTCCTATTGCATGAATCAAACAAAGGGAACTGAAGTGTAATTTTTCTAATCTCTTCCAAGCGCAACAAGAAACCCAGTTATGTTAACTGCCATTTGATATGTGCCAGTTACACACATGCGAAAACACCAGAGAATAATTTGACAATTGGATACAAGAAGACTGAAGGCTCTTTCAGTAGCAACTGCTTCCTGTTGCATAAGTCAAAAAAGAAGAGATGTAAATTTCAAATATGTTTTTTTTCTCCAATCTCTTTATACCTTAAACTGACCCATTTACGTTGACTGCTGTGTCATAGGTGCCAGTTATGTATCTGCGAAAACATGAAAAATTGACTTGAGGAACATTTCATAGCAGACGGCACCTCTTAAAGTAAAATATAGCTGACTAAATTTCTTGCATATTTTTTTTTTCTCCAATCTCATGAATCTCTTTATACCATGGCAAGAAACCCATTTACGTTGATTACCATCTCATAGGTGCCAGTTGCGTATCCGTGAAAACATAAAAAATAAACCCAAGGAACATTTTGTAGCAGACAACACCAGTCCTGTTGGTTAAGTCAATCAAAGGGATTTGTTTTGTTTTTCTCTCACTAGGGCCGTTGATTTGGTTACGATGACTATCTCACCCGTACATGACGGTTATGTGCTGCCCATAAAATCATAAAATTAACTTAAACACTTTCTTAGGCAACTGAAACCTGTTGCACAAATTGAAGAAAGGTAAACCAAATGTTTCTGTTTTCTTACCAGCATCAATTTTGGTGACCATGCGAGTCAAAAGTCATTCTTATGTTTAACCATTTCGCAAAAATATTAAATTTAGAAGCAACAGGTTGCTGTTGCAGAAACTTTTTCTAATTAAAAAAAAATGTTTTTGTTTGAATAACTTGAAAATAGGCCATAAAGATATAATAAGATGTAAGAATAAGTAATAATCAAATTTCTCTTTGATAGGGTAGAAAACATTGTGGAAAAAGGAGAAAATGGTGGTAACTTGCATTGTCTCCTTTTCTCAGATTATTTTCAAAAGCTTTCTCTTTCAGGGGTGTTAAAAGGCATCGTTGTGTGGTAAAGGGTTAATAAGGATAAACAGATACCCCTCCCAATCAGCCAATCAAATCTTATCCCTCTGTGAAATTATCCAGTAACAGAAGCTTTAAGGAAGTCAGAATGGGTACCAATCAGCCAATCAGAGAGGCTTTGAGAAATTCAAATTGGGCCTAATCAGCCAATCAGAGATCTTCAAAATCACTTCAAAATGGTGCCCTAATATACGGATAAAAAACAGTGAGCAAAAAATGGCATAAAAGTGGATTTTAAGTCTTCTTTAAAGGCTGCTGTGCACTCCTTAGCAAACTGCAGGCATGCACTATCTACATATACCAGATTTCACTGAAAAAGGGCCGAAATTAAAGAAATCAGGGTGGCAGAAGACCTTGTTTTGGTCTGTTCAAGCCCCTTGCAAGAGTTACTTCCCTTAAAGTAAACCCTTGAAGCCCCCTTTATCCCTTAATTGGATTTTCTGACATTAAATTCTGCACACTGAGTAAGCCAAAATGATCAAAGTACAGTGAAAAAAACCCCAGAAATTAATGTGACAAGTGGCTAAAAAAAAGACTGAAAACTCCTTCAGTAGAAATTGCTTCCTATTGCATATATCAAACAAAGGGAACTGAATCGTAATTTTTCTAATCTCTTCAAACCACCACAAGAAACCCAGCTATGTTGACTACCGTCCCATATGTGAAAGTGACGCTCATGCGAAAAGCCCAGAAAATAATATGACAAGTGGCTGAAGAAAGACTGAAAACACTTTCAGTAGCAATAATTGCTTCCTATTGCATAAATCAAAGGGAACTGAAACTCAATTTTTCTAATCTCTTCAAACTACAACAAGAAACCCAGCCATGTTGACTACCGTCTCATATGTGCAACTTACACACATGCGAAAAGCCCAGAAAATAATATGACAGTTGGCTAAAGTAAGACTGAAAACGTTTTCAGTAGCAATTGCTTCCTATTGCATATATCAAGCAAAGGGAACTGAAATGTAATTTTTCTAATCTCTTCCAACCACAACAAGAAACCCAGTTATGTTGATTACCATTTCAAATGTACCAGTTACGCACATGCCAAAACACCAGATTTAATGTGAAAAGTGGCTTAATAAGACTGAGGCTTTTTAGCTCACCTTAGCATAAATCAAACAAAGGAAACTGAAACTCAATTTTTCTAATCTCTTCAAACTACGACAAGAAACCCAGCCATGTTGACTACCGTCTCATATGTGCAACTTACACACATGCGAAAAGCCCAGAAAATAATGTGACAGTTGGCTAAAGTAAGACTGAAAACGTTTTCAGTAGCAATTGCTTCCTATTGCATATATCAAGCAAAGGGAACTGAAATGTAATTTTTCTAATCTCTTTCAACCACAACAAGAAACCCAGTTATGTTGATTACCATTTCAAATGTACCAGTTACGCACATGCCAAAACACCAGATTTAATGTGACAAGTGGCTTAATAAGACTGAAGGCTTTTTAGCTCACCTTAGCACAAAGTGCTAAAGGTGAGCTATTGTGATTGCCCTATGTCCGGCGTCCGTCAACAATTTCTTTAAACATCTGCTCCTCCTTAACAACTGGGCCAATCTTAGTGAAACTTGGCAGGAATGTTCCTTGGGTGAAGCTCTACCAAAATTGTTCAAAGAATTCCACCCATAACTCTGGTTGCCATGGCAACAAAAAGAAAAAAAAAAGAAATCTTTGAAAATCTTCTTCTCTGAAACTAGAACACATAAAGCTTTGATATTTGGTATGTAGCATCTCCTAATGGACCTCTACCAAGTTTGTTCAAATTATCTCCCTGGGGTCAAAACTGGCCCCACTCCAGGGGTAACAGGTTTGAGCATAGGGACAAAGAAGGAAAACTTTAAAAATATTCTCCTCTGTAACTTAAAGGCGTAGAGCTTTGATATTTGGTATATGGCATCTCCTAGTGGACCTATACCAAGTTTGTTCAAATTATGCCCATGGGGTCAAAACTGGCCCCTGCCCTGGGGGTCACAAGTTTGAGCATAGGAACAAAGAAGGAAAACTTTAAAAATCTTCTCCTCTGAAATATGAAGGCATAGAGCTTTGATATTTGGTATGTGGCATTTCCTAGTGGACCAAGTTTGTTCAAATTATGCCCCTGGGGTCAAAACTGGCCCCAACCCAGGGGGTCACAAATTTGAGCATAGGCACAAAGAAGGCAAAAACTTTAAAATTGTTTTCCTCAGAAACTAGAAAGCGTAGAGCTTTGATATTTGGTCTGTTGCATCTCCTAGTGGACCTCTACCAAGTGTATTCAAATGATGTCCCTGGGGTCAAAACTGGCCCCACCCCGGGGGTCACTAGTTTGAGCATAGGAACAAAGAAGGAAAACTAAAATTCTTCTCCTCTGAAACTAGATGGCGTAGAGCTTTGATATTTGGTATGTGGCATCTCCTAGTAGACCTCTACCAAGTTTGTTTAAATCATGCCCATGGGGTCAAAACTGGCCCCTTTCCGGAGGCCACAAGATCGAAAATAGGAACAAAGAAAGAAAATTTTAAAATTCTTCTTCTCTAAAACTAGAATGCATAGAGCTATGACATTTGGCATGTAGGAATTCCTAGTGGATCTCTACCAAGTTTGTTCATATTATGCCCTTAGGGTCAAAACTGGCCCTGCCTCTGGGGGTCAAAGGTTAGAACATGGCAAAAAGAAAGGAAAATTTTAGAAATCTTCTCTGAAACTTGAAGGTGCAGAGCTTTGATATTTGGTATGCAGAATCCTCTAGTGGACCTGTACCAAGTTTGGTCATATGAAAATATGATGTCCCTGGCATCAAAACTGGCCATGCCCCAAAGGTCACAGGTTGGAACATAGGAACAAAGAAGAACAATTTTGAATTTCTTTTTCTCTTAAACAGGAAGGTGTAGAGCTTTGATATTTGGTATGTAGTATCTTTGAGTGGACCTCTACCAAGTTTGTGCCAAGGATGCTGCTTTGGTTAAAACTGACCCATCCCCGGGGACCACAAGTTCGAACATAGGACAAAGAAGGAAAATTTAAAATTCTTCTTTGAAACTGGAAGGTGTAGAGCTTTGATATTTGATTGCCCTATATCCTGCTTCTGTCGCCTGTCAACAATTTCTTTCAACATCTTCTTCTCCTAACCCACAGGGCCAATCTTGATGAAACTTGGCAAGGATGTTCCTTGGGTGAAGCTTTACCAAAGTTGCTCAAAGAATTGAATTTCACTGATAAGCTATAGTCTAAGGTGAGCGTTCCAGGGCCAATGGCCCTCTTGTTCGGTAGCAACTGCTTCCTGTTGCAGAATTCAAACAAAGAGAACTAAATTTCTAATATATTTTTTTAGCTCACCTGAGCACAACGTGCTCAAGGGGAGCTTTTAGGATCACCTGCTGTCCGTCTTTGGTGCGTCAGTGCGTCTTCAATAATTCTTTAAACATCAACTCCTCCTAAACCGCTGGGCCAATTTGGACCAAACTTGGTTGGAATGTTCCTTTGGAGGTCCTCTTTAAAACTTGTCAACAGAATTTGATTCCATCAAAAACTCTGGTTGCCATGGCAACCAAATGGAATTTCTTGCAAATTCTTTAAAAATCTTCTCCTCTGAAACCGCTGGTCAGATTTTGAAGTAATTTCACAAATATGTTCCCTGGGTGACCCTTTTCAAAAATTGTATGTGAAATTTTGATCTGTCAAAAAATGTGGCTCTGGTGAATGGGAGCTACTTGCACTAAACAGAACTGAAGGAATTCTTAAAATCTCTTCTTCTCTGAAACCTCTGGTCAGATTTTGAAATAATTTCACAGATACATGTATATTCCTTTGGTGACTTTTTTCAAAATATGTTTATGAAATTTTGACTCATCAAAGAACATGGCTCTGGTGAATGGGGGCTACTTGCACTATACAGAAATGAAGGACTTCATGAGAATTCTTTTTCTCTGAAACCCGTAGTCAGATTTTAAAATAATTTTACAGCAATGTTCCTTGGGTGACCTTTTCTGAATTTGTTCATGAAATTTTGATCCGTCAAGAAACATGGCTCTGGTGAAATGGGGCTACTTGCAATATACGGATGTGAAGAAATTCTTGAAAATTCTTCTTCTCTGAAATGGCTGGTCAGACTTTAATGTAATTTCATAGAAATATTCCTTGAATGACCCTTTTGAAAAATTGTACGTGAAATTTTGATAGGTCAGGAAACATGGCTCTGGTAAATGGGGGCTATTTGCACTGTACGGAAATTAAGAAACTCCTAATAATTCTTCATTCCTGAAACTGCTGGTCAGATTTTGAAAGGACTTTACAGGCAACCTATTGAAAATTGCTTGGCAAAATAATGATTTTGTTTCCAGTGTTTCAATACCTCAAAAAAAAAATTGGCTTTGGTCCTCTCAAAAATTCAGGTGAGCGATCCAGGGCCAAGATATCCAGGGCCATCTTGGCCCTCTTGTTTAATTTGGTGTGATGTGAAAAAATAAATACCCACCTCTTAGTCAATTATAGGGATTTTTCTTTTTCATTTTCTCTCACTAGGGCCATTGATTTGGTTCCAAGACTATCTCACCCATACGTGATGGTTATGTGCTGCACATAAAATGGTAAAATCAACCAAGAGACTTTTGGAGGCAACTAATACCTGTAGCACAAATCAAAGCTAGGTAAATGGAATGTTTCCCTGTTTTCTTACCAGGGTCAATTTTGATGACCATGCGCGTCAAAAGTCAATGTTATGTTCAACCACTGTGCAAAAATATAAAATTCAGAAGCAACCGGTTGCTGTTGCAGAAACTTTTTTCAATTAAATAAAATCTTGTTTTTGTTTGAAGTATTTAGAAATAGGCCATAAAGATACAAGAAGATGTAAAAAAAACTAATAATCAAATTTCACTTTGATATGATAGAAAACATGGGAAAAGCAGAAAATGCTGATAACCTGCATTGTCTCCTTTTCTCAGATTATTAGCTCACCTGAGCACAATGTGCTCAAGGGGAGCTTTTAGGATCACCCGATGTCGGTGGTCTGTCGTGCTTTGTACGTTGTGCGTCGTCAACAACTCTTTAAACATCAACTCCTCCTAAACTGCGGGGCCAATTTGGACCAAACTTGGCTGGAATGTTCCTTCGGAGGTCCTCTTAAAAATGGTTCACAGAATTTGATTCCATCAAAAACTCTAGTTGCCATGGTAACCAAATGGAATTTTCTAAGAAATTCTTTAAGTCTTTTCCTCTGAGACAGCTGGCCAGATTTTACAATAATTTCAAAGAGATGTTCCTTGGGTGACCCTTTTCAAAAAGTGTTCGTGAAATTTTGGTCTGTCGAGAAACATGGCTCTTGTTAATGGGGCCTACTTGCAATATAGGGAAATGAAGAAATTCTAAAAAATTCTTCTTCTCTGAAACGGCTGGTCAGATTTTGAAATAATTTCTCAGGGATGTTCTTTGGGTAACTCTTTTCAAAACTTGTTCACCAAATTTTGATTGGTCAAAAAATGTGGCTCTGGTGAATGGGGGCTACTTGCATTATAGGGAAATGCAGAAATTCTTGAAAATTCTTCTTCTCTGAAATGGCAGGACAGATTTCAAATTATTTCACAGAGATGTTCCTTGGGTGACCCTTTTCAAAAAGTGTCCACAAAATTTTGATCCGTCAAGAACTATGGCTCTGATGAATGGGGGCTACTTGCACTATATGGCAAAGAAATTCTTGAAAATTCTTCTTCTCTGAAATGGTTGGTCAGATTTGAAAATTCTTCTTCTCTGAAACCGCATGTCAGATTTTAAAATAATTTCACAGCAATGTTCCATGGGTGACCCTTTTCAATAAATGTTGGCGAAATTTTGATCCGTCCAGAAACCTGGCTCTGGTGAATGAGGTCTACCTGCACTATATGGACATCTTGAAAATTCTTCTCCTCTGAAATGTTTGGTCAGATTTTGAAATAATTTCACAGCAATGTTCCTTGAATGACCCTTTTCAAAAATTGTTTTCGAAATTTTGATCCATCAAGAAACATGCTCTGGTGAATGGGGGCTACTTGCACTACATGGAAATTATACTTATACACTTATACGGAAATGAAGAATTTTTAAAAATTCTTCTTTTTAGCTCACCTGAGCACAAAGTGCTCATGGTGAGCTTTCGTGATCACCCGATGTCCGTCGTCTGTGGTGCGTCGTCCCTCGTCCACAATTTCTTTAAACATCTCCTCCTAAACCACTAAGCCAATCTTGATGAAACTTGGCAGGGATGTTCCTTGGGTGAAGCTCTACCAATGTTGTTCAAGAGATTGAATTCCAGGCATAACTCTGGTTGCCATGGCAACCAAAAGGAAAAAAAAAAAAAGCAAAATCTTTGAAAATCTTCTTCTCTGAAACAAGAAGACGTAGAGCTTTGATATTTGGTATGTAGCACCTACTAGTGGACCTCTATCAAGATTGTTCATATGATGCCCCTGGGGTCAAAACTTGCCCCACCCCGGGGGTCACAAGTTTGAAACATAGAACAAAGAAGGAAAACTTTAAAAATCTTCTTCTCTGGAAGTAAAAAGGTGCAGAGCTTCGATATTTGGTATGTAGCACCTCCTAGTGGACCTCTACCAAGAGTGTAAATATGATGCCCCTGGGGTCAAAACTGGCCCTGCCCTGGAGGTCACAAGTTTGAAACATTGAACAAAGAAGGAAAACTTTAAAAATCTTTTTTTCTGAAAGTAGAAGGTGCTTAGCTTTGATATTTAGTATGTAGCATTCCTAGTGAACTTCTACCAAGATTGTTCATATGATTCCCCTGGGGTCAAAACTGGTCCTGCCCTGGGGGTCACAAGTTTGAAACATAGGAACAAAGAAGGAAAACTTTAAAATTTTTCTTCTCTGAAACTAGAAGTTGCAGAGCTTTGATACTTGGTATGCAACATCTCCTAGTGGACCTCTACCAATTTTTTTCATATGATGCCCCTGGGGTCAAAACTGGCCCTGCCCCAGGGGTCACAAGTTTGAAACTTAGGAAAAAAGGAGGAAAACTTTAAATATCTTTTCTCTGAAAGTAGAAGGTGCAGAGCTTTGATGTTTAGTATGTAGCATCTCTTAGTGGACCTCTACCAAGTTTGTTCATATGATGCCCCTGGGGTCAAAACTGGCCCCTCCCTAGGGGTCACCAGTTTGAAACATTGAAACAAAGAAGGAAAACTTTAAAAATCTTCTTCTCTGAAACTAGAAGGTGCAGAGCTTTGATATATGGTATGTAGCATCTACCCGTAGACATCTACCAAGATTCTTCATATGATGCCCCTGGGGTCAAAACTGGCCCCTTTTGTGGGGTCACAAGTTTGTATTATAGGAACAAAGAAGGAAAACTTTAAAAATCTTTTTTTCTAAAACTAGAACGTGTGGAGCTTTGATATTTGGTATGTAACATCTCCTTATTGACCTCTACCAATATTTTTCATATGATGCCTCGGAAGTCAAAACTGGACTTGCCAGGGGGGTCACAAGTTTGAAACATAGGAACAAAGAAGGAAAACTTTGAAATTCTTCTTCTCTAAAACTAGAAGGTGCAGAGCTTTGATATTTGGTATGTAGCATCTCTTAGTAGACCTCTACCAAGTTTGTCCATATGATGCCCCCGGGGGTCAAAACTGGCCCTGCCGTGGGGGTCATAAGTTTGAAACATAGGAACAAAGAAGGAAAACTATGAAATTATTCTTCTCTGAGAGTAAAAAGGTGCAGAGCTTTGATATTTGGTATGTAGCATATCCTAGTAGACCTCTACCAAGATTGTTCATATGATGCCCCTGGGGTCAAAACTAGCCCCACCCTGGGGGTCACAAGTTTGAAACATCGGAACGAAGACGGAAAACTTTAAAAATCTTCTCTTAAACTAGAAAGTGCAGAGCTTTGATATATGGTATGTAGCATCTCCTAGTGGACTTCTACCAAGATTGTTCATATGATGCCCCTTGGGTCAAAACTGGCCCCTCTCCGGGGGTCACAAGATAGAAACAAAGAAGGAAAACAGAATTATTTGGCCTTGAACTTTGGTATTTTGCATTTATCTTCATTGTAGACCTTTACTTGGCCCTACTGTTAGCTCATCTGAACACAACATGCTCAAGGGGAGCTTTTAGGATCACTGGGTTGTCCGTCGTGCGTTGTCTGTCATGTGTCGTCAACAATTCTTTAAACATCAACTCCTCCTAAACCGCTTGACCAATTTAGACCAAACTTGGCTGGAATGTTCCTTGTGAGGTCCTCTTTAGAAATTGTTCACAGAATTTGATTCCGTCAAAAACTCTGGTTGCCATGGCAACCAAGTGGAATTTCTTTAAATATCTTCTCCTCTGAAACCGTTAGTCAGATTTTGAAATAATTTCACAGAGATGTTCCTTGGGTGACCCTTTTCAAAAAGTGTTCGTGAAATGTTGATCCATCAAGAAACAGGGCTCTGGTAAATGGGGGCTTCTTGCACTCTACAGAAATAAAGGAATTCTTAAAAATTCTTCTTCTCTGAAACAGCCTGTCAGATTTTGAAATAATTTCACAGAGATGTTCCTTGGATGACCCTTTTCAAAACTTGTTCACGAAATTTTGATCCGTCAAGAATCATGGCTCTGGTGAATGGGGACTACTTGAACTATGCAGAAATGAAGAAATTCTTAAAAATTCTTCTTGTCTGAAACAGCTGGTCAGAATTTGAATAATTTCACAGAGATGTTCGTTGGATGACCCTTTTCAAAAACTGTTCGCGAAATTTTGATTCATCAAGAACCATGGCTCTGGTGAATAGGGGCTACTTGCACTATAGGGCCCTGAAGAAGTTCTTAAAAATTCTTCTTCTCTGAAACCACTGGTTAGATTTTGAAATAATTTCACAGAAACGTTCTTTGATTGACCCTTTTCAAAAGGTGTTCATGAAAGTTTGATTCATCAATAGACATGACTCTGGTGAATGGGGGCTACTTGCACTATATGGCCATGAAGGAATTTTTAAAATTCTTCTCTGAAACGGCTGATCAGATTCTGAAATAATTTCACAGAAATGTTCCATAGTTGACCCTTTTAAAAAATTGCTCGAAATATTTTGATCCATCAAGAAACATGGCTCTGATGGCTGTGGGCCATTTACACTATACAGACATGAAGAAATTCTTAAAAATTCTTCTCTGAAACGGCTGATCAGATTCTGAAATAATTTCACAGAAATGTTCCATAGTTGACCCTTTTCAAAAATTGCTCGAAATATTTTGATCCATCAAGAAACATGGCTCTGATGGCTGAGGGCCATTTACACTATACAGACATGAAGAAATTCTTAAAAATTCTTCTCTGAAACGGCTGATCAGATTCTGAAATAATTTCACAGAAATGTTCCATAGTTGACCCTTTTCAAAAATCTCGAAATATTTTGAGGGCCATGTACACTATACAGACATGAAGAAATTCTTAAAAATTCTTCTCTGAAATGGCTGTTTAGATTTTGAAAAATTTGCTTTGGTCCTCTCAAAAATTCAGGTGAGCAAACCAGGGCCATCTTGGCCCTCATGTTTTCAAAGGCTTTCTCCGTCAGGGGGTAAAAGACGTCATTGTGTGGTAAAGGCTTAATAAGGATAAGCAAATACCCCCCTTCCAATCGGCCAATCAGATCTCATCCCTCTGTGAAATTATCTAATCACAGAAGCTTTCAGGAAGTCAGAATGGGTATCAATCAGCCAATCAGAGAGGCTTTGAAAAATTCGAATTGGGCCCAATCAGCCAATCAGAGAGCTTCAAAATGACGCCCTTATATATCTATAAAACACAGTGAACAAAAAAATGGCATAAAGTTGGATTTAAAGCCTTCTTTAAAGGCTGCTGTGCAGTCCTTGGCAAACTGCCAGGCATGCACCATCCACAAATGCCAGATTTCACTGAAAAAGGGCCAAAATTTAAGAAAACTGTGTGGCCAAAGATCTTGTTTTGGTCTTTTCAAGCCTCTTGCAAGAGTTATTTCCCTTAAAGTGAACTTTTGATGCCCCCCTTTACCCCTTAATTGGATTTTCTGTTAATTAATGTGACAAGAGGCTAAAAAAAGACAGAAAATTCTTTCAGTACCAATTGCTTCCTATTACATAAATCAACGAAGGGAACTGATATGTAATTTTTCTAATCTCTTCAAACCACAATAAGAAACCTAGTTACGTTGACTACCGTCTCATACGTGCCAATTACGCACATGCGAAAAGCCCAGAAAATAATGTGGCTAAAGAAAGAGTGAAAATTCTTTCAGTACCAATTGCTTCCTATTACATAAATCAACGAAGGGAACTGATATGTAATTTTTCTAATCTCTTCAAACCACAATAAGAAACCTAGTTACGTTGACTACCGTCTCATACGTGCCAATTACGCACATGCGAAAAGCCCAGAAAATAACGTGGCTAAAGAAAGAGTGAAAACTCTTTTAGTAGCAATTGCTTCCTATTGCATGACAAACAAAGGAAACTGATGTGTAATTTTTCTAATCTCTTCAAACCACAACAAGAAACCCAGTTACCTTGACTACCATTTCATAAGTGCCAGTTATGCACATGCGAAAACACCAGAAAATAATGTGACAAGTGACTAAGAAAAGTGACTAAGAAAAGACTGAAGGCTCTTTCAGTAACAACTGCATCCTGTTGCATAAGTCAAACAAAGAGAACTAAATTTCTAATATATTTTTTTCTCCAATCTCTTTATACACTGAAACAAACCCATTTACATTGACTACCGTCTCATAGGGGCCAGTTACGTATCCATGAAAACATGAAAAATTGACTTGCGGAACATTTCGTAGCAGACGACACCTGTTTCTTAAGTCAAAAAAGAAAAAAAAATAAAATCTTTGAAAATCTTCTCTGAAACTAGAAGGCGTAGAGCTTTGATATTTGGTATGTAGCATCTCCTAATGGACCTCTACCAAGTTTATTCAAATTATGCCTATAGGGTAAAAACTGGCCCCACCCCGGGGGATAACAAGTTTTAGCAAACCCATTTACATTGACAACCGTCTCATAGGGGCCAGTTACGTATCCATGAAAACATGAAAAATTGACTTGCGGAACATTTTGTAGCAGACGACACCTGTTTCTTAAGTCAAATATAGAGAACCAAATTTCTAATATATTTTTAGCTCACCTTAGCTCAAAGTGCTAAAGGTGAGCTATTCTGATCGCCCTATTTCCAGCATCCGTCGTCCATCAACAATTTCTTTAAACATATTCTCCTCCTAAACCACTTGGCCAATCTTCATGAAACTTGGCAGGAATGTTCCTTGGGTGAAACTCTACCAAATATGTTCAAAGAATTTAATTCCACCCATAACACTGGTTGCCATGGCAACAACAACAACAACAAAAAAATGAAATCTTTGAAAATCTTCTCTGAAACTAGAAGGCGTAGAGCTTTGATATTTGGTATGTAGCTTCTCCTAATGGACCTCTACCAAGTTTGTTCAAATTATGCCCATAGGGTAAAAACTGGCCCCACCCCAGGGGATAACAAGTTTTAGCATAGGAACAAAGAAGGAAAACTTTAAAAATCTTCTCCTCTGAAACCTGAAGGCGTAGAGCTTTTGATATTTGGTATGTAGCATCTCCTAGTGGACCTCTACCAAGTTTGTTCAAATTATATCCCTGGGAAGAAAGCTGGCCCCACCCCAGGGGTCATAAGTTTGAGCATAGGAACAAAGAAGGAAAACTTAAAAAAATCTTCTCCTCTGAAACTTGAAGGCATAGAGCTTTGATATTTAGTATGTGGCATCTCCTAGTGGACCTATACCAAGTTTGTTCAAATTATGCCCTTGGGATGAAAACTGGCCCCTTCCAGGGGGTCACAATTTTGAGCATAGGAACAAAGACAGAAAACTTCAAAATTCTTCTCTGAAATATGAAGGCGTAGAGCTTTGATATTTGATATGTGGCATCTCCTAGTGGACCTATACCAAGTTTGTTCAAATTATGCCCCTGGGGTCAAAACCGGCCCCTGCCCTGGGGGTCACAAGTTTGAGCATAGGAACAAAGAAGGAAAATTTTAAAATTCTTTTCCTCAGAAACTAGAAAGCGTAGAGCTTTGATATTTGGTCTGTTGCATCTCCTAGTTGACCTCTATTAAGTTTATTCAAATGATGTCCCTGGGGTCAAAACTAGCCCCACCCCGAGGGTCACTAGTGTGAGCATAGGAACAAAGAAGGAAAACTTCAAAATTCTTCTTCTCTCAAACTAGGAGGCATAGAGCTATGATATTTGGCATGTAGCAATTCCTAGTGGACCTCTACCAAGTTCATATTATGCCCTTGGGGTCAAAACTGGTCCTGCCCCTGGGGGTCACAGGCTCGAACGTAGCAACAAAGAAGGAAAACTTTAGAAATCTTCTCTGAAACTTGAAGGTGCAGAGCTTTGATATTTGGTATACAGAATCATCTAGTGGACCTCTACCAAGTTTAGTCATATAATGTCCCTGGCGTCAAAATCACCCTGCTCCGGAGGTCACAGGTTGGAACATAGTAACAAAGAAGGAAAATTTTAAATTTCTTTTTCTCTTAAACGGGAAGGTGTAGAGCTTTGATATTTGGTATGTAGCATCTTTGAGTGGACCTCTACCAAGTTTGTTCCAAGGATCCTGCTTTGGTTAAAACTGACCCAGCCCCGGGAACCACAAGTTCGAACATAGGACAAAGAAGGAAAATTTAAAATTCTTCTTTGACACTGGAAGGTGTAGAGCTTTGATATTTGATTGCCCTATGTCCGGTGTCTGTCGCCCGTCAACAATTTCTTTAAACATCTTCTTCTCCTAACCCACTGGGTCAATCTTGATGAAACTTGGCAGGGATGTTCCTTGGGTGAAGCTTTACCAAAGTTCTTCAATTGAGTTGAATTTCACTCATAAGCTATAGTCTAAGGTGAGCGTTCCAGGGCCAATGGCCCTCTTGTTTCTTTCTACAGTCTCTTTATACCATGACAACAAACCCATTTATGTTGACTGCCGTCTCATAGGTGCCAGTTACATATCAGCGAAAACATGAAAAATCGATTTATGGGACATTTCATTGCAGACAGCACCTGTTTCTTAAGTCAGTTAAGACAATTATAGGAAACTAAATTTCTTATATATATTTTTTTCTCCAATCTGTCTTTACCATGACAAGAAATCAATTTACGTTGACTACCATCTCAAAGGTGCCAGTTACGTATCCAGATGAAAAATCAACTCGCATAACATTTCGTAGCAAACGACACCTGTTGCCTTAGTCAATTATAGGGATTTTTCTTTTTCATTTTCTCTCACTAGGGCCATACGATGACTATCTCACCAATACGTGACGGGTTACGTGTTGCACATAAAATCGTAAAATCAACTTAGACACTTTCAGAGGCAGCTGATACCTGTTGCACAAATCAAAGAAGGGTACACCGAATGTTTCTCTGTTTTTCTTACCAGGATCAATTTTGGTAATATAACTCTATGTAATTGTGTATTTACATGTATGTTTATTGTTGAATGTTTCTAGATTTATTGCATTTATTGAGATATGTACATGTATGTATTTTCATGGGGTTGACCAAGTTTGTTGATCTTTAGGGTCGCTTTTCACCAGTCATACTTTTGTATGGTTTAAAATTAAATGCAAAAAAAGGTACAGTTTGGCAATGAAACGAAAGATTACAGTGGAGTACCAGCTAAAGGTCAGAGGACTTCAGTGACTAGCCTCCATCCAGACCAGTGTTTTTTTCTACCTTAAATAGATACTTAGAAAATCTAGTTTCTTTGTACATTTAATTAATGCTTTCTGGATTCTCAAAATTCTTACTCAAAACTTTTGTTATGGTTTGGAAAACCCAGAACAGTGTAAAGTAAAACTTGACCTCTGTGACATTTTTACTGTCAAATGATAGATTATGCATTTTCTTCTACACAAGAAAATATTATTTATGTTCAAGTCTTTTTTTGTCACTACATCTTTTAATATTGGACAATGGACAGAGAAGATCAAAGATCATGCTTCAAGTTCTTTTTTGGATGATCTTGGATCTGCACTGTTTACAAAAATATCGGCTTAAAATCTGATTTTTTAGCTCGCCCGAGCACTTTGTAATAGTGCTGTTGTGATAGTGCTGTTGTGATAGTGCTGTGACCAGCGTCTGGCGTCAACTTTTTACCTTGTGAACGCTGTACCTTGTGGTCTGATACTCATGAAAGTTGGTCAGAATGTTTGCCTCGATAATATCTCAGACGAGTTTGAAAATGGGTCATGTCGGGTCAAAAACTAGGTCACTAGGTCAAATCTTTGAAAAACCTTGGTCACTAGGTCATATCTGAGAAAAACAAGGTCACTAGGTCAAATAATCTTTGAAAAACCTTGTGTACGTTCTAGAGGCCACATTTTCAGTCCGATACGCATGAAACTTGGTCAGAATGTTTGCCTAGATGATATCTTGGATGAGCTTGACAATGGGTCATGTTGGGTCAAAAACTAGGTCACCAGGTCAAATGTTAGAAAAACCTTTAGTACACATTTTCAGTCCAAAACTCTTGTAAGTTGGTCAGAATGTTTGTCTTGATGATCTTGGACGAGTTTCTAAAGAAAATGGGTCATATTGTGTCAAAAACTAGGTTACCAGGTCCAATCTTAGAAAAACCTTGTATATGCTCTGGATGCCACATTTTCAGTCCATGGGTCATGTTGGGTCAAAAACTAGGTCAATAGGTCAAATACTATAAAACCTTGTGTATGCTCTGGAGGACACATTTTCAGTCCATGGGTCATGTTGGGTCAAAAACTAGGTCAATAGGTCAAAATGCTATAAAACCTTGTGTATGCTCTGGAGGACACATTTTCAGTCTAATACTTCTGATATTTGTCTTGGTGATACCTTGAATGAGTTTGAAAATGGGTCATGTGGAGTCAAAAACTAGGTCACTGGGTCAAATATTAGAAAAACCTTGTGTACACTCTAGAGGCCACATTTTCTGCCTGATACTCTTCAAACTTGGTCAGAATGCTTGTTTTGGTGACGTCTCAAAAGAGTTTGATAATGGGTAATTGTCAGGTCCAAAACTGGGTCACTTGTTCAAACCTTAGAAAAACCTTTTGTATGCTGTAAAGGCCACATTTTCAGTCAAATACTCATGAAACCTGGTCAGAATGTTTGTCTTATTGATATCTCAAAGTTTTTGATAATGGGTAATGTCTGATAAAAAAAACTAGGTCACTGGGAAACTAGATTAAAAATGGTTCATGTTTGGTCAATAGACTCAGGTGAGCAACTTCAGGGCCATCATGGCCCTCTTGTCGTAAATAGAAAATCTTGGTTTAACTATGTTGGTGCCTAACTATGTTATTTTGAGCAGGTCACTGTGTATTCCCCAGCGTAGCACTGGATAAATTTGAGAAAGACAGGAAATAGCTGGCTACTTACTGTAATATTGTTTAACATTAATCCTTTCCCAAAAGACAAAATTTTAGACTGGTCCAAATTGAAAGCACTTGCAGACGACAAAATGAATGTTATTCAAAAAGGGAAATTTGTTTCCCACAGGGATGAAAACATTGTGAGAAAAGAAGAAAATGCTGGTTACCTTTTCCGACAATGTTTTCTAAAGGCTTTTCTCTAAGGGCCGTAAAAACCAGAGATTGTTTGGTAAAAAGTTAAAGGACAAGACTAGTTTATATACAAAAAAAATAGTTAAGAATGACAAACAAGAGGGCCATGATGGCCCTGAAATCGCTCACCTGAGTTTATTGACCAAACATGCACCATCTAGTTTCCCAGTGACCTAGTTTTTTATCAGACATTACCCATCATCAAACACTTTTGAGATATCAATAAGACAAACATTCTGGCCAAGTTTCATGAGTATTGGACTGAAAATGTGGCCTCTACAGTGTACAAAAGGTTTTTCTAAGATTTCATCAAGTGACCTAGTTTTGGACCCGACAAATACCCATTATCAAACTCTTTTGAGACATCACCAAAACAAACATTCTGACCAAGTCTGAAGAGTATCAGGCAGAAAATGTAGCCTCTGGAGTGTACACAAGGTTTTTCTAATATTTGACCCATTGACCTAGTTTTTGACTCCACATGACCCATTTTCAAACTCATTCAAGGTATCACCAGGACAAATATTATGAACAAGTTTTAGGAGTATCAGACTGAAAATGTGTCCTCCAGAGCATACAAAAAGTGTTTATAACATTTGACCTATTGACCCAGTTTTTGACCCAACATGACCCATTTTCAAAGTCATCCAAGATATTATAAAGGCAAACATTCTGACTAATTTTCAAGAGTGTTGGACTGAAAATGTGGCATCCAGAGCATATACAAGGTTTTTCTAAGATTTGACCTGGTGACCTAGTTTTTAACCCCCAATGACCCATTTTCAAACCTGTCTGAGATATCATCAAGACAAACATTCTGACCAACTTACAAGAGTTTCGGACTGAAAATGTGGCCTCTAGAGCCTACAAAAGGTTTTTCTAACATTTGACCTAGTGACCTAGTTTTTGACCCCACATGACCCATTTTCGTTCTTGTCCGAGATATCATCCAGGCAAACATCCTGACCAACTTTCATGAGTATCCGACTGAAAATGTGGCCTCTAGAGCGTACAAAAGGTTTTTCTAAGATTTGACCTAGTGACCTAGTTTTTGACCCCACGTGACCCATTTTCGAACTCGTCCGAGATATCATCCAGACAAACATCCTGACCAACTTTCATGAGTATCCGACTGAAAATGTGGCCTCTAGAGCGTACAAAAGGTTTTTCTAAGATTTGACCTGGTGACCTAGTTTTTGACCCCACGTGACCCATTTTCGAACTCGTCCGAGATATCATCCAGACAAACATCCTGACCAACTTTCATGAGTATCCGACTGAAAATGTGGCCTCTAGAGCGTACAAAAGGTTTTTCTAAGATTTGACCTGGTGACCTAGTTTTTGACCCCACGTGACCCATTTTCAAACTCGTCCGAGATATCATCCAGACAAACATCCTGACCAACTTTCATGAGTATCCGACTGAAAATGTGGCCTCTAGAGCGTACAAAAGGTTTTTCTAAGATTTGACCTGGTGACCTAGTTTTTGACCCCACGTGACCCACTTTCGAACTCGTCCGAGATATCATCCAGACAAACATCCTGACCAACTTTCATGAGTATCCGACTGAAAATGTGGCCTCTAGAGCGTACAAAAGGTTTTTCTAAGATTTGACCTGGTGACCTAGTTTTTGACCCCACGTGACCCACTTTCGAACTCGTCCGAGATATCATCCAGACAAACATCCTGACCAACTTTCATGAGTATCCGACTGAAAATGTGGCCTCTAGAGCGTACAAAAGGTTTTTCTAAGATTTGACCTGGTGACCTAGTTTTTGACCCCACGTGACCCACTTTCGAACTCGTCCGAGATATCATCCAGACAAACATCCTGACCAACTTTCATGAGTATCCGACTGAAAATGTGGCCTCTAGAGCGTACAAAAGGTTTTTCTAAGATTTGACCTGGTGACCTAGTTTTTGACCCCACGTGACCCACTTTCGAACTCGTCCGAGATATCATCCAGACAAACATCCTGACCAACTTTCATGAGTATCCGACTGAAAATGTGGCCTCTAGAGCGTACAAAAGGTTTTTCTAAGATTTGACCTGGTGACCTAGTTTTTGACCCCACGTGACCCACTTTCGAACTCGTCCGAGATATCATCCAGACAAACATCCTCACCAACTTTCATGAGTATCCGACTGAAAATGCGGCCTCTAGAGCGTACACAAGGTTTTTCTAAGATTTGACCTGGTGACCTAGTTTTTGACCCCACGTGACCCACTTTCGAACTCGTCCGAGATATCATCGAGACAAACATCCTCACCAACTTTCATGAGTATCCGACTGAAAATGCGGCCTCTAGAGCGTACACAAGGTTTTTCTAAGATTTGACCTGGTGACCTAGTTTTTGACCCCCCGTGACCCATTTTCGAACTCGTCCGAGATATCATCGAGACAAACATCCTGACCAACTTTCATGAGTATCCGACTCAAAATGCGGCCTCTAGAGCGTACACAAGGTTTTTCTAAGATTTGACCTAGTGACCTAGTTTTTGACCCCACATGACCCATTTTCGAACTCGTCCGAGATTTCATCGAGACAAACATCCTGACCAACTTTCATGAGTATCCGACTCAAAATGCGGCCTCTAGAGCGTACACAAGGTTTTTCTAAGATTTGACCTAGTGACCTAGTTTTTGACCCCACATGACCCATTTTCGAACTCGTCCGAGATTTCATCGAGACAAACATCCTGACCAACTTTCATGAGTATCCGACCAAAACTTTGGCCTGTAGAGCGTACACAAGGTAAAAAGTTGACGACGGACGACGCACGACGCACGACGGACACAGCACGATCACAATAGCTCACCATGAGCACTTCGTGCTCAGGTGAGCTAAAAAAGAGAGGTAAAAAAGCGGCCCTGATTTTAGAAGTTGAAGATAATTGAACATGTCATATGCACTTGAAAATGATTCATATAACAAAACCCAAAACATAGTGACAAATAGCAGGACTGTTCTGTATCAGAACTGTGTTATCAAAATTTTGAAACGACCTATTACTGTACAAAAATTATATTTCGTGCTCCAAAAGACATCAGCATGAAGTAAGCAATTGCTCCTTTACCCACGTTTTCCTCATTATCAAATAAAGACATTTTCTCGACATATAACTCCTTGTGTTACTTGCACTATTTGGTTAATCTAAGTTTAAGGTGTACAGTAATAGGGTTTATAGAATAATTTTTAAGAAAAAGAGAAAATTACTAGCATTTACAAGTCACTAGCATTTGTTTTTTCATCTATGATGTTTTCTAAAGCTTTCTTCCTCAAGTTTGTTAAAGCATGCATTGTTTTAGACTTGTCCAAACTCAAAGCACTTGCAGATGACAAAATCAAGTGTAAGTAAAAAATTGAAATTTGTTTCCAGTTGAGTAGATCTAGAAAACATTATGGGAAAAGGAGAAAATGCTGGTTACCAGCATTTTCTCCTTTTCCCACAATGTTTTCAAAAGGCTCCTATCTCAGGATCGTAAAAACCAGGGATTGTTTAGTAAAGGGTTAAAGCACAGCATTGTTTGGTAAAGCGTCAAAATACCTTGAGTTTAGAGAGTTTCATTTGGCAGCAAGTAAGAAAGTAACTCAGACATGTTCTATTGCTCCAACTTCTAGATGTATTGATATTCCACATTCAGTCCCAATTATGAACTTCTTAAAGGTTTTGGCTGCTAACCCTTTACCTAATGATAATTATTTAACCCTCCGAGCAGTGAAATAAATGCTCATTTTGTGAAAAAGGTCAATTTTTTTTGGGGGGGAAGGGGGGGTGATTGGCTAGAATGTAATTTGAAGAAGGAACTTGGTATGTATAAGATCAGGCTGCATGTTTTGTGCAGTCTGATCTTGACATACACTACAGAAGTAGAGAGCTCTAAGGGTTAACTCATTACCAAATGACAGTATTTTAGGCTTGTCTAAATCGAAAGCATTTGCAGACAACAAAATGAAAGTGACTGAAAATTTGAAATTAGTTTTGTGATTGTAGAAAACATTGTGGGAAAATGAGAAAATGCTGGTTACCTTAAGAAGTTCAGCGATTGGAAAAATAGCCAAGTTAACTTCTTTCTGATCTTTATGTCAAAGTTGACAAGATTGTTACAATAGTTACACTGTATGACAAGGTTGTTGTTCATGCTTAATTCTTTACCACACAATCGTTAGCTTTAACGACCCCGACAGATAATGCTCCTGGAAACATTGTGGGAAATGAAGAAATGCAGAGAAACATTTTCTCCCTTTCCAACAATGTTTTGTAATTTTTCTTGGAAAAGTCCCATCATGTGGGCAACATACTGTCATCTGCAATTGCTTCTAATTTTAGCAAGTCAACTATTTTGTCATGTGCTTGAGCGTTGAAGTATGAGCAACTTATACTTTTTCCACAGTGTTTTATTGACTGTAAATTACTATGTGAAAAGATTGTATTGCTTATGTTACAGCATGAGAAATATCTTCTTTATACACAGTATTTTGTGGGCTTGTCAACTTGGATGTAAAGTAAGAAAGAACTATGTTACCTTCTGTAGACTAATTGCTGCTTGCAGCAGACAACATTTGAAAACATTGTAGTGAAAGGACAAATTATGCTTAACTCTTTCCCAAACAATTGAGACTTCCAAGTTGAAATCATTTGCAGATGACAAATGTGACTCAGTCTGAGACCATTGTCTATCATATAGAAGAAAACATTGTTGAAAATGGAGAAAATACTTGTCAGTATTTCTCCTTTTTCCACGATGCTTTTAAAGTCTTTAAAACATTTGAATGTCTGGTGAAGAGTTAGCAGCATTTGTCCTTTTGCTGCAATATATTCATTTTAGTTTTTGTTGTCTGCCGTGAGTTTGTCTCAGGAGGTAACAAGTTAACTTGGTTATTTCTGGATGTGGATATCAATCAGCAAACTTGGTCAACCTTGAGGGGGGGAGGGGAGGGGCAGGTAAGTGGGTATCGAAAAATAAAACCATACAGGAGATTACTCTGAGTTCTTGATTTTTATTCAATAACCCTATTTTTTACATACAAAAATATAAAGAGAACCAAAAGAGCCCCATGACCACTTGCCAGTGCCAAGGGAGGTAACTCAGTCCAGACAAAACTTTTTTGAATTATTTCCCTTGAATGACTCTTCAACCAAGTTTGTGTGGAGGTAGCTAAATTCCCACCGAGATTGTAATGATGTGTTCTTACTACACAAGACAACATGTATTTCAAGTGAACTCTTGTAAAGTTTCAAGTCCTTTGGTGATAATGATGGAACACCAATGTTTCTAGAGAGAATGTATGTCTATGGGTTTGAAAGTTATGAAACCATCTAACCAAGAAACAACCACACACACTGTTCTGAATTCAGATTCAAAATGCAATTATTTTCCCTAAAAACCAACATTTACTTGCGCTACCATGCAAATAGAAGTCAATTCGCAGTCGAGGATATCTTGAACAGTGCTTTACGACCTTTTATTTCAATGCCATGCCTACCATAAGTTTTACAATTACTTCTGTTAACTTTAGCCCTGGTAGAATTTTTTTGGACAAGTCTAAAAGAACATAAGAAAAAAAAATCTGCCAAAACTCAACAACAAATGGAGAAAATGGTTTAAAAATTAACTCTTTACCACACGACAAAATTTTACACTTGTTCAAATTGAAAGCATTTGCAGACGACAAAAGAAAGGTGACTAAAAAATTGAAATTTGTTCTGGGAAGGGTAGAAAACACTGTGGGAAAAGGAGAAAATGCTGGTTACCAGCATTTTCTCCTTTTCCTACAGCGTTTTCAAAAGGTTTCTTTCTCAGGGGTGTCAAAAGTAGGGATTGTGTGGTAATGGGTTAAAAATTTCTCCATTTGTCACAATGTTTTCTACAGTTACCTTTCACAGTGGAGACTAAAGGGATTTGTGTTCAGGTAAGGATAAACATCACTACAATAATAAAAGTAAAGAACAAAATCCCCATGAAAACTTGTCAACACACTGTCCTATATACATGTTTATATAACCTGTAGCAAACCTTATACCTACATGTATTTTATTGAGAGAAGTTAAGTTTTTGAGAATTTCAATTTGAAAAAAAAAAAAAAAACCTAAATTTATTGATGAAACTGAACTTAAATATAAGTCTTATTGGTTCAGAAACTAGGACTTTGACTGTTTAGAGCTATAACAGGCATCAAATTATATGAGCAATTAAACCTTTTGCCTAGACATGTTTTATTATTTTTTTAAGTTTTTTAGTAATAATGCAATAATTGTTGAAAGTACAATTAAGTATGATTCCTAATAAAGCTAAATATATCAGTAGTCTAAGCAACAGTTTTTTCTTTCAAAGGCAAAAACTAAACTCGGAATTTAAATGTTTGCCTACATTTATGTTCTTTACTAAGTTCAGTTCTATTTGACATTACAATCATTGTAGAAATTTATTTAATATTTTTTCAATTATTGTTGAAACTGTATTTAAATATGTTTCCTTGTGATTCATAAGTCAGGAGTCCCAACAACAATCTATAAAACAAACTGGCAATTTTACCTTTTATCTACATGCATTTTATGAAGTTACATTTTTTTTTTAATTTTGCAATAATTTTTGAAACTGCATTTAAATATAGTTCAGGAGGTTTCATATGCCAGTAGTCCAAACAACAGTCATCTATAAAAGACACAAAGTAAACTGGCAATTTTACCTTAATGTACTTGATTCCCCAAGCTGTTATTTGATATAACAGAAATTGTTGAAACTGTACTAAAAAAAATGTTTGCTAAACATCAGTCCTATCTTTATAACAAGCAAAATGTGTCCTTTTACCTCATTGTTTTTTTTCTTTCTAAAGTCAGGTTTCTAACTGACATAAAACAAGAGGACCATGATGGTCCTATATCACTCACCTGAGTACCAGTAAGCAGTACAGGTCTACAATGAAAATTCTTCTTTTAAGAAAAGATCATCGTATTGTATTTGGTAGAGGTCCACTAGAAGATGCTACATAATGAAATATCAAAGCTCTACGATTTCAAGTTTCAGAGAAAAATATTTTTAAAGTTTTCCTTCTTTGTTCCTATGTTTCGAACTTGTGACCCCGAGACTGGGCCAGTTTGGACCCCTGGGACATCATGTGAACAAACTTGGTAGAGGTCAACTGGCAAATGCTTCATACCAAATATCAAAGCTCTGCACCTTCTAGTTTCAGAGAAGAAGATTTTTAAAGTTTTCCTTCTTTGTTCCAATGTTTCAAACTTGTGACCCCTGGGGCAGGGCCAGCTTTGACCCCAGGGGCATCATATGAATATTTTTGGTAGAGGTCCACTAGGAGATGCTACATACCAAATATCAAAGCTCTGCACCTTCTAATTTCAGAGAAGAATTTTAAAGTTTTCCTTTTTAATTCCTGTAGTTCATACGAACAAACTTGGTAGAGGTCCACTAGGAGATGCTACACACCAAATAGCAAAGCTCTGCCCCTTCTAGTTTCAGAGAAGAAGAATTTTAAAGTTTTCCTTCTTTGTTCCTATGTTTCAAACTTGTGACCCTCTGGGCGGGGGCCAGTTTTGACCCCAGGGGCATCATATGAACAATCTTGGTAGAGGTCCACTAGGAGATGTTACATACCAAATGTCAAACCTCTGCACCTTCTAGTTTCAGAGAAGAAGATTTTTAAAGTTTTCCTTTGTTCCAATGTTTCAACTTTGTGACCCCTGGGGTGGGGCCAGCTTTAATTTGATCCCAGGGGCATCATAGGAACATTCTTGGTAGAGAGGTCCACTAGGACATACTACATACCAAATATCAAAGCTCTGCACCTTCTAGTTTCAGAGAAGAAGATTTTTAAAGTTTTCCTTCTTTGTTCCTATGTTTCAAACTTGTGATCCCCCGGGGCGTGGCCAGTTTTTACCCAAGGGGCATCATATGAACAATCTTGGTAGAGGTCCACCGGGAGATACTACATACCAAATATCAAAGCTCTGCACCTTCTAGTTTCAGAGAAGGAAGATTTTTAAAGTTTTCCTTCTTTGTTCCTATGTTTCAAACTTGTGACCCCCGAGGTGGGGCCAGTTTTGACCCCAGGGGCATCATACGAACAATCTTGGTAGAGGTCCACTAGGAGATGCTACACACCAAATATCAAGCTCTGCCCCTTCTAGTTTCAGAGAAGAAGAATTTTAAAGTTTTCCTTCTTTGTTCCTGTTTCAAACTTGTGACCCTCCGGGCGGGACCAGTTTTGACACCAGGGGCATCATACGAACAATCTTGGTAGAGATCCACTAGGAGATGCTACATACCAAATATCAAAGCTCTGGCCTTCTAGTTTCAGAGAAGAAGAATTTTACAGTTTTCCCTCTTTGTTCCTATGTTTCAAACTTGTGACCCCCGGGGTGGGGCCAGTTTTGACCCCAGGGCCATCATATGAGCAATCTTGGTAGAGGTCCTCTAGGAGATGCTACATACCAAATATCAAAACTCTATGCCTTTTAGTTTCAGAGAAGAAGATTTTCAAAGATTTTGCTATTTTTTTCAACCAGAGTTATGGCTGGAATTCAATCTCTTGAACAATTTTGGTAGAGCTTCACCCAAGGAACATCCCTGCAAAGTTTCATCAAGATTGGCCCAGTGGTTTGGGAGGAGATGTTTAAAGAAATTGTGGATGACAGACGACGCACGACGGACATTGGGCGATCACAAAAGCTCAACATGAGCACTTTGTGCTCAGGTGAGCTAAAAATGTTGAAACTGCCCCTACATCATTTATATTTTCGTATCTTAACCATTTACCAAATAACCCCTGTTTTTTACAACCATGAGATAGAAGCCTTTTGAAAAAATTTTGGGAAAAGGAGAAAATGCTGGTAACCAGCATTTTCTCATTTTCCCACAATATTTTCTACTCTGCTGGAAACAAATTTCAATTTTTAAGTTCATTTGTTGTCTGAAAATGCCTTCAACTTGCACAAGTATAAAATGTTCTTGTTTGGTAAAGGGTTAAAATCATTATTAATGTTTTTGCAGCAATGATTTGTCCTACTTCTAACTGATGAGAAAAAATTATGAATCGGCCTATAAGTATTTTCCATAGATATCCAAAAACTACTATTTGTCCAACTATTTAAAGACAGAAATTAAGGTCTTAACATATTGGCTTTAAAGGAATAAATGTCTTGCAGAAAATGGGTTAAAAAGATCATACAATATCACGAACCTTGAGGGAAAAAACATCTGTCAAAATATTTCTGTCACAAAAATATTATAATTATGTGACTCAAGTGATGAATTTTTCAAACAGGTACCAGTATTTTTTTTCTTTTTCCCACTATGGTTTTGAAAGGCCTCTTCCTCAGAGTTGTAAAAATTCTTGATTGTTTGGAAGAAGGCTATAGAAGGAATGCACTGCGGACAAAGTAAATTACGAGCAATTTCTCCTTTTCCCACAATGTTTTCAGAAGCTGTCTGTTGTTTTCATGTCAAAATGGGAAACTATGGAGTAAAGATTTATATACATTACAAGCTTCAAACTGAACACCTCCTATTTGACCTCATGTAGACTGTAGCAGACAAAACCTATCATTTACAGATCAAAATGAATAAAATCCTTTTACATAAGAAAATATTGCAATTCCTCGTTTTTTTTTGTCTGAAAATATTATACAGAGGCAGGCAAAGGATTTATGATTAAACTGCATTCTGTGCAGTCAGATCTTGATCTATTCTGGAAAATAATATATTTGTCCTCAGCGCTCTATGCTTAGATTCAAACAGAGGAACGGTTCAAACCTAGAGATATCCTTGACAACTGCACAATAAATGTGGAAGTCTTTCAATACTACACTAGAAACAGTTTGACAAATGCCAAGATAGACACATAACCATGATTTTGTACCACATACACTGTTTTTAAAGCTCACAACTTTCTCTAAACTGAGATTACATACGCTCCAGCCTGTCAAGAGTATCAAAACACAAGCATGGAAAACAGCGTGACAAAAGCATGCATGTGTTCATCCTATAATTTTTCAATTTAATTAGGTACAGTCTTACTGTTGAAACAATTAGATGCTAGTCAGAAAGTTCCAACCTATCAGAAGTATGGTAATACATGAGAAACAGTGTGACAAAAGCCCAGGAAACATTGTCACTTTTTTTGTACAATCTACAATTCTCATGGCACAAGACTAAATATACACTGACTAAATTGCTCCAGCCTCTCAATAAAACGTGAGAAACAGTGTGGCAAAAGCCAAGATGGAATCGCTATAACCAACAAATATGCCCAAGTACATAATCTACAGTCTATATTCTAATTATATACCTCACATACTGGTTAAAAGTATAGGCTATCAAGACAGCAAACAAATATGACCAACAGTGTGACAAAAGCCAAAATTAGCTAGTTTTACAATTTACAAGAAGACTCCAACTTGCATTTTGTTCAAAAATGCTTCAAACACAAGACTGCCTTCTTATAGTCAACCAACTTGGGACTACAGCATTTTTCCATGCCATCGAAAGATCAACCAACTAGACCATAATCAAGTCAGAGCAAAACCTTCCCTACTCTTTATTTCTGTATTTTCAGCTTGAAAACCTTCACAAAGACAAGTTTGTCACAACAGACTGTTCTACAGCAAACATTTCTATAGCATTGCATTCCTTTTAATTGCCTATTTTCCTTTATTCACAGCTAATTTAGAGTTGACCTTCCATTCCCAGTAATCAATTAATGCAACAACCCCCCCCCTCCCCCTTTCCCCCATTTCTTTAAAATGTTAACATAATTAATCACATAATCTTACTTAAAAGTTTTAAAGAGTTCTGATCAATTAATAATTTAAAGGTTTATCTTATAAATTCATTAATGAAATTGAAATTATTCTATAATATTTATTTACAGAACAATTTAGAGTGTGCTCCATATTTAGTATTTAAAAGTCTTCCTGACCTTATTCCTTATTTAAGGTTTGCATCAGGTTTTAAAACTGCTGCATAGGCCAGTGCGTGTTTGAGTTAACAGAAGTAATTATTGTAAAAGATACATGTAGAAATAGCATTAAAATGTGGTCATAAGCACTGTTTGCCAATACACATACATTGATCTACATTCAAACAGGGATATAGCACAAGCAAAAGTTGATTCCTAAAGCAAATAATTACACCTTGAACCCAAATTCAGAACACTGGATGCAGATGTCTCAAGGCCAGATTGAATCAAAGTCATTTCCAGTCAACACCACAGAGATACATAAACTCCACAGTACTACAACAAGTACAGAGGTTTTCCTCGTGAACTTCCCCGTTTTATACTGCTGGTCCACACTGGCTCATACATCATTATCACCAAAGGACTTTACTTCCTCACAATAGCTCACTATAAAGTACACATTGTTATTGTGCAGTAAGAACACATCATTACAATCCCAGTGGGAATCAGCTGCTCATACACAAACTTGGTTAAAAGAGTCATTCAAGGGGAATAATTCACCTAAAGTCTTGTCTGGACTAAGTTACCTCCCTTGACACTGGCAAGTGGTCATGGGGCCCTTTTGGTTCCCAGAATTTTGACACTAAAAATATCCAAATATTACACATAGTTATTAACCCTTTACTCCATAGATTCTCATTTCTACGCACTGCTTGTAGAAGCCTTTGGAAAACATTGTGGCAATAGGTGAAATTACTCGTGATGAACAATTTCACCTTTTGTCACATTGTTTTATATGTTATCAAAAGGTGTCATATACACATAAGAAACAGCTTCATCCTTGCTGTTATTTAGGGTCAATTACAGATACCATACATAGAAATGCCTCAAGGGGTAAAGGGTTAAGAGATGGCAACAGGTAACCAGCACATAAATTTCCAGAATTTTTTCCAGAAAAATTTACTAAGAAGTGTCCAAACTATAAATTTGATTTACAGAATACTTTTCAAGTGGAATATTTCAATCCAAAACAAGGACACACAAATTTGAGATAATCTTCACTGGCATTTAACACATTACCCAAAACCCAAACAATCCCTACTTTTGACAACCCTGAGAAAGAAGCCATTAGGAAACATAGTGAGAAAAGGAGAAAATGCTGGTTACCAGCATTTTCTCCTTTTCCCCACAATGTTTTCTACTCTTCACAAAACAAATTTCAAATTTTCAGTCACTTTTGTTGTCTGCAAATGCTTTTGATTTGGAAAAGCCTGAAATGTTGTCGTTTGGTAAAATACTTGAATTATTAACTCATTACCAAACGACAATATTTTAGACTGATTCAAATTGAAAGCCTTTGCAGACGACAAAATAAAAGTGACTGAAAATTTGAAATTTGTTTTGTGAAGGGTAGAAAACATTGTGGGAAAAGGAGAAAATGCTGGTTACCAGCATTTTCTCCTTTTCCCACAATGTTTTCTAAAGGCTTCTTTCTCAGGGGCGTCAAAAGTAGGGATTGTGTGGTAATGGGTTAAACCTTTACCATACAACACAATTTTGGATCCTTCCGTAGTTGGAGGACCTGCAGATGACCAAAGTGGCTCAAATAAAGGGAACAGGTTTTGAAAGGATAGAAACTATGATGATAAAATAACGGTATTCAGCATTTCCTCCTTTTTACACACAGTTTTCCAAATCTTTATATCTCACAGTCATTTAAACATGGACTTGTTTAGTAAAGAATAAATCCAGAGAGAATCTGTCTCCTAATTGATCTACATAAAAACACTTTTCTCCCTCAAATAATTACAGAGATAATTTGAAGCTCTTTTTGATCTATCACTGAAGTGCTGGTTGAAACTTTGCTATCTCTGTTACATAAAGAACATACTTAAAACCATGTTTAACTTGTTACCTTCTATAGACAAATGTTGCCATGTGCAAGAGACCAGTAATGAAAACATTATGACAAAAGGAGACATTGATAACAATAGACAATTACCCCTCTCAGAATGTTTTCACTCAAACCATAATTTGTCGATAATCCCAATTAAGATTTTGATTTTGAAGTTGTCGATCTTAAATTGATCTCAGAAGGTAACAAGTTTTTAACATATCTGTGAACTTTTTTACCATTTATGTACAGCTGTAGTTATAATGAACCTTAACCACACAGAAAAAGTTTGGATTTGTCCATTTTGAGGGAATTTACAGAGTACTATTAAATTCTTTACCAAATGACAAAATTTTAGACTTGTCCAAATTGACAGCATTTGCAGACGACCAAATTATGTGACTCAAAAATTGAAATTTGTTCTAGGAGGGTGGAAAACATTTAGTGGGAAAAGGAGAAAATGCTGGTAACCAGCATTTCTCCTTTTCAACAATGTTTTCAAAAAGCTTCTTTCTAAGGGTCCCTAAAACTTGGGATTGTCTTGGAAAGGATTAACTCTTTACCACACAATCCCGACTTTTGAAGACCCTGAGAAAGAAACCTTTTCAAAACATTGTGAGAAATGGAGAAAATGCTGGTAACCAGCATTTCTCCTTTTCCCACAATGTTTTCTACCCTTCCCAAACCAAATTTCAATATTTCAGTCACATTTATTTTGTCATCTGCAAATGCTTTCAGTTTGAACCAGTGTAAAATTGTGTCTTTTGGTAATGAGTTAAATGATTTTTTCGTGTACAGACAAGATCTAGATCAGATGAACATAACATGCTGTTAGATCTTAAAAAAGTCTGATGTAAAAAAGACATTGAGACTAGACTAGCTTTGATACTGCTATATAGCAGGTTTCTTCTCATTCAATCAATGCAAGTTACTGCACCATTCTTAATTAAATGCACCATTCTTAACTAAATAACCTAAACAATGTTGACAATGCATAAAATACATTTGTAACTTTCCACTAAATCCTACATTGTAGGTACTCCTTGGAATCATCTCATTAACCCTTTCCCAAACAACAAATTTTAGACTCTTCCAAACTCAAAGAGTTTGCAGACAATTATTTCAAATTTGATAAAAATGGCAGAAAGTTCTCCAAATGGGTAGAAAACACTGTAGGAAAAGGAGAAATTGCTCGTTACGAGCAATTTCTCCTTTTCCCCACAGTGTTTTCATAAGACTTGTACTGCAGAGACATAAAAAGAAGGGCTTATTTGAGAAAAAGGTTAAGACAATCCTAATGAGTACCTACAACATACAATTTCAAAGACAGAGACTGGATTTAGAACACTGTCACACCCTCGTGTCTGGAACTCTGACTGAAATGTAACGGCATCATTATATTTTGACAGCTGTACACATAATGGTTTGACAACTTTGGAACAGAAATCTATAAAACTCAGGCAAGGTCAAATACACTGGTACATTTATCAAGCTTTCACCCATCACTGAGTGTTTTCAGATCTACAAAACTGTTTTGAATTTCCAAGAAATTGCAAGATCTTGCTTTTCAGCAGTGAATATCATTGATAGGAAAGAAGATTTTGCCTGTTCCAAACAAATGCATCTTTTCCTTCAGTATTTTACAAAACTGTCAATGGAAGGGGTGGAAAAAGTTGTTTTTTATGGTCATGGGTTAGAGCTATTTCAATATAGGGACAAAGTTTCAATGAACCATCTAGAAAATAATAGATGAGTCAGTCCAATTCTGGTCATGATTTTCAAAACAGAATGACAAATTGAGACATTGTTTACAATAAGCACTTTCTCCTTTTGCCAACGGTTTTCTCTGCTATCTATGACTAAAGTCTACACAGGATATTTGACCTTTTGATACTATGCATTTATCAATTACCAATTACATCATTAGCACAGAAGCTATTATTTCAATTCTGCTTCCTGAAACTACACCAGTACTCCTGCCAAATGTGTGGGCCAATGAACAATCCCATAATTTACACCTGATCTCGGGTATTAAACTCAGGACCTTATGGTTACGAGGCCGATGCTCTACCTTACAACCATGCACAGCATGCAGAATCAAATGAGATTAGTATAAATTGTAAGAACTTGTTTCTCAATGGATGTAAAATAATCATATTTAAACTAAGCTATTATTTAATAAACTCTATCTTTCAGGTTTTTTTTTCTTCATTTTCTAGGATACTACTTTTGACTGATAGGCATTACATTTTTACTTTATAAAATATTGTGAAGAATAGTGAATCCTTCTTTTTCCCCCAAATACTGTAACTCTTTACCACAAAATCCTGACTTTTAATGACCCTGAGAAAGCAAGCCTTTGAAAACATTGTTAGAAAAGGAGAAAATGCTGGTAACCAGCATTTTCTCCATTTCTCACAATGTTTTCTACTTTTTCCAAATCAATTTTCAATTTTTGATTCACATTTATTTTGTCGTATGCAAAGACTTTCAATTTCGACAAGCTCAAAATTTTGTCATTTGGTAAAGAGTTAAAAAGCACTGTGAGTCAGTTCTTCGACTTTCAGACATTTTGTAAATTCTTCAAATGTTTTTCTTTTCCTTATTTCAATATTTCCTATTTTCCTTTTCAATTTTCTGTTCCCTTATTACATAATTTTAAACACACACCCCCCTGTAGAAACCTTTGTCTTGCAAGAAACTACTGGAAAACATTGTGACAAAGGGATAAATTGACTGCTATGAGCAACCTATCCTTTTGCTACAGCATTTTCACATAATCTTAATCATTCTTCATTTTGGTATTTATTCATCACAGCTGTTTCAAAAGACATCCTTACAAATTTGTACAGTAGATCATGTGCTGAGGGACTTGCAGCCAAACGACAACAAATGAAAATGCGGTCCTAAAACGCCCAAACTGAAATCGTTTGCAGATGACAAATCAAATGCAGCTGAAATAATGGTACTTGTCTATGAACCCATTACCACACAATCCCTACTTTTTGACGGCCCTGAGAAAGAGGCCTTTGGAAAACATTGTGGGAAAAGGAGAAAATGCTGGTAACCAGCATTTTCTCCTTTTCCCACAATGTTTTCTACTCTTCACAAAACAAATTTCAAATTTTTAGTCACTTTTATTTTGTCATCTGCAAATAATTTCAGTTTGGACCAGTCTAAAATTTTGTTATCTAGTAGTGAGTTAAAAACTGTGGGAAAAGGAGAAAATGGCAATTACCAGAATTTCCTCCATTGCCCACAGTATTTCAAGGGACTATTCTCATGTAGTCATTATTGTGTGGTAAAGGGTAAAATTGCAAGAATTCAGGTAACATTTGCTTTGCTTCCTCCAAAAAAGAAAAGAATGAAAAAAGAAGTAATAATAGTTTATGTAACAGAATGAACAATTCCTTTTCTGCACTTTTATGTCATTGCTTTGAAAGAAAAAAAGAAAAGAAAAGTTCTACAAAGCTGTGAAAAAACTTTTACAACAATGTTTCTTGAAGGTTTACTCTAGCCACAAGTCCCTCCAATCCAATGTATTGAAAAGTATAATTATCAACTTTTTACCAAATAACAAAATTTTGGACTTGGCTAAATTCAAAGCAATTGCAGACAATTTAAATGCTTCTCCAATGACAATTCATGTCTTTGATAGGATAAAACACATTGAAGAAAAAGGAGAAAATGCTGATTACCAGCATTTTCTCCTTGTCTCAAAATTTTTCATAAGTCATTTCTCCTTTTCTTACAATGTTTTTGTAAGTTATCTTCTTCAGGGTTATTAAAACTAAGTACACAGTTTAACCCTTTACCCCATAAGGCATTTTTTATGGTATCTCTTATTGACCCTAAATAACAGCAAGGATGAAGCCGTTTTTTATCTGTGTATGACACCTTTTGATAGCATAGAAAACATTGTGACAAAAGGTGAAATTGCTCGTCACGAGCAATTTAACCTTTTGCCACAATGTTTTCCAAGGACTCCTACAAGCAATGCGTAGAAATGAGTATCTATGAAGTAAAGGGTTAAAACCAGGGAAATCTTTGCCTCTTTACCAAACAACAGAAATTTTGACTTCTTGACGTTCAAGGTGTTTGCAGATGACAAATTTCATGTCATTGAAATCAAGATATTGCTTTAGAAATAGTAGAAAATAATTTTGATGGTTACCAACATTTTCTCCTTTGCCAGTGTTTGCCAAAACCATCGTTTTCATTGTCCTTAATTCTTTACAAAACAATGAAATTTTGAACTGATCCACTATGGAAGGATTTGTAGACAACAAATTTACTGTTGCTAAATTAAAGATTTATGCCGCTGGTAGGACAGGAAACATGGTGGGGAAAAGAAAATGTTTGTTACCAGCATTTTCCTTTACCCACAATGTTTCCATCTGCTTTTCCTTTCAGGGTCACTAAAGGTCAAGGTTGTGTGGTAAAGGGTTATAACAAGATTTTGCCTGGTAAAGGAACATAGATCCAGATCAAGCTGAGTAAACCATGCAGTCTGATCTTTAATACATACTGTCTGATCAGGGTTCCCACAACTTTCTGCTCGCAAAATTCCAGACTTTTTCCAGGATTTTTTTTAAAATTCAAGGTTTTTTTGTAATAGAGAAACTGGAAATGCAAAACCTTTTGAAAGCTACTTTCTTTCATACATTCCTTGTTTTAATGAAAAATTAAGATTTAAAGAACATTCTAACTGCATGATAGTTATTTCATTTCTTTACTTGGCCAGTTACAAAACTACAAATGACCGAATATAGATTCAGATCAGCCTATCCATACAGGCAGTTTAATAAGGATCCATGCTGTTCTCTAACAGTTCCTAAATTTCTACAAGTAATGAAGAATTTGAAGGCAAATAGTATAGATCCTTATAAGACTACATAACCAGGCAAATTGAGAATAATAAGACCATGATGGTCCTATATCATTCACCTGAGTACTAAGTAGTAAAGGTCTACAGTGAAGATAAATACCAAATATGGAAGTTCAAGGCCAAATAATTCTGACAGGGTATGTAACTGTGCAAAAAGCATTTTCTTCTTTTCCCAAAATGCTTTCAAAACCCTTCTTCTTCAGGGTCATTGAAAGTCAGGATTGTATTGTGAGGGACTGAATTAACTTTAAGAGGCATTTCCTGGTCAAAATGGTGGTCGAAAGACAGATTAAAAAACATCATTCGCTCATTGTTAAGACACAAATGAGACTTGTCTCAATAACTTTTTATCAAATTTCAAAGGATGTTGACTGAGACAGTAATCAAGCCAAACTGGGAACCCTAGACTAACAGCTCACAACATTACTGACTAATTTATTGGAGCTCGATAAGTCCAGTATGTGAAAGGTAACCCCTTTGTCCATGACCTATCTTACAGAAGAAAATGGATGGGCCAACTTACTGTAATTGGTCCAGAATGGAATTATACATTTAGTCCCCAATTTGGATAACATGTTGTTTCATGAAATAAAATCAAATAACTATTGTCTCTGGCTTAACAAGATGAACATTAATTACATTTTGTCCTGTAATGAAAGAGACATTGATCCACAGTGATAATATACACCAAGCCCCCTTTTTCCATGATGTGACATTTAATGAAAAAAGGTAAAAATATTGTTATTGGCAGACCATCATAAGGAATACATGTACATAAATTCCATCTTGTTTCAGAGCAGAAGAATTTTAAAATTTTCCTATTTGTTCCCATGTTCAAACTTGTGACCACCAGGGCAGGGCCAGTTTGAACCCCAGGGGCATCATATGAACAAACTTGGTAAAGGTCCTCTAGAAGTTAGTACATACAAAATATGAAAGTTTGTAACCCCTAGAGGGGTAGTTTGAACCCTGGGGGAATCATATGAGCAATCTTGGTAGAGGTCCAATAGCAGATGCTGCATACCAAATATCAAAGCTCTATCCCTTCTTGTTTTAATGAAAAATATTTTTCAAAATTTTCTTTCATTATTCCCATGTTCAAACTTGTGACCCCTGAGGTGGGGTCAGTTTTGACCCCAGGGGCATTATATGGACAATTTTTGTAGAAGTATACTAGGAGATGCTACATACCAATTATCAAAGCTCTATGCTTTCTAGTTTCAGAGAAGAAGATTTTCAAAGATTTTGCTCTCGTTTTCTTTGGTTGCCAAGGTTGGAATTTAATATCTTGAACAACTTTGGTAGAGATTTAAATAAGGAACATCCCTGCCAAGTTTCATCAAGATTGGCCCAGTGGTTTAGGAGGAGAAGATGTTAAGAAATTGTGGATGATGCACAACAGACATGGGGTGATCACAAAAGCTCACCTTGAGCACTTTGTGCTCAGGTGAGCTAAAAATGTGTTGTTTTTTTCTAACATTGGGAATTATTTTCTTTATGATTTGAGACACAGAATCAAGTCCTTGCATATCATTTACTATCATAATGCACAGCAGTTTTGCTGTAAGCCTTCGAATAGAGGTTCTTTTCTATCTTCAGTCATTGAAACTAAAGCCTAATCCAAAAGTACCATGTTTTACTTTCACTTTAATTGTTCAGTTTTCATGACCTGAAATACATGAATAAATAAACCGGTCTTTTCAAAGGGCAATATCCCTGCTTTTAACGTTTCTGAAAATACGAATAATCGTAACATTGTTAGATTTAATACTTGATCCATGATTGCAGACAAGCGCTTACTTTCAGTTTCTTCTGACTCGACAACCTCATCCCGACGAGAATCATAACTTGGCTTCATAAAGATAAAGTCTGTTAACCTTTCAGACCCCTATGGATTTAAATTTTCAGTAATGTTTACTGTTGTAGCTCATTTTCACGTTAATTCACTTCAGCTCGTCCCCGGGAAAATACAAAGCGCAGCTGCATTGTATTTTAGGATAAGTACCGAGTTCTCCGAAATTAATACACTGGATCCCGGTTTATTTAAATATTAGAATACCTTTTCCGGGACCAGTGAACCTAAAAAAAGACCGTAATGTCTTTGGGAAATTCACTCTCTTCGACCAATGACGGTCTAGGATATATATTGCAGAAAATATTGGACCTTTATCCGAAAAATGGAGGACGGAGACCGGAGATTATCGTCCCAAATTTTTTTTTCATACCCAAAACGTTTCGTACTTTTCCCGGGTTTTTCCCGATTTTTCATAGACATAACAAAAATCAAGACTTTTTCAAGACCGGGAACGGGTTTTACGAAATTCCTGACTTTTTCCCGTTTTCCCGACTGCGTGGGAACCCTGTCTGATACACAAACATACTTAAAAACTCAGCCTTGAAATACAACAGCAGGTAGCATGCCCATAAAAGTGTTAAAATATGCAAATCTTTTGTCTATATCAAGTGTCCAAAATGTCCCAAGTTTCCATCTAGAGTCCATAAATTTCCTAGATGTTTTTCATCCACACTCCACACTAGTAGCAATGTCTGTACTTATTCCATATATCTGTGTCTCTTGACATCTGTCTGAAATGATAAAATATTTAACTCATTAATACACAACAAAATATTTAACCATTCTAAATTGTGTCATTAAAACCTAGGCTTGTTTGGTAAAGTGCTAACTCTTTACTATACAGTCTACAACACATGTAAAATGGGCATTAACACACTGGATAGACCTTACATACTTGCTCAAGGTCAACGTTACTACTCCTGTCAATTCAACATGCCCGCTCCAGTAAAAAACATGGCTACGCCCTTAAGATTCTACAAGGTAAGCACAAAAACATATTTTTTTTATGTGTTATATTAAATAGATATGCAGCTGCAGGTTGTCGCACGGAATGTCTAGGATGTCAGTGCACATTAATCTTTTTGTGGTTAATTGTTTGTCAAAGATATTTAATCTGACAAAGTTCCCTTGGCGACTATCACTTCTGGAAAAAACACTACTTGGAGTCTCCAAAAAACCTTGGTAAACATATACACTCAATATTCTGAAGTGTGTGCCGTGTCAGATGACCAACATAATGGATTATCTTCACAAATATAAACCATGAAAAAAAAAATCAAATTGTAGTTACCACACAATCCCTACTTTTGACGACCCTGAGAAAGAAGCCATTAGAAAACACTGTGTGGAAAGGAGAAAATGCTGGTAACCAGCATTTTCTCCTTTTCCCACAATATTTTCTACCTTTCACAGAACAAATTTCAAATTTTCAGTGACTTTTATTTTGTCGTCTGCAAATGCTTTTGATTTGGACAAGTCTAAAATACATGTATTGTCGTTTGGTAACGAGTTAAATGATACTTTGCCATTTTTGACTAAGGGCCAACGGTGCCTAGCCTTAGTAACAACAGTACAGATATGTGCACGAAAGCTGCAACCACTCTCAACATAATGTATAAATGCACGCTATTTGCTGTCTTTGATTTGCTGGAGCTGCAACTGCTGTTTCTAATTTGCTTGAAACTACACTCACCTCAAAACCCCCTTACACCTTAGGAGTTATGCATCCGGGAATGTAAAATAGAAATTGAAAGAGGTGATCAGTGTTGACATTTACCGGGAAAAATGTCAAAGAACTTTAAGGCAAAAACTTTTAAATCTTTACCACACAAGAAAAGTTTAGACCAGTCTAAATTTAAAGCAATTGCAGATGACAAAATAAATGTGACTGAAAAATTGAAATTGGTTTTGGGAGGGTAGAAAACATTGTGGGATAGGAGAAAATGCTGGTTACCAGCCTTTTCTCCTTTTCCGATAATGTTTTCAAAAGGCTTCTTTCTTAGGGTCGTTAAAAGTGGGGATTGTGTGGTAAAGAGTTACCAGTGTTTTTTGGTGTGATGAACTATAAATGAGAACGCTTAAAACACAAAGAAATTCTCCTGTTCGTTTTACCAAATACTCATGCAGAGCATGACAGAACCTTGGATCATCCCTCTAGGCACACTTTTGGGTCCAGATGGAATGTAGCGAAATTAAAATTGATTAATAAGTCTTGTAAGATGTGTATCCATGTATAGTGTGTAAACCAGACAAAACCCTTTACCTTGTCAGCTGTAATACATGTACAAATTGGGCAGTTGATAAGTCGGTGATTTCCTGGTACATGGAAGTACATGAAAGGACCGGAACAGACTGGATTGGACCGGAATGGACTTCAAGATATGATGTAAACCCTCCCAGCAACACTTTACTTATTTGGCAATGGAACTGGAGAAAACCTGAAAATAATCATGTAAGGGAACACATGAACTTGCAAGAGATAAGGCTGTAATATTTTTGTCATTTACTGAAGATATTTATCTCAACTTGAACTCGTATTATAAAAAGGGAAAGCCATACAAAAGGGACAGGCATCCATCAACATATTTTCCAAACAGGTATAAATGCCCCTTCTTGACTGTGAATGTTCAAATATTTTTGGTATTTTACAATATATTTGCCATCACTGTCATTACTAAGGGCATTGACTTCAAGCTTGATATAGTTGCTAACCATCATATTTGCTTCAAACTTGGACTAGTTGTTAACCTTTGTAAGGGAACCCATAAACTAAGGGCAGGTAAATATCTTAATATTTTTTGACACAGTAATGCCCCGCCTTGCGACTTACAATTTTCACTTTAAGCAAGTGCAGCCGAGCATTGGCATCCATATTCCTTTTTTCTTTTACTTTTTAACTCTTTACTCCATAGATACTCATTTCTATGCATTGCTTGTTAGAGCCTTCAGAAAACACTTTGGCAAAAGGTGAAATTGCTCGTGACGAGCAATTTCACCTTTTGCCACAGTGTTTTCTATGCTATCAAAAGGTGTCATATACACGTAAGAAACAGCTTCATCCTTGCTATTATTTAGTGTCAATTAGAGATACCATAGAAATGCCTTATTGGGTAAAGGGTTGACTGGGTATTTCATGATTGAATGCAAATTGCTCTATGCATGTATATAATTTATACACATTTTCCACTTGCCCCTAGCCATTAGTGCATTCAACGCAAAAGGGACATTTGGACATCTGTGGTAAGTGTAACTGTCGTCTAGCATCAGCCTGCCCACACTTTTCTTTGTTTTTCTGTAATCTTCTGTTTCGGGCAAATCTACTGTAGGGAAAACTCTCATGTAGTCGTAAAAAGCCATCTTGGACTCACCTGCACTGAAAAGACTTGAAAACATTATAGGAAAGGGAGAAAATGCAGGTAACCAGCACTTTCTCCTTTTACCACAATGTTTTCTACCCTGTACAAGAACTTCACTTGATTTATTTCACAATCAAAAATGTCGACTGCAGGAGCTTTCATTTAAGAAGTCTAGAATTTGTTATCGTTTGATGAGGAGTTAACTTACCTGTAAATGGTTATGTAAATCTCTGCAACATTCTACATCGTCTCAGCTATCTGTTTAAGTCTGTTGCCATTTTCTAAACAGTCTGAAGTTTGTCACCTCATCCATCCGACAGGTGTCTAATGTTTTCCAGACTATAATATGAACTTGAAGTTTGTAATCTTAACCAACTAAAGTCTATTGATATGGTAACCATCTTCAGTTTATAGTCTTCTCAAGGTTAAATCTCCTATCTTCTAAAACTTCATTAGTCTGTACATCTCTCTATCTGCAAGTCTATTTTCCTCTTAACATACTGGTCTATTATCTTCTCAAATGTCTCAAGTCTATGGTTTTCTCACTCGGTATGTGATATATTGTAACCCTCTTGGAACCTGATATGGGAAGGAAAAAGTAAATGGGTAACTATAATTTCCTGGCAACAAAATCAGGTTGCCTTTTGTCAAGGTAAGAAAGTACATTTCTATCGCAAATGATAGAATTGTTTGTCACAAATGAGGTCAGGTAGCAGACAGTTTGAGTCAAGATTAACCTACATGTTCTGTGCAAGCTGATCTTGTGCTACCTTGTCCAAGAAAGCTGTTCAGTTGGCAGTAAAAGAGTAGTCACTCATCAATGTTTTTTCCCTTTTCAATTTCAGAACAAAATTTATCTGGACATGTACCGTGTTTTGGTGTGTATAACACGCACATTTTTTCAGCTCCGAATAATTTCAAACTGGGACTGCGTGTTATACACTACAATAGGCAAAACCATGATTTTCTCCTCCCTGAAAGTCGGTCGTATACCTGTTCAAAGTGGGTGGGTGGGGAGTAGGTACAAAACGGCCGAAGTTCTCTCACAACAGCCTTAACTTTTGTCATCATCCCATTTCAACCTTAACCGATTTAGATAAAAAAAGATTGCGTTTGAATTTTGTTAAAATGTACTTGTACATTCTTAATTTGTGGATGAGGATTTGTAATTTCCCGATTCTATCAGCCATTATGGCAATGGCGAACATACCCCGGAATGATAAATATTGATTTACTGTTTTCGTCTGACTCGTCTCATATTTTTTTTTTCTTTGTTAAAAGCTAAAATTGAACAATTATAACAGAGTAACATAATGATTCAGAAAGAAATGAATGATTTAAAAAATTTATCGCTACTTTTTACAAAAACCGTGATTTACATCTTATAGATCTTTGTTTATTTAACACCCGTCACATTTGTCGATCGAGGTGAGAAAATAGGAGATTAACTACGATATGGTCGTCAGTTCAGTGTGTGAATTTGCAACATGCCATAAGCTGGCATGTTTTTATAATCCCCCGGTACACCTCGAATGATTACCATTTCCACTTTGATTAAAAATGGTTATTTCCCTTTGATAAAGTATCGCCATTTACAATTTTTCAAGATAGCGACGTAAGCTTCACATGATACGATATTTTGGTCAATTTTTGATGCGTGTTGTACATCCGAACAACCTTTTTTCCTTGGATTTGATGCTGAAAAAGGCCTGCGTGTTATACATGCCTGCGTGGTATACACAGCTTTTTACGGTAGGCTTCAACTGCAACCAAGTAGAAAATTCAATACAACTTTGCTATGAACAATTGGGAAAAAAAAAATCAAAAATATGAAAATTT
This sequence comes from Tridacna crocea, assembly GCA_943736015.1. Taxonomy (NCBI): domain Eukaryota; kingdom Metazoa; phylum Mollusca; class Bivalvia; order Cardiida; family Cardiidae; genus Tridacna; species Tridacna crocea. Next base: position 2,412,490 of record OX031072.1, on the reverse strand, counting down.
ATTTCATGTTTCCCAGTAGAATATCAAAAAATAGCAGTGAAAATATTTTTAAATCTTACACTGGTACGACCAGTGAGAATACCAATTTTCATGTTCTTTTTGCCTAGGTAAATTGCATTTACCTTACATTTCTCGCACTTTGACGCAATATTGTAATGCGTTGTTATGCGGGAGGGGTAATAACAGAAAAGAACTGTACTGGATGTTGATAAAGCTTCTCCCAGATAGGGTTAAAAGCATGAAATGAATAGAATATTTGGTTTTTTTTCGGCGAAAGATCGAAATTTATTTCATCTCGTGAACACCATCGATAATATTTTCACTTGTGGCTGCACCACTTGTGAAAATATTACTGATGGTGTCCACTCGATGAAATAAATTTCGATCTTTCACCGAAAAAAAACAACAAATATCCTCTATATAATCAAAGAATCTGTCACCGGTTCAAGTCCTATTTGGTCCATTGTGGTGCATTCAAATATTTCCATGCATCAGATATGTAATGTACATCAGGGTTTATAAATAGGACATAGTTTAACTCTATATGAGGTGTGATCAGAATGTTCTCTGTCTGATACACTTTGAGCCATTTCATTGGACAAAAATCCAATATGATCAATAAGGTACAAACAAGCCCAGGTGAATGAGCCCTGGGTTGAACTTGTTTGGGGACGAACAATCCCGGAGCCGAATGAAAGGCTAAGCCCACCCTTTACACCTTTTGGGGGGGGGGGGGGGGGGGGGGAACCCTTTGTTGGGGTGACTGGTAGGGTAACAGGACGTTTCGCCCCCAAGACGTTTCCCCCCTGGTCGTTTCCCCCCTGGTCGTTTCGCCTCTATTTTTCACCCCTAGTCGTTTCACCCCCGGACCCTAGTCGTTTCGCCCTCAGACCATTTCCTCCCCTAGTCGTTTCGCCCCCAAGATAATTTAAAGAGAGAAAGAGAGAAGCAGAGAGACAATGAGCACCTTAAGAGAATAATGGTTCAAAGATTCTTGAATGATAGTGTATATTAAGAATTATAACATTAATTCAAATCATAATTTTCTGAAAAGAAGAAGAAGAAAGAAACTATATATACGTGTTTACCGATGTAAGTGTCCTTGATGGTCTTTTGATACAATAAACTGAAGTATTCAGGTTTTTCATCGATACCGTTGATCACCTTGTTTATTTGGTTGAGTTATTAAATTTTTTCGCGCAATGAATGTGACTAACGCTGAGGTGTGAGAACGCATGCTTTATGCAAAATTAAACTTCTTTAGTTATATCAGCTAGACTTTTTTTACCCAAAAAGTGAAATGAAAAATCATGACAAGAAAATACTAGACTGAATTACATACTAGTACATGTATATACTGGTATAACTACCGTCGTATAGTTATGCAATAGAATCATCATATCCAAAGGAAACGTGAATGTCCGTCAATAGTTTCATATATACATGTATATATAAAAAAGCAAATCCTAGATTAAGGTTAAAATTCAGAACAAAAAAAGGAAAAGAATCATTTAGAACTGTATCTCCTTTTGTCACAATGCTGATCACCTACATGTAGCAGACAAAGATGATGCACCACATGAGGTCGACCTGATCTCGGTCTTTACCTCTCTTTCACCTTCTAGGTTATCTTTTAAAAGATTAATGACACCCAAAATTGTTTTCTGCTTGAAAGAGTTCACCGTGTTGCTGGTCAAAAGGCTACCACGTGCCGTCATAATCCTATCTGGCCCAATTATAAACTCGTTAATTACGTATTACGCAATATCTGTCATTTTGACTTTGCAACTGTGAAGTAGCTTAATTGATTACGCAATCCTTTGTCACATCATACATTGCTTTCAATATTGTCTGCACCAATATTCTTTTATCAAAAGGTATAGATGCGTTTATGTATCTTTATGTAGAAATACAAATGTGTAAAGAGATTTCACTGTCTTGATTTGTCATTTATACTTCTGAGGTTTTTCGGAAAAAGGGTTGATATTATATAGAACTTCAATCCAGATTGCGTCCTTCTGTCTGTCTCTTCGTTCGTCCGAAGCCATTTCTCCACAACCCCTGGACGAAATTGGATGAAACTTCACATAGGAAGGATATTGCGCCGATGTATTTTTCTCAGTTTTCCAATTTGACGCTGTGTCATGGAAAAAAGGGGTTTCTTGTAAAAAAAAAAAAAAAATCCAATATCTACCAATAACTCTGTCAGTTTTCGTCTAAATTTCATGAATCTTCGCATTCATATTGTTTATGAAAAGTTTCAACATGTGCCCCCCCTTTTTTTTAATCTTTGACAAACCATGTTGCGGAAAAAGTGTGCTTAATGTCTGATAAGTCGTTGTCTTTATTGCCCTTAGTAAATTGAAAATTGGCAAATCTATGCTGTTTGGCAGACGGGACCAAACACAAGTAGCCTGTTTCACCCCCACCCTCCTCTCCTGTGACCAACTATTCACCGACAGCCTTCACATTCCTAAACAGAGACCTGTTCGGGGAGTACAATCCGTCTACGATGGCTCTTGTTTTACTCTTTATTATTTCCATGTAGAAATAACACAAAAAGGGGAGGTGTTTTGGTAAAATGCAATAACCGTTGATAGTCTGGTACTTGAAAGAAAGCATTTTAAAACAATGCGGAAAAAAGGTAAATGCTGGTTACCAGTATTTACTCCTCTTTTCATTGAATTAGACTATTCAGACACTAACATCACAATTTGAGCAACTCTTGATACTACCTTTTTTTTTCTGTCAGTAACCGAAAAATTGGCCGTTGAAAAGCTAGGGTGATAAGTTTCTTTCATTAATAGAAGCTTTTTGCTTTCTTTTTAATGTAACAATTTTTACCCTTTTACCACACGAATAAGAATTAAATTTTTGAGAAGGGTCTCATTGAATAAATTATGCAAATGCCAAACAAAAAAAATTCATATTGTATTTCTTAACGTTGTCCTGCTATTAAAATTTATGAAAGTTCTAAGGTGCAATTCAGCTTTTCTTGAACAGGGGGCGAAACGACTAGGGGGGAAACAGCCAGGGGGGCGAAACGACTAGTGGGGGCGAAACGACCAGGGGGGAAACGACCTGGGGGGAAACGTCTTGGAGGCGAAACGACTAGAGGAGGAAATGGTTTTGGGGCGAAACGTCCCGGAACCACTGGTAGAGCTGCGGTACTACCAGATACCCGGCAAGGTAAATTGGTAGAGCTAAGTATTAGTGTTCAGGGTGTCGTGGGTTCGAGTCCAACGTTGGTCATACTTATCTCCCTTGATCTATTCAGCGAAAATGGTCAAATTCATGACTACTAGAAGCATAAAGGAGTTGAAAAGTAATGGTAAATGTGTCATCACGCTCTGGTTTAATGCAATAGCTTCATTAAATACTGTTAAAAACTGTATACTTACTTCTTCCCGCTGAGGAGAGCACCACATGCCGCCATTTTGCAAGAAAAGGAAAACACGGAACTGGTTCCCTGTAGTTGATGATGGAAATGGAAAACCCTGAAAAAACAAGTACCAGTAAACAATAAAATCGCAATTTCTCGGGTAACGATATTGGCGCTGGCTAAAAATTTCAGCTTTGGAAAACGGACGTCCTCATTGCGAATTCAATATGAATATTTTCTTACCTTTGGCTTTAGAATCAACTGACCCATTTCAGTGGATTATATACCATTTGCAGGCCTAAAAAACTAAAGAAATCTGTATTCCTGCCAAATCATCGGGCAATGTCATTCAAGGGAGGCTGGGCAATACAAAGTATTTTATAAATAATAACTCCGAATTTCCACTATTTGCAGAAGACATAAGAAAAACTTCTTTCATGCTGTTTTGAAAAACACATGTTTAGCACAGAGAGTTTTATTTGCCAATCACAGCCTTCAAAAGCCATCACATGACATCGCAAAACCGCCAAATCGAGACTTCATGATTCTAGGCAAAAACACCAACTTGTCTACCTCTACCTTTTTTGAGTCATGTTTTGAGTCTTTCATCACAGTTTGTCTTTTTAAGTTGCCAGTGTTCAAGATGTGAGATATTTTCATCGGTTTATGATTAATCCGCACAGATCTTGGCGTAGTAACTGGTTTAGGAGAAAACAATTTGGCTGATCTGCCTTCATTGTTGGACAAAATTTCGCTGTAACACTGTAGCTACTGTTGTACCATTATATGCCCTTTAGGTCATTTAAATTTCAATCTGATTAATTAGGATTTTTTCAATCATAATTGTCTGGCAGCATTTTTTCCCCCAAAAAATTCTGTTGAAAATAGATCGAATATGTAAAAGATCTACAGGTACTATTTAACCCTTTACCAAACAATCCCTGGATTTTATAAGCATTTTCTCCATTTCTGACGTTTTCTATCCTATTGGAAACAAATTTCAATTTTTGAGTTACATTTGTCGTCTGCAAGTGCTTTCAATTTGGACTAATTGAAAATTTTTTCATTTGGTAAAGAGTCGAGGTGGTGACTGGAAATTCTGTAAATTTTTCGGAAGCTTTAATTGTTTCGGAAGCTTATTTACTCAAAGTCAAAGTAACTAGTCAACACTTAGGTTACCTTGTCTGTTGGATGGTCCTTCTGGACACTTGCTCAAGTAACGTTGTTGGTTTCTTAAATATACCTCACATACAAGTTTTCTTTCCATTACTATATGTCCGATAAGTATGGCTGGCTCTAAAAATCAAAATGCGAGTATGCGTGACTTGCAAGAGAGAGAGACCAGGGTCAAGAGTGTTGTTTGTTGAGAGAGAGAGAGAATGAATGAATGAATGAATAGCATTTTAGGGCCCATCAACAACTTAGGTCATACCGGTATTGGGGGCACTTACATAGTAAACAATAATCCGAGGTGAAGATAAGAGAGAGAGAGAGAGAGAGAGAGAGAGAGAGAGAGAGGGACAGACAGAGTAAATAAGTAAAGGAGAAAGAGCAATCTTAAGAAAAAGCCAGGACGTATGAAAAAGTGGCAAAAGGAGACTGCTGGTTATCAGCATTAATAAACACAGCTTTTGTCATTTAACCATTTACCATACAATCCAGACTTTTAACGACCTTTAGAAAGAAGCCTTTTGACAACATAGTTGGAAAAGGAGAAGATGCTGGTAACCACTAAAATGTTTTGAGTCACGTTTAAATTGTCGTTTGCAACTGTTTTCAATTTGGATAAGTCTATAATTTTGTTGTTTAGTCCTTGTGAATGATTTGAATTCTGTCCAGTCTCAACTTTTGTTGTTTAGTAAGGATTAGTATTTTTACAGTATTGGTGGTCAGTCAGTTTATCTGTTATAAATGTCCAGTATATCTATCTCCTTATTCAGTTTCCTTTGGAATAACATGAAACTGTCCATACCATATCTCTGTGATATACAGTTGTGCACCTTCAACCAGCAAGGTGCTCTAGAAAAACCCATGCCAAGACCTTCATTGCACCATCCTACTTAGACGACTATTGAAAAAGAGTCATTTTTACCCAGAAATATCAGCCTATGGATCTGGCTGCCACCCCAAAGAGTGTCAATGAGCACATTTGAGGCTTTTAAGTTCCAAGTGTCTAAAGCCATGTTTTTATATTGTTTTTACCTTGTACACCAGCATGGCATAATAACACAGTGACTGTGGCTATCATATGGCAGAAGCAGAACATTTAAGAAATAATCTTCTTTCTATTGTTGTTTATCATTTAATAAACCAGTTGTGAGTTATGAGGTACATTAAATAATCCACCAGGGCCATATACCCATGTGGTTTATTCACTGCACCTCATAACTCACAATGTGGTTTACTGAATGATAAACCATCATAGAAAGTAGATTTTTCGATTCTAACATGACCAATGCTTAATGAAAGGAAAACAAGTTCAAACTTAGAGTAAAAATGCGGATGAAGATCATGTTCCATTTAATAACTCTACTTTACTTTATACAGAATGACATCACTCGATATAGAATGTCGTCACCCTGAATGTAATGTCACAGATTCTACCACGCTTTTGTTGCACAGTGTTTATAGAGCCAAAATTGCGTGTCATATTAGAATATGTTATATACCACTGTTCTGTATGCCACAATGAAAAAAGAGTAAACTTTTTACTTGATATGTTGGCAAACCTAGAGCATTGCTTGTTTCTATCAAATATTATAGACTTGTATGCATTGCAAAAATTAGGCAAAGCGAGCCTCTGCCAATATCAGCATTTGCCATTCAAAGTCTTTACCACACGAGAAAATTTTAGACTGGTCCAAATTGAAAGCATTTGCAGATGACAAAATTAACTTGACTCAGACTCAGCAGTCCAGGTTGGCTGATCTGGGTCAAACTTTTCCAGTTGGTCAGTTTTCTGTGTGTGTAAGGGTCAGTCTGCCTCATACTTAAGTCAGTTGTGAGAAAAAAATAATTCTGAGGTTCAAGAATTATACAACAACTTGTTTGGTTTAATGAAACATGTAAGGGATATTAACCCTTTGCCAAACAATCCCTGGTGTTTACGACCCTGATATAGAAGCCTTTTGAAAACATTGTGGGAAATGGAGAAAATGCTGGTAACCAGCATTTTCTCCTTTTCCCACAATGTTTTCTACCCTACTAGAGACAAATTTCAATTTTTGAGTTAGGTTTATTTTGTTGTCTGCAAGTGCTTTCAATTTAGACCAGTTTAAAATTTTGTTGTTTGGTAAAGAGTTAACTCATTACCTAACGACAATATTTTTTGGCCTGTCCAAATTGAAAGCATTTGCAGACAACAGAATAAAAGTGACTGAAAATTTGAAAATTGTTTTGTGAAGGGTAGAAAACACTGTGGGAAAAGGAGAAAATGCTGGTTACCAGCATTTTCTCCTTTTCCCACAATGTTTTCTAAAGGCTTCTTTCTCAGGGGCATCAAAAGTAGGGATTGTGTGGTAATGGGTTAAGCCCATTTTTGCCAGGGCATGACTTGTATTCAAGCTTTTTTCCATCATGATATAATTTGATGTTGTCCACAGACATTCTGAATTTTAAATATAAGCAGAGTTTGTATCATTTGAGCCTGTTAAAAGGGGGATTAATGTGTTTTTCTCTGTTAATTGATGTTTTGTATCAATGACCGGTGAGACTCCTCTTATATACATTGACATCTAAGCATGGTGAAATATGAGACTTTTGCTAGGCTAGGTTTATTAGGCTGGCTGTTTTGAAGAAGACAACATTGGGATATTGTTGTAGCCCTGCTCAGTCTGACCTAAGTCTATACTTTTTGCCGATGCAGTAAGCCCCCTTTTCACACAGCATGACTTATATAGGATACTCATGTTTATACAGTGTAGTACTGTACATGTATAATAACCAAAGGAAAAATGTAACAGATGTCGGTCATAAAAACACTGCACTGTCCACAAAAGCTGCTTGTATCCTTTATGGAAAGGAAAATGTTTTACTCTGTGCCACAGGACGCAGTTTCAGACTGGCCTACGTTGAAAGTGCATGCACAATGAGCCATTTCAGCGGGGTTGGACAACCAGTAGAGCACATGCATTTCCTCAGGTTTGTTAAACAATACAATCATTTTGTAAAATAATGTTATTAATCAAGTGATTTCGTATTGGCCCAGTTACAGGTCCGAGGTCAGCCGTATTGGCCCCGAGGCTGAAGGCCAATACGGCTGACCAAGGACCTGTAACTGGTCCAAAATGAAATCACTTGATCAATGACATTTTTATTAATTAACTGTTTGCCCAGAATCAATATGACAACCTGCATTTTATTTCTTCAAACATAAGAAACGAGAGCTTGTAGCATAATGTCCGCCATTTTTGTTTACCAAAAGTAAGCACAGACTCTCACACGACTGAACTCTTGACCAGTTACGTTCAAGGGTTTCTGTATTGGTTGCAGGTCATCAATATTGATACGAGGTCAATTGTATTGATCGGAGGTCAAGTCGTATTAAGCCGACATCAAGACCTGCATACTATATTAAGTCGGAATTGTGACTTGTAAACCCTATTTTCACTTCTCTTAGGTTGTCATATTAATTCTGGACCAACAGTTAAACCTTTACCAAACGACAAAATTTTAGACAGGCCCAAATTGAAAGCACTTGTGGGTGGCAAAGTAAACGTAAACCTTTACCAAACGACAAAATTTTAGACAGGCCCAAATTGAAAGCACTTGTGGGTGGCAAAGTAAACGTAACCTAAAAATTGATATTTGTTTCCAGCAAGGTAGAAAACATTGTGGAAACAAGAGGGCCAAGATGGCCCTGGATCGCTCACCTGAATTTTTGAGATGACCATAGTCTGTTTTTTTTTTTGAGGTACTGAAACATTGGAACCAAATTTATAATTTTGCCAAGCAATTTTCAAAAGGTCACCTGTAAAAGTCATTTCGAAATCTGACCATCAGTTTCAAAAAGAAGAATTTTTAAGAATTCTTCATTTCTGTATAAGAGCAAGTAGCCCCCATCCACGAGAGCCATGTTTCTTGATGGATCAAAATTTACAAACAAGTTTTGAAAAGGGTCACCCAAGGAACATCTCTCTGAAATTATTTCAAAATCTGACCAGGGGTTTCAGAGAAGAGAGAATTTTAAAGAATTTCATCATGTCTGTATTGTGCAAGTAGCCCCATTCACAAGAGCCATATTTCTTGACGGATCAAAATTCTATGTACAGCTTTTGGAAAGGGTCACCCAAAGAACATCTCTGTCAGATTATTTTAAAATCTGACCACGGGTTTCAGAGAAGAAGAATTTTCAAGAATTTCTTCATTTCCATATAGTGCAAGTAGCCCCCATTCACTAGAGCTATGTTTCTTGGCCAATCAAAATTTCGTGTACAATTTTAGAAAAGGGTCACCCAAGGAACATCTCTGTGAAATTATTTCAAAATCTGTCCAGCCATTTCAGAGAAGAAGAATTTTCAAGAATTTCTTCATTTCTGTATAGTGCAAGTAGCCCCCATTCACCAGAGCCATGTTTCTTGACCAATCAAAATTTCGCGAACAATTTTTTAAAAGGGTAACCCAAGGAACAACTCTGTGAAATTATTTCAAAATCTAACCAGCTGTTTCAGAGAAGAAGAATTTTTAAGAATTTCTTCATTTCTGTATAGTGCAAGAAGCCCCCATTCACCAGAGCCATGTTTCCTGACCAATCAAAATTTCGCGAACAATTTTTGAAAAGGGTCACCCATGGAACAACTCTGTGAAATTATTTCAAAATCTGACCTTCGGTTTCAGAGAAGAAGATTTTTTAAGAATTCCTTCATTTCTGTATAGTGCAAGAAGCCCCCATTCAGCAGAGCCACATTTTTTGACGGATCAAAATTTCAATAACAATTTTTGAAAAGGGTCACCCAAGGAACAACTCTGTGAAATTATTTCAAAATCTAACCAGCTGTTTCAGAGAAGAAGAATTTTTAAGAATTTCTTCATTTCTGTATAGTGCAAGAAGCCCCCATTCACCAGAGCCATATTTCCTGACCAATCAAAATTTCACGAACAACTTTTTAAAAGGGTCACCCATGGAGCAACTCTGTGAAATTATTTCAAAATCTGACCAGCGGTTTCAGAGAAGAAGATTTTTTAAGAATTCCTTCATTTCTGTATAGTGCAAGAAGCCCCCATTCACCAGAGCCACATTTTTTGATGGATCAAAATTTCACGAACATTTTTTGAAAAGGGTCACCCAAAGAACATATCTGTGAAATCATTTCAAAATCCGACCAGCGGTTTCAGAGGAGAAGATTTTTAAAGAATTCCTTCATTTCTGTATAGTGCAAGAAGCCCCCATTCACCAGAGCCACAATTTTTGACGAATCAAAATTTCACGAACAAATTTTGAAAAGGGTCACCCAAGAAACATATCTGTGAAATTATTTCAAAATCCGACCAGCGGTTTCAGAGGAGAAGATTTTTAAAGAATTTGCTAAAAAATTCCATTTTGTTGCCATGGCAACCAGAGTTTTTGATGGAATCAAATTCTGTGAACATTTTTAAAGAGGACCTCCCATGGAACATTCCTGCCAAGTTTGGTCCAAATCCGCCCAGCGGTTTAGGAGGAGTTGATGTTTAAAGAATTGTTGACGACGCACGACGGATGACGGACACCGGGTGATCCTAAAAGCTCCCCTTGAGCGCGTTGTGCTCAGGTGAGCTAAAAAGGAGAAAATCCTGGTTACCAGCATTTTCTCCTTTTCTCACAATGTTTTCAGAGGGCTTCTTTTTCAGGGTCGTAAAAACTAGGGATTGTTTGGTAAAGGGTTAATTAATAAAACTGTCATTAATCAAGTGATTTCATATTGGCCCAGTTACAGGTCCTCGGTCAGCCATATTGGCCCTTGGGCTTGGGCCAATACGGCTGACCTCGGACCTGTAACTGGGCCAATACGAAATCACCTGATTAATAACATTATCATATGAATGGAAAGTAAAAATATTGTTAAGCTCTTTACCAAAACACGGAAAATTACACTTGTCCAAATTGAAAGAAGGATGACAAAATAAGTATGGATTGAAAATTGATTTTGGAAGGGTAGAAAATATTGTGGGAAAAGGTGAAAATGCTGGTTACCAGCATTTTCACCTTTTCAAAATTCTTTGTCTTTGGGGTTTGTAAACCTGCAGAATGTATATTCTAGGGTTAACATGACAATATGGAGGACAAATGAAAGACAAGTTTCATAAATATGTACAGGTTTCAATAAATATCATTTTTATACACGAAAATCAGTTTTAAGTCCCATAACACAGAATGATATTGTTTACAGATGGGAATGTAGATGGACGGAGGTGGTATGTGAACAATGGCAGAACTAAACTCAACTCCAATGTGTCCTTTAAAAACCTAGCTTTAACATTTAACCATGAAATGCTGGCTTTTAACAACAATGAGAAAAAAGTCTTTAAAAGAAAAAATGGCAAAACAATTGCCGGTTACTAGCATTTTTTCCTTTTCCCCCACAAACTTATCTTCCCTTTTGAAAACAACTTTCAATTTTTTAAATTTTTTGTAATCTGCAAATGCACTCTGTTTGGACCTGTCCAACCTTCTGTTGAATTGTAAAGATTTGACTAAAATTTCAGTATTAATACAATGAAAACTCTTCTACTTCCAAATGAACAAGTTTCAGTTTGTCAATGACTACAAACATTTCAACATTTCATCTGTAGATATAAACTATGTTTCTGGATAAAAGGAACTGTAAACCATAAGAAACAGTTGTGTGATAAAACACATAAAACATTCATTAGCTTTTTATGTAAAATGGCATTAAAACCCTAGACAAAACAATGTGATACATGTATGCTTTTCACCCCAAAGAAGTAAGTCTGTAAATGACTGGGGGAAAATAATAAAATGCTGAAAACCACTTTTATCACCTTACAAAGCCAAATCCATCATCTGTACCACATTTCATCACTTCCATGTACTGCAAAATGCTAACTTTTAACAACCAAAGGAGCTTTGTAAACACTGTGGAAAAAGGAGAAAATGCTGGTGACCAGCATTTTTCCTTTTCCCACTATGTTTTTTATCCTTAAAAAAAAATTGATTACTTCAGCCACATTGTCTACTTAATGCTTTCAATTTGGACCACACTAAAATTTGACATCTGGTAACAAGCTAATATGGTCTCAATTAATGGAATGGAAGTCTAAAATTTTTGGTTGTCTTGCTAAGATACACAGAGAGCTCACACTTTTGGTCATTCATAAACAAGGCAGCCATGATGGCCCTGAAGTTGCTCAATTGAATCTTTTGACCAAACATGATCTATTTGAACATCTTTTGAGATATGCTGACAAACATTCTACCAAGCTTTCATAAATATTGGACAAGATATTTTGCCTCTAGCTTGTACAAAAGCTTTTTCAAGAAGTCAAGTCATTGACCTACTTTTCAGCCAAACACAGCAAATTTTCCCACTGTAGATATCAAAACAAAGATTTTGACCACCTTCCATAAGTATTGGACAGAAAATGTGGCCTTAAAATTTACCTACTGATATAACCCATTTTCACACTCGTCTGAGATATCCTCAAGACAAACAATTAGACCAAGTTTCATCAGTATCAGACAAAAATGTGGACTCTAGAGTTTACATATGGTAAAAGTTGATGTCGGACAACAGACAACAGACGATGCACAACACAAGATGGACACAGCAAGAACACAAAAGCTCACCATGAGCACTTCATGCTAAGGTGATCTAAAATTCTAAACAAATGAAACTAGTAAAACAAAACAAACAGCTACAGTATTGCACTTCCCTTGCAAAGTCATTCTCTTTCTTGCAAGAGACAGAAAAATCTATTTGGTAGAATACAATACAAACTACACTGTATTCAGTCATATTGATACAGTTAAAAATAAGCATATACATGAACAAACCCTTTACTGAACAATCCCAAGTTTTAACAACCCTGAAGAACATGGCTTCTGAAAATATTTGTGGGAAAAGGAGAAAATGCTGGCAACCAGCATTTTCTCCTTTACCCACAATGTTTTCTACCCTATTGAAAACAAAAGTCACAGTCTGAGCTACATTTAACCCTTTACCACATAGCAAAGGTTTAGACCTACCCAAATTGAACGCATTTGCAAACTACAAATTCATAGTGGTTCAAATGATGCAAGTTTGCTTTAATAGGGTAGAAAACTTTGTGGGAAAAGGAGAAAATGCTTTTCCCACAATGTTTTCAAAAAGCTTCTTCCTCAGGATCGTCAAAAGTCATCATTGTGTGGTAATGGGTTAAGTTGTCCTCTGCTATTGCTATTGATCTATTGGAGTCTAAAATGTTATCATGTAATATAGAGTTCAGTTATTTTTACATTTACATCAACTACATTTAACTCTTTACCAAACGACAATATTATAGACTTGTCCAAATTAAAAGAATCTGCAGACAACAAAATAAAAGTGATTGAAAATTTGAAATTTGTTTTGTGAAGGGTAGAAAATATTGTGGGAAAAGGAGAAAATGCCAGTTACCAGCATTTTCTCCTTTTTCCGCAATGTTTACTAAAGGCTTCTTTCTCAGGGGCGTCAAAAGTAGGGATTGTGTGGTAATGGGTTAAATGTAAATCTTCACTACATATATTTACATTCCATAAAAGATTTGCATCTGATATACATCAAAGTGTACTGGTAAATTATAGAAAATCGAATTAAATTAAGGTTTTAAGACATGAGCATTTGAAAACATTGAGCTAAAATGATAAACTGCATGTAACAAGCAAGTCTTCCTTTTGCCACAACAAAAGTGGTCAGCTATAAGACAATCAGATTTATCTGAAGTTGGCTATAGTTTTATCACAGACATTCTCAAAACACTTGGCTAACTCCACCCACTGTGCACACATGCTATATCACTGCTAGACCAAGCTAAATCTATTACCACACAATCCCTACTTTTGATGCCACTGAGAAAGAAGCCTTTAGAAAACATTGTGGAAAAAGGAGAAAATGCTGGTAACCAGCATTTTCTCCTTTTCCTACAATGTTTTCTATCCTTCACAAAACAAAATTCAAATTTTCAGTCACTTTTGTCGTCTGCAAATGCTTTCAATTTGGACCAGTCTAAAATATTGTCGTTTGGTAATGGGTTAAAGTAAACATCTTGAGTAATAGCAGATATCAACCCTTTACCAAATGACAAAATTCTAGACTGGTCCAAATTGAAAGCACATGCAGACGACAAAATAGATGTTACTCAAAAACTGAAATTTGTTACTAGCAAGAAAGAAAACTTTGTGAGAAAAGGAGAAAATGCTGGTTACCAGCATTTTCTCCTTTTCCCACAATGTTATCAAAAGGCTTCCATCTCAGGGTTGTAAAAACCAGGGATTGTTTGGTAAAAGATTGAAGCATGTCAAATTTTTTGCCCAACAGCAGCAGACACTACAGTCAGGACTATGACAATACATCGACATTTACTTCAAAAACAGCCATGCTGACAAGTGTACCACAACAACCTGCAGACACTTTTTATGCCAAAGTCTAAGTCCCAACAGAGGGCATAAATGTATCAAAGTATTCTGAAGATCACTTGCCCTACTGTTATGCCCTTTTGGTAGGTCATGTTTTAAGTAAATATCTTCAGTAATAACAGATATAATGATATGTTTTCATAAACTGAGCAAATTTGACATATTTTTGCCACTGGCATCATACCAGGGGTGTTCGAAAAGTTTCGGGACGATTGGCACCATTCTTCTATTTATTAAGATTTCTTAGTGATTTTTTCGGTGGTGATAGCTTCAACCATATTCTATTGATTAACTGAATTGAATAAACTAAGGTATACGCCACATGTGATGATTGGTCATTATAGGAACATCAAGTCGACGTGAGCGGGGCACATTGATGTCACTTCACAAAATAACTTCTTTTTAATTGCAAGTATCGATCACAATAAGCACTGGAGTATGTTTTTGAATTATGTATGACAAAAGTATTTGCCTGCAGGGTGCCCCATCTACAACCTGCCACCAAAGGCTACAGTGAATCGCCAACAGTAAGGCTTTCCTGAAACAGTACAGAACTTGGTGACAGGTTCTTGGTATTCATTACTGATGTAACTAAAACTAAAGAAATCTGTATTCCTGCCAAATCATCGGGCAATGTCATTCAAGGGAGACTGGGCAATACAAAGTATTTTATAAATAATAACTCCGAATTTCCACTATTTGCAGAAGACATAAGAAAAACTTATTTCATGCTGTTTTGAAAAGCATATGTTTAGCACAGAGAGTTACTGTTGGTTGCAATTTTTGTCTGCTGATGTAACTTGGATTGGTTTGTATGATCCAGACACCAAGCAAGACAGTTCTGTGTGGAAAAACATCTAATTCACCCTTGCCTACAAAAGCAATGGTGAAACTTTTTTATTGTATTAAAATGTATGGAGTTATTCTCTGCCACACACTGCCACACACTACCGATTGAGTAGACAGTCACAGCAAAGTATTACTCAAACGTATGGTCTTTTGATTTTTGAACTACACTGTACATAAAGTAACATTCCTATTTTATATGATGGCAGAATTGGTTGATGAAACTAGTGATTCATAAACATAATTTCGTTGTGCATATATATATAGGTCCATAGGTTCAACCATAAGCTCTTTTCAGGTGCACCTGCATCAACATGAGTTGACCAGGGCTGTATAGGAGAAGCAACCAAAAGAGCCCGGCACATTCTACTTAATTCACAACAACGCCACACCTTATGCTTTGTCAACTTCCAAGAAAGTACCTGCTACTAGATAGAGTAACACTATTGAGCACCCACCATTCTCCCCTGACTCGCACCGTGTTATTCACCACTATCAAGCGTTACTAATACGGTCACTGTTTCGACGATGTCGATGGTCTTCCCGTCGTGGTCAGGGAATGTCTAAGGAACATTCCATCATCAGACTTCAAAAACTGTTACAATTTGTGCGTACATAGCCCTTTACAAAAAAATCCCTGGTTTTTACGGGTCTGTAATAATAGCCTTTTGAAAACATTGTGGGAAAAGGAGAAAATGCTGGTAACCAGCATTTTCTCCTTTTCCCACAATGTTTTCTACCCTATCATAGACAGAAATCATCTTTTCAGCAAGAGTTGAATTGTCGTCTGCAAATGCTTTCAATTTGGTCTAGTCCAAAAGTTTGTCGTTTGGGAAAGGGTTAAGCATCAGAAATGCATTGAGCGTACCATGTCGTATTTTGAATAACCATGACTATTCCAGACATTTGTAAATACAAAATTTCTGTTGGTGCATCACGGTGCCCTGCTCACGTCGACTTGACGTTGCTATGGTGACAACATATCACATGTTTTGTGTATCTTCGTTTATTTGTTTCAACCAACATACAGAAAATGGCTGTAGCTATCATTACCAAAAAACTCATTAAGAAATATCAAAATATAAAAGAATGGCGGCACTTATCCTGAAACTTTTTGAACATCCCTCGTATTAAACCCTTTTTGTCTATGTCTGTATAAGGACATGAAGTTCATACAAATGGGTTGGAAAATCCCGTTTGTACAAGATTTCTCCACTGACACAATCATATTTATCTATACAAAAACTACCTGTACATTCAATTGTAACCATGATAATTTACTATCTACACAAAATGAGAAACATCTACATAACAGAAATGTGTCATTTGTTGATTTAACTCTTACCAAATAAAAAGCACGTCTTTGTCTGGATAGCAAAAAATTATAGGAAAGGAAAAATGCTAGTTGGCAGCATTTTCTCCCCTTCCAACAATGTTTTAAAAGCCCTTTTCATCAGGGTTTCCTAAAAAAATTTTTGCTGACAGTGAATGAAATTTTGCTTAAACGATGTAATTTGCCTTTGAAACCTTTGTTAGAAGAGTAGAAACTGCTAGTGGGTAGAAATCATTGTTGAAATATATGAAACAATTGTTGATCAACTATCTCTTTACCACACTGTTTTCAATGGACTTTTTCTCAGAGCAGTAAAATCTCTGCATTGATAATGGAAAAGATTTAAAATACATTTTACTTATTTTAGCTGATACATAGTCACAAAACAAAACAAAACAAAAGATTCTCATTTCAGTTATTACCTTTGCAGTACACCTATGTTGATATCAAAATGAAAAATGAATAATTTGCATGAATTGATACATGCTAGAACATTCTTGCATAGGAAAAAAATGCTTATCATGGGCAATTTCTCCTTTGCTCACAATGTTTTTTTTTTAAAAAAAATCTCTGCTGACAGACAGAAAGTCCTCTCCAAGGGGTAAAAATGTTAATAAAGTACAAAGGAAAGACCAGCTTTTCTTCTGTGTTACATAATTAAATAAGCATTGATTGAAATACATGTATATTATGTACACACAACCTTCCCATACATCAACTCATGGGTATGTATAAATACACAAAACAACTCATAGGTTTGTATAGATACTCAAAACCACCCATAGGTTTGTATAGACACACAAACCATCTCATAGGTTTGTACAGGCACACAAAACCACTCATAGGTTTGTATAGACACACAAAACAACTCATGGGTTTGTATAGGCACACAAAACCACTCATAGGTTTGTATAGACACACAAAACCACCTTTCCCAGACAAGCCCTGGTTTTTTTACGTGTCTGCAATACAAGTCTTTAGAAAACAATGTGGGAAAAGGAGAAATTGCTTGTAACGAGCAATTTCTCCTTTTCCCATAGTGTTTTCTAGCCTATCGGAAAACTTTCTGCCATTCTCATCAAATTCGACTTTGTCATCTGCAAACAGTTTGACTTTGAGACAGTCTAGAATTTGTCATTAGGGAAAGGGTTCATTGTTGCCATATGACCACTTCTGGGGAGCAGAGAACAATTCTAATTTTAAAATTTGGTTTAGCCAATCAAAACTGTGTTATTTTTGTAAATCTAGAATTAGACTTGGAATGAAATTAAGAATGATTAGAAGACGACCGGTCTAAAACATTTTAAGGTTTACCTGCCCTTTGGGTATGGGTTCCTCTTTAACTCTTTTCCACACAATCCCGACTTTTAACAACTCTAAGAGAAAAGCCTTTGAAAACATTGTAGGTAAAGGAGAAAATGCTGGTAACCAGCATTTTCTCCCTTTTCCCACAATGTTTTCTACCCTTTCCGGCTAAAATTTCAGTTTTTGACTCACATTTATTTCGCGTCTGCAAATGCTTTCAATTTGAAGATGTCTAAAATTTTGTTGTTTGGTAAAGAGTTAAATTGATAACAACTATCCAAAACTTTAAGTATACATACTCAGGTACAAAAAAAAAACGTCAAAATTTTTTAACAGCAATAACAAAGCAGTTGACCACAAGGCTGTGTCAATACCTTAACATTTTTGTCTCACTTCAGCTGAGCCAATACCTGAATTTCCTGATCATGACATTTACTAGTGTGAAAAACGCGATAGAAAATCCTTCAAAAAATCTTAACTGCAAAACCTAAATATGTCAGCTGTAGAGTAATAGTAATCTGGGGCCATAAACAATGACCATTTCAAATAAAAGTCTTATTTCAAATTCTTATGCTAGCCATCTGATGGGCAGACTGCTTTATATCAGCAAACCAGATAGCTTGGTTAGGAATTCAAAAATTTGAACAAGCACTATTTCTGAGGGATAAATAAGGGCTCTGAACAGTGTGAAAAAGAACTATACTAACCAATCAAAACTGATTTCTTGCTCAAAGTTACAATACCAGTCATTCAAATCAGTAACAACGATTATTAGAATTGTCAGTGTATGGGGCCCAAATTGAGCTTCCAACAGAGATCATAAAATATATAGGCTATGCTCTGTGAAAAGAAGTGGGCTTGCTGCATCTACCAAGTATACATGCATGTCAGCCTACACACTGTGCACAGGCTGACATGGGTCTAAACTTTTGCTTTTGGTAAATTTCCTGCATGGTAAAGGGCCATTTTATCCCCAGATTCACTTGATTGATAAGCTAAATAAATTTTATGTAGCCATAATTATGTTATGATTTTCTTGGTACATGTATATTACAAAAAACAGAAATGCATTATAACCCTTTTTGACAGAGCATAGCTTAACTCTTTACCACACGAGAAAATTTTAGACTGGTCCAAATTGAAAGCATTTATTGATGACAAAATAAAGGCGAATGAAAAATTAAAATTTGGTTTGGGAAGGGTAGAAAACACTGTGGTAAAAGGAGAAAATGCTGGTTAGCAGCATTTTCTCCTTTTTCCCACAGTGTTTTCAGAAGGCTCCTTTCCCGGGGTCGTCAAAAGTAGGGATTGTGCGGTAATGGGTTAAATAAAATAACAATGAAGACATTAAACAAAGTAACAACACACAATATAACCATCACCAAAAAGTGAATAGTATTCCTTTGTATAAACCATTATCTTAAAAATATATATTTTTTACAGTCAGCAGAAACCAGTGTTGAAAACATTGTGGGAAAAGAACAGTTTCATATTACCAATTATTTCTCCCTTTTTGAAATCTCTCCTTTACCAACAATGAGCAGAAGACAGTACAGTGTATTGTTAAAAGGAGTACAAACAGGAGCAGTTTCTTGTTATAAAATTTCCTAAGTACTAATCCATTCTAAATTCATTATGAGAAAAGGACAGTTGCTGGTAAAGGCAGAAAATCCTTTTCCCACAATATTTTTGTAACAGAAAATGGGAGCACAGCTGCAGGTATTTGAAGTAATTTCTCTTTTTCCCACAATCATTATTGCAAAAAATCAAGACATCTTCTTTTCCTACAGATACATGGACTTGTTCATAGTATGTATAACAATATAATTATACAAACTGGATTTCATAGAGTCCAAAATGAGCCTGTACCTCTGTACATTAACCTTTTACAAAACAATCCAGTTTCAATGACCCTAGGCTGAAAGCTTTGAAACACATTGTTGGAAAAGAGGGCTATTATGGCCCTGAAGTTGTTCACCTGAGTCTTTTGACCAAACATGACCCATTTTCATTGGATATTTTGACAAACATTTTACCAAGCTTTCAAAATCACTGGAGTTAAAATTTGGCCTCTGGCTTGTAAACAAGACTTTTTTTTTTCTAGATTTTCTTTGTGATCTATTTTTCAGCACAACATAGCCCTTTTTCCCATTGTCCATATTATCAAAACAAACATTCTGACCACTTTTCAAAAGTATTGGACAGAAAATGTGGCCTCTACAGGGTACACAAGGTTTTCCAAGATATGACATGGCAACCTAGTTTATTATCCAATGTAACCCATATTTAATTTCATCATAATAATCATCAGGAAAAACATTTTGATTAATTGTCATAAATATTGGACAAAATGATGACTCTTTTGAGCTGCATAAGCTATTCTAAAGATTTGACCTGGTGACCTATTTTTTATCTAACATGGCCAATTTTCAAACCAGGTCAAGATATAATTAGGGCAAACATTTTGACAAACTTTCATCAATACTGCATCAAAAATGTGGCCTCTTGGGCAGGTTTTTCTAAGATTTGACCAACTTCTGACCTACTTCTTTTTTTAAATGAAAACATGGCCCATTTTCAGTTTCTTCCCAGGTATCATTACGACAAACATTTTGACAAACTTTCAAGAGTTTTGGACCGAAAATGCGGCCTCTACAGCATACACAAGGTATTTCTACAATTTGACCAAGTGACCTAATTTTTTACCTAACATGACCCATTTCTGAACTCTTTCAAGATATCATCAAGACAAACATTCTAATCTACTTTCAAGAGTTCTAGACTGAAAATGTGACCTGTATAGTGTACACAGGTCAACAAGGTAAATGTTGAAAACTTTTTATACATACCAGGATGATGTCATTAAATTTGAAGAAACTCTGATGACAATGATCAAATCTAGATCAGTAGTATCCAAGAAGTTGTTTGCTATGATATTCAGTGAACACACACAGACATATACATGGCACAGACAAGGGCATGACAAAGTTTGATGGCCCTTGGCCAGAAATTATTTAAAAGTTTATCTGAAAATCGAATAAATGTAAATTACCAGCAAAAAGTAGGTGAAAATATTTCAGCAGTAAAATATCAATTGTTTTTGATAAAAATAATAGTATCCATTCAAGAAAATGAAACATGTATATATAAAAAATGTATGTGGTTTTACTAGTGAGCATTGAAGAGATCACAAACCTGCAAATACTCAGAACAATTTATTTGAAATGGTACTGTATATCAACTTCAACAAAACAAGAGGGCCATGATGGCCCTGTATTGCTCCACTGGCTAATAAATCAAAACACTACAAGCCAAATATTGCAATACTTGTCCAATTAGTTTTAACCCTTTACTCCATAGATACTCATTTCTACACATTGCTTGTAGGAGCCTTTGGAAAACACTGTGGCAAAAGGTGAAATTGCTCGTGACGAGCAATTTCACCTTTTGCCACAATGTTTTCTATGCTATCAAAAGGTGTCATATACACATAAGAAACATCTTCATCCTTGCTGTTATTTCGGGTCAGTTAGAGATACCATAGAAATGCCTTATGGGGTAAAGGGTTAAACTAGAAGACATACACAAAATTTCTTCTATAAAATCCTTCGAGAAAGAAATGACCCCAGGGTAAAGCCATATTTGGCCACAAAGCTACAATTACTTGAATCCTGGTGGCAATCCAAAAGATACAGCCCCATACCAAATAAAACAGGTTTAGAATGTGTGGTTATAAACAAGAAGATTTTCAATGTTGATCAATACTAGGTCCTGTAAAACATGAGGCAGATTAGCCCCAGGTCTTATGGTTAGTAACGATAAGATTTATCAAGTTTTCACTATAAAAGTTCATGTAAAACTTGACTCCTGGGGTGGGGTAGATGCCAAGTAGATAATGCTACAACATGCAAAATTTGGTAGCCCTAGGTCTTTTGGGGGGGGGGGGGGGGGGGGACAAATTTGACCCTGAGCCACAATTTGAACACCATCAGTAGAGCTCCACTAGATAAAGCTACATGCTAAATTTGGTAGCCCTAGGCCCTATGGCTAAGTAGAAGAAGAATTTTAAAGTTCTCCCTGTATTATGTAAATCTTGTGATCCACAGGATGGGGCCAATTTTTAACCCCAGGGCTATAATTTGAAGAAACTTGGTACAGGTCTACTAGATAAAGCTACATGCCAAATTTGGTAGGCCTAGGCCTTACGGTTTCAGACAAGAAGACTTTCGAAGATTTTTAACATTTTTCAGTTTTGTTGCCATGGCAACCAGAGTTTTGACAGAATTAAATTATTTCTAAAATTCTGAAGAGGACCATTCCAGAATCATTTCTGTGAAGTTTCATCAAAATTGGATGGATAGTTTCAGAGAAGATGTTTGAAATAAAACTTAACACACACACGCACACACAGATGGACGCATGCATGATAGACATCAGGCCATGACATAAGCCCGCCGGCCTTTGGCCATTGGAGATAACAACGTTGATGAATTAAATATACTGAAACTATTAGTAAGAAATTAAGCTTTAACTAACGATAAGCACTCTTCATCTTATTTCCTACATAGTCCCTTGAAAGCAAGAAAGTATTGTGGTCAAAGGAAAGAATGCTGGCGTCCAGCATTTTCTCCTTTGCTCACAATGCTTTCAAAAGCCTTTCTTCTTCAAGGTCTTCAAAACAAAGGATTGTGTGGTGCATGGTTTTTGCATAACTAATGAAAATATTTCCTGTAATTTCCTACATAGTCTCTAAAAAGCCAGAAAACATTGTGAAAAATTAAGAAAATGCTTTATCTGCATTTTGTTCTCTTTTTTTCTCACAATGTTCTCAAAACCTTTTTTCAGGGTTGTTAAGACACAGGTTTGTGTGGTAAGTGGGGTATATGTATAACTTATGAATGTTTTGCACACGGACGAGAAAACTAATTAATGGATTTCACAACAGATTATCCCAGTCCGTAAAATCTTCCTCAATCTCATCTGCCGATATATGTGTGGGAGGACTAGCATACTGTACAGGCTGCACCTCGACTCGGGGCCGACTTGACACAAAACTGTCCGTCTGTAATTATTAAATAGTGTTCTTCAAGTAAAAAGGATATTAGAGGCAAAAAGTAAACAATTAGGGACAAAAAAATGCAGAAACTTAATTCAGTATTTTTGAAAGAATGGTTATTATCATAAGATAAAAAGTGCAATGATGACCCTGAAGTCGCTCACCTTAGCCTTTTGATAAAAAATAACCCATTTCCAATCTCTTTAGAGATTTAAGACAAACATTCTGATAAACACTCATTAGCATTATCATTATTGAACTGAAAAAATGGCCTCTATAGTGCACATAAGCTTTTTTTTAGAATTTGTCTTTGCCGCCTAGATGACATGTCAAATTATCAAGACATACATTTTGACAAAATTTCATGAGTATTTGAGAGAAATTGTGGCCTGTAGGGTGTACAAGGTGGGTATATCATTAAGCAACTTTATCTAAACCTGTTTCTGACCCATCAAAGACAAAACCTTGGTTTGCCACACATCTAAAAAAAAATTCTAATATGACATTTTGTAAATGCTTTCAATTTGGACAGATCTATAATTTTCTTTTGTGGTAGAGTAAAACATACAGAATAGTTAAGTTTTGAGTTTATAGATCTATACATACTGTTGACGCAGGTGATATTTGTGGACTCACTGCAGATAATGTGACAGGAACTTTCAAACTTAACTGGGTGCCATTAAACATTGGACTCCCTGGTGCTAGAAAACACAAAAACAATAACATATTGAGTTTGATTGGATTTGACGGAAACAGAAAATATTTACTAGTTAGTAATTCTCAACACTTTAGAGACGAGAAATGTCTACAGAAAGTGTAAATTAAGGTAAGACTACAAAATGTGCAGTTTGATCACTGATCTAAATAGTCCAATATTTTGGAGAAATGTTTTCAATCATCTTTTCCTCAGAGTTGTATAATCTTGCTTGCCAAAGGATTATAACATGAAATTTCAAACTTTAACCCATTACCACACAATCCCTACTTTTGACACCCCTGAGAAAGAAGCCTTTTGAAAACACTGTAGGAAAAGGAGAAAATGCTGGTAACAGCATTTTCTCCTTTTCCCACAGTGTTTTCTACCCTTCCCAGAACAAATTTTGAATTTTCAGTCACCTTTATTTTGTCGTCTGTAAATTATGCTTTCCATTTGAACCAGTCTACAATTTTGTTGTGTGGTAGAGTTAATCAATTTATCTTGTGTTCTTATTCTTAGTTTGAAAGATTAAACAGCTGTTTGCCTTAATAATAAAAGAAATCAGGACTACTTAATCCTGTACCAAACATCCAATTTCAGCCAAAATTAACCCTTAACCACACAATCCTGACTTTAAATGACCCCGAACATGAAGCCTTTTGAAAACATTGTAGGAAAAGGAGAAAATGCGCTGGAAACATTTCAGTTGTCCGCAACTGCTTTCAATTTGGATAAGTCAACAAAACTTGTTGTCTGGTAAAGAATTTATAATGTCATCTGGATAGGCCTTCTTTTAGTTAAGTCTAAAATATTATTTGATAGAGCTAAATGATAGAATTTGTGTAATAAAAGGTTAACAACCAGAATTTTCTCTTTTTCTAATAATATTTTCATAGGCCTTTTGCATCGGTGTCATCAAAACTCAGGAATGTGTGGCCAAAGATTAAATGTTTCCCTAATAATAGCCCTTGTTACCAGCATTTTCTCCTTTTACTACGATGCTTTTTGTCACCACTTTATTTTTCTAATTTGGACAAGCCTAAATTTTTGTACTTTTTTAAAAGGCATATTTAGAATTGCCTTTTAACATAATAAATTCAATGAAAATATACAACTACAGAGAAGCAAATATACATGTTTGGTAAGGAAAATAATACATCATAACAAATAATTATCTTTGAAAAATGTCTTGCCACATGTACTGCTAAACAAATGAAGTGGATATTCTGAGTCAGTAATGAAGCTAAGATATTCCAGTTTTCACAGTACATGTATTGTCAGAATATCCGACAATCCATTCAATCCAGGCTGAACATTACACTGAGCTTACAGTGTTTACCATACAGTTGAAAAGAAAATTTTTCTTTCCTTCCAATGTTTATTTGTTGTTTATTATGTACCTAGCAGTGAAATCCTGGGATTTCCCAATGTAATAAATTTTGATATCACTAGTGTCAATATCAACTTTCATTTTCACTTCCTGCTGTAATTTAGGAACTACTTTTTTTTTTCGCCTACATCAAATTTTTTTTTTCGACTTTCAAACGAAAAATTAAAAATAATAATGTTAATAAGGTATATAAAAAATAGAATAATGAACTGGTTATTTTTGATATGAAAAATATCTCAGTCGGATGCATCGTAAGGCGTTAAAAAAAACTCGTGCTGCACACTCGTTTTTTCAATGCCTAACAACGCATCCTCAAGAGATATTTTTCATAACCAGATGATTATCCTCTATGTAATGTGTAAATATTTTTACTTTGTAAAAAAGTAGCATCTGGTAGGATGGTTTATGAAATACAGTCAACAACCTACAAGTACAGTTCAACTGTTCAACATGCATCAAAGATGTGAGGGGTAGAGATATTTTGAAAGTGTACATGCAAAACTACACACCAAACCACTGGGTTTACAACAACAATTTTACAGCACTAATCACTGCCAAAAGTAAACAGAGAGGCTGTTAGAAAACATTTCAGTTGAAATCACATCATTTAATCCTTTACCACACAACCCCTAAAGTTTAACAACCCAGAGGAAGAAGCCTTTTGAATAAATTGTTGGAAAAGAAGAAAATGCTGGTAAAGAGCACTTTCTCCCAGTATGTTTTACCCTCTTTTTACCCTCTCACAGCATTAATTTTTTAACCCATTACCACACATTTTTAATCCATTACCCCACAATGAAATCATTATGGGAAAAGGAGAAAATGCTGGTAACCAGCATTTTCTCCTTTTCCCACAATGTTTTCTACCCTATGAAAGCAAAATTGCATTTGAAATTGTCGTCTGCAGATGCTCTCAATTTGGTTAGATCTAAAATTTTGCTGTGTGGTAAAGGGTTAATTTTTCAGCCACATTTGTTGTCATCTGCAAGTACTTTCAACTCTGGTATAGCCTAAAATTTTGTTGTTTGTTAACTCTTTACTAAACAACAAAATTTTACACTGGTCCAAATTGAAAGCATTTGCAGATGACAAAATGACTAAAAAATTGAATTTTTTTTTGGAAGGACAGAAAACATTGTGATAAAAGGAGAAAATGCTGCTTGCAAGCAATTCTCCTATATCAATTATATTTTCAATAGACTTTAACTCTTTACCAAAAAACAAAATTTTGGATTAGTCGAAATTGAAAGCATACGCAGGCAACAAATTAAATGTGAATCAAAAATTAAAATTTGATTTGAGAAGGTTGGAAAACATTGTGAGAAAAGGAGAAAATGCTGGTTATCAGCATTTTCTCCTTTTCCCACAATGCTTTCAAATGCTTTATTTCTTAGGGTCATTAAAAGTCGGGATTGTGTGGTAAAGAGTTCAATTTCAAGTCAATCATGCATGTGATTATTTTGTGCAATTTTACATCAGTTTCCTCTAAATTAAGTGCATGCAAGTCCCATAAACCCTTTACAACACAAACTAGTTTTAAGATCCTTAACCCTTTCCCAAACAATCCCTGGTTTTATGACTCTGTTATAGAAGCCTATTGAAAACACTGTGGAAAAAGAGGAATATGCTAGTCTCCAGCATTTTCTCCTTTTCACACAATGGTTCCTACACTGCTGGACACAAATTTAAATTCTTGAGTTATGTTTACTTCCTCATCTGCAAGTGCTTTCAATTCGGACAAGTCTAAAATTTTGTTATTTGGTAAAGAGTTAAGGATGAAATTTTTTGAAAATATTGTGGGAAAGGCAGAAAATGCTTGTAAGCAGCATTTTATGCTATTCCCACAATGTTTCCATTCTTTTCTCAATAAATTTCCAGCATTTAAGCTACATTTAAATTGTTGTCTACAAACATATTGATTTTAGACTGAAAAATGTTTTTGTGTGGTAAAGAGTTAAATTAACCCTTTACCAAACGATAAAATTTTAGACTGGTCCATATTCAAAGCTCTTGCAGATAACAAATTAAACGTAAATAAAAAATTGAAAACTGTTCCTAACAGGATA
Source organism: Tridacna crocea (assembly GCA_943736015.1). Taxonomy (NCBI): domain Eukaryota; kingdom Metazoa; phylum Mollusca; class Bivalvia; order Cardiida; family Cardiidae; genus Tridacna; species Tridacna crocea. The sequence continues at coordinate 2,385,827 of OX031072.1, read as the reverse complement.
GAAAACATTGTGGGAAAAGGAGAAAATGCTGATTGCTGGTTACCAGCATTTTCTACTTTTCTCACAATGTTTTCAAAAGGCTTCTATCCCAGGGTCATAAAAACCACGGATTGTTTGGGAAAGGGTTTATCCAATACAAAAACAAGAGCACAACATACAGATTCCAACGCTTGGCTGCAAGTGATAGATTTTCGGTGTAAATTTGAAGTCCAAAAAAAAAAAGGCACAACTGTGTAAAAGGGGCATAGCTCTGTAAGAACAATTTTATGGTTATCTTTTGACAGTTCAGAACTTATCAAAGTTTGAAGTAAATATCTGAGGTAATAATTGAGATATTATAAAATATCCATGTTTTCACATGATGACAGTTCAGACGATGATAGCGTCAGGGCTATGATAAAGACTTGTTTATTTCAAAAAAAAAAATTGGTGATAGGAGTGAAAAAAGACAACCCATATCAAACAAATAAAACCCAAATACCTGTAAAGTCGAAGGTACTACCTGGTGGGTTTGAACCACTATTTGTGGTCTGATTAAAGAAATTGCTGAGAGACGAGGCGAGATCGGCAAACTGTTCAGGATTAAAAGACCAATTTGCACTTTCTCCTTGCTTCATGGTGTCTACTAAACCTGCGTAAAAAATAACAGAACACTGGTCTTTACCATAAATGTCTGGGTATAAATGATCCAGAGGTAAATGACTTTTGAAAACATTGTGGAAAAGAAAAAAAATACTATTCCAATTGTAAGATTCCAAGACAAGCCATCTGATTGGCTGTTAAATACTTTGTAAACAATTTTATCAGATCTAGGGAACAAACCAACAACACTGTAGCAGGTATCAACCCATGTGAGGCTGTGCAGTCAAGGCAAGCTGACATGGGTTAAAACTTTTTTGCTATTTATCAATTTTTTGTATGTCCAAGGTCCATTCTACCTCATTATCCAGGCTGTTGCAAAACAAAATTGTGTAAGGATCAATAATTACGATCCCTTTCCAAAACAAGCCCTGGTTTTTAAGTGTCTGCAGTAAAATTCTTTTGAAAACACTGAGGGAAAAGGAGAAATTGCTCGTAACGAGCAATTTCTCCTTTTCCCACAGTGTTTTCTACCCTTTTTGAGAACTTTCTGCAATTTTCTCCAAATCTGAAAATGTTGTCTGCAAACTCTTTTGTTTTGGAAGAGTCCAAAATCTGTCATTTGGGAAAGGGTTTAACATCCTTTCCTTATAGCACCAATCATCATCATTTCAACCATGTACAAAACTATGCATTTTACACCAACCCATACTAATAGCATCTGCAGACATCTAGTTCACTCCTTATTAGATAACAGAAATATAGACTTGTCCATATTGAAAACATCAGCAGATGACCATTTAACCCATTACCACTCAATCCCTACTTTTGACGCCCCTGAAAAAGAAGCCTTTTGAAAACACTGTTGGAAAAGGAGAAAATGCTGGTAACCAGCATTTTCTCCTTTTCCAACAGTGTTTTCTACCCTTCCCAGAAAAAAATTCTATTTTCAGTCACCTTTATTTTGTCGTCTGCAAATGCTTTCAATTTGGACCAGTCCAAAATTTTCTCAAGAGTTAAATGTAGCTTAGATGATGGGCTTTGTCTTGGAGTAGATAGAAAATATTGTAAAACCTAGAGCTGTCACCGATTGTGACTTAACTCATTACTACACGACAAAATTTTAGACTGGTTCAAATTGAAAGCATTCGCAGACAACAAAATAAAAGGTGACTGAAAAATTGAAATTAGATCTGGGAAGGGTAGAAAACACTGTGGGAAAAGGAGAAAATGCTGGTTACCAGCATTTTCTCCTTTTCTTACAGTGTTTTCAAAAGGCTTCTTTCTCAGGGACGTCAAAAGTAGGGATTGAGTGGTAATGAGTTAATACCCTAGCCAGCACTTTGATAGAAACAGGCAATCACCAGTATTTGTACACACATGGACGGACACTCGGACAGACACAATGACATACACACGGACACACAGGCTGGTTCCAGTATACCTCCAAAAACATTTGTTTTGCGGGGGTAAAAAGGTAATATTAATAACCAGTATTTCGTTCCTTTCCCACATTGTTTTTAAGCCTTCCTCTGCTGAATATTAAAACTGGGGACTGTGAATTAAAAGGATTGGTTGCCAGCATTTTCTCCTTTCCCTACAATGTTTCCAAAAAGCTTCTTTCTGAAGGTCATTAAAAGTCATTATTGTATGGTAAAGTGTTAAACAAATGACAAGATATTTACCTTGGAATTGAGAGATGTCGATATTTTGCCAGTCATACGAGCCTGTACTAGCAAGTCGGACACTCTCTTTTAGTGAATCTAAATTAGGGATTTCTAATCCGGACACATTTAAACCTGAAAGGAAACAAAACAATTGAGAACAGTGAGATACATAATTAGTGTGTCCTTGTAATAAGCACATTCTCCTTCTTGCATGGTGTTTCTACCCATTCCACAAACATTCCCATTCTTTTACCTTGTGTTTATCCTTTATCTAAAACCGTTCTTGAGAACTCAACTTTCGAAAACACTATGGAAAAAGGATAAAATACTGGTCTACATAATAGAATTCTTCCTTTTTCCTACGGTGTTTTCCACCCTTCCAAAAACAAATTTCCATTTTCGATACACATTTACTTTGTCATCTGCAAATGCTTTCAACTGGACAAATTATGTCATTTGGTACAGAGTTAACTCATTAAAATTACCACACAATCCCTACTTTTGACACCCCTGAGAAAGAAGCCTTTAGAAAACATTGTGGGAAAAGGAGAAAATGCTGGTAACCAGCATTTCTCCTGGTAACCAGCATTTTCTCCTCTCCCACAATGTTTGCTACCCTTCACAAAACAAATTTCAAATTTCAGTCACTTTTATTTTGTCGTCTGCAAAATTAATGTTTCAATTTGGAACAGTCTAAAATACTGTCGTTTGGTAATGAGATAAGCTACGTACTTTAGAACTATCAAACTGTCTCTCTATCAGTTAAACAGAGCAAAATAATGCAACTTGAAATTTATTTTTTCCAGAATATATATATTCTCTACGATCTTATATTGATCTACACCATCCACAAAATCCAGTACAATCTTGATCTTCTAAACATTGACAAAACAAAGCTTTTACTGATGTGAAGTTTTATTTGAAATTAAATACTGACACTTAGAAATGACAATAACCTCACCTGTGCTTGCTCCATTTACAAAAGAATTTAAGGTTCCTGAAATGATAAACAACATCAAATTTTTAAAACTTAATTGTTTCAAATTATCAGTTCATTATAATGGTATAATTCTTTTGTACAAGTTGTTAACTCTTTACCATACGAGAAAATTTTAGACTGGTTCAAATTGAAAGCATTTGCAGACAACAAAATAAAGGTGACTGAAAAATTGAAATTTGTTCTGGGAAGGGTAGAAAACACTGTGGGAAAAGGAGAAAATGCTGGTTACCAGCATTTTCTCCTCTTCCCACAGTGTTTTCAAAAGGCTTCTTTCTCAGGGGCGTCAAAAATAGGTATTGTGTGGTAACGAGTTGAAAATGAACAATTCACTGCAAAATATTTAATTCTTTATCTTACTGCCAAAGAGTATACATCTATTTGGCCATACTGAAAGATTTTACAGATTACTTTTCCAATGATAATATTTGTCTTTATAATAAGAAAACATTGTAGGAAAAGAAGAATATGTTTATTACCAGTATTTTCTTCTTTCCATACCATGTTTTCAATATATTTTTTTCAAAGGATTGTGAAAACTCCAGATTGTGTGGTACAGGTTTAATTAAATGTAAGTCAAAAAGTTCAATCAATAATAAAAACAACAACAACAACAACAAAAATGTGATTTATAAAGTTCTTTTTATTGGACAAATCTTATTGTATGGGACACTGTAGATCAAAGATCAGACTGCACAGTGTTTCAACAAAGGATATCTTCTTGTGTGTCACAGCATGACATTTAACCCTTTACTCCATAGGTACTCATTTCTACGCATCGCTTGTAGGAGCCTTTGGAAAACATTGTGGCAAAAGGTGAAATTGCTCGTGATGAGCAATTTCACCTTTTGTCACAATGTTTTTTATGCTATCAAAAGGTGTCATATACACATAAGAAACAGCTTCATCCTTGGTATTTTTTAGGGTCAATTAGCGATACAATAGAAATGCCTTATGGGGTAAAGGGTTAAGGAATGGACCAGTATGTTTATGATATCTCTTGTCTACAACTGTATGAATCTCCTTCCAGTAAGTTGTATGACTTGTGCCAAACAACAGAATACTACACTTATCCAAATTGGAAGCAACTGCGGTTGACTAATTCAATGTGGCTAAATTGATGGACTTTGTATTTGGGATAGCAGAAAACATTATGCTGTTTACCAAAATTTTCCCACAAAGTTTTCATGTAACCAGCATTTTCTCCTTTTCCCACAATGTTTTCTACTCTTTACAAAACAAATTTCAAATTTTCAGTCATTTTCATTTTGTCGTCTGCAAATGCTTTTGATATGGACAAGCCTAAAATATTGTCGTTGTAATGAGTTAAAATATGCGTATAATAAATGACGGGAAAAGAAACATGCAAATACTTCATGCAACAAACATTTTTTTGAGTGATTAAAAAAATCATTGAGGGAAAAGGAACAACCTCTGCAAATAACCCTTTCTTTCTGCAATGTCTTAAAAATACCATATTTATACAGCTATGGGTAAAGTAACAGTGGATTAAATATTTTTTTCATAATCAACATGTAATTGGAAAGACAGCCATGCAAGACAAGGGGATTATTCTTTGCTTAAAGCCAGTAAAGGGAATATAAAATGCAACAATAAGACCTCATTGTAGACCTTAAATTGCACTTGGAAGCAAACATTTCACTAGACCAATACTTTTTCAATTCCTTAAAGTTTGAAGGCATTGTCTTTTGAAATCACGGTGACAAACAGTGAAACTGTTCTTCCCGAGAATAATTTTCAAGTTTTATGACTGTACTTTCTACAATGATAAACATCATAGTTATGTCCATAATTACATGTATACCATAATCTAAATGAAAAGAATTATATGTGTTGTCCCATATATTCCAAATTCTAACATGACACGCAAATTCAGCTCTATAAAAACAGTGCAAGGAAAGAATGGTAAAATCTGTGACAGTCCATGTAGAGTGGCATCACTCGGTAAGTTATTCAATGGAACATAAACTTCATCCACATTTTTTTCTCTGATTTTGAACTTGTTTTTGGTTCATTCAGAATTGGCCATCTTAGAATCGAAAATTTTTTCTCTCTATCATGGTTTATCATTCAATAAACCATTTTGTGAGTCATGAGCAGCAGTGAATAAACCACTCGGGCTATTGCCCTCTTGGATTATTTATTTTGCCTCATAACTCACAACTATGGTTTACTGAATTATAAACCACGATAGAAAGAAGATTATTTCTTTATTCAACAATGCCCATTCTGTTTTTATTTTAGAAAACTGTGTAACTATACAAGTGGCATTATATGGCCCATCATCCCTGGGTTTTAACAACCCTGAGAAAGAAGGGGGGGAAGGAGAAAACCATAGGTTATCAACATATTCTTATTCTTTCCCAAATGTTTTCAACCTTTTTAAAAAGACAAATTTCAATTTCGTAAGATTTATCTTGTTGCCTACAAATGCTTTCAGTTTGAAAAAATCTAAAATTTTATCATTTTACGATGTTTGTACAGAGATGGGTATACAAACAAGATCCAACAATACAAACAACAAACATGCATTTACCCTTTACCACACAATCCTGACTTTCAACAACCCTGTGAAAGAGGCCTTTTGAAAACATTGTGGGAAAAGGAAAAAAAGCTGGTTACCATCATTCTCTCCTTTTCCCACAATTTTTTTACCTTCCCCAATACAAATTACAGATTTTCAGTAACTTCTATTTTGACATCTGCAAATGCTTTCAATTCAGACCAGTCTAGGGTTCTGTCATTTGGTAAAGAGTTAATACTTCTAGTCTACAGGTGGGCCAACAAGGACAATTCTATGTTTCTAAGTTACTGAATCAATTATTTTTTTTTTAATTATCATTTAGAACAACTATTTTATAAACTGACCTATAACAAAAAAATATCTTTATGACAGCACAGTTTTACTTTCTTTTCACAACTGTACTAGGTGTATAAATGCTTTTCTCATGCCAGAGGTCTAAATACATATCGGAATACTTCCAAACATTCATTATGATCAATTTCACAAAACACCACAATATTTCAGTCATCCTATATCACTCAATGCATCTTAACGAAATTTTCCCACTCAAGATGCTTTGAAATTGGCTCTTATACACTATGATGACAAATATTTTTTTTCACTCAAGGACAAGTATCATTTTATTGAATCTTGACATTTTTTTAAATGTTTAGGAAAACGGAAAGACATATCCACTGGAAAGCTTAAGCTAAGGGTCTATATTCACAAACCATTCTTAAGAATGTTCTTAGTGTTGTTCTCCAAGATTTACTAAATTTGAAAGTAACACAACTTCTGAGGGGCTATACAAGGGTTTAGCCAGTCAGAAGTTGTGTTACTTTCAAATCTAGAAAATTGTGAATACAGACCTAGAATGTGCGTGTCTTTACGTGATGAAATAACAACAATATAAATTGTTACATTTTTCTCATGAATTTTGATTTGCAAATGTCAATACTAATCATGTCCAAGTAAACATTTTTTTATGTTTTATTGAGCGAGGAGAAGCAAATTTGCTAAATAACACCTCAAAGACATTTGCCATAGAATATCAGAGTCTAGCACCAAATTCTGATCAAATACTTACACAGTACCAAAACAGTACTTTATTAATCTAGTGATGATACCTAAGATGATTTTGTTGATGATAATGATGATGATTTTAACAATGCTGTTAATGATGATGATGACATCAGTTGATGAAACATAGAATAGCCAAAGTGTGACCTCACCTTGTGAAGTTTCAAATATTGACTTATACAAACTTCGAAACGACGCACTTAAATCTTGCTCTACATTGCCCTGGGTTTCTAACAAACTGCCTTGAGTAGGCTGTGAGACCTGCAATATAAATGTAACCTGGGGATGAACAATCTGCTTTGGGCAGTGAACACACACATAACCTCCCTGTCCATAGACAAACAATACCATCACTATAAACACTAGCACTACAGTTTCAGCAACAATGTACAATGGTAAATAATTTTTTCAAATGCATCCACTTTTCAATAGTATGACCTGCTAAGTCAGTTTCTCTCCAATGTTTAATCACAGTGATGTTGACAGGATTGATCCCTCTCTCACTGCAGACCATAGTTTTGGTGATGAGTATGTGATAAAGCAGCCAATAGATTAACCCCTTTCCCAAACAATCCCCGGTTTTTACGACCCAGGAGAAGAGTCCCTTTGAAAACATTGTGGGCAAAGGAGAAAATGCTGGTAACCAGCATTTTCTCCTTTTCCCACTATGTTTTGTATCATATCAAAAACAGATACGAGATTATCATGAGTGGTACATTTAATTTCTGTTCTGCAGACCTTCTCAATTTGGTTTAGTCCAATAATCTGTTGTTTGGGAAAGGGTTAAGGACAACACAGTGTTTACCCTACATGTGCCATTGTGCCATTCATGCTAAAACTGTCTAGGCAACCCCAATATTGCTTCACAAAGCATACACAATTTTTTTTATGAAAAGAAAATATATTCAATCTGTAACATCTGTAACTTGAAGAATAATATACCAATTTTCATGGATTAATTGCAATCACATGAAAACAATGAAGGGAGGTGACCAATAATACTTCCAAAACAGCAGATTACCACAGAGGTCTCGTAATTTTATATCAATCTTAGAATAGTTCTCGAAAGCAGAAAAAAAAAATCTGATTTCTCACCACACTCAAGCAATATGAAACATGCAGTTAATGTATGCAGATATTAAAATCTCTTTCTTTTGACAGCAGTCACAGTCTAACATAGAGATATCTGTAATTATTTCATTTCAATCAATAATTTCATTAAGTTATATCACACTTTGTATGTATCCAAGGTGTGTTCTCTGAACGCCTACCAGATTTAATTAACACCTATATAGGAGGGGGGATTACGGGGCCTACTGAGGGGCACTGATAATTATAATTGTCTTAAAAGCCGTTTGAAAACATCATGGGAAAAGGAGATAAAACCATTTTCTCCTGGTCCATCACTGTTTTCTAAACCTTTATGGATAATTCCATTTAATGAGCTTTGATGTTTGATTAACTGTGTACCACAGACTTGAATTTTCTGAAGCGAAAACCTTTTGATAACATTGTAGGAAAAAGAAAAAAACAAAAATCTCCCTTCTCTTCAATGTTTTCTAAACTTGATGATTGAATCATTTGAATTAGCATCAACTTGTCTGCAAATGATTTCAAATGGAACAAATCTAAATTTTGTGGACTGGTGGAGAGTTGAAACAAATAAGATAAACTTTTAATAAAACTGATGCTGTACTGTTTGGTAAAGAACTAAAGAACTAAATCATGGCCAAATTACTTTCTTTGTCACGTTGTTTAAATCTATATGTTGTACAATTTTCCTTGAAAGGAAATCTGCATGATAAAGAAATAATTGCTCATACTGGGATATGTTCTCATTTGTCACATTGTTACTTTTTACACTCCTTTGAACAAATCTTAAATCATACCGTTTCGTAACGAGTTAAAAAGGAAACAACCTGGCAGTAACTATTACTCATAAGAGCAATTTTTTTTGTCACATTGTTTTCTTTTCGTACTTTGTATGCTCCATTTTGTTGAAAGAGGAATAAATTCAGTCATTCATTCATTTGAAATTTAAACAAGATGATGATTAATTATTGCTTATAATAGCCATGACTTCCTTGTTACACTGTTTTCTTACAATGCTATCCCTATACTATAAAACATTTATTGCTTACAACAGCCATGACTTCCTTGTCACACTGTTTTCTTACAATGCTATCCCTATACTATAAAACATTTATTGCTTACAACAGCAATGACTTCCTTGTCACACTGTTTTCTTATAATGCTGTCCCTATGCTATAAAGCATATATCTCAATCAATTTGAAAAAAGAAAATACAGTTATAAATAATTAATTTCCATTAAGAAGAAATCAGTATGATAATGTAGTCGTTGCTCATATTGAGCAGTGACTGCCTTTATCACACTGTTTACTTCTATAAGTGTCCTAATAAATGCTGGCATCTAAGTGGTAATTCTTTCTCTCAAATTCAAGATATAATGATCATGTAATAATTAGCTGAAACCATTTTTTTTAAAATTCTTCTTATGAATAAAGTTAAATGAAATTAAATGAATTAATTTTCATTTTTAAATAGATGTTATTTACCTGTAGGGTATCATCATAACTATTCCCCTAGTAGACCCCCCTAATCCCCATTTCACACCCTATGTTATTTCATAGGAGTAAGCGTTCGGGGAATAAACCGTATCCAAATAGCATCTGGCCGGACTTTAACATGTGTGAACAAATATCCTCATTTTTCAAGGTTTAAAAGACTAATACCATAACCACTTAACTAGAAAGATATCTCCCTAATGCACTTGTTAGGTAGTGTATTTAAATAAGGACAAAGCCATGCATGAAGGAGTGGTCTCCCATATTACCACACAATCCCTACTTTTGACGCCCCTGAGAAAGAAACCTTTTGAAAACACTATGGGAAAAGGGAGAAAATGCTGGTAACCAGCATTTTCTCCTTTTCCCACAGTGTTTTCTACCCTTCCCAGAACAAATTTCAATTTTTCAGTCACCTTTATTTTGTCATCTGCAAATGCTTCAATTTGAACCAGTCTGAAATTTGTTGTGTGGTAAAGAGTTAACCCTTGTAGACATGTGCCCCTTGTTTTTAATCCCCCCCCTTATTTTTCCAAAGACAGGGGGAATCCCCCCTCTATTTTTCCATTTCTAGAATTAACACCAAGAGCAATGTGTGAAGCACTGGTAAAAGAAGTTACAAGAAAGCATAAATAGATGCAATGGCTGCCTAAACGAAATTGAAAATGCTGTGGGGAACTGTACAAAAAATATAAGAGTTAACCCTTTCCCAAGCAAGCCCTTGTTTTTGCGTGTCTGCAGTACAAGTCTTTTGAAAACACTGCGGGAAAAGGAGAAATTGCTCTTAATGAGCAATTTCTCCTTTTCCCACAGTGTTTTCTGCCCATTTGGATAATTTTCTGCCATTGTTATGGAAGTTAAAATTATCCTCTGAAAACTCTTTCAGTTTGGAGGAGTCTAAAATTTGTCGTTTGGGAAAGGGTTAATGCTTACCTGGTTAGGAACAGATGTGATCTGCACATTGAGATTTGTCATGGAATGTGGGGAACCAATACTAGAGTTACTGTGTCCTGATTCTGGACTGTATGGGGAACTAGCCTGTAGAAAAGATTAGATCCTTCTCATGGATACATTATACTGATTGAAAAGATATATAAAATTCTATGTGGAATAATAATTATAGCCACTTCAACTTTATCAATGCTACAATAGTTAGAAAATGTTTTTCAAGATAAGTTACTTAGAGCAAATAGTTCACTGGTTGCAGTAAGCTCGAACATGCTTTGCTTCAGATAAAAGGTATAACTGACCTTACCATATAAGCACAATTAACCCTTTTCCAAACAATCCCTAGTTTTTACGACCCTGAGATGAAAGCCTTTTGAAAACATTGTGTGAAAAGGAGAAAATGCTGATAACCAGCATTTTCTCCTTTTCCCACAATGTTTTCTACCCTTCCCAAATCCAGTCCAAATTTTTGAGTCACATTTATGTAGTCGTTAGCAAATGCTTTCAATTTGGACAGGTCCAAAATTTTGATGTTTGGTAAAGAGTTAAAGATCTTGAATGGTGACCATTAAGACAATTATGACATTTTACAGCATTCAAAAATAATGTAGGAAAAAGAAGAATGGGTTGTAATAAGTATTACTGATCTTTTTCCAACATTGTTTTCCATGTCTTTATAGAACAATGCCTTTCTTTCTATCAAATGTTCCGTCCTTTGTATAATTCATTCTGAGAATGCAGATCTGGAAAGCTTGTTTCATAAAACTACAAATTTTAAGACCAATCCAAATGGATAACTATAAATTAAGTGTGACTCAAAGATGAAAACTGTTTCTGGAAAGTTAAAAGACATTGTCGGACATGGTGAAAATGCTGGTTTCCAGAATTTTCTCCTTTTCCAGCAGTGTTTTCAAACAGCCTCTGCCTTGGAGTCACAATGACTCTAAACTATATACTGTAGTTATTTATAAGTTAATCATTCAAAAAAACTTGCCTCATATTTCTTTTTTCTGTTGTTTCTGAGAGGTCCCAGGGGCTCCTCTTGTGGATTATTGTCTATTGCCCAGTATGATCCCTACAAGACAGTACAATACAAACACTATAAACTGACCATTAGGATGCCTACAAAATAGTATAATACAAATGCTATAAATTGCCCTATATAACCCATGTAGTACAATACCAAACAAAACATTACATGTTGCCCATCAGTCAGATACTATACAAAGGCTCTCAGGGAACCTGTATGGGACAATACATCAAACGCCTATACAGAGGACTGGATATTTTGCCAGTTTTCTGAAACTCTAAAGAAGCTCCTAATAAAGTCTTAAGGTTTCATTTTTGTCACCTTAAGTAACTGCTTCATGATTAGATGTTATCTTGATTGCATATAAGTCAGTATTTCACAGTTTACGCATAAGGCCTGGTGCAAAGTATTATACCCCAAATAGGGATATATGATTGGTCCCTTTTGTAATTTAAGCCACACCCATTGGGATGGAAAGGGGCAACTTTTACACCTGTTTTATGTGTCTTGACAATTTGACAACAATGTTTAGGTGTAGGTAGATGCTTGAATATGCTTCATGTAATATAAATGTAATCCTATCTATTGTTTAGTTAATCAGTCACAGCGGGTACTCAGATGCCTATAGATTAATGACAGGTAAATTTCACAATGGCTTACACATGGATAACACTTTTTTCTGCAATCTTACATAAAAATTTAAAATTAGCTGCTTTTTGATGCTATCTGAGAACTTTTAAATAATCTGAATTTTTAAAACCCAAGTGTATTTGTGGTGGGACCGGGGGAAGAGAGAGAGAAAAGATGCAGTTCTATAAATAGTTATCTAACCTATAAGGAATGATAATAGATAAAACTTTAAAGTTCTTTGGTTGAAAAGAACTGACCTGCATGTAAGTTCAAAGTGGCAAAGACAAAAGTCAATCCAATGAGCCTCACTTGACCAGCAGCAATCTCTTTTGAATTAGAATCAAATAAAAACGGACATAAAAAACTCAGATACTGATGAGAACATGTAATATATCTTCAGTATAGGATATAGGACTAGGAGGAGAGCTTTTAAGACTAGTTTAGAAATAGTTCAGAGATTTAATCGACCCAATCAACCACTCCAATAGACCACCAATCAACCACTATTGACCAGTATTGACCGGTTTTAGCTGGTTAAAACCGCCGGCCCAGTCAATACTCATACTGACCGGCTTTTTGCCAACCTTGCTATCCATCGATCCATTGATCTATCTTCATTTCTATCTCTATATTTACTGATATAAAAGCAAGCCACTGTACAGAAAATTATAGTGAAGAATACAACTTTGCTATTTTTCGAAATCAAGAAGCCTTGGTATAGAAAAACATACTGTTGGATACACCAGTAGCCATTGTAGAGGACTTTTACCGCACCTGGTTAGAGGTCAGGGGTCAAGTTCTCTGTATAGGAGTACTTGACTGTAACCCACTTGGGTTTGAGGTGAAAGGTCAAGTCCATTGTATAGGAACATTGGCAGGCCTATGAATGGGATAATATAGTTTGGGGTATGGGTCAGGCTATGCAAAGGCCTGCTTTTTATAACCGGTCAGTCCTTCAGTGGGTGTGTTGGTCAGTCAGTCTGTGGGTTGGTCGGGCAGTCCATCGGTCGGTCGCTTGGTCGGTCAGCCTGTTGGTTGGTTGGTTGGTCGATTAGTCAGTAAGATAGTCAGTAAGTTAGTTGGTTAGTCAGCTGGTAAGTAAGTCTGTCAGTCATTCAGTCAGTAGGCCTGTCAGTCAGGCAATCAGTCAGTCAGTTTGTAAGTCAGTCAGTCGACTGGTCTGTCGATGGGCCAATTGGTCATTCATGCGCAATAAAGAAGTAATGAAAGAAAAGGATAGGATGTAAGAATGCAAGTCCTTAGAATGATTTTGATGAAAGATGTATTGGGAAATAATGCCATAATGAAGATAAAATATAGTCATAAAAAAAATGGTCTAAAAATGAATATAAGGTATAAAAAAGTATATGGTCCAATTTCCTTGAGAAATGCAATGTCCCCGAATAGATCGACAAACCTTTCTCATATGACTTGATCCATCATTGGTGACAGTTTCACTGGAATTTATCTGTATGTCATAAAACTGATCTATTTAAATATTTGATACTGTGAACAGCTATGTCCCTGAATAGATCGACAACCTTTCTGGTATGTCTTGATCTGTCATTGGTGACAATTTTGCTGTAACATATTTGTATCTTGTAAAACTAATCTATTTCAATAATATTTGATACTGTAAACAGTATCTATATGAATTTTTCAAACATACAGAACTTGTATTCTCAAATATCAGCAACTAAACTATTGTGACTTTTTGTAGAATTTTGGTTGTGCAAACTTAAGTTAGGATAATGAATCAGAAGAGATGGTGCAGCAAGTAGAGTCGGACTGCTCAACAAAATTAAGGGCCAGGTCAATTGCTTTCACTTCTGCCGAAAAGACAGAAGATTTATAAGGAAGGCGACATTTTTTAAAAATTTTATTTCCAAACACAGCTGCGACTGAATCACCATCTTTAGACCCATCCATGTAAACAGGCTTGAAAAAGAAGTTTGATCCCATTGTAGCTGACCCTAAATGTGCATCGGTTTGTTTCTAATTTCTTATCAAAAATGAGGACAGCACGAAATTCTGCTGCTCCCATTGTCCATGGTGGAATATCTGGAATTTTATGTTGCGCAATGGTACCCAGATCCACATTGATGTTACTTATGCGAGGTTCCAAGCGAATACCAAAAGGCGGGCGGTAATTACACTAGGTTTCTTCTCAAATAGACCTTTATAATGAGGATTAAAAACAACCATATGAGTTGGATTACAAGGGTTTGATTTCAGTTTTAAAAAGTATTGAAGGGCCGACTTTTGCCATCTGGCATCAAGAGATGGTATGTTAGCCTCCACATACAGGCTATTAACCCTTTCCCAAACGACAAACTTTTGGACTAGACGAAATTGAAAGCATTTGCAGACGACAATTCAACTCTTGCAAAAAAGATGATTTCTGTCTATGATAGGGTAGAAAACATTGTGGGAAAAGGAGAAAATGCTGGTTACCAGCATTTTCTCCTTTTCCAACAATTATTTCAAAAGGCTACTATTCCAGACCCGTAAAAACCAGGGATTGTTTGGGAAAGGGTTAACTGTAGAAGTTCTAAATGGTCCAAGGACAAGATATAAGCCTTCATTATGAATAGAATCAAGAACTTTAAGGTATGACTTTAGAGCTGATCCATAAACAATGGATCCATAGTCCAATTTGGCGGGACAAGAGAATAATAAAGGCAAAGAAGAACTTTTCGATCAGCTCCCCATTCGGAATGGGCGACACCTTTGAGAAGATTTAGGGCCTTTTTACATTTCTTATTTGGTACACTGATGTGGAGTCAAAAGTGACTCCTAGAAATTTAACCTTGTAGATAAAATCAATGGGCAACAAGTAGAGATCAATGAAGATTGCAAAAATGCATACACTTTGTTATAGTTTTAGAAAATTTGAAACCACTTTCATCAGACACAGACAGGAGTTTATCGAGACATTGCTGTAGTTGTCTCTCTATGGTGTTCATGTTCCTAGCCTTGAAATATATGACAAAGTCATCTACATAAAGTACAGAACAGTCAAGTCCTGGGTTTACGGCTTTTGTAATGCTGTTGATTTTAATGCTAAAAAAAGCAACAGATAGAATACAGCCCTTTGGTAGAACATTTCCTGTTCTTGAGCACCTGACAGGGTCTTACTAACACAGAGTCAAAAAAGCTGTTCACTTAAAAAGGCCGCAATAAAAAGAGGAAGGCGACCTCTAAGACCAAAGTCTTGTATGTCCTTTAAAATCCTGTGTTTCCAGGTGATGTCACAAGTACTTTCAAGGTCCAAGAATACAGACACTACAATGCTTCTTGAATGAAAGTTTCGAAACGGGTAAGGTGAGCAATTGTGCTTCTCTGGCGGCGAAATCCACTCTGAACATCAACAAGAAGATTGTGGCATTTTAAGAACCAGACAAGTCAAATGTTTACCATCTGTCAAGAGTTTTACAAAGACAGCTAACGAGAGCTATAGGACGGTTAATTACTGGGATCACTGGAGTCTGTTCCTGGTTTGGGAATGCCACTATACAGGATACGGGGAAGTCACCATTAAAAATATCTAATAAAATGCTTATAGAGGTGAATGGCACATGTTTCGGAAATTGATAAGACTTCTTTATTGTGCACGTGTTTTGGAAATTGATAGTGAACTCTGTTTGAGCCCTGACAATAATCATGGGCTTTGCTGAGAGCAGATTTCAGTTCTCTTGGGCCTTATGTTCTGGAATCAACTTTCAGTTCAGAAAAACCATGACTTTTATAACAATTGAAAAAAAAAGAACACCAAGTATACCTCAGGGAGACATTCATACACCCCTTGATTTTAAAACAATCTGTAAAAATTTAAAAAATATTAATTTTATTCATAAATTAATAGTTCTTGTTAATTCTATTTTGCGACTTTAATTCTCAATCTCATTTTCAAATGAATCTTGATAAAATTTCATAAGAAACTGCTTTATATTACAGAAGTGTGTACATTTTGAATCGGTCTTCTTCAGACTCTCGTCCGGTGCAGACGTGTTTTTTGTTCAAGAACAAAAAAATGAGAAAGTCATTCAAATGCATGATTTTGCTGTGGGTGGGGGAAAAGAATCACCCGCACCCACCTCAAGAGCCAGCATTTACAATAATTTGGATCGGACTACAAATGTAAACTGACCAGCAATTATATACGGTTACATGGGAAGATAAGGTATCACGGTCTTATATACAAGATCTGTCCCATAGACAACTGTCGTACAATTGTGGCAGAGATGACGATACACCTCAAGAGGGTTCATGGAAAGGACAATGGAACGGCCAGGAAAATGACATAAAGTGCCGTTAAAATCACCAAGAAACAGTGGCCAACAGGCTGTTTCGATATGGAAGAACCCATGGAAGATCTGTCTATAAAATATGGTAATTCGTCACCTTCATCATCCTCTATGGCCAGCAGAGATCGTTCATCCGCATCCGAAAAAGAAGGACCTAGGAGTAAGAGACATGCCAGCCACAATCCTGGGCCAGAAATGTCCAGAAAGAAGAAGAGGGCAGTCAGCCCTCAACCTGGGCCTTAAGGTATGAGTAAAAGGGCAGTCAGCCTTCAACCCTGGCTTTCAGGTATGAGTAAAAGGGTTGTCAGCCCTCAACCCTGGCCTTCAGGTATGAGTAAAAGGGCAGTCAGCCTTCAACCATGGCCTTCAGGTATGAATAAAAGGGCAGTCAGCCCTCAACCCTGGCCTTCAGGTGGTATGAATAAAAGGGCAGTCAGCCCTCAACCCTGGCCTTCAGGTATGAATAAAAGGGCAGTCAGCTTTCAACCCTGGCCTTCAGGTATGAGTAAAAGGGTTGTTACCCTCAACCCTGGCCTTCAGGTATGAATAAAAGGGCAGTCAGCCTTCAACCCTGGCCTTCAGGTATAAGTAAATGGGTTGTCAGCCCTCAACCCAAGCCTTCAGGTATGAATAAAAGGGCTGACAGCCCTCTTCCTTCAACTTCGATTGGGAAAACATGTAAATGTTCGGAGTTGTTGGTTGAGTGCAGAAGTTTCCTCCACTCCCCAAGAGGAGGTTCTCACAAGAGAGAAAGGGCAAGACAGTAACACAAAATAGTGGAATGCTATTTAATTTTTTTTTGAAAGTTGGGACATGCATAGACTCTTAAACTTGGAATATCTGGAAGAGTATCTGAACTCCCACAAAGGCAAAAGCCCTGCCTGGCACATAAACAGTATTTTGTTTCTAACAAAATTTTGCAACTTTGTCTCTTTAAAGGTGGCCCTTTAGATTTTGGGACGAACATTTTACAAAAATGCAAAAAAATCATCCTTATACTTCCATAGCCTTTTAATGTGCGTTCATTAAACCCCAGCAGTCGAAAACCGTCCGATAACACGAGAAATTAGAGATTTATTGCAGACCAGGTGGACACCAACGAGAGACACGTTCTATTTTTAGATGATCAATTCCCTAATTTAAATACAGGAAAACACAGACAAAGCTTCAAACATCGTCCGAAGAAGACATTATGGAAAATAATTATTACATGTTTGTTATGTAATGGAATTTAAGCGTTATTATTCACATGCCAGACACTTGACATTCCCACAATGCTTTATTGATTTTTGGCGCGAAATCTAAAATAGCTTAAGAGGCTACGTAGCCTTTTAAAGGAATACCATAAAAAAAATTTTTTTTTGTAATTTTATGATTCTTAATTATTAATGATTTGTATTGTTTTTTCATAATAATTTCAATAATATATATATTTCTTTAATTTGGTGTGATGTGAAAATTCTAAATACCCACCTTTAAAGGTAATCGCAATGATATGTGAGCTTTTCTAACAGCCTTGCTGGCCTTAGAAAGTCTTATCCCAGGGAAAAGTCCAAGAGGCATGCTTTGCAACAAAGCAGGGCATGTCCCATGGTTATGGACATACTGACGGTTGATTTTCCAAATCATCCATTGGTCAATGCCGCAAAAAGCAAGATGGCTTAGGGGCCACCGTCTCCAGGCCTGTTGCCATTACTTTTTTAATTTCCATAATGTTGATTAATTCAGGTGAAAGGTTGGTGGTGGATGCCTGAATGACCATTGGTGAGGCCAAATCTGCGCAATTGGTGATACAAGAAGGGGACAGAACATTTGTTGTTAATGTGGCTGACAATAAAACGGATTACCAAGGGCCCTTTCAGATTCCTCTTACTTAACTGGAATGCAAGGCCCTTGGTAACGTCCGAAGAATGCCCTGCAGCAATATCCGCAGGCCACATCGCCATTTATCACAGGCAATGGGAATCCCTTCCCTATATCGAGAGTGTGCCAGGAGCATGGGAAAACTTGGCAGGAGACGGGAATGACAGATAAATATGGGAAGTTCATCTCCTCTGACAATACGAAGCAGTTTGCTTCACTGCTTTTTGATAGTTTGAGGGAATCTCTTGCAGAGCTGTTAAAGCATTCTGTCCAGACTGAACAGATCATTTATGATGTTTCAACTGGTGCAAGAAATGCTGTGCAAGTTTTGCAAATGCTAAAACAGATAAATTTTGTTAAAGAGAAAACCACCCTGTCTCCTGCCAAATCTTTTGTTAAGCCTGGCTTAGAGTGTTATTAGCCATGCTAGAACTTTGCCTCGCCAATATCCTGCCAAAAACTATGAGAGACTCATCCAGGTCCATTGTGTGGCACACTGGCGCTCAATCTTAATTTAGAATCGTTGTGTGTATATATAATCTAATATATAACATGGTAAGACAGGCAAAATGACCTCTCCCATATCGCAGTATTCTTTTCCATTAAAACACAGTCAAGTGCAAAAAGTATAAAATTGGCTGGAGAGAAGATACATTTCTTTAAGTAGAAATGGTAAGAATCATGTAATTTACTTACATTTATAGAAGAAATTGAATGTTTTCTTACGTGTGAATTTTGTCTGTAAGATTCACTTGCAGTCAACTTCCGGTTTGTGCGACCTTCACCCGACTTCAACAGACTCTTTTTAAAACAGGCGATCTGATTGGGCTAATAGAAAAGGTGCGTCAGGCGTAAAAACACTCGTCACAACTCGGCCGATTCCAAACCTACATCTAACCTCAACCATCATTATCTCCCGCTAGATGGCATTCTATAAATACTCATCTATCTGATATGGGCATCCTGGGTACAGAACCGAACCACGTTCCTACGCGACAACTGTTACTTTGAATTTAAAACAAAAAAAAAAAGGTTTACCCAATAAAACGCTACCTCGTGCAATTCACTCAACTATGAACACCAGTTTAGAGAAATCTGTTGCTAAAGCAGGTCTCATTTCTCCTCAAACGTATTGATACGTACGAGCTATTTTCAACATTGCTACTTTATAGAGCTTAATATTGCAGTTAGCCCGCTTTCGGGGCTAGTAGTGATGCGTCATATAAGACAGTTGAATCTTCGAAGAATATGACATGCGCAGACAACGCTCAACCATGAAATAGAACGTTAAAGGTTGAACCAATCAGATGAGCCGTATCATTTTGAAAAGGTCATACGAGGTTACCGGAAGTGAGCCAGTGGGGAAACTGAGGTAAATCTGTTAAAACTGAGTACAACAAAAAAAGTGTCGGTCATAGTTCTAATTGAACTTTTATGAATAATTTTACTGTATAAATGTTGATTTAAACATGTATTCTGATTAATAACACTCAATTATGGAGCCAATTACCCTCGTGATACAAATTACAACCGTCTGAAACAAATTGAGTCTATTCTGCCTGTCTTACCATGTTATATGTTAGGTTATATACACACAACGATTCTAAATTAAGATCGAGCACCAGTGGTGTGGCCCACACAAAACACAAAAGTTTATGCAAACATAGAAACTGATTTCTATAAGGACTTGAAGCTTATTGACAACCACAACAATAAAATAGGGTTTCAAACAAGTAGCCTATCATACATAGAAACTTTAATGGATTATATGACTGCTGTTGTTTGCAAAAGAATCATCAATCCAAAATTCCTTCCGGTTTCAAACATGCCATTGCTGCATTTCCAATCAATGTTGATAAAATTTCATACGAAACTACATTGTATTTTGCAAAAAGCCTCTGTGTAGGAAATTCTCTATCCCAATATATTCATAGATCCTTCACAAAGGCCTACATAAAATATAGCTTAGTCAAAAAATGTTGAGAAAAGAAATTTCTGGGCAGAAATAAATACTGATAAACAAACTTCTTTTTCCTGGGACTTCAGCCATACTTAAGAATCAACTTTCAGTTCAGAAAAACTGTGACTTTTATGATAAAAATTGAAAAAAAAAAGAAACACCAAGTATACTTCAGGGAGACATTCATACACTCCTTGATTTTTAAACGTTCTGTAGAAATTAAAAAAATATTAATTATCTGATCATTTTCTTTATAAATTAATAGTTCTGGTTAATTTTATTTTGTTAATTTAAAAATACTCGATCTCATTTTCAAATCAATCTTGATAAAATTTCATAAGAAACTGCTTTATATTATAGAAGTGTGTACATTTTGAATCAGTCTTCTTCAGACTCTCGTCCGGTGCAGACATGTTTTTTGTTCAAGAACAAACAAAAATGAGAAAATCATTCAAATGCATGATTTTGCGGTGGGTGGGGGAAAAGAATCACCTCCCCCAAACCTCAAGAGCCAGCATTTACAACAATTTAGATCAGACTACAAATGTAAACTGACCGGCAATTATATACGGTTAGATGGGAAGATAAGATATCACAGTCTTATATACAAGATCTGTCCTATAGACAACTGTCCTGCAATTGTGGCAGAGATGACGAAACACCTCAAGAGGGTTCACGGAAAGGACGATGGAATGGCCAGGGAAGTTACAAAAAGTGCCGTTAACATCACTGAGAAAAAGTGGCCAACAGGCTGTTTCGATATAGAAGAACCTATGGAAGATCTGTCTATAAAATATGGTAATTTGTCACCTTCATCGTCCTCTATGACCAGCAGGGATCGCTCGTCCGAAAAAGAAGGACCTAGGAGTAAGAGACATGCCAGCCACAGTCCTGGGCCAGCAATGTCCAGGAAGAAGAAAAAGGTTGTCAGCCCTCAACCTGGGCCTTCAGGTATGAGTAAAAGGGCAGTCAGCCTTCAACCCGAGCCTTTAGGTATGAATTAAAGCGCTGACAGCCCTCTTCCTTCAACTTCAATTGGGAAAACGTGTAACTGTACGAAGTTGTTGATTGAGTGGAGAAGTTTCCTCCACTCCCCAAGAGGAGGTTCTCACAACAGAGAAAGGGCAAGACAGTACTACAGAATAGTGGAACGCTATTTTATTTTTTTTTTAATGTGGGGACGTGCATAGACTCTTAAATGTTGAATATCTGGAGGAGTACCTGAACTTCCACGAAGGCAAAGCCCTGCCTGGCACATAAACATTATTTTGTTTCTAACAAAATTTTGCAACTTTGTCTCGTTAAAGGGAATCCTCACTCGCAGCAATTACGTGAGCTTTTCCGACAGCCTTGCTGGCCTTAGAAAGTCTTATCGCAGGGAAAAATCCAAGAGGTGTGACTTGCAACACAGCAGGGCATGTCCCGTGGTTATGGGGATACTGATGGGTGATTTAGAAGGGCGATTTTCTAAATCATCTATTCGTCACTGCTGCAAAAAGCAAGTTGGCTGAGGGGCCACCGTCTCCAGCCCTGTTGCCATTACGAAAGTTTTTAATTTCCATTATGTTGATTAATTTTAGAGGCAAAGGCTGGGGTGGTGGCCGGAATGACCATTGGCGAGGCCAAGTCTGCGCAATTGGTGATACAAGAAGGGGACAGAATGTTTGTTGTTAATGTGGCAGACCATAGAACGAGTTACCAAAGCCAGCTTCAGATTCCTCTTACTGAACTGGATTACAAGGCCCTTGGTAATATCTGCGAGAATGCCCTGCGGCAATACCAGCAGACCACATTGCCATTTATCACAGGCAACGGGAATCCCTTCCCTGTATGGAGAGTGTGCCAGGACCACGCGAAGACTTGGCAGGAGACGGGAATGACAGATAAATATGGGAAGTTCACCTCAACTGACAATAGGAAGCAGTTTGCTTCACTGCTTTTTGATAGTTTGAGGGAATCTATCACAGAGCAGTTGAAACACTCTGTCCAGACTGAACAGATCATTTATGATGTTTCAACTGGTGCTAGAAATGCTGTGCAAGTTTCACAATTGCTAAAACAGTTAAAGAGAAAACCACCCTGTCTCCTGCCAAATCTTTTGTTAAGCCTGGCTTAGAGCGTGATTAGCCATGCTAGGTCTTGACCTCGCCAATATCCTGCCAAAAACTATGAGAGACTCATCCAGGTCCACTGTGTGGCACACAGATTGGCTTTATGTGCTAGTGGATATTAGGCAGTGTATAATTTCTAAAACTAAGTCAACGTCGTCCTCTTATTATTTACACATGGTAATTCCATTGTTAATTTATGTCGATACAATATATGGAAAAAAGAAATGAAAAGAATGGACTCCGTACATGTTTTATTTCATTTCTGTTTCTGTTCATTTCCTTTTTTGACTAGTAACGTTTCAGTGTAAAACAAGCAAAAGGCTTTAATCGAAGATCTTGACATGTGAAAGTGGGCTGTGAATTGGCTGGCTGTGTATGTTTGATATGTCAATTCTGACATGTTATTGTTTCGTAGGCTAGTGGCATCACACGAACAAGTATAAAAGTCTAGTAAAAATTTGATTTCCCCAGCATTTTAGTCTAACTTCAGTCTACGCATCAAATTGGCATTGTTCTCAAATTGTCAACTTTAAAACCATGGGTCGTATACGAAAAGCTTATACAGCCCATGAGAAGCTTGCCATCATCAGCCATGCAGAGAAGCACGGTAACCGCTCAGCTGGACGAGAGTACGGAGTTTCCAAAGCTTCTGTCCGTGACTGGAGAAAACAGAAGTCTTTGCTAGAGAAAATGCCAAAGAAGAAAATGGCTGATCGGAGAACTTAACCACACTTTCCCCAGGTCGAAGAAACATTATTAGCTTGGGTAAAAGATCGCCGACTACAGGGGATAGCAGTTTCTACTATAGAAATACGACTGATGGCACATTACTTTGCAAAACAGCACAAGGTTTCAAACTTCGGAGGTTCTGTAGAATGGGTGTATGCATTTATGAAAAGGAAACAGCTGCCAATTTGCCGACGCACTCACATTGCACAGAAATTACCAAAAGACTACGCTGACCAACAGCTTGACTTCCAGAAGTTTATCATCAAGCTCCGAAAACAGCATGACTTTCACTTACCGCAGATAGGCAATGCTGACCAGACGCTCGTGACATTTGATATGCCATACCAGAGAACTGTCAATTTTAAAGGCTCAAAATCGATAGCTGTAGTACAACAGGAAACGAGAAGAATAGATTTACGGTTATGCTTGCCTGTACTGCTGACGGAGGAAAACTACCCCCTTTCATTGTTTTCAAGAGAAAGACGCTCCCAAAAGTCAATTGGCCTACAGGTGTGGTAGTTCCATGCCAGGAAAAAGGGTGGATGGACGACAGTCTTATGAATGACTGGCTAAAAACCGTATGGGGAAAAGAACTGGTGGCCTAACCAAAAAGTCACTGCTAGTTCTGGATGCCTTTCGATGCCACAAATCTCCAGAAATCAAGAAACGCCTTCAAGATATGCGGTCATCACTGGCCATTATTCCAGGCGGCACGACTAGTATGCTCCAGCCACTCGACGTGTCAATAAGCCCCTGAAATCTCTACTACAGCGTCGGTGGAATGCCTGGTATGCGGATGGGGCCCATACATTTACCTCAGGGGGAAAGATGAGGAAGCCAGAGCTCCTAGACATATGTAGATGGGTGTTTGATGCCTGGATGGTGATTAATCCTCAAATCATCATCCATGCTTTTAAAAATGCTGTATTTCTAACAAAATGACTGGGACCGAGGACGATGTTATATGGGAAGACTCCATCCAACAAACACAGAGCTCTGAAAGTGAAGAAGACGATGACCAGTCCTACTATACAGAGGCAAACTGCGGGATAACAGATGTAGAAATCCAAAAACTTTTCGACGAAAGCGGCGAGAAAGACTTTGAGGGTTTTGATCCTTTGGAAGACTGATAAGACATGATCGGCATGTCTTTCCAACGGCCCTTTTTAGGGCCACAAAAAAAAGGTTCCTTATGGAACCTACCAAATAACAAGAAAGATGGATCTATGTCAAATTGTCAAATAATTTTATTCCTTGTCCGATACACACTTGCGTAACATCCCAGTGGTACTTTGAGTTTAAGAGAGCAAAATTAATAAAGTTTTTTCCCTTGATAATACGAACACCATTTGCAGTTGTATTGAAATAAATGTAAACGAAAGTTACTGTTGGTGAAATGCTTTTTTAGAATGCGAGCAATGTATCAGAACTAGACTTTTCTCGGAGATCTCAAGGTAAAGTTAGGGGTGCCAGTTATACATGCCCATGTGGTATACTCATGAAAATATGGTATTCTGAAATGTTCACTGATTTCTGTTTAGTGGCAAAGATTTTGTTGGTCTGTCCTCCATCCAGTGTAGCTTGTGAGGGAGGTTTTTCTAGTCGAAACAACTTGAAGGCAAAAATTAAATCAAGATTGGATCGTGATAAAGTTCCAAAGCTAATTAGAACAGTTGGAGAAGGCCCCTCTGTCACTGAATTTGATGTTGCAACAGCATTAACAAATTTTGAAAACATGAAAGAATGCAAGAAATGAATAGGTAGAATACAACCTGGAAAAAACATAAGTTGAAGTTGCACAATTTAATGTTTTTTCATGCTGTTTTCAACAGAGGGGGGATATGATGTTATGATGGTAACAATAGTTGTATATTTATAGAAAAAATTGCCTTTTATTGACATTGATATTAACAAAATAAAGAAATAAACAAGTAACTTTAGTTATTTCTTTTGCTCGCTACTAACCAAAGCTTGAATTTTTGACTCCTAGGAAAAGCATTTTGACTCTTGGGATTTTGGAATGCCTCTTGGAAATTTGGTTCAAATGAGAACCCTGTAAAGTATCATTTTCATGATCATCATCATCAACTTCTAGTCCATCACATTAGACATTAAACACTATCAATAATTATGGTCAATGAACTTTGTATAGTAAACCATAGTCAATAAAATTGGATGACTTTGGGATTACTTTAAGATGAAGGTGCTCGGAAACCGAAAATTTCAAGACAAACATAAGGTCCATGGAATGTACATCTTACAGTACTGTGAAATTAGCAGCCAGTTGCTTACAAGAATAACTGAGTTCTTTCACTTTGTTTAATCCTGTACAAAGGCTAGATAGTTCATTTCCTATCCAGAAGCCTTTAAAGGTCCTTCACAAATGCTCTAAAGGCCTATGTATAGAACATAAAGATGAGTTCCTACATGGAGGCCGTTATATTTTCCTATACAAAGGCTCCTAGAGCTACTGTAGGGGCCCACAGTATAGGAGTCTATAAAAAGGCTCTCAGAGGCCCCTGTATAGGACAATTCTCCAATAGGCTTGTTTCCTTCTCATACCAAGGCTCCTACAGATGCTGTGCAGGAATCTATACAAAGGCTCTCAGAGGTCTCAGAAGAGCACAATCCCTATACAGAGACCCGTTGATTTTCCCATATGAAGGCTCTAAGAGCAACAGTTGAGGCCACTGTAAAGATTTCTAAACAGTGGCTATCAGACCACTGCCGGGGCCCATGTATGGGAGACTATACAAAGGCTTTCTTTCGGAGGCCCAAGTGTATAGAACAATTCTTTAAATTCCTGTTCAGAGGCTCGGATATTTTCCCATACAAAGGCTTTCGGATGCCCGTGTATAGAACAATTCTTTAAATTCCTGTACAGACGCTCAGATATTTTCCCATACAAAGGCTTTCGGAGGCCCCTGTATAGAACAATTCTTTAAATTCCTGTACAGAGGCTCCGATATTTTCCCACACAAAGGCTTTCGGAGGCCCGTGTATGAACTAATTCTTCCAATCCCTATACAGACGCTCAGATATTTTCCAACACAAAGGCTTTCGGAGGCCCGTGTATAGAACAATTCTTTAAATTCTTATAGAGAGGCCCAGGACAAAACATTTTTTCCACTCAATTCAACTCTTTCATATTGGTGAATTCAACCAAACTTGGAACCAAAAAAAGAAAAAAAGCTCATAAATCATCCACTAAATAGCATGACTATCTTAAAATTCATCTAACCATTAAAATTTCCAAATGACCACTACTAATACCCAATCGACCACTATTGACCACTTTGGGAGTATTGAAACCGCCGGTTAAAACCACCTCTGGTTTCGACGGCCCAACCTTGCTCTGAACTGAAACTCTGAATGACACATATTGAGCAAACACTCAGTATCTAAGGCACGAAAGAAATCCATTAGATTATCACAATAGTCTTCTTTCAACCACTGCAGAGCTAAGATAGCTCAGTTCGAAACAGGGCTTAACCCTTTCCAAACAATCCCTGGTTTTTACAGGTCTGGAATAGTAGCCTATTGAAAACATTGTGGGAAAAGGAGAAAATGCTGGTAACCAGCATTTTCTCCTTTTCCCACAATGTTTTCTACCCTAACATAGACAGAAATCATCTTTTCAGCAAGAGTTGAATTATCGTCTGCAAATGCTTTCAATTTGGTCTAGTCCAAAAGTTTGTCGTTTGGGAAAGGGTTAAAGATTTGATCCCTGGCTCAGCCAACTTTCGAAGGACTGATGATAATCAGCATGACAGGATTCATTTCTCTCCAACTGCTGAATACTGTATCAATGATGGTTATGTGAGATACCTGCCAGAGGCTACGAAAGAAAACTGTGCAAAGTACTGGTGCAAGAAACTCCAGGAAAGCATGGGAGGGTACACTGGCTGCCATGATATAACTGAAATAATGTTGAAAACGGGGTTAAATGCTATACAATCCACCATTCAATCTTTCAACAATACCTGTAGGGAGAACTTATCTGATGAACTTTACCCGTCTATGAATATTTCATTAAAACATTGATTTTCTACAGAGTACTAGCAAGGTTAATGGCATACACCATTTCTGTTGTTTTATTGTATTTTACAGGTGTAAAAAATCATCTTATTGGCATTCTGAGCTATCTAAAAGATTTTCTTTTACACTAATATTAGTCCTAAGCACAGCTTAACTCATTACCAAATGACAAAATTTTTGACTGATCCAAATTGAAAGCATTTTCAGACGACAAAATAAATGTGATTCAAAATTTGAAATTTGTTTTGTGAAGAGTAGAAAACATTGTGGGAAAAGGAGAAAATGCTGGTTACCAGCATTTTCTCCTTTTCCCACCATGTTTTCTAAAGGCTTCTTCCTTAGGGTCGTCAAAAGTAGGGATTGTGTGGTAATGGATTAACCTGCTGCCACACAATCCAGACTTTTAATGACCCTTTGAAGAAGATTTTTGAAAATGTTTTGGGACAAAGGGAAAATGCTGGTAGACAGCACTTTCTCCTTTCCCACAATTTTTTCTACACAAATAAAAAGATTTTCATTTACTCTAACAATCCTAATTACAGCTTCACATGGTGCCACACAATCTTGATTTCTAACCACCCTGAGGAAGAAGGCTAGTTTAACCCTTTACCAAACAATCCCTAGTCTTTACGACCCTGAGATAGAAGCCTTTTGAAAACATTGCGGTAAACGGAGAAAATGCTGGTAACCAGCAGTTTCTCCCCTTCCCACAATGTTTTCTACCCTGCTGGTAACAAATTTCAATTTCTGAGTTACCTTTATTTTGTCATCTGCAAGTGCTTTCAATTTGGACCAGACTAAAAGTTTGTTGTTTGGTAAAGGGTTAAAACATTGTGGAAAAGGAGAAAGGTAACCAGCATTTTTCTCCTTTGCCCACAATGTTTTCTACCCTAGTAAAGTAAATTTCATTTATTCTAACCAACATTTTCTCCTATTCCATAATGTTTTCTTCCCTTCCTAAAACAAATTTCATATCTTTAGTCACATTTATTTTGTCATCTGCAAATGCTGTCAATTTGGGCCAGTCTATATTTTTGTCGTCTGGTAAAGAGTTAAATTGCTACCAATGCATATATGATAAAAGTCCATTCTTTTGTTGTCTCATAAAGAAGTGATTTACTCGCCGCAAAAAAAGTACTATCTTTATTACTTGAAACTTACAATGGAACACACATACAAACAACACCATGATCAAAATGTGACTTACCTTGCCTGGATCTTCTTTTGACCGAGGTACTTTTAAAAAACATTTGTTTAACGATAAATTATGCCGTATTGAGTTCTGCAAAGAGACAAAAATAAATTCATAAATACTCAAAATCTGCTTGAAACAAATCATTTGCAGTTTTAAGCCTTTTGAAAACGTGGGAATAGGAGAAAGTACTGGTAACCAGCATTTTCTCCTTTTCCCACAATGTTTTCCTTATTATCAAAGACAATCTCTATCCTTTGAACAATGTTTAAACTGCCATCTGCAAATGCTTTTAATCTGTAAAAGTCTTTACTTTGTTTGTGTGGTAAAGGGTTAAAAGCCAATTACAACCATCTAAGAAACACTTTGCTGTCTGCAAATACTTCCGTTTTGGTAAAGTCTCAGCTGTCCCTGTTTGGTAAAGAGTTTTTTTGGTAATTCATCCTTTTTAAACAATTGTAAATTTAACTCATTACCAGACGATAAAATTCTAGGTTCATCCCAATCGAAACCATTTGCAGACGACTAAATAAAAGTGACTGAAAATTTGAAATCTGTTTTGTCGTCTGCTGATGATTTCATGTCAGACAGGTCTGAAATTTTGCTGCGTGCTGTAGAGTTAATTAACCTCTCCATTAGTGCCAAGTCACCGTGCCTTCAGTCAGAAGGTCTGTTCCATAGCTATTTTTGTGACTGGTCTTCGCAGATACCTTCTCATCAGCCTCATGAAACACATCTGGAATAAATATGATTTTACCCTCATCTTTTCAAATCGCTCTAGGCGACAAAATTTCAAATGACAGCTAATAAAATGGGCATGGATCGTTAGTTAAATGATTAATCTTTACAAAAAGAGTGATTTTTTTATCATTTCTTAATGTTACTTTCATGCAAATCTGTACTTTTCAAAGTAAATAACCGTTGACCTACTTCACCAGAAATCAAAACATGGTGATATCATCAATGCCCATATCTCGGGAGAAATCGCAGTATCTCTGACACACTACAGGGCGGTTTAGTTGCAAATTTCGCAGTTGACAAAGGCACATTGTGCGAAAATGGTTATTAGGGTTTGAGAACCAGACAGTACAAAATTCAAATTCCGTTCAGTACACATGCCTGTTTAATGGAAGTTGCCTTGTTAATTGTTTACAAATTACACTGGATTTATTTACATTGATTTAATTGGTATTTTGAAGCAGTTTGTGTAATGTTAAAGATTAAAATCATTTACCCAACGATCCATGGCCATTTTATTAGCTGTCATTTGAAATTTTTTCACATAGAGCTGTTTGAAAAGATGCAGGTTAAATCATATGTATTCCAGTCCTATTAATTGAGGGCTGATATGAAGGTGTCTGCGAAGAACAGTAACAAAAATAGCATCGGAGCAGACCTTCAGACTGAAGATACAAGTCACTGGATCAGTGTTCAAAGTCTAGATTAGCATCCTTGCATTTAATCACCAAACATTACAAACCTTCCAACCATTTCCAGCTTCTTTATAGTATGGAAAATTGTCACAAATCCATTGATAAATTTCACTAAGTGTCATTTTCTTTTTACTAGAACTATTTATGGCAAATGTAATCAGATTGGCATACGAATATGGGGGTTTTCCGTCCCTTTGATTCGAAGTGTCATTTTCATCTAAAGTCGCTTTTGTGTCTAATGGTGAATTGGGAGCTTTCCGCATTGCAATATTTCCACCCTGAGTTTTTGCAACACCTCCATTTTCCTTCCCAATTGTTCCACTTATGGCTCCCCCGACAGTTAATCGAGGGAGCCAATCCATTGCAGTGAGAGAACTTTCAAGATCCGCCATTTTGTTCATTTACAATTTCACAAATTACATTCGGAATACTTCCGCTAGTATACATGACGTCATATGCTAACAAAAATACCAATTAAGGAATGGGGAAAACATGAAAAGTATTTATAAAAAACATTAATTCAATTAACTGATTATATATTTCATGGTAAAAAATGTATGAAATATCTAAAAGGCTTTGCACTTATTCCAAAATTCATGTTTGAGTACCAGGACTATTTTTTCGAGCATTAATAAACCTAATTACTGCAATTGACCAGTCAACCCCCAGCAAAGCTTCTTAGCAACGGAAAGTGTCCTAGATATACATTCGCGTTTACCTGCTAAAACTAGTGAAGTTATTGAGTAGTCACGTTACCGTCAAGTTTATTCTTGTCCGCGAAATATTATCCACCCACGCGTAAAAAAAATGTCATGGTCCACTCCATATATTTTAAGTTTAAACTTTAGTTTCGCTTTCACCTATTTCAATTGAATTTGATCTTCTACAGATCTAAACAAACTGGCAATTTAGACGACTCGCACCTTGCCAAACACAACTTGTGTTTCCTAAAAATCAGACCGGTATGGATTAAGATCAGGCTTAAACCGAATGAGCAGTCTGATCTGGGATCTACACTTAGGCATTGTTTTGAATTTGATATATTCTAACACAAACAAACATGAAATCGTTTTTTTTTTTTTAAATAATGGTCTTAATTTCATTATCAGTATGTCAGAACTCGAAGTGTACACGGGTACTTGTGAGAAATTATTGAACCACATGAATTTGACACCCTATAACTAAATAAATGATAAAATATGAAAATCTCTCCTATATAATATAAGCACTATATAGGGGAGATATATTTTTTTAAATATCTTATCATTTTATCATTTATTTTGGTTACAGACTGTCAAATTCATGTGATTGAACATTAGTTTTTCACCATTTTTTTTTCTCTAAGTTTAACAAAATGTTTTGCAGTAGATCTAGAGTAACACTTTGAAATCGGAATACAAAACCAAACCAGTAATAAAACATGATTGTTTTTTCTTCTTCGCTGATCTTCGCACATTTACAAAACAGACAAGTTGATCTTCTTTATGAAGTCAATTATTCCACTTAACCCTTTCCCAAACAACAAATTTTGGACCCTTCCAAACCGAAAGAGTTTGCAGACGACAATTTCAG
Organism: Tridacna crocea; assembly: GCA_943736015.1. Classification (NCBI taxonomy): domain Eukaryota; kingdom Metazoa; phylum Mollusca; class Bivalvia; order Cardiida; family Cardiidae; genus Tridacna; species Tridacna crocea. The sequence goes on along the minus strand of OX031072.1, from coordinate 2,354,581 downwards.
ATTTGGAGAAAATTGCAGAAAGTTCTCAAAAAGGGTAAAAAAAAAAACAAAACACTGTGGGAAGAGGAGAAATTGCTCGTTACGAGCAATTTCTCCTTTTTCCACAGTGTTTTCAAAGACTTTTACTGCAGACACGTAAAAACCAGGGTTGATTGGGAAAGGGTTGAATTGAAACTGGTGTATGAATGAATACGTAAATGATTAATAGAGATAGATAGCGAGTGAGTGATTTAAGCTGCGGCATAGATTAATTAAACTAAAGATTTCCAACCAATACATGGATCCGTGGAAATCGATATTTGACCAATCAGGTCATCGGATTTATTCTACCCGATGTGTATCGTTGTGTTGGTAACAGGACGTTTCGCCCCCAAGACGTTTCCCCCCTGGTCGTTTCCTCCCTGGTCGTTTCGCCTCTATTTTTCACCCCTAGTCGTTTCGCCCCCGGACCCTAGTCGTTTCGCCCCCAAACCATTTCCTCCCTTAGTCGTTTCGCCCCCAAAATAATTTAAAGAGAGAAGCAGAGAGACAAAGGGCACCTTAAGAAAATAATGGTTCAAAGATTCTTGAATGATAGTGTATGATAGCTATTTTAGGAATTATATATTACATTAATTCGAATCATAATTTTAAATATATATACATATTTGTTTACCGATGTAAGTGTCCATGATAGTCTTTTGATACAATAAACTGAAGTATTAAGCTTTTTCATCGATACCGTTGATCACCTTGTTTATTTGGTTGAGTTAATCACGCAATATTTTTCGCGCAATGAATGCGACTAATGCTGAGGTGTGAAAACACATGCTTTATGCAAAATTAAACTTCTTTAATCATATCAGCTAGATTTTATTTTTTACCCAAGTAAAATGAAAAAAATCATGACAAGAAAAATCTAGACTGAATTACATAAATATACGGATATAACTGCCGTTGTATAGTTATGTAATAGAATCATCATATCCAAAGGAAACGTGAGTGTCCGTCAATAGTTAATATATACATGTATATATAAAAAAGCCAGTCCTAGATTAAGGTTAAAATTCAAAAAAAAAAAAAGGGGGAAAAGAATCATTTACAACTGTATCTCCTTTTGTCACGATGCTGGTCACATGCGTATAGCAGACAAAGATGATGCACCACATGACGCCGACCTGATCTCGGTCTTTACCTCTCTTTCACCTTCTATTTTATCTTTTAAAAGATTAATGACACCCAAAATTGTTTTCTGCTTGAAAGAGTCCACCGTGTTGTTGGTCAAAAGGCTACCACGTGCCGTCATAATCCTATTAGGCCACTGATTATCAACTCGTTAATTACGTATTACGCAATCTTTGTCAATTTGACTTTGCTACTGTGAAGTCGCTTAATTCATTACGTAATCCTTTGTCACATTGTGCATTACTTTCAATATTGGCTGCACCAATTTTTATCAAAAAGTATAGATGCGTTTATATATATCTTTATGTAGAAAGAGAAATGTGTAAAGAGATTTCACTGTCTTGATTTATCAATTATATTTCTGAGGTTCATCGTAAAAAGGGTTGATATTATATAGAAAAGTTGTGAACTTCAATCCAGATTGCGTCCTTCTGTCCGTCTCTCCGTTCGTCCGAAGCCATTTCTCCACAACCCCTGGACTAAATTGGATGAAACTTCATATATGAAGGATCTTGCGCCGATGTATTTTTCTCGGTTATCCAATTTGACACTGTGTCATGGAAAAAGGGGTTTTCTTGTAAAAAAAAAAAAAATCCAATTTCTACTAATAACTCCGTCAGTTTTCGTCAAAATTCCATGAATCTTCGCATTCATATTGTTTATGAAAAGTTTCAGCATGTGCCTTCCCCCTTTTTTAATCTATGTCAGACCATGTTACGGGAAAAGGGTGCTAAATGTCTGATAAGTTGTTGCCCTTATTGCCCTTAGTAAATTGGACATTGGCAAATGCTGTTTTGCAGACGGGACCAAACACAAGTAGCCTGTTTCACCCCCTCCATCCTCTCCTGGGACTAACTATTTACCGACAGCCTTCACTTTCCTAATCAGAGACCTGTTCGGGTAGCACAATCGGTCTAAGATGGCTATTGTTTTATACTCTTTATTATTTCCATGTACAAATAACACAAAAAGGGGAGGTGTTTTGGTAAATGCAATAACCGTTGATAGCCTGGTACTTGAAAGAAAGCAATTTAAAACAACGTGGAAAAAAGGTAAATGCTGGTTACCATGCAGTATTTACTCCTCTTTTCATTGAATTAGACTATTCAGACATTAACATCATAATTTGAGCAACTCTTGATACTTCCTTTTTTTCCGTCAGTAACCGAAAAATTGGCCGTTGTAAAGCTAGGGTGATGATTCTTTCATTAAAAGAAGCTTTTTAGCTTTCTTTTTAATGTAACAAGTCTCTGACCATACGAATAAGAATTAAATTTTTGATAAGGGTCTCATTGTCCAAATTATGCAAATGCCAAACCAAAAAATGCATACATGTATTGTGTTTCTTAATATTGTCCTGCTATTAAAATTTATAAAAGTTCTAATGTGCAAGTCAGCTTTTCTTTAACAGGGGGCGAAACGACTAGGGGGGAAACAACCAGGGGGGCGAAACGACCAGTGGGGGCGAAACGACCAGGGGGGAAACGACCTGGGGGGAAACGTCTTGGGGGCGAAACGACTAGGGGAGGAAATGGTTTTGGGGCGAAACGTCCCGGAACCGTTGTGTTCTGCCATTTTGGCTCACAAATAAACGACTGTTAACGTTGGAGGGAAGCGATACTATTTATTTATTTCGTGTTTTTAACGTTTGAATTTAAGAAAAACCTTCAAATATGTGCTATGCGAGCTTGTTTCGTTGATGTGAGATCACGCAGAGGCTGTAGACAAGTTTGAATTATGATAATGACTGAAAAATTGGACTAATGTAAAGAGTTCTGATGAGCGCTGGAAAATGGATTAATTTAAATAATGTTTACCCCTCTGAAAGAGAAAAATTGAAAACAAAGGTAAAAATAGACCTAAATGAAATACTAATAAAAAGAAAATACGTCTACTTGAATATCTAACCTTGTTCAATAACCTATGCACATCCAAAAAGTGGTCGCGTAACTCGTCACCAATGTTTCAGTTTGACATTAATCTTAACCCATGGTGCATGAAGAATATGCTAAATGTGTAGATCTAGATCAGACTGAAAATTACATGATGTTTGGTCTTGGATTTAAACTACTGCTATTTACAATAAGCACGTCAAATGACGTGTACTTCTTACTTCCTCACTAAGAGAAGATTTCAATTTTAAAAAGGTTTATCTTTCGTACCGGTGGAAGTTTAGCTCAATGGGCAACATGTTAATTTTTCTCTTGACTCAGTTTTTTTCAACCGTTAATCACATAAACCCGAGTTTTAACGACCCTTAGAAAGCTGTTAAAAGCATCGCGGAAAAAGGAGAAAATGCTTATAACATCCATTTTCTCCTTTTTTTTTGACGGTGTTTTGTGCTCTTTCAAAAACAAATTTCAATTTTTGCATCATTTCTTTTCTTGTCTACAAATTTTTGAGGTTGGATTGTCCTAAAAATGTTTGTCATTTGGTGAAGAGTTTGATTGGATTAGCACATCTGCACATTAGCACAAAGGGTGTTTTAGTAAAATGTCAATTGATAGGGAGCGTGTTTGATTGCAAAACAATGTGCCGCTCTAATCAACTTGACCACCCGTTGTCATCAGTATATCATAAGATAACACAAACTACCGTCAATGATATTAACAATTTTCTTAATTGACAACACACTTAACACATTTTATAATCATCAGACAACCCTTTTCCCCTTAATCTGATATTGAAATTTTTCATTAACTTAAACCTCTCTGTTGAATCAGACAGTCTATAAATTTTTCGAAAGGTTTGTAATTCAGTGTTATTTAATTTTGTATGATGTTGAAATGACTTTACTAGCCAAAAGAAAGCAATCAGTATCTGTAATTCTATAATTCTGTGGCAGAACGGAGATTTTTTTTTTTTTCCTTTAGCATTGGAGTTCGAAATTTTGTTTAAACGTGTATATCTGTTACATTGTTCGTTGGCCCGACAATTCTCCCTTTTAATACATATCCGTGTGTAAATTCGTTCAAGCATCTTTAAATTACTTACCGAGAATTTATCATCGACAGAAATATACAATTAAAATATTTTTTCCGAAATCTTATTGAGAGAAACAGTCATGACAGCAAGATTTAAGTAGCCTATCTGCTATACTGCATGTGTATTGACAGCGTTTGTTTGTGAGTCCTTGGCAACAGTAACTAAGGTAGTCGGTTTATCTTATCGCCACGGATCCATGTGGAAAACCCAAAGTTAATAGAACAGAACAGAACAGAACATCGTTTATTTGACAAAAACAGCATAGTTCATATATATAGTCATATAACAAACAAATTTTTAAATCAAATGCATTTTAGTCACGCGATTTATTAATACACACAGTTCCAAATGATGTAATATGAAGCTTCAAATAAATTAATGAGTAAATAGTGAATGGGTGAAATGGGTATTTTCAGTATTGAAACTTGAAAGTATAGATCAAACACAGCAACTTGTTCCTCGGAAAAATCTCACAACATTAGACAGTGTAGATTAAGATTGGACTGGACGATCTTTGTCGACTGATCCTGGTCTACACTGTCCACGAACGGTAACTGAGTCTTACCAGGCCTAAAATTGAGATAAAAATCTTTCCAAGATCCAGCGGACTTTGTTTTAACTCTTTCCCAAACAATCCCTGTTTTTTACGGGTCTGGAATAGTAGCCTTTTGAAAACATTGTGGGAAAAGGAGAAAATGCTGGTAACCAGCATTTTCTCCTTTTCCCACAATGTTTTCTACCCTATCATAGACAGAAATCATCTTTTCAGCAAGAGTTGAATTGTCGTCTGCAAATGCTTTCAATTTGGTCTAGTCCAAAAGAATGTCGTTTGGGAAAGGGTTAAGCCAAGGAAATAGGCTGATTGTATAATACATGTATTTGGCGCTGAAACATCTAACTTTTAACTAAAACAATATTTTAGTCCTGTCCAAGTTGAAAGCATTTTCAGACAGCAAAATCAACATGTCTCAAAACTTAAAATTTGTTCTGGGAGGATAGAAAACATTGTAGGAAAGGGAGAAAATGTAGGAAAGGGAGAAAATGTGGGAAAGGGAAAGGTTGGAAAGGGGAAAATGCTGGTAACCAACATGTTCTCCTTTTTAGCTCACCTGAGCACAACGTGCTCAGGGGGAGCTTTTAGGATCACTGGGTGTCCGTCGTCCGTCGTGCGTCGTCAACAATTCTTTAAACATCAACTCCTCCTAAACCACTGGGCCAATTTGGACCAAACTTGGCTGGAATGTTCCTTGGGAGGTCCTCTTTAAAACTTGTTCACAGAATTTGATTCCGTCAAAAACTCTGGTTGTCATGGCAACCAAATGGAATTTTCTAGGAAATTCTTTAAAAATCTTCTCCTCTGAAACCGCTGGTCAGATTTTAAAATAATTTCACCGAGATGTTCCTTGGGGTGACCCTTTTCAAAAAATTGTTCGTGAAATTTTGATACGTCAAGAAACATGGCTCTGGTGAATGGGGGCTTCTTGCACTATACAGAAATAAAGGAATTCTTAAAAATTCTTCTTCTCTGAAACTGCTGTCAGATTTTGAAATAATTTCACAGAGATGTTCCTTGGATGACCCTTTTCAAAAACTGTTCTCGAAATTTTCATCCGTCAAGAATCATGGCTCTGGTGAATGGGGGCTACTTGCACTATACAGAAATGAAGAAATTCTTTAAAATTCTTCTTCTCTGAAACCGCTGGTCAGAATTTGAAATAATTTCACAGAGATGTTCCATGGATGACCCTTTTCAAAAGGTGGTCATGAAAGTTTGATTCATCAATAAACATGACTCTGGTGAATGGGGGCTACTTGCACTATATGGCCATGAAGGAATTTTTTAAAATTCTTCTCTGAAACGGCTGATCAGGTTCTGAAATAATTTCACAGAAATGTATCTTAGTTGACCCTTTTCAAAAATTGCTCGAAATATTTTGATCCATTAAGAAACATGGCTCTGATGGCTGTGGGCTATTTACACTATACAGACATGAAGAATTTTTAAAAATTTTCTTCTCTGACATAGTTGTTTAGATTGTGAAAAAATTGGCTATGGTCCTCTCAAAAATTCAGGTGAGCGAACCAGGGCCATCTTGGCCCTCTTGTTCCATATTGTTTTAAGCCATTACCACACAATCCGTACTTTTGACGCCCCTGAGAAAGAAGCCTTTAGAAATCATTGTGAGAAAAGGAGAAAATGCTGGTAACCAGCATTTTCTCCTTTTCCCACAATGCTTTCTACCCTTTAGAAAACAAATTTCAAATTTTCAGTCACTTTTTTTTTTGTCGTCTGCAAATGCTTTCAATTTGGACCAGTCTAAAATATTGTCGTTTGGTAATGAGTTAAAAAGGCTTCTGTCCTAGGGTCGTAAAAACAGGGATTATTTGGTAAAGAATAAAATACAGACGGCAGCTTCATATACATCTTTAAATTATAAGATTTTTTTTCTTGAAATGGTGGAAAAAATTGTGCATGACGTATTCAGACGCCTTCCTCATCTTCGTGGCTCATATGTCACATGACATCGTGTGTTGATCACGTGCTTCCAGCCAACGTGTAGCTGAATAATATATGAAAGACATTTTTGTGCATACTGTACAAATACTTGGGATCTTTGCTATTTACAGTCGGCAACAGTGGCATGTGGAATAATTTCTGCACATAATAATTAACCCTGAAAATGGACGCCTCGTGAGTCATACCTGTAATTTACAGATTGGTGCGCGGTCCATTCACATTTGACGTTAGATACACGTGACCGGCTAGACCAGTGAAATTGTCACATTTTTCAGCAGCCATGCTGATTTTGCAAGTTCTTCGTTCTTTTATAAACCTTTTACTACACAACCGCGTCATTTAACGACCCAGAGAAAAGAGAACATAAAACCTCTGAAGGAACAGAAGAAGATAGTAACTAGTAATCAGCATTTTCTGCTTTTGCAACATTTTTTCTCATCTTGTAGAGAAAAATCCAAATATTTGGGCCATACTGAATTAATCTTTTTTTGCTTTGAATATGATCTACAATTTTATCGTTTGATAAAGTTTGAACCGGCCTTAGCCGGTGTAATGCAGAGGAATGACCCCCATTACAAAATGACCTACGGGTCATTTCTCGACGTAGAGGAATGACCCATGGGTCATTTCTCTACATAGAAAAATGCCCGGTCATTTTTCTACGTAGAGAAATGACCCATGGGTCATTCCTCTACGTCGAGAAATGACCCGTGGGTCATTTTGTAATGGGGGTCATTTCCCAGCATTACACCGGCTAAAAATGTGAAATGAATCTTTCATGCTGACAAAAATAACCAAAATATCGTCATTTCAAACTTTCTTTTCAAATAAAATAAACATCTCCTTACGGGACAGGGTAGGTCTAAGATCAGAACGCTCGTTACTTGCAGTCCGACCTTGATCCGCGTCGCATTTAGCAGCCTAAGGATTAAAACGGTAACAAAAACAGCATGGGAAATAGTCATTATTTCTATATTTAGATATTGGGTTAAAACAACATCACGTGACAGGCTTGTCAGTTTAACCCTTCACCACACAACAAAAGCTTAGACTTGTCAACATCTGAACCAGGATTTGTCTTTGAAAGGGGTGAAAAGGAAAGAATAAACATCTTCCATTTTTTTCCGATAATGTTTTCGAAAAGCTTCTACCTCAGTGCCTTTAACTCTTTCCCAAACGGCAAATTTTGGACCAGACCAAACTGAAAGCATTTTGCAGATGACAAATTAACAGTTGCTAAAAAGATGATTTTTCTCTATAATAGGGCAGAAAACATTGTGGGAAAAGGAGAAAATGCTGGTAAACAGCATTTTCTCCTTTTCCCACAATGTTTTCAAAAGGTTTCTATTCCTGACCCGTAAAAACCAGGGATTGTTTGGGAAAGGGTTAAAGCTCAAAATTGTACGGGTAGAAGATTAATTCTAGAATATTATGCAGGACTTATTTCGCTCTTGTAAGTAATATAGATCACGATCAGACAGCACTGAACATGAAGTCTGATCCTCAATCTTAACTATCCTCTATTTTGTGACACATTCTGATTCAAACACACAGGACACACAGGAAGTTGCATTACTGCGGCTTCTTTTTACAAATAAGAAAGGTAAGTTTCATGAATTCAGCACTTTAAACATTTTTAATGCCTTTAATGCCTTTGAAAGCGCCGAGTCCACGTGAGAGAGTCCCCAAGTGTTGATACTCGTATACAGAAATTAACACCTTTGTCGTAGGCAGTGGAACGTTAGGAAGAGGGGGCTGTGAGCATTTTTTTCTAGAGTTATTCTCACGATATAAAAAGGACATTTTTAAGGCTAAAAACAAGGAAATAAGAGATTAACCCATTACCACACAATCACGACTCTTAACACCCCTGTAGAAAGAAGACTTTTGAAAACATTGTGGGAAAAGGAGAAAATGCTGGTAACCAGCATGTTCTCCATTTCCCACAATGTTTTATTCCCTATTCAAAACAAAAATCATTATTTCAGTTACATTTGGTTTGTCGTCTGCAAATCCTTTCAATTTGGACCAGTCTAATTTTTCAGTCGTTTGGTAAAGAGTTGATGTGATTTTTTTTTGGTTTGGGTGGTGCTGATGACGCATCCCAAAAGTTTTTGCCTCTGAATAAATATTTTTTGAATGGGGGAGGTCTTCAAGAAGAAATAGAACTGTGTTTGGAAGACGGAAGGGATGCCACCGGCGCCCCCCCTCTCCCCCCCCTCCTCGCATTAGGAAAACTTAGGGCAAAATGAAATGCAAATCTACATGTAGTTCTGTATTCACCACCAACCATCATCGAAAACATTTGTCCTACTGTCCAAGATTTTCTAAATTTCAAAGTAACACAACTTTTGATTGGCTAAACCTTTTGGTTTAGGCAATCATAAGTTGTGTTACTTTCAAATTTGGAAAAATCTAGAGAATAAGACAAAGAATGTTTTTAAGAATGGTTGGCGAATACGGGTCCAGTGCATTCTGAGGTACTTTATGCGTACAGCAGACAATCTCTGGTGCAAGTTCTGATGTACTGAACACGGACAACGCAAAGAATGTGTAGAAACAAATACACAATGGTATTAATATCAGTTTACCCAAAACTGCGCCAGCATGTGCCTGATATTAAAGTCTTTATCAAATAATCCCTTATTTTTACCGCCTTTAGAAGGGGGTACTGATAATATAGTAAGACAATGAGAAAATGCCGATAAAAGTGTTTTAAACTTTGTTAAAGACAGGAAACATAGCTTTGTGTCAAAATTCCATAAAAAACTTTGTCGCATTCATTATGAACTAGCATAAGTTTGTTGCCTGGATTAAAGAAAAGCCATAAAGCCAGGTTATATAGGTTTCATTGAAAGAACAAAACAACGAATCTGTATGGTCATGCCGTGCTCTGGTTCTCATTATGTAGTTTTGGAAAATGAAACATATCGTTGCGAATGCATATTCCACATAGGAGTAGGTTGAGTTTCGACACATCTGGTCGTGATAATACATGCCACACGACCATGTATAGATAACTAACATCTCTTGCCTTAAAAGTACATGCTAGACCTGTACATTTATGAAGTGTTTCGAATTGACAATTTTAGCCAGAAAGGTGCATGTCACTTACATTCGTGTTGTGTTTCAAAACGACACCTGACGTCGTGAAGGTACATGTCGCACATGGCTTTGCTGTGTTTCAAAACGACACCTGACGTCGAGAAGGTACATGTCGCACATGGCTTTGCTGTGTTCCAAAACGACACCTCACGTCGTGAAGGTACACGTCGCACATGACTCTGTTGTGTTCCAAAACGACTTCTCACGTCGTGAAGGTACACGTCTCACATGGCTTTGTTGTGTTCCAAAACGACACCTCACGTCGTGAAGGTACACGTCGCACATGGCTTTGTTGTGTTCCAAACGACACCTCACGTCGTGAAGGTACACGTCACACACGACTATGTTGTGTTCCAAAATGACACCTCTCGCATACGACGAGGTTATGTTTAGAAATGACACCTTTCGTCTTTAGACAAAATAAAACCTTCGTCTCAGTCGTGCATCAAACTGATACCTACCTTTCTGAAGGTAAGCACTTAGTACAAATCTTTCCTGTTAAAACTTACACTTTTCGCCGTGAGATTATACCCGACATGTTAAATATAACTATGTTGTGATTTGAACTTACACATTTTTTTTTTCGGATATATAATTTATATACATGTAGTAACTTGTCCACGAAGCGTGTTTTGAATATTGAGGTTATTATTTCACTTGTCTTATGAACTAGTCATGTTTAGTCCATTCGACTGTCTATGTCCGTAAATAATAATAACGTCTTTGTAAAAAGGCCAAAAAACTTTTGTTTCAAATTCCAGCAAAACGATTGTCATAGTGTTGTCCATCCCTTTCCCACACAATGACGACTTTTGACAACCCTTGGAAAGAGGCCGTTTGAAAACATCATGGGAAAAGAAGAAAATGCTGGTAACCTGCATTTTCTTCATTTCCCACAATGTTTTCTTCTTATCAGTAAACAGTTGCACCATTTGAGCCACATTGAAATTGTCGTCTGCAAAAGCTTTCAATTTGGACAGGGCTAAAATTTTGTCATCTGGGAAAGGGCTATTTCATGTTTGTTTGGGAGAGCCACCATCCCCAATCCATGTCCCTTTTGGTTATCCTATTTCATTGCTCATATAATGTTAAAGAGTTTCTCATCAGGGCAATATTCCTTGAGAATCTACAGAAAGAGGAACTTGGTCAGATTGTGTTGTCTAAATATCTAATATCAGCTTGTGAGAGGCAAGGCTCGTGTGTGATACACGTCCACGTTGACCAGCGAACAACGTGAAACGTGAACACGTTTAGGGTAAATTTGTAACACACGAAAATACCAAACAACTATATAAATAAAGGAAAACTAAATAACTTTGAACATATCTCACGTTCTAAAAAGGCTAGGTTCAGTTATCAGAATTTTTATACAAAAAAATAATATTTATATTGTTAGAATTTGTAGAAAGAATAACGTTTCAGTCGCAAACAAACAAACCAAACTTTATCATATAATTAGAAAACAAATAGAGACAGAAGAACAAATACTTAGAATAACACAAAGTGAATACATTGTCGTGTGCAGAGGATTAGAACATTTTTGAAAACTTTGGATTCTTCAAGGAGTTCTGTTTCTATCAGTAAGTGGAAAATTTTCAAATCCTGATTTTATTCAACTTCATAAAAACGATCTTTCAAAACACTGACACAATAGAAGGAAGAAATAGAAGGAATTTCACCGAGTATATTTTTCTTTTTACGACATTATGTTCATTAACTTATGTGTTCATGCACTAAAGTCGGATTTTTAGATTTTCGTCAAAACTATGACCTGCGATATTCATTTTTGTATCTATCATTGACAAAAGATACCATGTACCAAATCTCTCATCACAGAGACCTGTCGACCGAATGGTAGTCAGTACAGCGAATAAGAAATTGCGTCACCGGGAAATTTAGAAAATTTGTGATAAGTACATAGAAGTTTATTAAAATGTAAGATAAAACGAATTTTCCGCATCAAGTAATTACAATTTTTTAAAGGCAATAAAGCAATAACAAACATAACTGATCACATGGATAAGAACATAAGCAAAGCTTGTATAGTTCTTTTCATAATTCCAGGCACACAGATAATTATTAATAATGATGCTGAGGCTATTGTAAGAGAAATAATAATGGTAATTTGACAGGCTGTGCATACGGAAAAACAGTGATAATACTTTGAAACAAACAAGAAATGTCTTTAAAAACAGCAGACGGCGTAAGAAGTACTTTCATGTCAATAATAAACGACAGCAAGCAGTAACGAGCAAAGCTCGTTTTGCCGTAACACTGTTCTTGATTTTTAAGAATAAAATTCCGACTTCGTTCTGGGGTTTAGTCTAAATCTAGTCGGGGATGACTTAACCCTTTACTCCATAGATACTCATTTCTACGCATTGCTTGTAGAAGCCTTTGGAAAACATTGTAGCAAAAGGTGAAATTGCTCGTGACGAGCAATTTCACCTTTTGCCACAATGTTTTCCATGCTTTCAAAATTGTCATATACACATACGAAACAGCTTCATCCTTGCTATTATTTAGGGTCAATTAGAGATACCATAGAAATGCCCTATGGGGTAAAGGGTTAAGATTAAGTGTCTTGGGGTTGGTCGCTTAGCGTCACACGTATCCCAATCTTCCGCACAATTACCTAATTGGTCCAAGATGACAATAATTATGTACAGATCGAATGGTTACATAAAAATTATCGTCAATTTTATAAGAACAAAACAGATAATCCAATTTCCTCTCTGCTTTCAGCGAATTTGAACGTCTATTAATTTCATATTATTGAAACTGTCTTATGAAAAAAAAATAAATAAAATAAAATAAAAAAAAATTAATAATAATAATAAAAAAATTAATTAAAAAAAATAAAAATATTAAATTAAATAAAAAAAAAAATAATAAAAAAAATTAATAATAATAAAAAATAATAATAAAAAAAAAAAAATTAATATGTAAATGCATAAAAAGTTACCATGCAAGCAACTGCCCCTTTCTCCCCATTGTTTATAAAATGAAATTTTCAGTTCATTTGATCAAAATCACATCTTAATTCAAATCATTGTTGGAAAAGGAGCAGTTGACCCTAAAAATCATCTGTCCGAAGAAATATTTGCGCATACAGAAATAGGTTATAGGGTAAAGCTTAAAAACACAAGATTACCAATAAGCATAAAAATATGATTAAATCATCCTGTCATATTCATTAATTTTGTCATTCCGTACCGAAGGATCGATTAGCACAAGCAAATCGTGTAGGTCTGCAGGGGCAGGAGAATGAACAATTCAGCTTTCTAACCAATCACAAAACACTATTTATTCATTCTATATCAATATCAGGAAGTCGGTCAAAAATCGGCGCTTTCAGTTACTCCGTAAGAAAAAAAAGTAGAATATACTGATACAATAGCGGTTAAAAACTAATGCAGGTGTTGAAGTGCATTTCAATTTAAATAATGCCTTTTAACCCATTACCACACAATCCCTACTTTTTGACTACCGTGAGAAAGAAGCCTTTAGAAAACACTGTGGGTAAAGGAGAAAATGTTGGTAACCAGCATTTTGTCCTCTTCCCACAATCTTTTCTACCCTTCACAAAACAAATTTCAAATTTTCAGCCACTTTTATTCTGTCGTCTGCAAATGCTTTCGATTTGGACCAGCCTAAAATATTGTCGTTTGGTAATGAGTTAAAAGTATGGAAACTATTGTGAAGATGAAAATCTTTATTGTGATGTCGGTCCAAACGTTAATCGCTGACAGGAAAACGAATCTCAAAATCAGGCAAAAGTTAAACGAAAGATAAATCGACCTGGCAACTTTTAACCTACTTTTGAAACTCTTTCGGATTACACTTATGTTATGGAGCGTCGACCTCATAACCTAAAGGTCCTGAGTTCGATACCCAGGAGCGGGTGTCAACTTTGGGATTTTTCATTGGCGCACACATTCTGCGCGAGTACTGGTGTACCGGTAGTTCCCAGGAAACAGAATCGAGAGAGATTAGTGTAAGTTGTAAGAGCTTGTTTCTCCATCGATGTAAAATAGATATGTTTAAAATAAACTTAAGCTTACACTTGGACCGACCGTTCAATAACAGATTGTCATCTTTACAACAATTTCCATGCTTTTGAATGGTTTGATTTAATTAATTCTAGCTGCATTTCAGTAACGGATGTGTTAACATTTGGCCGCTTATGTGCCTTTATGAATATTTCGTGAATACAGATCTTGAAGCTGACTATAAATATTGAAAAGTTGAGCTTTTATACTTTGTCCGAATCCTGACATCTCCCTTTAACCCATTACCACATAATTCCTACTTGGTTCCCTTGGGGATGTTATGATAATAACAATAATGATATATGATGTCTGTTTAAGACCCACGTGCAATTCAACTCAAATTCTGTTCTTAATCACCTGGTACTCAGTATATATAGATCTGTAAAACAATCCGTAGATTTACTTGAAATAATGTCTCGAGAAAATTGCTGGTCAGTGCAAGAAGAACAAGGATAAAATCCAAGTAATTCCCATACCAGGACCAATAAAGTACAGGGGAAGAATCAAGGGAAATAACTGAAGAAGGACCCTCATAAGTGTTTCCATGTCCATGACAACTATGTGGGATAGTAGCCAGTGGCTTCGGAAGAGTACTGTGCGAAGTATTGGTCAAAGAAATTTCAAGAAAGCATGGATAGGTTTACTGGCCGTCGCAGTTCAGAGAAATAATGTTGAAAACGGCAAATAAATAAACCCAACTAGAAAGCATCTGCAGACGACCAATTCAAAAGTAGTATAAACATTCTGACAATCTTTTCCGTGGTGAGAAAACATTGTGGTGGAAAAGGAGAAAATGTTTTTTTATCAGAATTTTTCCTTCTCGCACAATGTTTTCATGGGCCGCGTTGTAGCCACCAGTTTGCAATAGAAACGAGAATTGCAATAAATTATTGCAATACTCGTTGGGACAATTATTACATTTCACTTCACAGCCAGTTTTGGAATCAAAACAAAAATTGCAATTTAAAGATTTTATATGTCATATTCGATCGTTTTCCATTCAAAGCCAAATTAGTATTTAATTTAATGTTAAATTGTATTATGTAAGATATAAACAAAGATACAGAAAGTGATCATCCAATGACCATTTCAGGCTAAATAATATTAAGGCTGATATCCTTGAAAACTTTTATGTAATCGATTGAATACCGTATACAGCACTAAATCGGTATTTTATTATATTATTAGGACTAAGAACTGTTATGTGAAAGTCATTTATGAGATTAGAAGAGGTCTTCACTTCAAACAAGATCATTAGATGTATTTTACATCTCAGCAGCATGTGTCGCTTGTCCTTAGCGTATTAACCCTTTACTCCATAGATACTCATTTCAACGCATTGCTTGTAGAAGCCTTTGGAAAACATTGTGGTAAAAGGTGAAATTGCTCGTGACGAGCAATTTCACCTTTTGCCACAATGTTTTCTATGCTATCAAAAGGTGTCATATACACATAAGAAACAGCTTCATCCTTGCTGTTATTTAGGCTCAATTAGAGATACAATAGAAATGCCTTATGGGGCAAAGGGTTAAGAAAATAAGTGAAATAGGTGGTTTTTCATGAATTGCCATTATCGTAAAACTTGTAGCATTGACCGAGAACTTATAACAATTGGCTATGTGGCTGCTCAACAGTTTTTTGTGATAAATCGAGAATAGCAAAACAAATTTTGTTTCTTTTGAAAGTCGGTTTTATCTATTTTTCAAACTCTGAGCAAATCAGCCAGAGTAAAATCTTCAGAATTCCTCTCCGTTGAAATCACATCTCTTTATGTTGGCAAACCTGTATCAGGTTGTTAATTGTAAACCAATGGATATTTAAGTATTTTGGACAAACACATAAAAAAATGATATTCTGATTCTATTCTATCAACGTTGCATTGTCTGCAAAGTCGATTCCGCCTGTCAATATTTTGGATTCTTCCAGTTTCCATAGCAAGCCTTATGTTAAGAAAATGTAAAGCGTGTCAACGTTTTTCTTAGTGTTTCATCCCCTATTTTTGTTAAATAATTTTCAAATTCAAAATTCGTTTTAAAATTACAATAATGTTCTAATTTCAAACAACTGCTGGTCGAATTCTGTCATTCTTGTATAAAATTAGCACAGTCTTTTTTGAATACTTTTCATTATAAAATTAAAATTGTCTATTTTATTTCTTGTCCAAATATATGAATATCCAGCTTTATCTAAAATTTCCTTAAATTTTGCAGACCAGTTAAAAGCATTTCAACTAGCAATTTGAATACTGCATTTTTCATTAAATACTGTATGAATATCTATTACTTTTGATTTTTAAATAATATCTAATTGACTTTTCAAGCGCCAATAGTGACAATGGACATCTTCCAAGTTGACCGTACACAGAGAAGTTTGGGGTTTGAGGACTTACACCAAAGATTTTTTTTTTTCAATTTCATGTTTTACTTTGTTAACCCTTTACCCCATAAGGCATTTCTATGGTATCTCTAATTGACCCTAAGTAACAGCAAGGATGAAACTGTTTCTTATGTGTATATGACATCTTTTGATAGCATAGAAAACATTGTGGCGAAAGGTGAAATTGCTCGTCACGAGCAATTTCACCTTTTGCCACAATGTTTTCCAAAGGCTCCTACAAGCAATGCGTCGAAATGAGTATCTATGGAGTAAAGGGTTAATAGATATTTTAAGTTATACTTCAGTTATACTCTCCCCCGCCCCACCCGCATACAAAAAAATTGGAGTCAAAAAGAAGCAATTTTGTTAATGTCTATTGAGACTTTTTTTTAAAATAAGGACAAAAGTCTATTCAAGGCTTTTAAACTTGACCAGTTCGTGCATTCACTGCATTTTGCATTCTACCTGTTCTAAAGAATTTAATACCTAAGTAACAAAATTCATCAACAATTTCTAGTTTTTCTCCTGCAACAGCATAGTTGAAGTTGTATTTATTTCTCTGTTTTTCAAATAAACAGACTTTGCTTTTCTTTACATTTATTTTAAGACCCCATTTCTCGGTATAATCATATAAAGTATTTAGCTGAAATTGTAAGGAACTTTTAGTAGTAAAAACAACCATGTCATCTGCAAACATTAAAGGGTATATAGATAAAATATCCAGATCATCATCTGTAAGGTTATTAATGTTGAATGCGTCGTTTATTTCGTTTACAATGAATAAAAACTGGCGGGAGGCGTTGTCCTTGCTTTTAGCCGATTGAAACATCGAAAAAGTCAGACATTTTTTTAACTGTTTGTCACTTTCACACCTGATGTAACTTTTGAATATACAGCTTTAGGAATTCTCACAAATTTGAAACTAAGGCCTGTTGAAATAAGTTTATGTATCAGCATGTCCCGACTGAAAGTATCAAAACATAAAAGTGCAATAAGGTTTTTTTTTTTTAAATTCTTGGCTAAACACTTGTATAATGCAATGTAAGATATAAATACAGTCAACTGTCCCTTTTTTTTTCTCTCTGAACCCAAACTGTAAATCTAAAAAAAGGTGTTCATTTTCACAATATTTATTAAGTCTATTCGTAAAAAAGAGAGAAAAGAGTTTTGCCATTTTATTTACAAGAATAATTCCCCTATAAAACAGTAAAGAGATAAGGAGAGAAAAAAATCTTTACTATCGAAGAAAAATTCTGGAACGATATTGTCAATCCCAGGGCTTTTATACCTATGCAGCTGCGAATTGTCAATTTTAATTTCTTCTATAGTTTAGTTTAGTTTAAACATATTTATTTTACATCGATTGAGAAACAAGTTCTTACAACTTATACTAATCTCTCTCGATTTCTTCTATAGTAAACGGTATATCCAGAAATTCCATGTGGTTACTAATGCAGGTTAGATCGGGAAGTTCTTCTTCCAGTTCTTTTGGTACTTTCATTACTCGTTACACTGTCAAAATGCAAAACTGGCTGTGAAGTGAAATGTAATAAATTTTCTGTCATCGCAACAAGTTTTGCAATTACTCTGACTGACCTACCAGGACTTAGCAGTATCAAACAAAATAGAGGGGATAAATCAGTCAATATTCAGCACAAAACGTCTTACTGTTGTATCTGGAACACTTTACAGTTATTGTGGTGGTTGCACAAATATGTAGTACAATGACAGAAAAAACAATGATGGGACAGTCTATGGTATAAACATGTCTATCCGTGTATTCACAAACACTCGGATAGACGGACAGACAGACGGAGACGAAAGAACTGACATAAACGTAGCACGTAACACAGCTAACAGAGATACACTAAATGGGAGGTAACCCCCGATAACTTCATTTATTCTGTCATTGTTATTTCCCTTGCATAAACGGGCAAGTGTATATTGTTCCTTGTTTATTTTCAGCTCATTTTCGATGTCTTTCGAGACAGAAAAGGTAATGTACTTGTCTTTATTTCACCCTCTACCTATACACAATCCTAAGGTAAAGCTACTTTGCGAACATAGTAGATTAACATCAGGTTGCGTAGAACATGCAGTCAGATCTACATATCCTCCAAAGTAGTTGGTGAGGTGCCTGACAGTTGCAACATCTATAATTATGCTTGATATAGAAAAGAACATCGTCATCTCTTAAGACGCCAAACAAATATGACAATACCATTTCAAATTTAACCCACTAAATTCTCTGAATAGCAGTTTACGCTTTACCAGAGGACAAATTTCAGACAGGTCAAACCGAATCTCTCTCTCTCTCTCTCTCCATTAATTCTGCTCTTTCAAAGAAATCTCCTATTCATTAATGTTGTCTACAAACGATTTCAATTTAGATCAGCTTAAATCCATTCGTTTGATAAAGTTTCAGAGTTATAAGGCAGGTATATGGAACATTTAAAGTGATACGCAGCTTTTTCAGTGTTTTTTGCTGATCTAAACTTATATTATATGAGCCATGCTCTGGCAAAAGTGGGCTTAATGAAACTCCTTTATACATGAAACTAGCCCTCGTCATCACGTAGATCTATGGATCCATAAGAGCCCCCTTTTCAGATAACCGACTTAATCATGAGGTAGATTGTCCTTTGACAAACAGAAAATTTACTAATAACGAAAAGTTTCGGCCCAGGTCAGCCTGCGCGGACTGCGCAGGCTGATCTGGATCGATACTTTTCGCAGATGCATTAAGCCCCCTTTTCACACAGCGTGGCTTATATGCAAGACTGTTATTGACGTATTATTTTCAAGCGTTCATTTCCTTTACGTCTGTATAAAACTTTCAAGATTTGTTAACAAGAATGTATTCCTAAAACGGACTGAGAAGGAAATACAAGAAATGAACCGGCCAACCCCTAACTTCTGAGAGAAAGACAGAAAGACAGACAAACAGAGAAAGAGAGACACGGAGAGAGAGACAGAGAGACAGACACTTTCACCACTACGGCAATGAGCATTTTCCTTAATTAAAAAGAAATCTATTCGAAATTTCAAAATTCATGTACAACAAATATACACAAATATGGCAATTGATAAAGGTACTCGAGACACCCCACCCCCTCGCATACACGGAAATCATTGCTGACGAAATTATCTCATTGGTCCATTTTCAAGCTAGATATGTCTTCCATAAGTAGGTTTTCTCCGTAAAACCAAAGAGGTGACGTCAGTTAAGCAAATACATACTTTTCAAGAGAAAAAGTTTTCGTAAATTCTGGTTGATTTTTCTGTTCTCTGACACGTGTCATCTCTTACATAATTTGTATCGTTCAATATGATGAAAATCGAAACATGTCATATATATTACATACCTTGAAACTAAGCGCTTTCTGTGATTCTGTCGGTTTTTACCAACTTTTCTTAAGAATATTCTTTGTCTACAACTCAAAATTGTCTAGATTCGAAATTAACGCAAATTCTGATTGGCTAAACTAAATTGAAATTAACATAAATTCTTATTGGCTAAACCAAATTGGTTTAGCCAATCAGAATTGCCGTTAATTTCAAATTTTGAAAATTCTTAAGAATTAGACTAAGAATACTTTTAAGAAAAGTTGGTGAATACGAACGCTCTGTTAAAGAATGATTACTGCTTCCCGAGTTCCATCCCCATTGTATTGCTAGACTTCACTGATTTCTTTTTAATTTAAAAGGAACACATATTTTTTGATACAATAAACATTTTTTTCAGTAAATCAGAACCAATATTCACAAGCCATTCTTCATTTCATTCTTGGTTTTATTGTAGATTTAGAAAGTGACGAAAGTTCTCACTGGCTAAACCAAACGGTTTAGCCAATCAGAACTTGCGTTACTTTCAAATTTTAAAAATTGTCGAGCATTTGACAAAATAATGTTCTTAAGAATGGTTGGTGAATACGTATACCTAGGGAATCTATCACTGTTTGAATAACGAAACGGATTGGTGGTTAAATGAAGGGTGAAAAGGCCGGTGTAATGCAGAGAAATGAACCCCATTACAAAATGACCCACGGTCCTTTCTCGACGTAGAGGAATGACCCATGGGTCATTTCTCTACGTCGAGAAATGACCCATGGGTCAATTCTAGACGTAGAATAATGACCCGGGTCATTTTTCTACGCAGAGAAATGCCCCATGGGTCATTCCTCTACGTCGAGAAATGACCCGTGGGTCATTTTGTAATGGGGGTCATTTCTCTGCATTACACCGGAGACAAAATACAGAGAATAGATATTCGAACATTTATCATTGAAGCAGTCGCTATGATCAAATGACTGATAGAGAACTTGAAAAAAAGAGACTTTTATTTTGTTTAAAAGTATACCGTCACAAGAGTTCTAAAACTACAAGTTAACATTTTACTACGCTATCACACGTTTTAACAACAATGTAGAAGACTTTTGAAAACATGGTAGGAAACGGAGAAAATGCTGGTAACCAGCATTTTTCTCCTTTTCCCACCATGTTTTCTACTCTTTCAAGGACAAAGTCCATCATGTAATTAAATAATACATCGTCACCTGCAGTTTGCTTTCAATGTGGACAAAACTAGTGTGTACATTTTTTTGTGGCCAGGTTAAGACTTAAACCCGCCACCAGAAAGTGATAATACTACTTATCTAAATAGCTCCCAGTCTCCCAGAACGAGGCTGCAATAGGTGACGTTCAACACATACAAAAACCAGCATGTCATTTGGTTAAACCTTTCCTAAACAATCCCTGGTTTTTACGGCTCTGAATGAGCAGCCTTTTGAAAACATTGTGAGAAAAGGAGAAAATGCTGGTAACCAGCATTTTCTCCTTTTCCCACAATATTTTCTACTCTACTATATAGTCAAGTTTTAATTTTTGAGCAACATTAGTTTTGTCGTCTGCAAAGGCTTTCAATTTGGACCAGTCTATGTTGTTTGGTAAAGAGTTGAATAGATATGAACGATGTTCTGAAATAAAATGGTTTATACATCTCTGTGATGCATGATACCAAGCCGTCTTTGCAAGCCAAGGCTGACTATTCACTACGCCACTCTACCCTTGGCGGATCGAGCTTGATTTTTACATTCCCCCTATACCCTTTTTCATTGGATGCAGCAAGCTCTAACTGCATCAAATGAAATCGCTCGTAGCATTTCATCTTTGAAAAAAAAATAGAATAAGGTCACTACCTTTCGAATAGAAGTTAAACATGGAAACCCACGTGGATGTCTGCTTATCGCTTCATGTTGAATAACTGTATTCGTAAGCGGTTTGTAAAACGATATTTCATTGGCTTTCAGAAATATGATATAAAGAGGGGGAGGGGGTTTAATAACCATCATCCATAGAGGGCGCATCACAGGAATCTCGAAATCGGGCTCAATCAGCCAAGGTAAGATCCACGTAGTGATCGTTACCTTGGCTCATGAAGATGGATACCAAGCAAGTCATCACATAATTGTTGATCCATAAAAACCCATCACATAAAAATCAACCGACTGGATCAGTGGGTAAAGTGGTCCTTTGACATGGAGAAAATCGATCAAAGGTAAGTTTACAGTTTCAACTTAACCCTTTCCCAAACAACAAATTTTGGACCCGTCCAAACCGAAAGAGTTTGCAGACGATAAATTTAGATTTTGAGAAAATTGCAATAAGTTCTCAAAAAGGGTAGAAAACACTGTAGGAAAAGGAGAAATTGCTCGTTACGAGCAATTTCTCCTTTTCCCACAGTGTTTTCAAAAGACTTTTACTGCAAATACATAAAAACCAGAGCTGGTTTGGGAAAGGGTTAAATTAGCTTGCACGGACTGCGTAAGCTGACGTGAGTCGCTACTCTTCTTAGATGTATTAAGTCGCCTTTTCACAAAACATGGTTCAAAATAACAATAAAATATTGTGACAACTGCTGTTTTGCTGGAGACGAGCAATTTCTCCTTTTTTTACGATAACAAGCAACTTCTCATTTTATTACAATCCTTTCAAAAGGCAGACAGTTTTTTTGATACAGGAAGAAAAAAAATGTCGTCTGTTTAACTGATATCTTACATTGTGACATTTCTCTATCAAGGAGGTTAAACACGTGTCTACAGATGTCCTAGTCTAACTTTCACCCTTGTGTTCAGCTAGATAAATCTATAAGGCATACTTTTAGGTAAGAAATAACCCCATTTTGAGGACGTTTTGACCGAAATACTTTAAAGAGGACCTACCTGTGTAGGCTTAGGATCAGCCTAAGATGTAAAGACTGATCTTGCTCTGCTCAGACAAACAAGGGCATAACAATTGTCGTTACCGATATACCAAACGTTTGACGGTAAACGTCATTCATCTTCTGGCTGGTAAGCACGACTCGAGGACCATTTTTGCGGACAGTGTGGATCAAGATCAGACTGCACAGAACGTGCTGTCTGATCCTGGATCTACACTGTCTGATTAAACATTTTTGTTCCCATGAATACCTTTGAAATAGTTTGAAATTACTTATTTATTAGGTCAATGTTAAGCCCCCCCTTTTCCCCCGCCTCCCCCCCCCCAAATTAGCCAAACTTTGCTCGAGGAACCGAAAATGTTCCATAGAGTATAAAACAAATACGATTTAAATGTCCTTGTGGTAAAAAATTTTGAAACTAGATCTATCGTGGTAAAATAGATCTACATGCAAATCTTTGAAACTTTGTATTGGACTTAACGCTGCTTTCAACATTTTCTTTTCTGTTATATCACGATGAAAAGCCCGACTACTCATATATGTGCTTTAATTAACAGACTGGGATCCTGCAATGCCTTGATCAAGGGCACATTCACGAACTCTGTTTCGATGCCGGTTTGAACCCGGATTTCCCGATCACAAATCTTTACACAAGGCATTTGTTTCCGTGAAATACTTCTTTCGTTTTCGTTGATTCATGCAAGATCTATTTCATTGGATAAGACTGTAATTGTAGTTTAACCCTTTACCCCATAAGGCATTTCTATGGTATCTCTAATTGACCCTAAATAACAGTAATGATGAAGTTTCTTATGTGTATATGATACCTTTTGATAGTGCAGAAAACATTGTGGTAAAAGGTGAAATTGCTCGTCACGAGCAATTTTACCTTTTGCCACAATGTTTTCCAAAGTCTCCTACAACCAGTGTAGAAATGAGTATCTATGGAGTAAAGGGTTACATTCAAGGCTTTTCAAACCATTCAGTCCATTGGAAATTAGTTCTGAAAACATTGTTGAGCAATTTCTTCTCAGAAGATTTTCAATCTAAGAATATAATTATGTATAGATCTATACATATAAAAGAATGTAGGTCTAAATCTATCAGACCCACATGTAGATTATTGCCTTCAACCACTTTTCCCCCCATTTTGTCTGTACAGTTTTCGTTTGTCTAAATATAGATTGTAGAGAACTGGGTTAACTTATTCATGAATTTATTTCCAACAACCGCTTCCTTAAAGATGTCAATGAGTTTTTATTTTTAGTATGTTTGGATATTAAATTATATTTTTGCTCTTTTAAACGATATCTACATTATTATTTCTTTAAAAAAAAAAAAGATCACGTGTCGGTCCACAAGTGTATCCCGATGTTAACCCTTCATCAAACAACCCGATGTTTTACCGAACCTTTGGAGGAAGGCATTGGACAAATTTGTGTTAAATACGACAGAGTAACCAGCATCTTCCCCATAGCCCACAATGCATTCAAGACTTTCCAGGGCAAAACCTACTTATTAGATCTATATGTTCCTTATTGACTAAATCTTGCACTATGGTCCTGTCTAAAATATGTCATCTGGAGAGAAGGTAAAAAATAATTTTCACCTTTTATAACGAAAACTCGGTTAAGGTCGACAAACGGTTAAAATCTAGTCTATCGTTGTTAGAGTAGATCTATATTCTTTTGAACGTGACGGGAGAAACGAAGGCCCAACTGTTATTGATACACAAATTTCTCATTATTCATTCATAGTGTAGACAACTCGGTAAACAACTGTCTTCCTCAAAAATATCGATAAACATTTTTTTACTCAAATTCTACGAACGTCCATGGTAGGTAAACAATTTTCGACCAACACGAGATCGATAGATTTATATAACGCTGGGACCTATCCCGCTCGTTCTAGCTCAATACAATCTTTTCTGTTATGACCTTGAGTGTACTGAAACTGCGTAGTTTTTACTGTGCACTCGTCCAAGGTTACACCCTGTGACGTAGATAGAAGTGGGCGGAGCATTGCAGATGAAGGTTTTTAGAAATCTCTAAACCACAACAAAAGCGTATCATTTGTGTTTTCTTGGATATCGTTGTTTCTAGAGCGAATTATCAACTCAACCACATTTAGAATTATCTGACATTAAAGTTTAAATACTTTTTCATTCATCACTTGAACAGTTTTTGCATATTGATCTTGAAATTTGTCGGAATATTCCAGAAAGTGTTATGTTTAGAGATTATAAATTTCATGCAATTGACACTGGGTCATGCGTACTTACGAGACCACTCAAATAGAATATGAAACGAAGGCTGTGATTGGTCAGTGACACACGTCCTTAAAGGTCAGTAACACTGGGATAGAAAAAAGTTCGTTTACATCATTCGTAACTTTTGGAACAGTAGTGAAGGACGTACAAGTGGAAATATCGTTGAATTGAATTTTTTTGAATAACAAAAGACTTTGTTTTAAGTTCAGAAGAATTTTTGAACCGTTATCGTAACCGGACTTTTGTTAAAATATAGATTAGATCTAGTGGACTTCTAATTTGCCTATTGATCAGACCGTCCCGTTCGGTAAGATTAGTTTTATTATCCAATTCTTTGTTAGTTTTATTCTCTTTTAATACGTTCAAATACCTTTTGAAACTTTATTTCCATTGTGTGATTGAACAAATATATCGCAGAAACCCAGTGTCTGTCTAACGGATTTTTTTATGTAACGTCTATAGGTACATTACAAAACAAATTAGGGACAAAAAAGAAGCGTGACTCTGTAACCAGAATGACCCGGACGGACAACTTGACATAATACACGGTATGAACAACAGTAATCTGAAACTTTTGTGAGAGAATAAAAGATATTTTTTCGTTTCAAAGCTTCTATGTTTTTCGCTAAATATTTTAATCTATTACTGTTAGGCATAGAAATTCTCCAAACTGTATTTGATCGGTCCATTGTGATGAACATAAATGTACATTTCCAGTGTAAAAATGTTATTTGGTTCACAGCGTAACCTTTGAACAATCAACCCCGACTTTTAACGCTAGATGAAGAAAGGTGTTGAAAACATTGTGGGTAAAATGAGAAAATGCTGGTTACCAGCATTTTGTCATTTTACCCACAATGTTTTCTACCCTACAAAATACATATTTTAATTTGTCATATCTATTTTATCATCTGGCAATGCTTTAGGCTTAAATACTTCTAGATTTTTGTCACTTAGTTAATTCTATTAGATCTAGTTAAGTTGCAGATAATATAGATTCAAAACTACATTTCTCTTGAACCGTCCGATCTTGATCTATACCGTCGACGATGGTCGTTTATGTCTGTACCACAAAATCTCAATAAATCAGAGAAGAAGCCTTTTGAAAACCTTGGGCACATCCACCTTTTCCCACAATGCATTTTTCTCTTTTAACCCATTACCACACAATCACTACTTTTGACGCCCCTGAGAAAGAAGCCTTTTGAAAACACTGTGGGAAAAGGAGAAAATGCTGGTAACCAGCATTTTCTCCTTTTCCCACAGTGTTTTCTACCCTTCCCAAAATGAATTTCAATTTTTCAGTCACCATTATTTTGTCGTCTGCAAATGCTTTCAATTTAGACCAGTCTAAAGTTCTCTCGTGTGGTAAAGAGTTAAAGTTCCAATTTTATCTCACAAGAATTTCGTCGGCTGTAAATGTCTACAATTTGAAGTTTTTTTTATTTAAAGATTTTGTCGTTTATTTGATGGTTGCAAGTGTATGTTTTATAACAAAAAAATTAACTCTATAGTAAAAACCCAATTATTGAGTTTTACACCTTCAACGGGTTTAAAAAACTTACCGGACAGTGTAGATTTAAGATCAGCCTGCACATCGTCGGGTCGCAGCCTAAGCTACCATAGTCAATCATTGTAATCAAAATTCGTAGACGGCCTTACGTTTTTGCCCACCCTTTTTTTCTATCCCCCAGAATTCCAGACAGGAGAGAGTGACTGTATTCTAAATCCATTATTTCTCTTTCAAAACTATTGTTGTGGGTACTCATTAGAATCGTCTCATCGAGACGATTCTTATCCCATAACATAGGTTTTACTGAAGAATAACTAATATTTTTAATTTTGAAATCAAAATCACTTCCCCAATTTAGAGCGCTGATCCCAGGAATTCGGGATTGGACACGTTTTCCCATCCCCTTTCAACAGTATGGTTTGAGAACGACATGAATAAAATTTCCTGATTCATGACTATACATCTGTCGCGATATTTGTACACCTTTAGTCTAAACCACATTCAGGGATTTTCAGTAAGATGATACCGGTTACATACAAATATGGTAAAATTCATTTTTATAAATAAGGAAACTAGACTAAAAATGTTTTTGAACGGTTTGACTAATTATTGGGTAGATTTATACGAGCAATTTTAGTCGATTCAAGGTCTGCACTTTTTTGCTTCGTGACTCAAAAAAATAATGTTAGTAAAATTGAATAATAATAATAATAAAACTGTGGTTTTATATGATACCAACGTAGAATTATGTTGAAAACTTTGGGATTGACTGATGAAAACAATGGAAACAAGTTATAGTGGATCCATATCAAAATAAAACTACAGTCATCTTGATCTGATTTTTCTTTCCCAAGACTTCATGCATGAATCATTTAACCCATTAGCACACAATCACGACCCTTTGAAAAAGGCCTTTTGAGAACCTTCTGGGAAAAGTAGAAAATGTTTACTACCCTTCCCAACCCACGATTGATTTATTCAGTTACATTTATATATATTATACATTTTAATGCTTTCAATTTCGACCAGTCTAAAATTTTGTCTTTTGATAAAGGGTTAAACTGGTAAGAGACAAATGTCCCACCCCCAAAAATAATTAAGATACGATGGGGGCAGGGTGGCGTGTGTATACATGTGTATACTTCAGTTGGACATTGCTCCAGAATCTCTATCAAGGCAAAACACTCATCAGGCACAAAACAGGGTAACTATTCACCAACCATTCTTAAGATCATTATTTGTCTTATTCACCAAGAGTTTTCAACATTTAAAAAGTAAAACAACCTCTGACTGGCTAAACGAAAAGGTTTAGCCAACCAGAAGTTGTGTTACATTTACATAATATTATACAACATTCTGAAGGATAGGACTGAGAACGTTCTTAAGAATGGTTTGTGGCGCCTGTGAGTTTCAGGTTTCCCCACTAGACAACCAAATTTAAAAAAAATATTACCCAGAAAACCCCTACGAGTACCCACGACAGGTTGATATCTCTCTTCGTACCTAAGTGGTTTCCTTACATATAAATTGGTTCTTGTCTGGAACCATCAACCGTATATCTTTCTAAAATTCTTGAGTTTACATAAAAAGCCCGACATTTAGGTTAATCCTTAATCCTTCCAGTGCTCAACTAAACTTATATAAGTTATACGGACAATGTAGATCAAGATCAGACTGCACAGAACGAGGATCTTTACTCTACACTGCCCGGTACTTTGTAACACATTTTCTGGGTAAAACTAAATTAGAATTGCAATATTTGAGAGTTTCTTACCTACTTGACAAAGATCTATTCCATGATGTCAGTGCTCAAGGGTTACAACACGAGGTCAGTAGATTAGCAGTCAGTGCGGAGAAATCAACACTTTGTCTAAAGGAGATAATTAGATATCTATATAAAGGTTTTGATTTGTCAGTACATTTGTTCTATAGATTTCTACATAGCCATTTTTTAGATGATACGAGAAGAACTGCTCAAAGTAAAATCGGGAGCACCGCAAGCGGGTGTCAACGATTGACTGTAAATGCTTGATTCGTAATGAAAATTTTAAGTCATAAAAGGGGGCATAACTATGTCAAAATATTTTGATGTTTACCTGCCCTTACGTTTGACTTCCCCTTTTGATAGGTAACAAATTGTCTTAGTTTGAAGTAAATATCTTGAGTAAAAAAATGACATACATGTATTAAAAACGTGTCAAAGTGCTTGTGAAAATTTTAAGTAAAAAAGGGGCATCACTCTGTCAAAATATTTTGATTTTAATCGGCCCCTGCTGTGAGAGTTTTGATAGTTTACAATTTGTCCAAGTTTGAAGTAAATATATTAAGCAATAACAGATCTTACAAAATATCAAAATTTTCGTTTTTGACGTCGCAGACGATGCTATGGTTACGGCAAAACCTCGTCGTTTTCTTTGGAAAATGGCGGAGCTAATAAAGGAAGAATCATTTGTAGGAAAGTGATACGAAAAATATTTACAAGATACCTTTGAGAGAAATACAAACAAATGCTTGTTTTCCATACATTTTTAGAAAGATGTTCATGCCTGTCTTTTCCTTTGAATTTTTTCTTTGTCAAGTCACGTGTAAGGTTTAAATATATCTCTAGATAGACTGTCAATGTACGGTGTTAACCCTTTACCACACAATGACGACTTTAAACTCCCCTGAGGAAGAAGCTTTTTGGAAAGATTGTGGGAAAAGTAGAAAATGCTGGTAACCAGCATTTTCTCCTTTTCCCACAAAGTTTTCTACCCTATCAAAGTAAATTTGTACCATTGGAGCCACTCAGAAATGGTCGTCTGCAAATGCTTTGAATTTCGATAGGTCTAAAATTTTGCTGTGTGGTTAACGGGTTAACTGACGCTTTCTCTCTACCAATATAACTTGAAAATTTCATCAGATTTAATTTGAACAAAGAAATTCTCTTTTTTTCAGTTGTTTGTTTTCTTTCAAGTTTTGAAGCCGATTTGGAAAAAAAAAGTACCTTACTCTATTTCCTCTTCGCATCATCGAATATTTGAATTGGCAGAAAACATCGTTTGAAAATGAGAAAATGCTGGTTTAGCAACATTTTCTCATCTTTTATTTCGAATACAAATTTTATTGCCTAAACCTCAATTAATCTTTTCGTTCGCAATTCTGTCAATATGGACGAGTTTAAAAATTTCTGTCGTGTGTGTAAGAGTTAACCCTTATTCTGCTACATAAGTGAAATAAAAATAAAAATCCGACCAAGAATTTTCTGTTTCAAAAGTAATCTTTTTGAGGGTGACGGGGGGTAGGGGGTGGGAACAGATATCGTCTTTTCGGACAGTGTAGATTCAAGATCAGACTGTAGGTTCTGTGCAGTCTGATCTTGATTTACGCTATCTGCAAAGAATCCTTAACCCATTACCACACAATCCCTACTTTTGACGCCCCGTAGAAAAAGTAGAAAAAGGAGCCTTTTGAAAACATTGTGGGAAAAGGAGAAAATGCTGGTAACCAGCATTTTCTCCTTTTCCCACAATGTTTTCTATCCTTCACAAAATAAATTTCGATTTTTTAGTCACTTTTATTTGTCGTCTGCAAATGCTTTCGATTTGGACAAACCTAAAATTTTGTCGTTTGGTAATGAGGTAAGTCGTGCTTAGCAGTTTTTTCGGTTAAAAGTAGGTTACTGTTGTACATTTCATAAGCAATCTAGATCCGTTATAAAACATGTAACGTCCATCCCCATTTACTCGAGATAATTATCGCTTCAAACCTAAATAAACCAGATAGAACTGTAACGGGAAAAATGCAAATTACCTTTTACCGCACTATTCCGAGTTTTAAGGACCGTAAAGAAGGAGTTTTTTTCAAAACATTGTGGGAAAAGGAGGAAATGTTGTTAACCAGCATTTTCTCCTTTTCCCACAATGTTTTCTAAAGGCTTCTTGCTCAGGAGCGTCAAAAGTAGGGATTCTGTGGTAATAGGTTAAGGAACTTTTAGTAGACGACTTACTTTTTAGAATTTTTAAATCGTAGAGCATGTTGCAGACGACAACTTAAAGTGTGACATAATTGATGGAATTTTTATGCAGGATAAGAAAATAGTTGGAAACAACAAATTGTTGGAAAAGAAAACGTTGGTAACCAGCATTTTCTCTCTTTCTCACGATGATTTCGAAAGCCTTCTATTCAAGGATCATTTAAATCGTGTACCTCATATTCTAGACATTTAACCGTACCCTGAAGAAGAAGGCTTATAAAAACATTGTGGGAAAAGGTGACAATGATTTTACCCTACCAAATACATGGTCAAATTTTAATTTCTTTGGTCAACTTTTTGTATGATGTGTTATCTTTTGATAAAGGGTTATAAAAGTGAAATTAATATTTTTGGCCGTTCAGCATAAACTATCTCGAGTTTTAAACGATCCCATTGTAGACTACTAGAGAGTTTCTGAAAATATATCTGCCCCACCCCTCAATGTTTTAGGTTTCTTTCGTTTCTATTTCCATAGATCTCCAAATCCCAGGGTATAGATCTATTAATCTGCCTTCAATGTGTATATGTCGCCTGTTACAAAATGGAGAAAGTAAGGGGAAAGGAATCTTTGTCATTGCCAAATCAGAGAAATGAAACATTCAAACCGATTGAAAAAAAAATCCGAAAAATACCATTTCAAACTTACTGTTATGAGAAAAATGTCTCCTTATTGGACTGTGTAGATCAAGACCAGTCTACACAAAACGTACAGTCTGATCTTGATCTATACTGTCTGCAAATGGTAAGTGGATCGCGTTTAGCATTCGAAAGGGAAATAAAGCGTTGTGGAATGTATGTAAAACGATAAAACCTCTTTCCCAAATCGGCCTTTGTACAAAACGAATGCGCTCATATCTTAATCACTAGGTCATACACTCGAGCGACTAAAAATAGAACAACACTGAAGGTCAACGTTTGGTACTACTAACCCACATTCCCATTTCGTCTGCTTCGCCGCGTAGAGAAAATATAGCTTGCCGTCTGCGCAGTGCTTGGATAAGAAATAATCGATTGGATGGTAAAAGCTCGTTCAGCTGCATATATTTTACTTGACGTATGCGATTTTCGTGTTGAATGTTGAATGCAATACTTTATATAATGTCACGGTACTTCTGTTGCACTCATGGCTTTTGTCACGTGTTCCTAACATTGGCGTACTTTTAGTGTGGCTGAGAGTAGAGTGGGGGAGAAATACAGAGACAGAGAGAGAGAGAGAGAGAGAGAGAGAGAGAGAGAGAAAGACAGGTTTCGTTTATTTTTTTGTCTTCACCGAATTCCTCGAAGAACTTGTCTGAACTCAAAATTACCATAACTCCAATTCTATATTTATGCAAATTGTGTAAGATTCTGAAGATCCTATCTGTGCCCAACGACAAACGTTTACACAGGCCCAGTTTTAAAGCATTTTCAAACGACTTTTTCAGTGTACCTGGAATAATGGAAATTTTTCTTTGTTTGTGAAAGTTTTGAAAAAAGTGTGGAAAAGGCAGAAAATGCTAGTCACTAGCATTTTCTTTCTCCTTTTCCCACGATGATTTCAAAAGCCTCTCTGGAGTTTGTTAACATACTTTTTATTTACTTTGTTACGTAAGATGAAGATTTTAACATTACATAAGGAGGACTCGAGAGCGACACTTCCTACACAAAACTGTTCAATACTGGATCTAAGCTTGTGCTTTTGATTAAATTTTGTCTTTGATTGTGTATGTTTGTCTTTGTTCCTTTTTATCTTTTTCTCTGTCGCATTCATTGTCTTTGTTCGTTTGTAGATCTATGTCTCTTTCTTTTTCTCTCTTATTTTTTTATGTTTCTTTCTGTCATCTTGTTTCTTTGTTTCTATTTCCTAAACTTTTTTGTCTTTCTTTCTTTGTTTTTTTTATTTTTGGTTATTTATTTCTGTTAATTATATATCAGAAATGTTTCCCGAGAAAATACACGTGCAGCACGCGTTTAAAACATCACACAGGGTAGGAAAAAATGCATATCTACAGTGTGAAATACGGTTCCAAATATGGTGATATGACGTCATAATGACGTAACTCACGGGCTTTATCCGTTTACAAGCTCATTGGTCAAAAGTTTACGGTCTAATATTTATCCGCCATTCACAAATACCAATTTACTGACTAAGTACTAAACCATTATTTGTTTTATCTTGCTTATCGTTTGCGAACAAGATATCAATATTTTGCAGTATTTTGTCGTTGAAAGGGTGAAGGTATCACTATGGTAAAAGAAATATTATGCTGTAATGCCTTTCCTGATGCTTGTATTTACTTCTCGCCGCGTAAGAAAATGTTTTCATCACGTTCGACATTCGATGTTTCGCGATACCAAAATGTCAAAAATATGAATTTAAGTTGTAAGAATTGATACTCAACCCTTTACCCCATAAAACATTTCTGTGGTATCTCTATAATTGACCCTAAATAACCGCAAGGATTAAGCCGTTTCTTATGTGTATATGGCACCTTTTGATAGCGTAGAAAACATTGTGGCAAAAGGTGAAATTGCTCGTCACGAGCAATTTCACCTTTTGCCACAATTTTTTTTCAAAGGGTCCTACAAGCAATGCGTAGAAATGAGTATCTATGGAGTAAAGGGTTCAGTAGCCAAGGCCCGACAATTATCAGTTCTCCCAACCTCATTAGATTATTATTTTTTTTAATGCATGACATGTATGTGCGTATTCAGTGCCCCAGATAAGAGAGGATGTTGATTTTCTGAGTAAGTTCTGTTCCAAACCCCATGTTTTGGCTACTCATTGCATAACATAAGGTTTAGTGGAATATAATTCATATTTGTAATTTTGAAATCAATATCAACCCCTCTGACCAGATCTCTGGTATTCTCTGTTTATTTCTAGATGCTGTCTCAGTGCATGCTTTATTTACCCCCTTCTGCCTTGCTGTATATGCAGGTGATAACTAATCAAGTATGATAAAATATGCTTATCTTTATTTACAGACACAAACATCTGCGGAACAAGACAAGCAGACAGGCAAATGCAATAAACAACGAGACAGCACATGGTCGTCGCTGGCGCGACATTTAGACACCATTTTAACTTGTTGTAAAGCCACAAACATGCCTACTCACAACCTCCATTCTAGAATGAACAAGTTCTTACAGCGACGAGAGGAGATCCGAATGACTCGGGAAGAATGTGGGTCGAATTCTAGAACAAATACTTTACAAAGTGTATTACGCGGTGAAGTTCCTTCCGAGTACTTACATTTGACGACATTTTCTGATGAACAAACTAGACCGACTTATGTGTCACCTGTAATTGATAGTGATCACCAAATGATTCAAAGTAGACATCATCAGCCAATCAGAAACTCTGACAGTATTTATACAATTCCGATGCAAAGTGATTCCCATGACGTCATTTTTAGACACGGAAATTCCCCTAGTACCCAAAGACGCATGTCGCCGTATGAGCGTCCAACTCACGGGACACCCGCAGGTTACCGAGGCCACCAGGGGGATGGGTCCCCGTCCGAGCAGTATTATGACCGCCGGTCACCAGTCTATCATAACAACAGAGCATCGCCATTTTACGACCCCGGATCCCCATATAGAAGACAAGGCTCCTCGCCTCATTACAGTCAGCATGCCTCACCAGCTCGACCCCAGTCACCGCAAACGTCATATTCGCCTGTACTTGCCCCCAATTCGCCTGTCTCCGCCCATTCGCCATACCCGAGTTCCGACGAGGTGTTCATAGAAGACGAGCAACCGATCGATTTATCATGTAAACCTGAAAAATCTCCATCCTCGCCAGAACTTGTACTCTCAAGTATACAGGACACACATGATAGTCAGTCTAACAGATCTCTTTTAAGGAATTTACTCAGTTCAGGGAAGCAAGTCACGTGTGGGAATTCCGATGGGGAATCATCTTACTCTGACGTCATGAAACCGGAAGTACCTGTTACCGGAACCACTCCCGTCACTCTCGCCAAAAAGATGATTCATCCAATCACATCAAGAGTTTCAGACTGGCTTGTAAAAATTGTACAGTTCTCAAAATCCATCCCAGAATTCTCAAATATGTCGTCTAACGACAAATTAACTCTTCTGTCCAATTCCTGGGCGAGAATTTTAATTTTGTTCATGGCAGAAAACGAGTTTGAATTCGCAGTGACTCCTTTGCAATCTGCTGATGGTCAAAGTGCAGATAACTCTAACATGGATGAATGCCCTACAATGAAATCCGTGGAAACAATCCAGAGTTTTATACGTAAATGCAAGAATATGAACCTGGATCAGAAAGAATACGCCTTGCTCAGGATGTCGGTTCTGTTTAATTCTGGTGAGTTTCAAATTTCTGTTTATGCACTGAGTCCTATATATATAATAATTGGCTTGCAACACGCGAAAAGGGACATTCAGACATCTGCGTAAAGTGTCGTTTCGGATCAGCCTGCGTAGTCCTCGCAGACTAATCGTAGACGGCACTTTCCGTTTAGATGATTTTTTTCTGTTCTGCAGAAATCTACTGAAGGACAAAATCTATTGAAGACGCGAAGTGCCGTCTCAGATTAGCCTGCGCGGATTGCGCAGGCTAATCCGAGACGACACTTTACGCAAATGTCCCGAATGCCCCTTCTCGCATGTTGCATACCATATATAAACTGAGCCCGTATTCACCAACCATTCTTCAGATTATTCTTTGTCTTATTCTTCAAGGTTTTCTTAATTTGTAAGTAACACAACTTCTGATTGGCTAAGCTGTGTTACTTACCAGTGTAGAAAATTCTTGAGAATAAGACAAAGAACGTTCTTAACCCATTACCACACAATCCCTACTTTTGACGCCCCTGAGAAAGAAGCCTTTAGAAAACATTGTGGGAAAAGGAGAAAATGCTGGTAACCAGCATTTTCTCCTTTTCCCACAATGTTTTCTACCCTTCACAAAACAATTTCAAATTTTCAGTCACTTTCATTTTGTCGTCTGCAAATGCTTTCAATTTGGACAAGTCTAAAATATTGTCGTCTGGTAATGGGTTAAGAAAGGTTGGTGAATACCGGGCCTTGGCGTAGATACCATTCAATTTGCTGTCTGCAAAATCCATCCTTTATAATGCACTGTAAATCTTATTTTTTGTTGGGTAAAAAGTTGATAAATCAATTTGAACTTTTGACATTTCCACACGAAAGGTCGTTCTGTCGGACGGGAAGGAGTGAAAGTGGGGTGGGGGGGTGGGGCGGGGGTAGTATCCCGGTAACATAGACAAGGAAATATCCAAGGCGAGGTCAGCTCGTCTGGGTTATGTAATACATCAATGGAGCCCTGACCGAAACACGGGGGAGTGGCAACAGTAGAGTCTGGTACTGGTCAGTCCGATAAATAGAACGTCTTGATGAAAAATTCACGAAATAGACCTGAAACAATCCTTTCTAACATATTTGTTCTTAGCTTCTTATTGAACGCTGTATTTTTTATAAAGGGCACATAACTGTACATTTATCTATTGTTTTACAACAGTATTGTATTGTACAGAGGGACTGGATGTAGGTTGTAAGAATCAATCGAGAATGGAAAATGTTAACTCGAACTTATACCGTGAGAAATTGAGAAATAAACAACTTCAATTTTCTGAGGTATTGTTTCAAAGTTGAAAAATGGCAGCCCATTATTCCACACGATCTCGATAAACTACAGCAAGTTTTGTTTTACGTTCAACACCGATTCATGTTTATCATTGTGACCGGTGCTCCAACTCTTGCTAAATGCACTGACTGCCTTCCCACATATATATAAAGGCGAAAGTTTAGAGTTATACAATGGTTGTGTAACTGATTTAGTTTTCATAAATTTTGAAGCGTAATAACTCAATGCTGAAATATTTATATTTCTAGTCTACATAAATAAGGCGAAATTCAAGATTATCAACCCTTTACCTAACGATCCGCGTTTTACGTTAGAGGTGAAAAAGACCTTCGGGGGAAAAAAGGCAAAGGGAAAAAAAATGCTGAAAGCAGGATTTTCTTTTTCTTTCAATATTGTTCTCTAAATTTCCAAAGCCAATACTTAACAAATGAATATTACTGACTTAGTTGTGTACAAATGCTTCCAACGTGGACAAGTCTGGACTTGTTTCGTGCGATAAATACCGCTAGATACCGGTAAATATCGGTATATATATATCGGTATATATATCGGTAAATGTCGTAAATAAAGGTTAACCCTTTCCGAAACAACAAAATTTTAGAGTGGTCCAAATTAAAAGAACTTGCAGACAACAAAATTAATGTTATTCAAAAAGCTAAATTTGTTTCCGGCAGGAAAGAAAACATTGTGGGAAAAGGAGAAAATGCTGGTTACCAGCATTTTCTCCTTTTCCCACAATGTTTTCAAAAGGCTTCTCTCTCAGGGCCGTAAAAACCAGGGATTGTTTGATAAAGGGATAAACACCGTTCTTTGTTTGGATAGAAATTGTTACACTACAAATTAGTACTCTGTATCAAAATAAGCGCACGATATCGAGTGGCCGAAGCCAAAAGGCCTTTGACCTAAACTGACCAGTGGATATTCGCCTTGACCAGGGGATGTACACTGGTCACTCAGATTCACAATCCGTGAACCTTTTATCTGCTAAGCGCGACTCAACGACCGTTTGCGGACAGTGTAGATCAAGATCAGACTGCACAGAACGTGCAGTCTGATCTTGATCTTCACTGTCCGATAGAGGAATAACCTCCCCCTCCTTTCCCAATAAAAAATATGACTGAAATGTTAAATTCTGGGTATTACTATCGACTGTAAGTTTCAGTCCACTTCTTTCGCAGGATAAAAGTTAACCTATAGGAGCATCAACTCTTCTGCTATCGCGATCAATTAACCACTTTACCACACGAGAAAATTTTAGACCGGTCCAAATTGAAAGCATTTGCAGACAACAAAATAAAGGTGACTGAAAAATTGAAATTTGTTCTGGGAAGGGTAGAAAACACTGTGGGAAAAGGAGAAAACGCTGGTTACCAGCATTTTCTCATTTTCCCACAGTGTTTTCAAAAGGCTTCTTTCTCAGGGGCGTCAAAAGTAGGGATTGTGTGGTAATGGGTTAAAGCCTTTACCTCACTGGCCCTTTCACCGCTCAATTCCGAGTTTTAATCACCTTGGGAAAGAAGCCCTTTGAAAACATTATGGGAAAGGATAAAATGCTGGTACCAAGCATTTTCTCCTTTTCCTATAATGTTTTCAACGCTCATAATTGCCACCTTTTACTCTGATTTACGCAAGTGCTTTCAACCAAACCAGTCGTCCAAAATTCTGCTGTTTGGTAGACGTTTAGAGAGAATTAGTTCGAGCCAGATATAACCTTTGTTAGTTTTTGTTTTTGTGTATTAGTGAACTTTGTTCATTACAATTATGTAATTAGAGTTAATGGTCAGCTTTTATGCTTTCATTCATGAAATTATGGCTCCACAATTTCCAATGTCCAGATAAAGCAGGGGTACTCGAAATCAATCAATAACTATACCTGCCATAAAACTTGTATTGTGGGTACTCATTAGAACTGTCCCGATGTGTCAATTCTGACTGGTACTCGCAACATTAGTTTTACTGGTGAACTAACATGATATTACTCATTGATGCCCAAAATATTTTCCCTGATCTCTTCCCACCCCGAAACTTTGGCCACTTTGGGGGAGGGGGGAATCCGAAGAATTACTCAGAAGGCTTGGAGGTCATAATTAACTTTTGATGTGGTCAGTCGGATTTTCGTTCCTTTGTCCTTGCATGACTGACCAGTAGGTGAACTCCGGCCAAGGTTGGGTCATTGGTGACCCAGAATGACCAGCATTTGACCGCAATGTGACCATACGCTGCACTCCGGAGGAGCCGGTGTCGTAATTCTTACTGACGCGTAAAATTTCACCTGTTACGAAAAAGGTTATGGCTTCGAAAAAAAAAAACTGGGTAGGAGAGATAAAAAAGAGATCAGCGGAAAGAAGATGGGGCTTGTTTTTATTCCGTTGACGTAAATGCATTCTAAAATAGCAGTTTTGCAGACAAATAAATTAATTGCTGTTAGTGTGCCTGGAGGTTTAGTATCACACCGTCCTGGAAAAGGTTTAACCCTTTACCAGTGAACAAAATTGTAGCCTTGTCCAAACTAGAATCATTTGCAGACGACTCTTTCAGTATTGCCAAAACGGTGTAACTTTTCTTTGAGTGGGTAAAAAGTTGTGCGAGAAGGAGAAAATGCTGGTTACCAGCATTTTCTCACAATGTTTACAAAAGTCTTCTTTACCAGTGTCGTCAAAAGTCGTCATTGTATGGTGTAAAGGGTTGAAAATACCTTGACATACATTAGTAAACATTGAGAGTTATTTATGTAGGTTAACAGGCAAACTTCTTTACAAATATGACTTGTATTACTGTTAAAATCACAGCGGAATAGAAGACACATGCTGCATGTATATCCAAATGCACTAAAATTTGGTTAAGTCCAAGTATTTGTCACATGGATTACACAGGATCCGAGCTCTGGTGTAGGAAAACAGCTTTATAAATAGAAATTTTGCATATTTTTCAGGTCACGTGGGACTTGACAACCCGGAAATGGTAGAGAAGCTGAACGCTGCCGTACAACAGTTGCTACAGCAACATGTGACGACAACAAGGCCCGGGGAAGCGATGCATTATTCCAGAATACTCCTCTGCTTACCGACTTTGTACGGAATGAACTCGAAAATGATCGAAAACTTGTTTTGCCACGGAATTCATCCGAACATGGACATAGAGCTTCTGTTGTTAGAGATGTTGCGGAATTTATAGTATAAGGATTATTCTTTCCGAGTTATCTTACTTTAAGGTCTACGGCCCCTAGCGATCGTACCACAAGACGGAAACTGCCGAGACTTTTTGCTGAATAGCCATTAGAAAAACGTGGATGTTACACGCCATTTGTCGATGAGTCCATACTCTGATATTAGAAGACGGAATCTACCGAGATTAGCCGTATAGCCATTACGAAATCGTCGATGTTACACGATATTTACCGATGAGTTAGGGGTCGTAATTCTTAACGAAAAAAATCTCGGTTTTTTTTTTTACAGAAATTAGGAAGAAAGTGTTTGAAAATATTGTGGCTGAAGGAGAAATACCTTTTCCCCACAATGTTGTCTTACCTTTCAAACAGAATTCTAAGCATTTGAGTAAAATTTTATCTGCCGTCTGCAAATGCTTTGATTATGGACAAGCCCAAAATGTTGCCGTTTGGTATTAGAATTAAAGTGTTTTTAATAATAAAGTCATAATATTATCTTTAATGACATGTCTACTTCATGTATAACGGGGCTATGGTATTAAACAGAACAGAAAAGAATAGGTATCTCTGAACTGATGAAGATCCCGTTAGCTCTTAGCCCTCTTGCAAACAAACCCTGGTTTTTACGTGTCTGAAGTACAAGTCTTTTGAAAACACTGTGGGAAAAGTAGAAATTGCTCGTAGCGAGCAATTTCTCTTTTTCCAGTGTTTTCTACCTCGTATAAGTACTTTCTACCATTTTCATCAAATTTAAAATTGTTGTCTGAAAATTCTTTCAGTTTGGAAGAGTGTAAAATTTGTCGTTTGGGAAAGGGTGAACTGCTTAGCGCGACTTTTTTGGCTTTTGCGGTCAATGTAGGTCCAAGATCATACTGCACAGAACGTGCAGTCTGATCTTGGATCTACATTGTCCGATACAGTGATACTCTTCGAAGAGGTAAATTTTTAAACCGTAAACTATGGTATTTCAGCATAGGGTGGAAATCTTGAGTTATATTTATTTTAGCAGGACGAGGGTTAACGTACTGTATAAATACATTGTTCCAAGTTCCAACACCTCCATTTTGAGGCCAGTTACCGGTCAATTCAAAGGAACG
Organism: Tridacna crocea; assembly: GCA_943736015.1. Taxonomy (NCBI): domain Eukaryota; kingdom Metazoa; phylum Mollusca; class Bivalvia; order Cardiida; family Cardiidae; genus Tridacna; species Tridacna crocea. Next base: position 2,314,481 of record OX031072.1, on the reverse strand, counting down.
TATGAATAAGAGAGCTGTCGTTCTGTTATAGCTTAATACTTGTGTGTCATGTTATGTGAAAAGGGGGCTTAATGCATCTGCGAAAAGTATCGACCCAGGTCAGCCTGCGCAGTCCGCGCAGGCTGACCTGGGCCGAAACTTTTCGCTATTGGTCAGTTTTCTGTATTTGAAAGGATCGTTGTACCTAATGATTAATCCGGTTGTTAAAAAAGTAACTATTATGGATCCATAATTTATGATGGCGTATTTAATATCGTGCATCACGGAAATGCAATAAGCCCCCTTTTTCTGGAGAGGGACTTGTTTGAAAGCAGCATGAACTTCATCTAATTATAGAAACATGTTACAATAACACAGGAGAATGAATATCTGAAGGATAGAAAAATAGCTTTCATTCAGATTATTTAAAACAATGTAAGAAAAGCAGCGGCTGCTTGCTTGTCATTGGCATTGACAGGCTTCCCATAATGCTGTTGTCAGCGGAAAACTTCAACGAGATATCTGAAGAACTTAACTATTGAATATCAAGAATGAATGACAAAATATGCATAATAGTTTCTGTGGCCTGATCTTTGTCTACACTGTCTGTGAGAGTTTGTAGAGCCACGCGTGACAGGTTGAGGTTGATTCGTTTTGATGCCTTTTTACGTGAGCCATGCTATAGGAAAAGGTGTTTTAATGAATGTCTTTGATGTATGGTATACAGCATGACATTACATAATTAAGGTTTGCAAAAAATCCATTTTGTTTTAGCCCTTTCCCAAACAATCCCTCGTTTTTACGGCCCTAATATAGAAGCCTTTTGAAAACATTGTGGGAAAAGGAGAAAATGCTGGTAACCAGCATTTTCTCCTTTTCCCACAATGTTTTCTACCCTGCTCGAAACAACTATAAATTTTTGAGTTACATTTATGTTGTCGTCTGCAAATGCTTTCAATTTGGACTAGTCTAAAATTCTGTCGTTTGGAGTCTAAAATTTTGTCGTTGGGTTTAATGGTCCTTTGACGTGCAGAAAGTTAACTTAAAGTCAAAAGGTTCGACCCAAGTCAGTCTGCGCGGACTGTGCAGGTTGGCCTGGTCGATACGTTTGGCATATGAATTAAGGCCCTTTTTACAGTGCATGGTTCACGTTTGTCTGTCTATCTTCTACGAGGGTACAAATTCCATTGTCACGTGACCTGTCAAGATATTTATTTATATATTTGTATGTTTTTCTTTTTTGAAATTGAACATGAATTCTTGAAATTAAAACTTTGAAATAAACAGCCTCTTTGTATATTTATGAACATGGCGTTCCCTCCACTTTCCTTAGTCTGTTGCCCGCCCGGGTGGCTCAGTGGTGAGCGTGTCGGACTCATAACCTGGTGGTTGAAAGTTCGATACCCGGTTGAGGAAAACTTTCTTGCCGGCGTATTTTCGCCTCTCTCCTCTGCTGAAGTAAGTGGGAAAAGTAGCCGGTGGCTTTGGAAAGGAAGTAGTGTTAGTACTGGTATGAGAAAGCCAGGAAACACATGTGCGTCACCGACCGCCATGATATGACCAGCTGCTGGTAAAGTTGCGTTAAACCCCAATACAACCAACAACCTTAGTCTGTCCTTGTTATTATAGTGATCAACCGCTGGGAATACTTTTTACCTCTGTTTATGTGAGAAAACATAATTATGGTATGGTTACTGTAAAAACTTTTATATGACAAAGCAGCCAGTGACTTGATACATAAATAAAAGGGAATGCGTGTACTAGTAGCAGCCAGTAGCTCGAAAAAAGTGTTGTTGATGGGTCACATATATAAAAGGGTTGAAATATCGACAGTCAGCAGGAATTATATTATTAAATGTGAATGCAAAGATGATAATTTAGCTAGTGGAGATAAACCGCTCATCAAAGGCAGTTTTTCCTCTTGCCGCAATGTTTTTGCCGGTTGGTTGTTTTATACGACAAAAGTGTCATGTACAGATGAGTAATCAGTAACTGTTAATCTGTGGGTCGGCTGACATTTGTTAACGTGATCACAAAATTGACATAAACCGTGACTTTTACCGACCATGAAAAAGAAAACATTTGAAAACATCGTTGGAAGTAAAAAGAGAGTGCTGGTAACCAACAGTTTCTTCATTTTCCACAATGTTTTCAAATGCAGTCTTACTAAGTGTCGTTAACACTTCCTTTGTTCGGTGAAAAGTAAAAAAGTAGCGCAGTTCTGGGCGAAATACGTCACAAAAATCGGACAATGTAAATCTAAGACCAGGGCCCGTATTCCTCAACCATTCTCAGGAACATTCTCAGTCTTATTCTTCAGAATTTTGTCAATGTGAAAGTAATAGAACTTCTGATTGGCTAAACCATTCGGTTTAGCCAATCAGAAGTTCTGTTACTTTCATAGTTAGAAAATCTTGAAGAATATGACAAAGAATGTTCTTGAGAATGGTTTGGTGAATACGGACCCAGATTATGTATTAGACATAATGTTAAGTCTAATCCTAATCTACATGGGTCGCAAATATGCAATTCAGATCATAGACTCTTTAACCCATTACCTAACAATCCCTAATTTTGACGCCCCTGCGAAAGAAGCCTTTTGAAAACATTGTGGGAAAAGGAGAAAATGCTGGTAACCAGCATTTTCTCCTTTTCCCACAATGTTTTCTATCCTTCACAAAACAAATATCAAATTTACCGTAACTTTTATTTTGTTGTCTGCAAGTGCTTTCTATTTGGACAAACTTAAAATTTTGTCGTTTGGTAATGAGTTAAAACGTGAATTCGGTCAAAGACACTCAAGGTCGTTGGTCTGAACGTAAAGGGAACATGAATAATCTATAAATATGAAACCCAGCGGTTGGTCGCAGTATATCGAACCTGCACGTGACATAATCTCGTGTGACATTCAACCCAGTACTTGCTAGCTCATTGACGATTTTGTATGTCCTGTTTGGTTGGTTGGGGTCAGTTTAAAGTTTAACACCACCCCCTCCCCCCCCCCCCCCCCCCCCCTCTCTCTCTCTCTCTCTCAGTCCGTCCATCCATTCGTCTTTCAGTCCGTCCTTGCATCCATTTATCAACCACATCACAACAAATATTAACAAAATTCCCACCCATTTAAACACCAATCAACCAATGTCCATAATAACAAATACCAACAGGTCGATAGGAGAAAACAGTTGGCCTTTCAAACTTCAGTACAATCATATAGATCTAGATCTAGACTTCTTTTTCCGTGTCATGTGAAACATGTACACCTTTTGCGGACTGCCTGGACCAAGATGATCTTTTATCGACAACATCCGCTAACTAGATATAAAACACTTTAAATTATTATAAAAATTCGTGATTTTTTTCATTTCATATTGAATTTTATTTACGGCCACCCGAAAATAATATTGATTCGTTTGGTAACATGAATGTTAAATCTAAAATATCATAAGTGCAGATGATGGTCCATGCGTGACAAGCGTCGTGTTTCAACCCGATCTCGTTCTAAAGCAAAAGTTGGTATATGTAAGGCTATAAAGGCGGAAGTGGGTAGATCTATAGATTTGTCGTGGTTCTATACGGTTTTGTCATGTAAATTGTAGATTATGCAATAAAACTTAAACATTTTTTAACTCTTATACTGCTGTATAACTAGATCTAATAGTAAATTTTCAATTCGATATAAGGTAAGACCTATGTAATAGCTATTTCCACTAAAATATGATCATGCAAAATTAGCTATAATTAAAAATGAGTATTATTGAACTACTTTCACCTTTTCATTTTTTCCACTTTTTCCTTCTTTGAATTATCATTTATAAATCTAAAACCGCTATATTCTCAAATGAAAAAGAGATAATAATTACCTCCCTTTTTAGAAAACAAACAAAAAGTATCAAAAGACAGTTTCAAGATGGACATAAACGGAATTTCTGATCCGTTAGAAATGTGCAAATATTATTATTTCTGCATAAATCCTTGTTTATTTTTATTTAACAACCAATAAGAATTTTTGCCAAATGTTCACCTGAAGTGCATTACAGAGGTCTTACCTTAATAACCTAAATATTACTGCTTCAAAGTCATGTTTTATGGAGTAACATCTCCTTATCTGACAGGGTAGATCAAGGTCTTGTTCAACATTGTCTGCAAAATGTCAGCGAGTAGCGCTTAGCAGTCTAAGGTTTAACTCATTACCAAACGACAAAATTTTAGACTGGTTCAAATTGAAAGCATTTGCAGACAACAAAATAAAGGTGACTGAAAAATTGAAATTTGTTCTGGAATGGGTAGAAAACACTGTGGGAAAAGGAGAAAATGCTGGTTACCAGCATTTTCTCCTTTTCCTACAGTGTTTTCAAAAGGCTTCTTTCTCAGGGGCGTCAAAAGTAGGGATTGTGTGGGAATGGGTTAACACTTTAACTCATTACCAAACGACAAAATTTTAACTTTGTCCAAATCAAAAGCATTTGCAGATGACAAAATAAAAGTGACTGAACATTTGAAATCTGTCTTGCGAAGGGCAGAAAACATTGTGGGAAAAGGAGAAAATGCTGGTTACCAGCATTTTCTCCTTTTTCCACAATGTTTTCTAAAGGCTTCTTTCTCCGGGGCATCAAACTTGAGTAGGGATTGTGTGGTAATGGGTTAACAATTATATAATTTTTAGACTTATCCGGAATAGAAGACAACATATTCAGTGTGCTTCCAACATTATTTTTTATCACATAACTTCCCTTGTTTTCAGTGTAACATACTCATTACGAATTTTCTTATCTTATGTATACACATTTGATATCACATTTGTGTGACGTCATTTTTGACGTCATTTTGTACGCGCTTGATACAAATAAATGGATCTCTTGGAAAATACCGCGGGTGCATTTATGAATGTTTTTGCATAATCTGATCTATATTTTGTGAAATATCGTTATGTGATAAAAAGAATCTGACATTTGTGAGCGTTTGAGATAAGATTTTATTAAACTCGTCAAGGTAAAATGTTATTAAGCGAGCCTTTAGCGAGCTAAATAACATTTCCCTAGACTCGTTTTATAAAATCTTATCTCAAAAGCCAACTCATATCAGATCCTATATACGTGTCGTTGAAAGCACAGAGACATTTTTACAGAAAAGATACAATGCTGGAAACCAGCCTTTGTTATTTCTGTTATTATTTTTTTTTTCAAACCCTTCTATCTCAGGCTCGTCAAAAAGTGCAGCCATGGTGTTTGGTCTTGAATCTGTCCAGACCAAAATCTATAGAATCGCAATCTGTAGCGCTTTTGTAATGGTTAAAAATGTTCATTCCATTTACCTAGTTGTGCAACATAATTAGTACTTTCTGGTGCAAAAAAGTCAGCCATAAAAAGAATATTTTTGCAATTAACAGCTGCTGAACTCGACTCAAAGACCTTTTGCGGACAAAAAAAAAAAATCCTTGTCTTTGAACTTGTCCAAAATGTTGTCGTTTGGTAAATGGTTTAATAACTAAACTGGACCAAAACACTCAGGGAGAAACACTTCCCCGTTTATCAATACTGCCAATTACCTAGCTCATTTCCACACGACAATTTCTTTTTTACGTGTCCAAAAGTTGAAAGCATTTGGAGATACACAAAGTTAACAAGCCATTTTTTGTGAAAAGGAGGCTAAATGCTCTGGGAAAAGTTTTGGCCCAGGTCAGACTGCGAAGGGTTAAGTACCAGTCAATTTTCTGTATGTCAAAGGGCCACTTTTCCTCCCAGATTCAGTCACTCATTAGGGCAAGTAGAATATATGGATCCCTAATTATCTTAATCCTTTCCCAAACAAGCCCTTGTTTTTAAGAGTCTGCAGTACAAGTCTTTTGAAAACACTGTAGGAAAAGGAGAAATTGCTCGTAACGAGCAATTTCTCCTTTTCCTACAGTGATTTCTACCAAATTGGAGAACTTTCTGCCATTTTTATCAAACTTGAAAGTATCTTCTGCAAACTCTTTGAGTTTGGAAGAGTCTAAAATTTGTCGTTTGGGAAAGGGTTGATACTTATTTGATAATAATGGATCGCAGAGATGCATTAAGCCCCCTTTTAACAGAGGATGGCTCAAAGGTAACTCAAACGATAAAAAATTATCTGCTGGTGACCAGCATTTTCTCATTTTCCCCACAATGTTGTCAAACCCTTCTTCAACAGAATCGGCAAAACTCGGGATAGCTCGGTAAAGAGTTACGAATCCATATCATGGTTCTAGCTCCAATCTAAAATTAGCACAATCCACCAGGCAAATGACGTTAACTCTTTCCATACTATAGGAGACAGAATCAGCTTTTGTGGGCAGTGTAAATCAAGATCAGACTGCACAAAACGTGCAGTCTGATCTCTGATATACACTGTCCACTGCTATATTCTAAATTATGATCAAATTGCATGTTGATCTCGCAGAGGAAATGCATTTTTAGCCTCAAAGAAAATGCAATATATTTATTCAGAAGTGAAAGACTAAATGGAACCATTAACAATCAGGCAGCCAAACGTGATGTACTCTCAGAAAATCTGTTGAGTACAAATATGTCACAGATCGACCTAAACATGGCGCCGGAATATTCCAACAGGCAACACAGTGCTTCTCTGATTTTATAATTTAACCCTTTACCCCATAAGGCATTTCATTGGTATCTCTAATAGACCCTAAATAACGGCAAGGATGAAGACGTTTCTTACGTGTATATGACACCTTTTGATAGCATAGAAAACATTGTGGCAAAAGGCGAAATTGCTCGTCATGAGCAATTTCACCTTTTGCCATAATGTTTTCCAAAAGGCTCCTACAAGCATTGCGTGGAAATGAGTATCTATGGAGTAAAGGGTTAACCGCATTTGACACATTGACATTTTGTTTCTTAGAAAAGTTTAAGTCCATTAAATTAAGCATTGTTTTATGTTTATAAAAAGTTTTGTTCTTAAAATCCTTTAGTAAAAGATCTCGGGCTGTTTTTTACCGACTCTAAAATGACCAAGCTATTGTGTACATTGTTGGAGTAGGTGAAAATTTGGGTAACTTGTATAACTGGTTTTTTCTCCTTTCCTAACGATGTTTCCACCTTTTCAAACTCGAACTCTAAAATTTATCTTTATGTATTGTCATCTGCAATTTTTCATTTTCAGTTTAAACAGTCTAAAATTTCATCGTTTGGCAAAGAGATAAGACTGAAGATGGAATCCAGTAAATTAACTCTATCAGCACCATATGAATTAATTCAACCTCTGTCGACGGCCCTTAACTCTTTATCAAAAGACAAAATTTTAGACTGGTTCAAATTGAAAGCATTTGCAGACGAAAATAAATGTAACTGAAAAATTGAAATTCGTTCTGGGAAGGGCAGAAAACACTTTGGGAAAAAGAGAAAATGCTGGTTACCTGCATTTTCTCCTTTTCCCACAGTGTTTTCAAAAGGCTTCTTTCTCAGGGACGTCAAAAGTAAGGATTGTTTGGTAATGGGTTAACACAATCTACTGACACTTACAAAAATTAAATCTGTATAGGCATGACTACACAAGCGCATGGTATAGATCAAAGATCAGACTGCACGTTCTGTGCAGACTGATCTTGATCTATGCCGTCCACATAAGGTAATGGTTTCGCCTATGGCTCTGAGAGGTTTAACCGAGTGGTTGATATAGGTTACCCTATATTCCTGGCTGACCGTATCCGAACACAAAGTCTTGGTCTAAAATATTAACATCTTCCCGACCCAATAATCGTTTACAACTTGACAAGACTGACCAATCAACATTTGTATGGGATATTTTACTTGTCATTGCGATTTTGTAATTTCATAGCAAATTACTTCTTGGTAAAAAAAAAATGTATGAGAAATTAAGATCGCGTGACTAGATCGACGAATCACATTTTGTACCAGTTTTTGAACTTTTTGTTGTCATTTTTGTCATTGCATGACTTCCTAAATCTTGCCTGCGACATAAGCAGGAACAAAAGCTTTTGCGAGAGGCTTGACTGAACATAATTAAAACACTCGGATCTCTGTCTAATGAGTTTTGCTAAACACACATATCTTTATTGCGTTGAACAAGCATAACATGGTGGTAACCAGTGCTTTCTCCGTTTCTCACCATGTTTTCTACACTCTTAAAGAGAAATCCCATCTTTTGAGCCACTTCTAATTATAAGCAGCAAACGCTTGCAATATGACCAAGACTTTCTTTTTTTTAAAATCTGAGTAAAAATTTAATCCTAAATCTCTTAAATATCTTAAACTTTCACGCCGGTATAGTAAAACCCTGAATTTGGCTATTTTCAAAGTTATATTTATGGGCAAATATCTCCTTATCGGACAGTGCAGATCAAGATCAGACTGCACGTTCTGTGCAGTCTGATCTTGATCTACACTGTCCGCAAAAGGTCATTGAGTAGCATTTTGTAGAGTAAGGGATATTACAGTTTTCACTTGACTTCTCAAGAAAGATATAATACTCAACATAGGAAGCCGACCACCTTCACCACGTCATTTTAATGCTGCGATAATTCAGATTTTGTTCTCCCATTTTCGTTTTAACTGACTTTAATTCATTTACAAATTTTGAGAGGGTTACATATTAAAATGGCATTTTGGTGTCTATTTTTAGATTTTTATTGCAATTACACTTACAAACTGTCACGTGACCGGAAACGACGTTAACGCCATTTAACTCAGTATCAAATACGAAAGGCTTTTAGGTCTTAAGGCAGTCCATCTTGAGGGCGTTATGGCAAAAGGAGAAACCAACAACATAACATTAAAACTTAACAAGAAAATTGTGCTTTTGTTACGAATTATTCTACACGTTTGTGCATGCATTAAAAACCTAATTTTGTATTTGTTACTCGTATTTTTGTACGAACGTTTTCAAAGTTGTTTGCTGTATATTTGTTTCTGTAGAAAATGACTCGAAGACTGTTAGTAGCCATAGCTCGCTGACCTTTTGCGGACATTTTAGAGTAAGATCATACTGCACAGAACCTGTAGTCTGATCATCGATCTACAATGTCCGATAAAGAGATCTTTTTCTACAATAAGTAAGACTGAAATAGTATGATTAAGTTACAACTCTATCGACTTGAGTTTTATTTAACTTATTTACGCAGGAGAAGAGTCAAATAAAGCATAAAAGTGGAGGACGACACAGTGTAAGAAAACTTCAGACATGTGTTTAAAGAAATAATTTCTGTTACAAGGCGGCTGTTCTATTGAACATAATACTCTCTATGTCACATTTATTAAGGAGACAACAATTTCGTTTATATAGTCTACTATTAATTAAAATTTTTATTTATAACGAAAGTTCGCTTTCTAAATCATCCATCCAGTTCGGCAGTCAGCCAGCCAGCCGGTCGGAAGGACGGACAGGCGGACAGACGAAAAATCAGATAGCAGTCAAGAATAAAAGTAAGGGAAACAAAGACCAAAAGCATACAGGAAAGACGGACAGTCATACAGACAAATAAGGCGAACGATTGCTGGCTGACAAGGTTATTATGTCCTCTAAGTGGTATACGCCGTTTTATTGCAATATTCCACACCCCTTCAATCAGTAGCTTTGTGAAATATTGTGGAAAAAGGATCAGTTGCTTGTTAGAAGCAATTGCTCATTTTCCCACAATGTTTCCATAACACGGCACTTTTCTTTCCTTCAAATAGTTTTTTTTTTCAATTACGAAATCAGTACTATAGTGTAACTCTATCGAAGCCAAGTCTGTTCACTCGACCCTTTTTGACCACTTAAATTACAAGCCAGTGAAACACAGAAGAAAAGTAGTTGTATTATAAGCTAGACTAAACAAGCGGACAGTATAGATCAAAGATCAGACTGCACGTTCTGTGCAGTCTGATCTTGATCTATGCTGTCCGCAAAAGCCCCCGTTTTCGCCTCTATTGATGAAAGGGCTAACAACATACAGTGTACAGGGTAAAACGTGAAACGGAAACGATCTAGGTGCAAATCTATATATATATAACATTACAAAATTTAACTTGACTTTCCTAGAAACACAACAGATAAAACTTTACTTCGTTTCCTTGAAAAATGCAATGAATCATTACTTCGGCCTGAGGTCAAAGCTGATCGACATTTTTCATTAGATTTATAGTCACATTTTTGGTTTGCGTCACACCATAAAGTTTACTTCATGGACAAGTCTTGGCATATCTGCCCCATCCCCCCACCCCTCAAAAAAGGGAGAGGTTGATATTCGATGAATTTGTGAAGAACTGTGGATGAGAAAAAACTGCAGGAATCCAGTATTTTCTCCATTTTTCACAATGTGTTTATCCTATAAAAATTCAATCATTTATCTCTTTACCAACCGACAAATTTTTGAACTGGATAAAGTTCAAAGCATCTGCAGAAAGCAAGTTAAATCTTGTTAACATGATGATTTCTGACTTTGATAGGGTAGAAAATATTGTGGGAAAAGGAGAAAATGCTGTGAACATATATATCATGTACCCTGGCAAAAACCACGTAAAGCCAGTTTCCCTTTTGAGTGCCCCGTGAACATCACTACACACATGCAACACAACCTCCAAAATGGCGGTGTCGATCGATCACCAGGCTGAACATTTTACACGATTCTGCACGTTTTAGTGACGTCAGTTTTCAGTGACGTCAGTTTTCACTGAAATGGGGCACTCAGAAGGGAATTTCTCTTTCGTCAGCAAATTCGATTCGTGAGATTTTAAAAACGGGCTTTGAAAGGGTAAAACTTTGCAGTATAATAAATTCGTTGTACGGTCAGGTGACAGGGACTTTAAAACTTGTTAACGGCTGTATCAAATCATGTCGCCACCTCGCCTTCGGCTCAGGGCGACATGATTCACCACAGCCGTGAACAAGTTTCCAAGTCCCCTGCCACCTGACCGTTAAACTAATAAAGTAGCCTGTTACCTGACCGTACAGCTAATAATGTCCGGTGGGTTGATATTTTTTCAATGATTACTTGTTTACCAGTGTCACTTATGAAATAATCTTCTTTCTATCGTGGTTTATCGTTCAATAAACCACAGCTGTGAATAATGAGGTACAATGAATTATCCACGAGGGCGATAGGGCTAAATTGCCCTAGTGGATTAATTATTGTGCCTCATAACTAACAACTGTGGTTCATTGAACGATAAATCACAACAGAATGAAGATTATTTCTTAATTCTATCATGACCAACTCTTAATCATAGGAAGACAAGTTCATATTTGGAATAAAAACACGGATGCAGATTATAATCCATTGATTAACTTACTTTGTACAGTATGACGTCACTGTATATGGAATGACGTCATCCTACATAGAATAACGTATAGATATAACAACTTCCTTTACTGTATATATACAGAATGACGTCACTCTATAAATAATGACATAGATTTTACCACGATTACGATGCAATGTGTTTATAGAGTCGAATTAAATGTTACCTTACACATAAGATATTACGAATTCACTTAAGAAATAATCTTCTTTCTATCGTAGTATCGTGGTTTACCGTACAATAAACCACAGTTATGAGTTGCGAGGCACAATAAATAATCCACGATGGCGATAGAAAGAAGATTATTTCGATTCTAATATGGCCAATTCTTAATGAAAGGACAAGAAGCTCAAACTTCGAGTGAAAACGCGGATGAAGATTATGTCCCATTGAATAACCCACTCAATGAATGAGGTCACTCGATATAGAATGACATCACTCTACATGAATTGTCGCAGATTTTACCACGCTTTCCTTGCACTGCTTATAGAGCCGAATTCGCGTGTCATGTTAGAATTGTAAATAACTTCATCACCATTTTTTTCAAGAGTGAAAAAAGCTACCAAATGATGTGGACAAAGAAACAGATAAATGGTATATCCTGCATGTAATTATCGTCTGTCCGTCCGTCAGCTCGTTTCTCTGTTTGTTTGACATTCCGTTTTGTCTGCTCGCCTACCTAATCCTGTGATTATATATAAATAATGACGCAAATGAAATGAACATGACGAAGTTAATGACTAAAACATGAGTATGATATAAATAAAACATGAATGTTTATATAAGCATTGTATAAGCTTTCATGAAAAAAACAAAGGTAACAAATTGCTGGTAAGCCTATTTAAACGCATTATAGATGCACATTCTGTCACGTTACTAAGGACACTTTGTACTCCCTTATCTCTTTGACGAATCAGGAAATTTTAGAGACAAGTCAAAGTTGAGAGTATTTGCAGACGACAAACAGTGTATGACTCAGAAATTGGAGGTTATACTGGAAACGATAGAAAACGTTGTGGGAAAAGGAGAAAATACTAGTTACCAGCATTTTCTCCTTTTTTTCACCATGTATCTTTTTCTGGGCCGATAAAAGTGGTGATTGTATAGTAAAGGGTTAAATTGCCGAGTGAATTTCATGATAATTTCCAACCTGTGGTATAAAAATGTTGTTTTCAAAGATCTTTTCGCTGAATAAGTCTCACCATATCAGACAGAGTAGATCCAAGATCAGCCTGTAGGTTCTGTGCAATCTAATCTTGATCCACAGTGTCCAATATACTGCCTGTATAAAGCAGTTATTCCTTTTCTCACGTTGCTTTCTAAACTGTATGAATTGTTTCATTTAATATTTTTCATAATCTAAGATCCCTAACCGCACTTTGAGCGAAATATCACAGAGTAGGCCTATACGAGGGACACTTTTTAAGGTCGTAGAGTAGGCGGCGGTCTTTTTAAAGCCGCTTGAAATATCAAAATTTTATTTATCTAAGACCTTCGAAATATGCCCCGTCTGCCTCCATGAATGGTTGATGAATAAGGGTCCTGTGTCCAAGTATTATGCGAAAGGTTCGATGTATCGCCCAAGGACACTCAATACACATCCAATACCTCGTGTGAGTATCAAACCTGGGACCACGAGGCTGCCAATCCCGTACCTTCAGCATAGGACATACAAGACCCCTCCCAGATTGGTTGACTCCCCTGATGCAGCATAGCCGCGCAAGAAAATTTGACATCTCGCGCGCCATCCATTATCTCCCGCTAGATGGCACTCTACAAATACATATCCATCAAATTTTGGCATTCCGGGTACAGACCCGGACTACTTTTCAAAACGACAACCGTCATTCTTAATTTCAAAATGAAATAAACGTTTACTCCAAAAAATGCTACATCTGGTGCAAATATTCAGCTATGATCAGCTAGCATGTAACATGCCCCGGCTATTTATTATTAAAACCGTTCGGGGCTACAGGCTTAGATGAATGCTTCGGTGTAAACCCTTCTTTTCCCAGGTATTTGGGCATGGCTGATACGTCAAAGCAGACAGGCCGAATCTTCAAAGAATAGTGCGACGTGCCGAATTAACCCTTTACCCCATAAGGCATTTCTATGGTATCTCTAATTGACCCTAAATAACAGCAAGGATGAAGCTGTTTCTTATGTGTATATGACACCTTTTGATAGTGTAGAAAACATTGTGGGAAAAGGAGAAAATGCTGGTTACCAGCATTTTCTCCTTTTCCCACAGTGTTTTCAAAAGGCCTGTTTTAAGGGGCGTCAAAAGTAGGGATTGTGTAGTAAAGGGTTAAAACAGCAGCAACCACGCCCCTAAAATATACAACCGGGAGCAGTTTGGACACCTCCAAGGCCGCAATAAAAGTGCACGCCCCACATGACGACGTCCTTGTGCAAATGAGAATTTTTCTATTGAACGCTCACGTTTACATGACATTTAGCTATGTTGTAACTGACCTGGCAAGGTCGTGGGTAATTCTATACAAACCAAGTATACTTGCACATCAGTTACATAATTATGCTTAATTCCTGTTGCTTTTTGGCGGATCGTTTAGATCAATTTTGAGGCTGCTCTGCTCTCTGACCAAGTTTTACAGACAATGTAGATCAAGATCAGACTGTACAGAACGAACAGTCTGATCTTAGATCTACACTGTCCGATAAGGAAACATTTCTCTCCAAAAATAAGTTTAAAACAGCAACATTTATGCTGATACTATCGGCTTATGGAACAGATTGAGAGTTAAGATAAGAGTGTATAGAACTAGCAGTCTGATTTTAACCCATTACCACACAATCCCTACTTTTGACGGCCCTCAGAAAGAAGCCTGTAGAAATCATTATGGGAAAAGGAGAAAATGCTGGTAACCAGCATTTTCTTCTTTTCCCACACTGTTTTCTACCATTCACAAAACAAATTTCAAATTTTCAGTCACTTTTGTTTTGTCATCTGCAAAAGCTTTCCATTTGGACAAGCCGAAAATATTGTCGTTTGGTAATGAGTTAATCCACATTAACCATTGATTTGTTTTATGTTTTTTGCCAAAACAACCTTGAAATAAGAACCACAATGGAGAACACTGATATTTTGTTGCCTGGAAACGACTTGACGGTTCAAGGAGTATGAAATAGGCGAGCATGGTAGTCCATAATTTTGTAGGACATTTTTTTTTCAGTCATGTCACGGCTACCAGTACACCTATCAAAGGGATCCTTGAGTTCCTTTTTGCATCCCATTACTTTGCACATTATTCCGTACAAGCTCCTGGCTGCTTTCCCAGTTACCCTTTATGATACAATCCCGAGTTTTAACGACCCCGAGGAAAAGGACTCAAAAAATAAAGAAAACATCGTGGGAAAAAGAGAAAACTAGTAACTAGCATTTTCTCCCTCTTCACAGCGTTTTCATTTACCCTTTCAACAAAATAGTTCAATTTTAACTCATTACCAAACGACAACATTTTAGGTTTGTCCAAATCGAAAGCATTTGCAAACGACAAAATAAAACTGACCGAAAATTTGAAATTTGTTTTGTGAAAGGTAGAAAACATTGTGGGAAAAGGAGAAAATGCTGGTTACCAGCATTTTCTCCTTTTCCCGCAATGTTTTTTAAAGGCTTCTTTCTCTGGGGCGTCAAAAGTAGGGATTGTGTGGTAATGGGTTAAAGATACAATTGTGTTGTCGTTAGAAAATATTTTCAATTTTGACAAATTTAAAATTTTGTTGTGTGGTAGAGAGTTTCAAAAATCCCAACAAATCTACACGTGACTGAAATCGTAAATTTAAAAAAAAATCGAGATGCAACATTAATTTTATACTCCCAGTCCTAAATATATCAACTCGAGCCCATTTTGATGGATAAAAATACATAACCCTTTAACAAACAATCCCTGGTTTTTACGACCCAAGGATAGAAAGTCTTTTAAAGAATATTGTGGAAAGAATGTTTTCTACCCTGTTTGAAACTAATTTTTTTCTAGTTATGTTTATCATGAGTTGTCATCTGCAATTGCTTTCAATTTGGATAAGTCTAAACTTTTGTAGTTTGCTAAAGAGTTAACTGAAACATAAAATCATTCATCCCATACTTGACTAAACCAGCAGACGGTAACAAACCAAGATCAGACTGCACATACTCTGCAGTCTGATCTTGGATTTATATTGCCCGCAAAAGCCCATTGCCCGCAAAAGCCCTTTTTTTAACCTGAGGATCTTAAAAGGGTTACTAGAACCCGACACGCCTGGCTTCGGCTATCTATTAAAATTTTGTTAGGAGTAGAGAAAGAAAAAATCTGCGGTTGTACACGTATACATCGAGTGCTTAGACCATGAATAAGAGAAAAATCGGTTTGACTTGATATCACAGATTTAAGTGCAACATAAAACCGAGCTCAGGGATTTTTTTTCAAACTCCTAGGCTGTTAAGCACGACTCGAGGACCTTTTAGGATATGTTTTCCCCTAAAATTATCTTTGAAAAAGCAGTTTGGTTTTTTTTTTCTAATCGGCTGACAAGTTTTCTTCCATTTATTTAGCAGGATTAGAGTTAAAATCAACCCTTAGGGCTCTAACAAAAAAAAAACCCAGACATACACACAAACCTTTAGAAATTTTGATAACGGGAGACAGGTCCAAAAACTGCAATTCCAAAACTGAGATCAGACCAGAATATCATTGTCCAACAGTGTTGAAATTCTACGTAGACCAAGACCTAACAAAATTGTTAACTCTTTACCAAACGACAAAAATATAGAATGGTCCAGATGAAAAGCATTTGAAGACGACAAAATAATTTGATTCAAAAACTGAAATTTGGTTTGGGAGGGGTAGAAAACAATGTGGGAAAAGAAGAAAATGCTGGTAACCAGCATTTTCTTCTTTTCCCATATTGTTTTCAAGAGGTTTCTTTCACAGGAGTGTTAAAAGTCGGAATTGTGAGGTAAATAGATGATGGAAGTATTTGGGCGCATGGCACTTGTACATTTACGTTGTAACCATAGCAATAAAGTAAGCTAAATTTATCTTTTGTGACCTTTTCTCTGTACTGTTTTTTTTTTCACTTTACAAGTCGCACCTTGAAATCAAGGCTGTGTAAAGACAGTAAATGTATCAGCAGGTATTTTAGTTCAGAGTTCGATACCCGGTTGAGGCGGACTTTCCTTACGGCGTATTTTCACCTTTCACCTCTGCTGAAGCATGTGAGAAAAGTAGTCGGTGGCTTAGGAAAGAAAGTTGTGTTAGTACCGGTATGAGAAAGCAAGGAAAAACATGTGCGTCACCGACTGCCATGATATGACCTTAGCTGTTAAAGTGGCGTTAAACCCCAATATAACCAACCAATCAGACATGATAGGGATCAGAAGTTGCAACTCGTGCCCAACTGTTAACCCATTACCACACATTCCCTACTTTTGACGTCCCAGAGAAAGAAGCCTTTTGAAAACACTGTGGGAAAAGGAGAAAATGCTGGTAACCAGCATTTTCTCCTTTTCCCACAGTGTTTTCTACCCTTCCCAGAACAAATTTCAATTTTTCAGTCACCTTTGTCATCTGCAAATGCTTTCAATTTGGACCAGTCTAAAATTTTCTCGTGTTGTAATGAGTTAACCTTTTACCAAAACACTCTCATGTCCTTACATGCCATTGGGCAAAAAGGTCATTGAAAACACTGCAACCATCTTATTCTCTTTTTTTTCCCGGATGTTATAAAGACGTCAGATTTTGAGGCTTAACTGTTTAGTCGTCCGTAAATTATTTCAAAATGTAAAGATTTTGTCGTTTGGTAAAGGGTTCAGAATCAAACAAAGAAAACGTCTCATTTCAGAGCGGGTAGTGATAAAACTAATATCGTGCGGAATTTACTTACCTTTTGCCGCTGTTTGTTTTTTTCTGAAATGTTTCTGGAACGCATTTTATCTTAAATGTTTTTTCTTTGAGACCTATTTTCTGCAGCATCAATAACGAAGGTTATTTGTCCTTGCACGTGACCAGCCTGAATCTAAAATTAGAACAAAAATATACTGCTGTAAGGTGATCTACCAGTCAGACGTATATTGCATGTATTTCACCGAATTTTTGGCGGAGTCGTTTACACCTGCGTGAGTTATAAATAACAACATAATTATTTCAAATAAAATATCCAGGTTAGAGTAAAAATATATATACTAAGGTACAAATTTCATTCATACTCGACATGGTCTACTCATGCTAGGCTCTCTCTCTGTCTGTCTGTCTGTCTGTCTGTCTGTCTGTCCCTCTCTTTGGCGACATGTTATATTTTCCCCCAGGTGTTTCTACTTTGTGCCGCTTTTAACCCCTTACCAAACGACATTAGTTTAGGCTTGTCCAAATCGAAAGCACTTACAGACGACAAAATAAAAGTGACTGAAATTCTTAAATTTGTTTTGAGATGGGTAGACAACATTGAGGAAAAAGGAGAAAATGCTGGTTACCAGCATTTTCTCCTTTTCCCACAATGTTTTCTAAAGACTTCTTTCTCAGGGGCGTAAAAATTGGGATTGTGTGGTAATGGGTTAACTGTTTTTCAAAATAATTTCTACCCTAAGGTTGCCCCCATAATGGCCGAAGCTCGTTTTACGGTCACACCGTTCTGGAATTTGTATCACTTCCGGTCCGCATTTCTATTTTTGTGTCTTCAGCCTCAAAACAACATTTCGGGCAATATTTTGATTGGGCAGAAACAATTTTTGAAAAAATATGAGGAAGTCAGAATGTTTATAAACAAATCAAAATTGTAAGTAAATGGTTAAAAAATGTCTGGCTTCGTCCATATTCACCGTGCATGAATTTTACTTTGCTGACATTCTATCTGCCTTGCCTAATAAAGGACGTATAATATCAACGTCTCAAAACTAGTTCATAACTTTATGACCATTTCATCGAGATAAAACCCCCTTTTTATGCTTCCGGTATAATGCAGAGAAATGCCCCTCCCCTACAAAATGACCCAGGTCATTATTCTACGTAGAGAAATGACCCCGGAAGTCATTTCACTTCGTAGAAAAATGGTCCGGGTCATTATTCTACAAAGAGAAATGACCCTCTGGGTTATTTCTCTACATAGAGAAATGACCCGGGCCATTATTCTACGTAGAAAAATGACCCATGGGTCATTCCTCAACGTAGAGAAATGACCCATGGGTCATTTTGTAATGGGGGGGGGGTAATTTCTCTGCATTACACCGGCTGTATGGAATAATAATAGCAGCCTGCTCAGCGTGTAATGCAATGCAGTCTTTAACAATCCTTTTCAACTGAAGCTAAATTGTATCCTAATACATCAATTGAGCCATTCTCTGGAAAAACGGGGTTAACTCATTACCAAACGACAAAATTTTAGGCTTGCCCAAATTGAAAGCATTTGCAGACCACAAAATAAAAGTGACTGAAAATTTGAAATTTGTTCGCGAAGGGTAGAAAACATTGTGGGAAAAGGAGAAAATGCTGGTTACTAGCATTCTCTCCTTTTCCCACAATGTTTTCTAAAGGCTTCTTTCTCAGGGGCGTCAAAAGTAGGGATTGTGTGGTAATGGGTTAAGAGCATCTCAGTGACGCATCATACCAAACAAGTCATCACTTAGCTATGGAATCATAAAATTCACTTTGTCTAGCGACCCACTCACTGAATTTTGAAGCAGAACTGTTCCAAACTGGGCCATCGTGTTTCAATAGATGGATTCCAGTCACTTCGATAGGGTGCATTCCTCTCACCTGACATTGTTACGATGTTGTTTACGTGGAAAAGGAGACAATGACGCGGAAAGAAGTTTATGCGCAGTACTGATGTTAGAATCTACAAGAAAGTATGGATATTTGCACGGGCCGTCGTGATGAAGCTGAATTAATGTTGCTTTTGTTTCAAAATAATCAAAACGGCAATAAAGTAGAGTGGTTTTGATTTGACTTTAAAGGAACATCTCTTTATGCAAAGCCTCCACATATTTGTGCCTGGATTCAGTCAGTCAAGTCGAGTTAAGTCTTTACCAAACGACACAATTTTAGACATTTCAAAATCCAAAGCATTTGCGGACGACAACATTAATGTGACTAATAAAAGGCCCCTCCCCCCCACCAGTAAAAAAAAAATGGTAGCTCTCCCACAAGAAACAAAAACTTCATTATGATAACCTTATGTCGTTATGTAGATTAGTTGATTTAAATGAAAGTATTTAATGAATTTTAATCCAATTTCATTAACATTTCCTTGTAAGAATCACTCAAACACAAGAAAATAGGAAGTTGGACAGACTTTTTGTTTTGCAAATTGGATACAAAATAAAGGCTTCCTACTTGTTTTGTATAGCCCCCGAAGCTTTCATTAGTAGAAATGCGGTGGATAAATTATCGTTATATATAATGTAAATGATAAATACAGAAACATCTTCGATTTTTAAAGCAGAAAAGTCACTGGAGTGATTGTCTGTGATGGCCTCTAAAAAATGAAATACATTTCTATCGGTTGTCATATATCGTCGGTTTACTTCCAAAACCTCGTAACTACAGCTTGTAACAAGCTGTAGTTACGAGGTTTTGGAAGTAAACCGACGATATGGAGCCTTGCAACTGTCATGGGCCACATTTGACCTGATAATACAAGAATAATTATAGTTTGATAAAATAAAGATGAAATGGGTAAAATAAACTGACTGGAAACGAGTTACGACGTATCCATAAGGTACATCTGTTTTATTTATACCTCACATATTTGTAACTAGAATATGGATATTGAAAACGAGGTTTACAAACTGACACATGTATTGTATTATGTTACAAGGTCGCGCTGCCCGAACCCTCAAGGTCGCCACGTGTAAAAAATATTTTTGGATTTAAAAAAAAACCTGAAACACTGTGGTGCTTGATTTAATTCCCTTTTGCTGACCATATGGATCAAGATCAGACTCTATCGATCATGCAATCTGATGTTAATCTACTTTGTTAGAAATAATGCAATTTCTGATTGGTTATACCAAATGTTCCATACTCACCAACCATTCTAAATTTTAAGGTTTGTCATTTTCGAACATTTAGAAAGCAACGCAATTTCTGATTAGCTAAACCATACAGCCAATCAGAAAGTTGACAGATTCCAAAATTGTGTCGTTGTAAAGAGTTAATATTCTTCAATGGAAATTTATTCAATTCATAGCAAAAAGAAATAACAGCACGTCATACGGGTGCCAACGCTCGGCTCCACTTGCTGGTTCAGTGCAAATTTTAAGTCGAAAAAGGGACATAACTGTGTCAAATAAACTGTGAAGGTTATCTGCCTTATAATATATGTTGCCCTTTTATAAGTTAACAACTTGTCCTAGTTTAAAGCAAATATCTCCAGTAACAAAACAGGTTTTATAAAATGACACAGTGAACGGCTCTTATGAATCTACACTGTCCTAAAAGAAAATGTTTTTCCATAGAAATAACTTTGAAACTTGTAGCAATATTTGGATTTTTACTATTGATTTGAATGATTATTTTTACTTATTTAGTAACTATTCAACCCTTTACTTCATAGATACCCATTTCTATGCATTGCTTGTAGGAGCCTTTGGAAAACATTGTGGCAAAAGGTGAAATTGCTCGTGACGAGCAATTTCACCTTTTGTCACGATGTTTTCTATGCTATCAAAAGGTGTCACATACACATAAGAAACGACTTCATCCTTGCTGTTATTTAGGTCAATTAGAGATGCCAAAGAAATGCCTTATGGGGTAAAGGGTTAAGATTATGGCTAGGGTTTAAAAAGAATAGTCTTTGTCCTACTTTTCTATCCAATCAGAAGGCTCATATTTGAAAATTTTGACTGTAACTATTACATAGCAACCGTTTATATTGACAAACATTTTCCTGTCACACAAACATTAGGAAGAATAATGCCAAATTTTTTTGTGTTTATTTTTTTTTGTGTACTTTCAAAGTTCTGTCCACTGCAGATGCATCAAAATTATATGGTGTTCGAGGCGGGAGGGGCATGGGGGGGGGGAAGGGGGGGAACTAAGCTATAAACCGGGTTTAATACGTTACTTCTATGAACAAACTTAAGGAAAACGACCCCCATCCTTTTTGTCTAGATATTGACTCTCGACTAATCCGAGGTTTATATATATACTACACAAACTTTGAAAGGCATCACTGACATATTTCTTTATGGGTTAAAATGTTACAACAGTTTTGCATAAACTCTTTACCATACTATAAAATTCTAGATCTGTCTCAGTTGAAAGCATTTGCTGATTAAAAACTATATGCAACGTGCACTATTCTGTCTGTCATAGTGTAGAAAACATCGTTGGAAAAGGAGAACATGCTGGTATCCAGCATTTTCTCCTTTCCCAACAATGTTTTCCAAAGGCTTCTTTCTCAGTGTCTTTAACTGTCGGCATTGTGAGGTAAAGGCTTAAAGATCAATTTCCACGGTCATTTTATTGCTCAGTGTGGCAATGTAACATATTGTAAAACCATACAAGATATATGCCACATATATATTTATAGTGAATCTTTTAGGGTGATCCCTAGCAAATGTTGAGTAGTATAGATACATCTGGTGGAGCTGTGGAAAGAGGACAAAATTCTCGACATGAACAATTTTCCTTTTGCCACTATGTTTTCTACAGTGACTATAAAAGGGGACCATAAAAAAATTCTATAAAAGATATGGAGTTAAAGTTATAAAACACGGCCATGTTGGCTCGGAATCACGAGCAAAATGGTTACAAAAGTTTCTCACGTTTCCCGACATGTTTTTGTTACATAAAGCTAACAGATCAATATGGAAGTCTGTCTCGTTCATATAACTTCATCTTATCCTTCATCCTCCTCCACGACTCGTGTGGTTATTCGAAGAGTGTGAAGCAAGATTAACCTGTAAGCTTGTATAAATGTATTGTCTGATCTTGATCCATAGTTTTTAACTTTATTTTAACTTTATTTAACTGATAATCTTCTCTAGACATAATTAACCCATTACCCCATAAGGCATTTCTATGGCATCTCTAATTGACCCTAAATAACAGCAAGGATGAAGCCGTTTCTTTTGATAGTGTAGAAAACATTGTGGCAAAAGGTGAAATTGCTCGTCCCGAGCAATTTCACCTTTTGCCACAATGTTTTCCAAAGTCTCCTTCAAGCAATGCGTAGAATTGAGTATCTATGGAATAAAGGATTAAAAGTCAAAAAGTGGTTCATTCCATGGAGTATGACAACTCATCATTAGGTCATAAGGCGCCCTTTCCCTACTATAATTGCCTTTCCGAAGAGTGAAGATCAAAGATCAGGCAGCACGTTGAGTTATCTGATCTTTGATTTACACTGTATGATTTACTTTGCTTTAATTAGATTCCTTTCCTTAGAACAGGAAAATCGCGTTGGGTTATTTGGCACTCTAAGCGAGAGTGAACAAAATGTCAGATTCTTCCCTGTTGAAAAGCGTCTGCAGATGCCATTTCAAATGTGGGTCAAAGAATAATTTTCTCTTTCTTATTCTAGGAAAATTATCGTGAGAAAAGGGGGAGATCCTAGATACCAGCATCATTTTCATCCCACAACAATGTTTTCGAACGCCATTCTATTCGAAGGTCCTGATTGTTTAGTACAGGGTAGATTCAGTAGGCCAAAGGTTATTGCTATGATTCCCAGTTTCAAGGTTCTTTCTATAGTGGGCGAAACCCTTTATCTTTAACTCTTTCTGCCGCAAAAATATATAGACTGAAACTGTTGCGACAGATGAGTTTTGAATCTAGCGAAACTCAGAAAGGCTGTGATTATATAGCCTTAACTAAAGATCCAGGAGGCAGAGATTAAAGATCAGACGGCACGGTCTATGCAGTCTGATCTTGGAACTATGTTGTCCGCAAGAAAGTCCATGCTTTACCATGATCCTGAAATGGTGAAACATTTACATAATTACTACGACTGATTCAACCGATGGGTACAGTGTTGGGGAGAAAATTCCCTTTCTTTCTTTCTCTGTCTATCTGTCTGTCTGTCTGTCTCTTCCCACTCTCTCTCTCTCACCATCTGTCTGTCTGATTGTCTGTCTACTTGTCTGTATGTTGTCCTATTTGGTTAAAAAAACATATAGAGTGACATAGTTAACCCTTTCCGAAATGACAAAGTTTGGACTCTTCCAAACCAAAAGAGTTTGCAGACGACAATTTTCGATTTTGTGAAAAAATGGCAAAAAGCTCTCAAAAAGGGTAGAAAATACTGTGGGAAAAGGAGAAATTGCTCGGTACGAGCAATTTCTCCTTTTCCCCCAGTGTTTTCAAAAGAATTTACTGCAGACACGTAAAGACCAGGGCTTGTTTGGGAAAGGTTTACAGGCAGTTCAGCTGGTGATTTCATAACAAAGATATCTCTACTTGAAATTGTAAACTCAAGGTCAAAATTTTAAGCCGGATTGTAACCGGATACGTCGACATAAATAACCAAGGTTACCATGCAGCCATAACAACCATTTTTTTTTAACTTCACACAATAAATTATGCAAACATTAAACAACAGAGAGCACATCTCTGGCAAAAAAGACGTTTACTCATCGCCGTGATGTAACACACCAAGTAGTCCTTATATAAATAAAGGGCCATAAAACCAATATATAGTCTGACAACTGAATAATTCATGTGGTAGAAAGTAACTTGGACATGCATAAAATTTTCATAAAGCAAAAAGTTTCTCGTCATTTTTTTAACCTGCGCGACATGCATGGACTCTTTTTTTTTCAGACAGATCTACAGTAAGCCCTAATTTCATAGAGAATAGTAAAGGAGCATCCTTGAATACCCCGGGGTCTCCCTATTTGCTACGCTACATTGATGTAGCGTAGCAAATAGGGAGACCCCGGGGTATCCGAGGATGGTAAAGGAGAATGGTAAAGGATGACTATATTTTTTTCAACATTTTAACTTCAGAAATCAATAACGTCTTAGTACTACCATCTTCGCGAGCCAAGGTTACGATCACTATATGTGGATCTTACCTAGGCTGATTGAGCCCGATTTTGAGATTCCTGCGATGCGCCCTCTGTTGGATGCTGGTTATTACTCCCCTTTACATCATGTTTCTAAAAGCAAATGAAATATCGTTTTACAAACCGCTTACGAATACACATGAAGCGATAAGCAGACATCCACGTGGGTTTCCATGTGTTACCTTTTATTCGAAAGGTAGCGACCTTGTTCTATTTTTATCAAAGATGAAATGCTACGAGCGATTTCATTCGTTGCAGCTGCAGCTGACTGCATCCAATGAAAAAGCGTATCGGGTGAACGTAAAAATCAAGCACGATCCGCCAAGGGTAGAGTAACGTAGTGAATCGTCGGCCTTGGCTTACGAAGATGTAGTACTACATGTGAGAACCATTTAATGTCTAAAACAATCCCCTTCAGCCCAGAATCGATTCTGCTCTAAACAGTTTTTTCCTTTACGATGATTTTGTGGGAAAGAAGCTCGAGGCTTTGGAAAGAATATTGAACAGGTGACAGAAACTCCTGAAAAGCATGATTAGGTTCACTGGCCGCCGCGCTATTACTGGAATGATATTGTCAAAGACATTAACCTATAGGCTGCTAAGCGCGACTCATTGACATTGTGTATATCAAGATCAGACTGCACAGAATATGCAGTCTGATCTTGGATTTACACTGTCTAATTAGAAGTCTTTCCTTTAACACAAATAGACTTGAAGTAGCCTTATTCAAGTTTTGACCATCGGCTTGAGAAGTTAAATCTTATTTAGCAGTATATCTCCTTCCAATACGGATTAGTCGAATTTGAAAGCACTTGCAGACGACAAAAAATACATGACACAAAATATGGGATTTGCATCAGATCGTCTAGAAAACATTGTGGGAAAAGGAGAAAATGCTGGTTACCAGCATTTTCTCCTTTTCCCACAATGTTTTCAAAAGGCCTACCTCTTAGGGTCGGGATTGTTTGGTAGAGGGAAAGGGTTTTAAACCCATAACCAAACGAAGATGAGATACTGGCTTCGAATTTGGTTTGCAATTTCTGTGGTAGACATAATGTGTGGGCGGGTGTGGTCTATACACACAGCTTATTGAATATGCCTACATTGTTAACCCTCAGCATGTTTAGAAAGTAAAATGAAAATTTTCAGCGAAAATATTGAAACTTCTAAGTTATAATTGAGAGATAAAAGAATTCCTTACAAGACAGTGTGGATCAAAGATCAGGCTGCACATTCTGTGCAGTCTGATCTTGATCTAGACTGCCCGCAAAAGCGTCACGAGTCGCACGTGGCAGGCTAAAGGTTATAACGATTGATTATATAAGCCTCAGCAACATAGCAAGCATATTGTGTTACCCCCACAGTTGTTTTATTGTTTTACAGAAAGACCTTTCAATCCGCAGCCGGTAAAAAAAAAACATTTCTCATTTGTCCTTTGACTTCTAAGCGCTAGCCAGTGTCCCGGCCGGATAGCTTGGTGATAAGCGCATCTGACACTACACCTGACGGTTGTGAGTTCAATACTCGGTCGATGTAGATTTTCTATCCGGCGATTTTTCGCCAGTCATCTCTAATTTGACAAAAGTAGCCGGTGGCATGGAAAGAACGTTTTGTCAGTACTGGTGTGAGAAAGCCAGAAAACACATGCAAAGGTTCACAGACCATCGAGATATGACTGGCAAATAAACACATACGTTTAACGCCCGAGAGTTACGTCATTATGACGTCATCATATTATACTTGGAACCGTATTTCACTGTTTGTAGTCACAGCTTTTTTATAATCCGTTGTGTGTGATTTTATCAGCATACATGTATGTATTTAACCCGGAAAAGTTACAAGTATAGATCTATAATGAAAGTGCATAATTGGCCTGCAACACGCGAAAAGGGACATTCGGACATCTGCGTAAAGTGTCGTCTCGGATCAGCCTGCGCAGTCCGCGCAGGCCAATCCGAGACGGCACTTTACGACTACATTAGATTTTGTGCTACAGTACACATGCGCAAAACAGAAAATTGCATTAAAACGGAAAGTGCCGTCTCAGATCAGCCTGCGCGGACTGCGCAGGCTGATCCGAAACGACACTTGACGCAGATGTCCGAATGTCCCTTTTCACGTGTTGCAGGCCATATATAAGCCACTCTCTTGAAGAATGGAGTTTAATGTATCTCCCTGACGTAGATACTAGATCTATACCAGGCAAGTTATCTACGTATCATTATGGATTCATAAAATTCTTTTTAGCAAATTAAAAAAACAACAACTTTATTTCATGCTTTCCGGTAGGATATCGAGAAATAGCAGTGACAATATTTTTCGATCTTACACTGGTACCACCAGTGAAAATACCAATTTTCACGTTCTTGTTGCCTACTAAATTGCGCGTGCCTCACAACCAGATGGGAAATATGACGTCATATATCTTACATTTCTCGCGCTTGACGTAATCTTGTAATGCGTTGCTATGCGGAAGGGGTGCGCCATGGGGAATAACGGAAAAGAACTGTATTTGATTTTAATAAAGCTCCTCCCAGAAAGGGTTAAAAGCATGAAATAAATAGAATATTTGTTTTTTTTCAGTGAAAGATCGAAATTTATTTCATCTCGTGAACACATCGGTAATATTTTTTTACGTGTGGCGCAGCCACAAGTGAAAATATTACCGATGGTGTTCACTCGATGAAATAAATTTTGATCTTTCACCGAAAAAAAACCACAAATATCCTCTAGATCTATGTATCATACCAACCAAGTCATCATATCATTATGGATTCATAAAATTCATTTCAACAAATTAAAAAAAAAAAACAACTGAATTAACAGATAGATCTAGATCTAGAAAAAAATAGGTACAAAATTTTCTACATTATAACGAAGGAATCTGATCATCAATATGTGCCACATTTCTTTTGTTGAATTTTAACCCTTTACCAAACGACGCAACTTTCTCCCTGTCCAAATTGAAAGCATTTGCAGACGACAATTCATTGTGGCTCAAATGGTGCAATTGTTTACTAATAGGGTAGAAAACATTGTTGGAAAAGGAGAAAATGCTGGTTACCAGCATTTTCTCCTCTTCCCACAATGCTTTCCAAAGGCTTCTTTCACAGGGGCGTTAAAAGTCGAGATTGTGTGGTAAAGGGTTAATCAATTCAAACTACTTAATCAAACTGATATCCTAAGGACAAAAGATGTATAATTCGCAGTACCAATATGACGTCCTATAAATTACGTGTGCCGAGCCCCGGTAACTCAGTCAGTATCGCACACGAATTGACAACAGGGGGTCACGAGTTCGATCCCCGGCTCGGCCAATTTCTTTCCCAAGACTGATGATAGTCATTGCGACAAGATTCATCCCTCTCCCACTGCCGACTATTGTCTTGACGATGTTTATGCGGAAAACCAACAGGTGGCTTGGAAAGAATATTGTGAAGCGGAGATCTACTGGTTAACCCATTACCACACAATCCCTACTTTTGACACCCCGTAAGAAAGAAGCCTTTTGAAAACACTGTGGGAAAAGGAGAAAATGCTGGTAACCAGCATTTTCTCCTTTTCCCACAGTGTTTTCTACCCTTCCCAGAACAAATTTCTATTTTCTAGTCACCTTTATTTTGTCGTCTGCAAATGCTTTCAATATGGACCAGTCTAAAATTTTCTTGTGTGGTAAAGAGTTAACCCTTTACCAGACGACAAAATTTAAGCCTTGTCCGAATTGAAAGCAGTCTGCAGTTGAAAAGGGCGTTAAACGTGCAATTTCTCCTTTTCCCAGAGTGTTTTCAAAAGACTTCTACTACAGACACGTAAAAACCAGGGCTTGTTTGGGTAAGGGTTAATCAACAATCAAAAGCTTTCTTCCTCAGGATCGCTAACACACGCAATGTTTGGAAAAGAGTTATCCCATTACCAAACAACAATATTTTAGACTGATTCAAATTGAAAGCATTTGCAGACGACAAAATAAAAGTGACTGAAAATTTGAAATTTGTTTTGTGAAGGCTAGAAAACATTGTGGGAAAGGGAGAAAATGCTGGTTACCAGCATTTTCTCCTTTTCCCACAATGTTTTCTAAAGGCTTCTTTCTCAGGGTCGTCAAAAGTAGGGATTGTGTGGTAATGGGTTAAAGCACGGAATGTCTGGTATAGAGTTAAGCAACGCACTTGAATGTTCGCAAATTAGCTGTTTTATTGCTTTACATGCTATTTTAAGATCAAACAAAACATAGAGGAAAATCATCTCTTTACCAAACGACAAAAGGTTGTTGGACTGTTCCAATTTGAAAGCCTTTGCAGACGACTTCTGTAGAAAAGAAACCCTTCGTCATCACATAATATATATTGCTTGATTGTTAGTTTGGTGTTTAACGCCCTTTTCAACATTATTTCAGTTATATCGCGGAGGCACGTGCTTATATCTATGCTTTCCTGGTGTCTCTTTTAACCCATTACCACGCAAAGCCGACTTTTAACGACCCTGGGAAAGAAGCCTTTTGAAAACATTGTGGGAAAAGGAGAAAATGCTGGTAAACAGCATTTTCTCCTTTTCCCACAATGTTTTCTACCCTACCAAAGAAAATTTCTGTGCAGTCTGATCTTGATCTACGCTGTCCGCAAAAGGTCAATGAGACGCGATAAGCAGTCAAAGGGTTAATTGTATGCCGGTATGTAACGCCTTTTTCAACATAATTTCAGTTATACCACAGCGGCCAATGCAACTATCCATGCTTTTCTGGAGTTCCCATCACCAATACTCCGCACAATTTCTTTTCTAAGCCACTGGCTTCTTTCTGATATCACCATGATCGAAACAATGGTCAACGTGGAAGAGGAATGGATCTTGTTGCAATGACTATCATAAGAATGCTTCAGAAGATATTTTAGACAATGAAGAAACCGCTCGCAACTTGTATTTTTCTTTCTCTCTTTTTTACCCTATTTTCCATTTTACTTCCCGAATTTTTTAGTCAAATTCCAATATTTGAGCCATATTTGATAGATCTACTGCAAAAACTTTTAAGTACTTTTTTTGTCGAATCTAAAATTATGTCGCTTAGAATTCAAGAACATACTCCGTCTGAAAGTAACACAACTTCTGATTGGCTACATCAAATGGTTTAGCCAATCAGAGGTTGTGTTAATTTTAAATTTAGAAAGACTGGGCAATAAGACTAAGAATATTCTGGGGAATATACTTAACCCCTTATCAAACGACAAAATTTTAGACGGGTCCAAATTGAAAGCACTTGCAGACGACAAAATAAACATAACTCAAAAATTGAAATTTGTTTCCAGTGGGATAGAAAACATTGTGGGAAAAGGAGAAAATGCTGGTTACCAGCATTTTCTCCTTTTCCCACAATGTTTTCAAAAGGGCTCTTTCTCAAGGGTCGTAAAAACCAGAGATTGTTTGGTAAAAGGTTCAATAAGGAACCTTGGTCAGTATTGGCAAACTATTTCTACGATCATTCCAAATCTTATTCCATTTGTTTTAGCCAATCAGAAGTCTTGTTACTTTCTCTAAATGTAAAGTAACACAAAGAACATTCTCAAGAACGGTTGTTAAATATATGGACCTCGTTCCAGTACTAGCATTCGTTATGTAACCTTGATTCCATAGCAGTGCAATACGAAATCGATTTTCTGTCAGTTTCCCACCGAAAAATACATAGCAACCCTTCACTGCTTATACGATACCATACACTAGTCAGCTTTAGAAAACACTGAAGGAAAAAGAACAGTTTTTCTTTCACAAGCACCTTCTCTTTTTCCCACAGTCTTTTCCTTTCTGATAAAAACTGATATCATCCATTCCTGAGGGTGTTTGTCATTTGCATAACTCACAATTGTGTTTTGGTGGTAACCAGCATTTTCTCCTTTTCCCACAATGCTTCCTACCCTCACAAAACGAATTTCAAATTGTCAGTCACTTGTTTTGTCGTCTGCAAGTCCCTTCGATTTGGGAAACCTAAAACTTCGTCGTTTGGTAATGAGTTAACTCTTTCCATAGAATACACGACACTAGAAGTTTCTGTGGGCATAATAGATCAAGATCAGACTGCACAGACCATACAGTCTGATCTCTGATCTGCACTGTCTACTGCTCTATTCTAAATTATGGCCACTGTGACTCCATCTCTTGATCTTGCAGACGAAGTATTTTTAAGCCTTTCAGAAAAATGCTGTTTATTTTTTTAGTTTTTAAGAGTTAAGGGTACCCTGTATCGTTTCTGCCTTGTAATGTTATTGGAAAAAAACTCGGTATGGAGAGAGTTTTTCCCCGAGTCCCAGTGAACTTACATCTTTCGATCATTTTATAGCAACGCAGCGTTCGTTCGTTCACCGCAATTATTATTGACCTCGTCTCCACGTGTCTGAAAGTTTTCTCAGGGAATCTGAATTACTGACCTTTTGCGGACAGTGTAGATCAAGATCAGACTGCACAGAACGTGCAGTCTGATCTTGGATCTGCACTGTCCGCTAAGGAGATATCTTTCCTTCAAAAGTACAGTTGGATTCTTTAACCTTTTACCCCATAAGGCATTTCTATGGTATCTCTAATTGGCCCTAAATAACAGCAAGGATGAAGCCGTTTCTTATGTGTAAAAGGCACCTTTTGATAGCATAGAAAATATTGTGACAAAAGGTGAAATTGCTCGCCACGAGCAATTTCACCTTTTGCCACAATGTTTTCCAGAGGCTCCTACAAGCAATGTGTAGAAATGAGTATCTACGGGGTAAAGGGTTAATTGTCGAGTTGTAAGTTTCATTCATTTTATTACCAGCATTTTCTCCTTTTTCCACAATTTTTTGAAAAAAAAAAACACCTTTTTTCACAGGGTTGTTAAAAGTCGGGATTGAGTGGTAAAGGGTTAAACAACCCTGACAGGAAAGGCTTGTTGAAATCATATAGGGGAAAGGAAGGCATGCTGGTAACCAGCATTTTTTCTTTCTTTTCTTTAATGTTTTCTACCATATCAAAGACATAAATCATCAATTTAGCAATATTCGTTTTGTTGTCTGCAAATGCTCTCAATTAATTCCAGTCCAAAGTTTTGTTTTGTAAAGATTTAATCGTCCATTGTGCACTGTGGTACATTTTACGTATGTACCGTGGTACATTGAACTTAAAAAAAAAGTTCACAGCAAGCGTTTTTAAATTAGCATTTGTTCCGCATTTTCATTGAAGGACTTCTGACCAATCGATGTATGCGTCATAAATCACGTGCACACAGGAATTTTCCTTGCCAATACCATAAATAGAATCCCCGATTTTAGATCTAATAACAAACCCCAGTGACGTCATCGGTATACCCTATAATAGACAGATTTCACGTGACAGTGCGATTGTTTGCAGGATAAAAATATTGATGAAAGGTAAGTTGGACAGTCAAATGATTGAATGGTGTTTTCCCCAGCCTTCAACATCATTTCAATCATTAGCGTTGAGACATCTCTCCTACTCATGTATATCCTTGCTTTCACCATGGTTTGTCTGAGGCCCTGAAGTATCTTGCCCAAAGACATTTCTTTTTGCAGTCGTACCTCTTAAACCTAGGGTGTATATGGCGAGACTAATTTTCGGGCGTCTTTTCTCGGATTGACCAAAATTATGCTCGGAGAAAGATGACTGTTATTGCTAAACATTTTTCTTTAGTTTTCACCCTTAACTATCTAAGCACCTTTAACCCAGTTCAACCATTGAAGTCAGACGGTGTATGCGTTCATCTCAAACATTTGGAATTAAACTTAACAGATCATAAACTATGCAGAAATATAGTGGAAACGGATGTATAAATAAGAACGGAGCCCCTTATCAAATTTTGTGCTCAATACTTGAGGGCGTTACTTGTCTAATTATTTTCCAGCGATTGACTGATTGATCAAAAACAGACAACGTAAACAAACAAATAAACAAAAGAGAAAAACTCTGAGGATACATCCAATTTAAAAGATTGAGAAAACCAAATCAATCAATTTTTCAAATTTGTGGTAATTGTAGACCGTGGTATCATCACGTGCAAAGATAATTTGAACATAAACCGTAAAATATGATGTTATTTAAATTTTGATTTATTCAAACATTACGGCTTTTAACCCTTAACCAAACAACAAAATTTTTGACTGGTCCAAATTGAAAGCACTTGCAGACGCCAAAATAAACGCAAGTCAAAAATTTAAATTTGTTTACTGCAGGGTGGAAAACATTGTGGGAAAAGGAGAAAATGTTGGTAACCAGCATTTTCTCCTTTACCTACAATGTTTTCAAAGAGTTCTATCTTAGGGTTGTAAAAAGCAGGGTTTGTTTAGTAAAGGGTTAAGAAAAGGGAATGTGGAAAAATCCTGAAAAAAAACCGAAAAAAATGCGGGTAAGTAGTATGTTTTTTATGCTATGTCATGTTTTCTCTAATTTCAAAAATAAGTTTCACCATTTACGCAAGAGTTCTCTTGTCATCTGAAATTGACTTGATTGTGAATGAGGCTACATATTTCTCTAAAGTTCACTGAGTCATGTTGGGCAGCCTGAAGGTTAAAACACTTTACTAGTACCAAACAACCACTGGCATCACAATTCAACGAACCTATTATAAAAAGCTTTTCAGAACATTGTGGGGAAAGGAAAAAAAAAAGCTGTAACCAGAATTTTCTCCTTTTTACACAATGTTTTCTACCCATTCCCTGTGAAACTGTTTACCAGCATTTTTACTTTCATCACGATATTTTTCTTCTTTTCTATGACAAGTTCTTAAATCTTAACCGCATTCTCATTGTCGTCTGAAGATGCTTTGAATATGCAAAACAAGTCTAAAATTTTGTTTTATGATAGACTTAACCCATTACCACACGATACCGTTTGAAAAACCTTGAAGAAGACGGCGGTAGAAGATATTCTCGGAAAAAGAGAAAACTGATTACATGTATAGACAAGTATTTCCTGCTTTTCGCACAATACTTTTTAGCATTTTACGGAATCGTTCGATCACGTGAGTTACAGTTATTTGACGTCTTCAAATACTTTGAATAGAGACTTAATGTTGTTTATCCTTCATTCTGCTAAACAAGATAAAATGAAACTTTAAAGCTGATAGTCAAAGGTCAAATTTGGCTATTTCAAAATTATTTTTGTGGGAAAATCTATGTTCTAATCGGACAGTGCAGATCAAAGATCAGACTGCACGTTCTGTGGAGTCTGATCTTGATCTACACTATCCGCAAATGGTCAGTGACTCGCGTTAAGCAACCTAGGACGTAAAGTTTTATTGTGTGAAAGGGTAAAGGGAAAAGTTGGGCAGGATATAAACCGAGTGCGTAAAACCCTTATCAATATGGATATGTACGCATTGACCTCGACCTTCCCCAATATCTGCGGTTTGTGCGCATTTCAACATCATCTTACATGACGCACGTCTTCACCTTATGAGTTTCATAACTTCTAATTGGTTTTGCGATTATTGTAGTTCAGGATCTGACTGCACACAACTTGCAGTCTGATCATTGATTTACATTGACAACTTTACTTAAACATTCTGGCCCGAAACAACCTTGAAAAGCATGTAGCTGTTTCAGAACTATGATTGGGTGTTGCATCTAGTGTAGATCAAGATCAGGCTGCACGTAACTTGCAGTCTGATCTTGAATCTACACTGTCCGTTTTACAGCCTTGTAAAGCCAGTAACTGTTGTTTGTGTGTGTTGTTTTTCTCGACTCAACATGTCAATATTGTTTACATTTTTTACAGACGATCCTGTATTTAATTACCTTGGGGAAGAAGACTTCTGAATAAATTATTGGAAAAAGGAGAAAAATGTTTAAAAACCGACATTTTGTGCGTTTTTTCTTTCCAAGAATATTTATATCCCTTGAAAGGTATATTTGATAGGCTACATTTGAATTGTTGAATTTGAGTTCTTTCTATTCAGAGAAGTCTACTTTTTGTCCAGTGGTAGATATTTACTTGGTGCTCTAGAACGACCATGCTTTCTGGGTTCTTTCTATTTGTGGAATATCATCACTTTTACGAATAGAAAGAACCCAGAAAACATAGTCGTTCTCTGTTCACAGTCGTTCACAGTTTTTTGTCTGTGACTATCTGGACTATCTGAGAGTTTTGTTTCTATGCCATCCCTCTCTCTCCTCCTCTCTCTCTCTCTTCTTCTTCTTCTTCTTCCTCTTCTTCTTCTTCATCTCGCTCTCGCTCTCTCTCTCTCTCTCCTCTCTCTCTCTCTCTCTCTCTCTCTCTCTCTCTCTCTCTCTCTCCTGCGTACACACACCCTCTATCATGCTAGCAGTAAAACTATTACATAAAGATAAATAGTTCATACCATCCTCATTTTACCATCCATCCCTTTTGGGCCTAAATACCAATAACCTTTTTTTGTCTTTCATTTACGTGAAATTCGACAAGGAAAATTCAACACGATATGTGTTAAAAATAAACGTTCAAAGGAAATATTTGTCCCTGTTACATTAATCTTTTGGCTCCTAACCGCGACTCACAAGCCTTTTTGCGGACAGTGTAGATCCAAGATCAGACTGCACATAATGTGCAGTCTGATCTTTTATCTACACTGTCCGATAAGAAGATACTTCTTTCCTAAAAATATCTTCAATACAGCAACATGGGTTCTTACCATAGACTTGAAAGTTTAATGTTAAATATTTAGTAGAATAAGGGTTAACGAAAGGGAAAAATAACTCTCATTCATACACGTGATTGTGGTAACGCTAAAAGCCACACAAAGATCACCCACCAAACAACTTAACCTATTACCTTAAGAGTGGGATATTTTGCCTCCAGGCGGCAAGCCCCTTTTAAATCAAAGCGTTGAGAAGGCTGAAGTGGTATTTATCAAGGCAACCCACTGTGTAGAATTAATAGTTTGAAAGAAACAGAGACATATTATTCAAATATTGGCTTAAAAGTCAAACCACTAAGCAAATGAATACCTTTTCGGTTGAAGGGAGAGTACTCATGACAAAGTTTGATTTGCTTTTGGATAAATGAGCTCCCTTTGATCATTACGAGGTAGCAGGAGTAACGCCCCCTGACAGTAGGATGCATAACGAATAGAGAGAAAAATCCTGTTGATATATCGAACAAAATTAAGTTTGTTCCTGAAAACTATAATTTTGAAATATCTTTAGCTTTTTACATTTAATTTCCAACATTACAATCAATTACCTCGATTCATAAATATTCATGATCAATCAAATGAGTAATGCGCTATCATAGGACGAACAACCCATGGGACGAATTGGTTTTAGAACGAAAAAGCCCAGGGTCAGTAGGCAAATTTGTATCATTGCACCAATAAAAGGCTAAGAGCGAGAGAGGCTATTTTCAATCAAAATATAAGTATCTCAACGATCGATGGCCTCGCCCAATGTATTTTAATATGCCATTTCAAATTACATATCTGAGTGCTACCGAAAAACTCATTTGCCTTAGAAAAAAATAGTTTAACTTAATTTATTTCCTTCGGCTTTGCACAAAATAAGATACATGGTTATCAAAATTCAATCTTGAACTCATGGTGGTATTGTCTTCGACAAATACCACAAAAACCAAGCGGGAAAAATGGTAATTGTCTGTAACAACCAATCGCTTTATTTTTCCTCAATGCATACAAAGTGAAAAATCTCCAAAATCTTCAGATCGATCAATTGATCAGTTAACTCATTACCAAACGACAAATTGAAAGAATTTGTAGACGACAAAATAAAAGTGACTTAAAATTTGAAATTTGTTTTGTGAAGAGTAGAAAACATTGCGGGAAAAGGAGAAAATGCTGGTTACCAGCATTTTCTCCTTTTTCCACAATGTTTTCTAAAGGCTTTTTTCTCAGGGTCGTCAAAAGTATGGATTGTGTGGTAATGGGTTAAAAGCAGATTAAGTCTTTACAAAGCAATCACACATTTTAACCGGACAGTGAGGAGGTAAAGTTTTGAGAACATTGTGGGAAAGACGTTTTCTACCATTTAAAAAAACGCAGAAACCTTCTCGAGGGATACATTTCGAGGTCTGCAAATACAATAAGTTTGGACAAGCCTACAGTGTTGTTGTATGGTAGAGAGTATATAACACGTCAACGATAAACACAAAGTTTAGTCTAGTCATAATGACAAGTTACCGCAAACACGTTTTGTACGCAATAACCTCTTAACAACTGGGATCCTGTACAATACAACAC
The DNA here is from genome assembly GCA_943736015.1 of Tridacna crocea. Lineage (NCBI taxonomy): Eukaryota > Metazoa > Mollusca > Bivalvia > Cardiida > Cardiidae > Tridacna > Tridacna crocea. Next base: position 2,278,030 of record OX031072.1, on the reverse strand, counting down.
AGTACAATGCAGTAGAATGAAATATAATTCATAAGATACAATGAAATACACACTATGCAATACAATGTAATAAAATACTACACACTACAATACAAGACAATACAATACGCTTTAATTCTAAACGGTCCGACACGACACAATACAATTTATTTCAATACAATACAATACACTACAAAGATAATTATCTCTCGCTAGATGCCATTCTACAAATACACATCTATCTAATTTGGGCATTCTGGGTACAGAACCGGAATACATTTCAAAACAACCGTCACTTTGAAGTATCCAGGGGATTTGTTCTTTTTTGTGAAAGATCGAAATTTATTTCATCGAGCTGCGTCACTCGTGAAAATCATTACCGATGGCGTTCACTCGATGAAAAAAATTTCGATCTTTCATAAAAAAAACTCCCCCCAAATACTCTATTTATTCCATGCTTTTAACCCTTTCTGGGAGGAGCTTTATCAAAATCCAGTCCAGTTCTTTTCCGTTATTCCCCGTGGCGTACCCCTCCCGCATAGCAACGCATTACAAGATTACGTCAAGCGCGAGAAATGTAAGGTTAATGACGTCATATTTCCCCATGATTGTGAGGCACGCGCAATTTACCCCATGATTGTGAGGCACGCGCAATTTACCTAAGCCAGAAGAACATGAAAATCGGTATTTTCCTGGTCGTACCCGTGTAATATCAAAAAATATTTACACTGCTGTTTTTTCGAAATCCTATCAGAAAGCATGAAATAATATTCTTTCCAACCCACCGACTACTTTCCCACATAACCATCACCGAAACAATGGTCAGTGGTGAGCGAGCAACTAATCTAGTCACAATTTTTATTTTTGACCCTCAGAAAGAAACTGTCCGAGCCAGGGATTGAACCCACAACCCCTTATCCTCAAGTCCTGTATGCTTCTAACTGAACTACCGGGGCTCGACTGGTAAAGGGTCAAACATGCGCATTCTAAGTGTCCTTTAGAACGAAATGTAGGTTTGGACCGTATTTCAACATGCTATAAAAGTGCACAATCACATCAAAACATGTTTACTGCACACTTCTGTCCAAGGACACGAATTTGAATGGGAAAAAAAATATACTAAACCTGTTGGCAAACATTCCTGAGTTTTCACGACCCTGAAAAAAGGCTTTTTGAAAAAAAAAAAACATTGTGCGAAAAGGAGAAAATGCTTTTGCATTTTCTCCTTTTCCCACAATGTTTTATTTTTTACTTTGTCAAAGGCATGTTATATCATTTTAGTCACATTACAGTTTTCTTGTTTGGTAAAGATTTAAGCTGAGAAACGGGACTCCACGCTCTTTCACGAGCAGTGTAAATTCAAGATCAGACCGCACAAATCACACAGTATGATCTTGGGTTTAATTTTTTCGATATGATGAGATTTTTCATTCGTTTTCGACAACAGGAATGTTAGTTAGAATCGCAATATTAGAGTAATGCTATCGAGAACTTCTCAACGCGCTGTTCACCGTAAGACAGCATGTACAGACAACAGTTCAAATATTCTACAAATGATTTGTTTTTCAAAGAGTAGAAAACGACGTGTCAGCTTAACAGCATCATCTCCTTTTTCCACAATGTTTCCATGAGCCTCCATCCTCAAATCCGTCAAAATCCAAACCGTATTAACCAACCAAGTTCTTGATCTTACTTTTCAGAGTTTTCTAAATTCTACAGTAACAAAACTTTTGATAGGCTTAACAATTTTGTTTAGCCAATCAGAAATTATGTGAAATTCAAATTTGAAAAAAAAAAAAAAAAAAAAAAAAAAAAATCTGGGAGAATAAGACTAAGAACGTTCTTAAGAATATTTTGCGATAATAATAGCTCCAGAATTGTTTGGGAAAGGGTCTATGTGATTACGTAGGTGAAGGGTAAAATCATTATTAATTCATCATGGTTTATCCAATATTCTGTTACACTGCATTCCGTAGTACGTAAAAAAGTCCAACATTCTACAATAACAGTCTGAGACATGATCTGTGAAAAAGGGGGCTAAATGCAACTGCAAAAAGTATCGACCCAGATCAGCCTGCGCGACCTGCGCAGGCTGACCTCGGTCGATACTTTTTGCTTCTGGTCAAGTTCCCTCCCATGTCAAATAATCAGCGTGTCTCGTTAGTAGATTGTTGGACAAGATGCAGTTTATGGATTCATAATTATACAGCCAGAGAGAGAGAGAGAGAGAGAGAGAGAGAGAGAGAGAGAGGGAGAGAGAGAGAGAGAGAGAGAGACAACGCAGTTAAAACTTTATACTGTGCAAAATGGTTCAGATATTGGTCAGCTTTGTATTCATGTGTAAATAATAATAATAATAATAATAATAGTAATGATAAATAAATAATAATAATGAAATGTAATATACCGGATAATAAAAACCAAGGGATTCTTTACTGGTTTAACTCATTAACACATGACAATATATTAGGCTTGTCTAAATCGAAAGCATTTGCAGATGAGAAAATAAAAGTGACTGAAAATTTGATTTTTTTTTATGAAGGGTTGAAAACATTATGGGAAAAGGAGAAAATGCTGGTCACCAGCATTTTCTCCTTTTCCCACAATGTTTTCAGAAGGCCTCTTTCTCAGAGTCGTCAAAAGTAGGGATTGTTTGGTAATGGGTTAAACCAGCAATGAAAACAGCGCAAGTTTGGATGACCTCCAAAACATGAAATGTATTTTCTATCCTTCGTAACCTGTGCAACCTTGCAGTCGTCAGAGGTAACATTTTTCAGGATAGATTAATTGATTGTACGGTGTATAATATCGTTTTCAACATTACTTCAGTTACATCGCGGCAGCCAGTGCACCTATCCATGCTTTAATGGAATCTCTTTTACCAGTACTCCGCACCATTTTCTTTCCAAGTCACTGGGTGCAGAGCCGTATAACCATCGTCGACATTTTGCTATGAAGACTTAAGAATGAAAATAGTTTCATAACATAACGATTAAATGAATTCAAAAAATGGCTGAAATCGAGAAGAGATGTATCTTTAAGCCCCCTTTTCCAAGAACACGAATCATCTATATTGTATAACAAACATTGTTTGATTGATCAGGTTGCTATTTTTGTTTATTTGTTTATCGTTTGACCCTTTCCCAAACAACGAAGTTTTGGACTAGACCAAATTGAAAGCATTTGCAGACGACAATTCAACTCTTGCTGAAAAGATGATTTCTGTCTATGATAGGGTAGAAAGCATTCTGGGAAAAGGAGAAAATGCTGGTTACCAGCATTTTCCCCTTTTCCCACAATGTTTTCAAAAGGCTACTATTCCAGACCCGTAAAAACCAGGGATTGTTTGGGAAAGGGTTAACTGTTTACCAAACGACAAATTTTTGGACTGGACCATATTCAAAGCATCTGTTGATAACGAATAAAATCTTGGTAATACGATAATTTCTGACTTTGATTGGGTAGAAAAATATTGCGGGAAAAGGAGGAAATGCTGGTTACCAGCATTTTCTCCTTTTCCCGCAATGTTTTCTATAGACTTCTTTCTCAGGGGTGTTAAAAGTCGGGATTGTGTGGTAAAGACTTAAAGCCTTTACCACGCTATCCCGATTTTAAAAGAGCCCGATAAAGACTCCTTTTGAAAACATTGAGGAAAAAGGAGAAACAGGGTTAGACTAACCCTAACACAATGTTTTCTACAATGAAAAGAGAGAGAAATTATTTCATGCTTTCCGGTAGGATATCGAGAAATAGCAGTGAAAATATTTTTCGATCTTACACCGGTAACACCAGTGAAAATACCCTTTTTCGTGTTCTTGTTGCCTAGGTTAATTGCGCGTGCTTTACAACCAGATGGAAATATGACGTCACTTACATTATATTTCTCGCGCTTGACGTAATATTGTTAGTGTGTTGCTATGCGGGAAGGGTACGCCACGGGGAATAACGGAAAAGAACTACTTGATTTTGATAAAGCTCCTCCTAGCAAACGTTAACTGAAATATGGATCAAAGAGCTACGGATTTGAAATGATGTAAAGACATAGCGAGAATAGGAGGAAATACTTATTACCAGCATATTTCTCTTTTTGCCATCAATTTTGTCAAAACTTCGTTTCTCAAGTTAAAAATCTGAATCGATTGTTACAGGATTAATACATGAATACAATTTAAAACATTGTGAAAAAATAGAGAAAATGCTCATTACAAACAATTTATCCCTTTGTCACAATATTTTCAAATGCGATCCGCCACAAGCAGCATAGATTTGGTATCAGTAAATGTCAACTTGTTTTTAAGTATGACTTTTCCATTATCACAATGGCGGAGACTGAATACTTCCGGTCAAGAAAGATAATTGTTTACTATCCTCAGACACGTTTCTGCCATGGCGAGTGGGAATGTCACACGAGCAGTAACATGCAGCATTCGGTAAACCTTGGGTCAAATATCTCGACTGTATCACGTTAGATGATAAACAACAAAACAACTTACATTTTGTAACCGGAAATACATCGCTCTACCGGACTTAACCGGTATCCCGCTAAATTAGTGAAATATTACTTTCTGGTAGATAGTAAAAACCTAAATTTTGCTATTTCAAAAGTAGTTTTAGGTGAATTATCTTTATCAGACAGTGCAGATCCAATATCTTGATCTACATTGTGGGCACAAGGTCCCTGAATCGGTCTTAGTAGCCCGAGGGTTAAAATCATAAGACTCCAAACGACAGAATTATAGACTAATCCAAATTGAAAGCACTGAAAAGCACTGAAAAATTGAAACTTGATTTGGAAAAGGTAGAAAACATTGTGGGAAAAGGAGAAAATGCTCCTTTTCCCCACAATGTTTTCAGAAGGTGTCTTTCTCAGGGTCGTTAAAAGTCGGGATTGTATGGTAAAGAGTTAAAAAACAAAACACACGTCAAGATTTTCGGTTCGAATGGTTCTTAGTACATTTCCGTCGACGAGCAGTTTGTTCAGTCATTCTTTAACGTCGTTTCTGAATTCCGTTGGCAGTTTTCACCGACAGATTGAAACATATGTATACATATGGCTAAAATCACTCTGGTTGTAGTTGTCGTTGCCTATGGTCGTCCTGGGTGCTGCCATGTTTAAGATCATTTGACTGATAGTAATGTAAGCCTTAACTCCATAGATACTGATTTCTACACATTGCTTGTAGGAGCCTTTGGAAAACACTGTGGCAAAAGGTGAAATTGCTCGTGACGAGCAATTTCACCTTTTGTCACAATGTTTTCTATGCTATCAAAAGGTGTCATATACACATACGAAACGGCTTCAACCTTGCTGTTATTTGGGGTCAGTTAGAGATACCATAGAAATGCCTTATGGTGTAAAGGGTTAAAATGGAAGCCAGATACTGACAATGTGAGATTTAGTTACAGAACCATGGGATCGTATTAAAACCAGTGCATCATTTCTGGTTACATAAAATAACAATGAGTTATTCATTGCTACACGACCACCTCTGTCATGCTTTTAACCCTTTACCCCATAAGGCATTTCTATGGTATCTCTAACTGACCCTAAGTAACATCTAGGATGAAGCCGTTTCGTATGTTTCTGTATGCTTTTGATGGCATAGAAACCATTGTGGCAAAAGGTGAAATTGCTCGTGACGAGCAATTTCAACTTTTGCCACAATGTTTTCCAAAGGCTCCTACAAGAAATGAGCATCTATGGAGTAAAGGGTTAAAACGCCAAATACTGCCCTTGTTCTAACTGAACACTACAATTTATATTCGCTTCCGGGAAAAAAGAAACGGGCCAAGCTCTGGCAAAAGGGGCTTAATATATCTCCGTGAAGCCAGGTACCAAGCAAGCCATCACGTGATTATGAATCCATAATAGCCAAGTTTTGTAAAAAACACCTCAATCATCCGACAGACTGGTCCTTGGGCATACAGAAAATGAACCAATAGCGAATAGTTTCGGCCTAGGTCCGCGCAGGCTGACCTGAGTCGGATCTTTTCTCAGAGGGATTAAGCCCCCTTTTGACAGAGCGTGGTTCAAATGATTTAGTATTGCTGATCAATGTTCTACAAGAAAGTTTTGCCCCACAGCAAAAACACCTAAACTGAGTTGTTTTTGTTTGTTAAAATATGTAAAAATGCATAAAATGCACTTATTGAACTTTTAATCATCGATAACCTAAACTTTGTCATTGGGTGACGGGACAATTACGTCAATTTTTCACTTCGTTCAAAGTAATTTCGTAATATGTTGTAAATCAATGCAGTGTTAGTCATCGATTGGTTCAGTATTAGACACCATAATTCAAGTCAAATTTATGATACAAAGTCGAGAAGGCTTTTGAAAACATTGTGGGAAAAGGAAAAAATGCTGGTGACCAGCATTTTCTTCTTTTCCCACAATGTTTTCCATGCTATCAGAAAGCTTTCACTTTTTTTTCAGAAATTCTGAATTTGTCGTCTGCGGATGTTAGTTATCGATTGATGTTGTATTTGATACCAAAACTCTAGAGCCATTTATAATGAAGTAATTTGCAGACGACAAAGCGAATGTGGATACTTAGATGACAGCGTTTTTTTCCTTCCTAAAAATGTAAAAAAAAAACATCATGAGCAAGTCAGACTTTTATGCCAAATATCGACAATTACATGGGATTGTCCTTGGGCTAGGGGCTGTAAAGTCCCAGTCCTGATACCACAGAAAACAAGAGGGCCAAGATGGCCCTGGATCGCTCACCTAAATTTTTGAGATGACCATAGTCTATTTTTTTTTTTTTTGAGGTATTAAAACATTAGAACCAAATTCATAATTTTGCCAAGCAATTTTCAAAAGGTCACCTGTAAAAGTAATTTCGAAATCTGACCATCAGTTTCAAAAAGAAGAATTTTTAAGAATTCTTCATTTCTGTATAAGAGCAAGTAGCCCCCATCCATGCACGAGAGCCATGTTTCTTGATGGATCAAAATTTATGAACAAGTTTTGAAAAGGGTCACCCAAGGAACATTTCGGAAAAGTTCTTTTAAAATCTGACCAGGGGTTTCAGAGAAAGAGAATTTTCAAGAATTTCATCATGTCCGTATGATGCAAGTAGCCCCCATTCACCACAGCCATGTTTCTTGACCAATCAAAATTTGGCGAACAATTTTTGAAAAGGGTCACCCAAGGAACATCTCTGTCAGATTATTTTAAAATCTGACCATGCAGGGGTTTCAGAGAAGAAGAATTTTCAAGAATTTCTTAATTTCCATATAGTGCAAGTAGCCCCCATTCACCAGAGCCATGTTTCTCGACCGATCAAAATTTCGCGAACACATTTTGAAAAGGATCACCCAAGGAACAACTCTGTGAAATTATTTCAAAATCTGATCAGCCATTTTAGAGAAGAAAAAATTTCAAGAATTTCTTCATTTCCCTATAGTGCAAGTAGCCCCCATTCACCAGAGCCATTTTTCTTGACCAATCAAAATTTCGCGAACACTTTTTGAAAAGGGTCACCCAAAGAACATCCCTGAGAACTTATTTCAAAATCTGACCAGCAGTTTCAGAGAAGAAGAATTTTTAACAATTTCTTCATTTCTGTAAAGTGCAAGTAGCCCCCATTCACCAGAGCCATGTTTCTTGACCAATGAAAATTTCGCGAACAATTTTTGAAAAGGGTCACACAAGGAACATATGTGTGAAATTATTTCAAAATCTAACCAGCCGTTATAGAGAAGAAGAATTTTTAAGAATTTCTTCATTTCCCTATAATGCAAGTAGCCCCCATTCACCAGAGCCATGTTTCTTGACCAATCTAAATTTTGCGAACAAGTTTTGAAAAGGGTCACCCAAGGAGCAACTCTGTGAAATTATTTCAAAATCTGACCAGCGTTTTCAGAGAAGAAGATTTTTTAAGAATTCCTTCATTTCTGTATAGTGCAAGTAGCCCCCATTCACGAGAGCCACACTTTTTGAAGGATCAAAATTTCACGAACAATTTTTGAAAAGGGTCACCCAAAGAACATATCTGTGAAAGTATTTCAAAATCCGACCAGTGGTTTCAGAGGAGAAGATTTTTAAAGAATTCCTTCATTTCTGTATAATGCAAGTAGCCCCCATTCACCAGAGCCACATTTTTTGACGGATCAAAATTTCACGACCAATTTTTGAAAAGGGTCACCCAAGGAACATATGTGTGAAATAATTTCAAAATCCGACGAGCGGTTTCAGAGGAGAAGATTTTTAAAGAATCTGCTACAAAAATTCCATTTGGTTGCCATGGCAACCAGAGTTTTTGATGGAATCAAATTCTGTGAACAGTTTTTAAAGAGGTCCTCCCAAGGAACATTCCAGCCAAGATTGGTCCAAATTGGCCCAGCGGTTTAGGAGGAGTTGATGTTTAAAGACTTGTTGACGACGCACGACGGACGACGCACGACGAACGACGCACACCGGGTGATCCTAAAAGCTCCCCTTGAGCACGTTGTGCTCAGGTGAGCTAAAAACGGGGATCTCGCTGTGACGAAAACAACCAAACAAGCCTGAAATGAGCCATGTTCTGTCGAAAAGAGGGTTTGATCCATCACTTTGATTCATGATACCAAATATGTGATCACATAATTTGAGATCCATAAGATCCATATTATAATACTGCAAAGAAATTTCATGTGATCTGATTGGTTAACCTGACGGGAACATATATCATGTTCCCTGGCAAAAACCACGTAAAACCAGTTTCCCTTTTGAGTGCCCCGTAAACATCACTACACGTGCAACACAACATCCAAAATGTCGGCGTCGATCGATCACCAGACTGCACATTTATGCACCAAACTGCACGTTTTAGTGACGTCAGTTTCCCGTGACGTCAGTTTTCATTGAATTGGGGCACTCAGAAGTGAATTTCTACTTCGTCAGCATACTCGATTCGTGAAATTATAAAACAGGAAAATTTCGCTTAACGCGCTTTGAAAGGGTAAAACTTTGCAGTATAATAAATTCGTTGTACGGTCAGGTGACAAGGGACTTGGAAACTTGTTCACGGCTGTGGTGAATCAGCATCACGGTCGCCACCTCACCTTCGGCTCGGGGCGAAGACCCTGCCAGGCGGGGAGTTTGACTGGGGCGGTACATTTGTCAAACGGTAACGCAAGTGTCCTAAAGTGAGCTCTGAGAGGACGGAAACCTCTCCTGGAGCCAAAGGGCAAAAGCTCACTTGATTTTGATTTTCAGTACGAATACAGATTGTGAAAGCACGGCCTATCGATCCTTTTTGTATTTCCTTCGGAGTTTGAAGCAAGAGGCCTTCGGCTCGGGGCGACATTATTAACCACAGCCGTGAACAAGTTTCCAAGTCCCCTGCCACCTGACCGTACAAGTAAGTTTGTCTGACAACCAATTGAATTCTGAGGTAGAACAGTCCTCAGACATGCAAGCAACGAAACTTTTTAGAGATGCATTACCTCCCCTTTTCACAGAGCATGGGTCAACTTAATGAGAACACGACATAAAAATATCGAACTGAAGAAGGTGAAAAACTTGGACATAACTTGGCATTAAGCCCCATTTCCACATAGCACGGCCGATATATTTATATATCCTCTGTCCTAAGGTTTCACTTACATTTAACAGCCAGACTACCTTGAACTGTCAATTTCCTTGTATATATAAATGTCTATAGAAGATAAATACGCTAAGTTCAGTAAGTTTGAAATAATTCTTTTGTAACAGAGAAGATTCTAACTTTGTCCACTTTAACTCCTTGGGCTGTTTAGTAAGATACACTGAGCTTGTGCGAAGTGTGGATCAAGATCAGACTGCACTAAACATTGTGAGAAAAGAAGACAATCATTGACATCGTCATTAATTTCTTCCTCTTTTTCCGCAGTGTTATTTTTTTTTGAAAGCCTTGCTCTTCCTCAGAGTCGTAGAAACACGGGAATGTGACCCTAATCGTTATGCTGGCATGGCTGTATTTTACTAGAAAATAAGACTTAGATCAGGCTTCATGCGCATGCAATCTCATCTTTTTTTTTTCAGTTTTCCTTTCTCCCTTGATCTGACTTTTTTTTGGGTCAAAATCTAATTAGTCTTGTTCTATTATATGAATATACAAAAAATGTCATGTAGTTAGCTTCATATTCTGTTCAAACCACATCTAACCCCCTAGACTACCAAGCGCGACTTTAAAAACCTTTTGCAGACAGATTAGATCAAGATCAGACTGCACGTTCTGTCAGGTCTGATCTTGATCTACTTTGTCACATAAGAAGGTACTTTCCTTAAAAAAAGAATTGAAAAAGCATCAATCGGATTTTTACTATCGGTGTAAAAGTTTCATTTTACTTATTTAGCGAGATAAGAGGCAAGTATTTGTACTGTTCTTGGTTAAACCAGAGAATGCTAAATAAATCAAATGTGACCCATCAAGCAAAAAGGGACCTTCTGGGAACTGCGAAAAGTGTCAAGCATGGTCAGACTGCGCGAACTGCGCAGGCTGACCAGGGTTGACACTTTTCGCTTTAATGACATTTTCTGTTTGAAAAGTGGTCATTGTAGCTTGTTACACAATCATTTTTGAATTATCAACTTAACCTGACCTACACTATTGTTGGATGATCTGTTTTCATCTAAATGATGTACAAAATTCTCAGATGGTCCCTTTTTGTGTGATGGGTCACAAATGGATTTTCTTTTTCTTTCAGTTGGAAAAGATTAACACAAAATTGCATTGAAAAATTAAAGAGCGTCATTCTGCAAAAGGGGTTTCAATACATCTCTGTGATCTATCATATAATTATGGTTCCATAATACCAATCAAGTTATCATATAGTTATGGGTCCATAATACCAATCAAGTTATCATATAGTTATGGGTCCATTATACCAATTAAATTATCATATGGTTATGGTTCCATTATACCAATCAAGTTATCATGGTTCCAATCAAGTTATCATGGTTCCATTATACCAATCAAGTTATCATATAGTTATGGTTCCATTATACCAATCAAGTTATCATATAATTATGGATCCATTATACCAATCAAGTTATCATATATGTAGTTATGGATCGATAAAAAATTAAAAATCTATTTAGTCTAATACTGGACTAAAACCTGAGGTAGACTGGTCCTTGTGTATGCTGAACAATTACAATAAACACAAGAGTTTCGATACTACTTGCAGATGCATTAAGCTTCTTTGTCACAGAGCATGGTTCAATTTTTTTTTTCACCTGAATTTAAATAAAAAGAAAGCATTGTTTAGGCACAGTGTGTGCAGTCTGATAGTGCAGTGCTAGAAGTTCAAAATCAAAATCCAACATTTCTTTAGGCTAATCTGATAAAACTTTATTGTGCACTCAATGTAAAATCCGCTTAGGCTAATCCGAGACGGCACTTTTCGACTACGTTAGAAAATGTGCTACAGTATACTTGTGAAAACAGAAATTTACTTGACCCGTGTTTAAACGACCCCGTTGATCCAGCATTTTCTCCTAGTCCCAAAATATTTTCAAAAGTCTGCCTCTATAAGGTCTTTGAAACGCCCTGTCCATGTCTCTGTATCTTCATCTCTGTCTCTCTCTGTCTCTGTCTCTCTCTCTTTGTCTCTGTCTCTTCTGTCTCTCTCTGTCTCTGTCTCTGTCTGTCTCCCCTTCCCCTCTGTCTCCTGTCTCTCTCTGTGCCTGTTTCTGTGTCTTTGTGTCTCTCTCCCTTTCTCTTCATTCTAACTCCCTTTTCACGGAAATGTTTTATAAAGGGTTCAGACAGTCTGTTGGTTATTTTGATCCTTGAAATAAAACAAAAACGCCAAATTAGCTTGCTGTTCATTTTGAGTGCAGTTTTCATGAAATGTGAATCTATTTAGACACTGGCTCTTGAATACTCGGTACACAGAGGTTGATGTGATATAACAAACATTGGATCCATGCTCTTTGAAGAGGGGGCTTAATGCATTTTTAATCATCGGCATCTGCAAAAAGTATCGACCCTGGTCAGCCTGCGCAGTCCGCGCAGGCTGACCAGGGCCGAAACTGTTTGCTTTTCAGCGACGTAGGAAGCATTTCAAGATGGGGGGGGCTAACTTCGAAATACTGAGATTTTTTGCGTGGTTGTTTTATTGCGCTAAGAAGTCATATTTTAGTTACTATGATTTTCAAAATTATTGGGGGAGGGGCTGAGCCCCCCCTAGCCCCCGTGTTCCTACGGGCCTGCTTTTAGTAAATTTCCTGTATACAAGGGAACCATTCTTTCTAGGGAATTAGCGTGTTGTTGGGCAAAACAGATTTTATAGATTTATAGTTGTATTCTGGTTTGTTTGGTATGTAATGCATCACATAGATGTATTTAGGCTCCTTTTGTCAGATCATGATTCAATCGTCTGTTGGCTTTTGTTTTTGATATGTCTGACAAACATAATTATTATGTCAGACATATTAGATCAAAGAATTATTTAAATTTTTGAAAAAACAAAAAAAGTCATGCTGAGATTCCACCTCTTTTCCCTACTCCTCTGTCTGTCTGTCTGTCTGTCTCCCATTTTGACTGTCTGTTCAAGGAGCAAATTTATCTGTACAAGAATATAATTTTTTTAATGAGATAACAAGTATTCTCACGAGGTCAGATACGAATATTTCTTTCTATTATACACCTTCAAGTTTTCCAGCGAAAATACATTTTACGTCGCATGTGGATAAAATATCACACATGACAGAAAAAATTCCGTATCTAAATACTGTATATACTTCCAAATATGGTATGGTGACGTAACTATGACATAAATCACGAGCAATACAGGTATTATATTCGTTTGAAATTCGATTGATCAAGATTTTACCTTGAACTATTCATCCGCCAGTCATAAAAAACGAAGTTACTCATTAACTCCCGCTAGATGGCATCTTCGAAGAATATGACATGCGCAGACAACGTTCGATTCCAAATATTAGATGATGACGTAATTATGACGTAACTTACACCTTGAATATATATTTATTTGCAATTTGATTGGTCAAAATTTTACTCTGTAACATTCTTCCGCCATTCATCAATCTCCGAGCAGAGTTGTCGTTCGTTACCTCACATACATCTCAGCGATGGGCTAAATGACAAGAATCTTGTCAAACCGAGGGAAAGATGTTTTTTTACTGATTAGCTGTTTCATATGTAAAATTGTAAGTTAGACAAAGGAAATATGATTCTGGATACATTATAGGTGCGTTCAAACTGATGAATTTACCAGTATAAAATGGAACTGTTTTTTTCGAGCCTCTTCACTTTTCAGAATCTTACGCCGATTTTAACAAAAATGGCTGCGCCCATAAATGATGATGGTCTTATTCTTCAAGATTTCCTGACTGTGAAAGTAACAGAACGTCTGATTGGCTAAACCATCCGGTTTAGCCAATCAGACGTTCTGTTACTTTCACATTTGCAAAATTCTGAAGAATAAGCCTAAGAATATTCTCAAGAATGGTTGGTGAATACGGGCCCTGGAGTGCAAGAGAGTGGCCATTCATGAAAATGAATTTACTGGCTACTGCAACATCATTTGCATTATTTTGTTTACAGTTTTCGAATTAAACGTCGATAATTTGCATTATCATGTCGGTGAAAGTGGCAGGTATAAAAAAGAATATGCTGCAGTGACTTTTCTTGCACTTGTATTTGATTCTTGCCGCGTAAGAAAATTTTCACATTTTAGCTCGACCTTCGGTCGACATCAAATTTTCTCAGTCACTATGTGCAGCATAATATTCCGTATGTATTTACAAATTCTAGAGATCTAATTGGTTAGGACTTAGTGTCTCAACCAATCACGGTCTGTATTCATTAACCAGTCTATAGAAGATTCTTAGTGTAATAGCGGATTTCAGAAAATAAAACAACCTCTAATCGGCTGAAATATTCTAATTTCGGTTGTGTTACTTTCAAGTTTTGAAAACTCATAACTCTATAATTACAGAGCTTCAGATGGAGGAAGTGATTTTGATTTCAAAATTGAAAATATTAATTGTTCTCCACTAGACCCTATGTTATGGTTACTCATTAGAATAGTAACATGGGGTTTAGAAGAAAAATAAGGCATTTTGAATACCACCACTCCCGCTTATCTGGAGCTCTGTATAAAGAATATCTTTAAGATCTGTTAGGGAATACAGTTCCAAATTGCTACTATCTAGATTTCAATCCTGAGAATATTTTGCGCATCTTCTCACTTGGCCTTGAGTTGAATTTACAAGCGATTTTTCCCCTGACTCTGTAAAACTGAACCTAAATTGACCGCCAAATGCTCACCTAAAATAACCTCGACATCACCGAAACCCCCACGGGTCAGGGCAACCCCAGGACAAAGGTCACGTGTTACGCGGAGTAACCACGGTTAGGGTTACGAAAAGTTTAACCCTTTGCCGAGAACTCCAGAGTGTTTAACGACCCTGTGAAAGAAATCTTTTGAAAACAGCGTCGAAAATGGAAAATGCTGGTAACCATTCCAGCAATGTTTTCTACTCAATAACAAGCAAGTATCATCACTTGAACTAGCTTTATTTAGTCGTCTGCAAATAATTTTAAGTTGTACAAGTCTACAATTTTGTCATCAAGCGTTAACCCTTTACCAGACGACAAAATCGTACATTTGTCCATATTAAACCCAAAGCCTGCTAAGCGCGACCTACGGACCTATTGCGGACAGTGTAGATCTAAGATCAGACTGCACGTTCTGTGCAGTCTGATCTTATATCTAGACTGTCCGATAAGGGAATATTATTCCTTAAGAAATAACACTGAACTAGCAACATTAGGGTTTCTACTATCGAAATGAAAGTTTCAGTACAGTTATTCAGCAAGAAAAATGTTAAAATGAGCATTTGCAGACAACAAATAACATTGTGCTCAAATTTACATTTTATTTCAACGGTTAAAAACGTTGCAGAAACGTTTTATTCTGGTTAAAACATTTTCCCGTTTCCACTACGCTTTTCACGACCATTTTTCCCCTTTTTAACCCTTATCCTGCCACACACACACACACACACACGCACACACACACACACACACAAACGGAATTCAACTTTCGAGGCGGCAGTTAGACTCCAAATTTTCCCATTTCAACGGTATTTTTTGAGGAAAGCTTTCTCTTTAACAGACAGTGTGGATCCAAGATCAGACTACACGTTTTGTGCAATCTGATCTTGTTCTACACTGACCACAAAAGGTCAGTGATGCTCAGCCTAAGGTTAAAGGCAGTTTGTAAAGGGTTAACTAAAATATTTACCCCATTATTTCCTGACATTGCAAGTTAACAGCCAGACATTTTATAATTCATATGAAATTCAAATTTTAGAATTTCCAAGTTAACCACAATCAAAAAAAAAATCTATAGCTAACAGAATGGCATGAACAAATATTGTCAGATTTTTTTTTATAACCGAGAAACACAATAAAGTGAAAAAAAAAAATCGAGCCACTTCTGGGGGAAAAAAAACCCTTCATACGGTTGCAATTTTAAAGTCTCTTTTCTCCGGAAAACAACTGAGGCAGTGTATCGGATAATGTTGAGCTTAGATCAGACTGCACATAACTTGTGCAAGCAGTCTGATCTTTGATCTACACTGTTCCCTAAAGCGCCACGGGTCTCGCCCAGCAGCCGAACGTTAAACCTACAGTAAACGACTATTTCCCCCCACCGGACTCATTATTTTCCCAGAGGGGATAAAAAAGGGTTACGTAGCCTTCATAACAGGGGTAAGAGTTTAACAGATGGTTGAGTTGAACCCCTTCTAGGGTCACGGGACGACCCCAAAATGACCGGGATCACAAGGACCAGTTATGCAGTCGACACAAAAACTCAGGGCATTCAAGTAAGTTCATGGCCTTCTGGGCTCAGCTCGAAGGGTCTCCGGTATTTCGTCAACTATTTTTATACATCGTGACCCCGAGCTCCTTTAACCCATTACCGCACAATCCCTAGTTTTGACAACCCTGAGAAAGAAGCCTAGAGAAAAACATGGTGGGAAAAGGAGAAAATGCTGGTAACCAGCATTTTCTCCTTTTCCCACAATGTTTTCTACCCTTCACAAAACAAATTTCAAAGTTTCAGTCACTTTTATTTTGTCGTCTGCAAATGCTTTCGATTTGTACAAGCATAAAATATTGTCGTTTAGTATATGAGATAAAGGGCATGCCCGGCTCACAAACGAAGTTAATGAATGACATAAGTTAATCACAAAGGTAATGTTCGTAAATGTTTAATACATCTTGACCCCGAGCTCTCCTAAAGATAGATCTATACCCATTTTAATGCAGGTTTCAGCTACTTTTTAGCCCAATTCATCCCTATTTTATGAGACTAAAATAATTTTTGTATCTTCAAAGAAAATGATGGCTGCAAGGCTTCACAGATTAAGACATAAAGAAGATGTATTTTGGAGGGCTTCCAGGCAAAAGTTGTCGTTTCCGGTTTTAAATGAGCACAAATCCGTAGTATTTGTCTATCCGTTACACAATAAATATTGGTAATTTATTTAGGTTTACACATCTGAGTGATTCCACATACTCGTACATTCAAGTTTAAATAGCGTTGATTGCCTCTAGCACTAACCATATACCTTATAGGGGCATGTCCAGTTTCTAAACAGAGTAAATGGCATACTTAGACATCGTTTTATAATGTAGTAACAAAGATAATGTTCAAAGAAGTAGAACAAGTGACTGATCAGTTTCCTCGGTTTCTCCTTTATTCATGGTAAGGACGAGCATTGACCTCGCAACCATCAGGTTCCGAATTCGATTTCCAGGAGCGGGTGTATAATCTGGTGACACAGCTCATCCGAAACAAGACATGTCTTTAACTCTTTCCTTCCCGTTGACGACACCAGAAGTTTTAGTGCACCGTGCAGATTCAGATTAGACTGCACAAAACGTGCAGTCTGATCTCGGATCTGCACTGTTCACTTCTTTACTTTAGATTAAGACAAAGTTGCCCTTTTATCTTGCAGCTGAACTGAAGTTGAAAAAGTAGACCAGACGGCCTTGTTACAAAAAAAGCACATTTAATGACATAAGTATCTCCATTTGCATAAGTAACTACTTATGTGCATGTCAATACTGGCACCGATAACGAAACTGGCTATTGTAAGCATCTGTCATATTGGTTACAAAATAATGTAATAACTTGAACCACGCTCTGTAAAAAGGAGACTTAATGCATCTGCAAAAAGTTTCGATCCATGTCAGCCTGCGCGGACTGCGCAGGCTGACATGGGTAGAAACTTTTTGCTTTCAGTCATTTTTCTGTATATCCAAGTGCCATTCTACCTCAAGTTTCAGTCAGTAGTAAGCTTGATATAATGCATCACATGGCTGCAATTCACCCCTGTGTGTCAAAGCCTGATACGACATTATGTAATATGAATATTCAACAGATCACTAGATCACTGTCAAAACATTGCTTGTGACGTGAATATTGCTCGTTTGGAGCAATTTCTCTCTTTATCGCACTGTTTTCAAAATGTCACATGCTGCAAGACATAGATAAAGCGGTCAACTGGCGGCGGTAAAATCATAAAGTTACGTATCAGTTTTCTATAAATAGTGCTGCTGTACCGAAAAGATCTAGATCTATTTAGTTCCGTTGTACCGTGAATATAGAAACTGACATGAGATGGCTTTTAAGATATATAGGATCTGACATGAGTTTGTTTTTGAGATAAAAAATTATTTAACGAGTCTACAAAAATGTTATTAAGCGAGCCTTTGGCGAGCTTAATAATATTTTTGTGTCGACGAATTTAATAAATTTTAATCTCAAAAACCAACGAGTGTCAAATTCTTTTTGTCACGTTACTGATTAACAGGAGTTATATTCCAAAATGTGTTAAACCAGAGGCATACATGTACATGTATCATGTCTAGTGAAATTTACATGAAGCCGGTGCACTGACTTTGAAAGGTACATTACGAACAAATAATAGTTCCGAAGAAACTTGCATAATATTGATTTTTGATTGATCTAACAGTGATTAAATTAACAACTTTATCATGACAAGAACTTCCAGCGCTAATTTCCTCCAGAAACCTAGGTCAGCAATGTTTCAGAAATAAAGCATATAATTACAGAGTGTTGACCAAATACAGCACTATTTTCTTATTTCACACATGTGTGAGACAAGAAAATTCGTTTGGCTGTATCACATTGAAAACAAGGAGAGTTATGTGATAAAAAATCTTATTAAACGAATCCAGCGAAAATGTTATGTTTTACAGCCCTTGGTAAGTTAAATACCACTTTTTACTGAGTTTTTATTGATTCTAACATGACCAACTCTTAATCAATAATGAAAGAAAAAACAAGTTCATGGTTAGCAAAAACGCAAATGCAGATTATATTCTATTGAAAAACTTACTTACTTTATACAGAATGACGCCACTCAATATAGAATGACGTCACTCTACATGAAATGTCGGAGATTTCTTTAACCACGCTTTCGTTGCACTGTGTTAATATTGCCAAATTCGCATGCCATGTTATAATATTCCTTTTATCATATACCTACACCTTTTCAACGACAAAAAATGCAAATTAATGACAATTCATCCAAAAAAGGTAAGCAAAATAAAATAAATAATGGTGTAGCAGCCAGGAACTTTTATTTTTTAATGGCGGATGAATATTACAACATAAGATTTTGACCAATGAACTTTCAAATGAATATAATTATACGTATACTACACGTGAGTTATGTCATTATCACGTAATCATACCATATTTGGAACCGTACTTGGATCTACATAGTCCGCATCCTCAGATACCCCGGGGTCTCCCTATTTGCTACGCTACATCGACCCCTGGGACAATTAATTGAATTTCCCTCGCTTTACCGCTGGCCGAAAGCTGGCTTTTCATTGGTTCCATCATCATTTTGTGATGGGCAAGTCGATGTACGCTATGACGTTTAATATCGATTTTCGGCGGCTGATTCAAAGTTTTATTAGTCAATTGTCC
Organism: Tridacna crocea; assembly: GCA_943736015.1. Taxonomy (NCBI): domain Eukaryota; kingdom Metazoa; phylum Mollusca; class Bivalvia; order Cardiida; family Cardiidae; genus Tridacna; species Tridacna crocea. The sequence goes on along the minus strand of OX031072.1, from coordinate 2,259,073 downwards.
CAGGGGTCGATGTAGCGTAGCAAATAGGGAGACCCCGGGGTATCCGAGGATGCATAGTCCGATACGTACATGATTTCCCCCAAAATATTCTGTTGAAACATTGTACAGTTGAGTTTTCGCTATCAGCTTTGAAGCATCATTTTATTTGTCATGATACAGCAGGTCAAGAGTTAAGGGGACAAAAGTTAAGACTCTGTAATGAATGAATGAATGTTGTTTTATGGCGCATCGACAACTTTGGTCATTTAGCGCGCATATCTATGTTAAAAGATAATAAACGTGGGGTTGTTTAAACTGACTAAAGTTTGAATGACAATAAAAGAATTAAATTAAGAAAATTTAATGCATAAAGGGCTTCATCGAGTTTAAGACTCTGTAACGATAAAAAAAAACCTTGTGGAAAGAAGCAAAAACAATATGGGAAAAGAGTTTCTGAGAGCACTAATAGGTCAGATCTAATTGTTGTCTAGACAATAAGACTTTACCCATAGTTACTTACAGCAGTTTTTAGAGGACAAATCAACAGTGGCTCAATTATAGGTCTCCTCTCTGAAAAGACAGAAAAACATTGTGGAAAGGAAGAAATTGCTGGTTTCCAGCTTTTTTCTCCTTTTCCCGCAAGGTTTTCTAAGACCTTTTAATAGCTTTTTACCATTACAACAAGGGACTGTCTGGTAAACAATTTTAATCGAACTCAACAGTAAGTACAGTTGTACGGATATAATATGTATTATCAATATTATTATTATGAACCATTTGCTTGCTGATCAACCCTTTACCACACAATGAGGACTTTTAACAACATTGAGGAAGAAGCCTTTAGAAAACCAGCGTTTTCTCCTTTTCCCACGATGTTTTTGCTCTTCACAAAACAAATTTCAAATTTTCAGTCACTTTTATTTTGTCGTCTGCAAATGCTTTCGAGTTGGATAAATCTAAAGTTTTGTCGTTTGATAATTAGTTAGGATTGTTTGTCGAAAGAGGAGAGGTGTGATGCCCAACCCTCTCTGAGATACTTGGAAAACAATGGTAGATCTGCTTTCTTGTACACTAAAGTCATTCTGTGGTACGTTCTGAGGTACTGAGATCGGCGTCTTAACTCTTTACCAAACGACAGAATTTTAGACATGTCCAAATTGACAGGTTTTGCAGACGACAAATTGAATGTGACTGAAATGGTGAAATTTGTCTGTGACAGGGTAGAAAACATTGTGGGAAAAGAAGAAAATGCTGGTTACCAGCATTTTCTCCTTTTTCCATTTTTTTTTCAAAAGCCCTGTACTCCAGCGTCCTCAAAAGATGGTAGCGTGTGGGAAAGAGTTAAAGAACGGTGATAACTGTTTGCTATGCCGATATATTGTGGCCAAAACGAGGCTGGTAATGGCAGTTATTTGTGTCTTTTCCCCTCACTGTAAACGTTGTATTTGCTTTTCTATGTAGACTAGTACTTATACCAAACACACAAAAAGGGCATATTTGTCCAAATTAAAAAACATTTGTAGACGGAAAATTAACTATGACTCAAGTGATCAAAGTTTTCTTTCAAAGAATAGAAAGCATTATGAAAAAAAGGAGAAAATGCTGGTAAAAGGCATTTCTCCTTTTCCAACAAAGTTTTCAAAAACGTTCTCCCTAAGCGTTGTTAAAACTCCGTATAGTGTTTAGAAGTGGTTACTTGATGCTGTAAGAGTTCATCCTTAGGATGCTAAGAGTGATTCAATGGTCTTTTGCTGCAATGAAGACGGTGTAGATCAAAGATCAGACTGTACAGAACCTGCAGTCCGATCTTGGATCTACATAGTCCAATAAGGAAATATTTTCCCTTCAAAAGTAACTTAGACATAACAATTTTTGAGATTTTACTGTCGACTTGGAAATTTCATTTTAGTTACATGTATACAGCAGGTTAGCATTTTACCAAACGACAAAAAGATCTGACTGGTCTAAATTGACAGCGTTTGCAGGACGAAATCCGACCTTAATAGGCTAGAAAACATTGTAGGAAAAGGAGAAAATGCTGGTCACCAGCATTTTCTTCTTTTTCTACAATGTTTTCAAAAGCTTTTTATGTCTGGGTCGTAAAAAGTCAGGATTGTGTGGTAAAGGGTTATGACCTGAAATGTGGACACCCACATAATAATTTTCACAGAATGTTTTATGGTAATGAACTATGTTTTTATTATCATTTCTTTTACAATTTTCCATGCTAAGTGAATTAATGTGGCTTTTTTGCTGTCCTACAGTAGACGTCCAGTGAAATTGAAGATAATTTTAGTAATGAAATTGGGGTATAAAAGTGCCTGGTAAAGACTAAGATCGGACTATATATTCTGTTCATTCTGATTTTGACATACACTTTCCGCATAACGTATATGAGCGGCCACCGACAGCGAAAGAGTTAAGGAATATATGTCACGTTCTCTCAACTAAAATAATTATATTTATATTTCTCCACAGAACAGTTACCAAATTAATGACAAACAATCACACACATCGTGACAAAACGTAAATATTAGTTCAAGAAGGTGAAATGATGTACGGAATTGAATTTAAAAGGAACGATGTTTTCTGCATTTGCATCTTCTTGTCTGTTTGTTTGTTTATTTCTATGAAAAAAGTTTAACTCTTTCCCAAACAAGCCCTGGTTTTTACGTGTCTGGAGTACAAGTTTTAGAATACACTGTGGGAAAAGGAGAAATTGCTCGTAACGAGCAATTTCTCCTTTTCCCACAGTGTTTTCTAGCCTATCGGAAAACATTTTCTGCCATACTCATCAAAATTCAAAATTGTCATCTGAAAACATTTTGAGTTTGGGACACTCTAAAACAATTGTCATTTGGGAATGGGTTAAAGGCGCCTTCAACAGTATCCGAGTTATGTAACGGAGCCAGTTCACTTACTGATGTCGTTCCCGAGTGTCAGTGCCGAGTCCAGGTAACACGGTTGCGTATAGGACTTGAGAACGGGCGGTCGTGAGTTCGATCCCTGGCTCGGATAATTTCTTTCCGAGGACTGATGATAGTCACCGCGACAGGCATCGTTCCTCTCTAATCGCTGACCATTGTTTCGACGATAGTTACGTGTTAAAGCAGCTAGTAGCTTGGAAAGAACATTCTGCAGAGTATAATGGTAAAGAAAAACACCACAGGAAAGCATGGATAGGTGCATTTGCCGCTGCGATATTGGTGAAATACCGTAATGTTGAAAACGACGTTGAATATCAATCAATCAATCAATCCCGAGTGTCAGACCGGCTCTTGAAGGTTTTAGACTACAGAAAACCCCACAACACTGTCCCCGTGAAGGAGCTGAAGGCTTAAACCAATGGTAAATGTAAATCCCACTCAAGGACGAATCTTTTGAAATATACCGAATGTAAAACCTGACCTATGGTCCATTCACCTTAACGCACTAATTTCCCTCCCTCGCTTTGTTTTGTAGAAAAAAGGTAAACAGATGCATCGAAAAAATACATTCACCTTTCAAGAAGCGCTTCGCACAAACAAAGTTGTTTTTGCCCTTTCGCGGGACAATCCAGGATTTTAACGACCGATGCCTTTTGAAAACGCTGTGGGAAAAAGAGAAAATCATTTTCTCCTTTTACCACATCGTTTTCCACCCTTTCAAAGACAAATCTAATTATTTTCGTAACATTTAAATTTTCGTCTGCAAACGTTTGCAATTAGGACCGGTCTAAAATTTTGTGGTTTAGTGAGGTTGGTTGGTTGTATTTGGGTTTAACGTCACTTTAACAGCTAAGGTCATACCATGGCGGTCGGTGACCCACGTGTGTTTCCTGGCTTTCTGACACCGGTACTAATACAACTTTCTTTCCAAAGCCACCGACTACTTTTCTCACATGCTTCAGCAGAGGTGAGAGGCGAAAATACACTGGTGAGGTGAGGAGTAAATAGACAATGTAGAACGATGTCAAACTAAGCTGTGCAGACAATGTAGGTCAAGATCATACTACACAAAACATGCAATCTGATCGTGGATCTATATTTTCCACCATTTTCCGAAATATTCTGGCAAAAACAGTCCTGAAATAATGGTCTATTTTTCTTAACCCTTTATCAGACAATAACGACTTTAAACGTCCCTGAAAGGGAAGGCTTTTGTAACATTTTCTCCTTTTCCCACCGTGAATGTTCTTTACTCTATCAAAGAAAAATCATTTCATATGGGCCACATTGCAACTGTCATCTGCAAATGCTTTCGATTCGGACAGGTCTAAAATTTGTCGTTTGGGAAAGGGTTAATCAGAGAGCCAGTTTCATCAATACAACGTTTTCAGGGTGAAAACTACATTTTACGTATAAATAGCAAGTGATATACCTATCTACTGAACGGCCATTCACCTGTGTAATGTGTTGGTTGAATGGACGTTTTTAAGAAGTTTAACGCTACTTTCCACGGTGTTTCAAATATATATCACGGCGACAGCTTACATATCGTAGGTTTACTTAACTCTTTCCAAAAAAACAATCCCTGGTTTTTACGGGTCTAGAATAGTAGCCTTTTGAAAACATTGCGGGAAAAGGAGAAAATGCTGGTAACCAGCATTTTCTCCTTTTTCCACAATGTTTTCTACCCTATCATAGACAGAAATCATCTTTTCAGCAAGAGTTGAATTGTCGTCTGCAAATGCTTTCAATTTGGTCTAGTCCAAAAGTTTGTCGTTTGGGAAAGGGTTAAAAAAAAACTCGTAACTACAGCTTGTTACAAGCCCGACAATATATCTCTTTTAGCTGACTGATATAGAAATTGCAAATTACAACAATATCTTGCCGATGATTTATGGACCATCTACAGCATCTACCTATTGGAACCTATTGCTACTGGTCAATGTTCTGCATGTCATAGGACCAGTCAACTTCAGGATTCGATTGTTTTGCAAAATGGATTTTACAGATGAATAGTTAAGTGATGACCTGCCAGGAATAATTGATCACAAAGATGTATCAAAACTGTGTTCTGCTACAACATGTCTAACTTGTACAATACAGTGTTGCACACACACAAAAAAAGTCCTCTCGTTTCAGAAAACTAGGTCTGTATTGGTTTTAAGACACACAAAAGCGTCTACATGTCTGCAGATTTTTCCAGCGTCTATCGATCACGATCATAATCTATTACATAAGAACCCAGAGTTCCCGGAACTTTAATCCTTATCCGGCTGGGAACAACTCACTGACCTTTAGCGGGCAGTGTAGATCCAAGATCAGACTGCACAACGTGCAGTCTGATCTTGGATCTACACTGTTCGATAAGAAGTGTTTTTTCCTCATGAAAATAAAGTTGAAATAGCATCAATCGAGTTTTAAATCAAATTTCAATATGAGGGTTAAATGAAAGTTGAAGGCTAATAATAGTGCGGCTGGTTACCAGTTTCTCTCTCTAGATATTTTCTTTCGACGGAAGACATTTGAATAGCACTCTAGTGACATTTTAACTCTTTACCAAACGACAAAATTTCAGTCTGGTCCAAATTGTAAGCACTTGCAGACGACAAAATAAACGAAACTCAAGAATTGAAATTTGGTTCCAGCTGGGTAGAAAACATTGTGGGAAATGCAGAAAATGCTGGTTACCCAGCATTTTCTCCTTTTCCCACAATGTTTTCAAAAGGCTTCTATCCCCGGTACGTAAAAACCAGCGCAAATGTCCAAATGCTACTTTCCGTGTGTGGCAGGCCAGTAAAAATGTCGACTAAAAACAAACTACTGATAACCAGCATTTTCTTCTTTTTCCACAATGTTATCTACCATTTCAAAGACGTATCTGTTCATATCAGCCACTGTAGCATGGTTGAAGTTATGCTCTGTAAAAGAGAGGTTTAATGCATCTGGGAATATAATTATATCAACTCAGGTTAGCATGCGTGAGTCGATACATTTCTTATAGTCCTATTTTCTGTGTGTCCATGTTCCAGTCTACCTCATGATTCAGTTGTTGTTAAACAAAATGGTTTTGATCACTCCATAATTATTTGATGACGTGCTTGGTCATCAAAGAGAAGTATGTAAACCCCTGTTGCTAAAACAAAGATCCTTTCTACCAAGACGTGAGTCTTAGGTTTTGTGGCTATGTGAAGAGTCAATATCTTACATCAGCTGATCGCAAAATAAACTTAACTATTCCACGCGAGTGCAAGAGGAAACGTTATGGCAAAAGTAGAAATTGTTAGCCACAAAATCGTGATCAGACTACAAAAAACATACCTTTTAGTCTAGGCTTTACTTACTCTCATAAAACTGAGTAAGAAAATGTAGACAAATGTCACATTTTGGACAGTTTTATTCATACGAAATAACTGCTTTGGTTTCTTTTATCGCTCTGAACTTTCGCCGTTCAAGTTTCCACCGTTTCTTTTTCTTTTATTTTCACAGACTATATAGAGCAAGATCAGACTGTACATAAAGTGCAGGCTGATCTTGGATTAACACCATCCGTTCATTTTAGAGTAACAAAACTCAGCTAGCTATTTCAATATGACGGTCTCCATGACGACTGAAAATGTTCAAACCTATACTTTGTTAAGTTTGACTCAATGACATTTTGCGGACAGTGTAGATCAAGATCAGACTACACAGAACGTCCAGTCTGATCTCGGATCTACACTGTCCAAAAAGGATATATTTCTCTTCAAAACTAACCTTTAAATAGCAATATTTGTTTTTTTTTCAATCAACTGGAATGTATCATGTTAATTATAAACTCCTTGGCAGCTAAGCAAGCTCTCTGACTTTTTGCGGACAGTGTAGATCAAGATCAGACTGCAGAGAACGTGCAGTCTGATCTTGTATCTACAATGTCCTAGGAGGAGATAATTATTCCACAAAATATAATAGGGGTTTTAGTACCGAACTGAATATTTCATTTTCAGTTATTTGTCACGATGAGGGTTCAGCAGGGTAAGGTTTAGTTATAATTATACTTGTCACTCCGGAGATCAAAAATTTTCGTGCTGCGAATAATATTACAATGTACTGTGTTGCAGACCGTACGATCATTTACCTCTGCTTTACGTTAGTACATGTACATCGTCATGATCTATAAAAAGGGGGCTTAATGCATCTGCGAAAAGTTTCGATACAGGTCAGCCTGCGCAATCCGCGCAGGCTGACCTGTACCGAAACTTTTCGCTGCTGGTCAATTTTATGTATGTACAAGGACCACTCTACTTCATGGTTCCATTGCATGTCAGACTAAATGAATCTTATGGATCTATGACTATGTGATGGTGTGCATGGTATAATCATAGGCCTTTGAAGCTCTATCGGTCTATCACAGAACACTAAAATTGTCCTTGGTCGATCATCGAACATTCATAGCAGACTGGTGCATCGTCTGTGTATCACTGAATATATTTACAAACTTTCATTAACACTGTTACTATAAATAGTACATTTGGGATTCCCTCTGTATTGTATTTAATAATTATATACAATAGAGTGAATCCTCAGTGTGCTATTTATAGTAACAGTGTCCGGTAATGAAAATTTCTTTATCCATTTACCACGGGGGTAATACCAAAATCGCTATTTCTGCTGTCGACCGAGCTGGTACTGCGTAAAGCTGCTGTCGACCGAGGAATACGGTTTTCGACCGAGCAGTACGGCTGTCGACAGGGGGACAAGGTGACTTTGATGCCCTTGGAGAAGCAAAAACGTAAGTATTAACATTTACAAACGCTATCAATCTTTTAAACAGACAACGTGTTATTTGTCTGTTCACTTACAGAGAGTTGTGACGCTGAAAAACACTATAAAATACCCATTCTTTCGAAAAAAATCAATTTACATAGAATATCATTAATCTAATGCATTATAAAAGATACGAAAGCAACAAAACGCCTTATATATTTCGTGTATCATTTACGCTTCTACAACAAAGTGTGTTTGGCATAATTCATGCACTCTGGAAGATTTTATGGACCTTTGAAAAATATCAGGATACGGATGTCGATTATCAGTGATACGGCTGTCGATGGTTTCGTAGTCTGAATGATACGGCTGTCGACAAAATATGAAAACTACATTTCATGTATCTGTGTTAAAATACATGATTTATTCTATGACTATTACTGAAATCTCCACTATAAGGCAGATTTCACTGGGAGCCATGAAGAAAATTGTATGTTTGTGCGGACTGGTGTCTTAAAAGTCGCAACAGTCGCCAAGAATGACTCCACCCTTAACTCGCCCGTATGTAGTTCACACAACAGACTACAAGGCTGGTCACAGATGTAAATACTTAAACATGTAGAGGTCAAATCAGATTAAGAATAAAACTGCAAAATATGATTTTAGACTAGCAAAGCTAGTCTATAGGCATCCAGATTGAGTCAGACTCAATGTAAACAAAAAACCCCACAGTTTCAAAATACTGCCTCACAAAAAATACTCCTTACTGTTAAGAATCTTAATTCAGTCATTACGACAACTTTGACTTCAAGCGCAGAGTCTCTACCCAATTTGAACTTGTCCACTTTCAAAGCAGTAGATTGTACAAGATGTCATTGATAAGGTACATGATGCTTACTTATAGGTAAAGTAAGTGACCTATATGCAAATCAGGCTCATATCACTGATTCCCACCCCGGAGTACATAAAAGTATGAATGGATCTAAAAGTAATATCTCCAGGTGACTTGTAGCAAATCCCAGCTACACAAACCCTAACTGGACAGAGAACCTTTCTCATTCCTCCAGTCATTCCTTATTTAGATCATTTTGAATGCGAAACCTTTTACCACACAATCCCAAGTTTTCACATTAGTGGGGAAGAAGCCATTTGAAAACATTGCGGGAAAAGAAATAGGAAATACTAGAAACAAGCATTTTCCCCTTTTCTCGTGTTTTTTCAACCCTTTTAGAATGTTTTCATCAATTTAATCACATTTAACTTTATTGTCTGGAACAGCTTTTAATGTGGAGGGCCGTAAAATGTTTGGTTTTGTAAAGAGTTAAATAGTTGACTATTGCATCCGTTGCTGTTAACCCTTTACCACACAACAACAACTTTTAATGACCGTGAGGAAGAAGCCTTTTGAAATCATTGTTGGAAAAGGAGAAAATGCTGGTAACCAGCATTTTCTCCTTTTACCAGGTTTTTTTTCCTATCAAAGCAAAATTGCACCATTTGAGCCACTTTGAAATTGTCATCTCCAAATGCTTTCAATTTGGATAGATCTAAGATTTTTGTGGTAATGGGTTAATTAACTGTATAATCCAAGTTATTCCTCAACCTGCTTAAAAAAAGGTTAAATAAAACATTCTGGCGGATGTGTATATTTTTGTAAAAGAAAAATATCCCATTATCGGTTATTATCAATTAATTATTGGATATATAGAAGTTATACATGGAAACCGGTCCACGAGATACCAGTCACATTTCTGACTTCGTATAGTACACATGTCGTGACCCAGGCTTAATACGACTTGGCCTCCGATCAATACAGTTGACCTCGTATCAATATTGATGACCCGCGACCAATACAGAAATCCTTGAATGTGATTGGCCAAAAGTTCACTTGCGTGAGCGTCTGGGCTTACTTTTAGCCAATCACGTTCAAAGAGGCGGCAAAGTAAACGTAACCCAAAAATTGGTATTTGTTTCCAGCAGGGTAGAAAACATTGTGGGAAAAAGGAGAAAATACTGGTTTCCAGCATTTTCTCCTTTTCTCACAATCTTTTCAGAAGGCTTCTTTTTCAGGGTCGTAAAAGGGTTAATTAATAAAATTGTCATTAATCAAGTGATTTCGTATTGCCCAGTTACATGTCCTCGGTCAGCCGTATTGATCCTCGGCCTCGGGCCAATACGGCTGACCTCGGACCTGTAACTGGGCCAATACGAAATCACTTGATTAATAACATTATAGTTTGATCCAAGATCAGATTGCACAGACTGTGTAGCCTGATCTTGTTCCACACTGTCTGTCTGTTCCTCTGTCCAGACAGACATTTTTTAAAATCCTTGATGAAAATTGGTGAAACATCCTTAATGTATTCCTTACGATAGTCCACCGATAAAGATTCCTTTTTCATTTTTTTCATTTGATGCCGTGTCATCGGAAAAGGGGGGGGGGGGCTTGATGTATGTTTCCATTACGGACTGATATCTTTTTAACTATTGGACAAAATTTCATGAAACTTCGTATTAATTTTGTTTATAGGCCGCATCATATTTGTCTTATCTTTTCAAATGCTATGCTATGGAAATAACTTAAAGGCAAGGTGTACATGCAAAACACAATTTACCTCTTATTTCTTTCTATCTGAAGATGTCTTTTTAGGCAGGAGATTTCATCTCAACAAAATAACCTGTTTTAAATTGAAAGTTAACAAACCGAAGTTTATCGTAATATTTCCTAGAGAAGAAAATAGTCAAGAGCGTCGGGTAAAGTCAATGGATTGAACTGCATTTGAATTGAACCAACTTGGATTTAATAACCAGATTGAACCGATGGACCTGGAAGGACCCAGAAACCAGATATGACAATATTTCTTCAATCAGGTATAAATCAACAAAGATTTACATTTACCATAATCACACACTAGTTCCAAATTCGCTAGTCTGTCAGTATTTTCAGTACTTTGATAAAGGAATAGGGCTGCAAACATGTGCAAATACTCTTGAAGAATGATGTCCGAAAGAGCACAGGCGCTTGACGTATAAATGCAAAAACAGGTCAAAAATTCTAAATATTTTTGCTACATGAGCCATTACGAAATTGCATATAGATTGCGTCAATATTAACCTTGATATTTAGCATTTTGAGGGGGTTTTCAGAGCGAAAAATTTCAAGCGCCTATGGAGAGAGGAACATTTCGCAACAAATGTCATGGTAATCGGTAGGGTTGCTCAGCAGATATGGCCCTTGAGTAATTTGCAATGGCTGTCTCTAGAGAGCGGCTGCATGCTTTGAAATATTTTGACCTGGTCAAAGAAAACTTTCCAGATTTTCAGCAAACGGTTAGGAGTTTCTAATCAATAAGAAAAAAATTCAATTGCACTGAATGCAAAGATTGCATTTTGTCCATTATCTGGGAATTTTTCTATATGCCGTCAACTTTGAGCGTATTTGCTTCAAAGTGACTATTCATTACGTTAACAATCCCGTGCAGTTCAAACCCCTGTGAATCCCACTTTACAAAGTGAAAAGTGGGGTTTGCAGGGGTATTGGCTATTTTTCTTATTTTTGTTTAAAACATAGATTTTGGTTGATCATTAGAACCGCCTCACCGAGGCGGTTTCAAAGAAACCTTAAAATCTATGTTTGGATCAGAAATAAGAAAAGATACAAAGGTTTATATTCCGAATAAATGCATCTTCTGACACCATGTCACACAGCATTAAAATTGCATAGGTAGGTTAATTAAGATAATGATTTCATATGTGATGATCAGCTTACAGTCTCATTTTGGACTCACACAACAGAATTTTAGACCTCTATGATTTCCTTATAAATTTGGACGGATTACATGGAATTTACGTCAAAATGTTTCTCTTTCCAAGACCATTCTTCATGTTCCAAGATCATTCTAAGTTCAATTTTTTTACTGATTTGACACATATAACACCGATTTGAGAAAAATTATTTGTTTGAGAAAATGCAAGTGTTTGCCTTTTACAAAATCATAGCGGTATGCAGGATTTTAGTATCAGAAGCATGGTATACGATGGATACCATTGCAAATATTCTCTTTGAAAGTTATAAGTGAACAGAAAACAGCATTTTGGTTGCTATGGTAACAGAGCCATAGCATAATATCCTACTTGCAAGGATATCCATCGTATACCATGCTTCTGACATCTGACTTCTGCATACTGCTATGATTTGTGAAAGGCAAACACTTGCATTTTCTCAACAAATAATTTTTCTCAAATCGTTTTATTTTGTGTTATACGTGTATATGTGTATTTTCAGGTTAATGTATACTAGTTGGGCCAATTCCTAGACTTACAGTGACGCATTTTGGTGTAACGTCGAAATGCTTGAATACATATGCTGCTTCTATTCGTATAAGTGCACTGCCTATCACGAAGTCATTGAACATGCGTGCTCAAGGCATCCGTCACAGGCCCTACAATTTCGTGAAAAACTCTAAATCCAGAAAATGGAAAGTTTGGCTACTTCCGTATGTTGTATGATGATCTGATTCAATTAGAGAAAGAGACTGTGGGGGTGCGCTGGATCGCCTAAACCTTTGCTGTACGCATATGCAATAACTGCTATTTTCCTGCGTCACAGCTCACATGTAAACCTGATTTCGCACACGATAACTTCAGAGTTAATAGTTCCTTACAAGCTATTGGTCCAAATTGTCGAACTAAACGGTCCGCACCAAACACTAAACATTGCTATCTGCTTAACTGCATGTTCTTGAAGAGTGCACAAACCACAGGACTTGCTCTCTACCCATGAGTAAATGCTTGTGCCAAAAAGTACGGATACACAACGGTGTTTTGCATTTATCAGGACGTACAAACTGCATGTATACATCCATTTTATTCGTTGAAATGAATGAATCATAGCACTACTAGCGACACAATCGTCTAGACTGACATCTGAATCAACAAACTGTAACCCTTTCGAAGGACACAATGACTGACGAAGAATGTAACAGAAATTTTATTGTTTAACTGGTTATTTCCCAGAAAAATCTGTCGGTTGCACTCTCGATCAATCATCGACAGCCGTATCCAGTAACGTCGACAACCGTACCCGGTAAACTTTCAGATCATCGACAGCAGTATCAGCGAAAACATAAAAGGTGCCATAGATGCATATAAGCGCATGCACACACACAAATAAAAGGTAATCATGTATACTTATGATATATCTGCATTGTACCGCCCTCGATTTGCCATGACACCGAATAAGAATCACGCATTTCCCCGAAAATACTTATTTTACATATTTTCACGGTTAACTGCGCTCAGCGTTAAAACAGGATATTAGCCAAACTTCCAAAACACTTAAAACAATAGCAAAATATATCAGAAACTGTTTGAACCCAAAAAAGTAGAAACATACAGTAAAATTACACACTTATAGCGTATTTAAATCACCTTGTCCCCCTGTCGACAGCCGTACTGCTCGGTCGAAAACCGTATTCCTCGGTCGACAGCAGCTTTACGCAGTACCAGCTCGGTCGACAGCAGAAATAGCGATTTTGGTATTACCCCCGTGATTTACAGACCAATGGGTTTCAGAGGCCTATGGTATAACACATCACGTAGATGCATTAAGCCCCCTTATCACGGAGCATACCTCACATGTATTTACATTCCTGTTTGATTGACTCTTTCAGCGGCTAATTCATAATGTCGACAGCTTTCGACGGCAGAATGTACAACAGGGCTCCAGGACAGAGGGAGTGATTTTGATATCAAAATTGAAAATATTAGTTTTTCTCCACTAAACCCTATGTTGTGGGTACTCATTAGAATCGTCTCGACGAGACGATTCTAATGAGTGCCCACAACATAGGGTTTGGAACAGAAATAACAATAACTGATTTAGAATACCATCACTTTCTCTCACTATCTGGAACTCTGGTACAATCTACCGGAACACAGAAAGATCTCTATTCTGTAGGTTTGACCAAACAAGCGGACAGCATAGATATAAGATCAGACTACATGTTCTGTGCAGTCTGATCTTGATCTATGTTGTCCACAAATCCCCATTTGTTCCGTTTATTGCCCTGAAACGGTTAAACTCTTCTGAACTTTTTGCATGCTGAGCTTGAATCAAACCACTTTATGTGGACTAAGTGGATCAAAGACTGAACAAAAAGTGCAGTGCCGAGTTTTAACGAGCCTTTGGAAGAAAAGATTTGAGAACATTGTGTGGGAAAAAGGAAAAAAACAATACTGGTAACCAGCATTTTCACCTTTTCCCACAATTTTTCTCTAACCTTTCAAAGTAAAGTCTAGTGGTATTTATGAAAACTGATGGACACGTGTTTACTAACATCATTTGCGGCTGATTGGAGCAAAAAAACAGTATGGTCAAAATATTTTAGGATTTGCCCTTTAAGTCAATTTAGTCATTTGCAAATGCCTTCAGCTTGGACCAATAGAAGTTGTTAGAACTGTTCTTGATTAATACTTAGACTACTAAGTGCGACTCGTTGACCTTTAGCGGACAGTGTAGATCAAGATCAGACTGCACAGAGCGTGCAGTCTGATCTTAGACTACACTGTTCGATAAGGAGATATCATGATTTCGAAATGGAAATATTTCGGTGTTTACTATCGGTCTCCTGTAAGTTATTGAGCAGTATACGGGTTATTGACTTGTCAATAGAAACTCAAATAAAACAAAGATAGGTGAACTGTCCTCTGCTGTTACAGAAATGATGCTGCAAGGAACTCAAAAGACGCAACAAATGATGATTGAAATGATTGAACGGTGTTTTACGCCACTTTCAACACTATTTCATTTATGTCACGGCGATATTACATACATTCGTGTATTTACTGGGTTCCACCATTAATACAGACTAGGGTTCTGCGTGAAGTAGCCTGTAAAAGGACACTTTCATGAAAAACCAAGTCATCACGTAACCATGGATACATATTTTGTCAAACAGCCTGCAAAGACGGCACAAGTCGATACTTCTTCGCGGATGTCTTTTCACGTAACATGTCAAGCGAGCCCCGGTAGTTGTTCAGACGGCAGCCTGCAGGACTTGAAAATAGGTGGGTCGTGGGTTCAATCCCGGGCCCGGCCAATTTTTGAGGACTGGTGATAGTCATTGCAGTAGGATTCATTCCTCTTCCATCGCTGTATTTTGTTATGTGAGAAAGCAGCCAATCGCTTGGAAAGAAAATTGTACGTGGTACTGGTAAAAGAGACTCCATTAAAGAATGGATAAGTGCACTGACTGCGGCGATATAACTGAAATAATGTTGAAAACGGCGTTAAACATCATACAATTACAGAACAAGGGTCATATATTTGTGTATATATAATTTATGCACGTAGGCCGCACAATGTTATTGACCCTGGGACGTTTCAACCAATTTGATTGACAGCTAATCCAAAAAATACTATGTTTATCCGTTCTCTGTTTCCAGAGGTCATTCACACGTGATTCAGCTTTCTATTGACCGAGAAAATGTGATTGCTTTATCCATTTTGACCCTTTCTGCGAAATCCGGTGAGGGTGTATGTGAGGGTGGAGAACTTTTGCGGACAGCATAGATTCAGATCAGACTGCACATAACGTGCAGTCTGATCTTGTATCTATACTGTCCGCTTGCATGGTCTTGACTTTCAGGTAAATATATATTTCCAAGTTTTCTTCGATTGTACTAAGTTTATGTAAATCCAGATTATTTATCGGCGGCTTGTACTTGTTTAACCTTCTATCAAACAAAACGGTATTTTTTGTACCATTATGAAACATTCTTTTCTTCTCCAAGAACGTTTTCTAGCTTATCGCAGTCAAATCTAAACATTTATTTTATGCGGCATATTTGATAATTAGTTTGCAATTGCTTTGCATTTGGACAAATCTAACATTTTAAAGCTTTGTATAGATCCAGAGGCTGAAGTAAGGAAACATGTTATATATGCTGTATGTTTTTTTTTTTTCCGCAGACAACGTAGATGAAGATCAGACTAGATCTGTTTTTGATTGGCAGTGTACTGCACAGAAAACAGAAAGTGATGTCTGATTTTCGATCTAAACTCTCCTCTTTTTTGAGAAACATTTCCCCTAAGTACCTAAGTCCATTTCATTTGATAAAGTGCTTAACTCTTTACCACACGAGGAAAATTTAGACTGATCCAAACTGAAAGCATTTACAGACGACAAAATAAAAGTGACTGAAAAATTGAAATTTGTTCTGGGAAGGGTAGAAAACACTGTGGAAAAAGGAGAAAATGCTGGTTACCAGCATTTTCTCCTTTTCCCATAGTGTTTTCAAAAGGCTTCTTTCTCAGGGGCGTCAAAAGTAGGGATTGTGTGGAAATGGGTTAAAGTGTTTCGACAGATCCTAGACAAAGTTCTGTAATCCCGACATACATGTATACTGTTTGCAACCTATGCCCACAAACGGGGTGTTTAAAGTCTGAGGCATTTTGTGTGTGCGTGTGAAATTGTCTTTGGGCAAAGCAGTTCACAGCCCTGACCATATACTGGAAAACCTCTTGCGCCGTAAATATGACAAAAATAATGCTGAAAGTAGCATTAAGCATAATTCACCACAATCAGTTCAGTCAATAAATCAACCGACCAATGCCGTGTATTTGTACAGTTATTGCTTACGAAGTACTTTGGAAAACGTTTCAATCTGAATCAAAATATTGTTTCTAAAAGTCAAGGATGAGGTTCAGTGACCCGCCGGGAAAACAAGCCATGTTTACTCTTTCCAAAGCAATCTCGACCATTTAAAGAGGCTTTTGAAAAAATATTGTGACAACAGAAGAACATATTAATCAGTATTTTCTACTTTTCTCACAGTATTTTGAAATTTTCCTTCCTTTAAGAGACAAATCGAATTTTCTTAAGAGGCTTCTGATTTGTATTTTGCAAATACTTTCAATTTGGACAAGCTAAAAATTGTGTAAGAAACAGACTTATTTATGACCAGTAAAATGTATTTTGTAAATCTTACTAGGACAAAAATTAGGAGGAGTGAAATTTTTGTTTTTAATTGTAATGAAAACATTGTGGGGAAATGAGAAACGATCCATTACAAATAAAAGCTCATTCACCCTTGTCCTTTCAACAGCTGTTACAAGCGGGGGCATAGTTAAAGTTGTATTGTAAACGAAAAACAATATTCCATTTATTTTGACCGAGTGAAGACAAATTTTGATAAAAAAAAAAAACTTCACGAGACATTCCACTGTGGATGACGTTGAACACCCCACCCTCTGTCTTTCTCTCCCTCTCTCTCTTTCTCTCTCCCTTCGTCCCCCTCTCTCTCGCCCCCTCTCTCTCTTCGCCCCCTTTCTCTTTCTCTCTCCTGCATCCTCCCTATCTTCGTACTCCCTCTCTTTTACACACTCTTTCTCCTTCTCGCTCCCTCCTTCTCTCCCGTTGTCTCCCTCTCTCTTTCGCTTCGCTTGCTCCCTCCATTCTCCTCCTCTCTCCCATTCTCGCTCTCTCCTTCCTTCCCTCCATCTCTCTCTCCCCTTCTCTCTCTCTAATTGTAATGCTCAATTTTTACCAAACTACAAAACTTTAAACTATTCAAAACTAAAGCACTTTCAAATGACAAAATAAAAAAAGAGTGACACAAAAATTTAATTTCATTCCGAGAAGGGTAGGAAAACATTGTGAGAAAAGGAGAAAATGCTGGAACCCAGCATTTTCTCCTTTTCTAACAATGTTTTCAAAAACTTATCTTCTTCATCTGGGTCATTACAACCTGTGATTGTTTGGTAAAGGGCTAATAAAAATATAACTTAAAGAGAAAAAAAAAGTTAACAAAATTGGTGATATCCTTGGGGATAAAGGCTTATACAATCTAATGTGAATGACCGTGTTAATGTCGGCGAGTAACAGATGCTTTTTTTTTGTCTTTTTTATCTATCTTTTTTGCACAATATACCATTATACATTTGTCACATTATGTAAATGCACGTGACGAATGTGAGTTTGAGGAAATAGCCAAATACCAAACTTTTGGACCGTTGGAAAAATGAAATGAACATCACATGTTACCATCAGAAGTACTAAATCAACGAGGGTCATTCTACAGTTATTTCTCCTGATTCCTCTCTAGTTCTACATTATGTTTATTGTCTACAAGGTGTTTACTTGGATTTATACTCGATGATTTTCTTGCACGACACATAAACTTTTGAGATTTTATTACTAAATCTGGTTAGATTGTTTTAGAAATCGATATATGACATTTCTCAGATAATTAAGAACATGATTTAGAATTACACGGGGACCTTGCACGTAGTCATATATCAAATTATATCTATTGCTACACTCACAAAAGAATAAAGGATAAAAACAAAGAAATACAGGTAAAAGAACCATATCGTTATTTGGTTACCTTTAGTTCTTATCTAGCAAGGAAGATAATCTTAACTCTTTACCACATGACAAAAATTCAGACTGCTTCAAATTGAAAGCATTTGCAGACGACAAAATAAAGGTGACTGAAAAATTGAAATTTGTTCTGGGAAGAGTAGAAAACACTGTGGGAAAAGGAGAAAATGCTGGTTACCAGCATTTTCTCCTTTTCCTACAGTGTTTTCAAAAGGCTTCTTTCTCAGGGGCGTCAAAAGTAGGGATTGTGTGGTAATGGGTTAATTACAGGAATGGCCCTCATTCTTGAAGCTATTGGGACGAGGTATTTCACGATGTAAAGGAGAATGAAACGGACTGCCTTGATTCCTAAATGATAAACATATTTATCTTACATCCATTGAGAAACAAATTATTACAACTTACACTAATCTCTCTCAATTCTGCTTCCTGGGAACTACACCAGTACTCGCACCGAACATGTAGGCCAATGAGAAATCCCAGTTTAGCACCGGCAACAAAGTTGTCTTATAATCTTAAATAAAGCGGTGTAAATTCAAGAAATTAGATTAAGGATAATTTACAATGTAGAGAACATGGCAGATTTGATTCATTTCTAGAAAAGATATTCCAAAATGTAAAGAACACAATAGTGTTTAAGATATTGAACAAAGATATTCCATACTATTGAACAACGTAGGTTCAAGATATTGAACAAAGATAACTAACTGTGTAATGCAAAATTTGAATTAAAGATATTTAACAAAGATATCTCACAGAGTAGCGAGCAATATAGATTGAAGATTTCGGGCAAAGATAAAATTGAACGAACTATGTAGGTTTAAGATATTGAAAAAGGATATCTCAAAACGCATCGAAAGATGAAATTTCGAAACATTTCTATTAGCATACCGAGCAATGTACCAAAGTAAAATTAAGATTCAAGATATTGCAGTAAGTTATTTCATAATGTAACGAGAAGTGTGAATTCGTGATATTAAAGAAAGATATTCCATTCTGTAGCGAAAAATGCAGATTTAAGATGTTGTGAAAGATATTCAACTGTAACGAAAAACGTTGATTTAAGATATTGAATGACAATATCTGACAATCTAACGAACTATTTCAATTAATGATTCTGGGACAGGCTGAAAGGAAACTCCCAATGTAACAGACTGGTATACTCATAAGGAAATAGTGACGATTACAAAAAAGAAATATCTTTAAAAAAGAGGGCCATGATTTCCCTGGATCATTCTTCCGAATCAATACGCGAAATTCACTCCACATGCATAATTCAATTTGTGACCAATTGTCAACGAAAATGTGGCCTGTAGAGCATCCACAAGGAGTTTTCGTAATGTGACCTAGTGACATAATTTATCATCCCACGTTACCCAATTTAGAACTCATGAAAAAAAAAAAAACCCAGGACAAACATTCTGAGCAGTCTTCGAGTAAGTTGAGCAACAAATGTAGCCTCTAGAGTGCCCATTGGGTATTTCTTTAAATTGACCAAGTGACTTAGTCTATGACCCCAGGTGACCAAATTTCAAACACAACCAATATTTCAAGACAAACATTCTGACCAATTTTCAATCCAGCAATATATGTGACCTCTAGTGTCCCCTAAAGGTATTTCTTTAATTTGACCTAGTGACCTAGATTATGACCCCAGGTGACCCAATTTTGAACATATCCTACATTTCATCAAGACAAACATTTTAACAATTTTTATATCACATTGAACAATAAATGTAGCCTTTAAAGTGTCCACAAGGTATTTCTTTAATTTGACCTAGTGACCTAGTTAATGAATCCACATGACCCAAATTCAGATTCATGTGAGATTTTATCGAAACAAACATTCTGAACATTTTCAAGTCATTTACGTAAAAAATGTGGCCTGTAGAGTGCCCTAAAGCTAGTTCTTTAATTTGACCTAGTGACATTATTTATGGTCCTGGTTGACCCAATTTAGAACTTATCTAAAAGTTTATATAGACAAACAAAATAAACATTCTTATATAGAATAATTCTCAAGTCAATTTGGGCAATAAATGTTACTTCTGGAGTGCCAAAAACGATTTCTTTAATTTGACCAAGTGACCTAGTTAATGATTTCATGTGACCCAATTTCAAACTCATTAGACATTTCAAGACAAACATTGTGACCCATTTTCAAGTCAATTGAGCAAATAATATGGCCAGTAGGGTGCCCAAAAGGTATTACTTTAACTTTACCTAGTTGATGGTTTCTGGTGAACAAAATCCGAACTCATCTGAAATTTTATTAAGAAAAAAATTCCAACCAAATTTCAGGTCATTTGAGCAATAAATCTGGCCTATAGAGTGCCCACGAGGTATTACTTTAATTTGACCTAGTGACCTAGTTTATGACCTCAGCTGACCCAATTTCAAACTACTGAACACCTTGTGCTCAGACAGGCTAACAAACTTAGAACAGGTTCACTCTACATACCAAATAACAAAGCTCTATGCTTTCCAGTTTTAGAAAATAAGAATTTTACAGTTTTCCTTCCTTGTACCTTTGTTCGAAATTGTGACACCTGAGGAGGGGCCAGCTTTGACCCCAGCGGCATCATTTGAACAAACTTGGTAGAAGTCCACTAAGAGATGCTACAAATTAAATGTCAAAGCTCCACACCCTCCAGTTTTAGAGAAGAAGAATTTTGAAATTTTCCTCCTTTGTTCCTATGTTCGAGCTTGTGACCCCAGGGCGGGGCCAGCTTTGACCCTAGGGTCATCATATGAACTAGTTTGGTAGAGTTCAATCTCTTGAACAACTTTGGTAGAGCTTCACCCAGAGAACATCCCTGTCAAGCTTTACCAAAACTGGCCCAGCGGTTTAGGAGGAGATGTTTAAAGGAATTGTGGACAGACGGACAGGTGGACGCCGGACAACGATCACTCACAATACCTCACCTTAGTACTTCGTGCTCAGGCGAACTAAACAAGAGGACCATGATGGTCCTATATCGCTCACCTGAGTACCAAGCAGCACAGGTCTAAAATAAAGATATATACCAAATAAGAAGGTTCAAGGCCAAATGATAATGAAACAGGAGCAGCAAATTGTTGCAATCTAACTTGAGACTTTGAAGTTCCATTCCATACAAGCAAGAAATACTGTAAAAATGAAGATCAAAGTGGAATTACTAAAAATTCCTGCTACGTAGAATTATTGTTCTTGTGCACTGTACTCCGTAATATTGCAAAAAACATGAATACCAAGTATGAAGTCGTTCTGACTTAAGATGACAGTTATATTCAGGGCAGGCACTAAATGCTGAAAAAATGACATTCAAAGGGAAATAACTTAAAGACAGCACAAGGTACAGTTACAATTCTTAGGCACTGCACTTCCAAATGCTGCAACAAATAAGCATACCAAATTTCAAGTCATTCCTCCATAAGATGACAAAGTTTTGCTCCTGACAAAGCAAGAAATGCTATAAAAATGAAGGTGGAATAACTCAAAATTTGTGCTAGGAAGTTATGGTTCTTGTGCAATGCACTCCATAATTTTTCAACAATCATGCATATCAAATTTGACGATGTTCAGGCTGTAGATGACAAAGTTATATTCCAGACAAGCAGAAAATGCTGTAAAAATTTCAATCAAAGGGAATTAACTTATAGACAGTATGAAGTAGAATTATGGTTCTTTCACACTGCACTCTGTTTCATTGCAATAAACACAAATGCCAAGTTTCAAGTAAACTGGACTGGAAATGACAAAGTTATGCTCCAGACTAAGAACTATTCTAAAAAAAACTTTCTAATTCAAGGGCAAATAACTCCCGTTGTTCTGGTCACCCATAATCGGACTCATCTGTGATCTTAGAGTCATATATGTTTTGACCAAGTTTGGAACTAATTGGTTGATATTTGTAGATGCTAGTGTAAACAAAGTGAAATACAGCAATTTTTCGAATTCAAGGGCAAATAACTCCAGTTGTTCTGGTCTGAATACACCCATAATCAAACTCATCCGAGATCTTATGGTCATGTATATTTTGTCCAAGTTTGGTGTTGATTGGTTAATAATTGTAGATGCTAGAGTGAAAACAAAGTCAAATATAGCGATTTTTCTAATTCAAGGGCAAATAACTCCGGTTGTTCTGGTCCGATGAGACCCATAATCGAACTCATCCGAGATCTTATGATCATATATATCTTGACCAAGTTTGGTGCTGATTGGTTGATATTTGTAGATGCTAGAGTATAAACAAAAATAAAATACAGCAATTTTTCGAATTCAAGGGCAAATAACTCCCGTTGTTCTGGTCCGATTACACCCATAATCAAACTCATCCGAGATCTTATGGTCATGTATATTTTGTCCAAGTTTGGTGTTGATTGGTTACAAATTGTAGATGCTAGAGTGAAAACAAAGTCAAATATAGCAATTTTCTTAATTCAAGGGCAAATAACTCCGGTCGTTCTGGTCCGATGAGACCCATAATCGAACTCATCCGAGATCTTATGGTCATATATATTTTGACAAAGTTTGGTGCTAATTGGTTGATATTTGTAGATGCTAGAGTGTAAACAAAGTGAAACATAGCAATTTTCTTAATTCAAGGGCAAATAACTCCAGATGTTCTGGTCCGATTTGACCCATAATCGAACTCATCCGAGATCTTATGGTCATACACACTTTGACCAAGTTTGGTGCCGATTGGTTGATATTTGTAGATGCTAGAGTGTAAACAAGAAAATGTGAACGGACGACGGACGGACGGACGGACGGACGGACGACAGACGGACGACTGACGCCGACGGACGGTGAGTGATCACAATAGCTCACTCTGAGCACTTCGTGCTCAGGTGAGCTAAAAACACAGACGGCGCAAATATGCCCGTAAATAGGAAGAGACCTTTAAAATGAACTTGTCTACATTTTTGACCAATCACAAATTCCGATTTATTCATGTGTTGTCAGTACCATAAAAGGTCACAAACCAGGTCAAAAGCTAGGTCAAAAGCAAGCAAATTCAGCTAAGCCTTAAAAAAGGGCCATAAATAAACAATTATGTAAGCTTTGTTTTAACCCTTTACCATACAATGACGACTTTTGACAACCCTTGGAAAGAAGCCTTTGGAAAACATTTTGGGAAAAGGAGAAAATGCTGGTAACCAGCATTTTCTCCTTTTCCAACAATGTTTTCTACCCTATCAATAAACCTTTGCACCATTTGAGTCACATTGAAATTATCTTCTGCAAATGCTTTCTATTTGGACAGAGCTAAAATTCTGTCGTCTGGTAAAGGGTTGAAAAGGTCAGTATCGTGTATAAATATGCTATTAACCCTTAACCCATTACCACACAATCCCTGCTTTTGACGCCCCTGAGAAAGAAGCCTATAGAAAACATTGTGGGAAAAGGAGAAAATGCTGGTAACCAGCATTTTCTCCTTTTCCCACAATGTTTTCTACACTTTTCAAAACAAATTTCAAATTTTTAGTCACTTTTATTTTGTCGTCTGCAAATGTTTTCGATTTGAACACGCCTAAAATATTGTTCTTTGGTAATGAGTTAACTGCTGAATGAATTTAATGAACATTTCTGGCCGATAATAGTAATCGAAATGTTGGTAATTCAAAGCTTTTTAATGAAAAAAAAACCCTCTTATTATCGGAAAGAATAGATCAAAGATCAGACTGCACATTCTATGCAATTGGGTCTTGTATTAACCAACTATTCTTAAGAACATTCTTTGTCTTACTCTTCAAGATTTCCTGACTTTGAAAGTAACAGAACTACTTATTGGCTGAACCAGATTGTTTAGCCATTCAAAAGTTCTGTTGCTTTCACATTGACAAAATTTTGAAGAATAAGACTCAGAAGTTCTGTTGCTTTCACATTGACAAAATTTTGAAGAATAAGACTAAGAATGTTTTTAAGAATGGTTGGTAAATACAAAACAAGCTGATCTTGATCTACCGGCTGTCAGCTAAAAGTCAGTAAGTCGCGCTAAACGTTCTAAGGGTTAATTGCACGTGATACAAATCGTCACAGAGTCAGAAGTTCCTTTTGCGATAATTAATCCCATAGAAACCCTTTTTTCGACCCTTAATGATTTTGCAGACAATGTATATCAAGACCCTCGATCTAGTTTGTTCAAAATGATGATATTTCTCCAGAAAAAAAAAAAAGACCCAAAATCGCTACAATTTCAGGTTTTTAAACAGTGAGAGGAATTAAGTAATATTAAAACATATTGTATGCAAAGGGGGTTTAAAGCATCTGAAAGAATGTCGACTCAGATCAGCCTGCACAGTCCGCGCAGGCTGACCTGTGTCGAAACTAGCGGTATTTATTCTCGGTGAATTTTCTGAGTGCACAACGACAAGTCTACGCAATACGGAAACTAACCAGCCAGTATAATGCAGAGAAATCACCCTCCTCTACAAAATGACCCATGGGCCATTGCTCTACGTAGAGGAGTGACCCATGGGTCATTTCTTTACGTAGTGAAATTAATTCTGGGGTCATTTCTCTACGTAGAACAATGAACCGATTTATTTTGTAGGAGAGGGGCATTTCTCTGCACTACACCGTTTATATGACGAGATCATATTTTGATGAAAAAGTAGTCTATGAGGGAACAATAGAAATATTGTTGCTGATTACCAGAATTTTCTCCTTTTTCAAAAATTTTGTCGTTCTTTGACCTGACCTTGTTATAGGGGTGAAACTTACATTGATGCACTTTGGTACTTGTATTCCATTAGACATTATATAACAAGCCACGTGTTTAGTATATGAATGCGGGACCCTTTATGTTTGCATGTTACAAAACAATTGGAACTATAAATCATCAGTTTAATGAATGATTCTTTCTATGAAACTGTTAACACTTCACTAAACAATCTCAAGTTTTAACAACCTTGGGGAAAAGGAGAAAATGCCATTAACCAGCATTTTCTCCTTTTACCGACAAGGTTTTATCACGTTCACATAAATGGCTTGCAGCGTGGGAAAAGGGGCATTCGTGACATTTGCGTAAAGTGCCATCTCGGATCAGCCTGCACAGTCCGCGCAGGCTAATCCAAGACGGCACTTTACGATTGCATTATGCATTTTGTTCTATAGTACGCTTGCGCAAAACAAAAAACTGCATTAAAACGGAAAGTGTAGTTTCGGATTAGCCTGCGCGGACTGCAAGCATTCTATCACAGGATCACACTTGAAGAAGGCAGTCGTACCGCCGAAAGCTTGTGTGTATTTTATAATTAAAACTAGAAGGCCCTGAAGGGCCTGAATATGCTCTACTGGCAGAGATTTTGCTTTTAAATAAAGCATACATTAGGAATTCATTATGCAAAGAGACAAAAAATTGACATTTTCAACTCAAAAGGGCTACTTTTCCATTACTGTTTGTTGATTTTTTTCAAACTCAACAGGGTTAAAAAGCTATTGATGGGATAAATAAGCTGAAAAATTCACAAAAATCTGATTACAAATAAATACTTCACCATGTAAACAAGCAATGAAATTGTTCAATTTGAAATGACTACTTTTCCCATAGTGTTTGTTGGATGTTTTTCAAAATCAATAGGGTTTAAGCTATTGATGATATAAACAAGCTATGCAAATTTCATGAAAATCTGACCTCAAGTGCAGACTTTATCGCATAAACAAGAAATGAAAGTTTTCAACTTCAAATGGCTACTTTTCCCATACTGTTTGTTGGTTTTTTTTCAAAATCTATAGGGTTGGAGCTATTGATAAGATAAACAGACTCTGCAAGTTTCACGAAAATCTGACCAAAAATGAAGACTTTATCACGTAAACAAGAAATGAAGGTTTTAAACATGAAATGGCTACTTTTCCCATACTGTTTGTTGGATTTTTTCAAAATCAATAGGGTTGAAGCTATTGATAAGATAAACAAACTCTGCAAGTTTCATGGAAATCTGACCACAAATACAGACTTTATCGCGTAAACAAGAAATGGAAATTTTAAAACTGAAATGGCTACTTTTCCCATACTGTTTGTCGGATTTTTTTCAAAATCAATAGGGTTGAAGCTATTGATGAGATAAACAAACTGTGTAAGTTTCACGAAAATCTGACCAAAAATGAAGACTTTATCGTGTAA
The DNA here is from genome assembly GCA_943736015.1 of Tridacna crocea. Taxonomy (NCBI): domain Eukaryota; kingdom Metazoa; phylum Mollusca; class Bivalvia; order Cardiida; family Cardiidae; genus Tridacna; species Tridacna crocea. Next base: position 2,232,928 of record OX031072.1, on the reverse strand, counting down.
AGAAGAAAAAGACTAACGGACAGACGGACGGACGGACGGACGGACAGACAGACGGACGGACGGACGACGGAAACCACGCCATGACATAAGCTCTGCTGGCTGAAAGCCAGTAGAGCTAAAAATTATCGTTAGATAAATATTATAATTATAAACAGCCATGCCTCTTGTTCATGCAGTTGTGAACCTTGATAGCTGCATGTTACGAAACGTTTTGAAGTATTACCAAATCTATATATTTCATGCATTATTGACCTTTAGCCTGCTAGCGCGACACGAGGGTGTTTTGCAGACGATATAGGTCAAGATCAGAATACAAAAATGTGCAGTCTGATCTTCGATCTACACTGTCTGATAAGGATATGTTCCGCCACATGATCTTGGACTACACAGTCCGATATAGAGACATTTTTCTCAAAAAAAAGTTTGAAATACCGTTATTCGTGGTTTTACTGTCGACAGGAAAGTTTAATCAACCTTGTATATCAGAATAGGGGTTAAACTTTTTTTCCTCCTTGGCAGACTAGTTATTTTTTTTTATTCATTGATATTGCATATTACTGTATTATCTATTTTAATTATTTGTATGGCAGTATTGTTTCCTAAGACTTGTTTCACCAAATACTCAGTACTCACATTCTTACACGCTGCTATACTTTTATCATTTCATTAGTTTTCTTTCTTTTTTTTTACGCTAAATGACCCAATATGTTCATTCATTCATTCATTCAATAATTAATTAATTAATTAATTAACTGATTAATTCTAGTTTTACCTCTTCAGTGTTTCCCTCAAAAGGTAATTCTACATTCCCAAGAACAGAACTAGCCGTGCTACTTTTAGAAAGATCAATGTCCCCTTCAACAGAATATTGCCGACAAAAACTATTTTACTCCGATATGCAAATGAATGCATAATATGACATGAGTGCTATGAGGTCAGTGTAAAAAGGTCGCAACTAATCAAAGGAAATGGGATGAATTTGGAAACAGGTGGTTCAGCCCAGCTTCTTCCCCCACCCCTAACAAATTCCTTAAAGACTTGTTTTGGAGGGTGGGGGCCAAAAGCCCGTTTCTTTTATTTCAAGTCTCCTAACTTGAAACTACATTTCATTTTCTTAAACAGCAAAAACTATTGTCAAATTTCACCCAGAAATCCGAGAAGTCGTAGCTGTTGGAATTGACACAATTGTTGACTGATTGATTGCATGGTGTTTAACGCCGTTTTAACATTATTTCAGTTAAATTGCGGCATCATAGGAGGTAATACATAACACATGGCAAAGCTCTACATCTTCCTTTTTTTGGAAAGTATTATACTTATTCATACGTTCCTGGGGCTCTATTAGCAGTACTCCGCACAATTTTCTTTCAAAGAGACTGGCTGCTTTCCCACATGCCCATCGTCGACCCTATCATCAACCCTTTGAAAGAAAATGACTGAGTCAGGCACCGAACCCATGACCAACCGACTGAGCTACCGGTGCTCGGCGAAACAAAATTGTATCTAATGTTCTACTTAATGTCCGAAAATTTAACCTTTACAGAACCTTTGCCAATGACACATGTTTTTTGTGGCCAGTATAGAGCATTTCCTTCCTTGTTTTCCGAAGCCGTCAACTATAAGGGCCTTTACCCTTCACCAAACAGCTCAAGGTTTAACCCATTACCACACAATCCCTACTTTTGACGTCCCTGAGAAAGAAGCCTTTAGAAAACATTGTGGGAAAAGGAGAAAATGCTGGTTACCAGCATTTTCTCCTTTTCCCACAATGTTTTCTACCCTTCACGAAACAGATTTCAAACTTTCAGTCACTTTTATTTTGTCGTCTGCAAATCCTTTCGATTTGGGCAAACCTAAAGTTTTGTCGTTTGGTAAAGAGTTAACGAACTTGAGAAAGAAGCCTATTGAAAAAACACTGTGGACAAATTTAATTACATCATTATTAGCCACACTGAGTTGCCGTCTGCAAATTTATTGCGATTTCAATTTTAATCTATGTGAAGATTAATAACAATCAGTTCTTCACCAAATAAGAGAGAATTTACACTCATTTCGTCCAACAACCGACCGAATCATTAGGTAGAATAGTCAATTGAAACGCATGGAATTGGATTATATGGCAAAAGGTTTCGACGCAGATGAGCCTGTGCAATCCGCGCAGGGTGACTTGTGTCGACACTTTTTACAGATGTATTGAAGCCCCTTTTCCACATAATATTGCTAAAGCACGAAGTTCAAAGTTCCATGAGCGTACTTTGACGCTTATCTTGCTACATACATTCAAATGAAACTTTCAACCATGGGTAAAAATCCAAGTTTTACTAGTACAAATGTACTTTTGGTGGAAAGATGTCTCCTTGTCGGACAGTATACATCCAAGATCCACATTCTGCGCAGTCTGATCTTGATCTACATTTTCCGAAAAAAAAAAGTCAGTGGGTCGAGTTTAGCAGACTCAGGGTTAAGATCGCACATTTAACCCTTTACCAAACAACAAAATTTTAGACTGGTTCAAATTGAAAGCAACTGCAGTAGACCAGATAAACATAATTTAAAAATTGAAATTTGTTTCCAGTTGGGTAGAAAACATTGTTGGAAAAGGAGAAAATGCTGGTTACTAGCATTTTCTCCTTTTCCCACAATGTTTTCAAAAGCCTTCTTTCTCAAGGTCGCAAAAACCAGGGATTGCTAGGAAAAGGGTTGATGTTTCAATGACATAATGTCGCAGAACTCCTACCGAGCTCTGCCTAGGTAGACAACTTTTTTACATAACTCTCACAGCCTCCTGGTATCTGACAAACATCGCCCTCCGCAACCATTTATCTAGGTCTTATTAGGTCATATTAGATTATGCAAGGCGAGGATTTGTCAAGAACGAACCCCCGAGTGTCATAGATAAAACTTCATTGACTACTGTACTTAACGACATGAAGTGCAACAGGTTCACGACACTGTATCCCGACAGTTTTAAATGATTAAGTCTTTACCACACGAGAAAATTTTAGACTGGTCCAAATTGATAGCATTTGCAGACGACAAAATAAAGTTGACTAAAAAATAGAAATTTGTTCTGGGAAGGGTAGAAAACACTGTGGGAAAAGGAGAAAATGCTGGTTACCAGCATTTTCTCCTTTTCCCACAGTGTTTTCAAAAGGCTCTTTCTCAGGGGCGTCAAAAGTAGGGATTGTGTGGTAATGGGTTAATCAGGATTCATACCCCCCTTAGAGCCAGTTTCTTCAAGGCTGGTACATTTAAGAAATAATCTTATTTCTATAGTGGTTTATCGTTCATTAAACCACAGTTGTGAGTTATGAGGTATATTAAATAATCCACGAGGGCGATGTACAGTCCGAGGGATTAATGAATTCATTGGGCCTCATAACTCACAACGTGGTTTATTGAACGATAAACCACCACAGAAAGAAGTTTATTTCGATTCTAACATGACCAACAAGTTCAGTAAAAACGTCGATGTAGATTATATTCCATTCTAGCATGGTACCGACTTTGGCTCTTTAAACACAGTGCAAGGAAAACGTGGTAAAATCTGCAACAATCCATGAAGAGTGACGTCATCCTATATCGAGTGACGTCATTCAATGAGTGAGTTATTCAGTGGAACATTATTTTCATCCGCGTTTTTCTTTAAGTTTGAACTTGTTTTCCTTTCACTGAGAATTAGCCATGTCAGAATCGAAATAATCTTCTTTCCATCGTGGTTTATCGTTCAATAAACCACGTTGTGATTTATGAGGCGCAATGAATAACCCACTCGGGCTATCGCCCTCGTAGATTATTTCTTAATTGAATAACTTACACTTACCGCATACAGAATGACATCACTCTATAAAGAATGACGTCAGTCTACATAGAATAACATAGATTTTACCACGCTTTCGTTGCACTGTGTTTATAGAGCCGCATTCGTGTGTCATGTTAGAATTAAGAAATAATCTTCTTTCCATTGTGGTTTATCGTTCAATAAACCACAGTTGTGAGCCATGAGGCACAATAAATAATCCACGAGAGCGATAGTTTATTCATTGCGCCCCATAACTCATAACGCAGTTTATTGAACGATAAACCACGATAGATAGAGGATTATTTCGATTCTAACATGACCAACTCTTAATCAAAAGAAAACAAGTTAAAACTTATTAGAGTGAAAACGCGGGTGCAGACTATATTTAATTGAATAACTTACTTTGTACAGAATGACATCACTCTGTATGGAATGACGTCACTCTACATAGAATAACATAGATTTTACCACGCTTTCGTTGCACTGTGTTTATAGAGCAGAATTCACGTGTCATATTAGAATCGTATTTATCACATAACCTGTTTGGTTTTCAGTGTAATAGATCTATACCCGTTTTGTTAAATTTCGTTATCTTATACACGTTTGATATCACAATTGCTTGACGTCATTTTTGACGCCACTTTGTATGATTATGATATTTATTCACATGAGTGAATGGGTTTTATGGATATTACGGCAGGTGCGTCTATAGATGTTTTCATTTTGTGCCTTGCATCTTCTGATCTATAATTTGCAAAATATCATTATGTGATAAAAAGAATTTGCCATTCGTTGGCGTTTGACATTAAAAAGATATATCAAAATCGCCAAAGCCCGTCCCCCCCCCTTTACACTTCTTTAACCAAATTGTATCTCAAACGCAAACCATTGTAAGATCCTATATTTCTGTGTCAGCTTTAGCGCCATCTCATACCATTCTGGACGGCATAGATCAAGATCAGATTGCACTTTTGGATGTACAAAGACCAATGCAATGAGCTGTTTTCTGGTAAAAAAAAAATGCTGAAGTCGTAATATTTTGCAATTTACTCTTGTCATTTCGGGATATTTTTCTTTCCATTTTATTTAGCAGTTTAGAGTCAACAAAGTCATGTAGAGATGTTGATATACACACCAAACCCTACAACTGTTGTTGCTATGGCGAATAGCAAATACTTTTATAATATTTCCACCTGCAGATTCAACGTAGTGTTCTTACTATTGACCTACTTTTTGGCACTGATAACAAATAAATAAACAGAAGTCTGATTGGCCAAAAAAATATGAGACATGTTTAAATTAAAGGTGGGTATTTAGAAATTTTACATCTCACCAAATTAAAAAACATATATATCACTAAAATTTATATGAAAAAGTAATACAAATCATCAATAAGTAAGACTCATAAAATTACAAAAAAAAAAAATTTTTTTTTGATGGTGTTCCCTTAAGCTATTTTTAGATTTCCCGCCAAAAATCAATAAAGCATGTTGGGAATGTCAAGTCACGGGCACGTGACTTATAACGCTTAAATTCCATTACATAACAAACATGTAATAATTATTTTCCATAATGTCTATTTTGGACCCTATATTTGAAACTTTATCTGTGTATTCCTGTATATAAATGAGCGAATTGATCATCTAAAAATAGAACGTGTCTCCCGTTGGTGTCAACCTGGGCCGTAGTAAATCTCTAATTTCTCGTGCTGTCGGATGGTTTTCGATTACTGGGGTTTTATGAAGGCAAATTAAAAGGCTTGGGGAATATAAGGATGATTTTTTTGCATTTTTTAAAAAAATTCCGTCCCAAGATCTGAAGGGCCACCTTTAAGGGCCCCTGACACTTACTATTTTCCTTCAGGACATTTCTTGGTAAAGCTGTCGAAAACGTTATTGCTATAGAGAAGTTGTTTATTGGAAGCAATCGCTCATCATTGCCACCCATAAACATAATTATGCAAATTCATTAACCAAAGTACAAGTTTTAATCCATCTTCTACATCTTCTGTATTCTGACTAGTTTGCCATCGAGCGGTGCAACATTAGCTATATACCAGAAGGTCACTGAACGTTTGTTATCTGACCTCTATAGAGGTGTTTAACCTTATACCAAAACAGTCCATTGTTTAAACGACCTTGTAAAAGAAAGCCTTTGAAAAACACTGTAGGGAAAGGAGAAAATGCTGATTTGTCTTCTACTACTGGTTTCAAATGAGACAATCCGATTGTTAATCTTTATCCTGCTGTATAATTAATATGAAATTTCCATTTTTGTAGGAAAAAACCAAGATACTGATGTTTGAAAGTTATGTTTTTGGGAATAATATCTCCTTATCGGAAGGTGTAGATCAAAGATCAGACTGCACATACTCTGCAGTCTGATCTTCGATCTGCACCTTCCGCAAAAGGTCATTGAGTCAAGGGTTAACCCATTACCACACAATCCCTACTTTTGACGCCCCTGAGAAAGAAGCCTTTAGAAAAGATTCTGGGAAAAAGAGAAAATGCTGGTAAGCAGCATTTTCTCCTTTTCCAACAATGTTTTCTACCCTTCACAAAACAAATTTCAAAATTTCAGTCACTTTTATTTTGTCTTCTGCAAATGCTTTCAATTTGGACAAGCTTATAGTATTGCCGTTTGGTAATGAGTTAAAGGGTAAAGTATCGTTTATGCAACAAAACAATGACTAAAGAAGAACAAAGGACAAATCAAACGTGACCTTCGATCTCCCATTGTTCTAACGCTTCCCCAAGACGACAAAATATGTAGACGTTTCAAAATTCAAAGGAAAAATGATCGTAACGAGTAAGTTTTTCCATTTACTAAAATGCGTCCACGCAGTTTACTTAGAATAGTTACCTGGTATTTTCTATCCCAAAGATATTCTGACGTTAAAACGGCGTTCCAGTAAGAATATCTTCGATTTGTTTATCCCTTTACCACACAATCCTGAATTTTAATGACCCTGAGAGAAGAAGCCTTAAGAAAATGTGCTGATAGAATCATTTTTTCTCCTATTCTAACAATGTTTTCTACTCTTCTGAAAACAACTTTTAACTTTTGACTCATATTGTGTCATTCGTCAGTGCTTTCAACTCGGATTTGTCAAAGATTTTTGTCATTCAAATTACTGTGGAGTTACTGTAACTATTCAACTGCTGAGCGAGACTCAGGGATCTTTTGGTTACGGATACTGTAGATCAAGATCAGACAGAACCGAACGTAAAGTCTGATCTTAGATCTACATCGATCGACAAGCTGATATTTTCCCCCGAAACAAATAACTTTGAAATAGCATTTCAAATGTTACAGTAGGCCGGAAAGTCTCATTTAATTCGTTTTTTTTAAGTTAACCTCTAAGCTGCTGAGCGCAACTCGGTGGTTTCTGCGGACAGTGTAGATCCAAGATCAGAATGCAGAGAACATGCAGTCTGATGTTTGAGCTACTCTGTCCGAGAAAGCGATATCACCCCGCCCACCACCTCCGCACCCAAAAGAAAAATGACTATTGTATAACCACATTCAGGATTTTACAATTCGCCATAGAGTTTCTTTTAAGTTATTCAACAGGAGAAGTGTTAAGGGTTAAACAACTTCGCCCATCACTTTGACTGATCAAGTAGCAGAAAAAAGTTAACGTGATGGTGCAGATCGACTGCGCATGCGTCGTCTAACACTTATCTTCCTACATACAGCGATATAGCCCAGGGTCAACCATTGGTTGTTATATAAAAGCTTGGCCATGACTTACTTCCTCATTTACCGAAAACTATTATCAGCCATGCTCTGTGAAAAGGGGGCTTAATGATTCTGCAAAAAGTATCGACCCATGTCAGCCTGCGCAGCCCGTGCAGGCTGACATGGGTCAAAACTTTTTGCTATGGGTTAATTTTCTGCATGTCAAAGACCCATTCTTCTTCGGATTTAGACAGCTTTTAGAGGAATTGGATCATATGGAGCCATAATAATTATTATGATGACTTCCTTGGTAAAATGCATCAGAGAGATGTATTAGGCCCCCGTTTGCTCGATCATATTTCAAATATATTCTGCGAAGTGTGTAAAATAAACAAAAGCCTGTGGTACACATAAGTGGGCATGCGCTTACGACGAAAATGCTTCAAGTATAAACACTGGTGCCTGTTATATGACGGTTTAAGCATGACAAACTTAAAGGTTTGGGTTAGCTGTTTGAGCTGTCTCCGTGAGATGACTGAAAAAATGTTGAAAGAAATGGAAAATATCAATCTGTCAGTCAGTCAGTAGATCAATAAGTCAATTAATCAGTCAATTGATCAACCGACCGACCGACCGACCGACCGATCGATCGATCCATTCATCCATCCATCCATCCATCCATCCATCCATCCATCCATCCATCACTCATTCACTCACTCACTCATTCAACATTTATAAGGCATTTAAAACTTGGGTTTAGGTGGTACATCGATTGATTGATTGTATGGTATTTAACGCCTTTTTCAACATTATTTCAGTTATATCGCGGTGGCCAGTGCATCTACCCGCGCTTTCCTGGAGTCCTTTTTACCAGTATTTCGCACAATTTTCTTTCCAAGCCACTGGCTACTTTCTAACATAACCATAATCGAATCAATGGTCAGTAGCTAGAGAGGAATGAATCCTGTCGCAAAGAAATTAGCCGAGCCAGGGACCGAACCCACGAACCCCGGTTCTCAAGTCCTGTACGCTACCGACTGAGCTACCGAGGGTTGGGGATTACGACGCAAAGGATTGACGAGAGAGCCCAAGGATAATCTGTGACGGTTATATAAAACATCGTCCATGACTTACTTCCACAGGTAAATACCCTGACTGACCTTACCCTTCACCAAACAACAAGAAATTTACTCGTCCAAATTCGAAACCAATTGCAGACGACAACAAGACTGTAGCTCGAAATGATAATTTGTGTCTTTGAAAATTTGGAAAACATTGTGGGAAAAGGAGAAAATGCTGGTAACCAGAATTTTCTCCTTTTTCCACACTGTTTTCAAAAGCCTCTCTTCGTCAAGGTCGTTAAAACTCGGAGTTTGTGTGGTACAGAAGTAACCAAGTTTTCTGAACAATAAAAATTAAAACCTACCTAAATTGAAAGCTTTTTGCAGATGACAAAATAATTGTAAATAAAAAGAAAATACAAATTCAACTATAGGAAGGATAGAAAACATTGTTCGAAAAGCATACAATGCCAGAAACCCATATTCTATATGTATATGACATATAGGCACCATCTTGTTTTCTATAAATTCTCTCCCCTCTCTTTCTCTCTCTCTGCCTGTGTGTGTATATGTGTGTGTGATGTGTGAGCATGTGCGTGTGTTTTTTTTTATGCCATTGCAGAATTTGTATTGAATGTATTGTAGGGGAAGGACCGATTCTAAGTTGAAAGAACTTGTGGTCCAACCCCATTTCTTCTTGTTGAAATAAAATATGTTTAACTATAGGCAGCTAAGATAGGATTAATAGATAACACGAATTTTATTAACCCAAAAAGCAATATGTGTCTGTTTACTATCAAATTGAAAAAATTATTTCAGTTATTTAGCAGGACAACGGTTGGGAAGAGTCGACTTTATTTAGTTGGAAGGTAAATATTTAACCCAGTTTTAAAGGTCCCTGGTCAGTGTTCTCGGACATAAACATGTATATTGGTCAATTCGGTCAACTCCCGATTTCTAACAATGGGTTGTATGTTAATCCTTTACCAAACAATCACATTTCTTTTCGACCTTGAGAAAAGAAGCCTTTTGAAAACATCGTGGAAAAAGGAGAAAATGTTGGTAACCAGCATTTTCTTCCTTTTCTACAATTATTTTTTACCCGTTCCAAAAAGACATTTGTCTATTTTAAATACATATATTTGTCATCTGCAAATGCTTTCAATTTGGGCATGCCTTTTAAAAACATTGTGGAAAAAGGAGAAAATGCTGGTTACCAACATTTTCTCCTTTTTCCACAATGTTTTTACCCTTCCAAAAAGATATTTCACTATTCTAAATACATACGTATACTTGTCATCTGCAAATACTTTCAATATTTGGACAAGTCTAAACTTTTGAAGTATGGAATAGAGTTCAACCATAAGCAAACGAATTCCTGTTTTAACGAACTTTTTTGAGCGTAAAAAATGGGAGAGAAAATACTTCTTACAAGCGTTGTTTCTTTTCAACACTCTTTAAGAAAAAGAAACCAAAGAAATTTACTTGTATCACGTATAGCTTTACGTCTGCTTGTACCAAACTTATAGCATTGCTGTACCTTGTCCAAGGAGATTGTCACGTGACCTAGCAACTAGCTTTGATCAAACCAGAAAATGCTGGTAAAGACAATATACTCCAAGGTTACTGAAGTAGGGGATTACAGTTTTGATAAGGGACTTAACACTGACACACGTATAACCTTAAAGAGCCTAGGTCAACTATAGATAATATTGCCAAATATTGTAGACCCCAATAACAAGGTCAGTCTGCACACACAGTGCAATCTAATCCGAATCTATACCGTCTAATGGTTTGTTTGATACTGTTAGCGAAGCCTCGTGTAACTCATTGTTTCGACTATGTTCATGTGGGTAAGTGCTATTGTGTGATGTTTTACGCCACTATCAACATTAGTTCAGCCATATAACGGTGACATCTGACACATTCATGTAGTACCCGAGTTTTAGTAGTACAAGACTGGGGCTCTGAAGTAACATGTCCAAGGACACTCCAACAATAAGCTTCAAGTGGTGATCCAACTCGGGACATCAAGGTTACCAGTGCCACAGTTTACCACTGAGCCACGCAACATTTGCAGACATTAATTGTTTGGTTAACCCTTTACCAAACGACAAAATTTTAGACGGGTCCAAATTGAAAGTACTTGCGGACGACAAAATATACGTAACTAAAGAATTGAAGGGGAAAAAGGGGAGGGGAGGGGGAAAGAGCAGCCAATTATATAAACTATATTCATCTACGTCGCTCATCATTTTACTGTGTAAAACAATAGCACCTTATTCTGGCTTCAATTGCTGGATTCTCAGTGAAAACTGTCAAGCCGAAAAAGGGCCATAAGTGCGTCAAATATATTTCAATGAGAATATTATTGTATCTACAACACATGTTGATTTAACACGTGACCTTTTCGAATCCGATTAATTCTTTCCCAAACAAGCCCTGGTTTTTACGTGTCTGCAGTAAAAGTCTTTTGAAAACACTGTGGGAAAAGGAGAAATTGCTCGTAACGAGCAATTTCTCCTTTTCCCCCAGTGTTTTCTACCCTTTTTTAGAACTGTCTTGCATTTTCTCCAAATCTAAAATTATCGTCTGCAAACTCTTTCAGTTTGGAAGGGTCCAAAATTTAACGTTTTGGAATGGGTTAAAAGAAATTTTGATCCTGAACTACAAATCTTTATCAAACGGCAAACTTTTACATTTTACCATGTGAAAGCATTTGCCGACAACAAATCTTAATATTTTACCATGTGAAAGCATCTGCCGACAACAAATCTTAATCAAACGGCAAACTTTTACATTTTACCATGTGAAAGCATTTGCAGACAACAAATCTTTATCAAACGGCAAACTTTTACATTTTACCATGTGAAAGCATTTGCATACAGCAAATCAAATAACGCTCAACTAACATTTGTCTGTGACAGGATGAAAACATTGTGAGAAAACGCTGGCACCAGCACGTAAACAGGGGATTGTGTGGTAAAGGGTTCCAGATTGTAATATGACTGAGGGACAAACAACAAACACTGCTGACAGTGTAGTCAAGATCAGATTACACAGAGTGTACAGTGTGATCTTGAGGTTACATCTACATCTATATAATGGTAAACTATGACCTAAACCATTCCATGTGAATCATCAAATTTAATTAATCATTATGGACGCATATTTGTTTGTCATACAATCGAATGAATCGTGAAGTAGAATGGTACTTTGAAAAACAGAAATAAAAACAATAACACCTAACAGTATCGACCCATATCAGCCTGCGGCGACTGCAGATTACTTCATTCAGTTGTAACAAGACAAAGAAAGATATGAACCCTTTCGAAAGGACAAAATTCTAGACTGGTCCAAAAATGAAAGTATTAATTTTGCAGATGACAAAATTCATATGACTCAAATATTGAAATATGTTTTAGGAAGGTTAGAAAACATCGTGGGAAAAGGAGAAAATGCTGGTCACCAGCATTTTCTACTTTTTCCACAATGTTTTTTAAATATCTCTTTCTCAGGGGTTTGACAAACCGGGATCGTTTGGGAAAGGGTTAAACGCACCGCATTCAGCTGCAATGACAAAAGAGGTAATATTTGAACGTCTCGATTTTGAAAAGTCATCATTTAAACTCTTTACCACACAATCCCGACTTTTAACGACCCTGAGAAAGAAGCCTTTTGAAAACATTAGGGAAAAAGGAGAAAATGCTGGTAACCAGCATTTTCTCCTTTTCCCACTATGTTTTCTAAATCAAATTTCATTTTGTTTGAAAACAATTATTTTGTCGTCTGCAAATGCTGTCAATTTGGACTAGTCCAAAAATTTGTCGTTTGGTAAAGAGTTCAGTGTACATTTTTTAAACATTTGTTACAAGAACTTTCTCTCACACACACTTATCGCCGGTTTACTTCCAAAACCTCGTATTTACAGATTGTTTTAAGCTGTAGTTACGAGGTTTTGGAGGTAAACCGACGTTATGTAAGCCGGGCCAATCCGTCATAGAACCATAAATAACGTTGCAATCGTAATCGCGCAAAAATTCACGCGCAATGCAGTCGACTTTCTAGTACACAAAAGTCACTTGGCTCTTGTAAAAAAAAAAAAGGGCTTTATGTTGGCATGAAAAAAGGTCTTTTGAAAACACTGCGGGAAAAGGAGAAATTGCTCGTAACGAGCAATTTCTCCTTTTCCCACAGTTTTTTCTACCCTTTTTGAGAACTTTCTGCTATTTTCTCCAAATCTAAAATTGTAGTCTGCAAACACTTTTGGCTTAGAAGTTTCCAAAAATTGTCGTTTGGGAAAGGGTTAAAAGGCATTTTGGAGGAAATATATCTCCTTATCAGACAGTGTAGTTCAAAGATCAGACTGCATGTCCTGTGCAGCCTGATCTTGATCTACGCTGTCCGCAAAAGGTCAGCGGGCCCCGGTAAGCAGTCTAACAGTCAAAAGTGGTGCTCGATTACAGATGTATTTCACGGAAATAAGGAGTCCAGTTTCAGCGCATTAATTTTGCTGACTGCAAACGTTCTGATTAGAACCCGGAAACTACTGCAAATTGCGCATGCACCTTCCTTATTCTACCTTTTTTTGTTTCATATTAAAAGAAGAGACATGTAAGAAACAAGAAGAGCATTTGCAAGAATTAAGATATTCTCATCCTGTCGATACTAGTGCAACATGGAATAACATTTCTTATTAGCTGATAAATAAGGATTTATACTGAAATAATATTTTTGCACATTTTTAACCGACCAGAAATTCCTTTGATCTTTATCGTTAAATTATTTGTTGTTACTTTTGTCAGTTTCCTGAAAAGGGAGGTAATTATAATCTCCCTTCGTAATGACAATATGGTGGTTTTAGATTGATAACTGATAATTCTGAGAAGGAAAGAAAAAAGGAAAAGGGGCTCTGTTTAACTCATTACCACACAACAAAATTTTAGACTGGTTCAAATTGAAAGCATTTGCAGACGACAAAAAAAAAGGTGACTGAAAAATTGAAATTTCTTCTGGGAAGGGTAGAAAACACTGTGGGAAAAGGAGAAAATGCTGGTAACCAGCATTTTCTCCTTTTCCCACAGTGTTTTTCAAAAGGCTTCTTTCTCAGGGGCGTCAAAAGTAGGGATTGTGTGGTAATGGGTTAAGTAGTACAATAATAAAAGTAGTACAACAATATACGTTTTTAGCAAATCTTTTAGGATAATATCATAGCGGAAATAGCTGTTTTCCAACTTGGAGGGTAGATCTGTTACCTTAGCATAGGCTTGAACATGAACCTATGAAACATGAACATGAAACTATGAAACATGAACATGAAACTATGAAACATGAACATGAAACTATGAAACATGAACATGAAACTATGACAAAATAAAAACTAGAGCTGTCACTGAATGTGATTCTATACCCCCGTAAGCACTTTGAAAGAAAAAGTGTCAAGTTCAAGGGGAGATAATTCCTTAACTCGTTACCAAACGACAATATTTTAGGCTTGTCTAAATCGAAAGCATTTGCAGACGACGAATTAAAAGTGACTGAAGATTTGAAATTTGTTTCGTGAAAGGTAGAAAACATAGTGGGAAAAGGAGAAAATGCTGGTTACCAGCATTTTCTCCTTTTCCCACTATGTTTTCTATAGGCCTCTTTTTCAGGGGGCGTCAAAAGTAGTGATTGTGTGGTAATGGGTTAACCAGGAAAAGTTGACACTTGGAAATTGCGTTTTGCAAATTTTCAATTTAATTATGGTCAATATATGTGCAAAGTTTATAGACAATTGAAGGAAAACTGTGGGAGGAGTTTGCGACACAAAATTACTAGTATTTTGCACTTAGACGGACACACGGATGGATAGTCGGACACAAGGACGTACCGATAGACACACGGACAGACAGGCTGATTCCAGTTTACCCCCGAAACCATTCGTTTTGCGGGGGTATAACGACTGAAAATTTCAAATTTGTTTTGTGAAGGGTAGAAAACATTGTAGGTAAAGAAGAAAATGCTGGTTACCAGCATTTTCTTCTTTTCGCACAATGTTTTCTAAAATCTTTTTTCTCAAAGTCGTCAAAGGTAGTTATTATGTGGTAATAGGTTAACAGTTGCATAGAATGATAAAAAAAAAAAAGAGTTTTCCGCGGGACAAATATTCATTGTAAATGCATGGCATATTATGCTAAAAATTGTCGCAGATAAAGAAAAGGCAACTCTTTGATAGTTCAAATAAGATAACCGGAATTCGCGCCAATCAAATGTACAGTTTGCAAGTGTTTTATTCCTTTAGCTGCTAAGCGCAACTAGCTGACCTTTTTGCGGACAGTGTAGATCAAAATCAGACTGCACAGAACGTGTAGTCTGATCTTTGATCTACACTATCCTATAAGGAGGTTTGATTCCCCGAAACATAATATTGAAGCAGCAATATTTGGGTTAATAATATCGAATTAAAAATTTAACTTTAATCATATAGCAGTATAAGGGTTAACCCATTACCACACAATCCCTACTTTTGACGCCCCTGAGAAAGAAGCCTTTAGAAAACATTGTGGGAAAAGGAGAAAATGCTGGTAACCACCATTTTCTCCTTTTCCCACAATGTTTTCTGCCCTTCACAAAACAAATTTCAAATTTTCAGTCACTTTTATTTTGAGTTCTGCAAATGCTTTAAATTTGGACAAGTCTATAATATTGTCGTTTGGTAATGAGTTAAAATGATAGCAAATGTAGGGGAAAGATGGAAGAGACGTTGGAGTGTATTGTGATCTCTGTGAACTTTATTGCATCAGCACATAAACACAGACAGACAGAAAAATTGAGAGACAGACGTACATACTGTCCGGTACAGTCCCGTGAATATTCGGGGAACAGTACAGTATGAACCCTAAAAGCAGTAAATAAATACGTATAACAATTGTTTCCATTCAAAAGTATGGACCCAAATATCGTAATTTTCAAGTTAATTTCACGGGAGAGAAATTCAATATCGGACCCACGGGCAGCCTGCATGTTTCATCAAGTCTGATCTTGATCTACACTGTCCACAAAAATCGCTCAGAGTCGCCCTTAACCAAAGGACATCCCGTCATTGATCGACAATGTTTTTCGTTTATTGCACGAAGTGACTGATTTCCTAGAAATTAATTCGGTAAATACGCGGAGCAATTCAGGCGCACTGTAATTGTTTACCAGACGAAGGTCGGGTCTATTTTTAACCGTGACCTTGATGAATGAACTAGGTCACGTGATACATGTTACAAACAGAACAAAAACAAGAATGTTCGGCGTAGTTTACTCTCTCCTCGCTAGAGCTGTTTACTCGAAAGTGTATTCATACATCATGGAGAAAATCCTTTAACTGTGAATAAATAAAAATAAAAATCCAACTAGAGGGAAAAACCAACCATTCCTAATGCACCTTCAAAGTTCTTTTCATAGAAGAAAAGCCCTGACGCATTGGACAGTATAGATAGAAGATCAGACTGCATATCTCAAGTTCTGTGAAACCTGATCTTGATCTACACTGTCTATAAAAAGTGAAAAGAGTTTCGCCTAGCTATCAAAGGGTGAACATTGACTGTCAACAAGTTTTTCGGACGTCCGGAATACACAAACAACGATCCAATACTGTTATTGACCGACTTAAATACAAACCCTCCCCGGAATTCGTAGTAAACATTGAAGAGTCATTGTATGAGAGAGTGTAGGCGGAAAGCAGAGAAGAGAGAGAACTATTCCTTGAAGGAAATTGTAAATGCAGGTACCATATTTGGTCCCCTGTTGAACAGAGCATATTTGGTGGAACTATTTATTTGTTTGGCTCCCTTCCTTTCTCTCTCCCCTCCCCCTCTCCTCGGTAAACCGAGGCTAGTAATCAATTGAATGGTGTTTTTCGCCGCTTTCAATATTATTTCAGTCAAATTAGGGCGAAAACTTAATTATTCATGTATTATGTTTTCATTGATACTTGGCTAGGGCTCGGATGTGTTTTACCAAAGGAAATTGTTATGGGCACTCCATCGGACAAAACGCATGGCTTGGTATGCGGAACCAGCCAGGGGCCTCCAGGTTTTAACCTGTTACCACACAGAAAAAAAAATTAGATCTATCAAAATCGAAAGCATATGCAGACTTTAATCTTAAATTGGCTCAAATGGTGCAATTTTGCTTTGATAGGGTAAGAAAGACTTTGTTAGAAAAGGAGAAAATGCTGGTTACCAGTATTTTCTCCTTTTCCCACAACGTTTCAAAAGGCTTCTTCCTCAGGGTCTTTAAAAGCCCAGATCTTCAGCACTGAGCCACGAAGGACCGTTATTCCGTTGGGAGATAATGCCGTTATTCGGCAAACCTCGGGTAAGCTGATGATCAATTATCTAAGCTGTATTATCAAGGGTGACAACCTACGTCATAGCAGAGGTGTCGGAATAGCCGCCATCTTATGTGCAAAGTGCAGATTAATTACTATAAAAAAAGATATAGATCTATGTATATAAAATTTACTTAGAATACCTACATCATCTGGTATTGGTAAATATATTTGTCATATTCGTGAAATCAAAATGCCATGAAACAATGTTGTAGCTCTATACACTTCGACACAATTACTCTTAACGGTATTGTATACGACATCTATTTTTAAATCGCATATGTGTCACTGGCTTCGAAAATTGTGCGGAGGTAATTGCAAAATCAACGAAACTAATGAACAAAATATTAATGTATACTAACGAAGAAAGTTGTCAGGTACCATATGCACTGCTTTGTTTGGACAGATCTTCAATAACAATAATGCACAAGCTGAAAAACTCACCTTTTTAAAACGAAAATGGAGGATTTGAAATGTCTCCCATGACGTATGCTATGACGTAGGTTATTACCCCTGATTACGATGGGTGATGCGTACCTACACGGTACATGTCTCCGCCGGAAATAAACCGGTTTACCGTTTAACCCTTTACCACACAATCCCTTCTTTGACGACCCTGAGAAAGAAGCCTTTAGAAATTATTGTGGGAAAAGGAGAAAATGCTGGTAACCAGCACTTTCTCCTTTTCCCACAATGTTTTCTATCCTTCACAAAACAAATTTCAGATTTTCAGTCACTTTTATTTTGTCGTCTGCAAATGCTTTCGACTTTGTCGTTTGGCAATGAATTATAGAATCGCAAGGCTTTACTTAACTCTTTCCCAAACAAGCCCAGGTTTTTGTGTGTCTTCAGTACAAGTCTTTAGAAAACACTGTGGGAAAAGGAGAAATTGCTCGTAACGAGCAATTTCTCCTTTTCCCACTGAGTTTTCTAGCCTATCAGAAAACTCTCTGCCATTCTCATCAAATTCAAAATTGTCATCTGCAAACACTTTGAGTTTGGGACAGTCTAAAATTTGTAATTTGGGAAAGAGTAAAAAAAAAATTTCAATTTGGCTGGACCTTTTGAGTCAGCCTGCCAGAAATGGTGTCACTTCCAATTTTAGACATCTTCGCAAGCCAAGGCCGACGATTCACTACGTTACTCTACCCTTGGCGGATCGAGCTTGATTTTCACGTTCACCCGATACGCTTTTTCATTGGATGCAGACAGCTTTAGCTGCAACGAATGAAATCGCTCGTAGCATATCATCTTTGATAAAAATAGAACAAGGTCTCTACCTTTCGAATAAAAGGTAAAACATGGAAACCCACTTGGATGTCTGCTTATCGCTTCATGTGTATTCGTAAGCGGTTTGTAAAACGATATTTCATTTGCTTTTAGAAACATGATGTAAAGGGGAGTAATAACCAGCATCCAATAGAGGGCGCATCGCAGGAATCTCGAAATCGAGCTCAATCAGCCAAGGTAAGATCCACGTATTGATCGTAAACTTGGCTCGCGAAGATGAATTTTAGAAAATTCTTGAGAATAAAACTATATAAATGTAATTATGTTCTTAAGACTGAATGGTGAAAACGGACCCGGGAGTGATCCCGTTGAAGATTCGTCTTATATGACGCATTACTAGCCCCGAAGGCGGGCAGACTGTAATATTACGCTCTATAAAGTAGCAATGTAGAAAACAGCTTTTATCAATGCGTTTGAGGACAAATGAGACTTGCTTTAGCTCCAGATTTCTTTGAACTGCTGATCATAGCTGAGTGAATTGCACCAGGTAGCGTTTTATTGAGTTTTATTGAAATTCAAAGTAACGGTTGTCGCGTAGGAAAGTGGTTCGGTTCTGTACCCAGGATGCCCAAATTAGATAGAAGAGTATTTATAGAATGCCATCTAGCGGGAGGTAATGGGAGTGATCCATGTAACCCAATCACCACTATACAATGCAAAACCCTGAATCAGTTTCTGTCTGTTTGGGATCCAACAGGGTTTGATAATGTTTTTTATTTTGTATTGGAGTATAACGCCGTTTTAACGGCTTATGTCATATCCTAGCGACCAGTGTACCTACGCAAGTGTTTCACTCACTCATACCAGTACTGACCTAACTTTCTTTCCAAACTACTGAGCACTTTTCCCACGTGAAATAAAGGAGAGAGGCGAAAATTGACCTGGAAGAAATTTTCCCACAACCGGATATCTAATCCGTAACCACAACCTTACGAATCATATTCGCAAACCACTGAGCTATCCCGCGGGGCTACAGATTGATACATTGGATGAGTGAGGGTTACCGAGTCTATCTATCTATTGTTTTTTTCCTCTTTCTGTATCCAGAAATAGATATTTATTCTGCACGAGATAAAAATGTCACGTGACATCCGGTTTACGTTGCGTAACTCTTCACGAGACGACCAAATTACATATTCGTCCACAAATGAAACCATTTATAGACACCAATTAAACGTGGCCAAAATTATGGGAAATGAAACTATCTTCGTTAAGAAACGAATCACTCTGAGAATAGCGGTCCCGAAAAAATGATGGTAACCAACTCTTGCTCCTCTTCCTACAATAATTTAAAACAGACTTTTTGTCAATTAAAGGCAGAGGTTGGTTTGTAAGGAGATAATAGTTGTTTACTGTGTGATCTTGGCCTTGAACTAATTTTTATCCTTCACTGTATAAGGTCCTGCGTTTTGACGGCAGTAAAAACAGGGGTTTCTGAGAGCATTGTGGAAAAAGAGAAAATGCTGGTAACCAGCATTTTCCCCTTTTTTCACACTGCTTTTCCAACCTGTCAAAGACAAATCATAGTTGTAATTTGAGTCACAGTTATTTGTCATCCGATAAGGAAAAGCATGAAATTTGTCACCTGGTAAAGATTTAATCCTCAGGCTGCTAAGCGCGAGCTACTTACCTTTTGTGGACGGTGAAGATCAAAGATCAGACTGCAGAGAACGTGCAGTCTGATCTTTGATCAACACTGTCTGATAAGGACAATTTCCCTCATGAAATAACTTTAAAATAGCAAAATTTAGGCTACCATTGTTGTCATCAAGGTTTCATTTCACTTATTTAACCCTTTCCCAAACGACAAATTTTGGATTCTTCCAAACTGAAAGAGTTTGCAGACGACAATGTTAGATTTTGAGAAAATGGCAGAAAAGTCTCAAAAAGGGTAGAAAACACTGTGGGAACAGGAGAAATTGCTCGTTACGAGCAATTTCTCCTTTTCACACAGTGTTTTCAAAAGACTTTTACTGCAGACACGTAAAAAACAGGGCTTGTTTGGGAAAGGGTTAATAGGATAAGTGTCAAGAAATAATTCAGATAGGATTGGTGAAGTGGATCTTTCGCCCCATGGAACTTTCGAGTATAAGTGCAGATGTCTATTTAGAGAGAGATAAAATAACTACACATATCTGTAGTACGTTTGTATTTTTCCTTCCGACTCTTGCATCAAGTTATTTACATTTATTCCGTCCGTTTGCATTTTCCCCCGTACACTATCTAGCTTCAAACAAAATGTTTTAAAAGGAAAACATCCAGGGGCGAAAGTGTCGTTACCTTAACGTGTGTTATAATAATGAGTAATAACGATAGGAATTTCTGTAATTAACAACCCACGTCATTAGTAGCACAGGATAATATAAATCTGTATTTCAATCTTGTATTGCCACAACTTTCGGATAACAAGTGTAAAAAAAAAACAACCTAAAATTATGACCGAATTAAACAGCCACTTGTCAAAAGTGGCCAGTTTTGACTGTCCCAATGAGTGACTCTGTACAGATAGGTTTACCTGTTTAAAGAAAACTTGGCTTGAAAACATCCGAGTTGATGGAGAAAATCATCAGAGTAGTTTGCTTTTTTTTTTTCTTCAGGCAAAGATTTTATCTGCATCTCTTTGCAAGTTGCCTTAGACATGAAAGATTGTCGGAATTTGAAATACCTTGGAAAAAAATGTCACTGGCTATCGGGCAGACAAGATTTCAGACTGGTCCATATTGAAGGCACTGAATGTTGGAGAGGATATTATTTCATGTGGCAAAGATAGCACGATCTGGCTTTAAAGGGTGGAAAACATTGTGGGAAGAGAACACAAAAAGCTGGTAGCAAGTATTATATCCTTTTCATGGGACGTTTCTTTTTTTGAAAACCCCTTTCTTTCAAGGTCAAAAAACACTGGATCATTACTTTGGTATAAGTTAAACCCTTATCAACAATCGCGTTTTTTAAAATCTTGACAAAGAAACCTTTTGAAGATATTGTGGTAGAGAGAGAAACTCCAGATAACCACATTTGTTTTCCTTTTCCTATAGTGTTTTTTTTTTTAATCCTTTCATTGACAAATCCCACCATTTAAGCGACATTTAATTTGCCGTCTGCAAATGCTTTCATCTTGGACAAGTCAAAGATTTCGTCGTCTGCTAAAGAGCTAACCCTTTACCGCACAAGAAGCCTGTTGAAAGCATTGTGGGCAAAGGAGAAAACTCAGGTAAGCGGCATTTTCTCCTTTGCCCACATGTTTTCTAAGTTATCATAGAACAATAGCACAATTTGAAATTATCGTCTGCAAATGCTTCGAATTTGAAAGGGGCTAAAATTTTGTTGTCTGGTAAAGAGTTAAAACTGTTATTATCAGCTCGTATCTCACCAGTGTCCTTGACTTTAGATCGTACAGTCACTCGCCAAACATTATACAAAACAAAACTATAGCTAAATATATATTAAGAGAAAAACCCAGATGAAAGTAAGGAATTACTGCTTCACCCATTAACCACCGAGTTTTAACAAAGATGAGAAATAAGCCATTTGAAAACAATGTGGGAAAAGGAGAAAATGTTGGTAACCAGCATTTTCTCCTTTTCCCACAATGTTTTCTACCCTATCAAAGACAAGCACTATCATTTGAGTAATATTTAAATAGCCGTTTGCAAAATACTTTTTACATTAATTCTTTATCGTTCGGTACAGGGTTTACTGAATAGGATTTTCACTTTCAACCTTATTTCTGTTTTATCACGGCATCCTTACTTCATGCTTGTACTCTATTTCATAGGTATACTTAGTCGGGCTCAAGAGAGAATTGCATAAAGACGAGCAAGGAGAAAATCCAGCGCCTCGATTGAGGATTGAACCCATGGCTTCCGGATTGCTAGTCATAAACCTTTCTGATTGAGCCACGCAGGACCTCGACCAAGTTAAAATAGTCGTTTCTTAAGCAGATTGGGCCTTTAACTCTGTACCTTCAAGAGAATATTCAAGATTTTGTCCAAATTTGAAAGTATTTTTCATACGACAAAAAACATAAGCAACTGAAATTTGTTAGGATAGAAACATTGTGGGGAAAAGGGGAAAATGCTGGTAGCCAGCATTTTCTCCCTTTCCCACTATATTTCAAAAGCCTTTTATTTTTGCTCAGGTCGTTAAAACTTCAGAACTTTTTGTCTTTGTGAAAGCAGTGAGTTGATTACTTAACGGGGTTTCTGATATAGGTTTTGGGCTCCTCCGTGGCCCAACGGTAAAGTGTAGGATTCGTAGCCTTGAGTACTCGGGTTCGATATTGAGCATTTCGAGGAACTGCTCTTGGACAAGACACTTCATGGATCTAGCCTAGATTTGGTGACACTCAGGACACAGTTATATGAGTTAATGAACTTTAACCGTATCATGACTGATATTATGTTCAAAGTGACGTAAAACACCATTTAACATCTTCAACATTAGGTGTGATTGTGTACAGGGAGGACATCTGACGTTGTCATTAACTGTTGACGTATTTATCAATTTCTCCTTTTGCCACAATGTGATCCGTGTATTTATGCGTTCATATCACAATCATTACATCCCCAACACCAAGAGATATCGCGAGAGATTAGTGTAAGTTGTAAGAACATATTTGATGATGATGACTTTATAGGATTAAGGTCCATCCGTGCTCTAGGCTTATTATATGGTATGGACCAATAAGAACTTGTTTCTCAATCGATATAAAAAATACGTTTAGATTAAATTAAGATATATTTTTAAGTTCCTCTGTTGTATTTTCCTGACATAAACGAAGTAATGAAGGTTAAATATACAGCTTTTTCACCAGTCACGTGATGCTGCCAGTCTTCAAATGAAGGCTAAACTTTAAACCTTCCCCCCCCCCCCAAAAAAAAAGCCCTGGTTTTTACGTGTCTGCAGTAAAAGCCTTTTGGAAACACAGTGGGAAAAGGAGAAATTGCTCGTAACGAGCAATTTCTCCTTTTCCCACAGTGTTTCTACCGTTTTTGCGAACGTTCTGCCATTTTCTCCAAATCTGAAATTGTCGTCTGCAAACCCTCTCGGTTTGGAAGGGTCCAAAAGTTATCGTTTGGGAAAGGTTTAAACTAGTTCAAATGGATTCAATCATAAAGCATTGCACAAAACACAATCAGTGGTGTTAAATGACTGGAATTTGTCTTAGAAAGGGCAGACGTAATTGGTGAAAAGGTCAAAATACTCATTATCAGCTTTCACTTTTGTCATCATATATTTGGTGAACGTGACTCGATTCATGTGCGTTAAGCCTTTACCAAACAATCCTTGGTTTCGACAATCCTTGGAAAAGAGCCATCTGAAAACTTAATGGGAAAAAGGAGAAAATGCTTTTTACCAGCATTTTCTCCTTTTCCACACAGTTTTTAAATCTATAACGGACAATCCGCAATTCTGCCACCTTTTTGTTGTCATCTGCAAATGCTTTCAATTCGGAAAAGCATGGCTAAAACATTGTCTCTGGGTGAGAGTTGAGTTCACGCGGTACAACTGTCGATCAACCATTTTACTTTGTAAATCTGTCCCTCAAGAAAATGATAAATTTATTCCTTGTTGAGCTGAATTAGCCAAAACACAAAAACTAAATGTTGCTATATTCCAAAGTTATTTATATGGGAGAAATATTTTCTTATCGTAGAGTGCAGGTCCAAGATCAGACTGCACGTTCTGTGCAGTCTGATCTTGATCTACACTGTCTGCAAAAGGTTTTTGAACCAGGTTTAGCGAGCTATTTATCAAATTGAGAGCTTAACCAATCAAAAGCTGTGTTACTTTTTAACACCGTGTATAGACATGTACCCCCGCGCATGTCAGATAGTAACGTTATATAACCGGAAGTATAATCACCCCTGTAACATTCCAGTTTTATCAGTAACATTGCACATGACATATATATGGGAGGGTCAACCTTTTTAACTGGGTATCCAGGTGTCAGTAAACAAAAAATAAGATAATAAAATTTCATTTGCTAGTGAACTTAATAACTTACGCAGATGACTTTATTTCGAATTAACCTTAATAATCCTTCTGAATAACTCAAATGAAAATTTCAGTCCGATTGTAAAATCCAAAATACAGTTATTTCAACTTTGTATTGTTGGGAATAATATCTCTTTATCGGACAGTGTAGATCCAAGATCAGACTGCACGTTCTGTGCAGTCTGATCTTGATCTACACTGTCCGCAAATGGTCAGTGAGTCGCGCTTAGCAGCTAAGGGGTTAGAGCATCCACTCTCAGAGACATTGTGGTGTTACAATTAGACTTTGCCGAAGGCGTAGTTTAAGATCAGAGTGCACAGGACCCAATGTCCGATCTAGATCCACACCGTCCTCGACGTCATTCATTTAGAAAGTGAATGACCAATGCTCTGTGATAAAGGAGGCTTCATACATCCGTAAAAAGTATCCATCCACGTCCTGGCCGAAACTGTTTGCTTTTTATTCTATTTTTGCCATACCTAAGGACTGTTCTACGTTAAGATTCAGTCGATCGTAGGTCAAAATGAATCTTGTTGATCCATAATTATATTTACATATGGCCTTCAATCTAGAACTCCTGCAGATATCTAAATTTTAACCCTACTCCTGCTGAATGAATCAAATTAAACTTTCAGGCCAATAGTAAAAACCCCAAACGATGCTTTTTCAAGTGTGTTTTTTTTTTAAGAAAAATATCTCTGTATCGGACAGTGTAGATTCAAGATCAGACTGCACGTTCTGTGCAGTCTGATCTTGATCTACGCTGTCCGCAAAAGATCAGCAAGTCGCAATAAGCAGCTTAAGAGTGAAAAGTCACATGCACAACTACACATCACAGAGATACATTGTGATAAGTCTGAACTTATTCCAATGAAAACTGTTGGAGGAGTTGCGCACACAAATTTAAAATTGCAAACGGACAGAGAAAAATATCTCCTTTTCGGACAGTGTAGATACAAGATCAGACTGCATATTCCGTGCAGTCTGATCTTGGATCTACACTATTCGGAAAAAAGGTCAGTGAGTCACGCTTTGCAGCCAAAGAGATACAACTCAGCAACTCATTACAACTCAGCAAAATTTTAGACCTATCCAAATTGAGAGCGTTTGCAGACGACAATATCAGTGTGGCACAAATGGTGTAATTTTGCTTTGATAGAGAAGAAAACATTGTAGGAAAAGGAGAAAATGCTGGTTACCAGCATTTTCTCCTTTTTCCACAATGTTTTCAAAAGGCCTCTAACTTAGGGTCGTCAAAAGTAGGGATTGTGTGGTAATGGGTCAAGGTAAGACCTGTGTAATGGAAAACAGCTATTCCCACTAAAATATCATCCTGCAAAGTTAGCTATAATTAAAAATGGGTATTATTGAACTATTTTCTCCTTTTCATTTTTTCCAATTTTTCCTTCTTTGAATTATCATTTATAAATCTAAAACCGCTGTGACAGAGTTATGGCCACCCAAAGACGGCAAGTGGGACAAGGCCACAAAAAATGGGACTAAAACATTCGCCATAGATAAGATAGCAGTGACCCCGACTTTCCAAAGTGGGCCTCTTTGTGAACTGTACACTAGTGCACTGACCTGACTAACTAAACATTATCATCTGTTAGCCATTATCATGTTCCGGGCTCGTATTTACCAACCTTTCTGTATTACATATCGTCGGTTTACTTCAAAATCCTCGTAACTACAGCTTGTTTCAAGCTGTAGTTACGAGGATTTTGAATTAAACCGAAGATATTGCGGCGTAGCTGAATGTATTGACCATTGATGAAAAAACGAATACACAGGAATTTTTGATTGGTCAAAAATGAAGACATGCTTATTTAAAGGGCCTTTGCCTATTTCCGGCATCTTTGCACAGTCTATTTTCGCTAAAGACAAGTTTTGCTAGTCTCTGGTCTATTTTCTCCGATTTATTTTTTGTCCTGTGTGATATTCCGTCTGCGTGCAAGGCATGTAGGCCTATACATAATTTTCGCGACAAAACCTTCAGGTATATCAAAAATCAGAGCTCCAGATAGGGGGAGTGATTTTGATTTTTAAACAGGAAAATGTTGATTGTGCTCCACTAAACTATATGTTGTGGGTACTCACAACATAGGGTTCCAAAGTATCTGTAGCTCTGTAAAGTGATATAGAAATGATCAGGTATCATTGTTTATACACCTTAAATTTTCGGAGGAAAAGCATGCCCTGCGCGCGCATAGGTTCTAACTATGGTATTATGACGTAATAATGACGCAGTAAACGTATTTATTCATTTGCAACTTTTATTGCTGCAATATTCATCTGCCATTCATAAAAAAAACGAACTGGCTACTGTACTATTATTTGTTTATTTTTGTTATTGCTTTCAAAGAAAATGTTAATTCCGTTCAGTAATCGTCGTTGTAAAGGTTTAAGTATAACAATAAAAGAAATATTCTGTAGCGACTTTCCTGGTGCTCGTATTCACTTCTAGCTGCGTAAGAAAGTTTTGGCATCTCTCCCGACCTTCGGTTTCCCGCAATACCAAATTTATTGTTAATATATTTATCAGATAATTATAAATTATCTATGTAGTGTCCGGGGTCATGAGGTAGAGCGTGGGCCTCGTTACCAAAAGGTCCTGAGTTCGATTCCCGGGAGTGGGTGTCAACTTTCATCGGGATTTTTCATCGGCCCACACATTCGGCGCCAGTACTGGCGTAGTTCCCAGGAAGCAGAATCGAGAGATATTAGTATAAGTTGTCAGAACTTGTTTCTCAATCGATGTAAAATAATTATTATATTTAAACTAAATATATTATTTGCTTGTCAGTGTGTTCATATTCAAAGATGCTCTGTCTATAAATTGAACTCTCTGAACCAAATAACTGAAACAAACAATTTAGCGTCCTTGTAAATGAACACCGTTTATGTAATCGTTTTCTTAACCCTTTCCCAGACGACAAATTTTGGACCAAAAGAGTTTGCAGACGACAAATTTAGATTTGAAGAAAATGGCAGAAAGTTCTCAAAAAAGGGTAGAAAACATTGTGAGAAAAGGAGAAATTGCTCGTTACGAGCAATTTCTCCTTTTCCAACAGTGTTTTCAAAAGACTTTTACTGCAGACACGTAAAAGCCAGGGCTTGTTCGGGAAAGGTTTAACCCTCTATCAGACGACAAAATTTTAGCCTTGTCCTCAGTAAAAGCGTTTGCAGACGACAACTTCAGCGTGGTCAAAACGGTGCAACTTTTCTTTGATGTGGTAGAAATCATTGTGGGACATAGAGAAAATACTGGTTACCAGCATTTTCTCGCATTTAATCACAGTATTTACGAAAGGCTTCTTTTCCAGGGTCGTTGAAAGTCGGCATTGTGTGTAAGGGGTTAAGGCAAACGGCAGGGGCCTAGCTTTTCACCTAACGATCCTCGTTTTATTCAGACCTTGAGGAAGTGGACTTTTGAACACATTGCAGGAAAGGGAGAAAAATGGTGGTAATCGGCATTTCACCTTCTTTTCCTACAATGGTTTTACCCTTTTTTTCAAAGACAGACACAATTAAGTTGAACAATTCTTAGGGTTTTCACCAACCCCGGGGAAGTAGATCACTGAAAACATTGTATGGACGGTAGAAAAAGCTGGTAACCAGCATTTCCTCCTATTTCTGCAATGTTTTTGCCTTTTTTTCAACGAGACACTTCTATTAAGTTAGGCCGCATTTGATTTGTCGTCTGCAAATGTTTCTGAGTTTAGACTTGACTCATTTTTGCTTCGTAAAGAGTTAAATTCAACTCCACTATAAATTTTCAGAGTTATGTAAATGTAATTTAATACACATAAAATTCCCAAGGCCGATTCTTCAGAAATATCTCATAAAGTATGGACGCTGTACATCGCTTTAAAAAAGGAGGGTATGCTGTCTGATCTGAACCTACAGTGCACGGAAAACTCTCCGTACATTCGTAGGCAGTTTTCGGGGATAAAATCTACCAATTTCAAGAACATTACTATTAACTTTTAAACTGATAAAATGAAACGAAAATGTCACTCAATTGTAAAAAACCAAAATATTATATCATCAAAGTTTAATTCACCGAGGAAAGATACCGTATCAGACAGTGTAGATCAAAGATCAGACTGCACGTTTTGTGCAGTCTGATCTTGATCTACACGGTCCACAAACAGACTCCGAATCATACATTTCATCCTACAGGTTGACTTTTTAATTTACAAATTTTTTGTTGTATCGTAAAGGGTATAAAAACAAACATCTGTCTTCAATGAGATAATAGTGAAACAAGTGTTTGCAGATGAAATATAAGGTGGTTATTTAACTACTTGTTGAAATTTGTCACGTTGTTTTACCACATGGAGCAATCAGAGGTGAGGAACGACCTCATGTAGATTGGACAACTTCCTATATACATAGTATCTTCCTTACAAAACAACTAGATGTTAAAGGCCAAGTATAGGCCAGAATATCGAGGTTGGTGTCACAATACATTTAAAGGTGGCCCTTCAAATTTGGGACAAAATTTTACAAAAAATACAAAAAGTCATCCTTGTACTCCCAATGCCTTATAATTTTCATTTGTTAAACCCCAGTAGTCGAAAACCATCCAACAGCTAGATAAATTAGAGATTTACTACTGCCCAGGTCGACACTGAAGGGAAGCACGGTCTATTTTTACATGAGCAACTCGCTCATTTACATACCGGAAATATGCAGACGAAGCTTCAAACATAGCATCCGAAGTTCTAGACATTATGAAACATAATTAAAAGTTTGTTATGTTATATAATTTAATAGTCATAAGTCGAGTGCAAGTCACTTAACATTCTTTTTCACTTAACATGCTTTTTTGGTTTTGGCGGGAAATCTAAAAATAGCTTAAAAGGTTACGTAGCCTTTTAAGGGAATACCACATTTTTTTTTTGTAATTTTATGATTCTTAATTACTGATGATTTGTATTGTTTTTTCATATAAATTTCAGTGATATATATATATATTTTAATTTGGTGTGATGTGAAAATTCTAAATACCCACCTTTAACTCATTACCAAACGACAAAATTTTAGGCTCGTCAAGATTGAAAGCGTTTGCAGACTACAAAGTAAAAGTGATTGAAATTTGGAATTTGTTTTGTGAAGGGTAGAAAATATGGGAAAAGGAGAAAATGCTGGTTACCAGCATTTTCTCCTTTTCCCACAATGTTTACTATAGGCTTCGAGGCCACTTCTTTTTCAGGGGCGTCAAAAGTAGGGATTGTGTGGTAATGGGTTTACCTTAAATCATACTATTTATAGGTATGGAAGATATTGTGGAGATAATAGTCTGTTACTGTATGGTCTGGCAATATGGCTTGTAGAAAAAAAGATTAAAATCTTGCAAAACTAAGCAACAGACATGGCTACAGACATGGTTTTGAAATTAATCTCTGTCAGCGACTAACACTTGGACCGACTGTACAATGTCGTTTGGTAAAGATTTTAATATCTTTTTAGTCTACACCATAAGGCCTTGGGCTACCAAGTTTGGTGTGTAGCTCCATCTAATGGACTTCTACCAAGCAGAGCTCCAGATAGAAGGAGTGATTTTGATTTCAAGCTTGAAAATATTAATGATTCTCCCCTCATTCCTATGTTGTGGGTACTCATTAGAATCGTCGCGTTGAGACGATTCTAATGAGTACCCACAACATAGGGTTTTGAAGAGAAATAATCATTTTAGAATACCATCACTCCCTCTTATCTGGAGCTCTGACCAAGATTCCTAAAATAGTCGCTTTTGGGCCAAAATGCGCTCTGTCCCTTAGAATACAAGTCCTACATATATAGGCTTTTATTGTAAAAACTTTCATAATCTTCTCATTGCTAACCATCAGGCCAAAGGCTACCCAAATATTTTGCAGTTAGCTTTATCTAGTAGAGCTTAACCTAGACAATTCGAATTCTAGCCCTGGGGTCGTATCTTGCACAGCCCGGGTAGTCACAAGGTTTAGATTGGCTTATTGGCTTGCAACACGCGACAGGGCATTCGGACATTTGCGTAAAGTCTCGTCTTGGATCAGTCGACGCAGGCCGCGTAGGGTAATCAGAGACGACACTTTACGACTACATTAGATTTTATGCTGCAGTAGGCAGGCGCAAAACATTGCACAAAAAAATTGCACAAAAAAAGGTGTTTTAAGCCACTTTCAACATTATTTCACTCATATCACTGCCGTAACTCAAATATTTATGTATTTCCTGGGTTTCACAAGTACTAGCCTGGGGCTCTGAAGTGACTTGCCAATGAACACTCCCGAAAACATCGACGAACAAGGAGAAAAGTTGGTTATCATATTTTTTTCTTTATAATTACATCACAATGTTGTCCATCATTTCATCAAATAATCAAATCATTTGTGCCACCATTAGTTTGTTGTTTGCGAACATTCAATTTGGGAATACCGTAAAATTCTGTCGTTTCGTATATAAAGGTTTACAATAACAATAATATCATAACCAACCTTGGGCTGAGTCAAGGTCACAGTGTTTTCCTGACCGAAGCATTAGGTCACCCCTTTACAAAAGAAAATCCCTTGTTTAACCAACTTTTCGGAAGAACGCTTTTGAAAACGTTGTGGAAAGAAGGAAGTGCTGGTAAACAGCATTTTCTTCTTTTCCCATAATGTTTTTCCACCCTGTTATAGACAAATTTTACGGTTTTTTTTTACATTAAATAATAATTTGTCATCAGTAAATACTTTCAGGTTGGACCGGTCAAAAATATACTCCTCTAGTAAAGATTTAACCCAACCAAATCTAAACAAATCAAAACGACCTTTCGGTAGAAGTCTACTGAAAACATTGTGGGAAAAGAAGAAAATGCTGGTTACCAGCATTTTCTTCTTTTTTCACAATGTTTCCAACCCTCTGACAGACAAAGGTCGTCTGGTAAAGAGATAACTCATAGACCACTAATTAACCCTTTACCCCATAAGGCATTTCTATGGTATCTCTAATTGACCCTAAATAACAGCAAAGATGAAGCCGTTTCCTATGTGTATATGACACCTTTTGATAGTGTAGAAAACATCGTGGCAAAAGGTGAAATTGCTCGTCATGAGCAACTTCACCTTTTGCCACAATGTTTTCCAAAGGCTCCTACAAGCAATGCGTAGAAATGAGTATCTGTGGAGAAAAGGGTTAAATCAACCCTGAATAAGAGCAAGTGGACCGTCTCAAGTAACAAAGGAATTAACCGTTTACACAAGGACAAAAGTTTAGGGGGTTGATGAAAACGGAAGCAATCGCAGCTCCAAGTTAAAAGTGGTTGAAATTATGCAAGTTGTCTCTGACGTGGTAGAAAAAATATGGCAGAAAAAAAGGAGAAAATGTTGGGACCTAGCATTTTCTCCGACCATCACCCAAAATATTTTTCAAGAGGTTTTTCCTTCAAGATCTATTAATGTCTGGATTGTGTCGTAAAGAGCTAAAGAATGTGTGCTAAAACAGCGGATAGTACATTCCCAGGATCAGACTTACGTTTTGTGCTTTCTGATCGCAATCTATACTGTCTGCAAAAGCAAATTCTCCTAAGTCAAGGGCTTCGATGCTCTCACAAAGAACTTATACAAAAAGCATTATCCCATAATTATATTGCAATGTGAATTTTCTCTTTTTGACTTAAAAAAAAAAAGCCCAGAAAAAACTCCACAGGATCGGATGGTATTGATCCAAATTCAGACTGTATCTTTGCACAGCCTGATCTTGTCCTATACTTCCCGAAAACAAAAACGTCCTGATTGGTGCTACATTTAAATAGCCTCAAGGTTAAATCATTATTATTAATGTAGTCAAGTGTGTTCTTTGTAAGTGGATCAAAATAATTATAATAATCGTCCCTGACCCAGATACAACTAGATTATAGTATAAAAGGCGGACTGACCTGTTGCGCTTATATAAATTATATAAAATTTTATTAGTATTAAATCCCTAGTCTACTAAGCGCGATTTACTGACCTTTTGCGGACAGTGAATATCAAGATCAGACTACACAGAACGTGCAGTCTGATCTTGATCTACACTCTCCGATAAAGGCATATTATTTAAGGAAAAAAATCAAAGTACTGAAAGTACTAATAGAAGGTGATGCTAGAAATGTGCTAGCAAATAGATTTTAACAGTGGATCAATTCATTTAAAATTCATTCATCTGATAGTTGATAAACTTTGAGTGATCTTTTGATCAAGTGCTGTTTGTTTATGTTGAAATGATGATAGATCATTTGGCCTTAAGCAGGGATACAAGTTGCAATGGAACGGAGTTTTTACTGAAACATCGCTTCGCTTTAAGATTTTAGATCGTTTAGCGTTACAGCAAAATGGTATGTATGCAACAGCTGTAAGGTTGAAATAGTATTCGGCTGTTGGTCTTTTATTGTTAGCGAGGTGAACCTGTGAGGGGCAAAGGATGTAGAGTTGTGTGAGGGATATGACCCTAGTGAAGAGGTCATTACAAAACTATTTTCAGAATGAACTGGTAAGTAATCAGACTGTCCATTCACAATACTGCAACGACATAGATCTGATTAGGCATCCTTCAGCTTAACCCTTGGATTGCAAAGTGCGACTTTATGACCTTTTTCGGACAGTGTAGATCAAGATAAGACTGTATACTGCATGCAGTCTGATTTTGGATCTGCAATTTCTGATGAGGAGATGTTTTTCATAGAGATTATCCGGTTCTCTTATGGTCCAAACTGCTTTTATCCGCGCTTCAAATTCCTTTTATTCCACAAATGTCACAAAAAAGTTTAAACCTGACCAGGCAGGTTTGGAAACTGTTTGAAAGAAATTAGATCTAGCCGGTTTAGGATAAAACTGGCTTTGGCCTGATTAGGGAATGGTTAGGGACTGGCTTGATTGATTTCAAACTGGAGAAATCTGTGGTTTAAACAGGTTGGAGCTGGATGAACCGCATAAAACGGTTTGAAGCTGTTTTATACCAGTTTTCAACCCGGAAAATACAGGCTAAGACCGGTTAAAAGCGCCAAAAAACCCGAGAAGACTTTTAATGTAGACAAAACCAGTCTGAACCGGTTTAGACTGGTTTAGACAGAAAACAACCGGGTTTTGAAAATGGCTTCAGCCTGTTACAACCGGGATGAACCAGATAAGACCGGTTAAGACTGGAAACAAACCGGTTTTTACCGGTTTGAGTGGCTCGGCTAATTTTGATTTTCAACCAGCTCGAAGCAAATTGAGGTTAAGACAGGATAAAAACGGTTTGGCCTGGTTTCGATCTGTTCTTAGCGAGATAAGACCGGTAAAAGCAAATCTGGATTTTGGACTGGCTTCGGCCGATTTTGGGTTTCAACCAGTTTGAAGCAGTTTGAAGTTTTTTACCGTTTTAACCAGGATGAATCGGATGAAAGCAGTTGGAAGTTGTACCGGAAAGATTTGAATAAAACCAGTTTGAACCGCATAAATCTAGACAAAAAACCCCAAATTTGAACCGGATGAAACCAGTTTGGATATGATTGAACCGGATAACACCAGTTTGAGCCGGTGAACACCGGTTTAGACTGGCTCAATGAGAATAAATCTGAATTTTACCGCATAATTCCAGATTAAACTGGCTTAAACCGAACAAATCTGTTTTACCGGATAAGAACAAAGGATTAGGCCGGTTTCGACCGGTCTGAACCGGGTTAAACAACAGTTTGAATGGTATAAACCGGATTGGGCCGGTTTTGTCCGGTGTATTGGACAAGATAAACCGGATTAGGACGGTTTTGACTGGTTTGTGACGGGTTTCACAACAGTTTGAAACGGAATGAATCGGACTTGACAGTTTCAACCGGATTAGTCCGGTTTTGATCGGCTGGAACCGAAGTAAACCGAAGGTTGAACGAGATTTGGCCGGTTTTGATAGATTGAACCGGATTTGGCCGATTTTTAGCGGTTCGAACGGGATTAATTAACAGTTTGGACAGGAAAAGGCCGGTTTTCACCACTGGATTCGACCGAATTAAACCGTTCCCCGTATCAATTTTGATAATTCTTTGCATTGTATGAATTTATCTTTTCCAACTTCAACAGTGCAAATCTCATCTTCCTCCGTCCTGTGGAGTCTGATCTTGATCTGCACTGTCAACAAAAGCGCAATGAGTCACGTTCAGCAGTCTCGTTCATGTTTTATAAGCCTGCATGACCATTCCTCGTGTCAAGTATTGATCAATATCCTTCACTGTATGGGTGTATTTCATCGTACTTGGACAGTTTAAATCTAATGTTTTCCCGTGCTGTGCAGTCTGATCTTGACCTATACTATGAATAAGCTCAGTGAGTCTCGTTCAACACTGTTCAACACCGTGAGGCCCATAATTAGCCTGCATGACCGTTCCTCGTGACAGATATTGATCTATTTGCATCACTGTGTGGGTGTATGTTACTTATCCTATTTAACCCATTACCACACAATCCCTACTTTTGACGCCCCTGAGAAAGAAGCCTTTTGAAAACACTATGGGAAAAGGAGAAAATGCTGGTAACCAGCATTTTCTCCTTTTCCCACAGTTTTTTTTACCCTTCCCAGAACATATTTCTATTTTTTAGTCACCTTTATTTTGTCGTCTGCAAATGCTTTCAATTTGGACCAGTCTGAAATTTTCTCGTGTGGTAAAGAGTTAACTCTTCACCAAACGACAAAATGTTGGATCAACCAAATTCAAAGCACTTTCAATCGACAAATTAAAGGTAGATGTACCCCTATCAGGATGTCCCGATAGATCAAATGATAATTTTGGCATAAAACTTTGTGGGAAAAGGGGAAAATTCTCCTTTTACCATAATGTTTTCAGATGCCCTTTTTCTGCAGGGTAGTTAAAACTCAGGATTATTTGGCAAAGGAACTCAAAGCAGTGCCAATCTTATCTTTTTCCTGTCCTGTGCATTCCGATCTTGACTTAAAATGAATAAAACGAAAGTCCTTTCACAGGCAGTGTAGGAAGAAGCTGCACGCATGTCTCACGTGTGAAAATATTGATCATTTCCTGTACTTTAGGAATGTACGTATTTCAACCCTCAATCTGCTGATAAGTTAACCGATACGAATACTGCCAGTTCAAACTTTATTTTTTTTTCGGGAGGGTGGGGGGTGGGAAAGAGAGAAAATATCTCCATATTGTAGAAACAATATCAGACGGCACTTTCTCTGCAGTCTGATTTTGATCTCCATTGTACGAAAAAGATCATGGAGTAGCGCTATACAGC